>JAQMRL010000016.1:10298146-11563280 GCA_035578175.1 Catonia carolina
CCGCAGTTTTTTCCTAAAAATCGGTTCCATAATTTGACCTGCGGCTTGCATTCGCGCTTTAATAATATTAATGGTTTCTTATTAAGCATAAGTAGGTATGAAGAGACAGAGACAAACACGCACTCCTTGTACGCGCACTTCTTACGTAGTGCGTATAGTCATTTTGATCAGTTGGGTTATAGTATAAAATTTGGTAGCAGTTTTCTTATATTTCATTTTGTTTTTTTATCCCATAATTTGCTTTCTGTTTTTATTTTCTTTTTTTTTGTATGTGATATATCGCGATAAGTGATGTTAGGCCTATATAGATTGAATGCACTTCGTCTATACAAATACTACCCAAAAATAAGCGCAGGACTTACGATACTAATTTCAGATTAATCGTAATTAACTACGCGGAAAAGACATCCACCAAAGAAGCCGGAAAAAATACCTACAGTGTAGATGAATCTTGTGTTCGGCATTGAACAAAAAATTAACAAAAACTTCTAAATGTTAATTAAGTAGTAGACATAAGTATTAATTAAGCATAAGTAGGTATTAAGAGAGAGAGAGCGAGAGACAAACACGCACAACTTATACGCACACTTCTTACGTCTAAGTGTATTTGATAGTACGGTAATTTTTTCTTGTAAAATAAAATATTTTCAAAAACAAACAAGTACTGTACTTGATTTGTTTTCTAAGTTTTGATCGTAATTTTTCCGATGCGGCTTAAATTCGGGTGCGGCTTGTTTTCGGAATAATACGGTAATTAATTATTTATTTCTTCTTTACAAGTAAGTGTAGCCAAAGTGTACTTATTGCATGTAAAGTTTTTTTAAGTAAGTTTATAATAAATGATTTTTTCCCATAAATTAATTATTAAATGATTTCATGATTCTTTCGCGACCCCCCTATAATATAGTATCACCCCTCCCCTATAATCATCCCCTTATAATATCACCACGACCCCTTGGTTGAGAATCACTGCTCTAGAGGCTCAGGTTGTAAGTAAAATGAGGAGTGGGGTGGTTTACCCTTCCCTTCCTTACTGAGTGGAAAAGTATGCTTATCAGCATGCCAATCCTTCTAAAAAGCATCTACCTTTTACCCTGCAAATAATATAGTCTTTACTTCATTCACCTCTGGGTGTGGCTGTAAATTGAAATTCATTACTTTCGGAGGAGATAACTCTGACTAATGTCTTTTACACATCTACCTTTTCTGTTCTTAAATGCTTCAGTCGTATCGGCTGACCGTGCGATACGAAACAGAACGATTTTTTGTACCCGTGGAACTAGCTGATCAAGTGAAAATAATTTAACACTCCACCTGCCTGTTATAGGCAAAAAGATACGTATTATGTAGATTTTTTCATGTTGAAAAATCAGCATGAAAAGAATACTTTCCTTTCCAATTAATTAATATAGGGCTAGAGAAAATTTTTTAAAATCCTCAAGAGAAATTCATTTCATTTGCCCTGATCTTTCAGTTGATTGTGTTGTTCCTTCATTTTCCTTTCATTCTAAAACATCGTGAAGACCCATTTCAATCAACTGGCGGCAACGTTTTATGAGAGGTTTTTGGTAAACTTGTACATCGGTTTGATAAATGCCTCAATTTAAATGGTGATAATGTTGAAAAGTAACCATGGATGTATGTGACTTTTGATAATAGATTTATTTTATTATTCTCATTAGTTTTATAATCAATTGGAGGTTGAAGAAATAACCCTCGTATCAATGACTTACTGACTCCCAGATATGGTTCTGGTCCAGTGACCTGTTGTACAGACCCTGTATGAACTATATTTTGTGCCCTTCATTGATCACAATCCTTCTGTGATCTGGCACCCACATCAAGGTAATCCAGTTGTGTCCAGCCAGGTGCATGAGTTTCTGCAGACACTTCTATACTACCATGGATGTGTGATTATGATGAAGTGCTTTCAGAGCTGCTTAAATGTCTGGGGCAAATGTGATCTCAACCATGGGCGAATTTAGGTCTTGATATGTGGGGGTGCGAGCTCACCGGAAGGTATGACATGGCGAGCCTTACGTCTCATGTGTTATCGTAGTTTTAACATTTTACTATTAATGAAGATTATTCTAGATTATTTAAGAAATAAAGAATGTTTCGAAACAAAATTTATAAAATTACTATAACAGAAAACATTTTTATTTATCTATAAAAAATTATCATCCCAAAAATCTGGGGGTGCGGCGCATCCTGTAAATTAGCCCATGATCTCAAACCATCTTTAAACTCTCTCAGACACTTATGTTAGAGGCTAGTACTTCCACTTGAAACACATTGGCTTATCTCCCCAGAGAAACAGAGTTGTCCTTCTTATGCTGATACTATGTATTCCAGCCCCTGTACCATCATTCACCTTACGAGTAGATGAAGATGAAAAATGGAAGATATGTTGTGTTTACTCGTAAAGATGCCACAATTAGATACAACCATATAAAAGATCAGGTCCAGTGTACAATATGTTGGTGTGATAAGTAGTAAATCAATTTATTTTGGATATATTGTTTTACAGTTTGATTTTTTTTAAATGTTTTTAGTTTATTTGGTTATATCTAAATCTGGAACACATTTAGAACTGCAGTTCAATCTTGACAGTCCGACATTTGTTAGTTCAACATGTTTGGTAATCCGACAGCTGTAAATAATGATTATGGGATGTAAATAGTAGGCACACTTATTATTGGTCCCTCCACTGGACACATGAAAGAGAAATACAGTATTCGATAGAGAGAGAAAGTGCGCGTTTGTGTACTGTAAATTTTTATATTTAATTAATGTTAATGGCCTTCGGGCCAGCCCAGTCAGTCAGCTGGTAGTAAGTCGCTATTATTTGTTAAATAACACCGGTTTTGCAAGCGACTTTGTATGGTGACCAGCTGACAGCCATCCGTGAACAAACTCTACTGGAGGTCCCTGTTCAAACTCATGCCTAATTCACATCAAATAATACTTCAAAGCAGCGATCAAATTGGATAGTTGTCTATAATGTACAGTTCTCGATAGCAAATAAATGCTTAAAAAAAAATTAACGTTAATTGCATTTATTGGTGATAATTTTTTAAATTGTCATCTATCATTTTCTTTTGTGCATCCATCTTTCACATCCAGAAATTTCAGAAACTATAAGAGATATCAACAAATGGTTTTCGGATTCATAATCTACACAAAAGGTTAGTGGGCCTAAATTGGGTTTGAAGTTCCGGTTTTAATTGGAAGTGGCCCAAAATCAGAAGTCACGAAATCAAAGTGGAATTTGGAAACAAAAATAGTGTCATTCGATTCCTTTTAAAGAGTAGATAAAGAAATCACTAACGGTTTTTGCCATAGGTCCAAAGGTAAGCCTTTTTAAAAATTGTCACCAGCCATGAGACACATTGTCTCATGAAAGAGATTTTTAATATATTATGCATGTCATAAAATTGACTTTTTGAAATTATATTCATTACCAAGAAGCCTTTCATTGCTGTTTTAAATGGTATTCTCAGTAATCCATAATTTTTGTTAATCCAATTGCCTTCCGGTACCATATCTGTCGGATTGTCAAGATTCAACTGTACTGTGGGTGATGGACCAGTGGTTGCACCCAACAGTATTTGGTTATGTACGACTGCTGGATAGTGATCATACAAAATCCTTTGTCCAACTGGTGTTTCTTAACAATTCTGAGTGACTGAGGTGTTCTATATTATTTTTTTATACTTGAAATTAAAATTTATATGTAATGAATGTTGTTTTATTTAGTCGGTGATTAAATTTTAATTTTATTGTAAAGTTAAATTGTACTAACTTGGATCTATGTTTTCAGAAAAGACAATAAAAGATGAACCAGTTTTACAACCGATCAAAGAAGAACCAGTTATTAAACCGATAAAAGAAGAACCGAACTATGAAACAACATCAGAATCATCTACCGATCATACTACTGAACCTACCAGTCGTTTTGATGAAATTTTCTTGACTGATAATTGGCTCCATTGCGATAAATGTAATACTAGTTTCGATAGTGATTCACAATTGAAGAAACATATTAAAAGCGAATGCATGCATCGCAAAGTTCGAGTTAGAAGAGCAGCAGCTAAAAGTATAAATACGAATAAACCGCATTCTCAAACACCGTTTAAGTGTTTGATGTGTTCTTTCATCAGTAATAGTAAAGAAACTTTAAATAATCATATTATTAGAGTACATTTAAGTTAAGTTCATGTAAATATCATTTGCAATAGAGTATGCGTCATATCATTGTCAGTTTCAAGGTCAATGGAGTTAGTCGGTAGCAGTCACCTTTACCTGCTGACATTTAGAATAGCTGATTAACCAAATCAGGTGTTATTAAAAAATGAATTATTTCCAAAATTGAATCGGCCTGTGCAAAAACATGTCAAGCTACATTTTATTCCAATAGCTGTTCTTCATGAAAAATTATTATTTAGATAGATACACATATGCTGTGCTTAAACTAGTCATCAGTCATTTAATACATTGTTGTATATCTACACCCAATGTTTCCTATGCTGTGCATAAACAAGTCAAGTGAATCAGGTAACACGTTTTTTGTGTTTCCTAAGAAATTGTGGTTTTGCTACTTGACATGTTTTTGCACAGACTGATCCAATTCACATATGAATAAATTAAAGTATATTTATCTAAAAACTCACCGGGTTGGTCTAGAGGTAAAGTCATCGCCAAAATCAGCTATTTAACAGCTGATTTTCGGAGAGAAAGGTTCCTGCTTCAAATCCTAGTAAAGTTAGTTACTTTATATGGATTCGAATGCTAGACAGTGGTTACCGGTGTACTTTGATGGTTGGGGTTCAATTAAACATACGAGAGTATGTTTAATTGAATGACCAATGGTCATTCAATCAGATTGAGTGATTTTCAGGAATGGTCGGCCTGCGCCTGTACAAGACTACATCTCATTTACACTTCATACATATCATTCTCATCTCATTTTTTTTTTTTTTTTTTTTTTTTTTTTTTTTTTTTTTTTTTTTTTTTTTGGTTTAACGTCCGACTGTTTTGCACATTGCTGCTAATGCAGACGGTGAAGGATGAAATGAATTTTTTGTAACGTATGAAAAAATGCCATGCCCGAGTGGGATTCGAACCCAAGACCGCGTGATGAGAGGCGAGCACGTTACCAACATCGCCAACGCGGCGATGTTGGTAATCATGCGCGATCTCATTGGGTCATGGGGTTGCTTATTGTTCTAAATTGAACAAATTGCAATGTACACACATTAGGGATTAAAAAAAAAATTATCTAAATTCTATATATACAAGTATTTATATTTTAAATAATACATATTTAAAGTAAAATAATTTTTGTTAACTTAATTCTTCCAATTTTATAAATTTTGGTTGTATAAATTTAAAATAATTTGCATTTTAATTAATCATTTTGTGAATATGAATTTAATATAGAATATCAATGTAAAACTTTGTTAACAATGACAATGTCAATTTTTTAACTTGTCGATAATTGGAAACCGTACCATCAACTTCATTACTTTTGGATTGCGGTGATAATTTTGTTATATTTAAAAATTAATTAAGTGAAAAATTTTAATCGAGAGTTTTTACTTTCTCTTCCCTGTATGAATATATAGGAAAAAAAGTATTGTTTTCATAATAATTTTTCGAAATCGAGTTTTCACTGGATATACATGTTTTTAGACCGCCTGAAACCAGAAACCATGTTTTTAGCCATTGGTCTATTGGTGAGTCTGTGTGTGAACAGAATATCTCAAGAATGGAACATCGTACAAAGTTTAAACTTGAAACTTTTATATACCACTAGAGGACCCGTCATGAATATTTTATAATAGACATTGAAACTCACAGTGACTCACAATGATATGACTCATATTCTAATTAATTTTCAGTTTTGTTTTTGATTAATCTCTTTTTTTATTTAGAAGTATTGCTTTAGTTTGTAAATTAATCTTATAAGTGATTTTAATGAAATTTAGAATTCATTCTAAGTTCTCTGACAAGTAGTCAGATCTTCTGATTAACTTTAGTAATATTCTGTTAGCCCAAATCATTTATTTTATCTCTTTGGATTATGTATTTCAATTTTCTAATAAATAAATGGCTGTGTTTATTGATATTTATGAGTAATCTATAAAAAAATTTCAAATTTTTTATAGGTAGTTGAATGAGTAGATGAATTTTTTTAATATTTGGCTGAAATTATTGAAATTTTTTATGAATTTATTGATTACGGCCCAAATAATAGGTAAAAAATTTTGAAATCTACAGGAATTGGTAGTGTCAATAGCTTGTTACAGGATCTTTTATTTTACAGTTCAGCCGTTCTTAGTTTGCTCCTACTGTCAACAAACCTAACAATTAGGCCTAACAATTTCATTTATAGAAACAAATTCATTTCAACAATTCTAACAATTTCATTTATAGAAACAAATTAAAAATATTTTGTATTTAAAAACTTTTGAAAGTATTTTGTTGTTACTTTTTAACCTGCGTGTACACATTTTGATATAATGCGGATGCTCAGTGACGTCATTATTTGTTTACATTAGGAGCAAACTAAGAGCTCGCAACCTTTGTACAGCAGACATGCTTGATTTTTATACTTTTATCATAAATTGGTGGAAATTTAATCGTTAACTTTAATGCATATTAGAAATTTACCATCATTTTGTATATCCATTGTATATCCATAATTTATTGTATAGTTAATTTTATTGTTTACATAGTTTAAAATATAGTTAATTAAATGTATAGTATAATGTTACATTTTGTATTTTTATGTTTGTTTTTATAACTTGTTTATGTTTGTGTAGTAGACATTTCTAAAATTCAGTTATAGCGTACAAATTGTCACCATAAGGTGTGTTATAGTAACTTGAATCAAGAGTTTGCCCTTGTTTGCAATGAGGGGCAAAGGGGGAAAAGCATCAGTGCACATGCGCGACTGCTTTAATTTCTCTACAACAAACACAACAACTTATACCCAGAGCATATACAGTATATCACAGACCTTTTGTAGGTTAACTGTACAAATATAACTGTTTTTCTTTTACTGTAAACAGAAATGTTAGTTTCTCAAAAACTTGGGCAGACTATTTATTCACAGTGCTGAACGAAATCTAGTATGCAGTGTAATAATGCTGTGAAGTTGAAGCTAAACAAAAATGTCTTTCCCTGCCTCTTAACAAAAGCCACGAGCGAGTTGCTAATTACTGTCATGTTTCTCTTTCCAAAATTTAAAATATAAGAAGGAAGTTAAAGATAGTGAAGAAGCTAAAAGTTGAAATTCTTTAACAGTTTTGTTGACGTCTGGTTAAAAAAGGAAACAGTTAGGTAAATACTATTGAGGCTGATAGTGAAGACGCTGGTGACAGCGATAGTAAAAAAGGCGATTCATTCGTAGAAAATTTTGTTCCAATGGAACGAGGTAGCTGGTAATTACAGTAAATAAATATTTGTAGTCTTTTAATTGAGCTATAGGCAATATTACAGGTCACATTTATTTCTTATAAAGTTTATGAAAAAAACATTTTTTGGAATAAACGACAGCTTACAAAATGTATGTAGAAATTGCTCAGTAGTGAAATGTATGAGTAGTGTCTCTCTGTTGAGGTTGGCAGCATTATTAAATTTTGACTTCCCTTCTTTACAGCCCATCCATACGCAAAAGGCAATCTTGTGACTTCAGTATCTATACGAGGCTCTAAATAGTAATGGGTCACTAATTAGATACCAAATTATGAGTGATATGGAAAGCTAGTTCAATCAGCTCGTCTGATTTTATACATGTAGGTACATGAAAATGCACTCAGGTCATGCTAGAGCTTGAACAAGTAATATTTTGGTCCTAAGACAATCACTTAACTACGCCGTTATCTCCATATTAACTGACAAGTTAAATGGATGGAAACTGTTAAATCATTAATTAAAGATCAATAGAATAAAGTTAATCATTAATTAAAGATTAAAGTCATTAGTTAAATCATTAAATCATTAATGGATGGAAACTTTTAATCATTTATCAAACTGTTAAAACTGTTAAATGGATGGTTAAATCACTTAACAACGCTGTTATCTCCATATTAACTGACAAATTAAATGGATTTAATGTTATTCGTTACAAAATTTCACTAATTATATTTTAAGTTTAGTTTTAGATTCTTTACGGAGTGCACAATCTAGGAGCAGTATAAACTATTATTATTTTTTTAGTTGTTTATCTATTTTGAAATTGTAACCGATGAGGCAGTTCAGCCAACTTTTTTGTCGTCATTTTTTGAAGTAGTACGCCATTTTGTGTGATTAGTTTGTCATTCAGAGAAGTCCCTGATGAAACTGGGTTAAAGATGGATCTTCTACGCAAACCTTAGCATGTTCAATTAAAGGGTTAAGCTAATTCTGTGTGAAGTTGTCAGTTAATGAATTTCTCTGTTAAAGATATATTCTGTTCACAATTTAGACCTTGGCACAGAAAAACAATGTCATTTTTTCTTTTGTAAGGAGGTTGTTTTTTAATATCTTAATCTAAAACCTCCATTTTAAGTAAAAAAAGGTAACCATTATGCAGTATGCAGCTTTTCAATTTGCACAGATATTTTGGAGAATGTTGTTTTCAGAGATTAGATGGAATTATTTCCTTCTTAGTTTTCTCTGGATCTTCTTCTTCAGGTGTCTATGTGTTCTGAATGTTTGCAACCATCACAGCAATTCTCACTTTGTTGGTTACACTGCAAAATAGCTCTTCTGAGCTCTTCGTAAATCAAGCTATCAGATTTTGAAGCTACAGTACCCATCTTCTGCCTGGTCCACGCCTTCTTTATATTTTTTTGCTGTAGAATGGCTTGTACTAATGAATATCGTGAGTCATTCCGCATGATATGTCCAAAATATTGCAGCTTCCTGCACTTGTTGGTGGAAATTACCTCCATGTCTTTCTTCATTCTCCTGAGAACCTTTATATTTGGTATCCAAGCAGTCTATGGGACTCTGAACATTTGTCACACATACAGCCACATCTCAAATGCCTCAAGTTTCCGTGTGATGGCTTTATGGTTTCCTCCTTGATAGATTAATAAATAATCTTTGTACAGAATATGATTTTTCTGTTCCTCATACAACTTGGTACTAGTACGGTTTTGTACTGATTCAAAGTACCTCTTTTAGTACCTTGTACCAATACATGAACTCCAACTAAATGAAAGAAGTGTTCTCTGTACTCGATTCTATCAGAAATATTGATAACACGAGACTGTTTCAAAATATATATTTTGAAACTAATACTACTACAAACTCCTGGTTGTAACTAAAAAAAAATACTTGTATATTTTTTATTTTTATCATTGGTTTTTTTATTTTATATTATTTTAATTATTTACGTGTTCGTAAGTTTAATTTTACTTTGGTTCTGGTTTGTTTGTAAAATAGTTTTTTTTACTTTAAGGTTTTTTAATAAAATAAATTTAAAAAATGTCTTGAATGTTTTTGTGCGTGTATTTTTCTTACACAACCTTTTCAAATGAACACTGGTGGGTTTGTTATCTATTTCTTCTATGATAACTGATTGTCTTAGAAATCACAGTAAAATATTTTAATTATTTTCTTCCTTTTCATAAAATTAATTCAGTAAAATTAAATTAATTCATAAAATTAATTATTATACTGTCTCCATGGTGTAGTGAACAGCACACTAGCCTACGAAGCGAAAGACCCCAGATTTTATTCCCAGCTAGGGTCTGGAAATTTTAAAACCCACTGTAGTCGCTAATGACCAAGCTGTTGATGCAGCGTTAAATAAATTAAAAAAAAATTGTTATTATTATAGATGTCTTCATATTAAAATATGATGAGAAATTTGGATTTTGAAGGAAAATGGGAACTCGAGATGCAATATTGGCTCTGAGATTGATTAAGGATCAAGAGGAAAAGGATAAAGAAAAATAAAACTACTTATATGGCTTTTGTAGATTTAGAGAAAGAATTTAACAATCTATACTGGAGTAAAATGTTTAAAACCATGTAAAGCTAGGAATTAAATACAAAGAAAGGAAAGTTATCTACAGTCTGTAGAAGAATCCGGTGTTTTGAGAAGTGAGGGATACGAAAAAAAGCTTCTGTAAGAAAAGGTGTATGACAAGGTTTTTCATTGTCACCACTACTTTTTAACTCGTATATAGAAGAGTAATTTTCAAGTAATAAATAAATTAATGTTAAAAATTAAATACTCATCATTACGTATCAATATCAGAAACTAAATAATCATTTAAAATTTGTATTTTTATAATCAATTTAAATAAAGATTCAGTGTATTTATTTTATGTGTTAGTGTTATCAGGAAATGATGTGCTAGAAATAAACATACAGTATTAAGCTGCAATCAAGTTCTACATGCCCATTATAGCCAAGTCCAAGTCTGTGTACGGTAGGTAAATTAATATTTGACGTATTATGTAAAGTATGATGTATAGAAATTACGTTTAACGGTTTAGATTTTTGTAATGCCATTAAGAAAAATAACTCTACTTAATTCAGCAAACAACGTGAAAAAAATTAGTAGTGGAATTTCTTTTACCTCGATAAAACGAATACCTCGATTTAACAAATTTTTTTCTGGGATTCTCAGTTTCGTTAGGTTGAGATTCTACTGTATATACCAAACACAGTGAACGAAATAAAATTGAGATACAGTAACAGTACAGTTATGAATACAGTAACGAGTCGATATAACGAATACCTCAATTTAACAAATTTTTTTCTGGGTTTCTCAATTTTGTTAGGTTGAGACTGTACTGTATATAACAAACACAGTGAACGAAATAAAATTGGAGATACAGTAACAGTAATAGTACAGTAACAAATACAGTAACTAGTCGATATAACGAATACCTCAATTTAACAAATTTTTTTCTGGGTTTCTCAATTTTGTTAGGTTGAGACTCTACTGTATATTACAAATACAGTAACTAGTTGATATAACGAATACTTTGATTTAACAATTTTTTTCTGGGTTTCTCATTCATTAGGTTGAGACCCTACTGTATATAACAAACACAGTGAATGAAATAAAATTGGAGGTACAGTAACAGTACAGCAAAAAATACAGTAACTAGTCGATATAACGAATACCTCAATTTAACAAATTTTTTTCTGGGTTTTTCAATTTCATTAGGTTGAGACTCTACTGTATATAACAAATACAGTAACTAGTCGATATAACGAATACTTTGATTTAACAATTTTTTTCTGGGTTTCTCATTCATTAGGTTGAGACTCTACTGTATATAACAAACACAGTGAATGAAATAAAATTGGAGATACAGTAACAGTAATAGTACAGTAACAAATACAGTAACTAGTCGATATAACGAATACCTCAATTTAACAAATTTTTTTCTGGGTTTCTCAATTTCGTTAGGTTGAGACTCTACTGTATATAACAAATACAGTAACTAGTCGATATAACGATTACTTCGATTTAACAATTTTTTTCTGGGTTTCTCATTCATTAGGTTGAGACTCTACTGTATATAACAAACACAGTGAATGAAATAAAATTGGAGATACAGTAACAGTAATAGTACAGTAACAAATACAGTAACTAGTCGATATAACGATTACCTCGATTTAACAAATTTCTTTCTGGGTTTCTCAATTTCATTAGGTTGAGACTCTACTGTATATAACAAACACAGTGAATGAAATAAAATTGGAGGTACAGTAACAGTACAGCAAAAAATACAGTAACTAGTCGATATAACGAATACCTCGATTTAACAAATTTTTTCTGGGTTTTTCAATTTCATTAGGTTGAGACTCTACTGTATATAACAAATACAGTAACTAGTCGATATAACGATTACCTCGCTTTAACAAATTTCTTTCTGGGTTTCTCAATTTCATTATGTTGAGACTCTACTGTATAAAACAAACACAGTGAACGAAATAAAATTGGAGATACAGTAACAGTACTCGATCTGCTAGTTCCAGGGCTACAAAAATAGGTTTGATTTTATCACATGGTTGCCGAATTATATGACTGGAGCATTTAATAGAACAAAAGAGGTAGAGGTATAAAAGACACTAGTCACAATTACATCCTCTGAGTGTAATGAATTTCATGACTACACAGCCAGACTCTTATGGTGAATGAAGTAAAAGTGTCATTTGCAGGATGGAAAGTAGATGCTTTTTAGAGGTCCTGGCATGCTGATAAGTATACTTTTCCATTCCGGTACGGAAGGCAATAGTAAACCACCTCACTCCTCATTTTACTTAGTAAAGTCTCTAGAGATTCAAACCAGCGTTTCAGCTGATCACCTAAACAGTAACATTTATTATTCATGCGCATACCATGCTAATTATTATGATACTTGAGAAATAATTTTTGCACTAGTTTGATAATTATTTAACCGCACTACTTCTGAGAGTACGGTTTCATTAAGAGATTTATTAGCTCAACTATTGCACAGTACAACTTTGAAGTATATTTCTTGTTGTAAGCAAAAAGTTAGTTATTGTGAATATATTCAAAATACGAGGTGTGGTTATTAAATAATGAGACTGACATTGTAAAAAATTTACATAATACATAATCACTTAGTGTCACCTTCAATATACGCTCCTTCTCTATCCCTACAATGCTTCATGCAAATTTTCCATGGTTGGAAACAGTGCTGGAAGTCATCTTCTGTCAGCTCCTTCAGGACACGTGCCACTTTCTCTTTTACAGCTTCCACAGACTCAAATCTTGTCCCTTTTAATGCAGATTTCACCTTAGGAAATAGGTAGAAGTCACATGGTGCAAGATCTGGTGAATAAGATGGATGTTCTAACACTGAGATACTGTACTTGGCTAGGAACCTCTTGACAGATAATGCGGAATGAGCTGGCGCATTTTCTTGGTGGAGAACCTATGATTTGTTCTTCCACATTTCGGGGTGTTCTTCCTTACTCTTTGACGTAGTTTAGAAAGTACCTCAAGAGTATTATTGATTAATTGTTTGACCTTCAGCAACCCAGTGAATGTACACAATCCCATGGATATAAAAAAAACAATTATCATTTCTTTACATAAATTTTGACTTGATCATTCGAGCTTTTTTGGCTCTCGGTGAAGTTCGGTTCTTTTCCAGTACATGAATTGGCGCTTCGTTTCCGGATCATAAGTAAAAAACGCGTTTCAACACTTGTTTTTATCTTCTACCTGTTCCCTAAGGTGAAATCTGCATTAAAACGGACAAGATTTGAGTCTTTGGAAGCTGTGAAAGAGTAAGCGGCACGTGTCCTGAAGGAGCTGACAAAAGATGACTTCCAGTACTGTTTCCAACAATGGAAAATTCGCATGGAGCGTTGTAGGGATAAAGAAGGAGTGTATATTGAAGATGACAATAAGTGATTATGTATAAAATTAAAATAAAATTTTTTACAACGTCAGTCTCGTTATTTAATAGCCACACCTCGTATATATAATTTCTTTAAACCACCAGTAATATGGTAAGCAGTAAACACTTACCAATTATAGCGCTTTTGTGCATAATATGTGAATCTTCAGTAATTTCTTTCCTTTTATGTTATTTAAAATTTTAAACATCATACTTCCACCATGGAAGATAAGATTAAATCCTTATCTACCTTTTTTTTCTTTTCTTTTGCGCCCTGGAGACTCCAGGAGGAGTATAGGACATGTCAGCTATAACATCTGAAATACATATAAGAAACACACAATGTATCACTACTATCAAGAAAGAAATTCTTGTATGCTATAAAAAGTTTCACCAATCAAGTAATTTTTCAGATTTCTTTTAAAGGAATTCAAATCCTCACAACATTTTAAACATTTTATGCACGATAGCACTGTAATTGGTATGTGTTTACTGTTTACCAATTACAGTGCTATCGTGCATAAAATGTAAATCTTAAGTAATTTCTTTCCTTTTATGTTACTTAAAATTTAAAACATCCTCTTCCACCATGGTAGATAAGGATTCAATCTTATCTTCCATGGTGGAAGTATGATGTTTTAAATTTTAAATAACATAAAAGGAAATTACTGAAGATTTACATTTTATGCACCAAAGCGCTATAATTGGTATGTGTTTACTGTTTACCATATTACTGGTGGTTTAAAGAAATAATTTATATTTTTGATTAACAATATAATACGGCTGTTAAAAATACCTATATAGGATATTTGAGAAGATGTAAATATATAACTGTGCCTAAGAAGTAAAGGGGATTAACTCCTTTTTATTGATTTTTGAGGAAAGCCTAATAAAAAAATTATTTTCTTTTTGTTGTTGTAAAAAATGTCTGTAGTTATAAGAAACTTAAAATTTACACCCAATATAGCTTCTGAGCTATCAATTTTAATTTTTTCACAACTTTCTGAATTTTAAACCCCCTTCTCACCTCCCATAGGGCTTAATACTCTATAACTCATTCTGTTTAGGTGTTGTTTTGGTACTTTCTACATCAGTGATTAGCTTTTTAATGCAGGTCATTTTGTCAAATAAAACAAAACTCTATTGAAATATTTATTTCAACAAAACGTTTTGATACACAAGCAAAATTCTATACTCAGTAATGTTTAAAAAACTTCTGCTTGAATTCTGTTTAAAGGTAAAATATCATAAACAGTGTTATAACGGGTGATTCAAAAAGAGCGCCGGTTTTTAAACGGCTGGTAAATTTTTGTTTATCGGTTGGCAACATTGTTAGACCTCATTTCTATTTCGGAGAACATTCCGATTGACGAGTCAGTTGTAGTTTCTCTTGTTCGCAGTGTAGTACTCTCGCAGTCTGTGTCTAACCATGGAGAAGTTTACTATTGCACAACGAGTGGTTAATCGTCAAAACATTTTACCAGAGTGGAGAGAGTTATGCGGCTACTTTCAGGCGACTTCGCGGTACTCTAGGACGTAATGAAGCACCGAATGAATCAACAGTTCGCAGGCTCATGAAAAAGTTTTTTGAGACGGGTTCAACAGTCGACCTTAAAAGTTCTGGACGTCGTTGTTCTGACCGAACTGAGCAGAACGTTGCGTTGGTTCGTGACAGTGTGGCTGTTAGCCCAACAAAATCAATACGTCGCCGTTCTCAACAATTGGGTTTACGATGTTCTTCTGTACGGAGAATTCTTCAGTACGATCTCCAATATCACCCGTATAAAATTCAGTTGCTGCACGAGAAACAATGTTGTTGCTCCGTGAACGGTTCCAGGATCGCATCATTTCTCGTAATTCCGACCATCAATGGCCACCAAGGTCGTGTGACTTGACGCCTTGTGACTTTCATCTTTGGGGTCATCTGAAGTCATTGGTGTATGCCAATAAACCCCGAAACATCAATGACTTGAAGGAGGAAATTCGACGGGTTATCGGGCAAATGGAAGTCGAAACTTGTCGTGCAGTGATATCCAATTTCATGGACAGAGTTGATGCGTGCCAGCGCAGTAGAGGAGGACACATGCAGGACATCATTTTTCATACATGAAATCGGAAGGTAAGATGAACTTGTTGATGTATTTATTTTCAGTTTTTCAATAAAATAAATCTCTTAATTGATATATCAAAACCGGCGCTCTTTTTGAATCACCCTATATTTAATATTTGAAAATAATATTATTATACAACTTGTAAAACTTCAGGTAAGGCAGATAGAAGTTACTACTGTACATAATTATATAGAGCATTTTATGCTAATTTTAAAAGTACTTTTCACTCAATTTCACTAAAATTGGAGTTAACATCATTTACCTCTGTAGCACAGATAATATGTTTTGATTTTGATTATGGTTTTTAATAATAAATTTACAGTTTCAGGTGGAATTTACACTAATCCATACATACCAACAGTTGTAGAAAATCGACCGTATCAATGCATGAAATGCCACAGCAGTTATAAACACAAACATCATTGGAAATTTCACATGAAGTACGAGTGCGGGCCACCTCAGTTCAAATGCTCATTCTGTGATTTCAGAACTAAAAGGAAAAGTGGTTTAAAAAGTCATATGATGTTCAGACATTATCCTAAAGATGCGGATTGTATAGATGTCAGTGAATTTATTAAAATATAATATTAAATTTTATCCGTAAAACATTTCTACATTTTATATTATTTTAATTTATATTAATTTTAATTTATTTTTATATGAGTATTAACATTTTTAAAGTGCAATTCACCCATTTATTACCTCCTTTAATTACTTATAAATAAAATTATAAATTATTAGCTATTATTAAATCAATGAGTTATAAAAACGTTATCGTTTTGTAAAAATATAAAATTAAATTTTTTTTTGTATTATTGAAGTCTTAAAATGAATAAAATTTTATTGCCAATAAAATGTATCATAAAATTTTTCCTTCTTGATAACATTTATTTATTAACTGCTGCCTATGTTCAGGCATTATGTCTAATTGACTCGACTGATAATTTTGTTTTCGGATGTATTAAAATTATTTGTCTCGAGTAGAGTATTTTCTGTATCCTAATCTGAGGTTTGGTCGGCCTATAGGTGAAGTGGTCAGTGTAACTGAAATCTAAGCCAGGGTTCCTGGAATTCATTCCCAGTCAGGTCTGGAAATTTTTATTATATATTTTCATCAGTCTCTACTTCATAGTCTGAATTTATTTTTATATCCTTAATAGACATAAAACAAAAAAAAATCTAAGTTTGTTTTTAATGCGAGTTTTCATGGAATTTCAAATAAAACGGCTGACTCGGCATAACAGACGAAAACAACTATTTTTCTTGATATCGTGACTATTAAAACTCCCACTTCACTTAAAACTATAGGTATATTAATCTTTTCTGAAACTAATTTGGACTTAAGAAGAGCAAATTTATGATGTAGCAAAACATTCCACACTGCATTGATTTTAACCCAAGTTACTTTGACAAATAACTGACCTACATTACTAATCACACATTACGCAACAATTTATGTTTTCAGTATTTAAACAACACATTTTATCTCATCTATTCTCGGTTCAAATGCAAACTTGAGTATCTTAAAAATTATCTCATTAGAACACTGGCGTCCCCAAACTTACCCCGAAATCCGCAACGCAGACTGAAACAACAATGGAGTAGAGATATCATAGGGTAGTTGTAAATTCTATTAATTTGTTATTCAAAATTATTATTATACACTGTTGGACAGACACTATTGATTGGCAGTCTTTTTAATATCATAATGCCAATTTTATTGTAAATAACATTACATTCACTGGTTGTATTTTGTACAGTTGTCAAGAAATTAACTTAAGTTAAAAAAAAAGTTTGTTTCCTGTATATTTATTTTTAAATTATGATTAACAATTTCTTTAATCCTTAATGTGGGTTCATTGCAATCTGTTTAATCAGAACTATAAGCAACCCAATGACCCAATGAGATAAGGATAATGTGAATGATGTGTAAATGAGGTGTAATCTTGTACAGATTCAGTTCAACCATTCCTGAGAGAGTACCGTTAATTGAACCCTAACCTTCAAAGTACACTGGTAACCACTGTCCAGTATTCAAATCCTTACAAAAGTAAACTACCTTTACTAGGATTTGAACCAGCAACCTTTGTCTCTGAAAATCAGCTGTTAAACAGCTGACTCATGGCAACGACTTCACCTCTAGACCAACCCCCGGTGGGTTATGTGATATTAACACTAATATTTATTATCCCATACTCACTTTGAGTTGTTATGGATTTAAAATTTAAATAAATAAATAAATAGGATTCAGAATCCTGAGTTGGTGATCGAACTCATCATCTTTAACTTATAAATAAAAGCTAGCGAACTGCAACTACTGAAACTAAAATAATTACTGAGGTTATTTGTTTGCATCATAGCAGCAGAATCCATATTAATGTAATGTTTTTTATTTATTTAAAAAAATTTTAATATTTACCTTATTTTTTCTTCAACGTGTTACCTTATAAGTTGTTTATAAGTGTTTTCTTAGACCCGTTTGGATTTATAGCAGCCAAATTTACTGTTGTGCCAAACCGTTGGTCATTTTGAAAATGCAATGCTTTCAGTCCAAATTGTTAAGACAGCTAACTAACGCTCCCTTTTATGTAACATATGATACACTACACTCTGACTTAAACGTCTCATACATCAACGAGTGTTCCTACGCACATAACTTACACACTATTAAAAAAAATTACACAATAATCTGAACCAGCTCATTGTTGACCTAGACACCAGATTTACCAACTGCCCCTATACGAAGACTGAAACGACTCTGGAGTAGGGATATCATGAGACGTCAAAATTAAAGAAAAAGAAATAAAAATTAAATAATTAAAAAATAATGAACTAACTTAATGATTACGGTTGGAGTACTGTAAATGGGCAGCGATCTCACCAATGTCTTAAAATTGTCAATATTTGTATCCTCATTTTTTATCAAATCTGCTTGTTAATTTTATACAGTTGCAAATAAAAAGATCTTGTATAGTCAAAAAAAACTTGTTGTAAGCACTTTTGCAGTGCACACTGCTCTTTCAGGTAATAACACTTACTAGAACACTACTTAACAGTTACTATAACAGTTACTAGAATAATTATTTTGAAGATTGCATTTTCTTTTGTCAAACTGACAAAAACTTAACCAGTAACGGTTTTTTTGTCAATTTGACAAAAGAAGACGCAATCTTCACAATAATTATTCTAGAAACTTCATTTTATAACCTGAAGAAGCAGTGCGAACTGAAAAAGTGCTCGTAACAAGTTAAAGAACAAAAAGGGTACATATTTAAAAATTTTTTGAAGAAAAAATAAAAAAACATTATATATACATTAATATGTTGTTGTTGTTTAGGTCATCAGCCAAAAGGCTGGTTTGAACCTCTAGAGGTTTTACTAAGTAAAACGAGGAGTGAGGTGGTTTACCATTGCCTTCCTCACTGAGTGGAAAAGTAAGCTTATCAGCATGCCGGGCCCTCTGAAAAGCACATATTTTCCACTCTGTAAATGACACCTTCACTTCATTCACCACAGGGTCTGGCTGTACAATGAAATTTATTACTTTCAGAGGAGATAACTCTGATTAGTGTCTTTTACACCTCTACCTCCTCTGTTCTTAAATGATTCAGTCATTTCATTGGCTGACCATATGATAAGAAACAGAACTATTTATTTTAGCCCTGCAACGAACAGATTGAGTGTAAATAATTTGACACTCCACCTGTCTGTTATGGGCAGTCGTAACAAGTTGAAGAACAAAAAGGGTACATATTTAAAATTTTTTTGAAGAAATAATAAAAAAACATTATATATACATTAATATGTAACATAACATCTGCCCATAACAGACAGGTGGAGTGTCAAATTATTTACACTCAATCTGTTTGTTGCAGGGCTAAAATAAATAGTTCTGTTTCTTATCACATGGTCAGCCAATTAAATGACTGAATCATTTAAGAACAGAAGAGGTAGAGGTGTAAAAGACACTAGTCAGAGTTATCTTCTCTGAAAGTAATGAATTTCACTATACAGCCAGACCCTGTGGTGAATGAAGTGAAGGTGTCATTTGCAGGGTGGAAAATATGTGCTTTTTGGAGGGCCCGGCATGCTGTTAAGCGTACTATTCCACTCAGTGAGGAAGGCAATGGTAAACCACTTCACTCCTCGTTTTACTTTGTAAAACCTCTACAGGTTCAAACCAGCCTTTCGGCTGATGACCTAAACAACAACAATACGTAACACTTAATCTTAAGTTAATTGTATGTTATCTTTGCATATAAATGTTCATTTGAAAGAAATTTCAAATCAATGCCAATAAAATTTAATTATATGTGATTAAATAACATGGTGAAGGTATCACATTTTTTAGTTTGTTGTAGTAATGTCTTTTGTTTTAAAACAAATTCCTAAGATTAATTTATTTATGTAATAAATTTGATTAATGAGATTACATTAGCCATTTATAAGGTGACTCACAACCTCTGTATTTATGACACATAGTCATTCAACAATTTATGTTAACATTTTTAATACAATTTATAAACATTGTTTTGTTTCTTGTTTTAAATTATGCCTTATTTATTAACTTTAAAAAGATGATCCTTTTTTATTATTTATAATTAATTATGTATTTGTAGTATTGTCAAAGTTAAATAAACATATTTTGTTATGTATTATCATGTGTTTAATCTATTTAATAAATAATATAAATGACTGATTGATGTAATGATGGGATGAGAACACCTTGAGGTGTTTCACATCCACCCTGATTCACCTTTCAAAGATTTATGTCCTGTTTCAATTTTTGTGGTGATATACGAGGTGTGGCTATTAAATAACGAGACTGATGTTGTAAAAGATTTTATTTTTATGTTATACATAATCACTTATATACACTCCTTTTCTATCCCTACTATGCTCCATGCAAATTTTCCATTGTTGGAAACAGTGCTGGAAGTCATCTTCTGTCAGCTCCTTCAGGACACGTGCCGCTTTCTCTTTTACAGCTTCCACAGACTCAAATCTTGTCCCTTTTATTGCAGATTTCGCCTTAGGGAACAGTTTGAAGTCACATGGTGCAAGATCTAGTGAATACGGTGGATGTTCTAACACGGAGATGCTGTACTTGGCTAGGAACCTCTTGACAGATAATGCGGAATGAGCTGGCGTATTGTCTTGGTGGAGAACCCATGATTTGTCCTTCCACATTTCAGGTTGTTTTTTCCTTACTCTTTGAGGTAGTTTAGATAGTACCTCAAGGTAGTAATATTGATTAATTGTTTGACCTTCAAGAACCCAGTGAAGGTACACAATCCCATGGATATAAAAAAAAACAATCATCATTACTTTAAATTTTGATTTGCTCATTCAAGCCTTATTCGCTCTTGGTGAAGTTCAGCTCTTCCAGTGCATGGATTGGCCATTCGTTTCCGTATCATAAGTAAAAACCGCGTTTCATCTCGTGTTGTTATCTTCTACCTGTTCCCTAAGGTGAAATCTGCATTAAAAGGGACAAGATTTGAGTCTGTGGAAGCTGTAAAAGAGAAAGCGGCACGTGTCCTGAAGGAGCTGACCGAAAATGACTTCCAGCACTGTTTCCAACAATGGAAAATTCGCATGGAGCATTGTAGGGATAGAGAAGGAGTGTATATTAGTAGTAAGTTTTATGTATAACATAAAAATAAAATTTTTTACGTCAGTCTTGTTATTAAATAGTCACACCTTAATTATTTTTCATTCCTTCAGGACCAAATTGAGATATCATTCTGGCTGACAAAGCTAAAAGTTCAATGTTAACCGAGTTATTGTTTCTGAAGTTCTGTTCTAAAATTCTCAGAACGCTTACCCAATCACAATGTGGTACATCTAACAAAATTTTACTCGTAGATTTAAACAAACAAACAGTAAAATACAAAATATTAAAATAGTCCTCAACATATCACTTGAAATTAGAAAATCATCCCAACTTTTTGGGCAGTGAACCTCCCAGATAACACACGTACACTGAGGAGACTACATCAGAATTATCAAACCAACATTTTTTGAACATAAAAAATTATATTAATTAACATAAGATCCAGAGGAGGTGCATCGATGGCTGAATACACCATTCAAGATACATACACAAATTATTATTTATTGATCCATAATATCTATTTCACCCATAACAGACAGGTGGAGTGCTAAATTATTTGCACTCGATTTGCTAGTTCCAGAGCTAGAAGAAATAGTTCTGTTTCATATCACACGATCAGCCAATTTATATGACTGAGCTATTTAAGAACAGAAAAGGTAGAGCTGTAAAAACATTAGTCAGAGCTATCTCCTCTGAAAGTAATGAATTTCATTATACAGCCAGTCCCTGTGGTGCATGAAGTGAAGGTCTCATTTGCAGGGTGCAGAGTAGATGCTTTTTAGAGAGGAAGGCAATTGTAAACCACCTCACTTCTCGTTTTACTTAGTTAAACCTCTGTAGGTTCAAACAGCCTTTCGGCTGTTGACCTAATCAACACAGTATGTATTAGCCGTATAACATAATATGTATATTTGTCCATAACAGCCAGTTAGAGTGTTAAATTATTTGGACTCGATCTACTAGTTCCAGGGCTTCAAAAATAGTTCTGTTTCTTATCACATGGTCACCCAATTATATATGACTGAAGCATTTAAGAACACAAAAGGTATAGGTGTAAAAGTCACTAAACAGAGTTATTTTCTCTAAGAGTAATGAGTTTCATCTCTGTACAGCCACACCTTTTGGTGAATAAAGTGAAGGTGTCATTTGCAGGGCTATCTCCTCTGAAAGTAATGAATTTCATTATACAGCCAGACCCTGCGGTGCATGAAGTGAAGGTGTCATTCACAGGGTGCAGAGTAGATGCTTTTCAGAGGGCCTGGCATGCTGATAAGCATAGGCTACTTATGTACTCAAGAGTGGAAGGCAATGGTAAACCAGCCTTTCTACTGTTGACCTAAACAACACAATATCTATTAGCCATATAACATAATATCTATATATGCCCTTAACGGGTAGTTGGCGTTTTAAATTATTTGCACTTGATCTACTACTTCCAGGGCTACAAAAAATAGTTCTGTTTCTTATCACATGGTCACCCAATTATGTGACTGAAGCATTTAAGAACACAAAAGGTAGAGGTGTAAAAGTCACTAGACAGAGTTATCTCCTCTGAGAGTAATGAATTTTATCACGGTACAGCCACACCCTGTGGTGAATAAAGTGAACGTGTCATTTGCAGGGTAGAAAGAAGATGCTTTTCAGTGGGCCTAACATGCTGATAAGCATACTTTTCCACTCAGTGTGGAAGGGAGTTGTAAACTAAGTCACTCCTCGTTTTACTTAGTAAAATCTCTAGTGGTTCCAACCAGTCTTTCAGCTAATGAACTAAACAACAAGAACAACAATATCTATTAATGGTTCCGTGGCAAACAGTGTGAAGATTTTTTCTACTGTAATAAAAAAAAATATGAACTCCTTAATTGAGTAATCATGTGAGAAGAAACAGTACTTTTTTATATTCATAGAACTTGCAAATCAGGTTACTATGAATGTCAAATTTTCAGATCATAAAACAACTTGAAATAAATGCGACAGGTCAATTATATAAAAACAATAAAGCAGTAATTATGTTTCAGGTGTAATTTAGAATTTTAGAAATTTAATAGGATTTTATTTCAATAAATTAATAATATCAATCTCTTAAGATATTTTTAATGTACATTCATTTTCGTTTTTAAAAGTAGCGGTGTTTTCTGGCCGTTTAGAAAACTGTGACTTTACTGCGCTACCTAGGGGACAAAATTTGAACTACTTTAAATTCAGTCACATGGTACGTTTTATAACAGTGCTTGTGTCGGTTCACGTGCATGCGTGATATAACCTTCTTTCAGTGTGTTTACGTGTAGTGTTTTTTTTGTGTTCAGTTCTTTAATTTGATTGTTTTTTAATGTGTGTGTGACATTATGTGTGATTTTGGTTGGTGTACGTTCTTACTGGACTCCACGTTACAAACCGACCGTTTCGTCCAGGCTAACCTGCAGATCCGTGAGTCAAAAAAAAAAAAAAATTAAATCTCTTTTTACTGAAAATTTTGAGTTTTATTGTGTATTGATTTTTGTTGTTTTAGGTATTTTAATTTCTAGGTATTGTAGCCCCGTAAGTATTTAATATCAACAAAAATTTGTGATTGTTTATGGCGTTGTGCAGTATGCTATTTATTTTGTTTCAGGTATTTTAATTGGTTAAATATCAAACCGTAGTTTAATTTGTGACTAAAATATTTAAAAACGCGATTTTTCTTTTGAAATTTTATTAATGTTTTGTCTAACCTAACTTTCTTCACATCTTGTAACCTAACCTGCTCAAAACTGAATCATTCTAACCCTTAATCCATGTTATAGAATTATTGATTTTTCTTGAATTCAAAGAAGTTATTAATTGTGTGATTCTAAGGTTGTTCAGCTGTTCTAAGTATTATTAGCAATTTAGTTTATATTTATAGGGTTTTAAATATATTTTCAGGAATATGTATTTATGGATTTTATGAATTTAATTTAGTTAAGGCATGTTGTAAAGTTGTATTTTCAGGAAAATCATTGATTAATATTCCATTTAATTTTATATCTATTTATGTATTGTATTCAAAGGACTGTTGTTTCTGTTATTCAAGCTTTTACAAATACAAAAAATTGTATCACCTTTGTTATTTGTACTTGTAGATGAGATGTCGTATATTATTTTACCCCAAGTATCTTGGAACTTATTTTAAACTGTATATTGGTGAAGTTTTGAAATAAACTTTCTAGGTAAGGTAACAAATTAAAGTTTTAATCGTTTAAAATTTATCTGTGTTATATAAAATAAACTTCAAAGTCAGTTTGTGAAAGTTATTGGATTATTAATGGAAGGCAACTTGCTGTGTAAGTATAAAAATTAATCAGTAAAGTGTCATGTTTGGTTGACTGGATATGATGTTCACAAGAGGTACTTAAATGTTAATGAATTTATAGTAAACATAACATCCTGTGTTATCACAATGAAAATTTATCCTGTACTGTTATTATTTATAAATGTAGGTCATGACAATTGAGATCTTCATTGTTTAGATGTGAAATGATTAGTAATTCTTTGGTTATGTTTTTTTGTCGGAGTCTTACAGCCCATTTTCTTTTGTCTTCTTAAGTCACCCTGAAATTTCTTGTTGTCTTGGACTCCCGTGATTTCCAAAGTTGATTTCTTCTATGTATATACCGACAGAAAAGTTATGCTCTTTGGGATCATCTGTCTGCTGCTAGTTTTTTTTTTTGGTCATGCCCATACCGTGTCAGCTGTTGTGGTCTGTACAGTTATATCAATTTTTAAAAATTAAATGCTCTACATTTTATGTTGAAAAATTTTATGTATTTTTGTACCCATTCAACAAAGTTATTATACATCAAACATGGGTTTCACGTACCAATTTCTTGCATTCAACCCCAAATTCCTCAAAAACTAGTGAAGGTACAGTTCTGAAACCTATTTTATTAGCTTTTCCAGGTCAAAATATACAATAAACCTCAAATTTTGCAGCATAATTTACCATTCCAGAAGTTCAGTATGGCTTTATTTCACTCTTTGCCCAGGAATCATGCTGAAATACTTAGCTTCGTGTAACTCACTAACAAAGTGTTTTCGGACCTATGTTTATTAAACAGTTTTTCATTATTTTCACTTGTAGAATGCGCTACGGGTCAAAATATAAAAGAAACCTCAAATTTTGCATCATAATTTACCGTTCCAGAAGTTCAGTATGGCTTTATTTCACTCTTTGCCCAGGAATCATGCTGAAATACTTAGCTTCGTGTAACTCACTAACAAAGTGTTTTCGGACCTATGTTTATTAAACAGTTTTTCATTATTTTTACTAGTAGAATGCGCTACGGGTCAAAATATAAAAGAAACCTCAAATTTTGCAACATAATTTACTATTCCAGAAGTTCAGTATGGCTTTATTTCACTCTTTGCCCAGGAATAATGCTGAAATACTTAGCTTCGTGTAACTCACTAACAAAGTGTTTTCGGACCTATGTTTATTAAACAGTTTTTCATTATTTTTACTTGTAGAATGCGCTACGGGTCAAAATATAAAAGAAACCTCAAATTTTGCAACATAATTTACTATTCCAGAAGTTCAGTATGGCTTTATTTCACTCTTTGCCCAGGAATCATGCTGAAATACTTAGCTTCGTGTAACTCACTAACAAAGTGTTTTCGGACCTATGTTTATTAAACAGTTTTTCATTATTTTTACTTGTAGAATGCGCTACGGGTCAAAATATAAAAGAAACCTCAAATTTTGCAACATAATTTACTATTCCAGAAGTTCAGTATGGCTTTATTTCACTCTTTGCCCAGGAATCATGCTGAAATACTTAGCTTCGTGTAACTCACTAACAAAGTGTTTTCGGACCTATGTTTATTAAACAGTTTTTCATTATTTTTACTTGTAGAATGCGCTACGGGTCAAAATATAAAAGAAACCTCAAATTTTGCAACATAATTTACCGTTCCAGAAGTTCAGTATGGCTTTATTTCACTCTTTGCCCAGGAATCATGCTGAAATACTTAGCTACCTGTAGCTCACTAATGAAGTGTTTTCGGACCTATGTTACAGTACCTATTAAACCGTACCTATTAAACAGTTTTTCATTATTTTTACTAGTAGAATGCGCTGTAAAAGTAAGGGGGGAACCTCATGAATCACCCTGTATTTATTTTTCTCTCCTGTAGGACCAATTTTAGACCACGTGAGCTGACTTTAGGCGTTCCTGGAAGTTCTTTTGGTAGCCCATATTCTCAGCATTTGCTCACTGTAGGGTTTCCTCCTATCTTCTTTCCACCTAGTGTTTTGTTTTTGCTCTTCATGAAAGCCCTTAATGTTGTAATTAGTTAACTGAATTCAGTTCAGTTCATTAAGTTTTCTCGGTTTATTCTGGTTTTTTTAATATCCTTTCTGACTCTTTAAACCCTATGTCCAACACATTTGGTTTATAGTTTAGTATTTTAAAAATTTGTTTTGTCATTCATTCTATACAGATGTCTGTAAAATTTTAGGCTTCTTTTCTTCTTCTTCTGCCTTTCAAGGATTAGGTATCTCTGCCTGTTCCGAACCTCTCAAATCTGCCCATCTCTTTCTCGGGCGTCCTCGTTCTGTCCTGCCCTCCGGCTTATAGCCCAGTGTCTGCTTAGGTATCCTATCCCTTGCTGTTTACATGGTCTAACCACTGCATTCTGTTCTGGGATACATTGTTGTTTATAGAGAAGATAGGCTTCTTTTTTGAATCATTTTCATTAATCGTTCATTTTCCTTGTTCAGTTCTTCTTGACCTCGTAACTTATATTGTCTGTCTTGTTCCTATTGTCTTGCGAAGGAGCTTTCTCTTAAATTCTCCGTTTGTTAGACCAGCCTTACTGATCATTTTAATGCATTAACTTGCATACAAACATATAGGTTTTATCGTGTTATTATACTGTCTAATCTTGGCTTGTCTTGAGATTATTTTCTTCTTATACAAGTGGTGAGTTCCTCGAAGTGCACTTGCCATGTTTCCTCATATGTTGTTATTTGCTTTCTTTTTGCCAGTCTTATATTATCTCCCCCCCGAGGTTACTAGCAACAACTTTCCCAATTTTTCCGTTTGGTTTCTTCAAGTGATGCAGCGCTGTTTTGATGTTCGTTATGTATAATTAGGATTCTGTACATAAAAAACAAATGATGTAACAACTGTAACAGGTAAGTGAAAAATTAAATATATTTACAATAGGATTGAATATAGATTGCAGGATTTACTATAAAGATTTACTCTACTGATTGTGTACACTCCATACATATATAGTACATAGAGTTCATTTTAGATTGCCCAGAAACTTCTAACAATCTACACCAAGTTATCAGTCAGCTGCATCATTCATTTGTAAGTTACCAACCAAAATATTAATATTTTTTTTTACAAAATATAAGATTTTGCAACCAAAATATTGGTGTTCCTGGTTCAAATCCTAATAAAGTTAGTTACTTTTATACGGATTTGAATGCTAGATAGTGGTTACTGGTGTACTTTGATGGTTGGGGTTTAATTAACCATACTCTCTCAGGAATGGTCGACCTGAGTCTGTACAAGACTACACCTCATTTACACGTCATACACATCATCCTCATCTCATTGGGTCATGGGGTTGCTTATTGTTCTGAATTGAACAGATTGCAACGTACACAAATTAGGGATTACAAAAAAAAATATTGGTCATTCAAAAATAAATCTTTATAATGCATCCTGCAGTTTGAAATTACTTCTATTTCATATAATGAATTTATATAATAATTTCACCAACCTTCTTTTTAAGTTTGTTGTTGAGTTTTATACAAATGACTGAAGATGTATTATCTCCTGTTACAAATTTTAAATAAGTGAGATAAAAATTTTTTTAGTTTCAATATTTTTATTTACTCTGATGATGGTGGATCCACCGAAACACGTGTAAGTAAGAATAAAAATAAAGGTGACGCAGTTTAAAAAGAAGGTTGGTGAAATTATTATATAAATTCATTATATGAAATACAAAATATTGGTCGCACCATATTCCCTAATTTCTGTAATACATATTATTTAAAATAGCTTCTCAGTTCGTGAAAATATTGTTATACCTAAGTTTATTTGATATTGTTTCTCTTTTTAATCAATGTCATAACGTATCATCGTGCAGCTCTACAGCTATTGGTAGTTGTTGGTTTTCTCTGCTATCCTTATTTATTTCTTTAGGTTTTCTATTTTGTTAATGCATAATTCTTTTTTTCATTAAAGGCTGTGTTTTGATTGTTTAACAGCTCATTTTTAAAGGGAAGGCTTCTTTTAATTCAGTGTCCAACTCTAAGTTAGAGGAATCTTGGAACCTTCTATCAGGATTACCAGTACCACACTTAACCCAAATAATCTGTTTCAAGGGGTTGCGAACCCACCTTTCACCCTCTTTCATCTTTGTGCATAATGGCATTCCGTTGTGATCAGCGCAGAGGTGAAGGACTTAAGTTAGCAAGATTATTTAACAGCTCATTTTTATTAAAGTGAAGGCTTGTAACTTAGTGTACAACCCTAATTTAGAGGACCAGGAATCTTGGAACCTTCTATCAGGATTACCAGTACCACACTTAACCCAAATAATCTGTTTTAAAGGGTTGCGAACCCACCTTTCACCCTCTTTCATCTTGGTATATAATGACATCCCGTTGTGATCAGCCCAGAGGTCAAGGACTTAAGGTAGAAGGATTGTTTAACAGCTCATTTTTATTAAAGTGAAGGGTTGTAACACAGTGTCCAACCGTAATTAAGAGGACCAGGAATCTTGGAACCTTCTATCAGGATTACCAGTACCACACTTAACCCAAATAATCTGTTTTAAAGGGTTGCGAACCCACCTTTCACCCTCTTTCATCTTGGTACATAATGCCATCCCGTTGTGATCAGCCCAGAGGTGAAGGACTTAAGTTAGCAGGATTATTTAACAGCTCATTTTTATTAAAGTGAAGGGTTGTAACTCAGTGTCCAATTTAGAAGACCAGGAATCTTGGAACCTTCTATCAGGATTACCAGTACCACACTTTAGCCAAATAATCTGTTTTGTGAGGTTGCGAACCCACCTTTCACCCTCTTTCATCTTGGTACATAATGACATCCCGTTGTGATCAGCCCAGAGGTGAAGGACTTAAGAGTTAGCAGGATTATTTAACAGCTCATTTTTATTAAAGTGAAGGGTTGTAACTCAGTGTCCAATTTAGAAGACCAGGAATCTTGGAACCTTCTATCAGGGTTACCAGTGTCACTTTTTAGCCAAATAATCTGTTTTAAGGGGTTGCGAACCCACCTTTCACCCTCTTTCAACTTGGTACATAATGATATCCCATTGTCATCAGCCCAGAGGTGAAGGACTTAAGAGTTAGCAGGATTATTTAACAGCTCATTTTTATTAAAGTGAATGGTTGTAACTCAGTGTCCAATTTAGAAGACCAGGAATCTTGGGACCTTCTATCAGGGTTACCAGTGTCACTTTTTAGCCAAATAATCTCTGTTTTAAGGATTGAGAACCCACCTTTCACCCTCTTTCATCCTGGTAGAAAATGACATCCTGCTGTGATTAGCGCAGATGTTGAGGGCTTAAAGTTGAGGAGGATTTGCTGACAAGAGCTAACCAACTGCACATGCAGAACACTCACTTCTCTTTAAGTCACAGTACCAAAAGACATAACATTTTATTAAATTGAACTGAAATTTTCAATTTTTACTTCTTTTGTTTTAGATCTTCATGTTACATCTAATTTGTTTTCAATATTATTGATCTAATACATAATAAACGAGAAACAAATATTATGTACTATTTGATACAAAGGGGTTTATGACAAACCTACTGAGTTAAGCAGTAGCAGAAACAAATTTTGGTGGTAAGTGATGAATTTATCATTGTGATAAACTTTTTGTTTATCAGTTTTATCTTGACATGTCCTATACTCCCTTTGGAGTCTCCTGGATAAAAAAAAATCTTGTCTTCAAATTCATTTTATTTGTTTAAAATAATAACATATTCAGCTTCTTTTTTATTGTAATACCTATATGATTTGTCTAAACGTAGTTCAGAATATTAGTTCTGTCTATAATAGTAACTGAAACGGCAGAATCATATAAAAGATTAGCTTACCGTGACAATTTTGTGATATCTAAATTGCAAATAAAATTTCACCTTGACTGATCAGCTCTAAATTCCTGCTAACGTAACATAACAGTTTATGCATCTGTTCAGAAGAAACAAATTCAGAAGTTTAACAAACTCAAATGCACAGTAGATGATTTTCATGTGATTAAAAAAGTCAAATAATATTTTACCTTGACTGAGCAGCTGTAACTCCTGCTAACCTAACATAATATTCTATACTATAACAGTCATCTGTTCAGAATCAACAAATTTTAAAGTTTTACAAACTCAAATACACTGTAGATGACTTTCACCTGATAAAAAAAGTTAATCGGTTCTTTTTGATATAATATTTTTATCATCAGTTGCCATATCAATACGTCATAATTTTATTAAACATTTTCCTGTATGTTGTTTAAGTCATCAGCCAAAAGGATAGTTTGAACCTCTAGAGGTTTTACTAAGTAAAATGAGGAGTTTGGTGGTTTACAATTGCCTTCCTCACTGAGTGAAAAAGTATGTTTATTGGCATTCCGGGACCTCTAAAAAGCATCTACTTTCCATCCTGTAAATTACACCTTCACTTCATTCACCACAAGGTTTGGCTGTATAATTAAATTCATTACTCTCAGACCAGATAACTCTGATTAGTTTCTTTTACACCTCTACCTTTTCTGTTCTTAAATGCTTCAGTCATATAATTGGCTGGCCATGTGACAAGAAACAAAACTGATATTATTTTAACAATAAAACAAAATTTTTCGCAGATGGATTCGATTCACATATATCTACTTCACCACACAACAACGTTACCATTGCTCCAAACATACAATGTGACTATCAAAAGTTACAATACTTAAATAGAAAATGGGCAAATACAGCTTAAAATGTATCAAAGTTGATATTTTTTAAAAGGTGTAAACATTTTCTAATGATTCCTGATTATAAAAAGTCTTCATTTATTCGTGGGAAAAATATTAATAAACTTTTTTTTGGTCATCAGTCTCTCGACTGGTTTGTTGCAGTTCTCCAAGCTGTTCTTTCTTGTGCAAGTAATTTCATATCTACGTACCTGTAACTTCCTACATCTTTTGTAATTTGCTTTACATATTCTAATCTTTGCCTCCCTCTACAATTCTCCCTCAATATTACTCTCCATTATTGATAGCCCAATACCTGGATGTCTTAAAATATGCCCCACTAGCCTATCCCTTCTTCTGGTAAGATACTTCCATATACTTCGTTTTTCATCCACTCGCCTAAGAACCTCTGAATTACTTATTTTGTCCACCCACCTAATCTTTAACATTTTCCTTTAACACCACATTTCAAAAGCTTTTATCCTCTTTTTTTCTACAGCCCCTATCACCCACGTTTCACTCCCGTATATTGCTACACTCCAAACATAATGTTTTAAGAAATTTTTCCTAATCTGTAAATCAATGTTTGTAGTCAGCAAGCTGTTTTTTATATTAATCTATACTAATATAATAAAGAAGAAACGTCTGTTTGTTTGTATGAAGTGATCTCAGAAACTACTGAACTGATTTAAAAAAATCTTTCATTGTTGCATAGCTTAGAGCTTCCTGATCAATATAGGCTATTTTGCAACTTTAAGTAACTTTAATTAAGTGAGTTAAGCAACTTAAACTGTAACGATGTCGCATGTTTTAGTTTATCGGTCGCATAGCACTTTCATTTTTTCTATGTCCTCTGGATTGTGTATTTTTTGGGCTAGAATTACGATTCAACTTTTATATTTCATAGAAAAATGTGAAGAATAATATTCGATTCCAAAAACATTACATTTCGGAAATATTCAAAATTTTTATTTTTGTACTGTATTTCATATATTTGTTTTCATTCGACAGGTAGGGAATGAGTCATATATATATCTAATTACTCTGCGTACCGCACCCACGTAATACTGACTCTTATCTGAGCCATACATCAACTGTCTCTTTCTTTTCCATTGGTATTCTTGCATGCATTCTATTCAATTCTGTTAAATCGCAGTGACAAACATTTAAAACGGTGGGCATCGATTTGAGACAAATGTGCTTCCTTTACTCATGAACAACTTTATGTCGGACTTTCTAGAGCTGGAAGTGCAGAAAAACAATTTATTTTGCTGCCACAGGGCAGCAAACCACAAATATTGTATATAGAGAGGTTTTAAAATAATTTAATGAGGCTTACATTAGCTGCTGCGAAGCGAAGCGAGCGGGGTTGCTAGTAAACTAATAAAAATCAATGCTATTTCCTTACGGTTCAAATTCCGTGGGACACCCGGTATGTACTACACAGATAATCGAGGTCTTTATTATCAAATTAAACGGTAATTAATGTATTTTTTTAAAAAATACTGTGCGTGAAGCTTTACTGCATTGATTAAAATGTTGAATAATATTTTTGAGCACGCTGTTTTTATTTTCTGTGTTTGTATACGAGAGAATTTTCATTGGTAAGATTTCTTGTACTAATATTGCTAATTGTTTCTTCTAGATTTCACCCAGGTTTTCTTACCGGTTGAAATGATGCTGAAAAGCACCATGACAATACCCGAAGAAGAAGAAGGAAATGCTCTTCAACACGACGATGATGAATATCCATTCCTCTGTTCTAACTGCCAGTCTTCGTTCAGAACAACAAATGAGTTTTTAGAACATAACTTAGGATGCCGTACTGAAGTGAAATTTCAGTGTAACAAATGCAGTTTCGAGACTACACGAAAACATTCCATGGAAGTGCATAAATTTAAATATCATACCGGTGATGAAAGTACTTCGATGACGACTACTTTGAAAAATTTTAAAAGAAAGACTTCTAAATGGTGATAATAGCAATGTTAGGTCAAATTTGGGGTCTTTTCTTTCATCCCCCCCCCGGCATGTGGTTTTTTTAAACATTTTGTGGATATTTCGTTTGTAATCTTATAGTATTTTTAACGATAAAAACGGGAAAAATATTTAACTTTTTCAGTGCCGAAACAATATATAAGTTTGATCAAAAGTGCAATTTAATTTGAATAAGGGTGTACAAAAAGTGCCAGCCCTTATTTCGAAAACTTGCAGACGTAAACCTGCCATTGCCAACAAATATTTCAGCGTCACAGAAAAATTATATTTCCTGTTAAAAATTAATTTTTATTCTATTCATAAAATAAATAAAGTCGTTCTAACACTAAAACTATTCAAAATAATTTTTTTAAATTTATTTAAAACCGCATCTACTGCTTGGTCATTAGCAACTACTGTGGGTTTTGGTACTTTAACGGTGGTTTGAACGTGTTAAAATTTCCAGACCCTAGCCGAGAATCGAACTCGGGACCTTTCGCTTTGCAGGCTAACGCGCTACTTACTACTCCACGGAGGCGGTTTCAAAAAGAATTATTCTATTAATTTTTGCTTAAAATGTTTTTTTAGTAAATGTTCGGTTATCCGGATGTTGGCACATTATGCATAACTTACGGACGTCCGGTAAACCGGATATATATATATATATATATGTCCGGTTTTCCGGACGTTCCACTGGAAGGGTTAAAAAAATCCTACATTAATATTTTACAAATTATGTTATTGTCAGTTCGTCTATCTGGATAGGGTTCCGTTGAATAGAATTTACGCACACCTCGCGCATATAATTTTGCTAGCCTGTAACAGTGTTAGCCGACAATCCTAACTCATCTGTTAAGAATTTCTTTGTGGTATATTCTTTGCACCAGCAGTAAATGAACCAAACAACATTTTCCACGGATAATCTAATATCTTGAATCCCACGATAATGTGACACGCACGGCTGTGACAACGCCATCTATCGTTTTTATCTGTAAGCGACAAAATCATATCATGACCATTTTCTACAGACGCACTGCTTGTGCAGAATATTTCATTCTGGCAAATATTCCACAGCCTTTTCTTTAGAATGAACACTGCTATTTTATTATCCCTAATTTGTGTACGTTGCAATCTGTTCAATTCAGAACAATAAGCAACCCTATGACCCAATTAGATGAGGATGATGTGTATGACGTGTAAATGAGGTGTAGTCTTGTATAGACTCAGGTCGATAATTCCTGAGAGAGTATCGTTAATTGAAACCTAATCATCAAAGTACACCGGTAACCACTGTCTAGCATTCAAATCCGTATAAAAGTAACTACCTTTACTAGGATTTGAACCATGAACCTTCGTCTCCGAAAATAAGCTGTTAAACAGCCGATTTTGGCGACGACTTTACCTCTAGATCAACCCGGTGGGTTACTGCTAACTAAATCGAGCAAATTCGTCGCTATAGTAGCAGTGGCAGCTTCTTACCGGATTAGGAACAACAACTAGACCTACTCTGTATACTAACCTATACCCCATTCTGGTTTAATTTATGTAATTTAATATTTCATATTACGGAGTACCTGCCCATAACAGACAGGTGGAGTGTCAAATTATTTACACTCAATCTGTTCGTTGCAGGGCTAAAATAAATAGTTCTGTTTCTTATCACATGGTCAGCCAATTAAATGACTGAATCATTTAAGAACAGAAGAGGTAGAGGTGTAAAAGACACCAATCAGAGTTATCTCCTCTGAAAGTAATGGAATTTCATTGTACAGCCAGACCCTGTGGTGAATGAAGTGAAGGTGTCATTTACAGAGTGGAAAATATGTGCTTTTCAGAGGGCCCGGCATGCTGATAAGCGTACTTTTCCAATTCAGTGAGGAAGGCAAGGTAAACCACCTCACTCCTAGTTTTACTTAGTAAAACCTCTACAGGTTCAAACCAGCCTTTCAGCTGTTGACCTAAACAACACATATTACGGAGTACAATACATTAAGAGAAGTTATACAATTGAGTAGAACAATTCAGATAAGATAAGGCACTAAAATTCAGTAGATATACTGTGTGTGGGGGGGGGAGTAAGAGAAAAGACCCCCCAAATGTGTATTCAGTATATAAGGGGAGACTGTACTTTGTATCCCGCCAATGTTAAATTTGTTCTTTTTAAGTACATTTTTCATAGGATTGGTAAAATGTAGGAAAAAAAACTTTTCACAGTTATAGTTTTCGGGTTTCTCTAACTAGTAACATTTTTCAATTTAATTTTTTGGATCAACATTTAAAAAAAAATAACGAATAACATAACATATTTACAAATCTTTTTCTACCGTTTTTGCGTATTTCTAATCATTTTTAGAGCACCTGAGGTGAGGAAATCATAAAAATGTCAGAATGTGTGGATGTGCAAAGTGAATAACTGGTAAAAATTTCAGCCTGGTAGGTTTAATGGTTCCTGGGAAAATTGTACCTAAGTGTTAAAAATCTAAATTTACGGGAAAAGTCAAAAAGAAAATTTTACAAAAACAAGAACGTTCATTTCCCATCAACAGTTGATTAGAAAGCTGAACCAACAGCTGAGCAATATTGAAAACAGTGATACAGATATTTTAAAAAACTAAAATTTCCTTTGCACTTAAATGAGCAGTAGGCTTTAAAATTATGAAAAATATTAGTTTTTGGGACCATGATAATTTTTCTGGGTAAACTTGACAAAAAGTTTTATTTTTTCATAAAAATTATTTTTTGACGTAATTTAATGTTCTTTTTCTGGTAGATCTAGACTGTTCTGCAATTACTGCTAATGCAGACGGTGGAGGATGTAATTATTTTTTTGTAACGTATGAAAATATGCCGTACCTGAATAGGATTCGAACCCAAAACCGCATGATAAGAGGCGTGGACGTTACTAACTACGCCAATGCGGCCGGCGCATGAAAACAGAACAAATCAAGGAATCGTTCAAAAGGTTATTTGTAACCTTTACAAATAACCTTTACTGATGAGAGGTGCTCGCCTCTCATCATGCGGTCTTGGGTTCGAATCCCATTCAGGCACGGCATATTTTCATACGTTACAAAAAAATAATTAAATCCTCCACCGTCTGCATTAGCAGTAATTGCAGAACAGTCGGACGTTAAACCAAAAAAAAACTTTTACAAATAACTAAGACTGTTAAAATTAAAGAACATTTGTTTAATATCGCCATTAAAACATGATTATTTTTTAAATGTTATACATAATCTTAAAAACTGATCAAAACTCTGTAGTTTTCTTGTCCGTATTTCGAATTTTCTTTAACTTGAAATAGTTAATGTTCTTTACGTGGTTCGAGTTACGGAAATTCAACTGTACTGTTACAAAAATAAATTATTACTGTTATAAGTTCGATTTGTACACTTCAACTAACTGTACTTTATAAAATGTTGAAATATTTTTGTTATTAATTTTATAGTTTTATTTTATCTGTATTTATTTTAGTTTAATTTATTTATGTAATGATGATTAATACACAATAAGTAGTATTGTATTATTGTTGTTATCAATCGTGGTGATAAAGATTTTGTACGATTTTATTTGTTAAATTTATTTTATTCGATTGTTGTTTCTTTGTTTAATGTATTAGCTTTTGTGTTGGATAAGTATTGTTATAACAATAAGATAAAAAACGAACTAAATCATTGTGAAATAGTTTTGTTTTTCAGTTTGAGCATTTTGTTTGCTGAAAATGCCTAAAAAAAGCATTGGTAGTCTGTAGAACTCCGTAGACTTCCATATGTTCATCGAATGAGTTCTAGCAACTTCTATTTAGCGTTTGGTCAGAAGAATATCTCTCCAGTAACGAGAATCTCTGGAATTAGCCAAATTGTTTGAACATTAAGGTTAGTCACTTTATCACGATGCAGAAATGTAAACGTCCAATTGTCTTAAAAACCGTTCTAACGATTTTTGGCCTTGAGCCATGAGTATCTTTCCAGAAACTAAACGAAAGCACCAATTGACCTAAAACTAAATAATATCAACTCACGAGAATCTTGAGAATTGGCCAAACAGCTTAGACATTAGGGTTAGTTGCTTTAACCTGATGCTGAAGTACAGACATCCTTAAAACCGTTTAAGTTTGTCTTAAAACCGTTCTTAAAATTTTAATTAAAATTATATAATCTACTGCGTTTGCTGGATTCATTAAGTAATACACGTGCTACGTAGCAGTATGCTTATCAGTAATGCCAGGTCCTCTGAAAAGCATCTACTTTCCTCCTTGCAAATGACACTTTCACTTCATTCACCACAGGGTCTGGCTGTATTATGAAATTCATTTCCATCAGAGGAGATAATTTTGACTATACAGTAGAATCTCGGTAGTCCGGCCGTGCAGTAGTCCGGCACCTCCAGTAATCCGGCCCTTAAAATATTAGTCCTTAAAGTATGAAACCTCACCCAGGACAGATTTTGGTAAAAGATTTAAATTTACTTAAGGAAATCAACTCGACCTAATTACGGCGGATTTAATATAACATGTATGTTTAGGATTTGATTAAAGAAATGAATAAGCAGACCTTAATAATTATTGTTAAATGGAATAATTTTTGGCCTTTTATCCAAAACCCAGAACTGGGATAGGCCTACTCTATACTTCATGCTGAATTGACAACGAAACGTAATTCTCAGAACACGAGCACCCCCACACCGCACTAGGCAATGTCAATAGCCGATACTATGTTTAGTGTAATGACTACAGAAGTACTCAGCAAACCTTTTGTAATTAGTTAATTTAATTTAATATCGCATAGAAATCAATGCATATCCATTTTTTGTTTAAATTTATAATTTATAGTTCCAAAATTCCAACACATCCAGTGATCCGGCATTTTCAGTAATCCGGCACCCTCTCGGTCTCGAACAGGCCGGACTACTGAGATTCTACTGTACTATTCTTCAAAGTTGATGAGCTCTGAACGTACGCATTGCCCCCCCCCCCTACCTACTTCATAGCTAGCCAATGACTTGCCAGCAACGTTACCAATACTTGCTCTCGTAGCTCTGTTATATATTTCGTCAGCCATTTTTTTTGCCTTTCGATAACAATATTATAACCTACGAACATACAAACAGCTGATTATATTATAAAGTACTGCATGTTAACGCGTTCTATAATTGATGTGTTCAGTACGAGATGCAAGACACGAGTGAACTACTGCGGCTGTTATATCTGTAGTGATAGGTATAAAGGTCTTAACTTGAAAATAGTCATTTTTTAGGAAAAGCAAATGAAAATTTGAGACAGTATAATTTATATATTTTTTATTATTTAAGGATAGTTTTCGCAATTGTGTCTTCCAAAAATTGTTTTTATAATTTATTATAAATTTCTTTTGTTTTCTACTTAATAACGAAAATAAAAATTCCGTTTACGTCTACGCTGTGGCTCTTTTTTTGGGGGGCAATTCACGACTTAAGACCTTTACCGTTTACAGTGTAACTTAATACCTTTTTAGCTGGCAAATTCTTACTACAGTTACTTAAGTCATGAGATTGCCTTTAGTTTCTTGTCATTTTGACCATTTAAATTTGATTTTTTTTCCAGTTGATCTCACCAGTTGATATTGGTGAAATAATAAACTACTATTGGTATAAAGGTTAACTCAACTTAAGACCTTTTGTACAACTAAAAAAGACTGAGAAACTAAAAGTATCATTTACAATTAAGACTAATACAGTTATGCGAAGAAAAGTTTTTTATAAAGCCAGTCAACATAATTCACTTGAAGAGTTAGCTACACTTAAGCCATTTAAAACTTAAGCACCATTTGAGCCACTTAAGCACCATTTGAAAGAGAAATTTTTTTTAAACTAGGTAGTAAACTTAATTCAAAATTGACAATTTTTGACTTAAGACCTTTATACCTATCATTACAGATATGTGTAATGTTTGTCACGCTGATACATTCGTGCAAACTGACAATGCTGGCAAACGTTCTGATTGGTCAAAACGCATGGAACGGCAGAGCTCATCAACGGTAAAAACCATTATAGTGTCTTTTACTCCTCTACCTCTTCTGTTGTTAAATGCTTCAGTCATATAATTGGTTGACTATGTGATAAGAAACACAACTATGTTTTGTAGCCCTAGAATTAGCAGATTGAGTGCAAATGATTTAACACTCCACCCGCCTGTTATGGGAAGCCTTTTAGTCAATTGCAATTATTAATTCTGTATGAAAAACTAAAAGTTAAGTTTGTTTTTTAATAGTTACCTTAAAATAAATACAATGAGTGTACCGAAAATTCAATAAACAATAAATTAAACAAAATTAAAAATATTTCAGCATTTGTATTTAATGATTTTCTATTCCAGGATAAGTTCTGCAGAAATTTATCTGCGTAAGTAGCAGTACTTTAATTTAATAGCAAACTTTTTCATTACATAAACGTAGGGTTAAAAATTTGTCGTGTTACATGTGCGTTCAAGTTACTATTTTTGTTTATTGGACGTAAAGTTATGTGTTAATCTATTTTTGAAATAACTTCAATGTATTTCTTTTCAGGTTTATTGTCGTATTTAAATCCAACTGGAACCGAAGTCGTAAATAATAAGAATGTTAGTCACCTTAAACGATTCATTTGTCATCAGTGTCACCGTAGCTACAAACTGCGGCAACATTTGAACCAACACTTGAAATTCGAGTGTGGAAAATTACCTCAGTTTCATTGTACGCTGTGCGATTATAAAACTAAACAGAAATCTAACCTAAAAACGCACATCATCCACAAACATGACGGGCAAAATTTTATCACAATTAATCAATTATATTCTGTCAAAAGAACTAGTTAATTAACTTTTAATAAATTTATTGAGAATTATTTTTGTTTTTTTTTCTTTACTTCTGTAACGATCCTTTCTATTTACCTCGTACAGATTCGGGCTCTAAATCTTTAAATTTCGTCCTGTTCAGCCCTCTACAATTCATCCCAACTTCGATGAAAACTATTTAGCCGGCCGCATTGGCGTAGTTTGTAACGTGCTCGCATCTCATCATGCGGTCTTGGGTTCGAATCCCCTTCAGGCACTGCATATTTTCATACGTTACAAAAATAATTTCATCCTTCACCGTCTGCATTAGCAGTAATTGCAGAACAGTCGGACGTTAAAAAAACTATTTCTCTCACTCGTATCTTGCGCCTTCCATGTTTTCTAGACCCTTCCGGTTTGGCCTCAAATATTTTCTCGGTATATCGTTAATTAATAAATTTATTGAGAATTTTTTTTTGTTTATTTTTTTCCTTTTGTAACGATCCTTTCTACGTACTTCGTACAGCTTCGGGCTCTTAATCTTCAAATTTCGTCATGTTCATCTCCCACACCGTCAGCTCTCTACAATTCATCCCAACTCCGATGAAAACTATTTAGCCGGCCGCATTGGCGTAGTTTGTAACGTGCTCGCATCTCATCATGCGGTCTTGGGTTCGAATCCCCTTCAGGCACTGCATATTTTCATACGTTACAAAAATAATTTCATCCTTCACCGTCTGCATTAGCAGTAATTGCAGAACAGTCGGACGTTAAAAAAAACTATTTCTCTCACTCGTATCTTGCGCCTTCCATGTTTTCTAGACCCTTCCGGCTTGGCCTCAAATATTTTCTCGGTATATCGTTAATTAATAAATTTATTGAGAATTTTTTTTTGTTTATTTTTTTCCTTTTGTAACGATCCTTTCTACGTACTTCGTACAGCTTCGGGCTCTTAATCTTCAAATTTCGTCATGTTCATCTCCCACACCGTCAGCTCTCTACAATTCATCCCAACTCCGATGAAAAACTATTTAGCCGGCCGCATTGGCGTAGTTTGTAACGTGCTAGCATCTCATCATGCGGTCTTGGGTTCGAATCCCATTCAGGCACTGCATATTTTCATACATTAAAAAAATAATTTCATCCTTCACCATCTGCATTAGCAGTAATTGCTGAACAGTCAGCCGTTAAAAAACACTATTTCTCTCACTCGTATCTTGCGTCTTCCATGTTTTTTGCACCCTTCCGGTTTGGCCTCAAATATTCCCCTCAATGTTTTCTCGGTATATCGTTAATTAATTTTCTTGTTTTGAAAATTGTCTCATTCTCATCGACATTTATAAAAAAATGTGTACAAAAACTAATCATTTATGTTTTGTGGTCATCACGCGGGAATGTAATTCGTTCATTAGCTAATACTTTCTTATACTCTGATTCTAACTTACCTGGTGGGTAGCGTAAGTCTGTTCGCTGTCAGCGGCGGCTATTCAGGTGAAGTTGGTGAAGACGCACCTATTTTCTGGAGAGTATTGAGATTTATATCTCGCACAAAATAAGTATACTACGCGCGCCAGCTCATGATCTCTGTCGCCAGGGGAAGTGGGGCGGGTGGCGTAATAGAATGTGAGTAATATATTTTTGTCTTATCGGGCAGTACAAAAACATTTAGTCATCGTGTAAATATTATTATTATGTCTATGTATTAATTTATTATTGGCCTACTTATTACTGCTTTTCACAACGGATACACGTGTCACAATATACAGTTGTATATTTGTGCTTGTGCGTCTCGGATGTGTTAATCATTATTCATGATTTTTGATCACTAAAGTAATTTTTATTTTGAAATTTAAAGTGTGTTAAAGTGCCAAAAGTTATTTGTTTTGTGTTAGGTAAATTTCAACGTGTATTTTTCATATCTTTTGTTTTATTTTAATATGTCTTTTCGGAAAAATAAAGCGGTAATTCATTCGGAAGGGCGACAAATTATTGCATCAGTAATAAAAATCTGTGATGAGGAATCGCGTAAAGGAGCGTACCTGCATCCCGTTAAAAATAGGCCTATAAATTAATGTTATAAAATATAATTTTTTTTTGTTTCCTTATTTTCTATGCTACGTACATATTATTTTAATTCCTGAGGACTGCCTGACTCAAACTGTAAGTAATTACTAAATATTAATAAATACAATGAAAGAAAAGTAAAAGAGTTACTATATTATAGAATAAATTGAAATAATAAAACAAAAGGTTACTTTATAATGACAAGAACATTATGATAAATGTTTTTTTTATGAATAGTATAATCTTTCACTGTATGCCGTAACAGAAATTCCTCACACGTATCACGAGCTGACGCGCTTATAGTACTGGTAACGCAATATAAGTTGACGATCGTCAGCGAGAGTAAGACTGGACTATGCGGGGGGGGGGGTGGAAATGCTACTCGTATATGTGCTTCTCTAAATAGGTACGTCATAGCGACAGCTCTAACCATGACATCATGTTGTAGTTTTACTCTTACATTAATTTATTATGTTTACAACTATGTCGTTTTATAAACATCCCATTGTATTATTTAATTGATTTTTCATAATTATCCTAAATAATTTCATTCATTCTAAATAAGCCATAATACTAGGCCTAAACTATATTTAGTATCCTTTTTGGTCATCAGCAGTAAACTGAATTACTGCACTCTGACATTTGTAGTGATAGACTATTTGGTCGGAGAGTTCCGTCGATGCGAGCTTATTATCGTGAGTAATACTAATTTTACGGTAATTTCAAAATGTTATTGTATGTTTAGGGTTTTCATATTACATTATTTTCAGTAAAGTTATGTTAAATTGCAATTGAATTTTAATCGATTCACTTTCTCTAAATAATTACATTACTCCTTACTTATTTAGTGTGACGGGTCATGAACTGAATTTTATTACTTAAGTGTTTGTGGTGGTTACATTTTGAGTTACACGCCTGATACATGTCTTATTGCTTTCGGGTTGGCCGATGTAAGTAGGATAGATAGTATACTGTCCTCCGCATAATAGGCGCAATCGTCAACTTATAGCGCGTTACCAGTAGCCTATATTTTTGTTTTTATGTGTTACACTGTAAATGAGATGTCCTGTAAAAAATTATATCATAAATTATTGTGTCTGCTTAGAGTGGTTTCTACTGTTTTAAGTAGCCCTTGTAATGGCCTTAATACGCGTAATAAATACCCAAGTGAAGAGTTGCCAGCCATTACTCTTCCAGCGCGAGTGGGTTCCTGTAACAATGGAGATGTCTCACATATGCAAAGCTACAGTATTCAGATTAACTAATGTCCCCTAGCCGTGGGAGTGAGAGAATGTATAACGCTCGCACTCGCAGAACCCATACGCGCCGTTCCAATAACATTGTCTTTAATTTTACTCATTGTTGTGAGCAAGCGTTTATGCATGCAGTAAACTAACAAGCAAGATAACGACTGTAGTATGTTTTCAGATTTGGATTATAACGGTAAAGACCTTTGAGCGCATGCGTAGTTATGCCATATATCTCCCTCTCACTCGCTCGGCTATGGGACATTAGTTCGTCTGATACCTATAACTCTCCTCATCCGTACCGGAATAGTGAAGAATTTGCGATGGATCGACCAGCCTATTGGATCTGCATGTTCTATGCAAACTCTCACCCGCCTAAATTTATCGTGCTTTTTATAGTCACTAATGACCACGCTGTTGATACATTTTAATACAAACTAAAAAAAAACACATACTTTTCATATTTATTTCGGAATTATTCGATTTTAAATGTATTCTTTGCTTCTTCTAAGTATATATTTTTTAAATATGATTCGTCGTACAGAATTATTTTAGTTTTAAGTATTTTGGAAGGGTGTTACTTATTATTTCTCATCTTTATTTTATGTGTTTTCTTGGGTCTTTTCCGTTTTCTGTATGCCACTATCAAATCCGAATTCCCTGACGGGTTGCACAAGTGTTCATTTCTCCCACTCACTGCCTTACTGAATTCTCTTACGGAGACAGACACACGTCCTTCCCAGTCCCAATATTAATAGTACTATGTGTCAAGTTCTGATGTTTTATTTTTTATTCAGATTGTTTTATTATTTTATATTTCTTTATTTACACGTTACTTATAACTGATTCTAATTATTTACATTATATTTTACATTTAATTATTATTACATAGTTATTACGTTATATTTTTTAATTATTTATATTGGCAAGAGAAAGTCTGCGAGTGTTACACACAGATTTTTTTTTTAGTTGTCACATCTTCTGGGATTATGCAATAATCGCCTTTCCTGAAGGAACTCTGCAGCATCATCCTCCGTCCGAACATTGTTAAGTAGGGTAACTACAGAATTCATAGTAGACTGACTATGTAGACTTTGTAGTAATTAACTGTGAAATCGGAGTGGAGTTGACATTACCCAAGAATGTTGCTAGTCAGATCGGGGCGCTAGACGCTGAAGTGGGAGAATTGTGTAACCCTTCAGGGAATTCAGATTTGATTGTGGCATACAGAAAACGGAAAAGATCCGTTTTCTTTAATCGATTCTATTATCTATTTTATTTTGTCATTAATGCCGGATTATTTTTGAATTGGCAGAGAATTGGAACGGCTTTATGAATATCAATCATCAATATATGACGTCATCAGTTTCGATTGACAGTTCACAAGAGAAAGTGATTTGCGCAAACTGCAACAGGTCTTACAAGTATCAGCATAATCTGAAACGACATTTACGATACGAGTGTGGCATCGCTCCACGCTTCAAATGCAGTGTTTGTAGTGCCGCTTTTTATAGGAATTACAATTTGAAAATACATTTACATTCCGTCCATCCTAATGTTTCCAATTTAAATTTTTAATTTTAATTGTTTTTGTGACCCACCGGGTTGGTCTAGAAGTAAAGTCGTCGCCAAAATCAGCTGTATAACAGCTGATTTTCGGAGACGAAGGTTCCTGGTTCAAATCTTAGTAAAGGTAGTTACTTTTATACGGATTTGAGTACTAGACAGTTGGTTACCGGTGTACTTTGATGGTTGGGGTTTAATTAACCATACTCTCTCACAGCCGGCCGCGTTGGCGATGTTGGTAACGTGCTCGCCTCTCATCACGCGGTCTTGGGTTCGAATCCCACTCGGGCATGGCATTTTTTCATACGTTACAAAAATTCATTTTATCCTTCACCGTCTGCATTAGCAGCAATTTGCAAAACAGTCGGACGTTAAACCAAAAAAAAAAAAAAATAAATAAAAAAATACTCTCTCAGGAATGGTCGGCCTGGGTGTGTACAAGACTACACCTCATTTACACGTCATACACATCATCCTCATCTCATTGGGTCATGGGGTTGCTTATTGTTCTGAATTGAACAGATTGCAACGTACACATATTATGAATTAAAAATAAAAAATTGGTTTTGTGAAGTGCGGGACGCTTGATATTATAGATACTGAAGTCACGAGATTGCCTTTTGCGTATGTATGGGCTGTATTTTCATTTTGATTTTAAGAAATCCAGTTTTCACCGGATCTACATGTTTTCAGACCTTCGAACCCAAAAAACAAGTTTTTAGCGATTGGTGTGAGTGTGTGTGTGTGCGTGCGTGCGTACGTACGTGTGTGTGTGTGTGTGTGTGTGTGTGTGTGTGTGAACAGAATATCTCAACAACAGAACATCGTACGAACTTGAAACTTGAAACTTAAGTTACATATCGATATTGAAGTCACGAGATTTCCTTTTGCGTACGTATGGGCTGGGAGGAAGGGAAGTGAAATATTTGCAGTGCTGCCAACCTCAGCAGTGAGACACTACTTGTGCATTTCACTACCGTGCTTTCTACATACATTTTGTAAGCTGTGGTTTATTCCGAGAAAATGTTTTCTTCATAAACCGTAGAAGAAATAAATGTGACCTGTAATATTGCCTATAGCTTAATTACATGACTAGAAATGTTTGATTTACTGTTATTACGAATGAATTGCCTTCTTTACTGTTGCTGTCATCGGCGTTTTCATTATCAGTCTCTCTAGTAGGCTATCTACCTAACCGTTTTCCTTTTTTTTACCTGGTGTCAACAAAACAGTTAAAGAATAGCTTCTTCACGTCCTTATTTCCTTCTTTATTTTTCGAATTGTAACAAGAATAGTTCGACCACGTTTTCGAGAAACCGACATTTCTGTAAGAAACAGTTAACCTACAAAACGTTCCGCGATATACTGTATATGCTCTGGGTATAGTATAGCCTAAGTTTTTGTGTTTGTCGTACTGAAATTAAAGCAGTTGCGCATGCGCACTGATGCTTTTCTTCCCTTACCCCTCGTTGCAAACAAGGGCAAACTCGTGACTTAATTGATTATAGTAACTTAGTTTTAGAGCCGGTTTGGAACATTTTTTGCACCTGTGAAATTCATGTTAAAACATGAATGGCGTTATTCTCGTTCCCCATTTTTATAGGATTTTTAATGGAAACAGTTAAATTGTCTTGAAAAATTTGTTAAGTGGAGAGTCTGACTAAAATAAAAACTTCTTTCATTAAAACAGTAGAAATGTTAAAAAGGAAAGTGTTTTCCTAAATTTTCGTGATTTTATCACCACCACAACTCTTAAAAAAAGACGTGAAGTGCTTGCTAATACAATGCTAAAACAATCATGTCAGTTATTTTCTTTCTTCTTTTTCTTCTTTTGGTGCCGATCCGCTACCGAATGTTGGCAATAATTCTAGCAATGATAATTATTCTATTCGCTGCTGGATTAAGGGGAGACTGTACTTTGTTTGTATCCCACCATTGTTAAATTTGTTCTTTTTAGGTACATTTTTTCATAGGATTGGTAAAAGATAGGGAAATAAAACTTTACACTGTTACAGTTGCCGGGTTTTTCTAGCTACTGACATTTTTTCAATTTAATTTTTTGGATCAACATTTAAAAAATAAATAACGAATGACATATTATTTGTTCTACGTTTTTTGCGTATTACTAATCATTTTTGGAGCACCTGAGAAAGTCATAAAAATGTCGGTATGTGTGGATGTGGAAGGTGAATAACTGGTAAAAATTTCAGCCTGTTAGGTTAAATGGTTTCTGGGGAGAATGTACCTAAGTGTTAAAAATCTAAATTTACGGGTAAAGGCAAAAAGAAAATTTTACACCAACAAGGAGATTTCCCATCATCAGTTGGTTAGGAAGCTGAACCAACAGCTGAGCAATATTAAAAACAGTGATACAGATATTTTAAAAAACTAAAATTCCCTTTGCACTTAAACGAGCAGTAGGCTATAAAATTATGAAAAATATTAGTTTTTGGGACCATGATAATTTTTCTGGGTAAACTTGACAAAAAGTTTTATTTTTTCAAAAAAATTATTTTTTGACGTAATTTAATGTTCTTTTTTTGGTAGATCTAGGCCTAAACGTTTGGAAAACATAAAAAACAAAAAATCTAAATTTTCAGCTAAAACCATCGTGCAATCTTCCCTTAAAGAGTCCTATAGTAGAAGTTGCGAACCAGGTCCTCAAGTTCTTAAGCCGGGATATTCGTCGTTGTCCGGCGTTTCTCTTAACTTGTATCTTTTCTTTCAAAAAGCATTTTACTAACTTCTACTTATTGTCATTTGTAATGATGTGTTCTAGACATTCGAATTTTCTTCTTTTTACTGTGCACCTAATTTCCTTTATTTCTTTTACAAAGTTTTTGAAGTAGTTTGATGTTTGATATTGTATCCTGCCACTATATTATTTATCGTTATTATTCCTATAATAAACCCAATTCAAAAAAATAGATAACGAGCAAAACTGTATTTATAATATGTCCACAGCTCCGTGGAACCTACAGCATAAAAACTGATCCTTACACACGCGCGCACACACCCCTATACTTGTCTAGCGGTGTTCTATATTCCTCAGTAGTGTCACTTACTACTAGGCGCTTGACTGCAATACTACCATTTTGGTTGTAGTTTTCTTTTCAAAATTGTATAATAATTTTCAAAATTTATGTTGGCCCGTTATTCCTTGAAAAATGAGTCCAAACACGGGTCATAGTGATAATGCAAAGCGTTTCCGATGTCGGAATGATATTCTGACTACCGTTTTTCAATAATATTAATACATTTACCAACTATTATTATAAATCTAACAATGAATATTATTATTTTTTTATACATGTAACAATTATTACAACTTCTTCCTTTAATCTTATCAAAACGTAATATTTGATAACACTGTCGGTTTTATAAAATTAAATAGCACTGCATTGTAACATTTATTTTTCAATGTTACAAATTTTAATTTTTAAATTATTTTCCTTTCATTGTTCTTATACAATTAATTTTCGTTATCTACTAATTAAATATCTAATTAGTTATCTCTCAATTGATTTTCTCTCTTTTAGGCTTTAGCTTACCGTTCGCTGTCATCTGCTTTTCTGCCGTATCATGTTTTCCTTTCATGTTTCTCTTGTTGGGGGGGGGGGGGTGACGTCAGGCCCGAGGTTTCCTTTTTGGTAAATTTTGCGTGTCTCGTCCTTCTTGCTGCAAAAGGTCATGACGACGGACGCGTTTTTGTATCTGTGACGTTCATGTTTTTTAAGTCTTTTCGGGGTGCATTATGCCGCTGCTTTTCTTGACCTTTTTGCTTTCCCGTGTTACGGTAAGTCTGTCTCCTTTTTTTGTAGTTAAAACCCATTGAAGCCGAAAATGTTTAATTTAAAATTTTGTAAATTTTGTAAACCCTTTGGGTATTTTAAATTTTTCTTAAACCTTTTTGTAAATTCTTTTCACGATCTTTTGCGTCTTTGGGCTTTTAGCTACCTTTTATTTTTGTGTTTTGGGGTAGCCCTCTTTCTTTACTAAGTCCTGGTTTTTCTGCTCTTTGCAGGGACCCAGTGTGGGGCTGATTACACCCAGTTTGGGACTGAATTAAACTAATTTGGGATGGAGTATATTCAAGTCTTAACAAAAGCAAACTTGTTCAAGAATTATTGAAATCTTGTTTGGGGCAAGTGGCACCCGACACGTAAAATGCATTTCGCAACCCGAAAAATTGTTGTCGGCGATATAATTCGTCTTTCCTAAAATTTTGTCTTGAAGCCTCCGCAACATAAATTTTTATTATAATATAAATTTTCATTTGTTACCTTGTATCATACGATAAAATGTTTGTTGGTCGTTACCACTAATGTATGCTGGCAAGCATGTTACGGTGCGGAGTTAACCGGATTCTTTATTCCGTATTTTTTTTAAATCTTTTCTACTTAAATTTTTTTTAATAAATATATATATTTAAAAAAAAACAAAAAAACAAAATCACTTCTGATTTTTTTGATCTGTATTTGATTTTAATCCTAAATGGGTTTATTTAAAAAAAAGGCATACTAAAAATTAAATTCTTATAAAATAAAAATAATTAATTTTCATTGTATCTGATTTATCATCTTTAAAACGAATTAATTTATGATTCCTTATTAAATTAATTTATTGTTCAACTTAATCTATTTATTGTGTAAAAGGCCTATTCTGATTGATAATTTTAATTATTATTACTTTGTAATTATATTTATTATTAATTATCTACCTTTTTATTAAAATTTTTTTTATCTGGATCCAGTAATAAGTATGTACTATTGCATATATGTATATATGTATAACTATGTACATTTTTAGTATTTTATTTTTTTTTCCTAAAGATTTAGATGATTATTATTATTAAAATCATTTATGCGCTTATTTGGCCTTTTTGGATAATTAAGAATTTGTTGGTTATCCCAATTTTGTTAATTAGTCTACATATTTAAATTTTATTAAAATATTCTTAGTAATTTATTTTCTTGTTTTTTTTTAAAATCACACCACTGCAGTCCCTCCTGTTGGAGTTTTTCTTGTATCCCTATGCCAATTTTGTTCTGTGTTTTTTTTTTTTGGATTCACCCGAACAAAAGGGGTTACAGCATTTATATTTTTTATTTATTATGCAATAATTTATAATTAGCTATTACATTGCTTATATCAGTACATTATTTTATTAGTTACATTTGTTGTTGTTTAGGTCATCAGCCGAAAGGCTGGTTTGAACCTGTAGAGGTTTTACTAAGTAAAAGGAGGAGTGAGGTGGTTTAACAATTGCCTTCCTCACTAAGTGGAAAAGTACGCTTATCAGATTGCCGGGCCCTCTGAAAAGCACATATTTTCTACTCTGCAAATGTTACACCTTCATTTCATTCACCTCAGGGTCTGGCTGTATAATGAAATTCATTACTTTTGGAGGAGATAACTGATTAGTGTCATTTACACCTCTACTTCTTCTGTTCTTAAATGATTCAGTCATTTAATTGGCTGACCATGTGATAAAAAACAGAACTTATTATTTTAGCTCTGCAACGAAGAGATTGATTGTTGTTACATTTATAATAATAATAATAATAACTGTTAAATTTATTAATTTATTATAATATTACTGAACAACGGCAATCGGAATGAAATCCAACATCGGTTAAGCTTAGGATTATTACAATGACACAGTGTTTGGACCCATTTTTTAAGGAATAATATTTAGATTTTTAAAATTATTACAGAATTTTTATAAAGATAATTACAACCAAAATGGTAGTATTACAGTCGGTTGCTTAATACGTGACTCACTACTGTCGAATGTAGGACGCAGGTAAGGAAGGGGTTGTTGCGCGCGCGCGCGTGTGTGTGTGTGTGTGTGTGTAAGGGTCGGTTTGTGATCTAGTTCCCACGTAGCTGTGGACGTATTGTAGTAATAAATGCCATAAGATACCTACGTAGAAATATTTTTTATTAATTTTCAATTTTTTCACGATTTGTTTTTTCAAGTTTTGAATTGTATGAAATTATCTCCTGGTAAAATTATAAATTTATCTTAATTACAACTCAGTATATGATTGATTTCGTATTTGTAAAACAAGGAAATACAATATCCAGAGCTAAGCAATTTAAGAAGGGTTAGTAGCAAACTGTGGAATATGAAATCAAGAACAAAAACCTGATTTCAGCACCTGACTAAAATGTTAATAGTGCTACAATCTGTTATTAACAATATATTAATAAAGATAAAACGTGCTTTTCAATGAAAAATCACGTCCAAATATCCCGACTACAAAAGCAGGTACTGATGCTTAAATGCTGTAAACTTTCGAGAAGAAACCCATGGCAGTTTGGTCCACCATGGTAACATTAATTATTAATTTTTTTTTATCAAATGTGTGTACGTTGCAGTCTATTCAATTCAGAACAATATGCAACCCCAAGACCCAATGAGATGAGAATGATGTGTATGACGTGTAAATGAGGTGTACAAAGGTATACCCTTGAGTCTGGCGCCTTAGACCGCTCGGCCATCCTGACATGAGCGACAATGCTAAAATAATTCTTTTTAAACGACTCACACGTAAACATCGTACTGTAAACACATGTAACATGTATACGGTGCTGCCGCCTAACGTCAATCGGAGGAGGAGGAGGACATTTTCCGAGATCCGAGATAGATGAAAACGTACTGAATCGGGTCCCGCGGCATTAAAATTATTGAAAATAAATGTTTGCAGTTTGTTTTTAATACTGAAATGAAGACTAAATGTCGTTTAAAGTGAAACAATGTTATACTAAAGCATTGGAAACATGTTTTGATCAATAATTAAAAGAATATAGATAAATGTGAAATTCGATCAAAGTTGTTAGCGCTAAATAAGCAGTTCGCTTGCGCCGGCTGCGAAAACTCTTACCGGGCGCATTTCAAGCGAAATGCTTAAAATGTGAAATTCGAAAGCATTGGAAACATGTTTTGATCAATAATTAAAAGAATATAGATAAATGTGAAATTCGATCAAAGTTGTTAGCGCTAAATAAGCAGTTCGCTTGCGCCGGCTGCGAAAACTCTTACCGGGCGCATTTCAAGCGAAATGCTTAAAATGTGAAATTCGATCAAAGTTGTTAGCACTAAATAAGCAGTTCGCTTGCGCCGGCTGCGAAAACTCTTACCGGGCGCATTTCAAGCGAAATGCTTAATTTATATACTTTTTTAACGCAGACTCTCCTCTTAAATTACTGAAAAACAAAAAAATCTTTCGTAAGACGACGCATCTTATGGCTGGTGGCAACTTTTAAAAAGGTTTACCTTTAAATTACGATAAAAACCATTTGTGATTTCTCTCTATACTCTTTTACAGGAATTGATTGAGATTATATTTGTTCTCAAATTCCGGCTTAAATTTTTTGATTTTCGTTTTGAGCCAATTCCGGTCAAAACCGGAACTTTAAACGCAGTTTAGGCCCACTAACTTTTTGTGTAGATTACGAATCCGAAACTCGTTTGTTACTATCTCTGATTTGTAAATCGTGTTTTCCGATACTAAATCATTTTTTTTTTCATTGATAATTTCACGTAGAGTTCGTGTTCATCGTGGTTAAATCAAGCAACGTTATAAGCCGACCATAGTTATTAAGGTAGTTAGATACAGCATTAAATTTATTTTTTTATAACGACTATATTGTGTATTTTTATTGTTATTTGAATTCTATATAATGTGTATGAAAATAATTTTGTTATGCTATAAATAAATACAAACATATTTTTATATATTTACTGCATTTTGATTTGTTTCTTTTGTAATTACCTTGTGTCAGCAAAATTTATCTTGTTTTTGAACATTTTTTAATAGTGATTTATTTTTCCTAAATAAGGGAAACGGTGCGCCCTATCCTCCATATGAACCTTTGCATCTTTTTCTAAGCGATCAGTGAACATTATTTCATTCTGTTATTTTTCTATGAAAATTCAGAACTTTTTACACGTTTTGTCAGATGTTGTTTTCAATATAACATTTAAAAATATTTATAATTCCCATTATTATACTGCAAAAAGAACGGCTTTTAGGATTGTTTTCTCAAAAATTACTCGTATCTTAAGATAATACTATAATTCTGTGACAGATTGCTGAAATATGTGTTCGAAATATATCCTAAAATTTTTAAAGCCATAACTGTAGTAGAACCACAGAAAATGGTTCTTAACCTTAAAAAAAATAAAATTTACGGGAAACGGAAAAATAAATTCATCCCTTATCTTATAGGAAGGATTATCTCGATCAACTCTCATGCTCGAGAGAGGATCTCATCGAGAGAGAGAGAGAGAGACGTGCTCGCCTCTCATCCAGCGAGAACAGAATAAAGATCTTTATTCTGTTCTCGCTGCTCTCATCATGGGGTCTTGGGTTCGAATCCTACAGGCACGGCATATTTTCATACGTTACAAAAAATCATTTCATCATTCATCGTCTGCATTAGCAGTAATTGCAGAACAGTCGGACGTTAAACCAAAAAAATAATAAATAAATAAATGAATAGGAAATAAATATCGATCTTCCTCATCCAGACAAAAGTCCTCTAACTCCTTTTACCAATTTTTATGTTCCTTTCTAATTTTTTCATATAATTTTTCCAAACATTTTTTCTTGATATATGCGCTACGAATCTAAGTTCACCATCACGTTACAGAAAATTTTGCCAGGATCTAGTCCTACTTCCTTCAACACAAAGCACTGGACGGTTTTTCATTACGAAGTTCCCACAAAAATAATTAAATAAAAAAAATTCTACATATCCGATTTTCAAGTTTTTCCCACCATTTTAAAGCGGGAGCTTTAAACTTCATAATATTCTAAAATTTCATGAATCGATTTTTGTTCATTTTTTCATACACTGCTCTCCTTAAAATGTAAACTGGAAGAAAACGTGAAATACAAGGCATGTTCTTAAAACATTTTTTTCGTTAGTTTGAGTTTCCTTTAATCCGACTTGACTTTTCTCTCTAGCCGTCGCTCACTTCTTTGCTGTTTTTGTAACGCTACACCAGCTGCTTTAACCTCTCTGCTTCGAAATTCGCCGCCTGGTAATTGAACCAATTAACGAGGGTTCTGAGTTTCTCCCCCATTGTTATAGACAACGAGATATGGATATCCTACATCAACGCAAAAAAAAAAACAGTCAATGCAGTGGCGCCATGCAACTTCACGGAAAAATTATGGTTCTTATTTTCTACGACGAAAATGGCATTCATTTAATTGATTTCATTGAACGTGCATCTACAATTTCAGATCTCTGAATTGAAATCCTGAGGAAAGGTATTCGGATGGTTCATTGGTGCGTAACGTATTTTTTTTGTGACATCCTAATACCCGTTAGTTAATGTTCAATTAATTTTTAGTTATACCTAAGTATTTCAAATGAAATTACTTGCAACTTAATAAGGAACTTTTCCTTGATGGTATTTTTATTTTTTTTGAAATTCGGGGTTGGATTTTTGAGAGGCTCAAACGCAAGTTATATTTAAAATTGTTGGAAATAAGTTTCTGTCGCGTTTGTTTTGATATTGGTTAGTACAGTTGATCCGTGCTCACAAAGCGAGCTGGTTGAGAATTATGGTTACAAAACTCAATTCAAGAGTTCAGTTCAACTTTACATCCATTTTTTTTGATTTCTTACCTTTAATGGTTACCTTATTTTCTTATCTGCTTACGGATTTCTTTTTGATTAGCTGTTTTTAAAAAAAATTGTCGCATAGTCAGCGACTACCGCGGCAATCTTAGCTGTTGCTTAGGGTGAGCGCCCACAGAAAGGAGCAGGAGCAATGAAACATTTTGGTTCGAGTAAAGCCATGTCCTAGCTGCATCCTGGTTGTGCGGTGCGTGAGATGCGTTAGTCGTTCATGATAAAACATGTAGGTACAAGTGATGGTGTCCTAGCTGCATACGGGCATCGCACCGCACCGGGTGCAGCTTGACACTGGGCGCATCATCACTTGTAACCTACATGTTTTATCCTGAACGACTAACGCATTTCACGCACCGCAAAACCCGGATTCAGCTAGGATATGACCTAATATATGCTTGTAGTGCGCGGTGTAAAGGCTGACCCAAGACGCGAGGATCATGGAGCGGCTTTTGGATCATTTAGAGTTTGCGATTGACAGAGTATACATGAGTGCCGAGGTTGTGGAAGAAGAAGTCATTTTTGCCAAAGCATTGTGGCAGTTCGTTCATATGTTAGACTGAAGAGCGTGTGGAAGCTTTTGGAACCATTTTTTACGCGAGAAAGTGACCTTTGAACTTACATCGATGAACTGAAACGTGATTCTACAAAGTTTTAAAATAACTGTCGCATGAGTATAACCAGTTTTACAGTATTGTTACAACAAAATAAACCGGCAAAAGACAAGAAACTGGCGGCGACGTGCAGGTGCAGCAGAGTTGAATACTCGGCCTGCTGCCGATCACCTGATGTGCAATATAAATTCAGAGGTGACGTCGGGCACATGATCCGAGTGCCGCGTGGTGTTGCGACGCACTTTCTCCCTCTGTGTGCGGTAGTTCCATTTAATCTATACTTCTATACTAATATAATAAAGAAGAAACGTCTGTTTGTTTGTTTGTATGAGGTAATCTCAGAAACTACTAAACTGATTTTAAAAAAATCTTTCATTGGTGCTTAGCTTAGAACTTCCTGATCAATATAGGCTATTTTGCAACTTTAAGTGAGTTAAGCAACTTAAACTGTGACAATGTCGCATTTTTTAGTTTATCGGGTGCATAGCTCTTTTATTTTTTCTAAGTCCTCTGGATGGTATATTTTTTGGGCTAGAAGCACGATTCAACTTTTATATTTCATAAAAAAACGTAAAGAATAACATTCGATTTCAAAAACATTAAAAATTCGGAAATATTCAAAATTTCTATTTTTGTACTGTATTTCATATATTTGTTTTCATTCGACAGGTAGCGAATGAGTCATATATTTCCAATTACTCTGCGTACTGCCCCCATATATTACTGTATCTTATCTCAGCCATTTATCAACTGTCTCTTTCTTTTCCATCGGTAAGTTATTCTTCTATGCATTCTATTCAATTCTGTTTAATCGCAGTGGCAAACATTTAAAACTGTGGGCATCGATTTGAGACAAGAGTGCTTCCTTCACTCATGAACAACTTTATGTCGGATTTCTAGAGCTGAAAGTGCAGAAAAACAAATTATTTTGGTGCCACAGGGCAGCAAACCACAAATATTGTATATAGAGAGGTTTTAAAATAATTTAATGAGGCCTACATTAGCTGCTGTGAAGCGAAATGAGCTGGGGTTGCTAGTCTCTTATAAAAGTTGTGGTCCGACAAAAACGACGGAGGGAAATGTTTCATTGCTCCTGCTCCTTTCTGTGTGTGCTCACCCTTACGGCACCCCGGTTGCACAGACCACTGAGATAGGTAAATTTTATCTTAAGCGAATTCCATTCATCTTCCCTCTGAACTGCAGTTCAGAAATGTTCCAGCAGTGTGATGGCAGGCGGCTGGGCTAGGCGAGGTAGGTAACCAAGGAGTTGGGGGGGGGGGGTAAGTGCACACAACCGCCAGTCTGCCGCTTATGGAAAGGCTTCTCTATTTATTCTATACTCAGTGGATATAACTTAATCTCAAAAATCGTGCTTGATGGTATCTCACCGACGCATTAGTGTAGACTTCTGGTTTGGGGCAAATCTCCTGCCCACCTGCTGAAATGTAATAATTATTTCAGGTGAAAAATACCAAAATTTTTATACGTTTCAAATCTATTTTATTTTTAAATTTATACAAAGTTTATCTTAACAGTATGTGATATAATATGTTACATATATGATGTAATATGTTATTTATATGTACCGTATTTCCCGAAAAATCTGACGTGTAGTGAAAGGAACATTAGACAAAGTACTATCAACATTAATCTTATTTTAAGGGTATAATCTTAATTTTATTAATCCAGTCGTTTCGAAAGAGAATAAAAATGAGTTGTTAATAAGGTCATCAGCTGAAAGGGTGGTTTAAATCTGTAGAGGTTTCATTAAGTAAACCGAGAGTGAGTTGGTTTACAATTGCCTTCCTCACTTGAGTGGAAAAGTACGCTTATGAGCATGCCGGGCCCTCTGAAAAGTACATATTTTCCACTCTGCAAATGACACCTTCACTTCATTCACCACAAGGTCTGGTTGTATAATGAAATTCATTACTTTCAGAGGAGATAACTCTAATTAGTGTCTTTTACACCTCTACCTCTTCTGTTCTTAAATGATTCAGTCATTTAATTGGCTGACCATTTGATAAGAAAAAGAACTATTTATTTTAGCCCTGCAACTAATAGATTGAGTGTAAATAATTTGACACTCCACCTGTCTGTTATGGGCAGAAAAATGAGCCTACAAAATATTTTAATAGCTAATAATTTAATTATTAATAAATAAGGGCAATTATGTTGTTCAATTTCGATACAGCGAGGTAGGCCTACTTACACAAGAAAACATTTCACGTTAATTATTGTCTGAACATTAGCCGGGCGTGTATAGTGGTCAGTCAGTATTTTATTTTTGATATTACCGTACGAGAGACCGTGAGTTCGAATCCCACACACTATTAAATTTTTTTTTACTAAATAATTTTATTAAAATTATTATTAGATACCTAATTTGTTTATTTAATACTTTACTCTTATCATTTGTTAACTTAGTTAAATTTTTAAAAAAACGTTACTAGTAAGAGTTAGTTATATTCTATTGAATTAAAAATTACAATTGTAATTTCAATTGTTTTTCATTATATAATTAATCGTAATCAATGGTCATTAAAAAAAATTAACGAAAAAAAAAATAAAAAAAATATATAATAATATGTAGGACTCGAACTCACGTCCTCTCGTACGGTAATATCAAAAATAAAAATCTGGTGTGAAACACTCACACAACTTTCTCTTGCCAATGCAAATAATTAACAATAAACCTGACATTATTAATAAAATATTAGAAATAAACAAAAAACTAACCTCAAAAACATAACCTTATTTTAATCATGAGTGAATGACGCAAAATGAAAATCGAACTCAATTTGGCATAAAAAAACGAAAAATCACACTTTCACGCTAAACTACGCTCTGTAGAGAAAAATGCTTTAGATAAAAGTTGTAGACCTTTTAATTTTCTATAAATTTAATTATATTCACTTTTGTCGTAAAATGCATACTAAGGCCGCAATGTTAAAAAAAATCGATTTTTCACACGTTTTCGTGGGAAGAAATCAGAAAATTGCAAATTACCGCTAAACTAAGCGTTATACAAAAAAATGTTTGAAATAAAAGTTGTAGAATTTTACATTTTCTACAACTTTTATTATATAACGTTTTGCGCTAAATTGCATATTAAAGCCGTAATCTTAAAAAAACTATGTTTTTACGTGAAAACAGCCTCACCCAGAATTTCAGCCAACATGGCGCCTACCCTATCTTGTAGAGAATAAAAAATTGAGTAAATGAGGCGATTTTAAAAAAAATCGTGGGACCAGTTTTTGAGAAAATCGCAAAAAAGTGAAAAATTGCACGAATAAACTACTACTTCCGGTTGACCGATTTTGATGAAAATGTTCGTGTCGGGTCCGGTAGTGATATGTAACTTAAGTTTCATGTTTCGTTCGTACGATGTTCCGTTCTTGAGATATTCTGTTCACACACACACACAGACCAATCGCTAAAAACATGTTTTTTGGGTTCAGGGGGTCTGAAAACGTATAGATCCGGTGAAAACTCGATTTCGAAAAATCGACATGAAAACAATACTTTCCTTCCTATATATTCATATAGGCAAGAGAAAGTAAAAATTATTGAACCCTTTAACACGCTTATGTTTTACATGTTTTGTCAACAATGGGCGCGAAATTTTTTCTTGTTAAGTAGTAGGCTACTGCGCTTTATCGAAATTGAAAACATTATGATAATATTGAAAACATTAATAATTAAATAATTTAAATTATAGTAAATTTTTTTTTTTAGCTTTTATTTGTTACCGGGAACTGTACTTTGTTGACAACTACCCAATTTTGTCGCTGTTTTTTGCTGTATTTTTTTTTGACGTGGATTAGACATGAGTTGGAACAGGGACCCTCAGTAGAGTTTGTTCGTGGATGGCTGTCAACTGGTCACCATACAAAGTCGCTTGCCCAACCGGTGTTACTTAACAAATAATAGCGACTTACTACCAGCTGACTGACCGGGCTGGCCCGAAGGCCTAAATTATAGTAAATTAAATAATTAATTAAAATAATTAATTAATTAAATAATAATTTAATAATTAAATTTTGCAATAATTAAATTATTACCTATTAAAATCTTTTGTATATTCAATTTTATTCTGTTTCGTAACGACTGGAGTAATAAAAGTAAAATTACGCCCTTATAGTTAGATTAATGTTGACAGTACATTGTCCAATGTTTATTTTTCTATATTTGAGATTTGTTTGGAAGCACGGCATATATAATATGTGATGTATAAGGTGCTGTGTAAAAATATATTAACTTCTATCATATTAAATACATAATTGAAAACGAAGAAATATAGAAAGTTTTCTATGTCAATTATATTTTATTCACAGGAAAGCGTTTTAAAATTTTAAAAATCTCGTAAGTCATTAAAAGGGAGGGTCTACCTTTATTTTATGCCAAAAATTTTTTGGCGGGAATTCAGTAATAACGTTTCCGTTTGATGTGTGTGCTCCAAGTTAGTCGTTTATCAAACGATATCTTAAAAAAAACTTCTTACAGATTACAGAACAGAATTTTCTCCTTAATTTTTGACATAATTTTAAGTAAATTTGATTGAATAATAAAAAAGATATGTTCGTTCTAAGATTGCGCTAATATCCGCCATTTTGGTGTATTGTAGGGGTGCGGGTAAATATTTTTTAAATTTAGAATACTTTTTTAAATGTTCTTACACATACCATTTTATTGTGCTAAAAAGCATATTGTCTTGAGTAGGCTTATCAGTAAAAATTTGGTATGAAACACTCGCACAACTTTCTCTTGCCAGTGCAAATAATTAACAATAAATCTAACATTAGAAATAAACAAAAAACTAACCTTAATAAACATAACCTAATTTTAATCATGAGTGAAAGACGCAAAATGAAAATCGACCTCAGTTTGGCTTAAAAATACGGAAAATCACTCTTTCACGCTAACTAGGCTCTGTAGAGAAAAATGCTTTAATTAAAAGTTGTAGATCTTTTAATTTCCTTTAAATTTGATTATATAATTACGCTTTTGTCGTAAAATGCTTACTAATGCCGAAATGTTAAAAAAATCGAATTTTCACAAGTTTTCGTAAGAAAAAAACAGAAAATCGCTAATTACTGCTAAACTAAGCGTTATACAAAAAAATGTTCGAAATAAAAGTTGTAGGTTTTTAAATTCTCTACAACTTTTATTTCTGCTCTAAATTGCATATTAAAGCCGTAATCTTAAAAAAACTATGTTTTTACGTAAAAACAGCCTCACCCAGTATTTCAGCAAACATGACGCCTACCCTATCTTGTATAGAATAAAAAATTGAGTAAATGAGGCGATTTTAAAATAAATCGTAGGACCAGTTTTTGAGAAAATCGCAAAAAAGTGAAAAATTACATAAATAAACTACTACTTCCGGTTGACCGATTTTGATGAAAATGTCGTGTCAGGTCCGGTAGTGGTATGTAACTTAAGTTTCAAGTTCGTACGATGTTCCGTTCTTGAGATATTCTGTTCATACACAGACACACACACACACAGACCAATTGCTAAAAACATGTTTTTTGGGTTCAGGGGGTCTGAAAACGTATAGATCCGGTGAAAACTCGATTTCTTAAAATCGACATGAAAACAATACTTTCCTTCTTATATATTCGTATAGGCAAGAGAAAGTAAAAAAATTTAAAATTAAGGTAGACTCCCCCTTAACGGATTAGTTATAGGCCTACATATTATTAATAGTATCATGATACAGACGGGTGTTAATTATTCATTTTGTTGTTTATTTTATAAGTCTATTAATATTGATTATATTTGGAAATTTACGCTTTCTGCTCTGTACCTAGTACGTTCGGGAGTACCTCAAGTAAGTGTACTTACTATCGGTTAATCATAGACACCCGAGTTGGAACCCTTGCATCTCCAAAACTATGAGCCGGATTTTAACATTAAAATTTAGCTCATTTTATTATGCGTTGACCTATAATAAACGTATAATTTTAATGTTGTTTAAAAATTTTCTAAAAAACGGGTACTACGATTTTTTTTAAAAATCGCCTGGTTTACTAAATTTTGTATGCTCTACAAGAACTAGCGATTTTCTGGTTTTTTCTCACGAAAACCCTATTAAAATTAATCGTACTACTTGTTCTAAAAATATGGACTAAGTGAAAAATGCGCTAAAAACCGTGTACATATTTGGTTTTCAAATCGCTAGAAAATGCCTAATACACTTCTGTGTTTCGTAATTTGTATGAATACGTGGTCTGTCCAATAAATACGCGAACTTGTGCAAGCTAGCGCCTATGACGCAGACTTTAGTCCCGCCCACTGGCGGCGCTAGTTGCCTGATTCCCAATGAGCCCGTCAGTGCTTGGCGGATCGTCGAACTTTGCGTCGGATGCTAGTTATGTTAGTTTCTGTTGTCCTTGTTTTTACTGTTTGTCGAAAATGGAAATTGACAAAATCACGGAGCAACGAATCAATATCAAGTTTTTGGTGAAGTGCGGTAAAAGTTATAAAGAAATTACTGAAATGTTGACAACTGTTTACGGTGATAATGCTCTGAAGAAAACATCCGTTTTCAAGTGGATTAAGCGTTTTGAAGATGGTTGACAAGACGCCACGGATGATGCAAGGCCGGGACGACCTTCAACCACCTGTGTTGACGACAACATTGATTATGCGCGGTCTCTTGTCCTTACCGATCGTCGATAAACTGTCCGAATGATAGCTGATGAATTGAATCTAGGAAAATTAACTGTGCACACTATTTTAACTAAACATTTGTCAAGGCGATGGATGGATCCTTCACCAAGACAATGCACCTGCATATTCAGCATTGATTGTTCGCCAGTTCCTGGCAAAAAATTCAATCACCATCCTTGATCATCCTCCTTATTATCCAGAGCTTACCCCTACGACATTTTCTTATTCCCAAAATGCAAAAATGTGATGACGGGACATCACTGGGAAGATTTGGACACAATAAAGCAAGAAACGACGAGAAACTAAAAAGCCTAACTGCTTAGGACTACCAAGGGAGCTTTAAACAGTGGAAAAGAAGATGGAATAAGTGCGTAGCAACGAATCGAGAGTACTTTGAAGGAAACAAAATCGATGTAGACTAAATTTTTCAAAATAAAGTTTTTATGGACTTAGTTCGCGTATTTATTGGACAGACCTCGTATAATAACAAAAAACCAAGCTTTAAAACGGGGCGTACCAGAAATGTTTCTATTTCTTACTTGGTGAGATCCGCGATTCCGAACCAGGCTTCATCTGTCATTTTACGTACTAGACAACAACGCAACGGTCAATAAAGCGGAACATGAATGGTTCAAACAGCAAGTTGACTTTTAAGGTGCAGTTTCGTTTGTGCGGTCGTCGCATGCGATTGACGCACAGGTCGGGTAGTTTCGTTTGTGCAGTGGAACGTCCAACTGTAGCCAACGTCCGGGTTAACCGAAACCCGAGTTATCCGAAATGTCAAAAAATACTCGGTATTTTAAATTGAATTTTTCCACAAATAACTGTAATAAAAACAATAAATAATAAATACTGTAAATTGTAAAGTATGCGTACACGACATTCAGCACTGCAGACAGAATTTTTACCGATAACATAAGTATTTTCTTTGGAGCGGTAGCCTACTACTAGGCCTACTGTTTATTCTGCCTACATCACCTTTGCTGCAAACAGTCAATTAGTACTGTGTTGTAGTTGAATGGGTACGGAACTGTCTTGGCCTTAATGTAGTTTTCATTTTGTTTTGTGGCTAATTAGTGGTACGTACTGGTAATGGAAGTGAAATGACATTTAACAATGTCGTGTAAACGTAAACGCGTGGTCGAAACCATCGAAACGACGCTCACTGATATACTTTTAGTTAAACGTTGGCAGGACATTTCGGTAAGAAAACTAATGCAAAATAAAAACCAAAAAAAAAATCTCACTTTTCAAAAAAGATTTCAAATGGACGGAAAATATTTGACAATTAAATCGTACGTTTTAGGACACAGTAATATATTTTTTTACAATATAACAGCATTTTCTTTTTATTTAAAGAACTCAGCTTATCCGAAATCGATTCACCCCAATTATTTTATATTAGCGGAAGTTTACTGTATCTGTTAGACGATGAAAGCAAGTTTGAAGGATTAAATAGTTGTTTTTCTGCAGCTAAGTCAATGAGTTTTGCGTCATCGTCTTTGGAAAAACTCATTTTATACTTCCAGACGCATGCGACTGCTGCAGATGACTGGTTCCTAAAGCAGTCGATGCAGCCTACGCATGTAATCTCTTGCGTCGGACGCATAAACGGAATCACTTCTTAAGGAATTCATTTGATGAGTAATGGCAGTGACGCATGCAGCGGCTGCATGCAGTAATCGCATGCGACGATCGCACAAACAAAACCGCACCTTTACACTGCAAAAATCAGAAAACTGACAGAACGGTGGGACAAGTGCCTAAAATTTTTTGAATAATATGTTTAAAAGTAGTGTATGTTTAAGTGGCATTGAATAAATCGATTTTTCTCTACATAAATTTTTGTCTTATTGATTTACGAAATGTCCCTCGTAAATAATATCTGTTTATAGTACAGTTGGCTGTCTGCAACGGGTTTTGAGAAAACCAGTTGCAAGTAGGTTCTGCTTTAACATGTGTCTGGTTTCTGGTCTCCTCAAGATAATTTTTATAAAGTAAAAATATCTAATTATAAATAATATTAATTAATTATCATATATTAATTTGTAGTTTTAATATTACTCATTTAATATTTAAAGTAAATGTCTAATTATAATTAATATTAAGCATACCAAACCAGTATTGTATCAGATAACGAAATTTTTCTTTTAATAAATTTAACACTCGTTTATTGCACACAAATAAACCAAAAATGAATACAGAATGCAATTCATTGATAATGACGAATAAGTTAACTGTCCAAGCCGATCCCTTGATATGTTTTCCAATACTATGACTTACATCCGTTAAAGCCCAAAATGTTCCCAATGTGAAAAACAACTTTAAGAATAATTTAAATAATTCTTCGTTACTTGTAAGAGAATTTTTGGTAGATTGTAAAATATTTGTACTTTTTTTATGTGCGTGTATTCTGTTACAAATCATTACGAATATTACGGAATTAAATATAAATAATATAATTGATAATAAAAGAAATAAATTCGAAGTCAGGTATAGTATATTGCAGTTATAATCGGGTTTAAAAAACGAAGAGTCATGCAATGATAAATCGCATACTAAATGTATCAAGCAAATCAAAAAAGGTACTCCGTAGGAGTAAATTGCATATTTTATAATTTGTATTCTTTCTTCATGTTTCGTCATTTTTGAAATTTGCACCGTGTAACTTTTGAACACATTCCACATGTCATAACACATTACGTTTACCCAAAACACTTTGCTTATAACTGCAAATTGTTTTACATGCCATCTTAATTTACAATCTAAGCCAATGTGAAAAAGATTTTCGCCTTTAAAATTGAACACTTTTGGTAAATCATCCATTACGTTTTTCAAGATAATGATTCCTTTATCTAAATTATTTTGCCATATCCAAAATTCTAATGATTCTACACAATTTTGAATCAGCATTGTCACTAATAAATTCATCACAATTTTTCCAAACATATTTCTTAGTTCGGGAAGAATAAAATAAGTTATAATCGATGTTAATATGAATGTAAATGGCCATAAATTTCGAATTAAGATAGCTTGACTCGCATTTTTCAATAGTTCCAATAGTTCTTTCATATTTTTTATCATTGCTGAGAAAACATCCAAACACACAAAATTTTTTTCAATTTTTCTCACATTATTTACGTACTTTATACTGGTACAATGCGGCATTCTGCTAAGCAAGGAATATACTACTAACAATCTTTCGATTTCGGATTGACCTGATGAAGCATTTAGTAGGCCTAACACATTGATAAATATTTCAATGTTAAAAAATGCGTCGCATGATTTTTTAAAAATAACAGGAATTTGATCGGTGTAGTTAAAACGTTTAGTTTGATTTTCAAATGTAGGTTTACATTTTAAATTATCATCAATTTCATAAGTGTCTTCACAACATTTAGGAGTACTATATGGAAAATGTAATGGGCAATATAGAATATTATTGTTATAAAGAAATGTTTCATTTTTTCTGATGTAGATATTATTGTTCATGAGTAAACTTCCATCTGCATACTGTTCTTTAATAAACAATTTATTAATAATTAATCCTGACATACAGCTCATGACAAGTCCTTCAAATTCAAACATATCAGGAGTGAAACCTGTACCTTGTAAAGCGAATTCAGCTAGGACAATTAAATGTAAATCATAACCAAATCTTATTGATATATAACTTACGATTCCCAATAATGATAACAACACTTTATAACGAAAACGCATTTTAAAAGTTTAAATTTATCACTTTTCTAAGTTACACCTTCACCTTCGCGTGTCAAGAGTACTGAGGATATTGTAATATAATACTGCATTTGATAAATTGTGTTTTTTAACGGATTTTGTGGTAGATTTAAACGCAGGCTTATTGTAGATAAGTCAAGCATTGCATTAATAAGCCCATCGACCATAGACTTGATAAAAATAAAAAAAAACCTTTTCCTTTTCTTATTTTATGATTTCCTTAATTTTTTACTTTCTCTTGCCTATATGAATATATAGGAAGGAAAGTATTGTTTTCATGTCGATTTTAAAAAATCGAGTTTTCACCGGATCTATATGCTTTCAGTCCCCCTGAACCCAAAAAACATGTTTTTAGCGATTGGTCTCTGTGTGTGTGTGTGTGTGTGTGTGTGTGTGTGTGTGTGTGTGTGTGTGTGTGTGTGTGTGTGTGTGTACAAAATATCTCAAGAACGGAACATTGTATGTACTTGAAACTTAAGTTACATACCACTACCGGACCCGACACGGACATTTTCATCAAAATCGGTCAACCGGAAGTAGTAGTTTATTCGTATAATTTTTCAATTTTTTACGATTTTCTCAAAAACTGGTCCTACGATTTTTTAAAAAATCGCCTGGTTTACTCAATTTTTTATTCTCTACAGGATAGGGTAGACGCCATCTTGGTTGAAATTCTTGGTAAGGGTGTTTTCACGTAAAACCTTTGTTTTTTTAAGATTACGGCTTTAATATGCATTTCAGCGCAAAAATGTATATAATAAAAGTTGTAGAGAATTTAAAATTCTACAACTTTTATTTCAAACATTTTTTTGTATAACGCTTAATTTCGCGGTAATTAGCGATTTTCTGTTTTTTTCTTACGAAAACGTGTGAAAAATCGATTTTTTTTAATATTTCGGCTTTAGTACGCATTTTACGACAAAAGTGTATAAAAATAAAATTTATAGAAAATTAAAAGATCTACGACTTTAATTTAAAGAATTTTTTTCTACAGAGCCTAGTTTAGCGTGAAAGAGTGATTTTCCGTTTATTTAAGCCAAACTGAGTTCGATTTTCATTTTGCGTCATTCACTCATGATTAAAGTAAGGTTATGTTTTTTGAGGTTAGTTTTTTGTTTATTTCTAATATTTTATTAATAATGTTAGGTTTATTGTTAATTATTTGCATTGGCAAGAGGAAGTTGTGTGAGTGTTTCACACCAGATTTTTTTGAATTTTATTACTTTTTCTTTCCTGTATGAATACATCTGGAGTGCTTGGTTAAACGAGTATAAGTGAAAATGAGATAAGTCGACAAGCAGTTGTAAAAAAAATCTCGGTTTCTTTTGGTCTAGTCTGTATAATTCAACAATATAAATAGGCCTACTTAAAGAAATACAATAATCCCTTGATATCCGCGGGTTTCGGTTATCCGTGGGCCTAAAACCTTAAGAGGTGATGGCACGATGTTTTTAACTCAAAATTTCGATTTTTGTTTTTTATTATTTTCAATAGTCTAAACCTAGTTCTGCCAGAAAAAAACATTAAATTACGTCAAAAAATAATATTTTTATGAAAAAATTAAGTTTTTATTAAGTTTACACAGAAAAATTATCATGTTACCAAGTCAAATGTCATGTCATGCCATGTCCATAAGTCAAAATGAGATAAGTCAACAAGCAGTTGTAAAAAAATCTCTGTTTTTTTTTGGTCTAGTCTGTAAAGTCAAAAATATAAATAGGCCTACTTAAAGAAATACAATAATCCCTTGATATCCGCGGGTTTCGGTTATCCGCGGACTTTATCCGTGGGTCTAAAACCTTAAGAGGAGATGACACGATGGTTTTTAACTCAAAATTTCGATTTTTCGTTTTTTTATTATTTTCAATAATCTAAGCCTAGATCTGCCAGAAAAAAACATTAAATTACGTCAAAAAAATAATATTTTTATGAAAAAATAAAGTTTTTATTAAGTTTACACAGAAAAATTATCATGTCACCAAGAAAGAATATTTTTCACAATTAGGTTTTACATTTATACAGACTGCTCGGTTTAGTGCAAAGAGAATTTGAGTATTTAAAATATCTGTATCACTGTTTTTTGTATTCTCAGCTGTTGGTTCAGCTTTCTAAACAACTGTTGACGGGAAATTACGTTTTTGTAGATTTTGTTTTGATTAAGGCCTTTTTGTTTCTGGCGTTTCCCGTAAATTTAGATTTTTAACACTTGGCACACTTTTCTCAGAAACCAATAAACCTACCAGGCTGAAATTTTTACCAGTTAATTATCTTGTATATTTACATATACCGACATTTCTATGACTTTTTCAGGTGCTCCAAAAATTAGTAATACGCAAAAAACCTAGAAAACAATTTGTAAAAATTTTATGTTATTCGTAATATTTTTTTGAAAATGGTATGGTCCAAAGACTAAATCGATAAAATGTCAGTAGCTCCAGAAGAAACCCGACACCTATGGTGTGTAAAGTTTTATTTCCCTATCTTTTACCAATCCTATGAAAAATGTACCTAAAAATAGCAAATTTAACATTGTTGTTTAGGTCAGCAGCCGAAAGGCTGGTTTGAACCTCTAGAGGTTTTACTAAGTAAAAACGAGGAGTAAGGTGGTTTACTATTGCCTTCCTCACTGAGTTGAAAGAATATGCATATCAGCATGCCAGGCCCTCCGAAAAGCACTCACTTTCTACCCTGCAAAAGACACCTTCACTTCATTCACCACAGGGTCTGGCTGCATAGTGAAATTCATTACTCTCAAAGGAGATAACTCTGACTAGTGTCTTTTACACCTCTACCTCTTCTGTTCTTAAATAGTTCAGTCATATAAGTGGCTGACTATGTGATAAGAAACAGAACTATTTTTTTAGCCCTGGACCAAACAGATAGAGTGCAATTAAAATAATACTCCACCTGCCCGTTTTGGGCATTGAACATTTTAAGAGGTCAAAATAATTCCAAACGAGCATTAAATTAAAAACTTTTAAGCATGGAACGACGTATTCATTATTTTTGAACCCATTTCCAGATTTAACTAAAAACGTTAAAAAAATGACTTAGCATCTTTTTGCAGGGATCGATTCCAAAGAACACTAGAATTAATTTAACATTAGCGGGATACAAAGTACAGTCTCCCCTTAAAATACGTACGTTATCTCACCTTGTGTGCACCGTACTTGGTGGGAGGTGGGGAAGTCATACAATTCCGAAAACATTTGTCACCCTACGTGTTTGAATAAATATTTTGGCGTTCGTATCATATTGAGTCACACACTAGTATGGCGACGGCCGCCATGAGCCAAGCTAGATTTCCGCGTACTGTATGTAGCGAGCGCGTCACTGGGTACCGGGCTCCGCCAGTACAACCCCCACCCCTAACCCCAATTTGGACGCCCAGGCGCCATATTGTAATTTCTTCGTACGTTTGACGATCCTGAAACGAAGCCAAGCATTTCTTCACAAACTATCAACGAGATCCTCAGCATGGCAACACAGCTCGCTGATCACCTGTTGGACACGGATCCCGTCATGGAGAGGAATCAATTCAAAAGAGGACTCTAGGAGCTGATGACACCATACGAAATCCAATAGGAGTTTGAAAAGAAGAAGAAGAAAACAGCCATAACTAACTATTTTAAAGCAACTTAAATTTTTTATGCTTACAATACCGTATTTATTAAATGTTCATAGATTATAATAATGGTAAAATGTTCGTAAAACTATTAAACACTTAAAACGACTACAGAACTTTTCTATCAGAATCTAACCCCATCTTTTCGTTCACATAAGGTATCATTATCCGCGGTTTCACGATTCGCGGTAACCCTCCGGAACGTAACCCCCGCGGATACCGAGGGTTTTTACTGTATTCAATTTTACTTTCTCTTGCCTATAAGAATATATAGGAAGGAAAGTATTGTTTTCATGTCGATTTTTCGAAATCGAGTTTTCACCGGATCTATACGTTTTCAGACCCCCTGAACCCAAAAAACATGTTTTTAGCGATTGGTCTGTGTGTGTGTGTGTGTGTGTGTGTGAACAGAATATCTCAAGCACGTACGCGCACGCGCGCGCACGCACGCGCGCGCACACGCACGCGCGCGCGCGCACACACACACAGACCAATCGCTAAAAACATGTTTTTTGGGTTCAGGGGGTCTGAAAACGTATAGATCCGGTGAAAACTCGATTTCGAAAAATCGACATGAAAACAATACTTTCCTTCCTATATATTCATATAGGCAAGAGAAAGTAAAAAAAAGTATAAGCCATAGGATAGGTTACGTTGTGCTTGCTTACATCTGGTACTGAAATCGGCTGATGATGCATTGTTTCAGTTTGTACATGTGTTTAATAGTGAAAACACATTTTTAGATTCGGTGTTTAATAAAAATAAAACACATCGTGCACTATATTTCAAGAAGTAAAATGTAGTTTATTGAAAGAACGCAAAAAATTATGACTATCAAACCGGTCAAATAGTCGGTTTAAAGTAAAAAAAAAATTTACTGTCTTTTTACTTTCTCTTGCCTATGTATATAAATACAGTGCACTCTCGTTTATCCGGGATGCTTGGGAAATGCTGTTTCCCGGATAACGTATTTCCCGGTTAATCCGCTGTTGCAAAAAAACTACGTTTAGAGCCATTATTTACACTACCACCCTTCTTTAAAGTAGCTGACTGCCCCATTTCATAGTGCATAAGAAACGTATACGTACATATGTATGTAGTACGTAATAATGTGATTTACAAAACGTTAAAACGAAATTTAGTTATTTGTACATACGTACATACATAGTATATATACGTGTTTACGTACTACAAAATACGAGAAACGATAAAATAATTACGAATAAATGTACGTAAATGTAGTAGGATTAAGTGCTGGCATTCTGAGGGTAAATTAAGAAATAATGCATATCGATAACGTAAATTAAAACTGTTCTTACTTTATTTTCTGAAATATGATAACAGAGTTGTTTGTTTCTTATTTTCATTAACGCGACGTGCAATTGTGCTGCGCAAATTTCGAAGCATCAATTTTTCAGACAGCGTACTTTCCTGACATTGTTCAAGATAATCGTATAGACCCTCAGCGTAGATTAACGCAGTGCTGTGTCTGATGTCTCGATCTGGTATGAGGTCTTCCTCCTGGTCGTCTGCCGTCGTAGTTGGTTCGTCTTCTGACGAACCAACCTCATTACATTAGACTTACGCACCTCATTCCGAACGGGGGTGTCGGCATCTGCCAACTACCCCGATACATGAAGTACATGTTTGTAATTTGATACAAATTTCATCCCGGATGATCCGCATCCCGGTTGACACGATCCCGGATAAACGAGAGTGCTCTGTATATAGGAAGGAAAGTATTGTTTTCATGTTGATTTTTCGAAATCGAGTTTTCACCGAATCTACACGTTTTCAGACCCCCTGAACCCAAAAAACATGTTTTTAGCGATTGGTGTGTGTGTGTGTGTGCGCGCGCGCGCTTGCTTGCGTGCGTGTATAAAGAATATTTAAAGAACGGAACATCGTACGAACTTGAAACTTGAAACTTAAGTTACATACCACTACCGGACCCGACAAGAACATTTATATAAAAATCGATCAACCGGAAGTAGTAGTTTATTCGTGTAATTTTTTGCGATTTTCTCAAAAACGGGTCCTACGATTTTTTTTTAAAAATCGCCTGGTTTACTAAATTTTTGATGCTCAACAAGATAGGTTAGGCGCCATGCCTACTGAAATTCTTGGAGAGGCTGTTTCCACGTAATTATTTTTTTTAGGTTGCGGCTTTAATATGCATTTAGCGCAAAATTTTATATAATAAAAGTTTTAGAAAATTTAAAATCATACAATTTTTATTTCAAACATTTTATTTGTATATAGGAACGCTTAGTTTAGCGGTAGTTAGCGATTTTCTGTTTTTTATCACGAAAAACGTGTAAAATTTTTTTTTGAGGATTTTGGCCTTAGTATGCATTTTACGATATAAGTGTATAATAAAATTTTTGGGAAATTAAAAGATCTACAACTTTTATTTAAAGCATTTTTATCTACAGAGCCTAGTTTAGCGTGAAAGAGTGATTTTCCGTATTTTTAAGCCAAACTAAGGTCGATTTTCATTTTGCGTCTCTCACTCATGATTAAAATTAGGTTATGTTTATTGAGGTTAGTTTTTTGTTTATTTCTAACGTTTTATTACTTATGTTAGGATTATTGTTAATTATTTTCATTGGCAAGAGAAAGTTGTGTGAGCGTTTCACACCAGATTTTTATCATTGCAGTAATCTATAGTTTTATTATGTTGCAGATGATATTCCTTCAAATTGGTTCAGTAACACCCAGTCGGACGTAAATTGTGATTACCTTGATGTAATCAAAGACGTTATGGATGACAGTAATGTTTCACTGTCACGGCACCAATGCGACAGATGTCATAAAACATACAAACATAGATGTCATTTGAATGATCACCTAAAATACGAATGCGGCCAACAACCTCAATTCAAATGTTCTCATTGTGGATACAGATCGAAAAAAAAGAATAATTTAAAACGCCATGTGTTTTTCAAACATTTTTCCAATGTTTAAAGTAGATTCTTCCGTGAAATGTGTTTTTTTATTTCATTTTTACAAAATAAAATATTTTTATAATGTAGGTCTACCATTATTATTATACCGTGACACTTATTGCTTTGACACACTAAAGTTTGCAATTACAAAAGTATTTATTATAACTAAAAGAGTTACAAAATAAATAACAAACTAATTTTAATGAAGTAATAAAATAAATAACTTAATAATTTACTTAATACTGCTTACAACAATTATATAGAATGCACATACAAAATGAAACTGAATACACAAAACCTGAATGTAATGCACGTACACAATAACTTTACACAATGCACACACACACAGAGACAGTATAACAATAGTTGACCAACACAATGGCCGGAACGTACCTGCACTACGCACCGATAGCCACTCGTCAAAGATCAAACGAATTCTAACTAACTGACCGCGCTCGGAGTTCTATTTATATGAGCGGTTCAAAGAATCTTCCCGAAAGACACCGAAATTCGATAGAAAAGTCTTTTCTAGAGAAGTTTTATTTAATGTAAACAGGTAATCAACCGACCCTTCTTAAATAGTTGTATAACAAAGACCTTATCAAACACAATAGCGCAGTTCTTTTAAATAATTTTTATGAATAGGTATCCATATATAGCCAACCCTATTGTAACTTTTTACTTTCTCTTGCCTATATGAATATATAGGAAGGAAAGTATTGTTTTCATGTCGATTTTTCGAAATCGAGTTTTCACCGGATCTATACGTTTTCAGACCCCCTGAACCCAAAAAACTTGTTTTTAGCGATTGGTCTGTGTGTGTGTGTGTGTGTGTGTGTGTGTGTATGTGAACAGAATATCTCAAGAACGGAACATCGTACGAACTTGAAACTTAAGTTACATATCAGTACCGGACCCGACACGAACATTTTCATCAAAATCGGTCAACCGGAAGTAGTAGTGTATTCGTATAATTTTTCACTTTTTAGCGATTTTCTCAAAAACTAGTCCTACGATTTTTTTTAAAATCAACTGGTTTACTACATTTTTTATGCTCTACAATATAGGGTAGGCGCCATGTTTGCTGAAATTCTGCTTGAGGCGGTTTTTACGTAAAAACATTTTCTTTTTAAGATTGCGGCTTTAATATGCATTTTAGCGCAAAACGTTAGGCTATATAATAAAAGTTGTAGAGAATGTAAAATTCTACAACTTTTATTTCAAACAATTTTTTGTATAACGCTTAGTTTAGCGGTAATTAGCGATTTTCTGTTTTTTTCTCACGAAAACGTGAGAAAAATCGATTTTTTTAACATTTCGGTCTTAGTATGCATTTTACGACAAAAGTGTATATAATTAAATTTATAGAAAATTAAAAGATCTACAACTTTTGTTTAGAGCATTTTTCTCTACAAAGCCTAGTTTAGAGAGAAAGAGTGATTTTTCGTATTTCTAAGCCAAACTGAAGTTGATTTTCATTTTGCATCATTCACTCATGATTAAAATAAGGTTATGTTTTTGAGGTTAGTTTTTTGTTTATTTCTAATACTTTATTATTAATGTTAGGTTTATTGTTAATTATTTGCATTGGCAAGAGAAAGTTGTGTGAGTGTTTCACACCAGATTTTTCATTCTATTATCTACTCTTTATTATTTTATAATGAAGTACTAGAAATTTCCCGAACCATGCCATTCTTCGATATTGTCACAATACGTTTCAATCTGTCCAATTCAGAATAATAAGCAAAAAAACGTATACAGACTCAGACCGACCATTTCTGAGAAAGTTTCGTTAATTGAACTCTTCATCAAAAGTGCACAGGTAACTTCTGTGTAGAATTTAAATCTGTATATTAGTATGTAGGCCTACTATTATGTGAAACACGGAACCTTCTTTACAATGTATTAAGGAGTTAAAAATTACATTTTCTGTAACTTTTAACGCTTTGAACACAATTTTGTGTCCAAATCAGTTTGAAATTATTCAAAGGGGACATCTGCATGATGCGAGGAGATTTTTAGAGTTGTCTAACGGCTCTAGTCGGTTGTGTTGTACATAAGGTACAGATATCAGATGAATCGATGTCCCATAGCCGAGCGAGTGAGAGGGAGATATGTGGCATAACCACACGTATGCCCAATTGTCTTTACCATCATAATCCAGATTTTTTTTGTTTCATTTTTGGTTTAACGTCGGACAGTTCTGCTATTACTGCTAATGCAGACGGTGAAGGGTGAAATGATTTTTTTTGTAACGTATGAAAATATGCCCTGCCTGAAAGGGATTCGAACCCAAGACCGCATGATGAGAAGCGAGCACGTTACCAACTACGTCAATGTGGCCAGCTAATAATCCAGATCTGGAAACATACTGCAGTCGTTATTTTGGCCCGTGCTAGTGTGTACGTGTGTGTGTGTGTGTGTGTGTGAGTTATGAACAACACATTATGATAGCTGATTAAAGGAAGGTAAGCAAATAATAGAATAAGAACTAAAAGTAATAATATAAAAAAAAACATAATAGAATAGAAAAGAATAAGGACTGCTTGTTAGTTTACTGCTTGCATAAACGCTTGCTTGCAACAATGAGTAAAATTATACAATGTTATTGGAATGGCGAGTATGGCTTGTGCGAGTGAGAGCGTTACGCATTCTCTCACTCCCACGGCTTGCGGACTTTAGTTCATCTGAATACTGTGAATGAGGCAATTTTCAAAAAATTCGTAGGAGCCTTTTTCGAGGAATTGGAAAAAATTGAAAAATGCACGAATAAACTTCTACTGCCGGTTGATCGATTTTGATGAAAATGTTCGCGTCGTGTCCTGTAGTGGTACAGTACCTACTTTAAGTTTAAACTTTGTACGATGTTTTTTTTTCTTGAGATATTTTGTTTACACACACACACACACACACACACACACACACACACACACACACACACACACACACACACACACACACACACACACACACACACACACACACACACACACACACACACACACACACACACACACACACACAGACCAATCGCTAGAAATGTGTTTTTTTTTGGTTCAGGGTGTTCGAAAACGCGTATATCCGGTGAAAATTCTGCATGTAACTAATACTTTCCTGCTTATAATATATTTATATACGTAAGTAAAAAATTGTTATGCTAAATGTATACATATATATATTTTTATTGTTATTATTATTTGCGTATATTCCCCTTAAGGAGAGCGCTAAAAACACAAAAATCTAGCTCTTGGTGGTGGCTCTTTTTCTCCTTTTAGTTTTCCAAAAACTTTTCATCCTCTCACTTTGCGCCTTCTTCTTTTCGTCTTTTCATTTTCGCCCACTTCTTTTGACTTGTGATCTGAACTGAATTTCCTGGTTTCTGATATTTTCTCTACAAATTTTTCGGTCGTGAATATCTTCCATTGTGATGCATAATTTTTGCAGGTCTTCAATAGTTTCTTTGTACCAAGAGTTTGTGCCGAACTTTAAAGTGGAAATTATGTTTAATATTCTTTTTGTCAGTCTGGTGTCATTCATTCTGGCTATATGTGTAAAAAAACCTCACTGTGCGTTTTCTGATGAAGGTCGTGATGGTTTCAGTGTGCCTGTATAGTTCTTCTGCGGGTCTTTTTTGCCAGACGTTTTCTCTAAAAACTGCACCGTGTATTTTCCTCAGAATTTTCCTTTCTTGCTTTTCAATGTGTTTAATTTTTGCCATTACTTAATTTTTGCAAGTACCAGGGGGTACTTGTGGTTTCTGATTCATATAAGGCTTCTGTTAGGACCACCGTATTGTAGTTATCTACCACTCGTAGAAAAAATGTTATTTTTTTAAGATTGCGGCCTTAACGTGTATATAATCAAGTAAAATTAAGTTAAATGTATTAGGTATTTTGGTTTATTTTAGGTATATGGGTGTTATTGAATTAATATAGAGTATAGTCTGATTTTCGTAAGGTGAGCGCACGGCAAAACGTGCGTATGTAATCAACAATGGAATAGCATGCCTACTAAATACAATAGGTGTTGTCAATTTACAATAACACTGATTGTACATCTAACTGTAGGTGTGAGGGGTATGCAGGGTTCAAGTCAAGAATGCGCATGCGTAGCCCAGAGCTCACAGCAATTGGCTTGGCCTTTATAAGGTATTTTTAGTTAAATTAATTAGTTGATATTATGCAATGTTGTTTCATTGTTTGTTTTATTTGGTTTAGGTTTTGTTTCGGCTATTCGAGCGTTCTTAATTTCAGTCTTGTTAAATAATTGTATTTTATTTTGATGAATTTCAGATAGAAAAGTATGTGAATTGCTATTTGACTTTGTGAAAAGCGAGGTAAAAGAAGAAGAAAAAGAAGAAAACGAGAAAGATGTACAAGCTGAGCAAGAAGAAGAAGAAATGGAGGAAGATAAAGAAGAAGAAATAGAGGAAGATGAGGAAGAAGAAGAAATAGAGGAAAATGAGGAAGAAGAAGAAGAAGAAATTGAGGAAGATGGGAAAGAAAAAGAAGGGGAGAAAGACGTACGAGCTGAGCAAAAAGAAAAAGAAATAGACGAAAATGAGGAAGAAGAAGAAGAAATAGAGGAAAATGAGGAAGAAGAAGAAATAGAGGAAGATGAGGAAGAAGAAGAAATGGAGGAAGATGAGGAGGAAGAAGAAGAAATAATGGAAGATGAGGAAGAAGAAGAAGAAATAGAGGAAGATGAGAAAGAAGAAGAAAGGGAGAAAGACGTACGAGCTGAGCAAGAAGAAGAGAAAGAAAAAGAAATAGAGGGGGATAAGGAAGAAGAGGAAAATGAGGAACAAGAAGAAATGGAGGAAGATGAGGAAGAAGACGAAGAAATGTGGGAAGATGAGGAAGAAGACGAAGAAATGTGGGAAGATGAGGATGAAGACGAAGAAATAGAGGAAAATGAGAAAGAAAAAGAAAGGGAGAAAGACGTACGAGCTGAGCAAGAAGAAAAAAAAGAAAAAGAAATGGAGGGTGATAAGGAAGAAGAGGAAAATGAGGAACAAGAAGAAATGGAGGAAGATGAGGAAGAAGACGAAGAAATGTGGGAAGATGAGGAAGAAGACGAAGAAATGTGGGAAGATGAGGAAGAAGACGAAGAAATAGAGGAAAATGAGAAAGAAAAAGAAGGGGAGAAAGACGTACGAGCTGAGCAAGAAGAAGAGAAAGAAAAAGAAATGGAGGGTGATAAGGAAGAAGAGGAAAATGAGGAACAAGAAGAAATGGAGGAAGATGAGGAAGAAGACGAAGAAATGTGGGAAGATGAGGAAGATGAGGAAGAAGACGAAGAAATAGAGGAAGATGAGAAAGAAGAAGAAAGGGAGAATGACGTACGAGCTGAGCAAGAAGAAGAGAAAGAAAAAGAAATGGAGGGTGATAAGGAAGAAGAGGAAAATGATGAACAAGAAGAAATGGAGGATGATGAGGAAGAAGACGAAGAAATATGGGAAGACATAGAAGATGAGGAAGAAGAAGAAGAAGAAGAAGAAGAAGAAGGGGAGAAAGACGTAAAAGATGAGAAAGAAAGAAAATCTTATAATGAAGAGAATCTTATGATAAGTCAGGAGCAATCGATCATAGATATTCTAGTGAGCGATCTATGGTTAAGCAGCGATAGTGATGATGTACGATTCTGACAAATTATGTTCTTGACCGATACAAAAGTTTTGTATCAGCTAATGAGCTGTGCTATATATACTAAACGAAAACAAAGCTTTGCTGCGAGGATAAGTACATAAGTAAAAAGGGTAAGCATGTAAAAGTATGAAAGGTGCTCTGTTACAATTATACTTGCCTTGTAGGATGCAATGTAGTTAAAAAAATCTCAGAAAATGATCGATTAGACGGTTTTTAATTTGTACTGAATTGTACTGAAAGGCAAATTCGATAGACCGGTGGTCGTGAAGTTGATTAATTACAAGAAGTTTGTGGAAATTTTTAATACCGTAAGACGACACCGGGGGATGAAAATATCTGTTTCTGGGGACCGCATCAATGAGGTTAGAGAAATTCGCCGGAAGCTTGAGGAGTATATGAGTGAAGCTCGACAGCAAGGTGCTTTGCAATTTTGAAGTATGATAAATTTTTGGCGGACGAATGGTTCTACAGTTTGGCCGAGTTGGAGGAGAAACAAGATGATCTTTGCGGTTGTCGGGCAATACTGGTGGAGAGTGCTGCAGGGGTGGAGTCACAGATCTGTGAGGAGACTGCGACGAATGTTCCTCGACAGGTGAAATTTCCATCGAGTGAAGAGTCCTCTTTAATGAATGTACAGAGCAATACTCATGTGATATTGACACATTCGGGAAGTGTGGGACAGGTGATTAAAAAAGGTGCTAAACAGGGTAATGATGACGTGGGGAAGGGCGGGGGAGTGAGAAGTCAGCCGGTGCTGTTATAAGAAGTCAAGTGCGTTGGACGGAAATTCCGATAAGTCGAGCTTTCTCGAAATAGGTAGTGTGTAACGAAGTAGAGACTTCAGGTGAGGGAACGGTGTCTTCTGGAGCGGTTGAATACGTGAAGGGAGGCACAGTTTTCTTCCCCCGTTTTTTGATTTAATATCATGTTCTGGAACTCTCAAGGTTTAGATAATATCCGACAATTAAACAAAATGCAGCAGGGGTGTGTAATAAATTTTCTATTTATGTATACCCGAAACGTGGTCAGATGTTAAAATGGTGTTCATGAAAGAGTATAAAATTTTGACGGTACCCGCGTCCAAAAGCCATAATTATTGCAGAGCAAGTGGAGGATTATTTATATTTACAAAAAAGTATTTACTTTGTTATTTGAAAGTTATTATAATGTTTTCATTGAAATTGGTTATAAATAACTTAAATTCATTGTGGCTTTTGTTTATTTTAGGCCAAAAGAGTGACAAAGTAGTATGGTCGTGTTGAATTTTTTTTTTTGAAAATTATGTCATTCGACAAAATATTATAGTTATAATTATAGGTTGAGAAATTCGACTTAAGGGGAGCAGACCATTTTAATTATCCCTATACCTGCAATACTAACTTCAGTAGATTTTTTGTAGGAACCGTTGGAGCTACAATGCTGAGCTTTGGCACACCTAGGCCTATCTACAGTACCCTTTTACAAATTTGTACCAGAGCTTTTTCATTTTTTATCTTTATTCAATATAAAAATGATTTTTATTCTCAAAAAATGTTCAAATGTAGCCCACATTTTTTTATGAAAAAGACACCCAAAAAATAAAAACTCCAAAATTGTTGAAATACCCTGGAGTAAATACACTCCTAGGTGGGATGGTTCCTGAAATAAGTGTACCTTAAGTTAAAAAATACAATATGTGGAAAATACGGATATAGTAAAAGCATAATACCATAACAGAAATACCCTATTGCCAATTGGAATTAATTTCCAAACAAAAAAAACACGAATATTTATCTTGCTTTATTGCTGATTCCTATGCGTTCTAGAAATTATTGTTTTTATGTGAACGTGATCTCCGTAAAGGAGACTGGATGCATTTGAAATGTGGCTGTACCGGCGAATTCTGAGGATTTCATGGGTGGAAAAGATGACGAATGTGGAGGTGTTGAGACGTATGCATAAAGAAAGAGAAGTACTATTAACAGTGAAGAAAAGAAAATTATTGTATATGGGACATGTCATGAGGGGAGAAAAATATAAAATATTACAAGTGATTGTCCAGGGGAAAATCCAAGGAAAGAGATCCTTGGGAAGAAGACGAAAATCCTGGCTGAAAAACCTAAGAGATTGGTATGGTTGCAGCAACAACGAATTGTTTAGGGCTGTGACATCAAAGATAAAAATCGCTCTGATGATTGCCAACCTTCGAAGCGGAGATGGCACCTGAAGAAGAAGAAGATCTCCGTAATGTTACAGCAGTAACATTATTATAGTTATCTCAATTTACAAGAATGAAAAACGTGAAAAATATCGAAATAAACACTACGTACCCCATCAACATAAAATCATAATTTTTCTCAACAGAAAAAGCAACGAATGTCGTGTTATATTATCAATTTAAATAGGGGAAAACGATCTTTTAATATATTGTAAAATTGAAAAGTCAATTTTTTGTATTAAAATCAGTCTGTTCCCCTTAAGGTGACCAATGGAGCGAAGTAAAGGTGGGTCCTTATCCCCTGCGTTTGTGCGTGTGTGTGAGTGAACCCACCTGGGTTCACCGCACACACGCACACCTACAGCCGCATTCCCTGATAACTAGTAGTCTAGTATAGATTCAAAATGTGTTACCAATTTTGTTATAATAATTTAGCCAAAATAATTGTTTTTGCTTGTTATTGTCTATATAAATATATGTGTTTTTTGTATTATGTATCTGTATTTTGTAATCTATTACAGTTTCTGTCAAAAGTTTAAAGGACACCGCTACTTTTCACATAACTGGGTTTTGTTTTTTGTACATTTGCTAAACTATACGATCTGCCCATAACAGACAGGTGGAGTGTCAAATTATTTACACTCAATCTGTTCATTGCAGGGCTAAAATAAATAGTTCTGTTTTTTATCACATGGTCAGCCAATTAAATTGACTGAATCATTTAAGAACAGAAGAGGTAGAGGTGTAAAAGACACTAATCAGAGTTATCTCCTCTGAAAGTAATAAATTTCATTATACAGCCAGACCCTGTGGTGAATGAAGTGAAGGTGTCATTTGCAGAGTGGAAAATATGTGCTTTTCAGAGGGCCCGGCGTGCTGATAAGCGTACTTTTCCATTCAGTGAGGAAGGCAATTGTAAACCACCTGACTCCTCGTTTTACTTAGTAAAACCTCTAGAGGTTCAAACCAGCCTTTCAGCTGATGACTTTAACAACAAACTATACGATGTAAAACATTAGCCAAATACCCCTTAAAATTATTTGTATTTCAGCACACATTCCACTTCTTTATCTTTTATAGAAATAATTTTATTGTATTTTTCTGTATAAAAAATTTTTATGTAGGCCAAATTTTAATAAAACATTTAGGTATTAGGGTTGCACGAAAGGCACTTTGGGCCAGTTTCCTTTATTTAAAAAAACACACATCATCTTGGTCACGAGGTTGAATGCATCATTATTTTTTTTAACCCTGTTTGCCGATAAAAAACCCGTTTTTCTAACTTTGCTGGTGTTCGTAATTGCCACCGTATTAATTTCAAACAGCCATTGCCATTCGATCGGGATCTGAGGAGCTGGTAGCATTGACGAAACAACTGATTCCCAACACTTGTCATTTATGCTGTTAACGACGAGTTTTACGTTAATTTCTTAAATTGAAAATCTGAAAATGGGCCAAAAGTCAGTGAATACCAGGTTGATGTGGCAAATTTTGGGGATGTGGAAAAGTGATTTAAGTTACAGAAAGATCGCAGGAAAAATATTGTGAAAAAAATAATAAATTTTGTATTTTTTTCATGGTGTTTTAAACTTTTGACAGACCTGTATAAGCAATTATATTTTATGAAAATAATCCTCGAAACGAATTATTGATTAATAAAAATGTAAAATTTGTTAATTTTTTAAAATTTTAATTAAGTATCCCAAAATTAAAACCTTAAACCAAAAATGTTTACTATGAAGCCACATCCATCTGGAGGCGGACAATTGAAGCGCCCCTTTTACGCCGAAAAACTGATTAAAATAAGGCACCAGTGTTATAACTTATCAATGTTAAGTAAGCGTGATCACGTGATGCGCAGTAGTTCAATTTAGGTGTTGTTGGCCTATAATGGAGGGGGAATGTTGGGTCTCCGGGGTCCCTGGCGGGTGGCCCTCCCACCTAGCAAGGACAGATACCAGTCGCTCTGTGGATTTCACACTGTTTACTTGTGTTGTTGTCTTCGTTTCGACAGTTTTCATAAACAGTATTTTTCAATACTCTTTACCGTTTCTTAAACAGTAGTTTTCAATACTCTTCGCCAACTATTAAACAGTATTTTTCAATACTTTTCGCCGTTTCTTAAATATTATTCGCAATGCCTCAGCCAAGATCGAACTGCAGGTTAGGACGGGGAGTGGCTTTAAAAAGTCAAACTAAATGTGTAATTATAAATGTGTACAAAAAGATTACTGAAGAAAGTCCAGAAATGTTACGGTTAGAAATTCAAGCTCGTGTGGCTGACCTTTGCGGTATTTCCGTTCCTACGGTACGAAAAACTGTAACAGAAGCAAATAAATTGGGTGAAAATGAAAATTTCAGTACACCGGGAAAATCTCGCAAAAGATTGAAGAAGAAAGTTAATATTGATAACTTTCAAAGATGCGCGTTGAGAAATATTGTGTACAATTTCCACATAAAACATAAAACGTTGCCAACATTAAAGAAGTTATCAGCAGTCTTAAAAGCCGAACATCCGGATCTTCTGATAAATCACGCACGAGACGTTACGGAACATTTTAAGGAGTATGGGTTTTAGGTGGAAAAAGACTGAAAATAACAGAAAGATTTTAATAGAAAAAAACGATATACGTTTCAAACGCGTCAATTATTTGAAGCAAATTAAAATTTACAGAGAAGAAGGAAGAGGCCTATTATATTTTCAGACGAGTCATACATTCACTCGACGCACATAAGTGGTTGTAGTTTGACTGATAACTCCAATAATGGTTACAAAAAACCGGTTTCCAAAGGAACTAAGCTAATACTGGTGCACGCCGGCGGTGCTGCAGGAGAAATCCCTAACGCACTTTTGATTTTTAAATCTGGTCAGAACAAAGGAGAATTTCGAAAGAACATGAATGGTGAAAACTATGAAAAATGGCTGAAACAAATGTTAATACCAAACCTTCCACCTCGTTCAGTTTTGGTTTATTGATAATGCCCGTTACCACAACGTAAAATTACCCAAGGTACCGAACTCAAATTACAGAAAACAAGAATTATTAGATTGGCTACGACGTAAAAATATTCCGTGCTCACCAGATATGTTGAAAACAGAGCTACATGAATTAGTGCGATTAAATAAGCCCCGCTGTGAAGAATACTACTTCGACAAAACACTGGAAGATCACGGTCACAACGTGTTAAGATTGCCTCCGTACCACCCTGAACTTAACCCTATTGAGCTTATTTGGGCAAAAATTAAAGGTCAGATTGCAGAAGCAAATGTCAGGCCGGCAAAATGTTAATGAAGTAAAAGCACTGGCTGAGAAATATTTTTTTGAACTACCGGCTGAATATTGGAAGGAATGTTCCGAACATTCCTTAAAATTTGAAAATAGCTATTACGACACAGACAGAGTTGCTGGCATGCAAACCGAAATGTTTATAGTAGCGAATAATGATGGGGAAAGCAGTGACGAAAGCTCCGATGAATCTCAGTCATCAGACAGTCATGAGAGTGACGATACAGATGATATGGACGGGATAGAACCATTAAATTAAAATTCACATACCCACTTCCTTGTTACTTTTACTTTGTTATTAGGTAAATAAAAAAAATAAAATAAAAAATAATTAAAATACAAAAAAATGTAAAAATACGAAAAAATAACAAATTGTTTATATCCGTTAAACGAAACAAGACTAGTCACTGCAGATGCGTTCACGAGCCTAGTGTGTTGGTGAATGCTAGCGTGCGTACGTGAATGCGAGTGTACATGAATGTGTGAACATCACTCTGCCTCCCCACTACGGCAATTTCCTAACCACACTCTGCGCGATGACTGCGCTAACTTAACATTGATGAGTTATACTTTCCTAGATTTTTCATCTGCAACTTTGTCAGTTAGATATTGGTACACTCTATTTTAAGACTTCTTTTAATGAATATGACGTATGAAAAAAAAATTTCTAAAGAATGTTAGAATAAACAACGTCAATTTACTGCCGATATTACCAAGTGTTCCAATTCATACCAATGACATTATTTCCCTCTAACCGTTTCTACCTGCAGAATATCTTTTTGTTGCACTAATGAAATGTTAAGAAATGTAAAATGAAAGTTGTAGGTTTTTAAATGTTCTACAATTTTGATTATAACACGTTTGGCTCTAAGGTGCATATTAATGTTGCAATCTTAAAAAAATCTGGTGTGAAACACTCACACAACTTTCTTTTGGTAATGCAAGTAATGACCAATATAACCTAACATAAGAAATAAACAAAAAACTAACCTCAAGAAACATAACCTTATTTTAATCATGAGTGAAACACGCAAAATGAAAATCGACCTTAGTTTGGCTTAAAAACACGGGAAATCATTCTTTCACGCTAAATTAGGCTCTGTAGAGAAAAATGCATTAAATAAAAGTTGTAGATCTTTTAATTTCCTATAAATTTGATTATACACTTTTGTCGTAAAATGCATAAGTTACTAAGGCCGAAATCTAAAAAAAAAGATTTTTCACACGTTTTCGTGAGAAAAAACAGAAAATCGCTAATTACCGCTAAACTAAGCGTTATACAAAAAATGTTTGAAATAAAAATTGTAGGATTTTAATTTGTCTACATTTTTTAATATATTTTTTGCGCTAAAATGCATATTAAAGCCGTAATTTTAAAAAACAATTTTTTTACAGCCTCACCATGAATTTCAGCAAACATGGCGCCTACCCGATCTTTTAGAGCATAAAAAAGTTAGTAAACCAGGCGATTTTAAAAAAAATCGTAGGACCAGTTTTTGAGAAAATTGTAAAAAAGTGAAAAATGACACGAATAACTACTACTTCCGGTTGACCGATTTTGATGAAAATGTTTGTGTCGGATCCGGAAGTGGTATGTAACTTAAGTTTCAAGTTCGTACGATGTTCCGTTCTTTGATATTTTTTCACGCAGACACACACACACAGACCAATCGCTAAAAACATGTTTTTTTGGGTTCAGGGTGTCTGAAAACGTGTAGATCCGCTGAAAACTCGATTTCGAAAAATCGACATGAAAGCAATACTGTCCTTCCTATATATTCATATAGGCAGGAGAAAGTAAAAAAACCCTGTTTTTTCTACGAGAGCACTGTTTTCCGAAAAATTTCAGCAGCACGGCGCGTACTCTATCTTGTATGTCTTAAAGATAAAAAATGTGTTAATGACGGGATTTTTTAACAATCGTAGGAGCTGTTTATGAGAAAATCGCAAAATCTGGAAAATCTGCACGAATAAACTACTAATTCCGGTTGACCGATTTGATGAAAATGTTTGTTTCGGGTCCCGTAATGGTACTTAAATTAAGTTTAAACTTCGTACGTTATTCCGTTCTTGAGATATTTTGCTCACACTTGTACCCATTTTAGAAAAATCAGGTGATTTTAGACTAGCTACTAGTCCGTAAAGCTAGATATTGATTATTATAAATTTATCAAAACACCATTGTCAAGCCCATTTATGGCACATTTTATATAGTGATCGCATCGAGGGATAATGGTTTACCATTTAAAATCCCGGCCAGAATTGGAAAACAGTGCAAGTCACAAACCTCTGTCGTGATTCACAATAATCGTAAATTAGCAAATTGCTTATCAAACGAAAATATTGCAAAAAGTAAATCTGCTTAGTTTACGCAGCTTTTTAGTTACTGCCTTCATAATTAAGTCAAGAGAATTTTTTTCATAACAACGTATTGTGTAAACGATAAAAAGTAATGATTTAAATAACAACTTACGTCACCGTCGGTCCCTTTGATTAGGTACTGATCTACAGGTCATCAAAGTTTCTGACATACCGACAGAGGAAAGTTAATAATAGTGTCGACAGGGGCGGTAGGTAGGCCTGTTTCGGCACTGCAGAGGGCTGGTAATCGCCCCTACCGCAGTGCTCTGGTGACTATTTAAAGAGTGTTCCACTGAACCCATTCTAGACCCACCGGGTTTGTCCAGAGGTAAGTCATCGCCGCGAGTTAACTGTTCAACAGCTGATTTTCGGAGACGAAGGTTCCTGGTTCAAATCCTAGTAAAGGGAGTTACTTTTATTCGGATTTGAATAGTACTAGACAAAGGTTACCGCTGTACTTTGAAGGTTGGAGTTCAATTGACCGAACTCTCTTAGGAATGGTCGGGCTGGGTCTGTACAAGAGTACACCTCATTTACACGTCATACATATCCTCATCTCATTGGACCATGGCGTTGCTTATTATTGTAAATTGAACAGATTGCAACGTACACAAATTAGGAATAAAAAACCCCATTCAGTCATTTCATTCCACTCTAGAGCTTCGACCATACATCCACCATCGGTACACGGCTACCGGACTCTGACGACCCCGCAAGAGAGAAGATGATGCAGCCGCTCGCCGACCCGACACCGGGACCGTCATCGCCCACTACCGCGGGTGATACCCACAGCGGGCCCTTGACTAAGCCTTGCGCCCACCTGATCCCGACGAAGCAGCCATCGACGCATTTCTGCGAAGGAAGAAGATGACGTCTACGCTGGATGACGACACGCCGTGTGACCCTTTTTCTCCACCGTCACGACGACTGCGACCGACTCGTCACGCCTAGACGACCACCGCTTAAACGACTCTTTCCAAGGCCCCAGACATTTGAGGTTCCCCTCGCTGCTTAATACCTCCATTCGGTGACACTTAAAACAAAACAAAAATTAATTTGTCTAACTTCACATTATCTGCTATTATTTGATTTTATCATGAAGGAGTAAGTAGGTCGTTACATATGAAAAATTTTGAGATTGGTCAGTAAACGTTAGGCATTTTCTTTAAACTATAACCACTCTATGCGCCACATAAGTGGCATAAGTTTAAGTATTTTTTTTGTGACGGCAATAATCTTTAATTTTTGTTACAGATGAAATTCCTGCTAACTGGAGGTTCAGTAACCTCCAATCGGATGTTGATTGTGATTTCCTTGATGTAATAAAAAACGTTACAGATGACAGTGATGGTTCAGTTTCACGGCACAAATGTGAGAAATGTTCGAGAACGTACAAACATAGGCATCATCTCAATTATCATCTGAAATTCGAGTGCGGCCAACTACCTCAATTTCAATGTCCTCATTGTGGATTCAGAGCGAAACAAAAATCTAATTTAAAAAGCCACATGATTATCAAACATTTAGATAATAACTTTGATGGTTTTATGAAATAAGTTTTGTATTTTTTATTTATTTATTATGTAGAAAGGATACTACAAATTTTTTGGAATTTATATTTTATTTTTAAATACTGAGAATACATATTTTGTATCTAAATCAGTGTAAAATTTATTTAATGAAGATATGCGAAAAAGAACGGAGATTTAAGAGCTCCGTTTATATTTTGTTGTTTAGGTCATCAGCCAAAAAGCTGGTTTGATCCTGTAGAAAAAGTAAAACTAGGAGTGAAGTGGTGTACCATTGCTTTCTTCACTGATTGGAAACGTATGCTTGTCAGCATGCCGGGCCCTCTAAAAAGCACATATTTTCCACTCTGCAAATGACACCTTCACTTCATTCATCACAGGGTCTGGCTGTATAATGAAATTCATTACTTTCAGAGGAGATAACTCTGATTAGTGTCTTTTACACCTCTACCTCTTCTGTTCTTAAATGATTCAGTCAATTTAATTAGCTGACCATGTGATAAGAAATAGAACTATTTATTTTAGCCCTGCAACGAACAGATTGAGTGTAAATAATTTGAGAATCCACCTGTCTGTTATGGGCAGACCGTTTAAATTTATTGGTTTAAAATGTTTTAAAACGGACATTTTAAAAATCCTTTTTTGTGATTAGAGGTCAAAATTTAAGTGTGACTGAACGTCACATTACCCGGTACGTTTGACTACCATTCTCCCTGACGCAGTACGGTGTATCACTCATCCTGTACATAAAACACTAACTTGGTAATAAGCGCTTTGAACACGCCTGAACATGATGAAAACTGTGTAGAAAAGTAATTTAAGGTATGATTTTTCATGAAAAAATTAAATTGTCTGGAAAAAAATTCAGTCCGGTGGTTGATAATTTTGATGTCGGCACCGTGCAAGCCTTAGCGCCGCCGGCCGTAACTCATCGCTCCCTGCTCCGATCCGCCTGAAAAAAAAACACGTCCCCCCCTAAAAAAGACCGTTCTATAAAACGATATCTCGGATTTTTCGAAAAAAATTTCCCGATTTTCCCGGAATTTTCCGGTTCCGGGAAAACCGGGAGGCGTACGGTGAATCCGACGACGCCAATCGTTTTCTCTCACAATAATAATTTGTATGTTTTCGGAGAAAACATACAGGTACCGAGTTTCACGCCGGTAGCTCGAAAAAAGTTTTTATGGCCAAAATCGGAGGCGATATCGTGAATTTTTTTGGCGACCCGAAAAGAAATCGACTCCATCCGAATCGAGCGAAATTCGCATCCTATACGTATTCTCGGTCCCCGAAACCGGATCCGGTGTCCGTTTCGCTTAAAAAGATTTTCCTCGCGAGTTACGCCCTATTTTCTCGGAAAATGCAGACATTCGCTGTACAGCCCGTAGCTGGGTCGTCGCTAGTCGCACAGCGTGGAAAAAAATATGTACCCCTAAAATCGATGGGGCTACAAAACGTATATCTCGGATTTTCAAAATTTCCACCGCTGAATTTTTTTCAGCCCTTTTTGCTGAGGTTTTTAAAATTATACTTTTGGGGCACGCCATCGTACGAGTGGACGCTTTAACGTGTAGTGGTTTACCAGTTAGATTACGCTGATTTGTAAATCGCCAAGTCTTGAGTTCGTATCCTCTCCGGGTCTGGAATATTTCCATCCGTTAATAATTGCCAATTCATTTCCATATGATCATTTTGGACTAATTAACCAAGAGACAAACGAGTACAGATTTTGTAAACGTTATAAAAGTCAATGATATAAAAATTTATGAACTAATTATTTGATTTTATGGTGTAAGATAACAAAGTAACTAAGTTATTTCATGGGATTTTTTTTTTTTTTAGATCGGTTATTATAACCTTTAGACCATTTCTTTGATCTATAACACACTAACTTTGCGCCACATATGTGGCATTTACTTTTTACTTTCTCTTGCCTATATGAATATTATAGGAAGGAAAGTATTGTTTTCATGTCGATTTTTAGAAATAGAGTTTTTACCGGATCTATACATTTTCAGACCCCCTGAACCCAAAAAACATGTTTTTAGCGATTGGTGTGTGTGTGTGTGTGTGTGTGTGTGTGTGAACAGAATATCTCAAGAACGGAACATCGTACGAACTTGAAACTTGAAACTTAAGTTACATACCACTACCGGATCCGACACGAACATTTTCATCAAAATCGGTCAACCGGAAGTAGTAGTTTATTCGTGTAATTTTTCACTTTTTTCCATTTTCTCAAAAACTGGTCTTACGATTTTTTTTAAAATCGCCTGGTTTACTTAACTTTTTATTCTCTACAAGATAGGGTAGGCGTCATGTTTGCTGAAATTCTGGGTGGGGCTGTTTTTATGTAAAAACATAGTAAGATTACGGCTTTAATATGCAATTTAGAGCAAAAATTTATATAATAAAAGTTGTAGAGAATTTAAAATTCTACAACTTTTATTTCAAACATTTTTTGTGTAACGCTTAGTTTAGCAGTAATTAGCGATTTTCTGTTTTTTTCTTACGAAAACGTGAGAAAAATCGATTTTTTTAAGATTTCGGCCTTAGTATGCATTTTATAATAAAAGTGTATATAATCGAAATTATAGAAAATTAAAAGATCTGCAACTTTTATTTAGAACATTTTTCTCTACAAGAGCCTAGTTTAGCGTGAAAGAGTGATTTTCCGTATTTTTAAGCCAAACTGAGGTCGATTTTAATTTTGTGCATTTCACTAATGTTTTTTGAGGTTAGTTTGTGTGTTTATTTCTAATGTTTTATTACTAATGTTAGGTTTATTGTTAATTATTTGCATTGGCAAGAGAAAGTTGTGTGAGTGTTTCACACCAGATTTTTATAATTGCAATAAATCGATAGTTTATTATGTTGCAGATGAAATTCCTTCAAACTGGTTTAGTAACATCAAATCTGAAGTAGCTAGTGATTTCCTTGATGTCATAAAAAATGTCACCGATGACAGTGATGTTTCACGGCACAAATGTGAGAAATGTCAGAAAACATACAAACATAAGCATCATCTGAATTTTCATGTTAAATTCGAATGCGGCCAACCACCTCAGTTTAAATGTCCGTATTGTGGCTATACAGCGAAACAAAAAAATAATTTAAAACGTCATATACTTTTTAAACATTTTGACGACTCTAATACCGTCGATCTTTTTGTGCAATAAGTTTTTATTTAATTTTGAAAAAAATAAGTATTTTATTTTTATGTATAAAAAAAATCTCTCAATAAATTATTTTATGAAATAATCTCATGTGTAATTTTAAAAATCCCTTGTGTGTCATTCGTTAGAATCTCAAACCAATGATTAAAAGTATCCTTTAAAATAGTTTCAATGTGAATACAGTAAAACCTCGTTTATCCGGCCCTCAGTGATCCGAACCAGACCTTTCTTTAAAAATTAATGATAACATAGTTAAATTTTAATTTTTAAATTATGGGAAGAAATAAATAAAAGCGACACAAATTAAAACAAATAACCAAAAGCACCTTTCAACGTTGTTTGGTGATGTGTGAGAGTTTTAGAACTTTTTTGTTTCTTTTCGTTGAGTTTAAAAAAGCTTTACTCGATTTGTCACTCCAGCTGAATGAGAAAGCGTTGCGTGACCGTGATTCTTTTTAACACCACACGTGTTTGAAACAGAAGACAGTGGACTTTGTTAAGAAATGTCGTGGAAAATTATTTTTATATTTTTTAATATTTTTTTTATAATTCTATGTTATTTTGATACAAAACAGGTTTTTATTGTAATTAATCAGGAAACTATTAAAATTAAAAACCCTATAACCAGATTCCAACAGAATTCAAAGGTGGCAAGAAAATCAGAAAGGCTCAGAAGATCAGAAGCCTTGAAGAAATATTGGCGGAACAAGAGAGAGCCGAAACAACTGCAAAAATGCAGCAACAAGATTAAAAGCAGAAGATGAGCTTACCAGGCTATGAACTTAAGTGATCCAATTAGGCCTTAAAAGCATTAAAAATAAAAAACGGTGTCTGCTTATTTAATGATTTTCTTTGCTTATTATTTATATTACCGGGATTTTGGATTTTCCGGATTTCCTTTGGTCCCAATTAGTCCGGATAAACGAGATGTATGTTCCTCGTAAATTTCGTTTTTACTATGTTATTTTACTTAATTGTTAACTAATTTAATGAGGGGGGACTAAGATGAAAATATCAACTCCCATAATAATAGAGCTGTAACTGTATGTAATCCTTTTTTACTGGAACAACCGAATGAGATTTACAATTCGAAACTTTTCAAATTTTTATCTCGATTATTTTTGTCGTAATCAATAATTGACTTTGGCCGCCTTCGTAGCGTAGAAGTAGCGTTCTAGCCTACAACGCGGAGGTTTCGGTTTTGATTCCTAGCTATAAGTTAGTCGTTTGCACGTTCAGTGACACAACGGAGCAGTATATAGAAGAGTGTATTTCTTACGGGGCTCTGACTGCTACTAGCACATACACAAACATCGGCTTTGTAGATTAACCAATGCCATCATAACCAATAACATTCCCCTCCACCATGCCCCATCCATAACAAACCTATATAATGTAGAATAGTCTATAATGAATATTAATTAATGATTAACACTAAGTTTAACTCGACTTCATATGTGGATTCCAAACGTGAAATATTTTTTTCAATATCTGTACTGGGAAAGATTTTTTTAGATTTGTAATAAACGATTGCGTTATTTGTTTACGTTTATCACGCAGTGTTTAGAAAGTTTGGAAGGAAATGTGGAGAAGGCATTCGTAGGTCTGTAGTAAAATAGATAAGGTGTTCATTTTTACCCCCACCCGCCACCCCTAATAGAAGAAAATATTTTTAGTTTTTATTATTTTTTAAATTCATTAAACATTCTACATAATAGTTTTTTTTTATATTAAGCAAATCTTGAATTGTAGTTCTACCTTAAAAAATGCGTGTTCTACAGAGGTTTAAAAAATGTATTATTGTACGCATCCAGATGCCTTTAATTGATGTTTTTAGTTGCGCTAATAGCAGTGACGACTCCAATAAGATAATTTGTGTCAACTGAACGTGACTATAGAGTCTGGAAATTATAACATGTGAAAACCCATCGTAACGGTTTCATTTCATATCTCACCGTAGTCGCTAATAAAAATAAACTAATACGAAATTATTTACTTTATATTTTGCCAAAATTTAAAATGTTTAAAAATGGTAAAATTTACTCCTTCAATTTATCAATTTCAAAATTCAAAAAATTCATCCAAGTGCCACATGGTATAATGTTAACAGTCAATGGGAAGATGCGTCAGTATTTACAGTTCAAAAACAAACATAATGTAAAGAAAAATGGAGAAGTGGATGTCTTCGTATATTATATCCTAGAACATGAGCAAACAGTGATGTTTCTAGGAATGTCACTCGATAGATCTTTATGTTGGTGTAGCGGCAATTAGTTTCTGTATTTTGCTTATCAAAATCGGTAAAAAATTGGATTTTTTTAGTATTACGGCCTTAGTATGCATTTTACTACAAGGTGTAAATGCAGACGGTGAAGGATAAAATGAAATGATTTTTTGTAATGTATGAAAATATGCCGTGCCTGAGTGGGATTTGAACCCAAAACCGCATGATGAGAGGCGAGCAAAAATATTTAAGTGAAACCGAAATGAAGTAATGAAATAACTTATATTTTAAACATTTTTTCTACACAGCCTAGTTTTGAGGCAAAATTACTGATGTTACGTATTTTTAAGTCGAACAGAGGTTGATTTTCATTTTGCGTCATTCACTCATGATTAAAATTAGGTTATATGGTTTATTATCTACATTAGCAAGTGAAACTAGTGTGAGTGATTCAAACCAGATTTTTTGGTCTTAATTTGAAGTAGAGCCTTTTCACACGGCGTGGTTATGGCCACGTCGCCACGTTTTCCAGTAATTAGAATGTAACTTCAGACGGAAGGGGGATCCACGTGGCCACAAAATTCAGGTGTTCGGTCCGTGGCTGCTGCGTTGCCATTCTGGCGACTAGTGGCCACGTTTTACATTATAGTGAATAGTTCTGTTCATTCGAATCGTAACATTTGCCGTGGCTGGTGAAGTTACAGTCTTGTGCAAATTAATGTGAAAAATAGTAGCTATATTTTCAAAAATAACCATATTTATTACATATTAACAACGTACAGTGTTTATTAAGGGAATTTTTAGTATTCAATAAAAAAAAATGTCCTACTTGCTTTTTGATGACCATTTCAATTCTTTTAGACATTGAATCTATAAATTTTTAACACTTTTCTTTGGTAGTGCAGTATATTTTGCTTAATCTTTTCTTCACAAATTCTCGTAAATTTTGAATTGGGTTCAAGTCTGGTGAATTTCCAGGCCAGTCCAAACATTAAAAAGAGGTCTTACCAGAAATGTTCATTGCCTCCGTCGTTTCTTAAGATACCAACACAACAAAATAGCTTCTTCAACGTCTATTCCGTTCAACATCTAGAAAGAAACTGGCCTGGTCAAGTAGTTGCCACGGGAATAGTCACTGCCTTTTTTGGCGACGTGGCAACGTCGTGTGAAAAGGCTCTTATAATAGTGTGTATTTGTTAAATTAAGTAGCTAATTTGTATTGTATAATAATTATTTTTAGTATAGTTTGATGTACGTTTTTTCGGCCATTCAAATGTTCGGTTGGTTCTAGTCTTTTTAAATAATTTTGTTTCTGTTTTGATTAATTTCAGATAGTAAAGAATGGCAATATGTCTTTGTAAAAAGTGAGGTAAATGAAAAAGAAGGTCAAGAAGACGTAGAAGATGAGGAAGAAGTAGAATCTGTTACGGATCCTTTAGCTGTTGATGAATTTAATGTGGAAGACGTGTCCTTAAATGAGGGTTCATCGGTTGATGTACGGGTCCGTGCCAGTCAACTGAGTTGCGGATGTGGCTATATGGCGATCAATAAATTTCAGTTGGCTGATCACTTTAAAAAACATCATATTAAATTTAAAATTTCAATGCCGAAAGCTAATAAAGATCCGAATCAATTGATAACGGCGACTCGTATCTGTCCGTATTGTTCAAACCGATTCAGTTCCGATGAACTGAAATCACACATGGATAGAGTCGTCTGCGGTCTAAATGTCATACGCTGTTCCAAATGCAGATTCCAAACTAGATCCATGGCCCAATTGGATGTACATCATTTGGTAAAACATAAACGTTCAAATTTCATTCAGATTTGTCCAAAACCGGATTCGTAAAATAAAATATTATATAATAAATTTATTGACAATGTTTTACAATATATTCATGATAAATGATTTGGGTTCCCATTTATTTTGTCAGGTAAAATGTTTTCATAATTTAGTTTAGTTGTAAACTTGTCAATGTTATTACCGTTTATTTTTTTAATAGTTTTATAAAATAGTGTATAAATGAGTTGTGTGATTCGACGACGATTTGTGTTCAAATTTCAAATAAATATTGTTTTGATTTTTAATTATGTTTTTTGTTTTCTCATACCCTTGTCTTTCTTTATCCGTAATGTGTGTACGTTGGTAATCTTGTACAGAACCAGGCCGACCATACCTGAGAGAGTATGGTTAATTGAACCCCAACCATTAAAGTACACCGGTAACCACTGTCTAGTATTCAAATCCGTATAAAAGTAACTACATTTACTAGAATTTGATCCAGGAACCTTCCATCTCCGAAAATCATCTGTGGGACGAATTTTTACTTTAATGTAGCTTACAACCATATCCAGTGCCTGATCCAGCTATCGCCGGGTCTGGGTGTTCACCAATCTTCTCCATCTTTTTCTTTTCGACAACCATTTCTCCTCCTCTATTCGTTTCCAATTGTATCCACTCTCCTCCCACTCCACACTCCTCTTAACTTCATCCTTCCATCTTTTCTGGGTTGCCCTCTTGATCTTGTTCCCTCCACCCTTCTTTCGTTTCTAGTTGTATCCCCGTCCCTCCACACTTCTCTTAACTTCATCCTTCCATCTTTTTCTTGGTCGTCCTCTTGATCTTGTTCCCTCCACCCTTCTTTCGTTTCCAGTTGTATCCCCGTCCCTCCACACTCCTCTCAACTTTATCCTTCCATCTTTTCTTGGTCGTCCTCTTGATCTTGTTCCCTCCACCCTTCTTTCGTTTCCAGTTGTATCCCCGTCCCTCCACACTCCTCGTAACTTCCATCTTTTTCTTGGTCGTCCTCTTGATCTTGTTCCCTCCACCCTTCTTTCGTTTCCAGTTGTATCCCTGTCCCTCCCTCTCCTCTTAACTTCCTCCTTCCATCTTTTTATTGGTCGTCCTCTTGATCTTGTTCCCTCCACCCTTCTTTCGTTTCCAGTTGTATCCCCATCCCTCCACTCTCCTCTTAACTTCCTCCTTCCATCTTTTTATTGGTCGTCCTCTTGATCTTGTTCCCTCCACCCTTCTTTCTTTCATCCTTCTAGGTAACCTTTCCTCCTTCATTCTCTTCACATGACCATACCATTTTCCTCATTTTCTCCGACCTCTTCCTCATACATTCCACTAAAGAGGAATAAGTAAAGAATAAAGAGGAAATTTAAATGGAGGAGGGCATACAGATAAAGGCTATATTTGGGAATTTTATTAACCTTTTCGTAATTTGGAATAAAATGTAAAAAAGTTGGTATTATTTATGTTGCTTTGTGTTGTCTTTTATGCTTATGTGTTTTTTTAATCAATGAATGATTTATACTACAGTATTTGTTTCATGAAATGTTATTATATTTTACATAAAATTTGATTGTTTTCTATTGCTTCTAATCCGTTAATTTTAACGTTTTCCAGATGCTTCTAATTATTTATATGTTACTCCGGACATTACTGTTATGGAGGAGGAGGAAGATGATGATGACGATGATCAAAATTCGTATGGTAATCGACAAGATTATTATGAGGACGATGAAGATGATGATGATGACGACGATGAAGATGATGATGACGATGAATATGGAGCGGAGGACAATGCCAACAAATACAATGTTACCTTGTATAAAAATTCATCGCCACCTGTTTGGATCAAATGTTTCCGCTGTGATCGTCTGTACGCTTCAAAAACAGAATGGGTCATTCATATGAGAAACGAATGTAGCGCTCCTATTTTGCAATGCTCGAAATGTCCGTACAAAACGAAAACGGCGGATGAATTGGAAAAACATCATAAATTGGTACATACTAAAAGCAAAAAGAAAAACAAATCGAAAAATCTATCGGGGCGTCCTTCGACGTCTAATTTTAACAATAATAACGATAGTAACGCTGAACGTATACCATGCGCTGGATGCTCGCGCACCTTCAAATACGATCGTCATTTGAAGTACCATATCAAATACGAATGCGGTAAATTGCCGAGATTCGGTTGTTCTTACTGCAGCTACAGATGCAATCAAAAAAGCAAAATGAAACAGCACGAAGGGAAAGTGCACAATCATCTCTCGTTCGGAGACATATCACAATCGTCTCATGTTGATCCCCAACCGACGCCACCACCTAGCCAAACTGCAACTAACCTCGATGACGATTTGATCAACTATATCGACAATTACAAACCGTCTTCACTTTTACAATTCAAACAGGCTAGCGACAAACGTTTCCATTGCCCAAATTGTCCGAAACATTTCAAACGCATCAAACATTTACAGTATCATGTCGATAATGAATGCCCTGTTACTGCACTCGATTTACATTGCTCCAATTGTGGTTTCACCACAAAAATCAAGTCCAAATTTAAGACACATCATTCTTCTTGTACTGATACGTCACATGTTCCTGATGATTGTGAATTCTGTAAGAAACATTCGTCGTGATTTTAAATGGACATTAAGGACGGTAATCCATTTTTCATTAATCCTTTTTGTATTTTATTGGAAGTAATATTTAAATGTTTTTATACAACGAGTTAACTTAAAAAATTTATAAAAAAATTAGTTAATCTTCACAATTGAATAGCTGAGATCTGTTATTTACATATTTAGCTTCTTAGATGGCACGGAATGCATTGTCTGTTCAGTCAAAGGAAATAATAATAGATAAATGTGTTGATATCGCTTTAAATCGTTCACGAGAATCCATTAAAATGTAATAGGCATTATCTTTTAGGAATAATAAAGACTATAATGCTATTCACGGTTGATGCGCTTTGCTGTTCCACGCGTTTACACCAATCAGAACGTTTCCCAGCGTTGTCAGATTGTACGATTATATCAGCCTGGCCAACATTATGCGCACAGGCGTATGATAAGAGCCGCAGTAGTTCACTCGTGTTTTGCATCTCGTCACATCAATTATAGAGCGCGTTAACATGCAATACTTGATAATGCAATCATCTGGTTGTATGTTCATAGGTTATAATTGTTTTTGAAGGACTTAAAAATGGGTGACGAAATAAATAACAGCTACGACAGGCAATATTACTGGCAAGTCATTGGCTAGCTATGAAGTGGGTAGGGGGAAACGCGTACGTTCAAAGCTCATCAGCTTTAAAAAATAGTATAAAGTTTAAACAATAATATTTGCAGGTTTTTATGAGCCTTTCAATGCTGTATTTTCGTGTAATAATGTTGTTTTTCGGTTAAATAGATTTTGAATTACATGTGAATAGGTGCTTTCAGTTGGGGTGGCTCGCGCTAACCATGGGCGGATTTACGGGGGTGCTAGGGGATGCGCGCCCCCCAAATTTTTGGGATGATCATTTTTTTATAGATATTTAAAAATGTTTTAACTGAACTATAACATAAAATACGAAAGATTTATTGTTAGATAAACGAAATAGGCTACCTTTTTAGGCCTAAAAACGGACCATTTATATTGGGTTTTGGTGTTCGAATTTATCCAAATACCTCATACCTTCCGGTGAGCTCGCACCTCCAGACATCAAGACCTAAATCCGTCCATGGCGCTGACCATTTTCCATTACGGCAAATATGCATACAGCCAACAGCAGAGCAGAGTGATTGTTTACATCAGCTCGCGCTAACCATGGGCGGATTTACAGGGGTGCTAGGGGATGCGCCCCCCAAATTTTTGGGATAACTTTTTTTATAGATATTTAAAAATGTTTAAACTTAACTATAACATAAAATACGAAAGATTTATTGTTAGATAAACGAAATAGGCTACCTTTTTAGGCCTTAAAACGGACCATTTATATTGGGTTTTGATGTTCGAATTTAGTATCCACCGGTACCTTCCGGTGAGCTAGATATCCCCCCCCCCCCAGATATCAAGACCTAAATCCGCCCATGGCACTAACCATTTTCCATTATGGCAAAATGCATACAGCCAACAGCAGAGCAGAGTGATTGTTTACATCAGTTCCAAAGATAAATGGAATGAACTATAATTGTTGTAATTAAGATGTACCTTCATTATTACAAGGAGTTGTTAAATATTTATTAAAAATTAAATTATGTTATGAAAACTTTTTTTGTAATATTGAAATATCGTTCTTTCATTCTTAGAAAATACAATGTACAATACAGTTTTTTAATGGATAAAGATGGTATGTGTATAAGAACATCTTCATTTGCTAAAAGAACAACATAAAATTAAACTGTTGAGGTAAAACAGTCTATGTCTTCTACTTAACTAAAATATGCATGCACGTAATCTTTCATCCACTCAGCTGTTTGGTTATTTAAGGTATGGTTGTTGTTTAGGTCAACAGCCGAAAGGCTGGTTTGAACCTTTAGAGGTTTTACTAAGTAAAACGAGGAGTGAGGTGGTTTACCATTGCCTTCCTCACTGAGTGGAAAAGTACGCTTATCAGCATGCCGGGCCCTCTGAAAAGCACATATTTTCCAGTCTGTAAATGACACCTTCACTTCATTCACCACAGGGTCTGGCTGTACAATGAAATTCATTACTTTCAGAGAAGATAACTCTGATTAGTGTCTTTTACACCTCTACCTCTTCTGTTCTTAAATGATTCAGTCATTTAATTGGCTGACCATCTGATAAGAAACAGAACTATTTATTTTAGCCCTGCAACGAACAGATTGAGTGTAAATAATTTGACACTCCACCTGTCTGTTGTGGGCAGAAGGTATGGTTAGTGAATCAAAAACTATCAAGAACTCTCGCTATCAACAATTAAAATTCGTACTTTTCTTTATCTATTCCTTTTGTTTAACAGCGTCACTCCTTCTTTATTAAAACTTGTGAATTCCCTCCTGTCCTTCATAAACAACCTAAGCTCTCCCACTATTCTTACTTTTTTTTCTATCCCAACCCTTTTTCGTATTCCCAGACTCTATCCCGGCTCTACCACACCTTCTGCTCCCTTCCGGTCTAGTCTTAAGGGGAGATTATACTTTGTATTTTGCCTATCTTAAATTTTCTATTTTTAGGTACATTTTTCATAGAATTGGTAAAAGATAGGGAAATTAAATTTTACGCACCATAGGTTTCTTCCCGAGCTACAGACATTTTTTCAATTCATTCTTTGGACAATATAATTTTTTTTAAATATTACGAATAACATAAAATGTTTACTTTCTCTTGCCTATATGAATATATAGGAAGGAAAGTATTGTTTTCATGTCGATTTTTCGAAATCGAGTTTTCACCGGATCTATACGTTTTCAGACCCCCTGAACCCAAAAAACATGTTTTTAGCGATTGGTCTGTGTGTGTGTGTGTGTGAACAGAATATCTCAAGAACGGAACATCGTACGAACTTGAAACTTGAAACTTAAGTTACATACCACTACCGGACGCGACACGAACATTTTCATCAAAATCGGTCAACCGGAAGTAGTAGTTTATTCGTATAATTTTTCAGTTTTTTGCGATTTTCTCAAAAACTGGTCCTACGATTTTTTTTAAAATCGCCGATTTTACTCAATTTTTTATTCTCTACAAGATAGGGTAGGCGCCATGTTTGCTGAAATTCTCGGTGAGGCTGTTTTCACGTAAAAACGTTGTTTTTTTAAGATTACGGGTTTAATATAAATTTTAGCGCAAAAACTTATATAATAAAAGTTGTAGAGAATTTAAAAACCTACAACTTCTGTTTCAAACATTTTTTTGTATAACGCTTAGTTTAGCGGTAATTTGCGATTTTCTGTTTTTTTTCTCACGAAAACGTGAGAAAAATCGATTTTTTTAACATCTGGTCTTAGTATGCATTTTACGACAAAAGTGTATATAATAAAAGTTATAGAAAATTAAAAGATCTACAACTTTTGTTTAGAGCATTTTTCTCTACAGAGCCTAGTTTAGCGTGAAAGCGTGATTTTCCGTATTTTTAAGCCAAACTGAGTTCGATTGTCATTTTGCGACATTCACTCATGATTAAAATAAGGTTATGTTTTTGAGGTTAGTTTTTGTTTATTTCTAATATTTTATTAATAATGTTAGGTTTATTATTAATTATTTGCATTGGCAAGAGAAAGTTGTGTGAGTGTTTCACACCAGATTTTTACAAATTGTTTTCTACGATTTTTGCGTGTTACTAATTTTTGGAGCACCTGAAAAAGTCATAGAAAATTGTCGTTATATGTAAATATACAAGATAATTAACTGGTTAAAATTTTAGCCTTGTAGGTTTATTGGTTTCTAAATAAAAATGTACAGCTGAGAATACAAAAAACAGTGATACAGATATTTTAAAAACTAAAATTCTCTTTGCACTAAAACGAGCAGTATAAAATTGTGAAAAATATTTTATTCTTGGTAACATGATTATTTTTCTGTGTAAACTTGATAAAAACTTAATTTATTTTTAATAAAAAAAATATTTTTTGACGTAATTTAATGTTTTTTCTGGTAGATCTAGGCCTAAACTATTGAAAAACAAAAAACCAAAAATCGAAATTTTGAGTTAAAACCGTCGTGCCATCCCCCTTAAATAAATTATCTCAATTTTTTTTCGTATCTTTTCTCATTTTATACCTAAACCATCTCAATCACATTCGCTGTCTAAATCAAACCTAACTATTATCTAATATCCACATTTCTCACTAATATCTCTTCTTATTTTCTCCACCATTCCAACCAAGAACTTCATCATCACAATAACCGTTATTCTACTGGCATGTTTATTCATCATATAAATCTGTCTCCACTTCGTAAAACTATCTTAGAAGATTCACTGACTTAAATCATTTTAGTTTTGTGTTTCTACTGATGATAGTGTTATGCAAACTATAAGAAAATCCGATTCGCATTCTGTACTGTATTGTTTATTTCTCCTTAGTTGTTTGGATCGTTTCAAAATTTTTATTCATGTGTCCTACGATAAAACTATCTAGGGAGAGGTTCTGTCTCGTTACAACCATAAAGACCGATTGGATTTGTGGGTTTCTCGTACGATCTTTCACAGCACGAGCGTATTATGATAAAAAAAATCATCTGGGATTTAAAAAATCGTCTTATTTTAATTTGCGTCGAACAGAAAGTTTTTTTGTTTCACTCCCTGATTATTTTTCCTCAAAATTTTAAATTATAAATTTTTTAACTTAATGAAAAATGGATTAAATTGCCTTAATCGTTGAGAGTAATTTGACGGGTGTTTTATTAAGGACGCAACCCTGATTATAAGAAGATAGAAGTAATACATCGGTAAATTTTCTGTCCCCCAATCGGTATGTTGGCAACAGTGTACTCAAGGCCAACTACCTAAGACAGTTAAAATGTTCCAGTCAAGCATTAGTGTAGTGACAGCAGTCGTTTCGTTATATTGTGTCAGCAATGGTTTTTTCCTAGGAAGAACCGGGTGTTTTATTAAGAACGCAACTTTATGTTAAAAGCTACAATCTACGGCATATTTTTATTTTCCGTACGTAACAAATTAATTATTATTTTACAAATGAATAGCAAATTGCAGTGAAAACATTGTATTACTTCTATCGTCTTAAAATCAGGGTTGCGTCCTTAATAAAACACCCGGTTCTTCCTTGGAAAAAACCATTGCTGACACAATATAACGAAACGACTGATGTCACCACACTAATGCTTGACTGGAACATTTTAACTGTATTAGGTAGTTGGCTAATACAAGAGAAATCGGTTGCCAACATTATACCGATTGGGGGACAGAAAATGTACCGATGTATTACTTCTATCTTCTTATAATCAGGGTTGCGTCCTTAATTAAACACCCGTTAGAATACGTTAAATTTGAATTATTGTCTTACTCTAACAAGAATTGTAGTATTAAGCACTATTTTGTAAAAAAAAAATACATGTCCGTTTTGCTACAGATTTAGATTTATAATTTTTGAACTAATACAACGGCGTATGTTTTCTTTTTTAAAGTTATCAATTTAAGTAAGTGGGAGCTTGATTTTCTTTTATTTAAAAACTAATTTTTATTCTATATGAACTAATGTTATTTTTGTGTTAATATATTTTTGGGTCTTTGGGGAAAATTATATGTGTATTAATATTTTATCTTTTTATTATTACTTTTGGTTTACTTTAATATTAAGAATTGTATAATTGACGTTTCATGTGTCTTATAAATTATGTATTTATTCAATAACATTTGTGCTCTATTATCTGCAAGGTTCACTGCCTGTCGTCCGTTCTAAAACTGAATTGCTTACTGCCATTATCACACGTTACGATGTTTATGTTTGGGCTTTACCGTATTAGTTGGGTTGGGCATAATGAAATTAGGATTAACAATGCTGGTCATTTTGTTCATCTGGAATCCTAACATCTATATCCTTATTGTAATTGTTAAATTCATCTCTGGTCCGATTTCTTAAATCATTTATTTATTTTTTTATTTTATTTTATTGTTTGCAACAGGCCGACTACGGCCCAATTACAGAAACAATATTTCATTGCAAACAAAAGACATTACAAAAGTAAAAAGAAAAGAAAAGGAGAGAAAAATACAAACTAAAATAGTCAATAATGTTGTTGTTTAGATCAACAGCCGAAAAGCTGGTTTGAACCTCTAGAGGTTTTACTAAGTAAAAACGAGGAGTAAGGTGGTTTATCATTGCCTTCCTCACTGAGTTGAAAGAGTATGCTTATCAGCATGCCAGGCCCTCCGAAAAGCACTCACTTTCCACCCTGCAAATGACACCTTCACTTCATTCACCACAGGGTCTGGCTGCATAGTGAAATTCATTACTCTCAGAGGAGATAACTCTGACTAGTGTCTTTTACACCTCTACCTCTTCTGTTCTTTAATAGTTCAGTCATATAAGTGGCTGACTATGTGATAAGAAACAGAACTATTTTTTTTAGCCCTGGACCAAACAGATAGAGTGCAATTAAAATAACACTCCAACTGCCCGTTTTGGGCATAGTCAATAATGCAAACAGAATTAAATATACCTAAAACAGTATTATATAGATAGATTTTATAAATAATTCCCTGATCAATAATCATAGTAGAGGTCCAAAATAAAACAAAAATAAATGATTAACACACACATGATGTGTAATTGCTTGAAAACTTATACCTTGAAAGACTTTTTTTTATCCGAGGCGGCGAGAAAAACTCATGTTCTTCACTCCCTCACGATGGTGGGAAGTAGTGTTGGACTCAATTGAGGCGTCCTCGTCCAGCCCCAAGGAGGCCGCAACCGCCTTACCAACCAAAAACCCGCCGCCTGGCCACTTGATCCGACATTAGCAAACGTATATTTTTCTTAATTATGAGTTTCTTAAGGGGGAACATACCCAAAATATGAAAAACTTTCCCTTATGAGTTACAAACCCGATTTTGGTTTTGGAAGTTAAAGTTAAAAAAATGATAATTTTTCATATAATATGATATAAAAACTTTCCACCCTGTCCCCTTTTAAGGGGTGGGGGATGAAACATCAGTGTGTTTTTGGAAAAGCTGTAACTTATTTTGTATTTGACCTATCAGTCTAATTTTTTTTTTAATTAAAGATAAAATTCTGTTCTGTGATCTGATGAAATAGTTTTTTTTAAATCTTATAATCTGAATTTTTTAAAAAATTTTAAATTTTTACATCAACAAAAAACTACAACTTGTATGTTTTAAGTCTAAATAAAAAAACAAATTGAGGTTACTTTTTAATTTCCCTTCATCAGATCATAGAACTAAGTCTTCTGAACAATTTAAAAAAAATTATTGCTCTATCTTTAACAGAAAAGAAGTTATGATTTTCCCAAACTTCGAAAAACAGAAAATTTTTATTTTTTAGATAATTGAGGTAAAAGTCTTACTAATTGTGATGTAGTTCAGAATTCTCCTGCACTATAGGTTACATACTGTTAGTGCTGCCTTCTAGTGATATTATTATCAACTAAAACAGAATGAAACGCATTTCAAAACAAAAAAAAGATCATGGCTCTATGTTGTGTCGTTTTCATGCTAGAGATTATTGAAAATTAGTGTTGTTTTCGTAAAAAAAAACACAAAATTTAGTTTGAACACCGAGTCGTTTTTTTCAAATTTTACATCAGTTTATAAAAGCCGTATTACGTAAACAGATATACCATTTTTAAGAGTACATTTCAGAGAATCTAACATGACAAAAAATTTTTTTTTTGATATTTTTTAAATTTGTTCAGCTGTTACTGGGTATGTTCCCCCCTTAAACGATATAAAAGATGATGGATGTAAATGGAGGTAAGTTTCCTGATAGAGCATGCGCAAAACAATGTTTGTTTTTTAATCAAAACGTATTACAAATTGTATTTGTCCCGATTAATCAAACCGCAGATATGATGAGTATGGTGTATTGTATATTTTAGAATAGTTGTTTTAAAATCATATATTTTTAGGACTACTTGTAATTAAGGGTTTCTAATGATTAAAACACCTGAGGTGTTATTTATATAAAAAAATTAATTATTTAATGTTAGAAAAATGTATTGTTGACTTGTAGTCATATTTTTATTATTTTTTTTTTGAAGAGTTTGTATTCTTTACCAATGATTAATATTATATACTCTACGTCTGCATATTGTTATATTATATGTTATAATTTTGTGCCATGTTTTCAAACATTTTAAAACGTTGTCAAGGATGACGTTAATATCTACACAATTTTATAATAGTTATTTTTCATCTTTTATGACAATATAATTATGTTTTATTCGTAATTTTTAATTTGTTTGTAGAATAATGTGTATTTATTAATTAAATAATTAATTTTAACCAAATATTTTTAATTTGTTTAGTAATCAATTATGTATAATTATTTTAATTTTGGTAATTTTTTTATTTGTAGTATAGCTTGTCAATTTTATCTTAAAACCGGTATTGCGCAGGGTGTACGGTGTTGAAGTGGAGGTAGGGATTGGTGTACGTATGATTAGGGAAGTGTGTGTATATTTCTCAATTTCTGTTTGATTTTTTTTGTATTTAAGCGGCTTGTACAAATGTGAACCTGGTTAGTTGGTCTTGGCGAACCAAGTTTGAAAGCGTCGCTCTGTACACACAGTAGAGGAAAATATCAACAGCGGTTCGTTCGTTCAATACGTCAGTTTCCGTTTGATTTCGGTGGAGATGAGTTTAATATTTTAAATGAAATATCCAAGAAGAGATTCGAGTGGATCCAAGGAATGATTACGTGGAATATAAAAGTGATGTCACAATAATCTTAATTACATATCAATGATATATTAATATAAATATTGATATAATTTAAATCACCTCAGAGTAACCCATTATTTACTCTGCTGTTTAGGTCAACAGCCGAAAGGCTGGTTTGAACCTCTAGAGGTTTTACTAAAGTGAAAACAAGGAGTGAGGTGGTTTACTATTGTTTTCCTCACCGAGTTGAAAGACTATGCTTATCAGCGTGCCAGGCCCTCCGAAAATCACCCACTTTCCACCCTGCAAATGACACCTTCACTTCATTCACCACAGGGTCTGGCTGTAAAGTGAAATTCATTACTTTCAGAGGAGATGATTTTGACTAGTGTCGTTTACACCTCTACCTCTTCTATTCTTAAATAGTTCAGTTATATAATTGGCCGACCATGTGATAAGAAACAGAACTATTTTTTGTAGCCCTGGAACCAACAGATCGATTGCAGTTAATTCAACATTTCACCTGCCCGTTGTGGGCAAATCTTCCCATTTATAAAAGACTATCATAGTTAAGGATGAATGCGGTTGAATTTAATTATTAAAACATTTTGACAATGACAGAATACTCAGATAATAAAATCAATATCGGTTGAATATACAGTAAAATCTCGGTAATCCGGCCGTGCAGTAGTCCGGCACCTCCAGTAATCCGGCCCTTAAAATATTAGGCCTAAAAGTATGAAACCTCACCCAGGACAGATTTTGGTAAAAAATTTAAATTGAATTAGGGAAATCAACTCGACCTAATTACGGCGGATTTAATATAACATGTATGTTCAGGATTTGATAAAAGAAATGAATAAGCAGACCTTAATTATTGTTGAATGGAATAACTTTTGGCTTTTTATCCAAAACCCAGAACTGGTTCATACTCTATACTTCATGCTGAATTGTCAACGAAACGTAATTCTCAGAACACGAGCACCCCCACACCGCACTAGGCGATATCAATAGCCGATAATTATGTTTAGTACAATAACTACAGAAGTACTCAGCAAACCTTTTTTAATTAGTTAATTTAATTTAAAATCACATAGAAATCAATGCATATCCATTTTTTGTTTAAATTTATAATATATAGTTCCAAAATTCCAACACATCCAGTGATCCAGCATTTTCAGTAATCCAGCACCCTCTCGGTCCCGAATAGGCCGGACTACATAGATTCTACTGTAGTTTGTTGCTACACCGAGATACTTATATTATAGGAGTAACATAGAAATACTGGAGAAGCGAACAGATATTTTCCAACCCGAAGGAAGAACATGTTTGTCATGAACTTGGTTCATGCGAACCGAGTGGTAGGGTTCATTGGCGGAGAGTATGGGGCAGCTTACTGATGGTAAATAAAAAGTTGATTCCACTCACCTTAGACGTTCTCACACTTACCACCTGATGTCAGTAGCTTATCGATCAGTGTTGTTGCCGAAGATCTTGCAGGTGTGGACTGTATATTGCGCGGTCGGTTTCCTGGATAATTGTCCGTGCACCAGAGGATTCCAATTCGACCAGAACATAGTCAACGTGACTGACTTGTGAAAGACTGATCCTTTTCACGCCGTACTCCCTCAACTGCCAACACCACGAGCTGCGGTTGTGTATTCATACTACGGTACGTTAAGTTAAAGTTGACAAGGTATATCAAATTAAATAATTACCTTTTATTGGTTATTATATTATAATTTATTTTGTTTGTGAATAATATATGTATAATGTAAGTTTATCATTATAGTACGTTATTATATATTTTATTTTTTAATTATATAGGTTTTAAATGATTATTTATACAATGTTTAACCTTGTTGTTACAAATTAATACTTTTAGGAAAGAAAATAAATAATATATTTTAAATGAAATTTTCACCTTGTTCTCAAGTTATAATTTTAACTCGAATTTTTATTGTGTTATGTATCGATTATGTTGCGGAGTATAAAAGACAGTTTAAAATGAGCATGAAAAAATATGTTTGGTATATATATATATATATATATATATATATATATATATATATATTAGTTTACTAAGTCCTCTGTTTACTTGATAGTTCTAATGTTACTATTTTTTTTTTATCGAAAGTTTGTTCCCTGGTGAGCTTTAGTGTCTAGCGCGTACGTAATAGTCATCTCAATAAAATGAATGGCTTAACAGAAAAACGTCGCAAGTTACAAAATTTATGTAAGTGACGTTTAAGTGGAATACATTGTATAAATCCTCTATTTGATCATAATAGTGAACTCTGACGGGTAGAAATGTAACTAAAATTTCGGAAATTCTTGAAACAAAATCGTCATACAGTGAAAAATCGTTATACAGCTAAGAATCAGGTGGTATCTTTCACTTTTTGTAAAAATTTGTTTTTGTTACTTGCAACGTTTTTCCGTTGGCCCATTCAAATAATGTCGGTCCAATACGTTTGTGCCATAGTTACATTAAGTTGTGTGGCGTGATGTCAATGGCTATTGTAGATCCCGCAGTATTTCTGACTCCGCGCGTCTCGATTCTTCTAAGCCGTACTTCCATTCAGTCCTCAAAGACAGGGGCAAACCTTGAATTCGTGAGTTAAATGTGTAGTCATGTTGCAGTGATCATTATAAATGATTGGTAATGACGATGCGCTGCTGTTATTATGTTATGTAGGCAGTTAAAAAATTGTTTACTATTTATAATACCAAATAATTTTTTTTTATTCCTAATTTGTGTACGTTGCAATCTGTTCAATTTAGAACAATAAGCAACCCCATGACCCAATGAGATGAGGATGATGTGTATGACGTGTAAATGAGATGTAGTCTTGTACAGACCCAGGCCGACCATTCCTGAGAGAGTATGGTTAATTAAACCCCAACCATCAAATACACCGGTAACCACTGTCTAGTATTCAAATCCGTATAAAAGTAACTACCTTTACTAGGATTTGAACCAGGAACCTTCGTATCCAAAAATCAGCTGTTAACAGCTGATTTTGGCGACGACTTTACCTCTAGACCAACCCGGTGGGTACCAAATAATAACCCACCGGGTTGGTCTAGTGGTAATGTTGTCACCGCAAACACCTGTTGAACAGCTGATTTTTGGAGACGAACATTCCTGTTTCATATCCTTTCATATTGATTTAAATAATAGACAATGGTTACCGGTGTACTTTGATGGTTGGGTTTAATTGAATGGCTCAACAGAAAAACGTTGCAACTGACAAAATTTACAAAAGTGAGGTTTCAGTGGAATACGTTCTATAAATCCTCTATTTGATCTTAATAGTGAATTCTAATGGGTAGAATTGTAACTAAAATTTCGAAAATTCTTGAAACAATATCGTCATACAGTGAACAATCGTTATACAGTTAAGAATCAGATTGTATCATTCACTTTTTGTAAAATTTTGTTTTTGTTACTTGCAACGTTTTTCTGTTGACCCATTCAATTAACCGTACTTACTAAAGAATGGTCGTCCTGAGTCTGTACACGACTACACGTCATTTACTCGTCATACATTTCATTTTTCATCTCATTGGATAATAGGGTTGTTTATTGTTTTTTAATTGAACGGACTGTAAAGTACATGCATAGGAATTTAAAAAATTATATATTGTATTATATAGTATATGTACAAAATAAGTATTGTATACTGTTCTTTGTTATTTTCTTTTCCGCAGTGATGTGTTCACAACAAAAACGAATAAAGTGCATTTATTGGAATGACTTCTTTTGTTCGGGCTATCGTAGAGTATTTTACTGTACGGATAATATATATGCAGTGTGTAGCTGCTAGGAACTTATTCGAAAAATTATTGAAATATTTTTTTCGACTAATAATTAATTGATTATGTTAACTATTTATTCATCCCATGATATTAAAACAACAGTACTACTAACTATCAAGTAAACATTCGGCGTGGGTATTTGGTATTTATCACCTATAAATTAAGTATAATGTTTTATTCTCGTAAGGCCATTCCACACAGGACGTGTCGTGCGTACCTTTTTTTTGGTTTAACGCCTGACTGTTTTGCAAATTGCTGCTAATGCAGACGGTGAAGGATGAAATGAATTTTTGTAACGTATGAAAAAATGCCATGCCCGAGTGGGATTCGAACCCCAGACCGCGTGATGAAAGGCGAGCACGTTACCAACATCGCCAACGCGGCCGGCTCGTGCGTACCTGGACGTACGCTAACCGTGCTTATCAATTAGACGACTGTTCAAACTGTAGGGTCATAGCTACGCGTCACGCCAGTTACACTGAACACACGTGGCTACTTTTCCCACCCTGAACGATCTTTTTAAACGTGGTGGTTACGTTTTTAGCCCGCGCGTGCGCAGAGCGAAGATTAGATCTTGTGTTCAGCTGGTGTCATTTTCCCTTATGACACCGTCAACCATTTTCAGGACCTCTTGAATTGGCCATGACTTAAGGGGAGACTGTACTTTGACCCTGCCATTGTTAAATTTGCTATTTTTAGGTACTTTTTCACAGGATTGGTAAAATAGGGAAATGAAACTTTACTTACTTATAGATGTCGGTTTTCTCTAGCCATTGACATTTTTTTTCAATTTAATTTGTTGAACCATAAAGTTAAAAACAGAATAACGAATAATATAAAATTTTTACAAATATTTTCTACGGTATTTTACTTACTTACTTAAGCGAGGTCTCTTACAGCATCATCAGGCCGTTTCTCGCATCTCAACCTCCATTTGCCCCTATCCAGTGTATCTTCAGGAGCCAGTTGTCTCAAATTCATGGCGTTTTGAATGTCTTGCTCCCATTTTCTAGGAGGGCGCCCCCTTTTTCTTCTTTCTTGAGGTGTCCATTCCATTATGAACTTGGGCCATCTAGCTTCTGACATTCTTTTTACATGTCCATACCATAACAGTTGGCGACTTTCTATTGCTTCAACAACTGACTCCTGTTGATTCATTCTACGGTATTTTACAAATTAATAATTTTTGCAGAATTTGAGGAAGTCATAAAAATGCCAGAATATGTGCATATATGCAAGATAAATAACTGGTAAAAATTTCAGCCTGGTAGGTTTAATGGTTTCCGAAAAAATATACTTAAATGTTGAAAAATTTAAATTTGCGGGAACAGGCGAAAAAACAAAAAGGCACAAATCGAAAACAAAATGTACAACACAAACAAGTAAATTTCCCATCAACAGTTGGTTATAAAGATGAACCAATGGCTGAGAGTATTAAAAACATTAATGCAGATATTTTTAAAGTAGTACTAAATTTCCCTTTGCTCTAAAACGATCCGTATAAAGTTATGAAAAATATTCGTTTTTAGTGACACGATAATTTTTCAAGGTAAACCTCCTAAAAACTTAATTTTTTCCATTAAAATACTATTTTTTTCACGTAATTTAAAGTTATGTGGTTGAGCTAGGTCTAAACAATTGGAAAACATAAAAAACCGAAAATCGAAATTTTCAGTTAAAACCATCAATACCGTCTCACCTTAACTTAAAATAACTGCTGAATTCGTCATTATCCGCATCAAGTGATGATAATCGCCATAAGGCTTTCTTTTCCTGTTGTTGTTTAGGTCATCAGCCAAAAGGCTGGTTTGAACCTGTAGAGGTTTTACTACGTAAAACGAGGAGTGAGGTGGTTTACCATTGCCTTCCTCACTGAGTGGAAAAGTACACTTATCAGCATGCCAGGCCCTCTGAAAAGAACATACAGTATTTTCCACTCTGCAAATGACACCTTTACTTCATTCACCACAGGGTCTGGCTGTATAATAAAATTCATTACTTTCTGTGGAGATAACTCTGATTAGTGTCTTTTACACCTCTACCTCTTCTGTTCTTAAATAGTTCAGTCATATAATTGGCTGACTATGTGATAAGAAACAGAACTATTGTTTTAGCCCTGGACCAAACAGATAGAGTGCAAATAAAATAACACTCTACCTGCCCGTTTTGGGCTTGATAATCGCCATAAGACTTTCTTTTCCTATTGATTTAATATACCCACTCGTTTCTTGATGCCAAAAAATATAACAAAACCAGCTCATTACCACTATTGCTGCTTCTGGAGTCATCAAAGCAAGTTAAGCCGCACGTAAACCCAGATTCACGCCACGGGACCGTCGGAGTTGACATCTTTCTGAATTCTGACTATAAACATGGCCGGTATAGCATCGCAACTAGTCGCTGATGTGTGGAATGGCCTTTAATTTTTTTTTGTTGTTCAGTTTATTTGATACTTCATTTATCACCCTGTCTATTATCCAAATAGATCTAATTCGAGGCATGAACTAATAGAATTTATTTTCGTTTAGATGTTACTTTTTATAAGATAAAATATGTCCAACCATTAAATCACACAATTATGGTATCATTAAAATTTTTTATGAATTATGAATTAAAGATTTAAAAGTACTTATCTTTTAAGGAAACAACACAGTGCATTAAAATATATAGACTTTAAAAGGTAATGAGGACCACAAATTATTATGTAATTATTACACACTCTGTTATTTGAATTTTACAGATTTATTTTAAGAAATTTTTGTGTTTAATTAGAAAAAAAAAATATTATTGTATATTGAGCATTATTATAAATATCATTAAACCACGACCTAGTGATTTAAAAAAGCAATGTTTGCACGATTTTAAAAATAATTAAATTTTTTTGTGTTTGTGTATTTTTTTAAATAAATATATTATAAAGTTTAGCATTTCATTGTACGAGTCGATGCTGGTGTTAACGCGACCTCAACTGTTCTATGAATAAAACAGTCTATAGTCCAGCCTCTCTTAGTTTGCTCCTAATGTAAACAAATAATGACGTCTCTGAGCATGCGCATTATATCAAAATGTGTGCACGCTGATTAAAAAGTAACAACAAAATACTTTCAAAAGTATTTAAATACAAAATACTTTTAAAAGTATTTTTATAATTGAAATTGTTAGGCCTACATCATATCATGACTGATGTTTTTAGTACTTTAAGTACTTATAATTTAAAAAATAGTTAACTTAATAGGAATACGAGATCCATAAAGTCATGGACTCTAGTGTGCACCCTGTAGTAGGTGGCTTTTGTTTGTTGACAGTAACAGCAAACTAATAACGGCTCAACTGTAATTACAATTTCACCACGCCATGAATGTATACTCAGCTATTATAATTATGACTGCAGATAAATGGAATTGTTTTACAGTACACAATTTTTAAATTATATAAACCAATTACTTTTTGTATAATTGGTTTTATGGTTCGTGCACACTGTACTTGATAACGGAGAGCCATCAATGATATAAATATACCTCACTGTAGTTTTTCAGTCACGTTCCAAAGAAAAAATTATTGATATATTATTACTTAACTATTTAAAGAAAAACTTGGAATTCTTGGCTTGCTCTGCTCTTACTGTTTCCGCCTCTCCCACTCCTGTGCACTGATGCTATACCCTATTATCGATCTAGCTGTTAAACAACGCTGCTCCAACTATCATAAAAAGGCAGAGGGGAAACTTTTCCCCAGTCTTCAGTTGGCGCATGCGCACAGGAATTTTTTTTACTAAGTTCTGTTAAATATTATAATTGGTGCACGACTTTTCATTTGGCCTTTCATTCCCGAAGATGAAGTTGTAGTCTATGTAATATTGTATAGTCACTTTCTAAAGAAAACTATTATTGATTGTATAACAGTGGCTTTATCGTAAAGTATTAACAGTTGTAAAATGTGTACAGACTGTACATTTTTATTCCTCAATCTTTTTTCTTTCAAAGTATCAAAATAATATTGCTATTCCAGATTAACAGTTGGCGTGGTTGTTTAGTACATAATTATAATTATTATTTGTTAAAATCTAGTTTTTCTGTATTGAAATAAACATGTCTTATTTGTAAGAATATTTAAGTCAATTCTGTTTATTATTTTATAAAAAACAATTTTCGCATCGAGCGAGGCAAACATGTCCTTCGTTAAATTGTTAATCGAATAGAATAATAAACTTAAAAATGCTTGTATGAAAATGAATTGGGATTTTTTAATTTGTCTCAATTTCACGCACGTCTACAATTTTTATTTTACGTTAACCTGGAGTGTATGTATTATAAATGTTCTCTAATTCTTTTTGCCCGTTCTTTAAATTTATCCTACCTTGTTCTTTATTTCCTTAATCACATTCTCCATACTTAGATGTTGATTTTTCCTATTTGTTCTGATTTCTTACCGCAATAGCGAAGGTATTAGAGATTTTAACTTATAATAATTAACTAATAATATCCTAAGAAATCTTGAGTTATTTTAAAATGGCGTTTTTCTTTGTAAGCCTAAATTCATATTTAATTGAATGCTTAAGATTTAATTTTTTGTTATTTTTAAGTGTTGACATACTCAAGTAGTCTAAAGTGATTTTTTTATGTGTAAGAAATTGTTAGATACACCTATGTGATTTAATAAGACTCAAAAAAAATTTTTTGCGTTTTGGTACCTACTGATATTATTTCCGATTTTCAAACGCCATCTTCCAGAATGCCAAGCTTGCCATCCATCAGTCACCCTCTTGCTGGATTTCAAATCTCCATTCATCTAATGCAGGTATAGGTATCAGACGAACTATTGTCCCATAGCCGAGCGAGAGGGAGATATGTGGCATAACTACGCATGCGCTCAAAGGTCTTTACCGTTATAATCCAAATCTGAAAACATACTACAGTCGTTATCTTGCTTGTTAGTTTACTGCATGCATAAACGCTTGCTCTAAACAATGAGTAAAATTAAAGACAATGTTATTGGAACGGCGCGTATGGCTTGTGCGAGTGAGAACGTTATGCATTCTCTCACTCCCACGGCTAGGGGACATTAGTTCATCTGAATACTGTATGTCCATACCACAATAGTTTATTTTTTCTAATTCATCTGTCATAATTTTTAGCCTTCCGATTTTCCCCAGATTGCTTCATTCCTCATGCGATCCAATCTGAAAATCTTCTAAAAATCGAGCTTCAAAAATGTTTTCGTATTTTTTTCATTTTTTTAAAAATTTAGTGACTAATTTATGATTTGTTGTACATGTATTTATTATTACATTTGTATTTTTATCTAAACAAAAATTAAAATATAATCTACATTTTGAGAACATTTCCAATTGTTTTACGGTGTTAATTTTTTAATTTTAATTTCATTCAACATAAATGAACATGTACTTGTTGTGGTTGATAAATGATTTGCTTCGCTCCTTTTTGTAAAATCACCTCTATTTGCACTATGGAATATTTTTATTAGGATATAAAATTATATATTATATGAATGCTATGTCATTTATTTATATATTTTATTTTAGTTTAATTTATATTATAAATTATAATATATTATAATTATATGTTATAATTATATTATATTATAAATATTGTTTTGAATTGTATAAGTAGAGTTATAATGTGTACTACTGTTATGGGTAGTTTAAATTAAATTTCAAAAACAAATTGACTTTGTTTTATGTTATTTAGTATATATGTAATTGTTTTTTTTTTTAATAAAGTTGTTTTAAAAAGTACTTATATAATTTCTAAAATTATCCTCCGATATTCGTTTATTTAATTATGTTTTTTGTTTATTAATTTTTAAACCCACTTGGTATGTCTAGTGAAGTCATCTACGCGAGTCAACTTTTTGACAGCTGATAAACGAGGACGAAGGTTCCGTGGCCGCGAGTCAATTGTTTGACAGCTGATATACGAGGACGAAGGTTCCGTGGCCGCGAGTCAACTGTTTGGCAGCTGATATACGGAGACGAAGGTTCCTTGGCCGCTAGTCAACTGTTTGAGAGCTGATAAACGAGGACGAAGGTTCCGTGGCCGCGAGTCAACTGTTTGACAGCTGATATACAAAGACGAAGGTTCCGTGGCCGCGAGTCAAGTGTTTGACAGCTCTGATATACGGAGACGAAGGTTCCTTAATTCAAATCCTAGTAAAGGTAGTTACTTTTATACGGATTTGAATAATAAACAGTGATTATCGGTGTACTTTGATTGTTTGTTTCAATTAACCGTATGTCTCAGGAATGGTCTACCTGAGTGTGTAGAAGACTATACCTCATTTACATGTCATACATATTATTCTCATCTTATTGGGTCATGTGATAGCTTATTATTATTTTTTTTTAATTAAATAGGTTGCAACGTAAGCACATTAGGGTTCAAAATAAAAAATTAACTTTTAGGTAGGCTGTTTGCCATAAGTTAAATTATTAATTATGAGTAATTTGTTTATCAATAGAAAATAAATCTTGATCGAGATCATGTCCACTGGCGTAACTCTTAATTTAAAAATCAGTTTGGCTTCCGGGCTACCCCCAGTCAGCCAGCTGGTAGAAAGGTGCTATTATTTGTTAAGTAACACCGGTTGGGCAAGCGACTTTGTACGGTGATCAAGCTGACAGCCATCCATGAACAAACTACTGGGGGCCCCTGTTCAATCTTATGCCTAATCCATTCAAAAATACAGCGAAAAGCAGCTATCTAATTGGGTAGTTGTCAATAATGTACAGTCCCGATAACAAATAAAGTTAAAAAAAAAATCAGCTTTTGTTGTTCATCAAGTTACTTCTCAATTTTGTCTGATCAAAAGTAAAAATGAAACAAAAAACAACTGTCTGATCATGCACACATTTACTTGTATAATCATTACATGGCTTAACATAATTATTAATGAATAAAATAACACAGTCACATTAATTGTTGCTACAAGCTGAAATAAGTTAATCGGGTGATTTTTAAGATCCTGTAACTTGACTTGTAGATAAATATCAATTTAATATTTTTAAACTGTGTACAACAAATTAATATACTTACAAGTGTCAAAGTTTTGATGTGTTTTAAGTTGCTGTTTTTGAAAGATTTTAAATCTTAATGGAGAAAATATGAGTAATGAATTACAAAAAAAAAAAAAAAAAAAATACATTAAGGTAGCTACGCACCACCAGAAAACAAACTTGAGGTTTCATTTCTTCTTTGGGTAATAAGTATTCGAGAGTTGAATATTTCAAATGTTTAATTTTGGTATGAATTTCTCTTAAACATGTAATGAACATGTAATAATATTAAGTATGTCTTTTCTGAATAAAACGCATATGTTGTTTCATCAGCGTAGGATTTACTGGTTTTGAGTAATATGAACTTAACGCAACCTTTTGCTTATGCAAAAATCAGTGCGTAGCATAAATACAAAATAAATTGCCATCGGAGGAAAATGTTGAAAAAATTAAAATGGTTGTACACGGATTCTATAATCATGTAGGAATATGTAAAGTAAAAACCAATTGATTGCAAAGTTGTTGGTGAAAGGTTAAGTTAGTTTTTTGCTTTTGATTAACACCAACTAGGTTTTGAGCTACATTATTTTTAAGTATAATTTTGTACAAAAAATTAAAGGTTACTTCGAGAAAGTGAAACCTTAAAATAATATTTCATTTAAAAAATATTATAGTTTATTCATTCTATCTTTGGAGTTGGTGGAGATTAAAGTGAAATTCAAACTACGGTAAAATAAATAACTGAAACTATGGTGAAACAACCATATGGTTGGATTTGTATAAACATTCAGTTCGCAAATTTCATTTTAAGCGAGCTTACAATTAACACCTTACTTGTATGATATATTGACAATTACTTCTATAATGTCCCTCCTAATATTTGTAATGCACATAAATTAATCTAAAGATTATACTTCATATTCTGATATCATGGGCAGTTTTTCTGTTACATAAGAAAACATATTTTTAATTATGTTTAAAGCATGTTAAGTGCTAACACTTATGTAAATCAACACGTGAACAAACCCTGAACTTTATATCCAGATTTCATATGAAATTAAATAAAAGTACTTGTAAATTATATGATTAAACTAGTTAAGTGAAATTTAAAAAAAATTAATTTCATTTTTTCCATTATAATTTTTGGAAGCAGATTATGTAATGTCTGGGTGTGAACTGAGAGAACTGTCGCTCATAGAATCACGTTCTTCGTTTTGTTTGAAAGGAGCATTTGTTTCTTTGTTGTGTCATTAGTACAGGTTGTACTTTGTCGGGTTTATTTATGAATTTAATTTTCTTAAGTTCTCCGTAAAAAAGAGTTGCCTAACATTCATCACTTGAAACACTGAGTGAACGAATGACGTTTACACCTTAATTTAATCTGCTTTTCTAACGTAATAAAATTTGTTTTAGTTTTTACAGATATTTATTAGAAGATCGATGAAGACTTTGCCTTGGTGGTAAATAAAAATAAATATTCTAATATACGGTGGACAATTCGAATTGGCACAACTCTTGCTCTATGTGTTACACGTAGTTCCGCATAAAGTACATTTATAACCTATTCTTTCAACAAGGTCTACAAATTTTATTGTACGAAAATGTCTACAACCTTATTTCAATGGACAAACATACAAATAATTATTTCATTTTAAAATATGTATTTAATTTGTCCCAGTAAAAATCTAAATTATAAATTACAAGAACTAAACTGCAAAAACGCACTAAACTATACTATAGAGACGCACGCAACTAATTAAGCAAATTGGTTTGAATATGTTTTAATGAACAGAAAATTTTATATGAAAACAAATTAGTCACATTATTATGTCTGAATAATTATTAATAACAACAGTGAAAACAAAGCGTAGTGACCGAGCGTGAGTCGCACATTACAGTAGCGATTGTATACTTTTGTGACTGTACCGTCGTTGGATGGCGAGTGGGAAAGAGTGGAGTAGATAAATACCGAAGCTGCTTGTGCCAATTCGAATTGTCCAAGGTATAGTAGGTTAACTTAGAAGCATAGCTGTTAAAAGAAACGGGTTATTAAAGAAAAGAAAAAGGTTATGCCCAGCCCCTATTTTATTCAGAGCCAGACTTTCCAGTGAGCTGGACAGGCACGGAATTTTTTGAATGCCACGGCTTTGCGAACCGATGGGTACAAAAGGTGTGGTGAGACTGAGGAAGAGATGAACGCCGGAACAGGCTCAATCACAGCCTAATCCATGATGGACGACAACGAAACTAACATTTTTGTATCTTTTTGAACTGAATTTTCACAAAAATGTTTAGATTTTTATTTAATAATAATACAATGCCTTTATTTCAAACATAATTGATTACAGCATGTCACAAAAAATAATCATACAAAATTCAAAAGAAAAGAAATAAAAATTAACTAATAGCATAATCTTGACATGACCTATAGATGGCCGTCTGCCAGTATTAGTTAATTCACAATAAATCAAATTTAAACGCGCTTTTTTCCTTGAGCACAGCTATAAAATAAATAAATACTTAATACTGTAACTACAAAATAGAGCCTACCCCTTCTTAATTATACATACAACCTAAACACTTAAACTTCTGTTATTTCAAGGATTTGAATGCTAGACAGTGGTTACCGGTGTACTTTGATGGTTGGGGTTCAATTGACCATACTCTCTCAGGAATGGTCGACCTGAGGCTGCTTATTTTTCTGAATTGAACAGATTACAACGTACACAAATTAGGAATTACAAAAAAATATCTAAAATTTGATAAGAATACTACAAAGATTTCTTTCAAATTGTTAACTAGGAAAAATAGATCTAGTTAAATCAATAATTATAAAAATAAATTAGTTATTCAGCAGGAAAAAATGCAGCGGGTCTTTCCTATAAATCATTCTCAAAAATTCAACATTAGCCTAAATAATACAGATATAATTTTTTTATTATTACAGGTTTTTATTTTTGTGTATTAATGTTTTATTTTTTACTAAAATTTTAATTAAACTTTTTCAGATGGTAACGGTTTTGATGTTGAACCGACTGACAATGGATTTGATCTGATTAGCTCATTAAACACAAGCAATTTATTTTCATCGCTTTGTGGTAAAGATCTGATCAATAATAGATCACAAAGCGGCTCGAAATTTGAATGTCGTCAGTGTTCCAGGCGTTATAGTCATCAGTCAAGCCTTATCAAACATATCAGATATGAATGCGGTCTACTTCCGAAATTTCAATGCAACTTTTGTAATTATAAATGTAAAAGAAAAGATAATATGAAAGCTCATGAATTAAAAAAACATAGATTATAAATTGTATTTTTAATTGTTTTATATAATTGTAAAAATCGGCTAAATTTATTTATTTATTTTTTGATTTGGTTCTTATTAATCAACTGTTAAACAAACTAACGGTTAAGATTCCACTTCACTTTTCAATCCACTTGATTTTAATCCTTCAATTGTTTTCGAGGGAGATAAGTAAACGATTAAATAATTTAATCATTATTAAGGTATTTTAAGGTATTCGCCACTAACAAACGGTGTGAAATTCCGTTTAAAATAGTTGTGAATTTGTATAAATCCGACTAGGACGAGCTTAAATAATCTGTTGTGAACATTCACACAACTTTCTCATGGTTGTGTAAATAATGAAATATATTTTAAAAAACTCATGTTTAATCGTAAGTAAACAAATGTGAAATGAAAAACACAACCTAATTTAAATTGTGAGTAAATGACGCAAATTTAAAATTTAATATGCAAGTTTTAAAAATACGGAAAATCACTAATTTTACGCTTAACTAGAATCTGTAGAGAAGAATGCTTGAAATCAATGTTGTAGGGGTTAGCGCGTTAGCCTACCACGCGGTGGTTCCGGGTTCGATTCCCGGCCAGGGTCTGGAAATTTTCACTAGTCAAAACCCACCGTTACAGTGTCACATAATCCTCAGTAGTCGCTAATATACAACTACTTGATACCAATGCAAATAAATAAATAAATAAAAAGAAATTTTGGTTTAATTAATTTTCTATAATTTTAATTAACGTACACTTTTATCGTAAATTGCGCACTGAGTCCGCAATCGTTTAAAAATTCCCTTTTTTATACCGATTTCAATGAGAAAAATACAGAAAATAACTAATCTACGCTACCTAATTTAAGCGTTGTGGAAAAAAATTGTCTGTAATAAAAGTTGTGTTGGTCTTTAATTTCCTATCACTTTGATTATATACAATTTTGCCTTAAAATGTATAAATAACGCCGCAATCTTTAAAAAAAAAGTTTTTTTTAACACGAGAGCACAGCTTCCAAGAATTTTAGCAGCAATTGCTCTTACCCTATTTTGTAGAGCACATAAAATGTAGTAAATAAGGTGATTTTTAAAAAAAATCATCGTAGGAGCCATTAAGTACTACTTCCGGTTGACCGATTTGATGACAACATTCGTGTTACATTCCCTTATGGTACGTAACTAATGTTTCATTTTTCTATTTCGTAAGATTTTCCGTTCAGCAAATATTTTGTTCATACACGCACCAATCGGTAAAAATAAAATATGTTTTTCGATTCAGGGGACCTGTAAATATGTTTTTTTGTGAAAATTCGACATGACAACAATACTATCTTTTATATCTATTTTTGCATTATTTGACACAATATTCAGTATGAAGTGGAATCTTAAAAATAAATCTATTAATTGATCTTTATTGGTCCTTCAAATAAATATATTTTATTTAAATTTCCCATTAGTGAAATTAACAAATTTTAATTTTATGACAATAAAATTTAATGTATTTTTTTATTTATTTGGAATTAATAACAAACCTGAAAGTATTTTGTAATAATATATATAAATGTATTATTTTATTAAGTGAGATAAAGTATTTGTAAATTTTTTTTGGTCCTATCCAGGATTTGAATCTGGATCTTTTAGTATAGTGTAGTAATTGGTTGTACTACCAAATGTGCCATAAAATGTACGGATAAAGATTAACCTGATTTAACATTAATAATATTTTGCAAATTTTCTTTTAAAAATTTTGTTTTTCTTCCAATGAATCAAAATTTTTTAAGCGTGTGTATGTAAAGTCAACAATACTACTTGAAATGCACAATTTTCTTCGTTCGTATATTAAATTCAAATCATGTTTGGACACTTCTTCATTTTAAACGTAAGAAAAAATTGGTGCCATATATATTGATGTAGTAAAGTAAGCAAAACATATAAATTTAAAAAAAAATATTTGACATTTCAAATTCTTCTTGGTGACACTGTCGTACAAGTGGTCCAAATATAAAATGAATTTTTGTAGGAAATAAATGAAAATAAAAATTTTGAAAAAGTAGAGTAGTTGACTTTACATTCATTCCGCGTATTGTGATAGTATATTATTATTATTATAAAAATTTGTACAATCTCTTTGTTAGTTTTGTTTTGTTTGGAATTACAAAGTATTATACAATTTTTTTTAAATTAATTTTAGCGCTAAGTACTGATTTATTTTGTAATATATTTTGTATTTTTTTGGATTGTTGAAAATGATTATTTTAAATATTTTTGTGCCTTTTTTATGACACTTAAATATTCTACGTATACTACTGCAAGGTTTATTTTTAATTATAGTCAGAACAAAAGTATTAACGCATTAGCTTTTATTTTATTATATTTGTTGTATTTTAATTGTATGTATTGTATATTGTTTTAAAATATGAAATACGGTTGAACTCTGCCAGTTCGAATTCTAAGTTACTTGTGGCAGCCTATCTTTACTATAAAAGGTAGGTTGTTTCGAGGTTTCTCCAGCATCTGAAAATATTATCAGGTTTTAAGGTTATTCAGTGTCTTGATTTAATACTGTGTAACACCTAAACCTAGGTTAGTTTTGGAACTTACTACAAATTATTTAGCTTACTGACAAATACTCTGTTAGATTAGGCCTACATAAAATAAATCAAATACAAAACTTAAGCTTCAACGAACTAAACTAATTATTACTTAATTGATTACTGTTCTTAAGAACCAAAATGATTACCTGTTTACAGAAACTTGTTACCACTTGCATTGCACGCACTATTAACTGATCCCGTAAAGAACTGGTCCCGTAACGACACAATTTCGTACGGTCCGGGACTTATCATTCAAGATTCAGGTCCACTATAAAGGCACTACCTGTTTGTATACCTGCGCTTTAATTGTTTCGCAAACATTCAAGATCTTGTACTACATTCGATTTTTCAGAACTCCTGTTCAAACCATTTCATTCATCGCAATTCACTGTCCTTGTTCAACACTCTCCACTCTGTACAATGCACAATTCTTACATTAAACAATTCTTTCTGGAATAATGTAACAATTAAAGAATACCAAAACACTAAACTTCTAAATAAAATTTCTTACATCCACTAGGAGCTAGGAAAATGAAACACCTTGGCAGATCTCCTCTTGCTCAAGCAAATATAATACTGTTGCCATGTTCCGTTAAATGCACCATTCAACTCATGGTACGAAAATAAGAGCCTTTTCACACGGCGTGGCCACGGCCACTCTGCCAGTGGTCACGTCGCCACGTTTTCCAGTAATTAGAAAGAGTAGCTTTAGACGGAAGTGGCAGCCGCGTGGCCACTTTTGTGGTCGTGAAACCACACCTTAATCACAGCACAAATAATCTTTTATTTGGTAGTGCAGTCAATTTTTTTTAATCTTTTCTTCCCAAATTTTCAATTGGGTTCAAGTCTGGTGAATTTTCAGGCCAGTCCAAACACTTAAAGAGGTCTTATCCAAATTGTTCTTTGCCTCCGCTGTTTCTTACGATACCAACACATAAAAAATAGTTTTTTTGAAGTCCATTCCGTTTAATATCTACAAAGAACTGGCCTGTTTCTTTGTGACTATTTAGTCACTTCCTGTTTTTTGGCGACGTGGCCATGGACACGCCGTATGAAAAGGCTCTAAGTTACACCTTGGTACAGGTAGTTTTGAACGTTAATAGTTCTGTGAATTTTCGATTTTCTGAAAATTTGCTAATCCGAACAAAACCTTAATCCCAGTTATTATATAGTTCGTATTGGTGGAGTTCCATTGTATCGTGTTCATAGTTATAGTGATTAATTAACCCAGTGTGCTTTAATATTTTTTAAAAAGTAATTATTGTATTATTAATACTGTATTATATTGAATTTAAACGGACTGATTCTGTGTGACATACTAGATTTATTTTTAATAGTTTTATTAACATGTATGTAGTGTATTTATTTATTATTAATTCGAATTTATTGTGCCAGAAAATCTAGGTTAAGTTAAAAATATTATATAACATAATATAGTATGTCTATTGTACTCGTAATTGATCTAGGTACAGATTTAAACCTTAGGGTCAATGAAAGCGTTTTTCTTATTTTTATTAATTATTTAAATTAAATGAAACTATTAGGAAGTTTATTGTTCCAGGTTCTGATTGTCTTTCACTGTTATATAATAGGGTTCTTTTTTATAGAATAGATGTTCATCGCTTCCAATTCGTTTCAATTTGTGCAAGAGTCATGAGGATGACTTTTTTTCAAATTACATATCTCTTTATATATGATATATCTCTTTATATATGAACAGCCAAAACAAAACTGATTAAATATAACATTTACCTCAGAGTATTACATTTTATTCGAGATCTTTCGTCTCTCTCGGAGATATCCTCAGGAACTATACACTACACATAAAACACATATAGTCTAACATTTAAAACAAATGTGGTCGAAGACCATGTTTTGGCCGAATAACCGCGCGCGGCATGGTTGGTGCAATAGTTAAATAATTGACAAACAAATAATTAAAACAAATAATATTTGTTTTAAATATTATATGTGTTTTATGTGTAGTGTGTAGTTCCTGAGGATGTCTCCGAGAGAGACGAAAGATCTCAAATGAATGTAATACTACGAGGTGAGTGTTATATTTAATCAGTTATGTTTTGGCTGTTCATTATATATCATATATGTAGTGGTGCAAACAAAGATAAAATAATGTTTAATAAAATAATCTCCTTATATATCTTTGAGGTTCTTTGAAAACTAAATAACAGGCAATGGCCTGATCGTTCATTTGGTATTTTTGATCCATTTTTAGTGTATCTAAACTTTTCTTCTTCGACATTTAAAAATATTACTTTAGGTAATAAAAATACTTTAGGTTAAAAATGAAATAATACTCGTAATACAACAAATTCAACACCAATTTATCAATTATCCAGGGTGTACTACGGAGAAACGGAGTAACTTTCAGGGCTTGTTCGTCTAGTGAAACTACAGTCCAGCCTCTCTTAGTTTTCTCCCAATGTAAACAAATAATGACGTCACTGAGCATGCGCATTATATAAAAATGAGTACACGCTGATTAAAAAGTAACAACAAAATACTTTCAAAAGTATTTTTCTGAATGAAATTGTTAGGCCTACATCATATCATGACTGATGTTTTTTTAGTACTTTAAGTACTTATAATTTAAAAAATAGTTAACTTAATAGGAATACGACATCTGTAAAGTCGTAGACTCTAGCGTACACCCTGTAGTAGGTGGCTTTTGTTTGTTGACAGTAGGAGCAAACTAAGAGCGGCTGAACTATAGTGAAGAAAGTTCGCATAAACATAGATCTGGAAACGCTTCGTTAGCGAGTTACAGGTGGTGAAAAAAATCGCCCACATTCAAAAATTGGTTAATTCCAAACAACCCCAAGTTTCGCATTAAAATTGAATTGGAAAAACTTGTAATGTACAATTTTTTTGTTTCTATTTTTAATAAATAACAATACCTGTTTTTAATTATTTCCCCATATTCGTGACCTTTCCCCCCTTCACAAGATATGTCCCATCGGTTGAGAAACACTGGCATAGAAAAATTAATATTAACGCTACCTGGTTTGATTCATCGAGGCAACCTGTGAAATTCCTGTAGGTTTTTTTAACATTTTTAGAGCTCTAATCAACCACGTTAAATACTCTGAAACTCTTGTGAAAACTGTTATGAAGATTATAATATCCATTATTTTTTCACTGTACGCTTGCTTTTACAACTATATTTTTTCTTATAGCTACATTATTTCTCATTAAGTAAAATAGAATTAAATCTTTTACTTATATTTTTAAATCTAAACTAATTAAGCAGGAATCTCAGTGATCGTTTTTAGTAGTGCTTAAAATAGTATTTATTTGTTTATTAATTTGACGATCTGTTATGTAAGACTAATATACTCGTAGTTTTAATTTAATATAGGTGTATAAACGGTTTATTAATGTGATTTTTTAATGAAATTTAGGTTTTTAATGAGTTATTAATTAGTATTATTGTTTATAGAAATAACTGATTTCACTTTAAGATTTTTAATATGCATTTTATATTTTTATGGAATATTTTTTAGTAGAGCTCGTACATGTCATTGAGAACGTTTGATTAGACAAACGACTAGACCAACTAGTGTAGTCTTGTACATAACTATATTAGCAGACTCATCCCGTCGGGAGGGCAACTATAGCTATGCCCGTGTAACAACCGGGCCGAATAATCGTTACAAACTAGGGGAAAGAAAGGAGTAGAGGTATGTTGTGACTGCAGTTGTTTGCGTTTCTGAAAACATAGTCTCTGCCTCGCTACTAACACATTCTGCCAAAAAGTATAACAATAACAAAAGAAAAGAAAAGCATGAGTGCAACTTATTTGCGTACGTGCGTGTGTTCTCTAGTGTACGTATTGCTCTTTTCAATTCTTGGAAATAGATAGATAGATAGATAGATAGATAGAGAGAGAGGGAGAGAGAGAGAGAGAGAGAGAGTGAGTGAGAGAGCGAGTGAGCATGGGGGAGGACGAAGAGTGGTGTACGGAAGGGTACATCGAGTTGCGATAAATGTTTTTATTCATGGCAGTACACTAAAGCTATGAGTTGCACATCCTGGTTGTTATGTCGGTCTATCTGTACCCTAGACAGTTGCCTCTGTGGTCGTGTTATCTGCTTATCTTCTTTAAAAGATTTGATATTTTTATTAGCAACAGGAACAACAAAAATACCATAATTGTTAAGTTAAAAACAATACACGCTCTTCCAGTCATGAAAAGAAAATAATTAAAACGGTATGATGAATTTCATAATTTTTATTCGGATTTAAGACGTGATGAAGGAAACTTTTATCATTACCTGTTTTCTTTTTCTTTTTTTTATTTTGGTACGGGGCCATTTTTTCAGCCTTTGATTTGGCATAAATAAGATGATTTAAGACAAGTGATATAGAAAAAACGTTTTATTACTAAACGTTATGTACACTTATCTATTTACTTTTGGATTTAATGACCTTGTTGAGTGAGGTCGTTTGTTGTACCTGTGGACAAGCTTTCCAATATCCTTTTCATAAAATGTTGCTTCAAATGAATTAAAATGAGTCTCGACGTTGTCTTGAGGCTCCTAGTTAGTTTGGAAATGTTGCCCTTTCTTTTAACCACTTCTTCAGATCAGGGGAGAAATCAGAAGTCACTCAGTGCTAGATCTAGACTGTATGGCGGGTAATCGAAAATGTCATTGGAAACGCTGGAGGAGTCGTTTGGTTTGACCAGCACTGTAAGAATGGTGTTGTCATGGATCTGAACAATCCAGAAGTCAGCATGCGTCTTCTGTTGTTTTGAATGGCTCTTCACAAAATTCGTTAAGTTTCACAATAAACAGGTACATCAATAATTGTGATTTCTAGTTGCACGGACTTAATAAGAAACAGAACGAGCAGCTTCATGACACTGTTGAGACTCATTTAATTTCATTGGTGGCTACATTTTATGAAGAGGATATTAAAGCTTGTCCACAAGTACAACAAATGCCGTAATCTTCAAGGTGATTATGTCGAAACGTAGCCATACGTAAATGTACCCATAACTTTTAGTTATAGCCTAAAATTTGTTTTCTGTATTTTCTTGTCCTTTATTTATGGCCTAACGGGGGTTGAAAAAACCCTCGTACATTCATCTCGTATGTTATTGTTTAGGTCATCAGCCGAAAGGCTGGTTGAACCTGTAGACGTTTTAGTAAAACAAGAAGTGAGGTGGTTTACAATTGCCTTCCTCACTGAGTGGAAAAAGTACGCTTATCAGCATACCGGGCCCTCTGAAAAGCACATATTTTCCACTTTGCAAATAACAGCTTCACTTTATTCACTACAGGGTCTGGCTGTATAATGAAATTCATTACTTTCAGAGGAGATAACTCTGATTAGTGTCACAGTACACCTCTACCTCTTCTGTTCTTAAATGATTCTGTCATTTAATTGGCTGACCATGTAATAAGAAACAGAACTATTTTTTTAACCCTGTAACGAACAGATTCAGTGTAAATTATTTGACACCACCTGTCTGTTACGGGCAGTCATCTCGTATATCCTTCCTCTATTATTTTTTTTTAAATACTACGCAGTTACTATACGGTGGTTTTGTCCCATGTAGGTGCTTGGAGGAAAGCTTCGTTATTCACTGTTTCTTAGTCAACTTGTTCTATAATTAAAAAATCTGGTGTGAAACACTCACACAACTTTCTCTTGCCAATGCAAATAATTAATAATGAACCTAACATTATTAATAAAATATTAAAAATAAACAACAACTAACCTCAAAAACATAACCTTATTTTAATCATGAGTGGAAGACGCAAAATGAAAATCGAACTCAATTTGGCTTAAAAAAAACGGAAAATCACACTTTCACGCTAACTAGGCTCTGTAGAGAAAAATTTTTTAAACAAAAGTTGTAGATCTTTTAATTTTCTATAACTTTTATTATATACACTTTTGTCGTAAAATGCATACTAAGACCGAAATGTTAAAAAAATCGATTTTTCTCACGTTTTCGTGAGAAAAAAAACAGAAAATCGCAAATTACCGCTAAACTAAGCGTTATACAAAAAAATGTTTGAAACAGAAGTTGTAGGTTTTTAAATTCTCTACAACTTTTATTATATAAGTTTTTGCGCTAAAATTTATATTAAAGCCGTAATCTTAAAAAAACAACGTTTTTACGTGAAAACAGCCTCACCGAGAATTTCAGCAAACATGGCGCCTACCCTATCTTGTAGAGAATAAAAAATTGAGTAAAATAGGCGATTTTAAAAAAAATCGTAGGACCAGTTTTTGAGAAAATCGCAAAAAACTGAAAAATTATACGAATAAACTACTACTTCCGGTTGACCGATTTTGATGAAAATGTTCGTGTCGCGTCCGGTAGTGGTATGTAACTTAAGTTTCAAGTTTCAAGTTCGTACGATGTTCCGTTCTTGAGATATTCTGTTCACACACACACACACAGACACACAGACACACACACAGACCAATCGCTAAAAACATGTTTTTTGGGTTCAGGGCGTCTGAAAACGTATAGATCCGGTGAAAACTCGATTTCGAAAAATCGACATGAAAACAATACTTTCCTTCCTATATATTCATATAGGCAAGAGAAAGTAATAAGCACAAAGAATAATAGCAGTAAGAATAAATGTGACGTTTCTCGTCATAACAAGATTGGATAATAAACTCTTGGTGCATGGTTGTTAAGTAAAAGAAACATAACCAAGTTTAATTCCTAGGTTGGTGCACTGGTGGGGATAAATGTTAGTCAATGTGAGTAGGCCACGAGAATGTAAACACGTAATTTTATTTCGCAAGTGGTGCAATGCGAGGCGCTTTGAGCCGTGTGGCCGCGGCATAAGTGTTATATTATCTATGTACTTAGTCACGCTTTGTCTTGCGTAACAGAAGGGGGTGTCTTGAATATTTTTCTCTGTAATAATATTTTTAATATACTACTTTTTCAAACAGTATTTTTCCGTGTCTGTACAGTCTCTCGTGTTCGATTCCCGGTCAGATCTGGCAGTTTTTATCATTCATCTTCTATAACCCTTCATTATCTGCATTATTCTAAATATCTTTACTGATAATGCTCTTGAAGTAAATACACATGTTAACATAAGAGTCCGTATTACAGTTTTTGAATCAAATGTTATTAACAGTTAATGGGAAAAAGTGTCAGTACTTGCAGTTCAAAAATAAACATAACGTTAAGGAAAGTAGAGAAGTGGATGTATTTATTCATAATAATAGTTTAAAGCATGTAGAAACAGTGAAGTTCCTAGGAGTATCTATAGATAGATTTTTGTCTTGGGACTTCTATACCAATCAAGTTTGTAGTAAAATATCATCTGGGGTATTATTTGCACTAAAACAAATTGCCAGATTAAATGATAAAAAATTACTAATGGCAGCTTATCATGGCCTCATTCTGTCTCATATCCGTTATGGTATCTTAGTATGGGGTAATTCTAGCATGGGTAATATGAATAGGGGTTCATGCGGTCTTAGGTTCGAATCCCATTCAGGCACGGCATCTTTTCATACGTTACAAAATAATCATTTCATCCTTCACCGTCTGCATTAGCAGTAATTGCAGAACAGTCGGACGTTAAACCAAAAAAAAAGAAAAAAAAAAAAAAAAAAAAAAAAAAGGTGAATGGTGGGAGCTAACCTGCTAACCTCATGCAGGCCACTATTTAAGAAGCTTAAATTGCTTCCAGTTCCCTCTCTTTACATTTTTGAGGTGATTATGTATGTTAGGCAAAATAATTTTATGGAGAATTCCAATGTTCACAATCATAACACGAGAAACAGAAATGATTATTATGTGGTTAGTCACTCCACAAAATTGTTTGAACAAAAACCTACTTATACAGGGAGAAAAATTGATGAATAAATTTCCCCAATTTTTAAAATGTAGTGATAATTTGCATTCATTAAAAAAAAATCTGAAAAATTACTTAATCGGTGAAAGTTTTTATACCTTACAAGAATTTATTTCTTGATAGTGATACATTGTGTGATTCTTATATGTATTTCAGGTGTTATAACTGACATGTCCTATACTCCTCCTGAAGTCTCCAGGATGCATTAATAAAAAAAAATTGCAGATGTGAAATATTATACTATCTTGAGTTAATCTGATGTATACAGAGGATACGAAGTTATTAAGCATGCGCAGCTTTATGTTCTTAAGAAATTCCGTTTATTTTTGCTCTGCTTAAAGAGTCCATTCGTCATAGTTAGTCCGGGATTACCAGTGTTACAAATTAAGTTACACCTTCGTTATAATTACATTGACATTTTGTTGGAAATTTTTATGTTTGTAGGAAAATTCAGAATAAATTTAGTAAGTAAACTATACAATTAGTTTTCTTTTAGTATAATATTTTGATGTACTGGTTTATCAACGATTAAGAAAATGATTATTTTTTATATTAACCCATCATGCATTTAAGTTTTAAACGTTTTTTCGATGATTAAATTTTAGATAATTGCAATCACGTGGGGTATTTAATATTATATTAAATGTGATTCAGAACTTGCGACATTTTCTGGTTCCTAACCGAAAAAATTATCTTATTTGGGGGATCCTTTGCTTTGTAGTCAGTCTTAACACGCTACCACTACGCCACGAAATATATCTTGTTATTTATAAAATCATAATAATTTTAATTAATTTCGTTTTTAAAAATCATCCTTTTTTATTTATTTTTTTCAGTTGTTTTATTGTTTTTGAAAACTGTTTTAATTTTTAAATCATCCACCCAAATTTTATTTGATCAAGTATAAATTTGCTTTCGAACCCGTGTTAGGTAACAATTTTTAATGAAAATTGAACAATACTCTTGAAGTGAAATCAGTTTTTAACAGTATTATTTTTTTAATTTATTTTGTTATTTAAAATTTTACCCGATTTTATTTTTAGCTTTAATATAATATAAATTTTATTCTACCATTTTTATCAGTATTAATGATTTTGTCTGTAAATTAGAAACTTTACATCTAATATTTATGGTTAATTGCATTTTTGTTTAACTTACAATTACTAGTAACATTTGAAATTACATTATTTATTTGTATTTAATAATATAATAGGCTATAGTTTTAACAAATTTTTATAAATGTTTTGGAATGTTAAGAGATTAATTTATAATGTTTTTTGTTGAAGTAATGTTTGTATTAATTCTAGTATTATATTTTTCAGTGAACAAAATGTTTTTAATTAAAGGTTTCAGCTTAAAATTAATCAGTGATGTTTGTATAAATTTTTCGAAACAAATGAATCTGTTGTTTAACTTAAAAAATTAATTATGCCGTTTAGTATTTTGATGTTATAGATTGTCTGTTGTTTTTTCTGTATTTTTTAATAGAAATTTTATTTTTTAGTACTCTGAATTATTAATTTTTTTGTACAAACGTTTCGTGTTCAGATCTCTTTAGGTAGAATAAATACTTTTTTGGTTGTCATATTATTTTCCGGCGCGAGAGGCATGTAAACTAGAAGGAATAGTTTAAAATAAAATGTATCATGCTGCAGGTCAGTGGTTATCACTAAATTTGATCAAGGTCCGTTTACAATTTTGATGTGTCAGCAATTTCAAAATCAACAATTAGTATTAAATGATTGTTGATTTTGTAAAGGTATGAGCAATAAAATGTAATAACAGTTTCAAACTTTTGTAGTCCCGTGTTCAAAATTTTTAGTACACGGTTGCTTTTACTTGAATGTAGCTATTAAATTTTCAAGCAAGCATTAACTCTCTTCAGGGAAACTTTGTTATATGTCGTGTTGTCATCACCAGTTGCTCTCAGCATGCATACAGCGTAAACATAAAAAATATCATCACACACGAAAGTAGCCTAATATCTGAATACAAACAAATTATTCTCTTAAGCTCGCAGTCTGCCAGTTGGTGACTACTGCTGTAGATTTTAGAAATGATTAAACTTTGAAAAATTTATTTTTAGGTTTAACTTTTTTTATTAATTTATGTTTGGTAGAGTTTGAACAATTTTATGTTTAACACAAACTAATATGTGTTAGCTACTAATTTTTTTGTAACAAACGGAGTGTTTTTGTAACGTTCTTAAACATAAATTTTGTTATTTTATTAATAATAATAATGTAATTAATTATAGTATTTATTTCCCTCTGTAGTGATGAATTTATTAGACGAACAAATATTTTCTAAAATAACCACAAACATGTACTGGGTTCGGAATCTGTTCTCCGACAAACCTATATTAATGATTGTTACGACACGGCGTCAGTTTTCAATTAATTAATTTGTGAGTTTTGAAATACAATTTATGTTCTGTTAAATTTTAAAAAGTAATAAAGTTATAAAAATTATCAAACATTCTTTTAAAATTTTCTTAATTTTAAAATGACGAAGCCTTACTTATTATTTTGATCTTTGACATACATTTTATGTAAATGAAATTAAATATTGATTACAATATTAGTATTTAAATTTTGATGTATATGTTTATTATTATTATTATTTACGTTATGGCCTACAAAGGACCGCGATTTCTCAGTTTTTCTTCTGTGCTTTCCTCTTCGCCCAGTATTCTTTCATTTTCTTGGAAAAGTCACGTTTTCGTTCTTCCGACCATTTAGGTCTTGATCTTTTACTGTCCTCTTCCTGGAGCACTAGTTTGAGTTTATGTCTGAGAGGTGTTCTTTGTATGATGTCCGTCTCCGTTATCTGTATATGTTTATTAATTAGTAATATTTTTTTTCTAAATAAGTTAGATAATTTATATACTCGTAATTAACAAATTTAAATTTGAAATAGCTTATCGCTAACTGTTGTGTAATCTACTTTAGTGATTTCGTTTACAGGTAAATGGATGAAACTTAATAAAAAAAATTAAAATAATGTAATAATAGCTATGAACCATCTAAGTAGGATATTACATTGCACGAAAGATGAGGCAAACTCAAATACTCCCAAGAAACTTTTACGTAGGAGTAACAGCCTTATTTATTAGTTAATTTAAATGGAAAAAATCTGAATTTGTAAATGAATTGACAAATATTCGGGTTAATTTTTAAAAAATCGGTGGTTTCAACGCAATTTTTCAATGGGTTTTGTCAATTTTTTTTATTATTGTCTATATAATAACAGCTTGTTCATTTTCTACTTCGAGTGTTGTGAGATGTCCCTTTAATTATTGACCCCCAGATCCTTCTTCATTTGCAGTTTAATGTTATATCTTTTTGGCCACAAAAAACTGCTGTTTTTGTCAGTTTGTATCAGTATAAATCTCAATTGTTAGTTACTTAAAATTTAGGTATATCAGATTGTGATGGAAATTAGGTTATTTATAAACTCATAACGGGCAGGTGGAGTGTTAAATTAATTGTTCTCGATCTGTTGGTTTTAGGGCTACAAAAAGTAGTTGTGTTTCTTATCACGTAGTCGGCCAATTATATGACTGAACTATTTAAGAACAGAAGAGGTAGAGGTTTAAAAGACTCTAGTCAGAGTTATCTCCTCTGAGAGTAATGAATTTCGCTATACAGCCAGACCCTGTGGTGAATGAAGTGAAGGTGTCACTTGCAGGGTTGAAAGTTGGGTGGTTTTCGGAGGGCCTGGCATGCTGATAAGTGTACTCTTTCAACTCAGTGAAGAAGGCAATAGTAAACCACCTCACTCCTCGTTTTTACTTAGTAAAACCTGTACAGGTTGAAACCAGCCTTTCGATTGTTGACCTAAACAACAGAAAATTCATAAGTAGTAACCACTTAAATTGAGAAAAAAATTGTACTGGACTTTGTTGGGGTCCAGCATAATAGTTATTAATTTCTATTTTCATTTTTTAAACATTGTTAATACGTTATTCATTTTGTGGATCAGCTGAAGTCGGGCTGACTAATAAATAATAATTTGTCTCTTAAATTTCTAACACAATTAGGTTATTAAAATCGGAATTCAACAAATTAAGTGTATAAAACAAAAAAACATACGTGATGTTTTTATAGGAAAATGTTGAGTGTTCGGTGAAATACGAGTAAAAATTCATCGAAGTTAACGATTAAATAATTTGAAAATGACTTGACCATGACTTTTTATTTATTAAAGGATTTTTAATACGATCAAATGTACTAAATTTTATCTAAGCTTTCACTAACCGTTCTCGAGATAATTAGAAGTACAAAAATGGTGGATTGAAGGAAAACAATTTTTTTTGAAATTTGTTTTGAGAAACTATCTTCCATATTACATTGATAAATTGATAAAAATGTATGATTAAGTATCCCTTTTTTAACAGAAACCAGTAAGGTTATAATTATTTATTCTTAGCACCTGAATAACCCCAGGAGTATTGAATGTGTAGGTATTATCTATGACAAAATTGATGTAAATCACTGTGTGATCTTGTGTGCTAAGCAATTTAGTAAATAATATTATCGTTAAATTATTTATCTTATTGGAAAACAAATAATTTGGTTTAAACATTGATTATTCATTGTTTAAAATTAAAACCTCATCAATTATTTTAATGTTTTTCTTAAATTTTTTCTCTTATTGAAGAACATGTATGTTGAAATTCGAAATTAATTATTAAAGAAAAAGTTAAATTATATATTGTGTTCATTCTCGAATTTTTTATTTGTTTATGAGTAATACGTAAATGAGATCTGATTGATTGACTCTGTACCACATAAATAAGGTTAATGGTTTAGTAGAAAAGTGATTTAACATAATTTCGATCAATTTTTAATCAACAATGTATTAATTTTAGTTTAAAATTTTGGTAAATATAAAGGTATTTTTTTGTTATTGCGCGAAAATTACTTTTAACGTATTTTTTACTGCACATACAAGCTTCAAAATTCTTCTCCATGTCAGCCTCGAAACGAACAGCTGTACCTCAATCACTACTCGTTCGCTTAGTCAGCGCAACTGGCTTTTGTGCCAGCGGTCCCGGGTTCGATGCCCGATCAAGTCAGGAATTTTTTCATTTATCAACCTTCATCATTGACGTTAGCTCTAAAGCGCTTAATAGTGGGCTGTAAAAGAATCAAGAAATCACTTTTTTCAAACAACACAGTTTTCATAGAAAGAGATTTTCACATAGTTGCGAAATCACGAAAAATAGTCCCTTTAAATACGTTTTTAACGTTAAAATGATTATATTTACGTTTTCCCCTTTTTCAAATCCTTAAAGCACAAAATCATGTGAAAACATAATAAATAAAAAAAAGTATCAAGAAATGTTTTTCATATTTACCAACATTCTGAGTACCTAGTTATTTAATTTGTATTGTTTTTGCAATGATTTTTGTTTGATGACAATAATTTTTCTACCGTATAATTATTTATTTGTAATTTGTATAATTGTACGATTATTTTTAAATATGCAGTAATTTCAATAGCATAACGCATAAAATTGTTAACCAAAATTTTGATTTTCATATAGGTTTTTATGTAAATTTATTTTTGTACTAATTTGAAACTTCAATTACATAATTGACAATTATTTTTAATAGTAATTAAATTAATTAATTTTTTTATGTATATAGAATACGAACTAATGATGTTTGTCTACCATGGAGAAGATTAAAATGGAAAGTTTATGCTTTATAATTAAACAAAAAATATATATTTTTCTTTCAGTATTGTAACAGGTTGTCGTGTGTACCAATTTATTATGAAGAATTTTTTTGTAATTAATGTACCTTACACAATGTTCATTGCTACTATAGTACGTGGCCTACCGCGTTATGTTTAGTGAAATTTGTATTTGAATGGCTCAACGGAAAAACGTTGCAAGTGAAAAAATTTACAAATGTGAAATTTCAGTAAAATACGTTCTATACATCCTCTATTTGATCATAATAGTGAATTCTAACGGGCAGAATTGCAACTAAAATCTCGGAAATTCTTGAAACAAAATCGTCATACAGTGAAAAATTGTTATACAGCTAATAATCGGATGGTATCTTTCACTTTTTGTAAAAATTTGTTTTTGTTACTTGCAACGTTTTTCCGTTGACCCATTCATTTCTTGATGTGGTAGCACTGTCCACTAGGACTTTTGGCGGGTAAATATTTACATATTTTACAGGTTATGTGATATTAAGAAAAAAGGACAAATTACATACGATAGTTATAATAATATATATTTTTTTAATTATTATGATAATATTACATACAAAAATTTACAATGGCAAATAATACTATAGTTAATAATACAAGTCACCCAGTTAATTTTAGTCAGTCTACAAATGGTACACGCTGTGAATGTCATTGAGAAAAGCACTAAACAAATCAGGTTCTACTTTTCTCATAGATTTCCATGATATATGGTCGAGGTGCGAATTAAATAATTCTTTCGGAACACCTTTTGTTTAAGAATGTTTACTATTGCGTCCAACCACGATCTCTCAATTGCTTATGTATTGGCTGCTGTTTGTGGATTTACATAATTTCGCTGATGGTTAACCGTTGAATGCAGGTAACCAAATGTTCACGTAACCTAACGTAGTTCATATATAACCTGTAAAATATGTAAATATTTTTTAAAACCTAATGTTCACATAACCTTATGTAGTTCACATAACCTGTAAAATTTTATTTTTTTTATTATTCCTAATTTGTGTACGTTGCAATCTGTTCAATTTAAAACAATAAGCAACCCCATGACCCAATGAGATGAGGATGATGTGTATGACGTGTAAATGAGGTGTAGTCTTGTACAGACCCAGGCCAACCATTCCTAAGAGAGTATGGTTAATTAAACCACAACCATCAAAGTACACCGGTAACCACTGTCTAGCATTCAAATCCGTATAAAAGTAACTACCTTTACTAGGATTTGAACCAAGAACCTTCGTCTCTGAAAATCAGCTGTTAAACAGCTGATTTTGGCGACGACTTTACCTCTAGACCAGCCCGGTGGGTAACCTGTAAAATATGTGAATATTTACGCGCCAAAAGTGCTAGAAGACAGTGCTACCACATCAAGAAATACAATTTTCACTAAAGATAACGCGGTAGGCCACGTACTATAGTACCACCCAATGTTCTTAATCCATTGAACTTCGAAGCTGAGCAAATTTAACGTATCTATAGTTAATTTCACGTTCAGAATGCAGTACGGGAAGTTCATAAGCAATGTATTTTATTATGTGGGATTTTGAGCGCTACTATAATAAGCAACAATATCGATACCGCGCCTACAATACGTTCTCATTTACAAACTCCTATTGAATTTCCTAGTACGGAAACATCAGTGATTTTTTTCAAATTCGTTTATTATTTTTGTTTCCGTCCAACATAAATGACTTATAAATCAAATTAGACAAAATTCTGTATTGTATAACAAAGTAATAAATCTCCAGTCTTATTCGAGGCTACACCGTGATGTTTGTCAGTAATCTCAAAATCCTCTGGCTGCGTTAGGGGCGCCGCGCAGATTAAGCCCGGTGGTAGGGCTGCTACCTTACTGCTCCCAGACTCGCAGGATTTTCGTTTAGGGGTTACTCCCCTAGGCTCTTCCGCTCTCACCGCCGTTGGGAACTTTCCTCTTCCGCCGTGGAGACCGTTGACCGGTTTTCACCTGTACGCTAAGCAGGGGCCCTATAACTGGGTGCTACTATCCGGAGCCAGATAGACCCAGGTTTTTTTTACGAGGTTGTTACTCCTTCTGCTCCTCCTTCCTCATCACTTGATAGATGAGGCCCCGAGCTTGCAACTGGCGGTATTAAACAACACCGTTGGTGAAATTCCGTTGGCGAACACCGAACCAGATGTGGGAACGTAAACCACAAGGCAGAAGAGCTCTGGGTAGAACGAGGAAAAGATGGAGCTGAAGAGAGTGATGTCGGAACAGGGCAAGGCCTAAACCGTGAAGAGAAGAAGAAGAAGAAGAAGTAATAAAACACATATGTCTTCATTGAAAGAAAAGAAAGTTATAACTTAAGATGTGAAAGGTAAAAAATGTGACGCGATTTAAACATGGAACTTTTTACGAGCGTATCTTATATAAATATCTGAGTTTAATAATAACATTCATAATGTTTTTTGGGTTCAGGGTGTCTGAAAACGTGTAGCCTATATCCGATGAAAGTTAGATTTTTAAAAATCAACGAGAACAATACTTTCTTTCCTATATATTCATACAGGACAAGAGAAATTAAAAATCAGTGAAACTAATAATGTCAGTAAAACATTATTAAAAAAATTTATTAATTTTTAATGATTTTGTTCCAGGATCCAATGGATGTGATGGGAAAAAATCGTCGTTTCAATTTTTACTTTTTTTGAAATGTCAGATCTGACCGGAAATCAAATCTGGATGAACATAAGTTTGGTTACTTTATCTTTTCAACGACCTAACTGTTTTTTTTTTGCCGGCCAATGGCATGGTGGTCAGCTTGTACGCTGGGGTTTTCATGTTCGTTTCCTGGTCTGGTCTGGTGTTATTTCATCATTGATTTTCATCTATCACTTTTCTCCTCGTCTTCATTAGTAGTAACTGCAAAACAGTCTCTGTCGTAAAACAAAAACTGTTTATTTCACTTCATAATTTATTTTTAAATAACACCACTTTTTAAGTAAAAAAGTTTTTGTAAAATAAAATAAAAAATTTGTAAGATAATAACGATAAAAGTAACCATAAATTTTCACAATAAACATTAAATAGAACTCAAACAATAAATACACTTTAACACCGAAACAGAATAATGGAACTAAATTTCAAAAACAATACAAGAAACGAACACAAAAATAACGCGCAACGCAAAACTTAATGAACATTACAGAATTTGTTGATTTTATAGTACTAGAAACTACTTTATAAAATATATTGTGACACTTATCTATAAGGTCCGTTTTGGGATCTGGGTAAGTTAAATATTTAACCCACTATAGTTTAAAATTCAAGTATTTATTACAATCAAATTGCCGATAATAATTAACAAACGAATTATAATTAACTAATAACGACAAATAAACTTAACCAATTTACTTAATATTACTGACAAAATGACACAATAAACGTTAAACGAAAATTCACAGTCACGGTGACCTTCTCTAACGCACTGTTACGCAGTTCGCTCACTTATTCGTAGACAGATTGAGACTGAACTGACCGTGAACAAACCGGCTGCTTATATAGGTGGGCTAATGGGGATTTCGAGAAGAACTGAGATTTTTGACAATAATAAAAATACAAAATCCTTTTGACGGGTTCGGGATAAATATTAACAAATTAGGATTGAATAAAAGGTGTTACAAAAAGGTCAATAACCTAAATAACCTGGATTCAGAATAATAATAGAGATATCAGATAATTCAGAAAAATCAGATAATAACCTGCATTCCCAAAAAAACTGGTCAATAACCTGGATCTCTCACAATACCCGGACAACTATAGGAAGGCCTACCTGTTTTACCTACACAACTATTTATAATTATTTCTTGGAAACCCCATTTATCACTCTTATTATTTACTTCATCATTTTTAAAATCTCGGTTCTCGAAAGTTCTCGAACACACATTCCCTTTGTCACAATATATTAACGCTTTTAGTGACGAGTTTAAGAAGCTAGTAATTACAAAAAGAGCTTTTTTGTCATCAGTCTCTCAACTGGTTTGAGATAATAATTGCTGGAACAATGGCGGATGGTTTCCCTTGATACGTTATCAAATGAACTTTTGCACTACCTCTCCAAAATGGCTAATTAAATTTTATGCAGACTTTGTTTTAATATATTTTTTAAATTTATTTACAGATACTTTAACGGATTCGTGTTCATCATCTACATTTTTTCCGACTTCTGAACAGAAAATACAAAATGCACCAGTATTCACAGTAACTGGACGAGGTTTTCCAAAATTACTTCTTAATGGGTATTCCTATAATAAACATAGAATTTGTAAAAATGCAAGTAAAAGTGTTTGGAGATGCGATAAAAGATTATGGTGTTCTGCTCTTATCACATTAAACGGACAAGAAATACTAAAGGAACAACAACATTCTCATCCTCCTGATTGGCAAAAATGGTCCTGATAAGAGATGTTAGTACGGATTATTATTGCCAACTTAACAAACGTCTTCATCATCGTTGATAATTTAATAAATTTATTTTTGTAAATATTTGTAAAAATAAATGATCCGAAATATATTGTGTGCAATTAATCTTTTTATTAACCTTTCAAATTGAACAAATTATTGTAAACTTTAAAATAATATATGACTGATGATTTTTTTGTTTTGTTCTAGCCATATGTAGGTTCATAAGAAGACAAGAATTCAACTAGTAATCGACTGTAAAGTCAATACAATCCAAGAAATAAGATATATAGATAGTATGAGTCACGAGAATGTCTTTTGCGTAAGAGAAATCTTGACAGTTTTGCTAACCTCAACAGTGAGACACTATATATATTTTACTACCGTACAATTTCTCCGTTCGTTAACACATGTTACCTTCCAATTAATATACTTCGTTGTGACAGACACTTTTTCCACCTTAACCCCATTTTCTTTAATATTTTTCTTTAAGTACAAAGTTTCCAACCTAAATTTAGCATTTCTTTCAAAACCGGTAATAATGTTTCACATATCGGCATCACTTTCTTATTCATATAACCGTTTCCTTTTTTTTACAGGTGTCATAAAAACTGTTGATAAATAATTATCTTCTTCACTGTCTTTAACTTTCTTTTTTATATTTCAAATTGTGGAAAAACATGACAGTAGTTAGGCGCTCGCTCGCGGCTTTTGTTAAGAGGCACGGAAAGGTTTTTTGTTAAGCTTCAACTTCACAGCATTTTATTACATTGCATATTAGATTTCGTTCAGCACCATTAAAAGTTCAACCGCGTTTTCGAGAAACCGACATTTCCGTTTACGGTAACAAACAGTTATATTCGTATAGTTAATCTACAAAAGGTTCTGCGATGTACTGTATGTTTTCTAAGTATAGTTTACGTTGTTGTGTAGGTGAACTGATACCAAAGCAGTCGCGCATGCGCACTGTTGCTTTTCCCCCTCGTTAAAACCAAAGGCAAACTCGTGACTTGAGTAACTATAATACGTATTGTTGGTATCGCAACTGACGTTCGGAATGAAAAGACTTGTTAGAAAAGTACCAATAATTCGTATTGTAACTTTCATAACACTATTTTTATCTTATTGGCAATTTTTATAATATTTTAAAATTGGCATCTATCATTCTTCTTTATCCGTCCGTGCGTAGTACCAAGATATCAGAAACTACCAGAGATAGCAACAAACGGTTTTCGGATTCGTAATCTACACAAAAGGTTAGTGGGCCTGGATTGGGGTTGGAGCTCCACTTCCGGTCGGAAGTGACCCAAAACCGGAAGTCAAGAAATCAAAGTCGGAATATATAAACAAAAATACTATTTTTTGAGCCCTTAAACTTAATATACTTCTTAAAAGAGTAGTTACAGATATAACTAATACTTTTCATCATAAATCAAAAGGTAACCCTTTTTAAAAATTGCCACCAGCCATGAGAGGCGTCGCCTAATAAAAGGGATTTTGGAGGGCGTATTCATACAGGTGTTTCCTAATGTGTTGATCTAATGGTAAGTCTGTTGTAACAAAATGTGCTCGTCTTTGAATAGTACATTTCAATAATTGTCTACTACAGAGTATCTCTGAATTAACTTTATTTAAGTATTTGTGTAATTCTTGAGGAAAATTTTCTCTCGTATCTTAAGCACATTTTTATTGAATATTTAGGCTGTAAATTCTGACAGAATGAAATTTTTTGGGCGCATTATTCTCAGATTTTTCTTCTTCAGTTAACCAACTTAGTTTCTGAAAATAATCAATGTATTACAGGGTGAGCGAATTAACCTCAAGAAGTACGGGAGGACACTGCAGATCTATGGAATATTACATGGCTATGGTTTACAGGTTTTAAAATTTTACGGTTTAAACGTACATTTTTTTGAAATCTTCCAAACAGTGAAATAGTTAGGGGATTTTTGTTAAATTTTTTTAAAAATTTTGGGTTTGTTTTTAAGTAATCAAAGAAAAGCTTTCAATAACGAACCTATTAAATAGGTTCGTTATTTTATAATTGATTATAAAGGTAAAAATTTATGCGACATTTTCAAGGATCTGACGTTGGGTGTGAATGAGCGAAATTTCTTTTAAAAACTATTAAAAAAATTTGATAAATACATTTTTAAAACTAACTATTCCGGGAATATGGAGCGTTCCGAAACAATTGTTCGGGACGTTTGGTTATCGTAATATATTCCCATTCGGCACCTAAACTTCAGTTATTAAATAACTAACACGTTTCTACCCCGTAAAAATTTCCTGTTTATAATCTTACCAAACAGTCATGGTGTATTTCCTACTTATAGTTTCTCCATAATGAAGTATATAAACTGTGTAATTTCTTCATTGAATCAACTGAAATCTAGATGAAGTAAAGTTGCATTCCTCTTCCTGCTATATGTGCCATCAGATCCTTGGTTTTTTAATTTACCACATTGCGTTATCCTTCTTGTACGGTTACATCACGTGCACCTGTGATCACTCTTGTTCTCTGATTAAGTATACAGGATAAAGGAAATTAACGTAATTTATTTAGATTTTTTTACACATGTGTGCCCAGTTGTTCAGGTCTCATTGAAGTAAATGTATTATATGTTTGTACGTTATATTCTTTTCTGTTGTCTGTTAGTGATACTATTTGTTGTTGTTTTGTTGTTAATATTATTTATCGATGTTGTTAAAAGTATTGTATTGTAGTGTAGTATGTATTGTTTGTAATATTATTGTTACATTTTTTTCCAGTAATATGCCGTGTGGAATCCCATTTTAGTTTAGCCGATGTCAAAATAAAATTTGAAGAAATACCAAGTCCTGTTGTGAAAATCAGTGATAATTATTTAGACGACGATCGTAATCGACGGCCTAATCTGCAACAGAACTTATATTGTATTGGTAATCTCACGAATACGACCGACGGTGTGAGCGTTATTAGTAATAATGAATTACAAAGTGTCTCCGAATATGATAGTTGCGATTATAGAAAAGATGTTACGTCAAATAACAATGTTATTATTAATTCCAATGATAAAAGTCAGGGTAACAATTCTGAGTGTGATGATCCTGGCAAAGTAAAACCGGAGAAAGATTCTCCAACATTTACGGAATGGTATTCCAACCCTCTTTCCTCATTTAATTCGTTTGGTGAATTCGTAAAGACTAGCCGAGGAAAAGAATATAAACTCTTATTTAACGGCCATCTTTTTCGTGTAAGCCTAGAGAATCAAGGCTTCACGTTCTGGAAATGTTGCGTAATGGGCTGCCGTTCGAGTGCGAAATCTAAAGGGTTTAATCCTCCGCTGGTCTCTTTGATTGTTGACCATAATCATGAACCTCGGCCATTGAATCTTTCTGCTAGCAGCAGTAACCGTAACATAACTACTCATCGACGTGGCAGTAACATTAAATATTACGCGAATGGAAATTGGGAACAAATGTCTTATAATACAACGGAATCAGATCGAACGGTTAGTGCGACTGAACAAAATCAGACAAGTATCAATTGTAATTCAGTCGGTCATCTAGTGAGTTTTGAAGGGAGTAAACCGATGAAATCTGGTAATCTTTCACAAAGAAACAATTTGAAGGGCCTGGGAAAACCTAAAAGTTTTAATTATGATTTAGTCGGAAAATTCAAGGAAACGTCTGGACAAACGAAACTAGAGTATGGAGGAGAATTGTTTAACAAAAACGGTTGTACTAGAAACGGTGAAACATATTGGCAGTGCGAATGGGAGTCTTGTTTGGGAAGTATCAAATCGTTTAGTAATGACCCTTCCAAACTTTGTTTAATCAAGCCACATAACCATGCTTCAATAAAGCTAGAGAATGTTGAGAATAATATATTGAAAAATCCTGATACGAATCATACTGAAACAACTCAAATATTAGACAAAGAAAACCCTCAGGAACCTGTCTTTTGTAATTTGGAAGGAAATTTTTATGATTCTTATGAGCATAATAAACCGTTGAAGTTATTAAATGTAAATTGTGGTGGTAATGCATCCAACAGAATGTTTTGGGAAAATGAAAGTCCTGGTGAAAATATAAACCATGAAGTACGTGGTAGTTCATTAACTTATGAGTCCAGTTTGTATCCTTATTCCTCGGTGGGAAAATTTAAAAGTAAACGGAAAAAGCTAGGAAGACCACCTAATCTAAATAATTACAATTTGGCTGGTAAATTCCAAAAGGATGGTGGGAAAACCGAACTTGAGTGTGAAAACCATATGTTCACATTTAGCCATATTAGCAAAGGCGGGAACATATTTTTTTGGAAATGTAAAGTAGATTCATGCCCTGGAACTGTTAAATCGTGGGGTTTTGATCCTCTTAAACTTGCTTCAGTTAGAAAACACAAACATTTCGGTCAAAGAAATGTGTGTTTGACTCGTCACCCCAAACCATCGCATCCTATTTCTGAAAATTCAGAATTAAACGTTCACGAAATATTTTATCAACGGCATTGTTCACGTGATTTAAGTAATGGTTCTGAGTATTTAAAATCAAATCCAACTGAAACTCAGCCCTTTCCTGAATCTCGTAATCGTTCGGGTCCTTCTATTTTTAAACCATATGCATTAGAAAATACTTTTAATGTATCAGACGTAGCGAATCATTCTAATGAAAACGACCCGCCAACGAATTCTCGTCAACTTTATGAACATCCAGTTTATTCAGAACGTGGATCTTCTCTTTCACCGATGAAAAATAATTCTAACGAGAAGGAAACTGAGAAGGCTGAAGAACCTCTGAAATTTTTGAGTCCTTCACAATTTGTACTGTGTTGCTTATCAGCGGCAAATAGTCCTGGTCAAACTGAGACACAAATTGGTCAAAGTCAACAATATGTAAATCCTTCACAGTGTGAATTATCTTCTATACCAGTGAATAATAGTGCCATTGAGAGCGATTTACAACACATTGGTCAAAATCAACAGCTTACAAATCCATCAGAGTTTGAATTTAGCTCTGTACCAATGAAAGATGTTATTAATGAAAATGGTACGCGAAGTCTTGATCAGTATCGGCAACCTGGAAATCCTCCAATATTTGAGTGCTCTTCTCTACCGGCAAACTATCGTTCTGACATTGAAGCGCAACATGTTGATCAATTCCAACCGCAGCGTACTTTACAACTGAATTCCTCTTTTGAATCAATGAAAGCTTTTTCCCAGGAAAATAAATCCCAAAAGGTTGGTGAATCTTTAAAAGTTTCGAGTCGCACATTATCTGATCCAGATTATTTGCACATGGAAAATATCAGTAACAAGAATGACCAACAAATTATTGACATTAGTAAACGTCCAAATTTTACAGTATTTGAATTTGGTTCATTGTCAGTGGAAAATAGCAATAGGAACCAAACGGAAAAACTTGATGAAAGTCAGCATTTGAGTGGTACAGCTTGTGAAACCGGTTCTTTTCCAGTAGAAAACGAATCCGATAAGATAGAAACAAAAAATATCGATGAAAGTCGTAAATTTCCTAGACATACAGAAATTGAATCTGATTCTTTGTCACTGATGGGTACAACTCAAAAGGCTGAAACTCAAAATATTAATAATCGTAACTTAAGCCCGAGTGGTACTGAATTTGAATCCGTTTCTTTGTCCGTGGAAAATAGTAAAATTGAGATGCAGAGCACAAATGAAACTTGTACGGAACTTGAATCCGGTTCTTTGTCTGTGGATAAAGTTAGTAATAATAAGACTGAAAATATTGATTGTTATCTTAAACGGGGTCGTACAGAATGTGAATCTGATGTGTTGCCAGCAGCAAAAAAGAGTAATGAATATGATGAATCGATAGCCACTGTTGTATGTAGTTTGCGTCCGAGTCAAACAACAATTGAATCCGGTTGTTCGTCTGAGGAAATCGGTAGATATCAGAGTAAAGTGGAAACTTTTGGTGAAAGTGTTAATTCTGTAAACGAGAAACATGTCGCTCAAAATTATCAATGTCTGAATCGTTCAGAGTCTGAACTTTGTTCTGTTTCCGTGGAGACTGTGTCCAATGATGTAAATGAAAGTTCTGTACAGGGAAACAAGAATTTTGGACAAGCTGATGATATTTGCTCAGATGAATTCTGTTCAGTCTCGGTGATAAACAGTTGTAATGTAAGGAAGACACCGAATGTTGATGAATTTCTTAAAAATGCTAACGTTTCAGATAACTTAACGTGTTTGTCAACTGAACATTGTTCCAATAAAATTGAGACAACGGTTATTGATGAAAGTGGTCAACTTCAAAGTTGTTCAGTATTACAATTATACTCTGAATCAGTGGAAAATAATCCCAATGAGAATAAGACTTCTAGTTTTTCTACTAAGTCCAAGACACGTGGTATTTGTGAAAGTCCGCCAATTCTGAGTCATTCAGAATCGGAATTCGGTTTAGTGCCAGTCGAGAAATGCCTCGGTAACAAAGAGAAAGATAATATTGATGAACGTTCAGGTCCTTTTGAATTTGGAGGTAGTGGTTCGTTGTCCGTAGAAACGCATTTTAATGATCAGTTGCATGATGTTGGCGAAAGTTGTAAACCTGTGACTCGTTCAGAATTCGATTCCAGTTCTTTGTTAGTAGACGATTCTTATAATGAAAGTACGAAACAAAATTCTGGAAAATGTATTATACTTCCGAGTTATTCACAATTTCAGTCTGGTGTTTTACTACCCGAAATTACTTCTATTGTGAGCGGCACAGAAAATGTTGAAAATTTGCTTATAATTCCGAGTTCTCAATTTGAGTCCGACGTTTTATTAGTAGAAAATAATACTGATGTGATTTCGAAAGAGAATGTTGAATGCCGGGTACTTCCAACTCGTTCAGAACTCAGTGGTTTGCCCGTGGAAAACAGTTCAGATATGATCATTGGAGAAAATATTGTTGAATTTCTTGGTGAATTTCTGCAATTCCCTGTTCGTTCAAAATTTCAATCCATCTCGTCGGTGGAAAATAGTTCTACGGAAAATCAAACGCCTATTGTTGATGAATCCCCAAATGTACCGGGTCATTTACAGTTTGAATCTGGTTGTTTGTCGGAGAATCCGAATGAAATTGAAACGGGAATTGTTAGCGAATCTTCCTGCCCTTCGACCCGTTTAGAATTAGAATCTCATTCTTTGTCAGCAGATGGTAACTCTAATAAAAGCGATACACTCAATGTTGATGAATTTCCGAATCGTTCTGAACTCGTTTCCGGATCTATTCTTGTTGAAAATAAATCTATAGTAAACGAAAAACATAATGTTGAAGATTTTAGTGAGTCGCCCAATCATTCAGAATTTGTACGTGATTCTCTGTCAGCGGAAGGTAAATTGAAAGAAAATGATACACACGGTGCTAGAGAATCATGTAATAAAGTATGCCTTTTAAAATGTGTAACGGATCCATTGTCAGAAGATTGTAGATGTTATGATTTTGGGAAAAAAGATATTGTTGGAGATAATCGAAATCAGTTATATTCGGATATTGACTCAGACTCTTCGTCAGCGATTTTTTCATGTGATGACATCAAAGCTCAACCTCTTGAGTCGGTAGATCCATGTGATAAACAATTGAAAACACAAGTCGATAAATCACGCGAAAATGGAACAGCCCTGTCCCAATCCCAATCAGTTGATAGTTGTGAGGTTCAGTCGAATGTACACGATGAGAAGTTCAACGAATTGGTTTCTACACCTAAATTTGAATTCATAACTTTAGGAGGAGAGTCGAAATTAAAGTTGATGGGCATTACGTATTCTAAATGGATGGCCAGTACAAGCGGTTCAGAGTACTGGAAATGCGATTCTAAAGATTGCCAAGGTAGTATTAAATCGTTTGGAACAGTAGATCCGCTTTTCAATCCAATCAAGCCGCACACATGCGTTCTTTCAAAAATGAATTGAATGATAATAGAAATGTTATTTGCTCAAACGCATTTTTAATCTGCGGGAAAGTGTACTGCAGATGTGCGATTTTAATCTTAGCAATTATAATCTCTTCCTTGTTACTTAATAATGTACCTTTGTAACTTAATAATGTAACTTTAAATATCTTTTGAGATTTTTCTATAAGAGTCCATTAATAACTACGGAGAACGTTGTAGTTGTACAGACAACTTTATTTGCTCAAAAGTATAACGATTATTTTGGAAATGTTGATTATTGCAATGTATAATGTGATTTATATATGTAAAGTTAGTATTTTTTGTACTGAATCCTAACTACATACGTACTGGATGATTTTTAATGGCATGTAGCTCAAAATATCAAATGATTCTTATCTGATTGATGAGGTTTCTTTCGTGTGTCAATCTATATTATATTACAGTAAAATCCGCGTAATAAAAATATTAAGAAAACGCCACTTGTTAACTTACTAGACGGAAAAGCGTCGTAGCCGAGGTACAAGTTATATCTTTAAAGGTCGCACCCCACATGACCGCACCGCGTGACGGCCGTGTGTTTGGCGTCACACGGAGAGAGATTAGTACAATGGAATTAAGCCGGCTAGTCCCCAACCTGTCCGCACCCACATCAACTAGTTTTTGACGGACACGGCCCGTGTGCGGTACAGTGTTCGATTTATTTTTTGATTCGTACTATATTATAAAAAAAATTTTACTATTCGTACTATTATACTATTTCGTAAAAAACGTAGAGAAATTAATTGAGGAGGTCAGAAAGTTTCCTGTTTTGTATGACCAATCTAATGAAAAATACAGAATATAAAATTTCTGTGATGACTTCGTCACCAATCAACATCATCTTCCTCTAATACAAGTGCTATCATCCCTAATTCGCTTTTTTTTTAAACTTCTTATAATTTTTCTCAACGAAACAGCTGCAATGAAGCTACATGAGCTTCAGAAATAATACTGAACTACCTAGTGTGTTGTGCAACTCACGAATCAGGTGCGGACAAGTCAGGTAGACCCGTAACCGTCACTGCAAGTCGGCCGACTTGCGGTGGGGTCCAACCTTAATGAGATGATCTTTATAAAACTATCGCATTGATCATATAACTACTCAGTAAATCGTGTCTGCCGAAATTAAAGATTGCGGCCTTGTTTGGAAGTTTAGGGCAAAAGCGTAGCCTAATTTAAGTTGTAGGAAATTAAAAACCTAGGTTACAATTTTTATTTCAAAGATTTTTCTCATGAAAATTTGGTAAAAATGTGATATTTTATGATTGCGGCCTTAGTAGTTTTATTTTACGACCGAAGTGTATATAATTAAATTTATAGGGCATTTAAAAACCTACAGCTTTCATTTCAGTCAATTTTTTTAACAGTCTAGTTTAGCGTTAATTAGTTACTTTTTTGTAATTTTAAGTTCCACAGCGGTTAATTTTCATTTAACTTTCGTTCACTCGTGATTAAAATTAGGTTCTATTTTTCATTTGTTATATCGGGAAAAGAAAGTCGTGTGAGCGGTTCACACAAGATTTTTCCGTTAAAAGTGTTTCATTAATTGGCAAATGCATGCCACTTTTATTTTCAAACATTTCTTTTTATATTTAGTGATTTGCTGTTATTTTTCATGAAAATCTGTAAAAAATTGATTTTTTAAGATTTCGGCTGTAGTATGGATTTTACGACAAAAGTGTATAATATAATCAAATTTATAGGAAATTAAAAGATCTGCAAATTTTTTTAGGCATTTTTTCTACGGAGCCTAGTTTACCATCAAAGAGTGATTTTCCGTATCATTAAGCTAAACTAAATTTTGTTTTCATTTTGCATCATTCACTCATGATTAAAAGTAGGTTATTTTTTTTTAGGTTAGTTCTTTGTTCATTTCTAAAGTTTTATTACTAACGTTAGGTTTTATTTTTCATTGTTTACATTGGAAAGAGAAAGTTATGTGAGTATTAATATCTGCATAGCTTTTTTGTACCTAACTTAAAAAACCGTGTATTTAGCTGGAAATCGTGGTAACTGTGAGCGTATTAACGGATTTTACTGTAATATGGATTGCAATAATTATCGATGGTATTAATGAAGAATATCAAAACATATTATTTAAAAAAAAACAACAAAAACGCAATTAAAACCAATAAAAGAAGCAATATTAATGAAGCTGTATTATTGAAATTCATGATGAAATGTTTCATATCCGAATTATTAGGGTAATTTATTGGTTTATTTGAAATACGTACAAGGGACTTAAATAATTAACGAAGTTAATTGGTATAAAAAAAGGACGATTTATTCGATGACAATGATTCTTACAGTACTTTTTTAAACATTGTCCCTAGCTATATTTAATCGTATGTCGCACTTTTCTGTGAGCTTTTTGATTCTCGCAGCGTAGATGTATTTACATTACTGTTTCAACCATTTGTGTGGTCTTTTTATTTTGATCGCTTTGTTGTCATCGAATTTTTTCGAGTTAAAAGTCTTTGAGCTGGCGGAACAACTGATAAATCGGACTGAGCGCGGTCTGTAAGGACGAGTTGGCAACACCTCCCAACCAAACTTCTCCAGCGATTCGCTCGTTTTTTATGTAGTGTTTTCCATTGGAAGAGAATTACACCTTATGAGAGAGTTTTGTTAAGTTTTCGCGTTATCGTGAGTTTCACTTTCTGTTAAAATAGTATTCATTGTTCACGGTACGTTTTTCTTGTAAATAGTCACAACAAATTGGGCGTTGCGAGGCCTTGAAGATCAAAATTACTCTACCGGTTAACGGTAAAGTACTTTGAATCCGCACAAATCTCTTTCGTTCTTAAAAATGATGTAGTCATTTAATTGGCTGACCATGTGATAAGAAACAGAACTATATTTTTTAGCACTGGAACTAACAGATAAGAGTAAATAATTTAACACTCGTCCTGTCTGTTATTGGCCGAATTTTGTGTACTATCGGAAATTAATTATTAAAAAGTTATGTCCCTACTCCATCGCCAACGTAGACGTCAGTGAAGATTTCCAGAAGAGTGTGGTAGGTGTTGCGTTCGTCTCTGTGTGATAAATTTTTACGGAATCTTGTGTAAATTTTATGGAATAATTCGTTTACGTACATTTTGAGATATTTTGTACGTAAAGGGTCTTTGGTAACGAAAAAAGGAGTATTTGCTTGTAATTTGTTGTAATAATTTTTACTGAAATCGTTGGATTTTTTTTGAAATTACGGACGGACGTCTTAGGCTATTTGCACACACACCGATTTTGGACGGCCGATTTTTTACCGGCCGTCCAAATTCCAATAGTGAACTGCATGAGGGAACGGAACCTGGCACACACGCCGACCGCTGATCGGCGCCGGTAAAATCCCGATGAGCAGCCGGCCACTGCCACTGTGTACCGCCGATGCCGGTGGAGTATCGGTCTCTCAGTGGCGTACGTGACTAAATACATGCTGGCACAGGCACCGATTGTTTACCGACCGTCCTCGGCAGTTCTCGCTGCACCATCTTCCATTCCAGCCGACTGCTGTGCTGATATAGGACTACATTTATCACTATTGTTATTAGTGCGTGTTAAATAAATTTCCAATGGGTGAAGTTATAGATAATGATGTCCTTATTTCGTTAGTGGAGGCAATTTGATTGATAGGATGAATCCAGCACTTGAGCTTAATTCTACGTCGCTTAATACGGCGATACAAAAACCACATAGCAACTACTCGTTTAGGATTCATTATTATTCAATAATCTCGTGCCACGACAATGCAACTGGTTGTTTGACACGACACGCACATTCCCGGTCACATTGTCAAAAATGACAGTCAGTCACCACGGTAAAAATTCGGTATACCGGCTACCGATAAAATATCGGCCGATTTTTTACCGACCGTCCAAAATCGGTGTGTGTGCAAGTAGCCTAAGGTTTGACTGACATGTATCCAAAGTGGCCGGTGATAAGCTATTAGGATAAACTGTATTCCATACTAATTTGTCTCGTTAATTATGTAATGTCCCTTGTATATTTTATATATCTCTTTGTATACAAAAGAGAACTGTTTCTGTTTTCCGTCTGAATGGACAAATTTTATATTTCTTGTTCACTGTTACTTTATTGATGTTTCTATGAACTCATTGTAATATTTTTTTAATAATTATACAATATTTTGTACTCGGTATATTTTATGTACTGTAACTTTGATGTGATATTAACGATATGTGTAATGTAACTTTGATGTGATAATTTAATGTAACTTTGATGTGATACTAACATTTTTAATGTGACAATGTAATTATCTGTGATGTCAATTTACCATTCATTAATATATACAGATGTAGCCTATCTATTATTAAATGGTATATAAATTGTTATAACTGTTAGTCTTTGATATGAAAAACTTTTTTATGTTGTTATTTCTATTGTAATAAATTATCATAGCCAAAAAAAGTATGGTTTTTCGAATTTTCAAAACTTATATTTTCTGTTTCGTGTGATATGCTTGTTTATGTAATCATCGTTGTGTTTCAATGTTGATACATTAATGTTAAATGTTTCAATGTTGTTTATTTGTAATAGTACTAGTAAGTTATTATAATATGTGTTCATTGGTTAAACTAGTCTATTATTGGCTAAAGTTAATTATAATTATTAATATATTTTTGTAAAAACATCCTTGTTAACCGATTTGGTTGGAATTTGATTGGTTACGAGATAAATTGACGTATAACGGTTATCGGAACTAATAAAAGATGTAGGTTTTTTTATCTGGCACGCGCGTGTGCTTAATTAATTAGCTGTATATACTCGGTTCTGTAATTAAGATTGATTATGACGTGTTATGGGTTGTGAAAGTGTGGACTGTACACTAAGAATGTTAGGAGAAAGAATTAGGGTGCATGTTCCACCTGTAACTCACTTTCTCCTTTTCTTTACTCATAAGGTTACTTGGCGCTTTCTCTGCCTGTTAATTACTCGAATAGGCCTAAATTGATATTGGTTTATAGAGTTGTACGTTAAGTAAAATTACGATTACCATTTGTATATTAACCTGGGCATCTCATTTGAATGCTCCAATCGTGTACAAGCCGGTTTTTTAAAAATGACTCCTACCGTTTACGAGTTACAGCTGATTTTTATCAGTCGAATAAATTAAATATTGATCAGATATGGTCAAGTACTTTATTTTATAAACCTGCACGAGTTGTTTTTTAATATGACTTTTCTACGTTAAATATACTTAAGCGATTATGATTCATTTGTATTGAAATGGATGTTTTTAGTCCGCGATATAGCACTGCAGAGATTAATATACCAGTATTTTGGAAGATACTATACATTTTTCGTACGCATTGTCCCTCACCTACTTCATAGCTAGCCAATGACTTGCCAGCAACGTTGCCAATAATTTTTCTTGTAGCTCTGTTGTATATTCCGTCAGCCATTTTTTTTTTTTTTGGTCTTTTAATAACATTGTAACTTATGAACGTACAACCAGCTGATTCTATTATAAAATATTCCATGTTAACGCGCTCTATAATCGATGTGTTCAGTACGAGATGCAAGACACGAGTGAACTACTGCGGCTGTTATACGCATGCGCGCGTAATGTTTGTGTCAAGCTGATACATTCGTACAATCTGACAACGGTGTCAAACGCTCTGATTTGTCTAATCGCGTGGAACAGCAGAGCTCATCAACTGTGAAAAGCATTATAGTATTGGTATAGTTTCGGCTGGCTGAAGATGTGGAGGAACGGAACTGTGCAATTTCCCCCTTTCCACCAGGCACAATTCTAATGAGATGCCTAGGCCAGTAATGTAACATCTTCTCTCGTATTTGACACATGTGAGACGGAATTTAGTTGATTCGTAGAAAGTTTTCGGATTTAGTGAAAACAATTGAAGTAAAATAATCGCACAAACAAATTTGCTCAATTTACTTTTATTAAATTACTTAGAAACGTTATTAAAACGTATAGTATATACTTAGAATAGTAGGCATTTAAAAACAATGAGACTGCATGTTGTAGATGTTCTGAACATTTGAATGTTGACGGTGAAACTGAGCTTAAACATTACATGCGTGTGACAATTATTTGTACGTCAGTTATAACGTGAAAAGTTTTACTCGGATTATTGGATGTGTCGGACTAGATTTGTTTTAATAAATTATATATCTCTTAAATTATTTTAAACTGTATTGATAAGTTGATGTATTGATTCATCCTCATGCCGAGGGTAATTTGTAAACCCATCTACTTCTTGTACAACGCCTCTTGTTTAGATCCATGTAGCGTCTTGGCTGATGATTTTTTAAATATTTTTCTGTATATGTAATAATAATTCTTACCTGTCGGTTAACATGGGGGGAGGGAGTTTAGAGCTTGTTAGATGGTACATGGCTTTTCAGTTACATGACCGGTCCATTGAAGTAGTGATTAGTGCACCTGGCTTCTATGCACAGGGCCCCGGTTTCGATTGCCGGTCAAGTCTGGGATTTTTAATCTCCTGCGTTAGCCTCAATGTGTTAAACAGTCGGATGTAAAATCAAAAAAGGGAACGAAAAGATATTCGTATCAGTACATATATGATAATGAACAGCCAAAACAAAACAAATTAAATATAACACTCACCTCAGAGTATTACATTTATTCAAGATCTTTCGTCTCTCTCGGGTACATCATCAGGAATTATATACACACACTAAACACATATAACATAGTATAGTATAGTGGCGACTATTTACAACACTATGGGTCGTTTGTCGCAGTCAAAACGCCATTTTTGTCTGTCTTGCCATGACTCCTCCTCCATGTTTCTTCTTCCCATGGCTCTGTCAATACCTTCCATCCATCTCCCTCTCGGTCTTCCTCTTTTTCTATTTCGCTGCGGTCTCCAGTTCCACGCCTTCAGTGGGATTCGTACGTTGCTCATTCTTCGCATGTGACCATACAAGTGCAGTTGTTTTCTCTCAATACGGTCTATTATTGAGTCTTCAATGCCCATTATCTCTCTTACTCTTATATTCGTTACCCTATCTCGTAACGTCAATCTGCAACATCTTCTCCAATATCTGTTCTCCACTGTACTGATTCTATTTTTCATGTTTTGTGTAATGGTCCACACCTCTGCCCCATATGTCACCGTACCTTCCACTATTGCTGAAAATATTCGTTTCTTTATGTCTTTTCTTATGTTGAGACTCCACAGAATTGAGTTCAGTTGACCAGTTAATGCCTTTCCTTACATATATAACATAAATCCTTACATATAACATAAAACATTAAAACAAATGGTCGAAGACCACGTCAATTATTTTCTATTTCATTAACCATGCCGCGCGCGGTTATTCGGCCGAATGACGGTAAAATCATTTATTCCTAGTTTTATTTCTTATCGCAACTTTGTAACAATTTGAAATTTGTTACGAATTCGCGATAAGAAATAAAACTAGGAACAAATGATTATACCGCCATTCGGCCGAATAACCGCGCGCGGCATGGTTAATGAAATAGAAAATAATTGACGTGGTCTTCGATCATAATTGTTTTAATGTTTTATGTTATATAGGGTGATTCAAAAAGAGCGCCGGTTTTGATATATCAAATTAAGAGATTTATTTTATTGAAAAACTGAAAATAAATACATCAACAAGTTCATCTTACCTTCCGATTTCATGTATGAAAAATGATGTCATGCATGTGTCCTCCTCTACTGCGCTGGCACGCATCAACTCTGTCCATGAAATTGGATATTACTGCACGACAAGTTTCGACTTCCATTTGCCCGATAACCCGTCGAATTTCCTCCTTCAAGTCAATGATGTTTCGGGGTTTATTGGCATACACCAATGACTTCAGATGACCCCAAAGATGAAAGTCACAAGGCGCAAGTCCCACGACCTTGGTGGCCATTGATGGTCGGAATTACGAGAAATGATGCGATCCTGGAACCGTTCACGGAGCAACAACATTGTTTCTCGTGCAGCAACTGAATTTTATACGGGTGATATTGGAGATCGTACCGAAGAATTCTCCGTACAGAAGAACATCGTAAACCCAATTGTTGAGAACGGCGACGTATTGATTTTGCTGGGCTAACAGCCACACTGTCACGAACCAACGCAACGTTCTGCTCAGTTCGGCCAGAACGACGACGTCCAGAACTTTTAAGGTCGACTGTTGAACCCGTCTCAAAAAACTTTTTCATGAGCCTGCGAACTGTTGATTCATTCGGTGCTTCATTACGTCCTAGAGTACCGCGAAGTCGCCTGACAGTAGCCGCATAACTCTCTTCACTCTGGTAAAATGTTTTGACGATTAACACTCGTTGCACAATAGTAAACTTCTCCCTGGTTAGACACAGACTGCGAGAGTACTACACTGCGAACAAGAGAAACTACAACTGAATCGTCAATCGGAATGTTCTCCGAAATAGAAATGAGGTCTAACAATGTTGCCAACCGATAAACAAAAATTTACCAGCCGTTTAAAAACCGGCGCTCTTTTTGAATCACCCTATATGTGTTTAGTGTGTGTATATAATTCCTGATGAAGTCTCCGAGAGAGACGAAAGATCTTTAATAAATGTAATACTCTGAGGTGGGTGTTATATTTAATTTGTTTTGTTTTGGTTGTTCATTATCATATATGTAGTGGTGCAAACAAAGGAAAATAATGTTTAATAAAATAATATTCGTATCAGTATATTTTGTGATTGTTGGAGATCGATGACCGAGTGCTTATTTTTGTTATTTTTTTTTCAAAAACAGTATCACAATTTCAGAGAAAATATGTCTACAAATCGGCGGGCATTCTAGGCGCACACACACACGTAGGGTAAATATATTTCATTAAGCATAGTAGTTCATTGGTAGTGAAAGGGCAACAACAATCTAGAGCTTTAGATCTCCCCGTAAAGTTGCTCATAAATGTTTTCTCAAACGGGCGAATTAAACATGAATAGTCTTCCGCTGCATCGCTTTGTAGCTTGCATCTACTGTTGGCATTATATTATTTTCCCAGATGCCATGTACTAATCTAATCTAAACAATCTATTTTGGATATCTTGCCTGTTCCTTATGAATATACGTCTCATAGAATATTTTGATTCATTTATAATTACTTATGTAAGTGTTTCGTTGTTATAGTAAGCAGGCACGTAGCCTGAATTTTGGTTGGTGGTAGGAGCTGAGTATGGAGAATCGAACCAGAGATCCGCTGTATATGAAGCTGTTATGGAGTATGAATTTATGTTCAGGCGGACTATAGCCTCTCAAGCTCCCCCCTGCCCCTTCCAATGGCTACGTGCCTTTTAGTATTTAAATGTATTTTTTATAAAATGAATGTTATTGTTGTCATTATTATCAGGGTATAGCCCAAAAAATGTTAACGTTAAGATTTTGTCTAGGCCTAGTAATATTATTGTATTTTGATATTTTTATTAAAATAATATATATATATATATATATATATATTTATATTCTATAAATATTTTTGTATTTTTTGATTAATGTTTTACTTTATTACGTAAGTTAATTTAGTTTCTTCTTATATTTTCGGGTAACACTTAAGGATCCCATCGAAGTACTAATTTTCACTTTGTCTACCATGTATGAAGGTATAGGGAAGGAAAATTCTAGGTATTGTTTTCATTTTGATTTTTTTTAAATTGAGGTTTCATTGGAAATACACCCATAAACCATAGTTTTACTGGTTGGTGTGTGTGTGTGTGTGTGTGTTTGTGTGTGTATGTGAACATCATATCTCAAGAACGGAATATGGTACGAAGTTAAAACTTGAAACTTAAATTAGGTACCACAATGACACCGGGCACGAACATTTTCATCAAAGTCGGTGAACCGGAAGTAGTATAGTTTTTTCGTGTACTTTTTAACTTTTACAATTTTGTCAAAAACTCCTCTTACGATTTTGTTTAAAATTGCTTCTTGTAATTCATTTTTTGTGATTTACTAGATACATATAATGCCCAAAACAGGCAGGTGGAGTGTTTTTTTAATTGCACTCTATCTGTTTGGTCCAGGGCTAAAACAAATAGTTCTGTTTCTTATCACATAGTCAGCCACTTATATGACTGAACTATTTAAGAACAGAAGAGGTAGAGGTGTAGAAGACACTAGTCAGAGTTATCTCCTCTGTTAGTGTTTTTTCCGCTGTTAGTGCAGCTTTCTAACCAACTGTTGATGGGAAATTAAACTTTTTTGTGTACATTTTGTTTCTTTTCCCGTAAATTTAGATTTTTATACTTACATACGTTTTTCTCAGAAACTATTTAACTTACCAGGCTGAAATTTTTAACAGTTAATTAATATCATGTACATGCGTAATGAATTTCACTATGCAGCCAGACCCTGTGGTGAGTGAAGTGAAGGTATCAATTGCAGGGTGGAAAGTGAGTGCTTTTCGGAGGGCCTGGCATGCTGATAAGCATACTCTTTCAGCTCAGTGAGGAAGGCAACGGTAAACCACCTGACTCCTCGTTTTACTTAGTAAATCCTCTAGAGGTTCAAACCAGCCTTTCGGCTGTTGACCTAAACAACAACAGATACATATAGTGAGTCACGAGAATGCCTTTTTTCTTTTTTTTTTTTTTTTTTGGTTTAACGTCCGACTGTTCTGCAATTACTGCTAATGCAGACGGTGAAGGATGAAATGATATTTTGTAACGTATGAAAAAATGCCATGCCTGAATGGGATTCGAACCCAAGACCGCATGATGAGAGGCGAGCACGTTACCAACTGCGCCAATGCGGCCGGCAGAGAATGCCTTTTGGCTACGGATGAGCTTAGAGGAAGAAAAGAGAAATCTGATAGTGTTGCCAATCTCAACAGTGAGACACTATATTTTACTACCCTGCAATCGCACCGTTAGTTTACCACATATTTCCTTTCAATTAATATACTTCGTATTGATTTGACACTTTTTCCACGTAAACTTCATTTCCTTTAAAATATTTCTTAACGTACAAAGTTTCCAACTAAAATTTAGCCTTGCTTTCAAAACCGTTAATAACATATCTCATGTTAGCGTAACTTTCTTATTGATACAACCGGTTACATTTTTTTACCAGGTGTCAAAAAAAAAATTAGTGTCATTCGATTACTCTTAAAAGAGTAGATACAGATATCATTGGGTTTAAAGCTTCGGTTTCAACCGGAAGTCAAGAAATCTAAGTTGAAATTTGGAAACAAAAATAGTGTCATTCGATTGATGCTTCTTAAGGGGAGACTGTATGATAGTTTGCCTGATAATTTTGATTTCCGGTTTTTTTATGTTTTTCAATACTTTAGCGTAGTTGGCCTACCACAAAAACATTACAAAAAAATTATTTTAATGAAAAAAATTTAATTTTTTATCAGGTTTACCCTAAAAATTTAACATGTCATCAAGAACAAATATTTTCATATTTTTATATTGCTCGTTTTAGTGCAAAAAGAATTTTAATTTTTTTTAAATACCGTGCGTTCGGAAAGTCGCTGTGCACTGGAATTGTGACTATGGATTTATGAAAATATGTATAAAGAAATGACTAAGCATTTTGGAAAAAAGTTTATTCAATACCTTAATTACATTGTTAAACCGTGATTACATTGTTTATAGAAGGTGTTCGAAATGACCTCCATTGGCATCAATACAGCATTGCACTCGTTTCATTTTGTTTGCAAACACCTTTCGCAACTGAAGAACAGTGATTCCTTGAATGTATGCCGTTATTGCGGCTTTAAGTTCGTCAATCGTGTGTGGTCTGTTCCGATACACAGTTTGTTTCGCCGCACCCCATAAAAAGAAATCGAGGGGAGTCAGATCAGGAGATCTTGCAGGCCACAAATTCTTTGAAATTATTCGTTCACCAAACACGTTGCGCAGGAAAGCCATTGAGATGTTAGATGTATGTGCTGTTGCCCCGTCTTGTTGGAACCAACCATTATTCATTTCCACTTGTGTTATTTGATGCGTAAAGTTCTCTAAAATATCAGAACAATAACGTTCACTATTGATTGTGTTTGCAAAAAAAATTGGTCCAACAATACGTGCTCTACTCACAGCAACCCAGACTCCAATTTTTGCTTCGTGTAAGGACTGTTCATGTAAAGCGCAAGGGTTAGTTGTCGACCATACTCGAGTATTTTGTGAACTTATATACCCTCCCAAGTGAAACCACGCTTCATCTGTATAAAACGTTACGTCAAGGATGTCTTCGGAATTTTGGTTGATGAGACGTTGAAACCAATGACAATAATTTAGTCTCTTGTCATTATCTGAAGGTTTCAGCTCTTGAACACACCTCACTTTGTATGGGAATAGTTTAAGTTCTTGTCTGACAGCTTTATGTGCGGTAGCAAGTCCGATATTATGCTGTTGTGCTAACTTACGCATTGATTTTTTTGGACTTTGTGCCATAGAATCAGAAATATCCAGCAGCTTTTGTTCGTCTAGCTTAGGGGGCCTACCACTACGTTCAGCGTCCTCAACAGAGCCAGTTGCCCGAAATTTTTCTATCAGTGTTCGTACTGCATTACGGTGAGGAATAATTGAATCTGGAAACTTTTCAGAAAATTTGCGCTTCACTAAATCACTGTACTTGTCACCTTCGCGAAATACGTATTCAACGAGGAAAATGCGCTCCTCTACTGAAAGAACCATCGCGTCCAACAACAAAAAACGTGCAACAGAACTGCAATAAATGAAACATATACAACTTCAACTCAATGACTGACAGGCCTCGACGTGTTCGGCAACAATTGAACAGCACAGAGCTACCAACCTAGCCATGAAATTATTCCCTGTCATGTCACTTGGTGCACAGCGACTTTCAGAACGCATGGTATCTGCTTCACTATTTTTAATATTTTCCGCTGTTAGTGCAGCTTTCTAACCAACTGTTGATGGGAAATTAAACTTTTTTGTGTACATTTTGTTTCTTTTCCCGTAAATTTAGATTTTTATACTTACATACGTTTTTCTCAGAAACTATTTAACTTTTACCAGGCTGAAATTTTTAACAGTTAATTAATATCATGTACATGCACATTCACCGATATTGTTTTTACTTCCTCAGGTGCTCAAAAAAATAGTAATATGCAAAAAACGTAGACCGAAATTGTAAAAGTTTTATGTTATTCGTTATTCTTTTAAAAACTTTAGGGTCCAACAGATTACATTTAAAAAATGTCAGTAGCTAAAACTGCCTTATAACTATAAGTGTGTAAAGTTTCATTTTCGTAACTTTCGCCAATCCTATGAAAAATTACCTAAAAATCTGGTGTGAAACACTCACAAAACTTTCTCTTGCCAATGCAAATAATTAACAATAAACCTAACATTATTAATAAAATATTAGAAATAAACAAAACACTAACCTCAAAAACATAACCTTATTTTAATCATGAGTGAATGATGCAAAATGAAAATCAACCTCAGTTTGGCTTAGAAATACGGAAAATCACTCTTTCTCTCTAAACTAGGCTCTGTAGAGAAAAATGCTTTAAATAAAAGTTGTAGATCTTTTAATTTTCTATAAATTAAATTAGGCCTATATACACTTTTGTCGTAAAATGCATACTAAGGCCGAAATCTTAAAAAAATCAATTTTTCACACATTTTCGTGAGAAAAAAAACAGAAAATCGCAAATTACCGCTAAACTAAGCGTTATACAAAAAATTGTTTGAAATAAAAGTTGAAGAATTTTAAATTCTCTACAACTTTTATTATATAAAGTTTTGCGCTAAAATGCATATTAAAGCTGTAATCTTAAAAAAACAACGTTTTTACGTGAAAACAGCCTCACCCAGAATTTCAGCAAACATGACGCCTACCCTATCTTGTAGAGAATAAAAAATTGAGTAAACCAGGCGATTTAAAAAAATATCGTAGGACCAGTTTTTGAGAAAATCGCAAAAAAGTGAAAAAATACACGAATAAACTACCACTTCCGGTTGACCGATTTTGATGAAAATGTTCGTGTCGAGTCCGGTAGTGGTACGTAACTTAAGTTTCAAGTTTCAAGTTCGTACGATGTTCCGTTCTTGAGATATTCTGTTCACACACACACACACACACACACACACACACACACACACACACACACACACACACACACACACACACACAGACCAATCGCTAAAAACATGTTTTTTGGGTTCAGGGGGTCTTAAAACGTATAGATCCGATGAAAACTCGATTTCGAAAAATCGACATGAAAACAATACTTTCCTTCCTATATATTCATATAGGCAAGAGAAAGTAAAAATAGCAAATTTAACATTGTTGGGTTACAAAGTACAGTAACTGTCAAACGTGTGTGTTTGTATCATGGTGACGTTACATACAATGTCTAACTTGTAGTAACCTCTGAAGACGGTCGTTGGTTTATTTACGTGTTGCCAAATTCCAAATTATCTTGTTATATTATAATAACTATGATGTATTATTAAATAATTTATCATATTTGTTGTCGAGTCGTAAATACGAATGATATTTCTTTGCTAGTTTATCAACATATAAATCTTTGTTTTATTTTTCTTATATGCTCCTAGTGATATTTGTGTGTTATGTTTGATTTACTTTTTTACTCATCCAGTTTTCATTTCATTTAAATTGTAAAAAATAAATTATACTTTTAAATAATTTTATGTTTTGATTTTGGATTATTTTTAAGTTATGTAAATTAATTTTGAGGAGGGATGTGTCTGATGGATATTAAATTAACTTTTTGTTTAATTTTTTCTGAATGGTTCAATTCAGAGATCTGGAATTTTAAAAATTTCTTTCGTATGTTTTGTAAGTATCGAAATTTTTTAAAGCAATTTTTAAATTTATACTTCTTAATTTGTAATTTTTGAATATAAATTAATCTAAAATTTGCGATTTTAGACAACATAGTACAGTAAACCCTTCTATAACGGACACTAATAGAGCAGGGTCCAGCCCGTTGTACGAGGCTGGCCGTTGCATTCGGTGGCTATATTTTTTTAGTAATGTACAATTACCCCTCTGTGTATGGTTAAAAGGTAGTACTCACTTTTTATCCACAGCTCGTAAAAAACAAAACGGAAATGCAATACTGTACCATTAATAAATTTTTTGTCAAGGGTAATTTGCTGTAAACATTCTTAACTTTTCCTCCCACTAAATTTCACTCCCTTAGTATTACTTTTTATTATTGACCGAGATTGGGTACTAATTTATTAAACACTTTTATTTAACTTACTCTTGGAAGCATCAAATCTTGCAACTTAAAATTTTAATACTTCTACCGTATCAATATGAATCAAACTTTGCACACTTGTTTATCTTCGATGACAATACGCTGTGGAGGTGTTTGTAAAAAAAAATTTTTTAATTTTATAAAAAAAATTTTAATTAAACGCTTTTTGGATCCATCAAATCTTGCAACTTAAAATTTTAATACTTCTACCGTATCAATATGAATCAAACTTTGCACACTTGTTTATCTTCGATGACAATACGCTGTGGAGGTGTTTGTAAAAAAAAAATTTAAAATTTAAAAAAAAATTTTTAAAACGCTTAACAATTACTTAAAAAAATTAACTAAAAAGAAAAAAATAAAAAAAATTTTAAGAAACGCTATTATTTAACAATTAATCAAAAAAATGAACTAAAAAGAAAAAAAGAAAAAATTTACAAAAAAAATCACAGACATTACAGTTAAAAATAAAAGCGTGGCGCATTAATATATATTTTACAACGAATATTTTACAATAAATATTATATATATTACTGCGCCACGCTTTTATTTTTAACTGTAATGTCTGTGATTTTGTTTTGTAAATTTTTTCTTTTTTTCTTTTTAGTTCATTTTTTTTGATTAATTGTTAAATAATAGCGTTTCTTATTTTTTATTTTTATTTATTTCCCATTGCGTACAAAAAATAAATATCAATACAAAATAACAGTTAATTTCCTTAATTATACTTTGATAATCTAAAAATATTTATTTTAATTCGCGGTGGGGAAATTAATCCACCCAACTATGGTCTCCCATGTTCAAGGGTAGATCAATTCAGTGCTTCTTTGTCCATTATACCACTGCAACTACTGTACTACGGTAATCTGTTAGTGTGTTAGTAATTCCAACTACATGTTAGTCACTTAAATACTAATTAAACTACTAAGACATTTTTATTAAAAAATATAATATGCTGTTATATAACTTACGTGTACAAATGAAAATCAAAACAAACAATATAATATGAAAGACAAAAGAATTTATTTAAAAAAAATAGAAAACTGAAATTGAAACCGGTAGACGAGCTCACAAAACTATATGTTTCCTGGAAAAACCATTTTTTTCTATAGGGTCTCAAGTATTAATACTTGGGTGTCCTGAGATATGCCCCACTTGCCTATCCCTTCTTCTGGTAAGATGTTTCTTTATACATCTTCTTTCATCCGTTCGTCTAAGAACCTAAACAACATCAACAATGACCATTAGTAATAATAATAATAATAATAATAATCGAATATTCAAAAATTTCGGTTCGGAATTGCTATTTTGCGAAAAATTATTTATTTTTTTTATTTATTACTGAAATAAATAGCTACAATAAATCTTATTTCCTAATACCCCATAGGTCTAGCCTGTGCAAGGTTATGACATGGTTTGTATTGTTAATTATATTATTACAATAATAGCTTTTTATATCTACACTAAATTTACATAAAAGAAAAGAAACAAAATTTACAAAAAAAAAACTGAAAACAAAATTTCCTAACGTAATACTAAACGTAATATATTAATTTCATTATTAAAACTTCCCTTTTCTACAATATGTATAATAGAATTAGTTAAATAGTAGTAATTATTAATGGCTGTACGTATCAAATGAAGAAAGAAAGAAATGTAGGATGGAAAGTGGGTGCTTTTGACACCCATCTGTGCAAGGGGTGGGTGCTTTTTACTCCCACTTTCGGTGTGCCTGGGATGCTGATAAACATACTCTTTTTACTCAATGAATAAAGCAATAGTAAACCACCTCACTTCTCGTTTTTACTTAGTAAAACCTTTAGAGGTTCAAACCAGTCTTTCGGTTTTTGAACTTAACACATAATCTTTCATTATATCTTTACGTAGTATTCTATTTTTCAAAACCTAAAAACGTGAATGGGTAACTAAATTGCGTATATCCAGAGCACTCAAGTATCTGAAGATAGTTAATCAATAACAGAAGTCGATAGGAGACGGTTGGGTTGGGCTGGGCTGCGTTTGAAAGATTGATTGGTGTTTTTGTAAAAAAAAAAAAAAACGGTTCTATACCGGGATACTTGAAGCAAATCATTCAATATTTTTTGGTATTTGATTCATATGTTAATCTCATTAACCTACTAAGTACGCTACACAAAAGTGGTTGGTTTTTTCGAAAGTAATATTAGATATTAGAAAAAAATTCAAACGCCCCATGGAAAGATCTATGATTTTGGTAGCATTACTACAACGGAAGACAAATTGAAACTATAACTACGTATAATATATACTATGACTATTATATACCGGGTGTCCCAAAAGTCCGAGCACGGCAAAATATTTCGCGAACTGGTGATGCTATTCTTCAAAACGCAATATAATTGTATGAATGTGAATATAAACTACTGAAAATCATGTTCGTACATTTTTCCGCCATCTTGAATGCAAGTTTTTTTCTTAAATACGAAGGTGGTCATGTGGCACATCATTTTCATGCAGAATTTCACGAAAAATCGACTGGTGAAAACCGTTTTCAAACATCTCTTATCGTTTTGAAGTTACAGCCCGTCGAACTCGGGAACACAGTGATGGCCTGTCTTGGATGTTAGTATTATCTTCCTTAACCGTCACTAAGAGTTAATTCACTGATCAATTTGACTAAATTTGAGTTTAATTTTAACAAATAAGTGCAAATCTTTATTAACCCTTTCTTTTTACGGCTTGTACAATGCAAAATTTAAATACGGTAAAAAACTCAATAAGCTATTTCTTATTGTTGAGTATGTTACAGCTGACTTTTAAGTAATTTTTGATAAATCATTGAAAGATTTGTACTAATTTGTTAAAATTAAACTCAAATAAAGTCAAATTGATCAGTGCATTTTTTAATGTTTTTTTAGTGACGGTTAAGGAAGATAAAACTAACATCCAAGACAAGCCATTTCCACTGTGTTCCCGAGTTTAACGGGCTGTAACTTCAAAACGGTAAAATACATTTGAAAACTATTTTCACCAGTGGATTTTTCGCGAAATTCACATGAAAATGAGGTGCCACATGATTTTCAGTAGTTTTTATTCACATTCATAAGATTATAATTGTGTTTTGAAGAATAGCATCACTAGTTCGCGAAATATTTCGCCGTGCTCGGACTTTTGGGACACCCGGTATAAGAAACATCACAAACGTACAAGACCTCGTGTCATACAAATAATGGCTGAACAAAAATGTAAATTGACGGGCCTAAATGAAAGACGCACGGGCTACACGATAGATGGAATAGTATTGTTACAAAAATGGTGACCACAGACATGAAACAAGAAGGTGTGGATGATCGATCACTGATGAGAATATTAAATCATGGGAGTCGTGAAATTAAACTAGACACAACAAGGAAATGTTGAGAAATTTGGAGGAGGTTTATGTTCAGTTCAATATTATAGACAAAAATGTCTCTTTATCTACGTTTATTGTCAAGTTATTTTTCTGTTTCTTCAAACCATCTTGGTTTGTTTATGTTTGTACTTTTTAATTTTTCACCTTTTTCTTGTTATACTTTATTTTTTTATCAAGTTTATTGTTTTGATATTTTATTTTTGGGTTTTGTTTTTATTATTTCATGTGTTTTATTGTTTTGCAGGTGGAGCATATAATATATATTTGTAACGACAAATGTGGTATTGTACTTTTTATCTTCGTTTTTATTTTAGTTATTTTTTAGTTAATTTTTTTTAATTTTAAAAAACAAAAAGTTAAATTCAGTCCTTTTATTCAATGATATTATTCGTGTTTTCCAGATATTTGCCAGTTAGAATCGCACTACAGTTTAGCCGGTCAGTATATGCAAGTTAAAGGACGAAGTAATGTGTCGTTCGTATTCGATGGAAACATATATTCTAAAATGGCGACCAAAAAATATTACACGTATTGGTGCTGTGAGGTTAAAAACTGTCCCGGTAGCATCAAGACGTCGGGTAGCGAGCCGATTCAGATTTATTCGGTCGATGGTCATAATCATGAATCTACACCGGAAATTCAAGAAATTTTGAACGCTGAACAATGTGTTCCTGTAACAAGTAACTCGAATATAATTTCAGACTCCCAAGTTGAGTTGAATTCGTCCGACCATGGTACCGAATATGATAAAAACACTAAAACAAAAAAATTTATTAGAATTGAACTGGACGGTTATTTGTTCAAGAAAAGGTACAACCGAGGTGATAATATGTCGTATTGGGTATGTATCAATACAGGATGCAGCGCTTCCGCCAAAGTTGAGATCGCTGGTGGCAATAGAAACGTTCATTTGATTAAAATTCACAATCACACGCGCATATCACGCAAGATAAATGCGCTAAAGAAAGATCCGCGCTATCAAATTATTTCTGGTAATCATGACAATAAAACTGTACCGCAAAATAAATCTCAAAAGAATTTGGAGAGTGTTGAAAAGCCAACGATATCAACTTTTCGTGTTCATGACGGTTATTTAATTCGGAAACTTCTTGTGAATAAGAATGGTCTTGTTTATTGGAGGTGCAAACAAAGCGGATGCCTTGGTAGTTTTAAATCCACTGTCGATAATCCGTATAATATAATCACAATTTCTAAGCACAATCATTCGAAAACACATTCAAAAATTTTGGCGAAATTTAAATCATGCGGTAGGCTAATAGAAGGTAAGGGCGATAAGTTGTTATTGGACGGTCATCTTATGTATTTCAATCGTGCAACCGCATCGGGGGTGTGGTATTGGAAGTGTTGTCATTCAAAAGATTGTCCTGCTAAAGTACAGTCAATCGGGAAAGATCTCACTCAACTTTGTATGGCAGTCAAACATAATCATCCACCTAATTCGGAATTGACTGATAAAAATTTAAGTAAATGCATTGAAAATACTGTGAAAGATGCAACTTACGATGTTAAACCAGTTCAGCTTGAAGCGAATCATGGTTTACAAAAAAATACTACAAACGATTTGAATAAAGGCCCCAATAAAATTATTAGATCTCAACCTGTGTTCAAAACTAAAATAACAAAACGGCCTTATCGTAGAGCGGCCAGTACAAATTTTGATTCATGCGGTGAATTAGTGAAAGCTGATGGATGTAAAACTAGAATTTTGTTCAAAGGTTATCTCTTTGGAAGTAACGGAGAAGTAAATGGTAAAAGGTATTGGAAATGCACTGAGAAAAAATGTCCTGCCTCTATAAAGACAATAGGTAAAGATCCTTCGGGAATTTGTGTCGTGTACGGTGATCATAATCACAAGCCGAAATTGAAGAACAAAAATGATGATGGAAATTTTAACGAAGAAATCGGTAGTAGTTCTGAGATCGGTTTGTCGGATAACCAAAATAGTGAAAAATTAACTTCTGAATTAAAACCGAAAAATCTGAAGATTAAACTAGAACCAATGAATATTAAGGGTAATAATATCACGGCGAATTCCGTTGATACTACTAGTAAGACGAGTGTTTTTAAAAGAAAAGGAACGACTGTTGTAAGGTATAAAAAATCTACCGATGGAAATTTCAATAGCTTTGGTCAGCTTTACCCCGGGAGAAAAGGGCGGCTTCCAAAGCTTTTATGCAATGGATATCGGTTTTCGTATCATGGTACTAGGGACAACGAAGTTAAATATTGGAGATGTATTAAAAAAGGATGTATCGGCTCCGTTAAAACCAAAGGTGATAACGATCAACCCTTAGTCTGTTTTATGGTACCACACAATCATACATCGGAACAATTTTCAAATGAAACAATAACCAATATCGCGAGAACTGGTTTACAAGATGAGCAGAGTGAAAATTTAGGAATTGAAGATAACCACGAAAATGACGAAGTAGATTATGATGTGAGAATCGGAGAATCTGAAAATATTGGATCCAGCTCTGCCGATATGTTGACTAATTCTCGTAAAAAAGTCGAAGTAAACCTACCAAATTTTACTAGCAATAATAACACGGCAAATTCCGTTGATTGTACTATCAAGAAGTTTTATAAAAGAAACGGAAAGACTTTCGTTAGATGTCAAAAATCTGATGACAGCCAATTTAATAGCTTTGGTCAACTTTATCCTGGGAAAGAAGGGCGGCATCCGAAACTTTTGTTCAATGGCTATCGGTTTTCGTATCATAGTGTTAGAGGCAATGAAGTTAAATACTGGAAATGTATTAAAAAAGGATGCGCCGGTACTGTTAAAACTAAAGGTTTTAATGATCGACCGTTAGTCTGTTCTTTGTTACAACACAACCATAAAATGAAACAATTTTCAGATAAAAATCAAACTGAAGTTAGTCAAATTGAATCGCCAGAAGCACAGAATAATTTGGTGTTGAAAAAAACCCACAGAAAAGCACAGCTTAGTGTTAAAAAAGATAACGATTTTTATGCAGTAGATAACGATGTTACAAAATATGGAGAAATGGAAAATGATCCAAGAAGTTATAAAATCGATGAATCAAATACAACCGCTGTGTTCAGTGAAAATTCTACTGATCTTGTCGTTAGTTCATATCGAAAACGTATGCTTAAAGGTGATCCTATTTGCAATACAAAAGATATAGATCAAAAGATGTCTTCGGTATGCGAATCAACCACTTCCAGGCGAACATCAGTGAAGTTAGATATGAGCGCATTTAATGTTGTCGGCAAGATATTAGATTTTAAACGTAAAGAACGGGTAAAATTGCTGTTGAATGAGTACGTGTTTATTAACCATGGTGGCCAGAAGAGCAAGAACCTTATGTATTGGAAATGTATGAAACAGAAGTGCCCGGCCAGAATAAGATCAATCGGTTTTGATGAGACGCGACTCGATTTGATTGCCGATCATGATCATAAAGCTGATCCAAAAATCGCAAAGATGTTAATAAAAAGATTTTCTGATGAGAATGACCTTGATGCTTCTGGAGTTGTAAAAGATAAACAAAATGAACTAGAGTGCCACGATAGTCTAAAAAGTGACACTTTTGTAATGAACGGTAATGAAACCATTAATACACCTGTTAATAATAGTATTTCATACAATAAACATAAACATGATGAAGAAATTCATACAAGAAAGAGAAAGAAGATATCACACCTGAAAAATGTTTTGTGCGAGCCGGTAGGTGAAATCTTTCATACGGATGGTGTAAAATCATTGAGAGTAAATATTTCTGATTCGGTGGGAGTTACGTCTGAAGATAATCTTGTACAAATTAATAGTGAATCGGTTAGCACATGTAGAAACGATAATAAAGTTACGACCACGACTAAAAAAAGATTGCCAAAATTGAAATCTAATGATAAAGAATCGAAGGCAATGGGGAAAATTATAAAAGTGAAGGGACTGAAAGATAAACTAGTATTCAACAATTATATGTTTACTCATACCGGTTTGTTCTCAAAAAATAAATTTAATTATTGGAGATGTGTTAAAAAGTGTTCGGGTTGTAACGCTACCGTTAAAACAAAAGGATTAACAAGCCGTGTTAAAGTATTCGTGTTAAAAAAGGAACATAACCATGAACCAGATTCAAAAACAATTAAATCTGTTTTGTGGAAGAACAGAAAAAATAATTCAGTTACATCAACGGATTGTCAAGGTACTTCTAAAACAGGAAAACTGAAGAATCTCAAAGTACGTACGTTAAAGAAGAAACGAAGAACCGATTCAAAGAAAATTGAAACCGTTTCAATGGAGACGAAAGATAATCATCTTGATTCTGGACAAAATGATCTTGACTCTGTTACGAAAATTTCAACCGGGATTAATTGTAATGCTTCCGACTTATCGGCCAGTAAAGATGTTAGTGAAAATTTATTATCGATTCCACTGAATGATAATGATGAATGCAACAACAAAAACGATGAAGTGGTTAGAGAGTATGTTAACGAAAGTTGTATTTCACCACAATGTGAAACCGATAGTTCTAATGAAGATTGTTTAGAACTTATAGAATCTGATGGCATGGGTATTTTTGTCCAAACAGAAGGACAAAAAATGTGTAATATAATTTTTAAAAATTATTTATTTAAACAACTTGGTTGTGGTACGAAAGAAACGACATTATATTGGAAATGTTCCCGAAATGGATGTTTCGCTTCGTTGAAAACAAAAGGTATCAACAATCCTATTGAAGTTAATGTATTATTTGAGGAACATAATCATGAACCCGATTTAGAAAGCATTGAACAATTGAAAGCATCATCTAGTAATATCAGAGTGGATTCTTTAGAAGTATTAATGTTTATTACCCAACCATACGGAGATAATGATACAAATATGTACCCTGTAATTCCTCGGAAAATTGAACAATTGTTCAATTCGGTCGATGAAGAATTTAAAAACGAAGTACCAAGTCTTATGGTTCTTATTAATAATGATTCAAATCTGACGTCATTGGATCAAATTGACGATAACGGAGATTTGGTTGAACAGGTGTTTAAATTTGAAAATAGTAGTACGGATGGAAATTAGTATTACGTTATCTACGATTTTTCATTTCATTATCATAAAAATAACCTTATTGTATCATTTGTTAATATAATTTAAAAATTATCGAACGTGTTGGTCTCTGAAGCCTGAACTAATATTTATATTAATTCCATTAAAAATATTTATTATTTTTGTTACGGCGATTGTTTGTTGCCATTTATCACAACCGAAACGCTTCTTGCCATTTACCGCTACCAAAACGCCTTTCCTTCTGATGGTATCTTTATCCTATACTCCTCCATTCGTCGCTGATGATGTCACCACATGAGTTATCTTTCTTTTAAATTTTATTGATTTATAAAAATTATTTTGCCATTTTTTTTGTTTTTTTGCAATATTTTCATTCCTAACTCAGTCAATTGATAATTTCTCCAGAAAATAATTTCTGTAACTGTTATTCTGCGTTGTAAATTTTGGTTGAAGAGTTTAAACGTTTACCTCCGCCAAATTTTTCAAAATTATTATAGTCTGTAGTAATATCCGTTGTTAAATGTGCCAAAATAGTTAAAGTTGTGTCCTGATTCAGCTAACCCTTTGTTGGTTTATTTAGGCCTATACAGTCAAAACTTCTGAAAAACGGACACTCACGGGACCAAAAATTTGTCTGCATTAAGTAGTGTCCGCTAATTAGAAATATGTGTATTACACAATTTTCTGTATTTAAATTATGTATTGCGTAATTTAACGTATTTAACAAGAATAGGAATGAACAAACCGTTAATTTATCTACATAAGTTTGTGGTATATAATACATGTACATAAAATTACTAAAAAAGAAACGTATTATCTAATATTTAATATAAAAAATTTGCATCCATGTACATAAGTAATCCAACATACATTATATTTGTATTCCAGGATTATACGAGGCGTATTTTTAAAGTAAGTACCGTTTGACAATAAAAAAAAATAAAAGGAAATTTGCAAAAATTAATTTTATTTTCGGAATCTACATACTTTTATCTATTTTTCTACATAGTTTCCGAGTTTTTGTAAACACTTATCATATCGCACAACTAAATTTTGGAAACCTTCTTCATAAAAACTTGCCGCCTGCTGTGATTTGACCTTTGGCTTTGACCTTTACGGGAGAGTGCGTGTGTCTCCAATCCATGCTTTGTTGTTTCGATTCGGGAGTGAAATGCGAAATCCACGTTTCGTCTCCAGTTACGATCCGACTCAGCATATCGTCACCGTTTTCGTCATAACGTGTCAGAAAATTCAAGGAACTGTCGAGTCTTTTGAACTCTCTCGAGCGGCCTCACACTGCCGCTCAGACCCGAGCTGCATTGGACTCTTTTGGCTGGGAAGTTTTGGACCACCCACCCTACAGCCCTGACCTTGCGCCGAGCGACTTTCATCTCTTCCGTCATCTGAAACATCACTTGGGCGGCAGTCGTTATGACGATGACGACGAATTGAAAACGGCCGTGAATTCTTGGTTATCACAGCAGGCGGCAAGTTTTTATGAAGAAGGTTTCCAAAATTTAGTTGTGCGATATGATAAGTGTTTACAAAAACTTGGAAACTATGTAGAAAAATAGATAAAAGTATGTAGATTCCGAAAATAAAATTAGTTTTTGCAAATTTCCTTTTATTTTTTTTTTATTTTCAAACGGTACTTACTTTAAAAATACGCCTCGTACATAAGTTGATTACACAATTTACGCAGTACCTATAGTAATAAAATATTTTTTTGTTTTTAAGAACGCATGGTATTTAAAAAATTTGACCATTTATGCACTAAATATTTTTAAACACATATTTTTTCTGATCTGAAAATTTATTACATACATTGTACTAACATTTTTTGTGGACATGTTTTGTCCACTTTCCAGAAGTTTAATTTTCAAAACCATACAAATTAACTGTCCAAGTCAGTTATGTGGAAGGTCCGTTCTTAGGAAATATTTTTGTATTATGTCTTACGGGAAAATGCTGGGACTTTTAAAATTGTCCGCTATTAGGAATTGTCCGTTGGTAGAAGTTTGACTGTATTTTGTAATTTCTTTTGTAATTTTATAATTAATTTTAATTAATTAATTGTCGTTGTGGTTGATTAACAGCAACGTATCATCTTCTCCATTTATTCAGTAATCACACCAATGGTTTTACTTTTCTTCGTATTTCCCAAATCTTGGAGTTTATTCACCAGACAATTACTCTCATTTTATTTACACATTGTTTTATTTAATTTGGTAAGAGCTTATTTTTTATGAATTGGAGTGTTGTAAATGTATTATTATTTTCTCAACGATTGTTTTATTTCGTGAGTTTATAAATTATTCATATGCTTAATATAATATAAAATTTTTTTGTAAAATGTTAGGGTTTTAAGTTACTGTTATCAACCGATCCTTAACATGTTTTTTCTGTTATGTCGTTTAAAAATATTTTCAGGTTAATTTTTAATTTATTCGGTTGTTTCAAATATCACATTCGTATTAAGTATCCTAGATTTAGTAATATGTGTATATCGCTAATGTGTTATATGTTACATGATTTAATTCTGATAAAAATTTATTAAAATATGTATTAAATATTAAGTTTTAGTTGTTTAGAATAAATATATTTGTGTTTTTTATAAGAAATGTACTGATGGAACTTATCGTAACATGGTATTAAGTTTCTAATTTTTGAAGTTTCGGAGCTGTTAAGTAATATAACGGATGTCTGTTCTATTTTAAATGCTACCTGCAGTGTTCCCGAACAAGTCATCCTCATGTAATTCTCCTGTAACCTACAGAATTATGAAATATACGCATTTGATAAAATTATGCTCTACAAATGGTTTTTCACAAGTAAAATCTAACTATCGTTCGTTTTTTCTTAGTTGAGTCCTAGCGCAAACAAGCCACCGGGCGAGTGGAACGAACAGAAAAAAAGTGTTCAAAAAATTTTGCTTACACTACGTTCTCTCGTACCTTTCATGCAGTTGCATACTTTTACACGAAAAACTTTTGAGCCTACTATTTAATTTAAACCCTATAGATATAATTAGTTTATTAAGAGTGGACCGACTAATGTTGGGTAAATCAGGACCATTAGTGACAACTGACAAAATCTTACTTAAAGTAGGTAACTCATTTCTAAAGAAAATTGATGAGTAATAAGTCTTAAACCTGTTTTGTTGGTTTCATCAAATTTGTCTAAAGCAGGCGTTTGCGTTTTCTTTTTTTAACTGAGGTTTTTAAAATATCACTCATGTTTAAATTCTTTTCGTACTATGTGAACACTTCAAAAAGATACACCGGTAAATTCAGCAGTAAGTGGTTCTATTTCTTTTAATTTCGAGGTTAGGATATTTATTAGCAAACTTATTGAAAAAATTAATTGCAATTGTCTTTTCTCCGCTTCGTAAAGGTTTCCGATTTTTATGTTAAATATTACTTCCGGAAGAAGATTGTTCGTCTGTTATCGTCAATACATCTGTTGTCGCACAATCACGTACACAACCACGCACTAGCACTCAAAATCTAAGAAAATATACGAAAATTGATGCGAATAAATAAATTTTTACATCAAATCGCACACTTAAATCACGAAGACATCACACCGCGTATTCCAAAATGTGACTGACTAATAATTATACTACAATATTTATTTTTTTTTGATTACACCAGTCTGTAAATAATAGATTAAGTCATGTGAAATGAAAATAATTTGTGTATGAAAATGACAAACCATTATAATTTTATTATTATGCCTATTACATTATACCTCTGACGATTGAATTGACAAAATATAATTAGTAGGTTATTTAGATCATCGGTTAGCTTGCAGAGAGTTTACCCAAGCCACGTGTGTTTGTGTGTTGTGTATTTACAGGGACTAACACATACACAGTTTGTTTACAACAGGACTCAACTTACAAAAAACGGACTATATATGAATGTGTGTAACGTCATGGGAAAGGAATACTGTATAATACGGCCGCTGTGTATTACCAGCGGAACAGCTGGAGCCTTAAGTGTTATAAACCTCAAAGTGTGAACTTTGATTTTTAAAGATATTTGGTAATATCTACACTATACGGAATTTTTCAACCCATGTACTCAAATACAAATTAATTTATATGTGTTTATCTTTCATATAATACACCAATTTTAGCGGTAACTATCACCTTACTGAAATGGAAATCACTGGAAATTGTTACCTTTGAAGGTATGAATGAAAATATGGAAATAAAAAATTAAAATTGATTCATAATTATCAGAATTTAAACCATATAATATAGAATATAATGTAAATTTATTTTTGAAACATCGTTAATTTTCTTACTTGTGGTCGTAGTATAAGATTTGAGTTTTTCTTTTTTCTCACTTTTCTTGGTTAATTAACGGAAATGTTTTTTTCCTCCACCGTATCACGTCGGTATGTGAAGGGCCCAAGGGGAAAACGATGAGAGGGTCCACAATTGATTATTTTTCAGAAAACGAAAAACTAAGTTTCATGTCTTCTAGACGAATAAAACTCAATGCAAACGATTTTCTATGGCAAGATACAGTAGCCGGGTGGTTTCTCATTGCTATACCTCTTTACCATGAATCTTTTACTGTATTTTTTGAAAGACTGTCAGCGTTTTTCCCCTGCTAATACTTAATATAGTAAAATATAAACCTATGGCAACAGAATGGCATTAATATCTAAAAAAATTGGACTCTCATCGTTTTCGTCGTGGATCCTTCATGTGAGATTTTGTTATATTTTCCTCTCGAAACCCTTTCGAATGTTTTTATAAATTTATTTTGCTTGGATGTAAAATTTTATTTTATTTAGTATCATTTTATGTTTTTTTTAATAAATAATCATAGTTTTTTCTTAAATTTATTGCTACTAATTTAACGTTTTAATTATTAAGGTTATTTTTAGCAACGTGCTTCGAATTGGGATTTGAAATTTATTACAATTTTACTTTAAGTTCCTAAAATTTGATAACAACTAACATGGAAAGTAATTGAAATTAATAATGTAATAAAAACAAAAAGTTGTTAATTTTTATTGTTTTCCTTAGCTATTAATTAAAACAGTTTAATTTGTTTATCTATTTATTTAGTTTTATGACTGAACGGTTATTATAAGTATAAAATTTGACTTGATTTATAAATTAATTGTAATTGTGTATCAAATGTTTAGTTATTTAATTTTCTTAATGGAATACCTAATAAAAAAATTAATTGTATTGTTGGTGTAATTAAGTTGAATCTTATATGAAATACTTATTATACAGTATATTAGCAAATTATTGCTTAAGATAATCTATGGTCTGGTCTACTGTAAAAATATTTGTACTTTTTTATTGTATGTGCTCAAGTTTATAAGTGTAGAATATATATTTTGAAACATTATATAGTGTAATTTATTATTGTTAATAACGGGTGTTGTATTAAGGACGCAAACCTGATTATAAGAAGATAAAATAATAGAATAGTAATACATCGGTAAATTTTCTGTCCCCCAATCGGTATATTGGCAACAGTGTACTCAAGGCCAACTACCTAAGACAGTTAAAATGTTGCAGTCAAGCATTAGTGTGATGACAGCAGTCGTTTCGTTATATTGTGTCAGCAATGGTTTTTACTAAGGAAGAACGCGTGTTTATTGTAGAGACTTACATAGCGAGTAAATCTTACAAATGTGTGCAAAATAAGTTTCAGTTGAAATTTCCCCGTTTTGCCGTTCCGAATAAATCGTCAATATTGCGTTTGGTAAATAAATTACGTAGAACTGGGAGTGTACTTGATGAAAAACCACCTCGCCAGCCAACAAAGTTAACCGCGGAAGATTTTACCTTTGTTGGCTGGCGAGGTGGTTTCCCATCGAGTACACTCCCAGTTCTACAGAATTTATTTATCAAACGCAATATTGACGATTTTTTCGGAACGGCAGAACGGGGAAATTTCAACTGAAACTTATCTTGCACACATTTGTAAGATTTACTCGCTATGTAAGTCTCTACAATAAACACGCGTTCTTCCTTAGAAAAAACTATTGCTGACACAGTATAACGAAACGACTTCTGTCATCACACTAATGCTTGACTGGAACCTTTTAATTGTCTTAAGTAGTTGGCTTTGAGTACACTGTTGCCAACATACCGATTGGGGGATAGAAAATTTACCGATGTATTGCTTCTATCTTCTTATAATCAGGGTTGCGTCCTTAATAAAACACCCGTTATAAGAAGTATAAATTACCATTTTTTAGTTACTTTTATTAGTTTCTATATAGTTTATTAGAATCTGTATACTAATAATGGAGTAAGTAATTTATGTTTGTTAAAAGAATTAACGTGTTGTTTTTGTTTTTAGTTTTTTTTTGTTTAGTGGATTACTTTTGGTAGGTCCAAAACTATAAGTTACAAGAATCTTTAATTAAATGAGTGAACCTTCCCAATTTTTTCCATACATTATAAATATTATATTAGGTTTTTTAGTATTGAGAGAATAAATGAATTCGATTTTATAACGTTTCATTGGAATCTAACTTAATGGAGTTACTTTTTTAGATTTTCGTTACAAATGTTTTGAAAATTACTTCAGGTGTTAAAATATCTTGTTTGTATTAATTTTTTTTCTAGCTCTACATGGTAAAGTATCTAAGTTTTCCAATTAGACACGCGTATGCAAGAAGGAACCTAATGCAAAAAGTAAATTTTTCAGTAGAGTCACTTTTATAGAAATATATTTAAAAGATTTTACAAGAAATATTTTTTAAATTTTATTACATTTTGTTTGTTTTTTACCCAAATTTGTGCAATAAAAAGAACGCATGTAAATTTAAACGTTCTTAAAGGAAGTGTGAATCCCTATCCTAAGCAATGTTAATGTTTGTACCTTTTTCTCAGCAACTACTACAGCTAGAGCTACATTTTTTTTTGTATGAAAGGCCACTCTTTGGTACATAATTAGAACGTGTAGCATTTAATTCTGGTAAGAATTTCGACTTTCACAATTTTTTTAAAAGAAGACCATTTTCATCGAGAAATCACCGAAAAAAATTTTTCTCCCACAATTTTCAATATTTTTAAAAACGGCACATTCAATCAATAAAACTGGATGATCAACATACTCCATAAAAATTTCAGCCTTGTACTTTTTGTGGAAGCTGAGAAAAAGGTAGCTACATACAGTTCTAAAAATGACGTTTTGAGGTATTCGTGTTTAAAGTTTGAGAAACAAAAACACGAGTATAAACGTTTAGGTTTTACTGCCAACCTATGAATAAATAAAAGAGAGACGGCAAAGTGAAAAAACAGTATGATACTTCACAGTAAAATATTAATCGAAAGGAAAAATTATTTTGTAAAATTTCGAGACGGATGGCAAAATCAGCTTATACAATCACAAAAAAATCAATAAAATATATTTTTAGTTGGCATAATAACATGATTCTAACGCCATTTTAAAGCGCACATTTCAAACCATATTTTTAACGAAAAGTCGATAATTGTTTTATTTTTTCATTCCACACTCCCCTTAAAATATGGTAGTTGGTTCACTTTAAGAACGGTTCATAAAGCTTGAGTAGTTTGTTTAAAATTGAATAGATAACAACACCAAGCTGATAGAATCTTAATTTTAACCATATTAAAATACGGATTTTTATGTCTAATTGGCACCCAAAAAAATCAAACATTCCCATTTCGGTGGTTGGTTCCTCCTTGCGTCGAATTATTTCGTAGTAATGGAAAAATTTTAATAATTATAATTCATAGAACCTTTTTTTAATAGCATATAATGAAAAACCTTGGTTTACCTAATAGAAAAAATTCAGCTGAATTACTTGGTTAGGGCAGTTTGTTTAATGTTTCTTTTGCTGTAGTATTTAATTTGGATTAATGTATTCATCAATTCATTTAATTTTTTATACTTGTAACTTTTAATATTGCGTAGTTAACATATTTTTGTTTTTCTTTATTATATTATTATATGAAATAAAGTTATTTTACTTTTGTTATTATTCGTTATGTTTACTACTTAATCTACCATTAATCAGTGTATGTTTCAATGTTATTTTTTAGATAAATAAAGGTGTTTATCAGTATACAATAATGTGATTATTTATAATTTAGTGAAACCCTTATTGTACAGAGTGATTTAGAAGGAAATATCCACTTTCGGTTCTGATATTAGCGTTTAAAATATTAAATAAATACTTTTACAAACATTTTACCGGAAATGTTTCATTATCGAGGTTTGGCTAGTTGAATTATTTCGTAGTAATTCGGTTTTAACGATAAAATAAGGACATATCGATTTTTCTGGGTAGTAATTGTACAGTAAAGGTTGTCATTTATGTTTTTTTTGTGACCTGAAAGAGTTGAAAAAAGGATCCAAAAGTGTATTTTGAATAGATTTTAATATTGATTGAAACAGGAAAAATTGAAATCGAAAACACATTTTTAAGATTTCTTTACGTAAAATGTTTAAAAATTTAATTTTTTAATTGAAAATTTCCATTTATTAGTAATTTCTCGTATTGAAATCCTTGGCATTTTTTAACATGAAGATGTATTTGGTTATAATGCAATCTCATTTCTGTTTGGCATAGATTTGTCAAGTCCTACTTTGTCTTGTTTGGTGTAGACAAATGGACAACGAGTACCCTAAGAAATGTTAAGAATCTTTCCATGTGTATTTATATTTATTCAGGAGATTGCTGAGTATTTCATAGACCGTAAGCTGTTGTTGTTTAGGTCATCAGCCGATAGGCTTAACTTCTAGAGGCATTACTTAGTAAAACGAGGATTGAGGTGGTTTCCCTTGCCTTCCTCACCGAGTGGAAAAGTATGCTTCTCAGCATGCCGGGCCCTCTGAAAATCATTTACTTTCCACCCTACAAATAACACTTTCACTTCAATCACCACAGGGTCTTGCTGTGTAATGAAATTCATTACTCTCAGAGGAGATAACTGTGACTAGTGTCTTTTACACCTCTACCTCTTCTGTTCTTAAATGATTCAGATATAATTGGCTTACTATTATATGATTAGAAACAGAACTATTTTTGGTAGCCCTGTAACTAGCAGATCGAGTACAAACAATTTAATACTCCACCTGCCTTTTATGGGTAAGGACCGTAAGCTAATACGCGTAATCAAAAGAAGGAAGTCTACCTTAGTCACTTGGTGATAAATGTTCTCAGACTTATTCTTGAGGACAACGTTTAGGGTAGACGTAGACTTGACCGAAAGCAATGCTGATGGTTGTAGAATATTAAAGAGTGGACAAACATTAGTAGGATCCTCTTTTGAAAGTGGTTTCATGATGGAGATCGATTAGCTAAAGTTGTAGCCAAATTCCATTGATGAAGTCGGCAGTGTAAGAAGACATACGAGTAATATAATTTAACGAAATTCTTGTACCCCAAACCGAAAGAAGTGTTTTTCACTTCAATTTTTCAATGATTTCGCCAGTTTTATTAAACATTATTGGCAATACTATTCTGGGAACATTTTCTTCGTATTTTTCAAGCCAAAAAAATATAAGAACCAGATTTATTCCCAGAGGAATGCAGTGTTGCACTAAGTCTTTGGTTCATGCGAAATACTTTGCCGTAATTTGACCAAGAATCATCTCCGGACTTATGTAATGTAATCATTATATAATGAATTCATTTTCTTATCGTTATCTGTAGAATTATTTCTTAAAGTATTTACATTTCTTCCGAATCACCTGTAGTATTGTAATGAATTGTGTATCATATTTGAAAGTTATATCAATGTTTTTTTTCAGCTTTATTAAACACCAACTTACATTAAATAGGAAAGCTTCTATCTAAGCGAGCAGGGTGTTTTTTATTTCTCTTTGAACTGTACCATATTATTCCGGTTCTATAAACCTTTATTCGATATTTCTCCAAAAAATATTTTGTTGGTGGCAATTTTGAAAATTGTCTGTAATTTTCCCTTGTCCGTCCGTTACATTTGGATGTCAGAAACTACAAGAGATTGCAAAAGACAGTTTCCGGATTCGTAATCTACACAAAAAGGTGTTGTTGTTTAGGCCATCAGCCAAAAAGCTGGTTTGAACCTGTAAAGGTTTTACTAAGTAGAACGAGGAGTGAGGTAGTTTACCATTGCCTTCCTCACTGAGTGGAAAAGTATGCTTATCAGCATGCCAGGCCCTCTGAAAAGCACATATTTCCTCTCTGCAAATGACACCTTCACTTCATTCACCACAGGGTCTGGCTATATAATGAAATTTATTACTTTCAGAGGAGATATTTCTGATTAGTGTATTTTACACCTCTACCTCTTCTGTTCTTAAATGATTCAGTCATTTAATTGGCTGACCATGTGATAAGAAACAGAACTATTTATTTTAGCCCTGCAACGAACAGATTGAGTGTAAATAATTTGACACTCCACCTGTCTGTTACGGGCAGACACAAAAATATAGCGGGCCTAAATTGGATTTGAAGTTCCACTTTCGACCGGAAGTGGCTCGATACCGGACGTCAAAAAATCCAGGTCGGAATTTGGAAACAAAAATATTTTCGTTCGACTACTCTTAAAGAGTAGATACAGAAATATTTTGGTTTAAAGTTTCGATTTTTACCGGAAGTCAAGACATCAACGACGGAATCAGGAATCAAAAACTGTGTCATTCGATTCCTCTTAAAGATAAGATACAGAAATCATTGGTTTTAAAGTTCCGGTTTTGACCGGAAGTCAAGAAATCTAAAACAGAATTTTTTTTATCCGAGACGGCGAGAAAACTCATGTTCACTCCCTCGCGATGGGGGAAGTAGTGTTGGACTCAATTGAGGCGTCCTCGTCCAGCCCCAAGGAGGCCGCAACCGCCTACCAACCAAAAACCCGCCGCCTGGCCACTTGGTCAAACAAAGTACCCTCTACCTCCCTCGGAGTTGTTTATATAATACTACAAGGGAAATGTCGGGTTAAAAAAAACAGAATTTGAAAACAAAAATAGTGTCATTCGATTTTTCTTAAAGTGTAGATACAGAAATAACTAATGGTTTTTATCATAGGTCAAAGGTAAGCCTTTTTAAAAATTTCCTCCAGCCATGAGACGCGTCGTCTCATGAAAGGGAATTTCCAAAATAAGAATAAAATTATCAAATTATAGCGGGTTTTCTGTAGCTGTAGGCCATTTACTGCAGTCAAAAACACCATTCATTTATATTGCACACATCTTCATCCCTTGAAATAATCCTCTTTGTATCTCCCGTAACGCCATCCGTTCACTCCTTTCTTAGTTGTCCTTTTTTCAGTGTAGGTGCAACCTGTAACTAAATGTTCTGAGGCAACCTGTCCATCTCCATTCGTCAAAGATGACTCTACTAGTTGAGTTGTCTTTCTTCGATTTTTTCAACCATTTTAAAACTCTTTATTCCTAACTCTACCTAACGCAGTGAACTGAAAAATTCTTTTCTAAGAACTAATTTCCGTAGCTGTTATTATACAGTAGAATATCTGTAGTCCGGTCGTGTAGTAGTCCGACCCTTAAAATATTAGGCCTAAAAGTATGAAACCTCACCTAGGAATGATTTTGGTAAAAGATTTAAATTGAATTAAGGAAATCAACTCGACCTAATTACGGTGGATTTAATATAACATGTATGTTTAGGATTTGATTAAAAAAATGAATAAGCAGACCTTAATTATTGTTAAATGGAATAATTTTTGGCCTTTTATCCAAAACCCGGAACTGGGTCATACTCTATACTTCATGCTGAATTGACAACGAAATGTAATTCTCAGAACACGAGCAACCCCACACCGCACTAGGCGATGTCAATGGCCGATAATTATTTTTCTTACAATGACTACAGAAGTACTCAGCAAACCTTTTTTAATTAGTTAATTTAATTTAAAATCACGTAGAAATCAATGTATATTCATTTTTTATTTAAATTTATAATTTATAGTTCCAAAATTCCAACACATCCAGTAATCCGGAATTTTCAGTAATCCGGCACCCTCTCGGTCCGGACTACTGAGATTCTACTGTACTTGTAAATCTTGGGTGGTGTGTTTAAACCTCTGAGTCATAAATAAAGAAATTTTGCATCAAAATAGCGGAAGATTCTCTTCGTAGTGACGCAAGATGTATGATTACTCAACAAAACAGAATGTAACATTCTGGTAATGGACGTACCCTTTTCCAAATTTTTCCAAAATGTATCATTGTCGGCTGCACGACACAATCTTGTGAAAAAAGTTAACCAAGATATTTTTTACACGTGCACAAATTCAGTGTCTCACTTGTTCTTTTCGATCAACTTCGAGTTAAATATTCTACAAGCTGATCTTATTCTAACACCACTTGATCATTACTTGACAAAGAGAATTCATCGTCAAAAAAACACTATTTTGTTTACAAAATGAAAATTGTGAAAAAAGTGAGCCAAGATATTTATACACTTGCACAAATTGAGTGACTCTCGTGTTCTTTTCGATTAACTTTTGAGTCAAATATTCTATACGCTGATTATATTTAACCAACCCTACTTGATCATCAACTAACTAAAGACAGTTGATTGTCAACAAAGGCACTTTTTTTGATTGTACGTAAAATAAAAATATAACTTAATTTCATATCTATTATTGTTGGAAACCTCCGGGTTGGTCCATCAGTAAAGTCATCGCTGTGCATCAGCTGATGTAATAGCTTGATGTAAAGCTATTACATCATAGCTGATGTAAAGCATAACAGCTTGATGTACGGAGACGAAATTTGTAGTTCTCAAAACTTAGTAAAGGTACTTTTATACGGATTTGAATACTAGACAGTGGTTATCTGTGTACTTAAATTGCTAGGGTTTTATTTACCATACTTTCTCAGGAATGATCAACCTGAGTTTGGAATTGAGTAAACCTCATTTACACGTCATATACGAGGTGTGGCTATTAAATAACGAGACTGACGTAAAAAAAAAATTATTTTAATTTTATACATAATCACTTATTGTCATCTTTAATATACACTCCTTCTCTATCCCTACAACGCTTCATGCGAACTTTCCATTGTTGGAAACAGTGCTGGAAGTCATCTTCTATTAGCTCCTTCAGGACACCTGCCGCTTTCTCTTTTACAGCTTTCACAGACTCAAATCTTGTCCTTTTTAATGCAGATTTCACCTTAGGGAAAAGGTAGAAGTCACATGGTGCAAGATCTGGTGAGTAAGGTGGATTTTCTAACACCGAGATGCTGTACTTGGCTAGGAACCTTTTGACAGGTAACGTGGAATGAGCTGGCGCATTGTCTTTGTGCAGAACCCATGATTTGTCCTTTCACATTTCGGGGCGTTTTTTGCCCTGGAATTAGCAGATCGAGTGGAAATAATTTAACATCCACATGCCCGTTAGGGATAAAAGAAAAATAATGGAGTGTGATAAATGGTTTTTAGTTGCTAGTCCATGTGTTTTTAGTTTCTTGGGACTGTCTTTTTGATTTTTTTAGCTTACTCTTTTGATTAACTTTTTTTAAATTTCTTTAGATTTGATACTTAAATAATAAATGTTTCCTATGTAAAAAAATTATATTTCTCATATTGTATCCTATTCAAGAGGATAATTTATCTGTGAAATAAATTTAAGAGAAATTATTTGTTTTTATACTTTTTTGCTCTTTATGAAATTTATAGGGAAGGAAAGTATTGTTTTCATGTCGATTTTTCGATATCCAGTTTTACCAGTGTGTGTGTGTGTGTGTGTGTGTGTGTGTATGTGTGTGCGCGCGCGCGCGCGAACAAAATACCTTAACGGGATATCGTATGAAGTTAAACTTGGAACTTAAGTTATGTACCATGGGGGATCTGACGCGAACAATTACATCAAAGTAGGTCAATCGGAATTAGTAGGTACTTTAGTCGTTCAAATTTAACTTATTGCAATTTTCTCAAAAAACGGCTCTATTATATTACATTGATGCGATTTTTTTTTAAATTGCTTCATTTAGTACATTTCTTATACCTTAAAAGATACTGTAAACAGCATGCCTGCTGAAATTTATAGGAGGGCCGTGCTTTTGTGGTCAAAATTATTTTTTTTTAAGATTACGACCGTAATATAAATTTTTGGGCAAAAGTTTATACAACTAAAGTTGTAGAAAATTAAAAAAACCTCGAACTTTTATTTCAATTATTTGTTTTTCTATTGTGCTACTTAAGCGTCTCTTAATAATTTTCCGTATTTTCTCTTTGAAATCGGTAAAAAATGGAGTTTTTAAGATTGCGGCCGTAGCATGGATTTCACGTCCAAGTACATACATATAACTATAGTTATAGAAACTTAAAAAAACCTTAAATTTTCTTTTCAAGGATTTTTATATGGAGAGCTTGGTTTAGCGTCAATTAGGGGTTTTCGTATTTTTAAGTAGAATGGAGGAAGCTAAATTGGCAAGAGAAAGTCTGGTGAGTGTTTTAAAACTAGAATTTGTTTTTCGTATTTATGTAAAACTTGAGTCAATTTGAAGAAAGACGTTCGGAAATCTGGCTGGAGTCTGCTATTTCATTAGCAAAATATTTCATCCTGACGCAAAATGAAAATCAATCCCTGTAGGACTAGAAAATATGTAAAGAATCCGTAATTGATAGTAAACTAGGCTCTCGTCAAACATATGCTTGAAATAAAATTTGTAGATTTTTTTTATTTCCTATAATTTTGATTATTTACAATTTTACCCTAAAATGCATATCAAGCACGCAGTCTTTAAAAACATGTATATCGTTAAATTTTTTACAAGAGCGCGTAGCTTCTCGAAGAATTTCAGCAGACATGGTGCTTAACTTATTTTGTGGAGCATAAAAATGTAGTAAATGAGGCAATTAAAATAAAAAAACGTGGGAGCCGTTTTCAAGAAAATCCCGAAAACATGAAAAATAGCACGAATAAACAACTGCTTCCTGTTGACTGATTTTGATAAAAAAATATGTTCGTGTCTGGTTCCTAACGTGTGGTACCTAACGTAAGTTCCAAGTTTCGTTTTCGTACGCTGTTTCGTTCGTGAGATGTTTTGTTCACTCACACGGCTAGACCAATCGATAAAAACCCGTTTTTTGGTTTCAGGGAGTCTGAAAACTTGTATGTACGGCGAAAACTCGATTTCAAAAATCGACAAAAGCAAATCTTACCTTCCCTATAATATCTAGGACTATAAAACTGAGGGAATATTTTTATCCTCTTCTTTAATAAACTGCGTATTTAATTTTATTAAAAATGCTTGTTTATTGATGACAAGGATTTATTTGTTTCCAGTTGAGATTAATAAGTTTTTTACTTCTCATAATGTGGGTAATTTTTTAAAGAACATTGCCACCGTTGTAATAAATATGTTACAATTTACTGATTATTTTTTTCTTCTTTTCCAGATATTTGTCAGCTGGAAAGTGAATTTAGTTTAGCTGGCAGGTTCGTGGTCGTTGGAGGAAAAAAGATACCAAAACTTGAATTTGGTGGTTATTTATTCAATAAAAAGTATGTTACAGATAAAGAAAAAAAATTGACATATTGGAGGTGTGAAAATAATTTTTGTCCGGGAAGTGTTAAATCGTGGGGTACCGATCCACCAAACGTTTGTTTGATTGCACAGCATAATCACAAACCTAATCCGGATGTTCAAGATATGTTTGAAAATGTTGAAACTGGTGATTCAGCAGCTGATGTATTTGATCATGTTGTTACAGATTTAGAGAAAACGGACGAAGAGGATTTTTGTTTCGATAATCGTACTGAAACAGTTATTGATAGGAAAATTAAATTAGAATTCAATGGATTTTTGTTTTTGAAGTATAATTATATAGAAAATAAAGATTTGACTTTTTGGAAATGTAATAATAAAAATTGTCCGGCCAGAGTGAAATCGTGGGGTGACGATCCACCTAGAGTCCAGATCATCACGTATCACAATCATAATTCTGATCCGAAAACAATTGAACTTATGAAACGTGAATTATCACGGACTACAATCATCACGGGAATTCCTCATGTCAAACAAGATATCGTAAATGAAACTGATAATGAAGAATTCTTACCAAATATATCGACTCACGAATCAGTTGTTAATTTCTTGAAAACCAGTAAAATGACTCATAATGGTTTTACATATAAAAAGAATACATATATGAAAGAAAGAAGAATGACTTATTGGAGATGCACTTACAAGGGATGTCCTGGTAGTGTAAAAACTTGCGATAATAATCCATATAAAGTTATTTTAATAACAACACACAAACATGAAAATATCACAACAGATAATCCTATCACAATTTTAAAAGAAAAATCTGAAAATAGAGGACGACCAAAAATAAATTGTCAGTTCAATTCAGTCGGACAAATCATCAAAGCAGATGGTAGAAGAAGTAAATTGATGTTTGAAAACAATTTATTCCATCAAACTTCATATGTTAAAGATATAATTTATTGGAGATGCGATCAAAAACGATGCCCGGCCAGTATTAAATCTAAAGGAAATGATCCTGCCAAAATTTGTTTAATCACTCAACACAATCATGAACCGGATGTAGAAAAAGTTGAACGATTTATAAACAAATTTCAAAATGTTAAAATCGAAGGCACTTCTGATTTTAATGACCTTCATGATAATGATTTACAAAATTCATTTCAATCCGATTTGGATATCAATCTTCTTAACGTTGATTGTGATGTGAAAATCACAGAATTACCTAATACATCTCATTATGATCCAGATAATAACTTAAAGGAACCTCTCAATTTATCTATAAATAATTTTCCTTTAAATTTTAAACAAGAAGGAAATATTAATTTAATAGAAACTAATAATGATTCGGCAGAATTACCAGAACAAATTCAAAGTAATATGGATTGTAGCATCGAAGTTGTTAGAGGCACTACATTCCTTTTAAGCGGTGATCAGAAATATCGAAAAGTTTCAGTTCAACCTAAAACTGGTAAAACATATTGGAAATGTCTTCAATATTTTAATTCTGGTGTCTGTAATTGTGGTCTAGTTACTAAAGGTATTCCTCCTCAAATTGTTAAAATGTTAAATTTTCATAATCATATTTCTGAGTAAATCATTTAAATTAAATATAAATCAGATAAATTTTATTTTTGCACCATTTAACTGATCGGAATTCCAGTGTTATTGTACACTAATAATTCTGGTTTTTACGATCAGAAATATCATTTTAACGGGAGTTCGGTCTACTTATGTATTTGATGTAAACGTTTTGACATTTCTCAAACCTTTTAAGATAATTTTACTTGAATTTTTACTTTTATGTAATAGTTATTTGAGTTCTTGACCGGGAAAAATTATTGATTACTATGAAACCAGTTTTTTCTGAAAAATAATGCCCGAATCGGACTCTCTTTAACTTGATATAGATTTAAACATTTATGAAATTTTACTTTTAGGAGTTTATATTTTAATTCTAAACCTTAATTCCTAATTGATTGAATGATTTATTTAGAAACAATTCCATAAAATCTCAAATTGGTGCCATTTTTTTAAATATTGTTCGGTTACCATATTTTGTTCCTTTTTAAAAAAATACCAAGTGTTTTTGAATTAGTTATACTAAAATAACTTTTAATTAGGGAAAAAGTAAAATTTTTACTTTGTAATCGTTATTTGAGTTTCTGACATGGATAATTGATTACTATGAAACCAGGTTTTTCTGAAAAATTAATGCATTAATCGGATTCTCTTAAACTGTTATTGATTTAAACATCTTTGAAATTTTTCTTACAGAAGTTTATAATTTAATTCTAAACCTTAATTCCTAATTCCTGGTATAATGATTTGTTTAGAAACAATTCCATAAAAATTGGTGCCAATTTTAATAATATTTTTCGGCTACCATATTTTGTTCCTTTTTAAAAAAATACCGGGTGTTTCTGGATTAGTTACTCTAAAAAAACTTTTAATTTGCGAAAAAGTAAATAACTTTACAGAAATATTTGATTCAGGTTCATAGGATCTGGAAAATAAAAAAAAATTTCCCATTCAAGCAGTGGCGGATCCAGGATAGGCCAAAGGGGGGGGCTAGGCGTTTGGGTGGGTGAAAGCACCGGGGGGTCTGGTGGGTATGGAACACCCCCCACCAAGGCGGGGGGTCCGGGGAATTGTCAAAATTTAAGTGTAAAATGACACATTTTTAGGCCGTTTTTAACTCTTTATTGACCAGAGTTTAGAGGCAAAAAACTATGGTTTGACTCAAGAATATTGACTAAAAATAAAAGGATTTTGAAGCCATTAGAATGACCTTGGTCGGGCGTGCGGATTCCTCTCATGTTCGGCAACCGAACAAAACAAATTACCCATTTTATCTAGTGTAAATTGGATACCCAAGGGGGGGGCTATAGCCCCCCCTAGCCCCTCTTTGGATCCGCCACTGCATTCAAGTACTTTGTCCGGTGGTCTGATATTTGAACACTAACCTATAAAGGGTTAAATTCAGTTTTTATTCCTACATTATTACACCTACACAAATCACGTACTGTAAAGTTTTTGTATAATTAATTTTTTTTAAATGTTTACATAGCATACTTTTATTCTAGTTTTGGTTTCTTTAAGGAAAGCATTCAGTTTTGTCTGTTTGGAAGATAATTTGAGTTGGTCAAGCGCCATTCGGTGGTTATCACTTTATCACTTCTCTTAGTTTCAGGATTCGCGTACGTTAGAAATCGGAGCCACGTATATTTTGGAAAGGGTGCTAAAATGACAGCCGCGTAACTTCAAAATCGTGTAAATCTAAACGCGTAATTCTAAGGAATGCCTGTACAATAATTTTATCTCTAAATTTTAACATTGTCACTATTTTTTTTCTTATTAAGAGTAAACTTATTCAAATTATATTTTTTAACTTATTACTCCATCGTGGAGTACAAGCAGATAATATGAAACGATCGTAACACAACGGGACTTGACTTGGACGCGTGCTGGAGCGCTAGTGGGCTGCCACAACGATACGTGTGGTCAGATCGACTCTTTATTTACTACGGCAAGACTAAAATCATGTCGTTGCATTGGTGGCAAAGTTGCGAATCTGCAAAATGGTAATTTTTCAGTACGGCATAAAAACACCTTCCTGACTCAACTTTCGCATTTTTACCACTTTCTAAATTCCAATTTTTCTATTTGATGCAAAAACACGAATTCATATTGCTTAGTAACAGTGAGAGATGTAGTTTCGCAACTTTGTCACAGCGTGCATTGATCAGAAATGAAATTCGCCTAAAATGCTGATTCGCAACTTTGCCACTAAAACGACAATGTATGAACCCAACTGACACATAGATACTTTTGTATAACTATTTTAGAAACAACCGGTGTTATAAACTTAAAGTTATTATTTTTTTTAAACAAAATTGTAGTATCGTTCAGAAGTTTCTTTTGTGTTCCTATAATGTACCAAAAATTATAACATATAAATTAACATAATACTTAGTTAATAGTACTTTAAAAAGAAACAAAAACAAAAGAGATTGATTGATGTTAATATATTAACTCATCAAAAAATGATTATTAGTTATTAAAGATTGTTTAATATTTCCGTTTTATTGTTATGTATTTTTTATATTTTATTAAAATAAAGAAAAACCAATTACCGTTTTAAAAAAATTTGTTGTTGATTAAATAAAATTATTATATTTTTTAAAATATATTTTAATGCTATTAATCAATTTATGTATTATTTTGAACTTAAAATTTATCTAAAAAAAATTTATATCGATATCCATATTATTACTTATGTTTTAATTTTAACGTAAACTTTCTTTCAATATGTTATAGTTTTAATTATATTGGTATATATTTTTTGCATTAATATTACAAAATACTTTTTTATTTAGCTTGTTATTTTTGTTCTATATAGTTGGTAGCTATACAGTATATTATTATTATTATTATTATTACTATTATTATTATACAAAAATTATGTATGTTGCATAACTGTGTTGTTTTATGTGCTAAACTTATTTAATAAATAAATACATTTTGTGTTAGAATGAATACTAAAAATATTGTTTTGTTTTTCTGTTTCCATTTGTAGTTATTCGCATCAATTGTGAGTTTAACGGTAGTTTTTACTTTTTAAATTCAGAAAAACATTTTTTTTTAAATAATTGTTGAATTCAGATTTATGAATCGTTTAGAAAAATTATAATTTTTGACTTATTTAACCGATTTCCTATATCTGTGCCCTAGAAGTAAAGGGTGTTAACTCCAATTTTGGTTAAATGAAGTTTAAAAATCAGCAAGAAGGCTCTTTAAAAGTTGCAGTAATCACATTAACTCCACTTTTGTATAATGGTGGGGAAAATTTTTAAAATGATTTATATTGCTTTATCATTATTATAAAAATAAAATTGTTTTTATCGATTGACATTAGTAACCTTTTCCTGTCTTAGGGTAACCGCACAGTGAACGCTGGTCGCTTGTCACAAGTACTGATTTACGTTGGCGAACGCACGTAGTGGGAGCATGTAACTACGCGCTTAACCTTTATTCAGTTGTGTCGGTATTCAACATAAGTTCCAGTAGCAGCAGTTTTTTTTTAAACATCCGACTGTTCTGCAATCACTACTAATGCAGACGGTGAATGATGAAATGATTTTTTGTAACGTATGAAAAAATGCCGTGCCTGAAAGGGATTCGAACCCAAGACCGCATGATGAGAGGCGAGCACGTTACCAACTTCGCCAATGCGGCCGGCAGTAGCAGCAGTGATGATGAATTATTCCTAATGGTAAACGCTTCCACGAAATTATTATCACTTAAAGACGATACCGTTAGTGACAGATAAGAACAGAAAATTGTTCGGCATAATCATTTTTTTCCGCAATAATAAAAGATGGTGACAGGGTTTTTTAAATGCATGAGAATGACTCTGGAAACGTTTAATTTTATATTGACAAAAGTAGAACTTCGTTAACAAAAGCAATGGTGCAACTTGCACAAGCAACCAATATTACCGGAAGAAAGACTTGTGATTACTTTAAAATACGTTTTTTGAACATTTTGACTACCGATATTCAATATAATAAAGCATTGGTTTGGCCAGTAATAATGGAAAACGTTTCCACGAAATTATTATCACTTAAAGGCGATACCGTTAGTGACAGATAAGAACAGAAAATTGTTCGGCATAATCATTTTTTTCCGCAATAAAAAAAATGGAGACAGGGTTTTTTAAGGGAGGAGTCTACTAAAAAAAAGTTTTTTTATTCTCTTTAGATAAGTAATCTGTTTGTTTTGCAAGTGAATAAACATTAAATTTTAAATTTTTTTATATAAAAAAATGTTAATTTTGTTTACTACGACTCCAAAAGGGGCGGAAGGAGGAAAATCATATCTTCATTATTTGCTTATAACTTAGTTAATTTTAGAGGTACAGACCTGGATTTTATGTCAAAATAATCAGAAAATTATGCTCTTTTTTTTAAGGTTCCATTTATATACATTTAACTTTACAATGGAGAGAAAATTTATTTTTTAAATATTTTCCCCCAAAAATACAGATGTCATTATTTTTTTTATTTTTTAAAAACTCCTATATTAAGTTTCAACACGGCCAACCTACAAATAAAAGAGCCATAAATTCTGAATATAGTGGAAAAAAAGCCAGATAGCATTTATATAAAGAAAGTTATAAGGATTTTATCATAAAGAAAACCTGAAATACTCTAAATGCCGAGAAAATTGAACGTAAAGTTTTACTTACACTTACACCGATTATGTAAAATAATGTTTTACAAATTTCTAGTTATCGTACATAAAAAAAAATATATAGCTGGATTAAGGAAATTCTGAAATATTATAATCAACAAAAAAATTGTTTGATTATTTTTTAATTTTTAGTGATAAAACTGGGTAGACTCCCCCCTTAAATGCATGAGAATGACTCTGGAAAAGTTTAATTTTATATTGTCAAAAGTAGAACTTCAATAACAAAAGCAATGGTGCAACTTGCACAAGCAACCAATATTACCGGAAGAAAGACTTGTGATTACTTTAAAATACGTTTTTTGAACATTTTGACTACCGATATTCAATATAATATAGCATTTTTTGGCCAGTAATAATCTTTTAAGTTATTTTTATAAACCTATGTTATAATTAATTAACAAGATGTTATTATTTATGAATACGTATTATACGACGTCAAGTACACTTAGTAACCAGTGAAGACGTCCACTGAAAAACCAGGCAAGTGCCAAAAATTTCAAAAATTACTTTTTCATTGAAAAACAGGCTATGTTTAAAGGCTAATAACTCCCGTTTATGTTAACTCTATGTTTAAAGGCTAATAAACAAGGCATGTGCCAAATGTTAATATTGTGTTTATAGAAGCTTCACAAAGATTGCAGCACAAGCATGTCCAGCCACCATTTCATTGAAGAACCAGTTAAGTGCCAACCATTTTGTAAACCATTCAACCATTTTACTTGGAAATTACTAACTAAAAAATTTGTTTTGTGAATATTTTTATTAATAATACTATCTGCTGTGTTTATTTTCTCAAATATTAATAGAATTTGTACAAGAACATATTTTAAAAACATGTATTAGAATTTATTTTAATATTTTACTGGTTTTTTTATATTTTTGTTTTCTGGATTAAGAGTGAACTGTATTTTATCACACAAATTAATTATAATAATTAAATAAATAAATAATAGTACAGGATAATCACTGTGTATTTATTTGACTTTTACCATTATTGTATGTTTTTCGCAACAGGTACTTAACTGGTTTATTGGTGAAATACCCCTCGGCACTTAACTACTTCTCAAAGCATTACTATAAAAATAACAATAAATGAATGTTATTCCATTTCATTTGAAAAATTACTGAAAATCACTGTTTATGTAGATGAACTTTTTAAACTGAGTTATAAAGAACAGCATTTAATTACAAACTGACACTTATAAACAGTTTTTTCTGTTTTTCTCGAAATTATGATTTTGGCACTTGTCTGGTTTTTCAGTAGACGTCTTCTAACCTGCTAGCAAGCAGCAGGCAGGTTTATGCAACATAAACCAGTGAGCTGATATGCGCAGATGACCAGTGCGCAGCTTTCTCCAACAGCGTTCACTGTGTACCCTTAGCTGTTAAGGATTAAAGAAAATGTTTATTTAACAAAAACATTTTTAGTCATTTTTTATACTTAATGAGTAGTATATAAGTAGTTTATTACAGTAATATGTTTGTTTTATGGTATTGTATTAAATTTATTTAAGTATCTGTGTATTATTATTACTACCATCTATTAAGTATTTTACTGCAGATTGTATTAAAATGTTATAATCTATTAAAAATAGATCTATATTACCAATAAATCCGTGTAACTATTTAATTTTGCCTGTAATTAAAACTATAATTGTTTTGGTTTTTAATTTTCAATTCTTATTTTGAGACAGAATTATTTCTACCTAATCACGATGAAGTCAGAGTGAATTAAAATTTTAATTAAGATGTATATATTTGAAAACTGATTACTGACTTTAAGGGATTCCACAAAGAGAATAATCACAACATCGGGTGAACGGAACAAAGGAGAGAAGTTTACAGTAAACGAATGCTGATAAAAAAGAGAAAAAGGGCTTTTAAAATGTCTAAAATCACTTCATGTGGTCTAAAATTGGCCAAATACGAAGAAAATTCTGCAAGGTTTTTTTGTATTTATTTGAATTGGGTGTCATCTTTGTTTAGTATTGTTTTTATAAAGTACTGAACTGATTTTGTTAAATGTGTCATCTATGGATTTGCCGTGATCTTCTGAGTGACGTAGTGTCCATATTGTATCAAGTACTTTAGTATATTGCACTGTAAACCCACCGGATTGGTTTAGTGGTAAAGACGTTGCCGCTAGCTGATTTCCGGAGACGGAGGTTCCATGGTTCAAATATCCTAGTGAAGGATAACTTTTATACGGATTTGAATATTAGACAATGGTTACCATAGTAATTTGATGATTGGGGGTTTAATAAACCATACTCTCGTTCAGAAATGGTCGGCCTGAGTCTGTTCAATATTGCACCACATCTAGATAAACATCTTATTCATCCCTGTTCACTGTCCTTGTTCAACATACTCCACTCCCATACAACACACAATTCGGTAAATATGCATTAAATCGATCACCACCTCAGGTTACTCAGCAACTTCAGATTGTTGAAATAGTTTAAATTAAATTGTACATTGAACCAGGTATCACAGTAATTTCCGACTGTTGGAGCGGAGGACTTAGACTGATTTCCGACTGTTGGAAATCAGTTGTTGGATTTCAAATCAAATTTTGGATCCAAAATTTTGTCATCCAAAATTTGGATTACAAATCAGTTGTTGATTTCCGACTGTTGGAAATTAGACTGATTTCCGACTGTTGGAGCGGAGGACTTAGACGACGCGGGTTTTCAACACTTCACGGTGAATCATACTCCTAAATGTAATTTCGTTGGCTCTGAAAAGTGTAGCGAATACTCAGCGAGTAAAACGCATTTGGGGATCCACAAAATAGCGAAATAAGAAACATAGAGATACAGCTCGCGGTCACTCGGATTTCTTCCTCGGAGAATACATGTGGCTGTCGGTTAAAGCCGTAATTCGCTACCTAACGATCCTCAATGACATTGCTGCTTTCTGTGAGTCTCAGAATAATTATTGTAAAGCAGATAATGAAACTTCTGTTAAATGTAGTTTGCTTTGTTATTTTCAATGCATAAGTTACCTTAGGATGGTGGTCGGTTCAATACGTACGAGGTGTGGCTATTAAATAGCGAGACTGACGTTGTAAAAAATTTTACTTTAATTTTGTACATAATCACTTATTGTCACCTTTAATATACACTTCTTCTCTGTCCCTACAACGCTCCATGCAAATTTTCCATTGTTGGAAACAGTGCTGGAAGTCATCTTCTGTCAGCTCCTTCAGGACACCTGCCGCTTTCTCTTTTACAGCTTCCACAGACTCAAATCTTGGCTCTTTTAATGCAGATTTCACCGTAAGAAACAGGTAGAAGATAATAACATGTGATGAAACGGGGTTTTTTACGTAAGATCTGGAAACGAAGCGCCAATCCATGCGCTGGACGAGCCGATCTTCACCGAGAGCCAAAAAAGCTCGAATGAACAAGTCAAAATTTAAAGCAATGATGATCGTTTTTTATTTTATATCCATTAGATTGTGTACCTTCACTGGGTTTCTGAAGGTCAAACAATTAATCAATATTACTACCTTGAGGTACTTTCTAAAGTACATCAAAGAGTAGTCAAAGGAAAAAACGCCCCGAAATGTGGAAGGACAAATCATGGGTTCTCCACCAAGTCAATGCGCCAGCTCATTCCGCGTTATCTGTCATGTACAGCATCTCAGTGTTAGAACATGCACCTTATTCACCAGATCTTGCACCATATGTCTTGTACCTGATCCCTAAGGTGAACTCTGCATTAAAAGGGACAAGATTTGAGTCTGTGGAAGCTGTAAAAGAGAAAGCCGCACGTGTCCTGAAGGAGCTGATAGAAGATGACTTCCAGCACTGTTTCCAACAATGGAAAATTCGCTTGGAGCGTTGTAGGGATAGAGAAGGAGTGTATATTGAAGATGACAATAAGTGATTATGTATGAAATAAAAATCAATTTTTTTACAACGTCGGTCTCGTTATTTAATAGCCACGCCTCGTAGTTCTAAACTAATCACAAACTTCTACTTCGTTACAATATTTTTGTTGAGTTGTGTAAGTATAACATTTCAGATACTTTATATATTAGAAGTAAAATGGATATATTTCTTAAATTATTCTGTTAGTATTCTAAATATTTGTTTCGTAGTGAAATTATGCACTTAGAACTTATTTATGAATATTATTTTACTGCCTTCTTTTCATCTGTTTCAGAGTTGTGTTTTGTAAAGTTTTTTTTTGAGTTCTCTGTGTATAAAGTATCTTTGATATTTTGTGAAATTTTTTTCTCCAAGATGTTATCTAGTGTGTTGTATTTAAAAAGAAAAATACCTGGATTGGTGTGTATGTCTAGTCTTTGTGTTATGTTAGATGATGAAGTGATGAAAGTATATGTTGAGGTCAGGTAGTGTTTAATAAAATTAATTTTAAAGTGGCGGTCAGGTCTAACGACATAATTCGAGAATAGATGTTGAGGGTGACTATAATAATCAATCGTGTATTTGTACAGTACTATACTACGTGTAATTACTATTGTATACTTTGTACTATACTACGTGTAATACTATACTATGTGTAATTTCACGTGTATTTCGTTGTATACTTTGTACTACACTACGTGTAATTTCAATAGAAGCTTGTACTGTACACGTTTTTATTACTTGCCTCCTCCTTCTTATTCCGAATAGTTAACGTATTACTGGTTGTTATAAAAGTATGCCTCTAAACTGTTACCAGTGTTTAATACAGTATAATCTCGGCAGTCCGGCCGAGCAGTAATCCGGCCCTTAAAATATTAGGCCTAAAGTATGAAACCTCACCCAAGACAGATTTTGGTCAAAGTTTTAAATTGAATTACGGAAATCCACTCGACCTAATTACGGTGGATTTAATATAACATGTATGTTTAGGATTTGATTAAAGAAATGAATAAGCAGACCTTAATTTTATTGTAAATGGAATAATTTTTGGCCTTTTATCCAAAACCCAGAACTGGTTCATACTCTATACTTCGTGCTGAATTGACAACGAAACGTAATTCTCAGAACACGCGCACTCCCACACCTTACTAGGCGATGTCAATAGCCGATAATTATTTTTATTACAATTTCCACAGAAGTACTCAGCAAACGTTTTTTAATTAGTTAATTTAGTACAAAATCACGTAAAAATTAATGCTTATTCATTTTTTGTTTAAATTTATAATTTATAGTTCCAAAATTCCAACACATCCAGTAATCCGGCACCCTCAAGGTCCCAGAAAAGGCCGGACTACTGAGATTCTACTGTATTTTCGTATCAATTTATTCTTGTGAAGTTAAGGTAGAACCAACATAGCTTGACTGGAACATTTTAACTGTCTTACGTAGTTGGCCTTGAGTACACTGTTGCCAACATACCGATTGGGGGACAGAAAATTTACCGATGTATTACTTCTATCTTCTTATAATCAGGGTTGCGTCCTTAATAAAACACCCGTTAGATATTACTTGAAGAAAGTCAGACTTATGTGATTTTTGTAGGGATGATGTCTTTACATTCAGTTACTCCTAAAATGCAGTAAAGAAAAATTGTAAAATTTTGACTTAATGGCTTTCTCAAATGACTGATTCAATTAGTCTTGGTAGATTTTCTCGTACTCGTTTTGAAATGTTTTTTTGTTCAGCCTGTGCACAATTTGGTTGTTACAACTTGTCAAAAGTGGATTCCGTTTTATATTTGTGATTTAGGTGCGTGGATTGAACCAAATTGAGGGATGGGACGAGCACTCTGGTTTTTTCCATCATAAAAAAATTATAATTCCTGATCGCCGCTCTAAGCCAAGTCATTCTGGATTCAATTCGCAATTACTGTGAAATAATGTCTTATGTATACATCACATTCTTCACATTAGATTCTGTATAATTTAACAAAGTATTATTGTGTGTACTAATATATTTCTCTGTTTACAGAAATAAAATGTGAGTTCACCCAGATTAGTACCGGACCTCAATATTTTAAAACCAGGGAAGGAAAATTCTTATCCTTGAATGGACATCTATATAAGAAGCAACGCCCTAGTGGTTGGGCTGATATTACAACATACTGGAGTTGTTTCCACGTGGATTGTCCCGGGCAAGTGATATCGCATTACAACAAATTCAGTTTTACAAGACCGCACAATCACGATCCTTGCCCGGATGAAATAAAAGTATTCATAGATTCTATCAGTAGAAAAGTTTACGGTAAAATTTTGAAAACAAGGAGAGGTACCGACTGTCTTTTATTTGAGGAATACATATATCTGATCAATAAAACCAATAGGCAAAACAATAGAACCTATTGGAGATGCGGTAAACATAAATCGAAAAGTTGTTTAGGTAAAGCTGTCACTACCGGTAACCCACCTTTCATCGTTAAAATTGTCGGACATAATCATGGTCCCCAACTTGAAGGGAAATTTCCTGACGATCATCCCATTTATGATGAAGACAGTCATGTGGTTTTTGAGGAAAATCTTTATTTATGAGGTCCCGATGATCAATTGTAATTATTATTCTTCAGTATTTTGATACAAGCAGTTCCTAAATTAGTGCAACACTTTATTTGTACATTTTCAAAATTTAAGATATTTTTTTAATGAAATTTTTTCTTTACTGGTATATACGAGGAAACCGTGGAGAGATAATAATAATAATAATTTACAAAAGTTAAAAAATGGGAGGTTAAACCAGAGACAAATGCTCCAAGAACCGGAACAAAATAGAGTGAACAGAGAAAAGCTGAATTCTCACAAAGAATGAAGAACTGGTGGGCGGGTAAAACGGACAAGAAATCCCAAAAACAAACCAGATTTACTAAGCGTCTTCCACTTCGGGAGCTTTACGACTAATAATTATAATAATTTATTCCCATGATATTACACATTACATAAAAAATAAATTACGATAACACAAAATTTCTTACAGTAAACTACTATCCTATTACGCTAGAGGTGGTGGAAATTATCCCATCCAACTATGGACAAAACCATGTAGCTACTAGGATGGGTTGGAAACTTAAATAAAAATCATAAAACTGAATTATTAACTATTAGCAATAGCATTCAATATCTACTACATTTACTTACTACTCTGACTTAACCAATACTTTGCTATTTACCAAGATTACGATTGTATCAATTATGATACATTACATTTTAATAATTATTAAACTGACACTACTTCTAATAAAAATAATAAATAAAAAACCCAATAAAAAAAAGCAAATAAATATACTGTTTTATTTCCCTCCTTTCTGTAAGTTACATGTACATTTGAATATTGCTGACCATTTTTGCTTTTATCTCTCTACCTGTTTTGGCTATCTATTTTTCAGTTCTTTATACAATTTTAAACCCGTTAGATTTTTTAAATCTAATGGGAGCAGGTTATATATTTTAGATGCCAAGTACTCATAATGACGCTGGTAAAGAGCAATTCTCACTCTCTCCGATAAGAGCAGATCAAGTGGTATCAGAGATACCACTAAATCCTCTAAATCCCTAAGCCCTAAATCCTCCTGTGATAGTAAGCTAAAATGATTTTATTTTGTAATTCCTTCTGTGATGGCTGCTACTTTAAAACATTCCAGTAATTTTAGAGCCACTTTTTATTTTAGTTTTCGATTTGGGCCATTAAAAGTATTTTTAGATTTATCTGAAAGCCGTTGAAATTGGTAACCAGTGGCCTGAACTTAGTTCTGTCCGTTGTTTTCTCGTTTTATTTCAGTCTACTTTCAAAATTGCTTTGTAAAGGTTCTGTAAAATGTAGTTTTTGTCTTCCGATTGTTTCCGTTAATCGTTCGTGTTCATTGTAGGCCTACACATATGTCCTTCCTCCTAAACGTATTTCTGCTTTTAGTACGTTTATCAAACGGTTTTTTAATATGCATATAAGGTCAAAAGTGTAATAATCAAGATTTTAAAAAATTTAAAAACCTACATATTTTGATTCAAGCACTTTTTATTTTCTCTTGCCTGTATGAATATATAGGAACGAAAATATTGTTTTCATATCGATTTTTCGAAATCGAGTTTTCACCGACTTCACGTTTTCAGACCCCTGTACTCAAAAACATGTTTTTAGCGATTGGTCTGTGTGTGTGTGTGGGGGGGGGGGAACAAAATATCTCAAGAACGGAACATCGTGCGAAATTGAAACTTGACTCTTAAGTTAGATACCACTAGAGGACCCGACACGAACATTTTCATCAAAAATCGGTCTACCGGAAGTAGTAGTTTATTCGTGTCATTTTTAACTTTTTGCGATTTTCTCAAAAACTGGTCCTACGATTTTTTTAAAAATCGGCACGTTTACAAAATTTTTTATGCTCTACAAAATAGGGTAGGCGTCATGTCAGCTGAAATTCTTGAAGAGGCTGTTTTCTCGTAAAAAAATTGTTATTTTTTTAAAGATTACGACTTTAATATCCATTTTAGCGCAAAAATGTATCTAGTAAAAGTTGTAGGGAATTTAAAATTCTACAAATTTTATTGCAAACTTTTTTGTATAACGCTTAGTTTAGCGATAATGAGCGATTTTCTGTTTGTTTCTTACGAAATCGTGTAAAAATCGATTTTTTAAAGATTTTAGCCTTATTATGCATTTTACAACAAAAAAGTATAATCAGATTTATAAGAAAATAAAAGATCTACAATTTTTATTTAGAGCATTTTTCTCTACAGAGCCTAGTTTAGCGTGAAAGAGTGATTTTCCGTATTTTTAAGCCAAACTGAGGTTGATTTTCATTTTGCGTTTTCACTCGTGATTAAAATAAGGTTATGTTTTTTGAGGTTAGTTATTTTGTTTATTTATAATGTTTTATTACTAATGTTAGGTTATATTATTAATAATTTGCATTGGCAAGAGAATGATGTGTGAGTATTTCACACCAGATTTTTGTTTTGTTTTTTAAAAGATTTTTTTAAATTTTTTTAATCTGGATATGAGAGGATCCGGATAAAAGGAGTCTGGATAGGGGGTTTCTACTGTACTTTCTTGGTTTAAAAAACCATAAATGTATTTTCCAAAGAAAATCGTATTGTATTGATTTATGAAAATACAAGAACAATGTATATCCTATGTAGTAATTTGATAACGATGTTGTAATTTTAAAGAATGTTCTAGTTGTTTATTTGTTTTCTATTTATTATTATTGTTTATTATACAATTTCCATTTTAAATAAGTTATTTTGTTATTTTAAATAAGTTAGCGTAACGTTTAAGTGAAATAATTGTATTTTTTACACTTTAATATACATGTAGGTTAAGTATTTAATGAAAATATTGTTCAACTAATTATTAGTTTATTTATTTATTGTAGAATATGTATTTTCATAATAATAATAATAATAATAATAATAATAATAATACTGTATGACCTCGATATACCGTGCTGAAGTCTGGTCGGGCAATCAAGTTTTATCCGAACCTTCAAGAAAGTAGTGGGGATATTTGTGTATTGGTACATATATCAGATGAATTAATGTCCCATAGCCAAGCGAGTGAGAGGGGGATATGTAGCATAACTACGCATGCGCCCAAAGGTCTTTACCGTTATAATCCAAATCTGAAAACATACTACAGTCGTTATCTTGCTTGTTAGTTTTACTGCGTGCATAAACGCTTGCTCACAATTATGAGTAAAATTATAAAATGTTATTGGAATGGCGCGTATGGCTTGTGCGAGTGAGAGCGTTATGCATTCTCTCACTCCCACGGCTAGGGGACTTCAGTTCATCCGAATACTGTACTCGTACTTTGATCCGATGTACTTCATTAGGACTTACAACAGGACATTATTCGTAGTGTAGACATATTAATAAATTTTAATAATATTTTATGGAGTATTTTGTTAACAGGCGTTCCTACGGCTCGCTCTTGAGTTAAAAACTGGACCACAGCTCTATACAAATTTTCATAAGTCGATTTTTTTAATTGTCTTTCAATTTTTAACATTCCGAGTTGAATCTGAAGAACTTGTGAAAGATAAAATATTCTCCCTGTTTTTCAAAATATCACGAACTGTAGTTTTTAGTAAGGTCATTAGCCAGAAGGCTGGTTTGAACCTCTAGAGGTTTTACTAAGTAAAATTTGAAGTGAGGTGGTTTACTCTGCCTTCCTCACTGAGTGGAAAATTATGCTTATCAGCATGCCGGGCCCTCTGAAAAGCGTCGACTTTTCACCCTGCAAATGATACTCTCACTTCATTCACCTTTACAACTGTAGTTATCCCAATGTTATTAATTTTTATGTACAATTAACAACGCAGTAGGTACATTATTTAGGTGTTTAATTATATAAAGTTTGACATCAATGTTAGTCGGTTTACTTTTATTTATTACATTTTTAATCATAGTCTCAAGAGAATAATTACCACTTTACCAAAATAAATGATCGATGTAAATAATCAGTGAGAGTAAGTGTTGCCGTATTTATGCATTAACGTAAAAGTGTATATAAATTATCCAATCAAAATTTAAAAGAAAGGAATTGACGTAGGGGGTGCAAATATTTTTTCTCAAATGAGTAACGGTAAATCGAGGTCCTACTGTTATAATTGTTTTGTATTTGTGTCATTAGTATTCAAATAAGTCTGTTAACAGTTTAATATCACATGATTCATTAAAATAAGTTAAAAAATTATTAATTTTTGTAATTTTTTAACCTTTTAATTTTGTAAAATGATATTTGTATTAATACCCTGTATTTGTATGTAAAAATTGAGCAGATAAATTTAAGTGGATAATTTTCTCCAAGTATATAATAACTTGTAAATAACAGGGAAATTAAAAGAAAACCCATCATTTGTTAATTAACCCACCGGTTTGGTCTAGAGGTAAAGTCGTAGCCAAAATCAGTTGTTTAATAGCTGATTTTCCGATACGAAGGTTCCTGGTTCAAATCCTTGTAAAGGTAGTTATTTTTATACGGATTTGAATACTAGACAGTGGTTACCGGTGTACTTTGATAATTGGGGTTCAATTAACCATACTCTCTCAGGAATGGTCGGCCTGAGTCTGTACAAGTCTACACCTCATTTACACGTCATACAAATTTACAAACGCCATCGCTAATGGAATAACCTTTAAGTATGTTCTACCAATATTAAGGGTAGTAAAAACCTCCCCGAGTTGACATAGGCGTGTCCCGTTTTTACATCCAGGGTTGTCCGTGAACCTAATCTCATTGGATCATGGGGTTGCTTATTGTTCTGAATTGAACAGATTGTAACGTACACGCATTAGGGACTTAAAAAACATTGTTAATTGAGATGACCGGTCGGTTTAGAGTTCTGCATATCTGACCTCTATGCCAAGGTTTTGTTTCCCGGTCTGGTGTTACATAGTTCATCGGTAATTTTCCTTTGTTTCATCATCTACATTAATATAAATGTGAAAAACAGTCGGATATAAAACAATAAAGAAGTTAGACCGCATCCGTGGCGTAGTGACTAGCGTAGTAGCCTACAATGCGAATGGTCCTGGGTTCAATTCCCGGCTAGGATATGGAAATTTTAACACATAAAGCCCACCGTTACCGTACCAAAACCCACAGTAGTCGCTTATTACCAAGCTTTCGATGTGAATTTAAATAAATTAAAAAGGAAACAGAAGGTTTATTCAATTCTGTTGTTGTTTAGGTCATCAGCCAAAAGGCTGGTTTGAACCTGTAGAGGTTTTACTAAGTAAACCGAGGAGTGAGGTGGTTTACCGTTGCCTTCCTCACTGAGTGGAAAAGTACGCTTATCAGCATGCCGGGCCCTCTGAAAAGCACATATTTTCCACTCTGCAAACGACACCTTCACTTCATTCACCACAGGGTCTGGCTGTATAATGAAATTCATTACTTTCAGAGGAGATAACTCTGATTAGTGTCTTTTGCACCTCTACCTCTTCTGTTCTTAAATGATTCAGTCATTTAATTGGCTGACCATGTGATAAGAAACAGAACTATTTATTTTAGCCCTGCAATGAACAGATTGAGTGTAAATAATTTGACACTCCACCTGTCCGTCATGGGCAGTATTCAATTCTAATAAGGATTAATAAAAAATGAAAACAAAGGGTTTCGAACTCAAGATCGCCTGAACAAATATCATTTTAAAGCACTTTTCGTTTTATTACTTTTAAAGCCCTTTTCCAAGGGTGATTTAAAATTAAATACGTTTTCCTGATGGTTTATTGAAGGGGGTACTTTTCAAATCTGGGCCAGCCCGTTGTTATAGTGGCGAACTAAATTAGTTTCTATGTCAGGATGCTGGGTTCGTGTCTGCATAACAATAATGTGCACAACAACACGATGTAAAGCAAAAATATATAACCTGTCTCCTGAAAAGCCGCTTCTTGAAATTGTTAGTGTACTTTCTTTTGGACCGGTTATCAGGAACCGTATGAAATGTTTTAAGTTGGAAAATATTTATACTGTAATGAATCCAGTAGCCAACTATTCAGCATTGCTTAAGTCCCAGCTCCGTGTAGTTGGAAGGAATGCAGTGCGTTGTTATAGTAGTGGGAGAATGAATGAGTGTTTCACAGCTGATGCATTTGTAGTGGTAGCGTGTACTAACTAGACTAAAAAAATATTCATGTCATCCGGCGCATTAATTTAACAAATACCTACCGGGTTATTAACTTGGTCGGATTCATAACATTCAACTCACCAATTTATATCAAAATATGTAAATAAATAAATGTAATAAATACAAGCAAATATTTTAAATACGGAAAGTTTGAGAACGAATGTTTTGTAACAGAGTAATACAACAATCGTTCTCCCTGCATGTGTCACTCATTCATTATACCTCACCCGTGCCCTTCACCTCACAACTATACGGGGAGCTTGGAACCGCATAATACATGTTTCTTCTCTCATGTAACTGATATTTTTAACTGTAATTAATCTGTTTATTTATTTAACTGTTAAATTGGTTTAATTTAAAAAAATAATTAAATGCTGGTATATGCATGACCGCTTTTTAATCATAGGTACGTTAAATTCTAAACTGGTTCTAATTTATAAAAACTGAATATTGTATTTAATTAAGAATAGTATAACGTTTTCAGACTTAACATTTTGGGGATTACTTTTATTATTTATTTATTTAATTATTTATAAGTAGGTTAATTTATATTATTGTGAACAATATGAAACGAACAAGTGTGTGTATGTGTATTTTTATTTTAATAAGGTACAGAAGTTGTTTTTCTTGGTTCGTTTTAAAATAAATAATTTATTTTAAATTATTCGTGTAACATGTGTTGCCTTTAAATCCTTAGTTTACTTTTTTAATTTTTATATAAAATTTCAAAGAATCATTGAAGAAAAAAGATGTTTCAGTAGGTTTGCCTTTTAGAAAATTTTCTACAATATCACAATTTTATAATTAATAAATTTAGCTGACTGTGATGAGGAAAAACCGATTATGAGGTTGGTATGTTGAGCAGCTGCAAACAACAATAATGTTACGTACCGATTACAGCTGCGAGGGCTATCCAAAATTTATTTTAATTTTATACATAATCACTTATTGTCTTCTTCAATATACACTCCTTCTCTATCCCTACAACACTCCATGCGGAATTTCCATGGTTGGAAACGGTGCTGGGAGTCACCTTCAGTCAGCTCCTTCAGGACAAGTGCCGCTTTCTCGTTCACAGGTTCCACAAACTCAAATCTTGTCCCTTTTAATGCAGATTTCACCTTAGGGAACTGGTAGAAGATAATAATATGTGATGAAACGTGGTTTTTTACTTATGATCCGGAAACGAAGCGCCAATCCATGCACTGGAAGAGCCGAACTTCACCGAGAGCCAAAAAAGCTCGAATGAGCAAGTCTAAATTTAAAGCAATGATTATTATTATTATTTTTTTTGATATCCATGGGATTTTCTACCTTCACCGGGTTCCTGAAGGTCAAACAATTAATCAATATTACTACCTTGAGGTACTTTCTAAACTAATTTAAAGAGTAAGGAAAAACGCCCCGAAATGTGGAAGGACAAATCATGGGTTCTCCACCAAGACAATGCGCCAGCTCATTCCGCGTTTTGGCTAGCTTAGGAAGAGGTTTCTAGCCAAGTACAGCATCTCAGTGTTAGAACATCCACCTTATTCACCAGATTTTGCACCATGTGACTTCTACCTGTTCCCTAAGGTGAGATCTGCATTAAAAGGGACAAGATTTGAGTCTGTGGAAGCTGTAAAAGAGAAAGCGGAACGTGTCCTGAAGGAGCTGACAGAAGATGACTTCCAGTACTGTTTCCAAAATGGGGAGTTGGCATGGAGCGTTGTAGGGATAGAGAAGGAGTGTATATTGAAGGTGACAATAAGTGATTATGTTTAAAATTAAAATTAAATTTTTTACAACGTCAGTCTCGTTATTTAATAGCCACACCTCGTATAGCTACATACCTTAATTAGGTTTGAAAAATGTCTGTGGTATGACGTTCTTCTTGTTAGACGCTTATCCGGAGCATCTGAAAGCTCTATATGGGTTTCTCCAATATTTAATTCGACACAGCTTCAATTTCCTCGATATGTTTCACAACTTTCTACGATCACTAGGCCTACTGGAAAGTCTTCTGGTGAACGTGAGAGCAATGTAGTTGTAACAAGATGGTGCCACTGCTCACACGGCGAGAGCATCGATAGTAATGGTTTGACAAAATTCCTTTACCTGTAATTTCACGAATCGGCGATGTTTCTTCGTTCACACGCTCTCCTGATTTATTAGTTTGTGACTTCCTTTTCTAGAGCTACTTGAAATCAAGACCGACATGATCAAGCCACGCACAATCGAAGACCTAAAAGTTTTACATTCGTCATGAAATTGAAGCTGTGTCGAATGAAATGTTGGAGAAACCCATGCAGATCGTATGTAAGAGTCTCCGATTCGCTTCCAACAAGAAGGATATCTCACTGACATTTTCTGAACCTAATTAAGGTATTTATGTATCAAAAATGCAATATAAATATTATAATTGAATGTCATTTTTTTCTATCATTAAAACAACAGACGTTATTAAGGAGTGAAAAACATGTCTTTTCTCTGTTCCACCCTTTACAATGCCTGTATAATACAACGTGTACAATAGATGGAATACAATGGAATAGTTAGATAACACAACTAACCTTATTTCAGAATCTTAATTTTACAAAAAAAAGGTTAGAACTGCTTGTTTTTAAAATCTCTCTGTAGTTCTGGAATAACAAAAGATAAATTTCACTAATATTTTTTATAGTATTGGGAAGATTGAAAATACACTTCAGTCATTTTTAATTTTGGATATTTATTAGGGGAATTTTTCATCGTCATCTTATGAAGTACGTACTAGCTTAAGTACCTGTTCTTCTAATGGTTTTCTTGGTTCCGTGGACGGTCAGTTGGGGGTTACCGAGTTCGATCCCTGTCAGGTCTGGTATTCTTTAACTATATATTGTTATCTACCTCCTTTCAACGTCAGCATTATTATTTATGAAAAAAAATAGTTGAACGTAAAATAAAAGCGAGATCTTGGTGTTTTTAAATTATGATATGCAGCGCTTTATTATTTTCATAATCAATGAAAGGTAAATCACAATAGGAACACCACGATGGTGACCACTAATTAAGACTACTGATTAATTTTTGATAATGTGACCGAGAAAAGGTTTATAAAGTACTGGTGGAACGGGTAGGTAACTGACAGTATTAATACGGGTTTTACCGGCGCGTATGCCTTTGTTTATTGTACTGTTTATTTTGTATGTTAATATTCTTAAAATATTGGTTTATTTCTTAAAAATCGGTAATGCCTCAGTTATTATGCATGGAAATGAAAAACTTTACATAATTAAACTTAATCCTCTTTAAACGTTTCGTAATTTCGATTGTATAACATTTTTGATACATTGACTTTTAACGGAGATATTCGTAGTTTTACGTTCACCCCTCCCTCTGAACTCCCCTATCTCTTTGTGATATTAAAATAATTTATAGCCTATTTTAATTTTGATTATGTCCAGAACCTAGATACCGAAATTTATTGAATTTTGTTCAGCGGTTCTCGCGTGATGCCGTAACAGACAAACAGATAAACAGACAAACATTCAGCTGAACATTTTCGGTGTTTACTTAATAGATGTGGCGTAGAAACAAAATTTGGGGCATTTTGAAAAATTGTACAGACAAAATCACAATTTTATTTATATAGATTTCATGTTTACTGATTTAAATTGTGAATTATTTTTATTTCAGTGGAGATCGAATTTGAATCTACTTTACAACAGATGAATGTACTAAGTAACGGTGAAAATCTCGGTGGTACGTTTGATTGTAAACAATGTGGACGCGGTTATAAACATCAAAGAAATCTATGGAAACATGTTAAATACGAATGTGGCATTATTCCTCAGTTTTCATGTCCTTACTGTCAACACAGATCTAAACAAAAAAGTCAGCTGAAAGCTCATATACTCTGCCGACATGTTAACATGTTAGACAAATCGACTGAAGTTATCATTTAATAGTTTTATTATATATGAGTATTAAATAATTGTTTTGTTTAGATTTGATTATTTTTGGTTGTGGAGAAATAAATTACCATCGTTATTTAGAAAACCTATTTTATTTTTACTTAAAACTTTGTTAAAAGAATGATACTTTATATTATATCGCAATCGATGTATGCTACAACTGACGAGCTTATTGCATGAAGGTGTTATGTGGCAAAAATAGTTTTGTATGTATAGATTATTGGATATTAACTACAGGAGTTTCCAGAAATAGCGTTGGCGAATTTTCAAAGAAAATAAAACGAATCGAAGTGAGGGGTTTTTTCATCTGAAATGGGTTGAACCTATATCGGAATAGGTCCAACATATTCCGTTATTTCAAATCACATTATCTGTAACCCTAAAGTCGTCTCGTGTAAACGCATCTTTAATATTGTTACTGATGACTCCCACTCACTATAATTAATTGTAGATATTGTTTGCACGTTTATTAATACACATTCGTTGCTTGTTTGCTTCGCTCGTGTTCTGTTGAATACATAATGAATCTTTTGGAGTTGGCTCGTATTATTTCTACAAAGGAAAGAGCTTTACGTTTCCTTCAAGAGAAAGTAATGTTGCATAATCCGCGCATTTGTTTAAATGGACACGAAATGATACTGAACACCACTGGTCAGGATCGTTGGGTGTGTATTAAAGCAATCTGCAGAATTAGTAAACCTCTAAGAAGCGACTCATTTCTCGCTAATACGAAGTTGGATTATCGAACCGTCATTCTCTTCATTTACAGTTACATTTATTTACAATAATTAAATACAGTTGCAGTTAAATTAAAATGTAAACAACCGAAATAAAAGAAACAAGCGATTGCTGGGTTGAACAGTAAAAGGTGCATTCACACGATATTTTGATAATGTGAAATAACGGAATAGGGCCAAATGCGTGGAGTTAATAAGGCAGGTCACAATGATGTTTTTGACAATAGTAGTGTCGTATCTACTCCCTTGGCCGGCCCGTTGGCGTAGTGGTCATCGCAACTGGTTTCTACACCCGGTTCCCGGGTCGATTCCCGTTCAGGTCTTACATTTTTTCATCACTAATTTTCTTTATCATCATTATCCACTGTCCCCATTAGCAGAACTTGAAGAACAGTCAGGCGTAATACAAAAAATTTACTCATTCAGGCTGCCGGCGCAGCCCCATAGGCTATATCTAGCTGTACCACAGCTAAGTGGTAGGGGAGCCCGGGGCTGGTTGTCACACTTTTCAAAAAATTAATTTTTTAATTTTTTTTTACTTTCTCTTGCCTATATGAATACATAGGAAGGAAAGTATTGTTTTCATGTCGATTTTTCGAAATCGAGTTTTCACCGGATCTATACGTTTTCAGACCCCCTGAACCCAAAAAACATGTTTTTAGCGATTGGTCTGTGTGTGTGTGTGTGTGTGTGAACAGAATATCTCAAGAACGGAACATCGTACGAACTTGAAACTTGAAACTTAAGTTACATATCACTACCGGACCCGACACGAACATTTTCATCAAAATCGGTCAACCGGAAGTAGTAGTTTATTCGTATAATTTTTCACTTTTTTGCGATTTTCTCAAAAACTAGTCCTACGATTTTTTTTAAAATCAACTGGTTTACTACATTTTTTATGCTCTACAATATAGGGTAGGCGCCATGTTTGCTGAAATTCTGCTTGAGGCTTTTTTTTCGTAAAAACATTTTCTTTTTAAGATTTCGGCTTTAATATGCATTTTAGCGCAAAACGTTATATAATAAAAGTTGTAGAGAATGTAAAATTCTACAACTTTTATTTCAAACATTTTTTTGTATAACGCTTAGTTTAGCGGTAATTTGCGATTTTCTGTTTGTTTTTCTCACGAAAACGTGAGAAAAATCGATTTTTTAACATTTCGGTCTTAGTATGCATTTTACGACAAAAGTGTATATAATTAAATTTATAGAAAATTAAAAGATCTACAACTTTTGTTTAGAGCATTTTTCTCTACAGAGCCTAGTTTAGCGTGAAAGCGTGATTTTCCGTATTTTTAAGCCAAACTGAGTTCGATTGTCATTTTGCGTCATTCACTCATGATTAAAATAAGGTTATGTTTTTGAGGTTAGTTTTTGTTTATTTCTAATATTTTATTAATAATGTTAGGTTTATTATTAATTATTTGCATTGGCAAGAGAAAGTTGTGTGAGTGTTTCACACCAGATTTTTTAATTCAGTAATTCAAGTATTAACTATTTTAAATAAAATTTCAAAGGGTGGTGCTTGTTAGGTAAAAACCACAATTCCGTAACATTTTTAAGTAACATTTCAGTTGTGACAACCAGCCCCTACAGAGGGGCTGGTTGTCACACACATTGGGGTTGGTTGTCACATGTTTTTCATATGGAAAAAAATCAAATTTTAACATTCCTAATTATTAAAACAATTTGACAATATTGGTATTGTATATACAGTATGTAAGTCTGAAATTATTGTTTATTCATTACATTACACTAAATTAAAAGATTAAAAACTGAAATGTATCATTTTTTAAAAACTAGGATTATTGATATTTTATTTGAAATATTTCATGTATTTTCGTCTTCTTGATTAGAAAAATCACTCTCACAATTTTGACACACAAATATTTTCGATCCTTTATTGCAGCGGCTATGTGCCCAGTCTTTGCATTCAACACACTGAACCCATTCTTCTCCAGGACGACTGTTAGAATGTGAGTCAAGACAAATCAAACACCAACAGTCATCATCTTCACTTTCCGAACTTTCCTCCGCGTTTTTCTTCTGCTCTTTCGTTTTTTTTTAATACGCGTACTTTTCCCTCTCTCTTTATTAGTCAAAGTTTCATTCGCATTCTTTCTATTCTCATCACTCATATTCTGTGTTTTTGTAAATAGTTTTTTTTTGACTTTCTTGTTTGTTTTGTTATCTTTCATTTTCTTATCTTCTTAAGTCTTCTTTTCACAGGCGTATCCGTAAGAATTGCCGTTTCTCTTTTCCGACTAGGCCTGTTCTGGTTATTCAATGTTTTTCTTATTCCAGCTTTCGGTAAAGGACGAACGTCAACTGGAGAAAGAGATAACGTATCTGGAACGGATTTACTGCAACCAGGTAGCTCTGCCGACTATGAAACATGAATAATTTGGCGTGTTGCATTTCCCTCGGCACTTTGTTTATTTCTTCTGGTTTTGGCCTATCTGTAACATAGCTTGACGCGAAATCCTCATCCGTAAATATCTATCTGTTAAAGGGAAATATTCCGGTGTACTTGAAATCGGAAAAATATTGGATGATGTCATTGTCAGTGGATAAGCCCTTGAAATCGGATGTCATAAATTTGTCATCGGTTCCCGGATTTGACACCATCCAGTCGTCACAAGCAGTGTTCATATACTTTTTAAATGGACCATAAACCGTCCTGTCCACAGGCTGGAATTTATGAGAACAATGAGGAGGAAAGCTACGTATTATTTCAAACTGATACGGGGTTGCTTGTCACATGTGACAACCAGCCTCGAATGATATGTGACAACCAGCCCCGCCACGCCATTTTGTAAAAACGTTTATCTACAAACATAACCTCTTTATGTAGCATGGATTTCAATAGTGGGGAAAATACACCTAAGTGTAGGCTTTTATATCATATTAACGAAATAATGACTATCCTTAGCAATAACAAGAAATACAGTAGCTTGTAGCAGAAAAAATTTTTACTTGTAACGCAGAAATATGCTTTTTCTCGAATAACACCAATATCAATAGAGTATGCACGCTCAAATCACACTAGAGAAAGAAACAAAGGCTGCCGAGTTCATTAGAGTGACAATTAACGTATCATGCCGGACATCGGCTAAGTTATGAAGCTTGTGACAACCAACCCGTGTGACAACCAGCCCCGGTCACCCCTACTTCCCACAATTTTCACCAAGTTCTGCATGTACTGGAAAACCCCCATCATTCGAAACCCGCCTAACCGAATCGGGGCCGAAAAGTTTGTTTTTTAATTTGGTGATTACTCAATTTCAATGTTGTGTACATACATTATACAGCATTTAAATACGTAGCTTCGTTAAAGTACAGAACAATGTACAACGAAATAAATTACGAACACAGAGTTTCACTGTTCTGGAAATTCGTACCCTCGTTCTTTACTGTAAGGACGTGCTTCTAATAAAACGATGGACTAATGTTGGTGCAAAAATGATTTAATGAAAATCTCACACTTTCAAAAGAAATATAAATAATTTAAAAAATATACAAAAATATTAGTTACTGTACAATGTTACATTTTTCTTTTGAAATTTCTGTTTACACATTACTAATAAAGAGTTGAAAAAATAGTGTAAAATCATTTTTACTATTTTTAAACCCTAAAAGTATGACTCAGTGTGTTATACGGAATTTCACATATTCGAAATCTGGTCCGCTCCAAATATTTCGGTTAGGCGGGGTTTTACTGTATTATAGTTTTTAAAAAATAATTTAGTAAAGAATTTTTGGTAAGTATTACTTAATAACAAATTGGAATAAAACTCAAAATCTTTTGTCCAAACGCTACTTCGAAATCGATCTCCTAGATGCCTGTTAAACTGTACACGTAAGTTAGGTAGTATTAATAGCATGTTTAATCTTACATAAATATTGCTTAACTAATATTAAATTGTAACACTTCAAACCGAAAATGTGTGGGTTACATTCGATTAAAAATAAAACTGTTCTCATTTTCTTTATGCGAACTTCTGATTTTTTTCTGAAAGTTCAATACAAGGATTTGAGAAAGCGGTATGCCCTTACAGTGAGAATATTATGATATTTGGTTTTGTTTTTGTACAACGATGTATTGTAATTTTCATGTTAAAATAAACCCCAATTGAATCTGTTGCTTAATTTACTGTATATCGTTAGTTTTGAATTTCGTGTATTCATTTAATCTAATACTTACGTTAAAATGCACATACTTCTACAAAATTATCTAATGAACCTATTTATGTTAGATATGTGATGCAAATTTAAAGGCTAAATGAATTATTTTTATTCACAAGTCTGAATATCCCGAGCTAAAACTGAATAATACAAAAATAAATTAAAAATTCAACATAAATAATTTTAATAGTGCTAAAAATTGTACTTTACGTGTTACCACAGTACAAAATATTATCCGGATTAAACATCCCGATTTTTCAAGACAAAATCAAACCATCGGGTGCCTCTTTAATTTTTGAATAATTCTAAAAACGTACGGATACTAATCTGAGGACAGCCAACAGATTTTTAAACTACATTTAAAACAATATCAAAAGGTCAACTTTGTCATAAAATTGCAGAAGACTAAAGAACGATAATTCGGGTATCATAGCACCATGAAGTTATTCCATTTGTGATTTCTTCAATCATTTTATCTTTTAGTTGTTCATTCTTTATTGAAACATATTAATAATTTCTGTAGTCTGTTAATAATTTTCGTATAAATTTTTCCGCTTTCCGTACCCTATACCCAGAAGACGCTTCTGAGTCTTCTGTCGTATCAATCACCCTTTCTGAGATTCCCTTTCTGAGGTACCATAACTTTTTGAACTCTGTGTAGCTATTTTCTGGAATGAAAAGGAACGCTCTTTTGAGCTATCTATTTGATGCTATTCTTTGGATATGACCTTACTAACACAACTTTGTAATTTTTATATTGTCTACTATTTTATCCTGAGACGTTGTTTCTTTAATATTTATATGCTCCACTCTGGAGATCTTGCGTGATCTTCATAATACTTTTTTTTGTTTCTCCAGCGTTTAGTTCTTGCTGTAGCTCATTTTTCAGGAATCAGTAGCATTTATAGTTACGAGCTCCAATACAAATTTAGCAATTATTTTCATTTTACTAGATTATTCGTGAGGTTCGTAATATCCCTTTCACTTGTCCCCTTTGTCGATAAAACCGACTCGAGATGTTGTTTATGTCATCAGCCGAAAGGCTGGTTTGAACCTGTAGAGGTTTTACTAAGTAAAACGTGGTGTGAGGTGGTTTACCATTGCTTTCCTTACTGAGTGGAAAAGTACGCTTATCAGCATACCGGGGCCTCTGAAAAGCACATATTTTCCACTCTGCAAATGATTCCTTCACTTCATTCACCACACGTTCTGGCTGTATAATGAAATTTATTACTTTCAGTGGAGATAACTCTGATTTGTGTCTTTTACACCTCTACCTTTTCTGTTCTTAAATGATTCAGTCATTTAATTGGCTGAACGTGTGATAAGAAACAGAACTATTTATTTTAGCCCTGTAATGAACAGATTGAGTGTAAGTAATTTGACACTCCACCTGTATGTTATGGGCAACGACTCGAGATATTTATATTAATCTCAATAACCGACCTCACCATTCTATTGTTTTCTATTTTTCTGCTCCCCCATTTCATTTACTCTTCTTGGAACTAACGCTCCCTTTGTAAAATTGATCCTAACCATCATTAGCCATGAGTACCTTATCGTGCCCCTACTTTTAAATCCATATGTTGTATTTTTCTACACCCAACTCGCCTATAATTTTTTAATTTCAATTGAAAAAAATTAACCGTAGGTCCTACAAAATAAATTACTAATCTCTTTCATCTTAGCTGTGTTTGCTGAACAATACTTTTCTAAAATTCCTGTAAAGTTTTAACATGTTTCGAGTGATAAAGAATATCTAATTGTTGTGGTATTGGTAATTAACTTCTTTGTCTTATTCCTACCTTGAGGAAACTGAAATCCTTCCCCATCCATTAGTAATTTGTAAATTCTTCATTTTAATATTACTTATAATTAAATTGTATACAATCATTAACAATAATTATTGTTGAGCTTTATTAACATTGTTATTTTTATGAATGTATTTTTATGTTAATATTCAAATAATAATACTGTATTATTTATGTATTTCAGTGAAGATGAAAAAGAAAAAAAATAATCAAGAATTGATGGTTCCTCCAAACCATTTAGATTTAGTTAAAGAAAATTTATTTCAAAGCGAACATTTTCTACTCCAAACTGGTTTCAGTCAAAACGATTGGCCTTCATTACCGATCACTTACGATTGTCCAAGATGTGGACGCCAATATAAACATCAAACCAGTTTAAGGAAACATTTGAAATACGAATGCGGTGTGCTTCCAAAATTCCATTGTCCTTATTGTGATCACAAATGTAAACAAAAGGGACATATGAAGACTCATATTGTTTTAAGACATCAAGATATGATTGAAAATAATCCAGTCGTTTGATTATAATTGATTAGAAAATTTATTTTATCTACTTAAGTAGTTTTTATCATTATTTTAATTTATTTTCGTAAAATGTAGGCTACACATTATTAAGGGAGTAGTCAACCCAGAAAATAAAAATGAAAACTTCTGGCTTTAATTTATCATTATTTATTTTAAATGAAAGAGTAATTTACTAGTACTGATCTACCATTTGAACCAAGCCAAAAAATTAATTACAGCCGCAAATAGAAGGGTGAAGTTGGAAAAGCGTGCTTTTACGGGGAATTAAATATCTCAGGAACCGAGAAAGATATCAACATGATTCTTGTGCTACAAAGTACAGAAAATTGCTCTCTATTATCTGTTGTATGCACTTGCATGTATGTATGTAGTTTTTCTTACAAGAAATTTATTGAAGAAAAACCATATTTTCAAAAACATTTATTTTATGTATTCACAAATGATTTTTTAAATAAATCCCTATTAAGGTTTTTTTAATAAATCATTCCACAGATAATAGAGCAAGAAATTATGAACATTTTAAAAAAACATCATCCAAATATCTCCAATACTAACCAAAATATTTAATTCCCAAGAATGTACAATTATGTAAAAATTACATTTCCGGAAAACTTAAAGTTGAAGGAATAATTTCACTCGCCTTCCTAGTGAGCTTTATTTTAAACAGATGTTTTTTTTTATAACTGTTTGTCAACGTAGAAACTAAGTAAGCAAATGTTGTAGGTAATTCAGAAAATTTTAAACTTCAAATAAATGCAAAAAACAATCGAAATTAAAAAAAATATCATTTTCTTGAGTTGACTACCCTCTTAAACTAAAGAATATAATTTGTGTGTAGCACATGCAGTTTCTATAGTAGCTTAATACTAGTCGTAACAAAGAAAACGTACCCTTTCACTAGCGGTTTCATAAAAAGGGGTTGAAACGTTTGGGTTATTTTTTTTAAATTATTAGTGAAGGCGCAGTAAGTTTTTGTGTTCGTTTTGGATTAAGGGAGGAGTATACCTTAATTTTTAATTTTTTACTGATACTCAGAAGCTATAAACTTTTATCACAATAAAATAGTATGTGTAATAATATTTAAAAAAGTATTCTGAGTTTAAAAAATATTTACCCGCCCCTACAATAAACCAATATGGCGGATTTTAGCGCAATCTTAGAACTATCATATAGTTTTAATTATTCAATAAAATTTAGTTAAAGAAGTCAAACTAAAAAGAAAATTCTGTTCTGTGATCTGTAAGAAGCTTTTTTTAAGATATCATTTTTAAGGAACGTAATAAGTTTTTTAATTCGTAAGCAAAAATTTACTTCATTTTATGTAATTGAGCTAATATTAAAAATTTTACGTAAAGGTTACAGTAAAAAAGGTTCTATCAAATCACAGAATGTAAAAATATGAACAATTAAAAAAAATTACAGCTCTCTAGTTCTTTAGATCAAAAGTTATGTTCATTCTAGCATTTAAACTACACGCAAAAAAGCATAATTTGCGGAAAACGATAAAACAAAATTACTAAGTTTTTTCTTACCGCCATGACACCCTTTTATATATATTTTTATAATGTAAGTTAGCAACTACCTATGATAAAACAAATTATACCACCTTTTTAAGAAAAGAATGGAAATTAATTTAGAACAAAAACATTTTTTTTTTTTTTGGTGTAAAATAAAGGTAGTTATGCCCCCCTTAATACCAACGAATTTAAGCTACATTTGTTTTCAATATAGTAATCAGATACTTGAAAACTACTCAAAACATAGAACCATGAAATATCACTTAGGGATTTTATTATGTGGAAATTACAGTTTACTAATTTTTAAACCATTTATGTCAACGTGTTATATTTTTTATAACCGTACACGCAAACGTATAACCCAGCGGTGGTTATTCAAGTGAAGTAGGTGAAAAACCTTTTCACCTGTATCAAGATTTATTACTCTCACAAAATAAGTTTAATCCTGTGATAATTATTTTTTCGTTTTACAAATTTTTTATAATTTTTATTTTCAAAGCGTGAGTCAATATTTTTAACACAGTTCGTAACAGCACTCTGGCCATATAAACAATGATATCTTCCAACTGTTGGACAGAGTATAGATATATGCATAGGTTATATAAATGACCACCTTTCCATTTAAAATAATAAATTACATTCAAAATGGCGGACAAAATTTTTTGATTCATTATAAAATAGTATACTATTTTGTATTCGAGTAAGGTTTACTTATAACCTACCCACCTATACCTCAACGAACTAAAGACTGCAGATGAGATTTAGCCAATAACAGCCAAGGTTGGTTAAGAGGTTACCCCTTCGCTAAGTCACGCTCTGTTCCACTGAACTCCAGCTGACTTTTTGTTAGGCTGTTATGAACAGCGGGACCACAACATGACAATGTAGGATACGATTAACGAAAGTCAATTGTCTCTGTGCTGTGATCTAAGTCACTATGCTCCGCCTTCATCTGTAGTCTCTAGTTCGTTAAGCTATAGTAAAATATCTCAGCCCAATCACAATAAGCGCGGAGTGATATGTCACTGCGTTGCGTAAACAGCGAGAATTAGTCTGTCCGTTTCAAAATGATGTTTAAAAATAGGTAAAAAGTAATTTTCACGGATTAAAAACTTTCGAATCTGCTATTGCAGAATTTTATGTATTAAAGGAAGAAAAACGAATAAAAATTGGACGATTCACTTAATTTCTTAAATACGTTTTTTCAGCTTAAAATATTTTTTATAGCTAAAATCCTGAATGAAAGAATTGTAAAATTTTACTTTCTCCAAAATCAAGGTGGTGGTTGAAAAACACCCACTAATTTACACGAAATTGTAGCCAAATTGAAGGGAAACCTCATTCAGAGCATTGTGTATAGTTCCAATCTAGACTATTATACTTATCTCATAAGTCCGAGTACGGGAAAATATTTCGAATGTAAGGAAAATTTCAAGATTTGTATGGAAATGTGAACGTCCTCGAATAGAAAATATCCCTACTATTTTATGATGAATCAAAAAGTTTTTTCCGCCATCTTGAATGTAACTTTATATTTTAAATTGGTTGGTGGTTATGCGACAATATGATTTCAATGCAAAATTTCAAGACAATTTGAATGAAAACCGCACATCGATGTCTCATATATGGTTTCGTTATCTCATGACATTCAATAAGGTGATGCTGAAATTTAAATATCTTCCAAACTGAATGAGATATCAGTGTGCGGTTTTCGCCATTGAAATTGCCTTGAAATTTCACGTTGAAGTCATTATCACATCACCACCTTCCCTTTAAAAAAAATGAAGTTACATTCAAGATGGCGAGCAAAAGTTTTTGATTTATTTTAAAATAGTATTTTGTTTTCGCGTTAGGTTTACATTTGCATATAGCCTATCTTGAAATTTTCCTTACATTCGAAATATTTTGCCTTACTCGAACTTTTTGGACACCTAGTATAATATTTGCTATTGATTGATGTTCAGCGCATCTATGTTCTATACCGGGGTCCTGGCTTCGATTCTCGGTCGAGTTTTTGAAAAATGTAAATTATCAACTTGTTTAATAATCTATAAGAATATATAACCGGGTGTCCCACGAAAAGGTGGCTATTTTTGAATTAATATGCCAGACGGTATCACACACTTTACAGACTGGAAACTTTACAGTTACGTATAATAAATATATTTGTAAAAGAAGTACCCTCGAGTTTCATTTGCTTATGATTAATCAAAACAAAATGGCGGAAAGTAATTTTATTTGCATAACCATTTTAATTGGTGATTTATTCCAGTGTTACTTAAGTAATAAAATGAAAGATATATGAAAATGATAAATTATTAATGAACACAATTTGTTTCATTATTTTTTATTCGAATTGATGTCCATCAATAGCTATGCACTGATAGCAACGACACAAAAATGAGTCATAAGCGTTTCTGAAAAATTGCCGAGGTATCAACAGTATCATTTTTTGATATTATTTTTTATTCCGCCATTTTGTTTTGGTTAATCATAAGCAAATGAAACTCTAGGGTATTTTTTTACAAATCTATTTATTATAACTGTAAAGTTTTCAGTCTGTAAAGTGTGCGATACCGTCTGGCATATTAATTCAAAAATAGCCACCTCTTCGTGGAACACCCGGTATATCTCGTCTTGTGACGTCATACATTGAAAGTATGATATTTGTAGTAATTTTAATCTTGTATAAAAAAACTAAGGACTAATGAATGATCCTTGGGGATTTCTTACCAGAACTAAGTATACAATACTATGTATTATTTTGAAAAGGGACCTGTACTTCTATATTTTATCACGTTTTTTTACAATATTTAAGAGATCAATGGATATGGGAACTTATTGGTAACTTATAATCAAAAATATATTTATAATATTGTTAATATTACTTATATATTATTTCATTATTATTGATATTATTATTATTATTATTATTATTATTGATATTGATATTTTTATATTTATTTGGTAATTGGAATTATTAAACTATTGTTTTGTATTTATTGTAAAAAAAGTATGTTATTTTGTAAATTATATTGTATACTATTAATATTTTGTTTTATTGTCCACTAAATGAATCTTACAATCATACAGTTGTTTCCAATTATGAAGATAGTATATAATTTTGAGTCTTTCTGTTATCCCCTTTCCTTCCCACAGCATAATTTGTCACATTTTGTGGCTATTTTGTATTTAGGTAATCTTACAGTAATTTTTAATGAAAAAAAACGGGAAAATATTTTAAAAAAATCATGAATTAGTATTTTTCAAGTTAATGTTTAAGTTCTCTTGTTCACGTTAACGTTAAACTATTTTTTGAAAATTATGAAATTATTTAATGATGTCATGTACTTCAATGAGTTAATATTTCATTATAAGACCCTATTATACAGTAACAGTATTGAGAAAAACCAATGCATTTACCCTACCTATATTTTTCCTTAACTTAAATAATATTGCTGTAGGATTTTTTAAAATATTTTATCCCTTTTTTAACGTTAAAAATACTGTAAGATTACCTACATACAAAAGAGCCACAAAATTTGACAAATTATGCTCGGGGGTGATAACAGAAAGACCCGTAAATTTTCCCCTGAAGGATATTTTAGATTTCTTTTTAAAACTATTTCCCACTGCAATGTTTTTAATATTGTTTTTGTTACAAGTTTTGATTTATTTTTATTGTTGTTATTCGTAATATATAACGTTATATAAAATATGTTAATAAAAAGTTTATTTATCTCCCATAAAGTATTTTATTTTACGTAGGCCTATTAATATTTTATTTAAAAATAAAGTTTTTATAACGATTTAAATTATATTTTACAATGGTAACTTGAAATTCTTGTAATACGCTGTTTAATAATTAAATCGATTACTACTTTAAACAGCTGATATGATAATTTACAAAATTATTAAAACACCCTTTAGCAATAACGAATGCGGTACAATAATAAAAAATTTCCCTCTTTAACCACTTCATGCGTTTTCTATTTAAACAATACTGTTTTAATAAATAGAAACTACTGTAGTAACAGTTATTAAAAAAAACAATTATTATTAAATTTATTTTTTAAAATAAAATTCCGGTTACGTTTTAAATTGTACTATTTGTATTGATTACAAAATTTTTGTGCTCCTGTGTAGTTTTATTTATTTATTTCCTGTATTACTCCTCCAAAAGAGCAAAGCCCGTGCTTGGAGGAGGATTACTCTAATTACAAAAAATACATAACAAAATAAAACTACAATACAACAATATTAGCGCAACTGGCTACTATGCCAGGGTCCCGGGTTCGATTCCCGGTCAGGTCTGGCATTTTTTCATCTGTAAATCACCACATATCATTACCTACGCACAAGCCCAAGGCTTATGTAGGCATCATCCCTCAATAAAAAAAATATATATATACGAGGGGAGGGCCCAAAATTAACCGGATTGAGAGTGCGCTGCTATTCGTAGCCGTAGTAGAGAGTTCTCCCGGTAGATAGAGCTTGTAGAGACCTTCAAAAAACATCTGCCCAGAAGGCTTTAGTTTGTAGATTAACATTTGACCGTATTGGTATATTGTCATCATAGCATATTGATCGTAGTGGTGTTGTCATGTTCCGTCTGCGACGTCGTTAAGGCAGATTTAAAAGAACAAGGAGGGTGTTTGTTTCCTTCTTGAAAATTCAACAACGGAAGCTTACTAAATGCTTCAACAGGCTTTCAAGGAGGATGCTATGAGCCGCACACAAGTTTTCGAGTGGTTTGGGCGCTTTAAAAGGGGTTGAGATGAGTGTCGAAGGCATGTTCGTTCAGGGCACCCTTCAAAATTTCGAAACGATGAAAACTTGAAAAAATTCGCCAGAAAATCAACGAGGATCGTCGTTTCACGATCGAAGACATTTCAAATGAGACAGGCGTGAGTTGGAGCTCGTGCGTGCGGATTTTGATTGAGAATTTGTGAATGAGACGTGAATTTGAGTCAGGACTTGAAAAAAGAGATTGAAAGTGATCCATACTTTTTAACCAAAGTCCATTACTGGTGATGAGAGTTGGTGTTACGGGTATGGCTCAGAAACCAAGCGTCAAGCCAGTGGAAGATTGGCTTAACACTTAATGACGTCACAGTAGGAACACGACAACAGTAAGAGCATTACGACACTACGATAGAACGTTAACGTACAAACTGACGCCGTCTGGGCAGTTGTTTATTGAAGGCTCTACTAGCTCCATCTAGCGGGAGAACTCTCTACTACATGTACGAATGGCAGCACGATATCAGTCCAGTTATTTTTGGGCCTTTCGTATATGCAATTTAAGGACAGTATTACTTTGTATAGTTCAGCCGTTGTTAGTTTGCTCCTAGTGTCAACAAACAAAAGCCATCTACTACAGGGTGCACGCTAGAGTCCGCGACTTTACGAATGTCGTATTCCTATTAAGTTAACTATTTTTTAAATTATAAGCACTTAAAGTACTAAAACCATCAGTCATGATATGATGTAGGCCTAATAATTTCATTTAGAAAAATAATTTTAAAAGTATTTTGTATTTAAATACTTTTGAAAGTATTTTGTTGTTACTTTTTAACGCTGATTAAAAAGTACACATGTTGATATAATGCGCATGCTCAGTGACGTCATTATTTGTTTACATTTGGAGCAAACTAAGAGAGGCTGGACTATAGATGATTTTATATTAAGCGTCGTATCATTGATGGATGGAATTAGCTCCGGTATTGCATTTTCCATGTGCTACTTTGGCATAATTTTTATGATTGCTTGATGCAAATATAAAATATAAATAATAATTATAACGTCAGATGATGTCATCTGTAATTAGAGGCTAAATAAAAATTAGAGGCTAAATAAATCGTATCATTGATGGATGGAATTAGCTCCGGTATTGCATTTTCCATGTGCTACTTTGGCATAATTTTTATGATTGCTTGATGCAAATATAAAATATAAATAATAATTATAACGTCAGATGATGTCATCTGTAATTAGAGGCTAAATAAAACTGGCAATCTTTCAGTTTGCCAGTTTTATTAATTAGTGGATGATAAACTCGATATAGCATTATAATTTGTCTTCAATAGTGATTATGTATAAAAATTTTAATACTATGTTTAAAAATATATACTTCGATTTTTTATTTATTTTATGTATGTTTAAAAATGTACACATACTCGTACGATTTTTATTGAATAAAAATAATATATATTTTTTGTAATATAATCATTTTGTTTTTCATCCTTTCAGTGAAATTCATTCTACGGTTTTTCTGTGGAAATTCATAGGATTAAAAACTAGAAAAAATTTAAATTATGAAATGGGAAGGTTGTTCTACTGCATAAAGTACGATAGTAGACTGATTAAACATTTATTTACTCTTGGAGTGGCCAAGGAAAACTCAGCGAAAACCTTCACCAAAAAACCAAATAATTTTCAGTGTTCATAATATTCACATGTCAACTCATCAATTCTTTCCCTTCACAGAAAAAGAACTTAAGCCATAATTATAATATTTTTTGACAAGTTGTTGTTTACGTTATCATCTGAAGGGCTCGTGTGAACCTCTAGAGGCTTTACTAAGGATAACGAGAAGTGAGGTGGCGTAACATGGTTTCTCACTAATTGGAAAAGTATGCTTATCAGCATGCCAGACTCTGAACTGCATCTACTTTCGACCCTCCAAATGATACTTTCACGTCATTCACCACAGGGTCTGGCTATATAATGAAATTCATTACTCTCAGAAGAAAAAACTCTGACTAGTGTATTTTACATCTCTACCTCTTCTGTTCTTAAATGCCTCAGTCATATAATTGAGTGACCATGTGATAAAAAACAGAACTACTTTTTGTAACCCTGGAACCAACAGATCGAGTGCAAAAACATTAACACTCCACCTGCCAGTTAATGGACATTTTTTAATTTATGAGTGGTAGAAACTTTTTGCTCTGAAATCTACCTTTACTGAACCTTCAGTGGTTTTTCCCTTGAGCTTCAGAATAGTCCATTTTCACTTTGTTTGCATTTGTTTTTGATGTTTGCACTTTCATTTACTGAAAAATCAAACAAAACAGATAAGAAATAATTATATGACAGTGCCTAGTACAATCAAGTATTTTTATGTATAACAATCCTTTTAACAATTTGAACATAAATTTAAAGGTTATTTGATGACCTGGAGGTAGGTATTAATTTTTTTTAAATAATTCCGATGTTATTTAAAAAGTACAACTTGATTTTTTATAGTTCATTAGAAGGAAAGAAGTAAAAAATTTAGTTGAGAATTATCAATATTTTAGTTGTTAAGTATTTTGGGTGTTACACTGGACAGGAAATCGACGTGAAGCCACCATACACATTTATTTTAAGTCACATCAACATCTTTGTTATTAGCGAGGAGCAGTGGGCTTGAACGTGTTATAATTTTCGAGTCCCTGCCCGGGAACCGACCCCGGACCTCCGCTTTGCAGCATAGCACTCTAAACAGTGGGCCACGTATGCGAACCAAGCTTTTTTTTGCTAGATCATTAAAATGTTTCCGTTTACTAGAATCTGAAATTAAGTTCTTCAAACACAACGAACTTCTCATGTGTTGAGGACTTTAATTATACACAGGATGATTTCTTCAATCAAGCCAAAAACAGAATATTAAACATGTGTTGTTGTTTAGGTCATCAGCCGAAAGGCTGGTTTGAACCTGTAGAGGTTTTATTAAGAAAAACGAGGAGTGAGGTGGTTTACCATTACCTTCCACACGGAGTGGAAAAGTACGCTTATCAGCATGCCGGGCACTCTGAAAAGCACATATTTTTCACTCTGCAAATGACACTTTCACTTCATTCACCACAGGGTCTGGCTATATAATGAAATTCATTACTCTCAGAGGAGACAACTCTGTTTAGTGTCTTTATCACCTCTACCTCTTTTATTTTTTAAACGATTCAGCCATTTAATTGGCTGACCGTGTGAGAAGAGAAAGAACTATTTATTTTAGCCCTGTAACAAACAGATTGAGTGTACATAATTTGACACGCCACCTGTCTGTTATGGGCATAATTAAACATGTACGTCATAAATTGTTGGTTGCATAAAAATATATAGCTGTAGTTGACACGAAATAAAGACAAAAAGAAGGAAAATTTTTCTCGACAACATACTTATTCATTGAACCATGTACATTCTAAAAATTAGAAAAGGTTAGGATAAATTATGGCTTATTAACAAACTTTTCTTTCAATTGCATTAATTGACAGTGCAATATAACTATTAAGGAGTTCAACAGAATTTTTGAAAAACTAATTGGCATGTAATTTTCATCCACAATTTCAATTTCTTAAAAAAGTTATTCTTGTGAATAATTTAAAGATTTAACACAAAGCATGAAGTCAATAAAATAGAAGAGCGAACGGGAAACAATTTATCTATTATAATAATAATAATAATAATAATTATGTAGTATAACAAAAATTAAGTTAAATCATTTTAAATTTTAACGATACATTATGATCGAAAAAGTGAAATTTGTACGTATGAAAAAACTAAAAAAAGGAATTATATATTTTTTTACATTTCCTGTTTAGGTTTTCAACAAATAAAATTTGCATTTTTAAGTGTCTGTAATTATCTGCTGATTTCCCGGATTGATTTTGAAAAAGATTTTTAATGGAACGCTGAAATTAAATGAATAAATTAATTTAATAATCAATTTATTTGTTTTGAGAAATACTGATAAAAAATTTAATCCTGTGCGATTTAGAACGCTGAAATTATTGAAATTTATTATTTTTTCTAGGTGGGAAAATAATGAAATAATATTGCATTTATTGAATAAAACTAATACAATGTTTTTTTTCATTTTTGTAATTCTTTTAGGTTCTTTAAGGAGATCTTTGGACCTGAATTCAGGATTGAGCAAAACCACAAATTCATCACCCGATTCAGCTCTTCAATCGTTTTGTAAAGCGCTGTCCGCTCCAGGTTCTTTACTAGTCAATCACAATAAAATGGAGAAACGATTTAAATGTCCGCGCTGTGATAAGAAGTATGAATATCAAGGAACACTTCAAAGACATTTACATTATGAATGCGGTGTTAAACCTCAATTTACTTGTAATTTCTGTAATTATAAAAGTAAACATAAGTCTAATTTGAAATCACACATCATGCATAAACATACTGAGTTTTGGAATGGTTCTGAGAAATTGTACGATGAAGTAAACTGACTGAGTGAGTGAGTGCGTGCGTGAATTTCGTTGTAGGTGTAGTGAGGATCTTGTGTATGATTGAGGTCCGTAGGCCGTGTATACTGTGGACAATTAGAATTGGCACAACTCTTGCTCTACGTGTACACACAGTTCACCATAAAGCATATCCATAACCTATTCTTTCAACAAGCTCTACAAATTTTAATGTACGCAAATGCCTACTACCTTATTTCAATGGACAAACATACAAATAATTATTTCATTTTAAAGTATGTATTTAATTTGTCCCAGGAAAAATTTAAATTATAAATTACAAGAACTAAACTATACTCTACAGACGCACGCAACTAACTAAACAAATTGGTCTTAATATATAATGAACAGAAAATCATATATGAAAACAAATTAATCACATCATTATGTCTGATAGATTATTAATAACATAAGTGAAAACAAAGCGTAGTGACCGTGCGTGAGTCGCACATTACAGTAGCGATTGTATACTTTTGTGACTGTACCGTCGTTGCATGGCGAGTGGCGAAGAGTGCAATAGATAATTACCGAAGCTGCTTATGCCAATTCGAATTGTCCAAGGTTACTTCTCTCGTTCCTGTATCATCTTTCTACGTTTCCTCAGGTCGGACCCAACGTAACTTGCCTCTACCTCTTTTTATCGCTGTCCCATCTCTCCTCAGTTTCTTTCTTGAGATCACATCCCTTTCCCAAATATTGCTGAATTGAACCCATCCATTTCACTCCAGGTCTACTCCTTGGTCTTCCTCCCTCCATCTCTCAAGTACAGCATCTCTTCAGGCTGTCCAGCTTTCCTAATCAGGATTTCTCCCCCTTATCATATTTTCTATGTCACTGTTTTTTTTGTTTTTTTTTAGTTTATTTTAGTCACATCAACATCTTGGTTATTACGACTACTTTGGATTAAGGAACGGTGGGTATGAACTGGAATAATTTTTCAGACCCTGGCCGGTCGAACCCGGGACCTCCGCTTCTAGGCAGAGGTTCCGTTTCTTCCACTTTCCGCCGGTTCTTATTTGTGCTGCGTGAGTTTTGGTACGAAATACGCATTATCCGTAGTTTTCTTACAGTATATAGAAACTTCTTGATCCTAAACTAATCTTCTTAGGCTATGGAAGAAACCACTTGATTTCGGCTCCCTTTACTTAATTATCCGTTTTCCATTTCCGTCTGATGATAAAACATCCTCCAAATATGTGCATTGTTTGACTTCCTCAAGTACCTTAACTCTCCTCAATATTTCTGCCTTCCCTCTTCATATCTTTTCCGCATGAGTATTTTATTTTCTTCCTCGCTGAATTCCAAACCATACTTAACGAGCTCTTCGTTTGATAACTCCAGTACTATGTACCTATCCTCAATTTACCTAATATTATTTATATTTTTTAGCTTGTATATAAGTATATATTTTCCTGCATGCTGGTATATGAATAGTCTTTTTAAGTTACCAGGCGTAGTTAGTTGTTACTAAAGGTGTGGTAATGCGACGTAAATTCTAGTCACTGCAATCTTCCTCGATGTTTTTTGATAAAGTCCTATTAATTTTATTTTCTGGTCAGTTTTAAACTTCTAAGAAGCACAAACTGTTTGGTTGTTGTTCCAACTGCTAATTTTTACGACTGTTTGGTCAACGAGGTTTTACTAAAGTAGATGCGATTTTTTTTTAATTTGCCACAGTTGGTAGAAGCTAGCCTCTCCATTTTCATTTAAACTCCATGGGGACTTGAGAATCGGCAATTGTTCTAGGCAAACCGTAACACGCCTAATAGTAATGCTAATATTATGGAAGTTTTCCATCCTCTAAAGACTCCAGCAAAGGTTTATCTATCTGAACCATGCAGCCTTTGGCTCGAAAATACAGAACGTCTTAGTTTTAAGTTATGTTTTTCTGACTTTTTTTAAGACTAAATCCACTAGGATCAGTAAAAACAGAAGCATCTGCAGTCGGATACGGATCTTCGCATGCTCATAAACATTCCTAGAACTTGTGTCCTCAGGTGTTACGTCGAATTTCTCGTCGCTACTCTTCTGGAAGATCTCAGAAGTTTACCCGTTACAAGATTCTCGGATCAGAATCCAATACAGAGTTCGGTAAGAGACCAAGTTTGGATTGTCAACCGGATCACACTAGTCAAGAACGAGATAAGTGTTGATCTGAAGGAACCGATTCTGCTTAACACTCATGTAAAATGAAATTATGGTAACATTTTGTATATACTAATATTTTTCTGTAGTTTATTTAAATGTGCATCAGCTACGACCATTTAATATTACCGATTACAGTTAGATGTGGAACACGGTAAAGGTTTAGTAGTATGATTACAAAAGAGAAGAACAAAAAATGTATGAGGATTGTGTTTTGAACTGGTTTTTTTTGTAACCTTGATCACTTGAAGAAAGCGTATGTAATTTTCGTTAACATTTGAAATTCATTTATCATTCGAAGTTTCGTACATTCCTGTTAAACAAACTCAGTAACTACAATGAAAGAAAAATTGTGTATAGAAATTTTCAGGTTAATACGTGTTCAAAAAAAGTTATAGTAGTTTTATTAGTAGCCTGTACATAAGTAAGTAAACAAAATAGTGTGTCTTAGCTTGTCTAGATAAGTACGTATGTGTACGTTAAGAAATTTTAAACCTCGTAATTTGTAAACCTTGATGATGAATTTTATATTTGTTTAGAATTGTGATAATTAGAATTTAATTTTTACGTTTACAAGATTCTCCATAACTTATGTCAAAGACTTTGAGAAACATTCTAGTGACTATATACAGTAAGACCTCGACTTACGTGAGGGATGTGTTCCGCAAAATCATCGCGTAACTTGGATTGTTCGGTTAAACCTTCAAACATTCGCTAATTGTCCGTAGTGTTAATTCACTAACCCAGCCGTTCCTTTTATGTTCTTACCGTCTACATTAGCAGATATTACAAAACAGTCAAACATAAAAAAATAAACAATTATTTTCTTCGTTTTTCACTTAACGACATCTAACTTTTCCTTTAAAGTAATCGCTCTCCGTTTTTATAACCTTTATTCGAGCTCATACTGTACGCAAAGTAACAACAAAAACAATAAAATAAAAGACCTGCAAATTGTAGCACAATTAAAATCACGATTAAATCCACATAACCTTACACGATCGATATTTTTAACGCACTGAACAGTACTAATGCAAAAGCAAATCAAGATAAAATAAAATTCCAGTGTAAAAAAGAGGAGGGCAATTACGATACCGGATTCGAGAGGAATTAGCAAAACAGTGGTCATAAAATGTAAACATCCGTTAGATAAGAATAACTACTGTAGATACACGATATGATGTTGTTGTTTAGGTCATCAGCCGAAAGGCTGGTTTGAACCTCTAGAGGTTTTACTAAGTAAAACAAGGAGTGAGGTGGTTTACCATTGCCTTCCTCACTGAGTGAAAAATTACGCTTATCAGCATGCCAGGCCCTCTGAAAAGCACAGATTTTCCACTCTGCAAATGACACCTTCACTTCATTTACCACAGGGTCTGGCTTTATAATGAAATTCATTACTTTCAGAGGGAACAACTCTGATTAGTGTCTTTTGCACCTCTACCTCTTCTGTTCTTAAATGATTCAGTCATTTAATTGGCTCAACTTGTGATAAGAAACAGAACTATTTATTTTAGCCCTGCAACGGACAGATTGAGTGTAAATAAATTGACACTCCACCTGTCTGTTAAGGGCAGATACACGATATAAGACTAATATAAATTATGTTCAACAAAATCGCGTTAACGTAAATTCGCGTAAGTCGAGGTCTTACTGTATTATTTAGAACATCAGTAGAAATCCCGTTTGTACTCCTAAAGGTTTTTACTTTAGTAAATATTTTGTAATATTGTTTTTTCTACAAGGCCGTGATAAAATATTATAGTGTATAGTCCATCAGGTATCTTAAAAATCACGTACGTATCATGCACTACAGAGTCTGGCTGTGTAGTGACTTACATCTACTGTTAATTATCTCGATTTCTTAATTTCCTAAAAATGTTAAATCAATTTTATGATTGAGCGGAAATGAAATTATTCTGTATGGTGTCGTGAAATATGAGTACAGTCCGAAGAGTTTGTGTCTGAGAAGATTAAACATTAGGTCTACAGAAATGAAACTTGATATTCGAAAAAGCGTTCATCACTCTTCGAATATTTTAAAATTACTTTACAGATTTGCTTCCTGATTTCTAGAGTTGCTTGATCTTATCTTGTCGCTCCACAGTCGTGATTTTTTTTTTAACTTCCGATTGTTCTGCAATTACTGCTAATGCAGACGGTGAAGGATGAAATGAATTTTTTATAACGTATGAAAATATGCCGTGCCTGAATGGGATCGAACCCAAGACCCCATGACGTGCTCGTCTTTCATCATGCGGTCTTGGGTTCCAATCCCATTCAGGCACGGCATATTTTCATACGTTACAAAAAATTCATTTCATCCTTCACCGTCTGCATTAGCAGTAATTGCAGAACAGTCGGACGTTAAACAACAAAAAAAATCATGATCCGTTACTGCGAGATATTTTTTCACGTTTACTCAGTAAACTGCCTTAACATCTGTTGTTGTTTAGGTGATCAGCCGAAAGGCTGGTTTGAACCTTTCTAGAGGCTTTACTAAGTGAAACGAGGAATACCTAAGTTGGTTTACCATTGGTTTCCTTACCGAGTGGAAAAGTATGCTTCTCCGTATGCCAGGCCCTCTGAAAAGCATCTACTTTCCACCCTGCAAATGACACCTTTCATTCACCACAGGGTCTGGCTGTATAATGCTAAATTCATTGTTCTCAAAGGAGATAACTAGAACTAGTGTCTTTTACACCTATACCTCTTCTGTTCTTAAAATGCTTCAATATAATTGGGTGACCATGTGAAAAGAAATAGAACTATTTTTTATACCCTTGGAACTAGCAGATTGAGTGGAAATAATTTAACACTCCACCTGCCTGTTATGGGCAGATTAAAATCTGATAAGTCTTTTGTTTTACGCATAGCGGCGGTACTACGTCGTTCAAACTCCTCTTTCCTTTTGGTAATTATAAATAAGGAAATGCGCCTGAATTTTCTTCAAATTACTGGTGTTTACATCCATTCAGGTCTGTACGCTAACACTATTCATAAATAACTTTATTCTTCAGCTAGCCCCTCTTTCGCTTGCATTCACGGAAAAAAATAAATAATACGATTGTACAAAAGAAAACAATTAGTATTGGAAACAGGAATTTCGTTGATATCATTACGAAGAATTAGTGGAAGAAGAAAAATTCAACCATAATATAACTTAGTGTTGTTCAATTATATTAGAAAACGTAGGCAAACTATATTTCTTAAAAAATGATACGAGCTTTTTGAGTTTTGCAAGGTTTACATTACGTCCTGTGCAAAAATTGGATGTCATTAATTTTTTGATGTTGTTGTTTAGGTCAACAGCCGAAAGGCTGGTTTGAACCTGTAGAGGTTTTACTAAGTAAAACGAGAAGTGAGGTGGTTTACCATTGCCTTCCTCACCGAGTGGAAAAGTACGCTTTTCAGCATGCCGGGCCCTCTGAAAAGCACATATTTTCCACTCTGCAAATGACACCTTCACTTCATTCACCACAGGGTCTGAATCCTGAATCCTGGTTGAGAGGGCTGAGAAGCCCTATGATGGCGACATCGTGTTAAGGAACACCTGGTCGCTCGGGGAACAATTTTACCGAATAATTGCAACCTCATGAAATTTAGGGGGAATTTTATAGTTTAAAATTAGGAAATAGGATTCTGGCTCTTGCGGGATTGGGACTGGGACTTCAAAGGAGGTAATGTATTTTAAGAAGTTACTCGTGGATGAAAATTTATATTAAGGGACAAGTGGGTTTAAGAGCGGCTCTTTTCTTTTTTTTGTTTTTCAGTGGCCTTTTTCAGTTATGTGGGAGTTTTATTGTCTTGAGGAGGGGAAGGCACGCACCGTACTTAACGTGGACAAATGGTACAATTTTAGGTAGGGGTTAGTTTATGATTTTAGGGGAGACGGAAAGGGTAGAGTTTGGCATACTCACCGGCCTTTTATTTTCTAAGTGTTTAATAATTTAAAATGGCGGCTCTTTTCACCGTAGTGGAGTGATTATGCATAGGAACATGGGGACTACTACCAACTGGGGGGCGTGAGTCATACAAGTAGATGAAGGGGCATGGGTATATAAGAGGAATACAGGGCGGAATAAAAATGTGGCAACTCAAAATTTTGATAAGTGGGTCATACTGGAATTTAGATAAAGTCGTGGAATGGTAATGGCATAAAGACTTCGGGCGGATGTGGGCGTCGGTACAAGTCCTGAATGATCTGGGGTCCGTCAGTTTTCCCGGCGTCGTGGAGCCGTTTCGAGGTATTGTAAATAAAGTCCTCCATAGAGGGGAAGAGAAGGTGTTCGTGTACGATGCGATTGGAGATAAGATAGTGAAACTTTGTGATGCAACGGAGGACTTTGTTCTGGTATGCTGAAGTACGTTTTTTGTTGGTCTTGGAGAGAAAGGGCCACCATACCGGCGACCCGTACAAAAGGAAAGGACGTAGAATGGAGGAGTACATCAGAAGTTTCAGTTTTGAGGAGTATGCAGTAGAAATGAACAAAGGGACGAGTAAAGCGAACAGGGCCCTACCCTTGCTAAGCTTGTTGTCAATGTGCTGCCGAAGTGTCAGTCGTTTATCTAGGTCAACCCCTAGATATCTGACGCTGTTCTGCCATGGGAGGAGTTCCCCTTCCAATCGTAGAGGCGGAGGAACGTTGCGTTTTAATGTAAAATGGATTGCTTCGCATTTGGTGGGGTTAAGTGACAGTCTCCAGACACGACACCAGCTCGTGACGTCTAAAAGTTGAGTTTGAAGCGCGCGGCAATTGAGGCGGAGGCATCTGCCGTGACGGTACAGAATAGCGTCATCGGCAAACAGTCCGAATTGGATTGAATCACGGACAGGGAAATCGAAGGTGTACATAAGATAGAGGATGGGCCCAAGGACCGAGCCCTGAGGTACACCCGCGGACGAAGGGGTGAGTGGGGACATGACCATGTGGAACTGAGGAATAGTGACAGAGACTTGGAATTGTCTCCCAATAAGGTAGGAATGAAGTAAGCGTACAGTTGAGGGGGGGGGAAAATTGTGCCAGCTTGTAAAGGAGGCCCACATGCCAGACGCGGTCAAATGCAGCCCTAAAATCGAGCAGCACAGCCGTCGTGTCGCAGTGGGAATTTCTGGCATCCACAAGTGCCGTGACGATGCGGAGGAGTTGGGTAGTTGTGGAGTGTCCTTGACGAAAACCAAATTGCTCAGGAGGAAGAACAGAATCAACAACAGGACGCAGGCGCGGGAGAAGAAGCCTTTCGAATAATTTGGACAGGATCGGTAAAAGGGAAATTGGCCTATAACTTTCGGGATCAGTCGGAGGTTTGTGGGGCTTCAGAATAGTAATGATTTTGGAAACTTTCCACGAAGAGGGGAAATGCTGCAGCGCTAACACTGCATTGAAAATTGCCAAAAGATGAAGCTTTAGATCTGGCGGGGAATTCAGGATGGCGTATCCAGAGACATTATCAGGACCAGGGGCCTTACGCGGGTTGATCGAGGAAATTACAGAGGTGACATCATCCTCTGCGAAGGGCTGCATGTGACAGGGTGTAGGGTCAGAAAGCGTTAAGTTGGCTGTATAATGAAATAAAGCTTTAAGGGTCTGGCTGTATAATGAAATTCATTACTTTCAGAGAAGATAATTCTGATTAGTGTCTTTTACACCTCTACCTCTTCTGTTCTTAAATGATTCAGTCATTTAATTGGCTGACCATGTGTTAAGAAACAGAACTATTTATTTTAGCCCTGCAACGAACAGATTGAGTGTAAAATATTTGACACTCCACCTGTAAATTTTTTTGATATCTGTCCCTTAAATAATTAAACTTTTGAATAATGAAAAGAAAATGTTTATTGTAAGACGGTGCTTTACCGTACTTTATATGCGATTTTAATATATTGTGTACAATACTTGGTAGAGTAGAATGGAATTGATGCCTTGACCAGGACACCCATTTCTCTTCTTAGATGATTTTTTTTTAACGTCCAACTGTTCTGCAATTACTGCTAATGCAGACGGTGAAGGATGAAATGATTTTTGTAACGTATAAAAATATGCCGTACCTGAATGGGATACGAACCCAAGATTGCATGATGAGAGGCGAGTACGTTACCAACTACGCCAATGCGGCCGGCATTAAATGATTATCATTAGATGATAAACCTCTAACATTCCACGTTGCCAAAAAAAGTTTATCCATTATCCCGAAATCCTTCATAGGTTTACACCGATTCTGATTGCGAAAAAAACCTGTCCAATTTCCGAGGCTACTTGTGAGTTTCCCAGTAGGTTAAAATGTCCTCCGGCCGGGCTACGAACCCTGGGCGAAGTAAGACCTGAGGTGGGGCTGCCACCTCTGGGCACCTGGCCGTACCCTGAGTTTCATTCGGAGACCCACCACCTAGGTTCTTTTTCCCTGTTCACCGTTGGGAAAATTTCCTCATCCGCCTTCAAGACCGTTGACCGTTTTTCACCTGTACTCTAGGCAGGGGCCCTATAATTGGGTGCTACTAACCAGAGCTAGATAAACCCAGGTTACTCCTCCTGCTCCTTCTTTCTCCTCACTTGCAAGATGAGGCCCCGGATTTGCAACCGTTGGCGGAGATACCCGTTTCTTTTACAAATTAATTTCAATAAAATGTCTGATTTCCTTCAGGAAATGTTCATTTTTACAACTCATGAATTTGAACTGTTTTTACTTTCTCTTGCCTATATAATATAGGAAGGAAAGTATTGTTTTCATGCCGATTTTTCGAAATCGAGTTTTCACCGGATCTACACGTTTTCAGACCCCCTGAACCCAAAAAACATGTTTTTAGCGGTTAGTCTGTGTGTGTGTGTGTGTGTGTGCGTGCGCGCGCGCGCGCGTGTGTGTGTGTGTACAAAATATTATAAGAATGGAACACCGTACAAACTTGAAACTTAAGTTACATACCACTACCGGACCCGACACGAACATTTTCATCAGAATCGGTCAACCGGAAGTAGTAGGTAGTTTATTCGTGTAATTTTTCACTTTTTTGCGATTTTCTCAAAAACTGGTCTACGATTTTTTTTAAATTGCCTGATTTACTACATTTTTTATGCTCTACAAGATAGGGTAGGCGGCATGTTTGCTGAAATTCTTGGTGAGGCTATTTTCGCGTAAAAGAATTGTTTTTTTAAGATTGCGGCTTTAATATGCATTTCAGCTCAAAAATGTATATAATAAAGTTTGTAGAGAATTTAAAATCCTACAACTTTTATTCCAAACATTTTTTTGTACAGGGTCCGGCAGAATAATCTGACGATTTTGGAGGGTCAATAAAAAAAGCACGATTCATAGTACAACAAAGTTTAATGGGTCAAATGAAAATTCAAATTATACAATTTTACTTACAGCATTTGAATATTTCATTTGAAAATTATGTCATCCAAATGTTTCCCATTGTTCCTCACGCACTCATTTAGCCTTACAAATTTTCGAGAATTACTTCACATGCTGTTTTGCGAGACGCGTAGTCATTTTCAGTAAGTTGTTGCACGAACATCATCTTGTACGAATGGAACTGAAGGTCATCATGAAGGATTCTTCTCACACTTCGGTCAGACATTCTTAGTGCGGCAGCTGCATGCTTCACTACGGAACGCCGTGGAGACTGCGACACAGATAACCTTACAGCCTCAATGTTTTCAGGAGTTCTCACACAACGCTTTCGTACTGTTGGTTTCAGTTTCAAAGCAGACGATGTTAAACGAAAGTTTTTCACCCACAGCAATATCTTATTCCTACTTGGAACAGACGCGTTTCGGTTTAAATTAAAATGTCTACGAAATAAACGCTGCTTAGCAATAACAGAATCATTGTTTTTGAAATACGCTTCAACCACAAAAGCACGGTGCTCACACGACCAACTCATGATGGCAGCTAAAATGGTAGTATTAGCGCTACCCCGCAACAAATGTACCAACTTCCTGTTCACAGTGTTTCCAACATACCGATGAATACAAAATCGTCAGATTAATCTGCCGGACCCTATATAACGCTTAGTTTAGCGGTAATTAGTGATTTTCTGTTTTTTTCTCACGAAAACGTGTGAAAAATTGATTTTTTAAGATTTCGGCCTTGGTATGCATTGTATGACAAAAGTGTATATAATCGAATTTATCGAAAATTAAAAGATCTACAACTTAGATTTTAGCATTTTTTTTGTACAGTGCCTAGTTTAGTGTGAAAGAGTGATTTTCCGTATTTTTAAGGCAAACTGAGATCGATTTTCATTTTTCGTCTTTCATATATGATTAAAATTAGGTTATGTTCATTGAGGTTAGTTTTTTGTTTATTTGTAATGTTTTATTACTAATGTTAGGTTTATTGTTAATTATTTGAATTGGCAAGAGAAAGTTGTGTGAGTGTTTCACACCAGATTTTTTTATCAAATAATTAACAATTTTAAAATAACAGAAACGGTGAAACAATAGCTGTTTAAAGAATTAAACTACAGTAGAACCTCAATAGGAAAACGGGATTTGGGAAGAATCTTGTTATCGAGGGACTCTTTTAGTTGAGGTTCATCCATCAAGTTTGTTTACACTAAAACTTATGCTTTCGAGGTCACACTGGTTTCTCTAAAGCCCTTTCATAGCAACTCCATTTTGTATCAACCGTTTGCTAACACATTTTGTTTTAGTAAGTAAATTTACAGTACTACTGTATATTACAGTATATTAACAAAGATTGTTAATAAAAATTCACGTTTTAATAGAATCACAGTTATATTATTATTATTATTATTATTAGTCGTAAAGCTCCCGAAGTGGAAGACGCTAAGTAAATCTGTTTTGTTTTTGGGATTTCTTGTCCTTTTTATCCGCCCACCAGTTTTTTCATTCTTTGTGAGAATTCAGCTTTTCTCCGTTCACTCCACTTTGTTCCGGTTCTTGGAGCTTTTGTCTCTGGTTTGACTTCCCATTTTTTAACTTTTGTTCTAAAATTGTCTCTTATGAGAATTTCTTCTTTGGTGATTTTGGCCAATTCTAAATCTGTTTTAACACTTTGTATCCATTCCCCCCATTAACAAGTGATGATACATATTTTACTATTCTCTTTGTGTGTCTATTGTCAGGAAGCCTCATAATGTGGCCATAAAATTGAAGGCGTCTTTTCCTCATGTCTGTCTCTATGTTGGAATATTCTTTAATTTTTCGACGTTCTCTCTAATCTACAGTTATATTATTATAGTTACAAATTAATACAATTGAGAAATGAAAATTCCAAAACAATGTCCTGTCCCAAACATTGTTTCCTTCTAAACATCTGTTCTGCTGAGTCACTGACTGTGGGAAATATTTGTATAAACTGGAAAGGTTATACTGGTGCCATAAAGTTTCGGTTCCCCAAAAAACATGCTATAGAAAATTAGATCTTGAGACCAAACTCAATACATTTACCATAGTACAAAATAAATAGTAGGTTGTACACAAAATAAAAAAACCATCTCGATCTCATATCCATGAGAATCATTTGCAAAGAACTACAGTCACTCCCATTTTTTATCATCACCTATCAGTATTTTTATGTAATAAGATAATGTTTTGTAGTCACAGATACTGTACAAATATTTATGTAGCGTAGAATTATTTAATATTAAGATTAAAATTACATTATTAATTTATAAAGAAAACAACAAATACAGTACAAATTGTAACTTAATTTTACACGAGTGGAAAAAATTCAGGTGATTTATACGTGTATTTTTTGTAAAAGTATACTTTTTTATTATTTTAGATTAGGTGTAATAATTGTTTTGTGAGTGTTATTTTTATTTACAGAAATATTTCTTTTATTGTTGTTGCAGTTCTTTTTTGTTTTAATAAAATATTTTTTTTTAGAAATTGTGCCTGTTGAATGTTGTTAATTTTTATTATTGTACTGTAGAATTCCCAACGCACAATTTCCGTACATATGATGTTTATTAGTTTAACGGGTGGTGGGAAATTTTTATTTCAGGTGAAGTGGTACATTCTCCGTTTACAACTACGGTTGTTGTCTTTTATTCCGACCAAGAGAAGTCTGTGCTCCATCTTCTCGTAAATATTAAGCAGCGAGCACACTGGACACGTTTTGTTACGTCACGTCTCTGTAAACCCCGGAGTCCTTCACAACGCCGGTCAACGCTGTGTACAGCCAGCTGTAAGAGAAATCTACGCGACACCTCGCCCGTTTACATCATGTAATGATTAAAACGCCATTCCATATTTCCTATACTGCCCTGCTAAGAAAAAAGGCAGTAACTGCAAATTTCTCGATTTTGAATTTTATATGTATTCTTATGTTTAGGAGCACAAGGAACTAGTGGTTCTAGTGAACTTGCTAAAAAAGCCCTACCTACAACGGTTACTTAGATATCGAGGTATTTAAAAGCATTATCTACATGTTTTTGGCAGGCTTACAAAGGAAAAGAAGAGTATATTCAGATACTAAGAGAAAAGGCAGTATCTGCACTATAGTTACTGCTTTATTTCTTAGTATGCTACAGATACTGATTTTTTACATAGTAGAACTTGATACTGAATTTATTTACTGCTTTGTATATCATTGTCGTTTAGTCATAAAAGTTTAAGGTTGCACCACCTTAAATATTGATCTGTGGACAAATTCTAGAATATGGATTTAAAAAAATTATAAAAAATTATTGGGCACCAGCCTTAGCAGCCTGAAGAGCTTGAAAAAATTAAATAAATTAAACTATGTTTCCCTCTCCTACCAACCAACCAGGTTTGTTTACCAGGCAAAATAGCAGTATCTGCTTTTTTAATTGTTGTAACCGACTTTTTCAATTTTTAACTTAAAAAAAAGTTAAAAAACCTTCCCTTTTTACCATATAATCACAAAATTATATTACATTAATAATTGTGTTACAGCTGTCGAAAATACTATAAAGCCATTTTCCCACACTTTAGCTTTTTGCACTTACTGCGTTCTTTCTTAGTAGGGCAGTATAGACTCCCTACGAACATCCTTATAAATATTTCCTAGTACATGGTAAAGAACACTCCCGACTAGAAAAAGCTTCCCTTCCCAAGGCAATGCTCTCGCTGTTATCCCGATTCCGAGCCCGTCTTTCCCCCATTTGATCATCTGGAATTATAAATAAAGAAACATTCCAAAGAAGTTCTATTCATCCAATTCTCCGAACGACAAGGTAGCCTAGCTACGACGTCGTCATCCCGAGCGCAAGCTTACTTCTTTCAGGGCTCGGACTCGGTATAAACCCTGGAGACGTGACGTGACGGAGCGGTGTAAAGATGCACACAAAAAGCGTCTCTTTCAATTTGGTTTGCGAGTTGTGTTGCCCTCCCAGACAGTCGTCTCTCTTCGTTTGAAACTGTTGTCAGGTTGTTTCGTCGTAGTTTTTAATGTTAATTTTGTTATTTTTCTTTATTAGAATTTCACCATGGACCTTTCTTCCTACGAGGAACTCCTTCTAATAACGAGTATTGCAGATGTGGAAGACAAAAAAGGAAATCAACGTTTATACAGTCTTCAGCAATCGCATATGGGCGTGCCCTTTTCCCCTTTGATCATTAATAAATATTTACGTATATTTTCGAACGTACTCAATTAATACTAAGGTCTTTCACATTGTAAGTGTTACACAACAATAATCTAATGAAACAACAATTTGTGCCGTACAGAGAAGAATAATGTCGAAATGCTACTGGTGAGTGGCTTCCGTCGTCCATCAATTTTGCCCTAAACTGGAATATATCCTTCACCGAACGTTTGCAAGACGTGACGCGACGTAACGTGTCGTAACCTGTGTGCGCCTGTTCATAAGAATCTGTAGTAAGCAGAGCTTTCGGTTCGACGGAAGCCGCGATGTAACGTGTGGAACGTGTTCAGTGTGCGCGCTGGTTTAGACGTAGTACAGTTGGGAAGTTCCTTGTAGCTAGGACACTGGCAAGTTGGTCGGCATGGTCATCTAGTCGTTCGCTAAATTTATTACAGTAAAACGCAGTTAGTTCCTTTACTATTGGATGTTTGAAATCGTCATGGATGGTTTTATTGCTTACAAAGGAGTGCTAGAAGCAAGTCTTAAGAATTTTGACTGAAAGTCCTGGATCGACTTTAAGTTACTATTTGCCGGTGCTCTAAAGAACTGGACACTATGAGTCCAGATTGGTACCAAAAGGGTTTTGTAAATTAAAATTTTGTTATGAAGGTTCAAGTTTGATCGAGGGGTAATTAAGCAGAGAGTAAATTCCGGTGGCGGTTAAGTTCGAAACGTTTTGTACACAAATTATGCTTCCAAGTTAGTCGTGATGTCTGCCAGAAGCACCACAATGTCACAACCACTCTCGAATGTAATTTAAAAAAAGTTTATTGCTTAATTTGGTCGATCAACATCGGATTGAGAGGTGCTGTCTCCTATCTAAAGTGTTGACGTAGTATAAAAGACATTCGTTTAAATTTAATTAGTTTGAGGTGTGATTGGTTCATTAATTTGATAGATTAAAATTCTTTTGACTCCTAACCAATCTTATCTCAACGAAAGATAGACTGTATAAATTACCGTTATTATTAACAAAATTATTATTTACTCAAATTGATAATTATTACGATGCAGGGGAACTAATTCTACCCAACTGTGTCACAGCCGTGTTGAGTAGACATTGATGAGTGCTTTCCGTTGGGGTAGGAGTCTGTTTTATGGTTCAAATATAAAGTAAATGAATGCATGAAGGATTAAAAGTAGTCAACATCCGGGGTATCTCGTGTTTATCTTGACTAAGCAACCACAGACTGACTACCTTTTTGAACTTTAGGATGTTCGGCTGATTTATGATAGCAGTAGGCATAAGATTTCAAAGTTAAGAGCTAAATAACTCGATAGTCTGTGGTATGACTTGGTGGAAGGTTTGTGGAGTCCATGTTTCAGGTATTGTAGTCTTTGTGATCAGTTCTGTCCGGTCGATGGAACGTTTCATTTTTTATTAAATCGGATTGAACAATGTTGTCAACTTCACTATTCAAATAATATCTGTGATCTTTTGAGCCTGTAAGAGCGATGGACCTATGTTCCAGTAAACTTTTGTACTTTTAAGAGTAGCGATTCACAGTAATTACCCATTTGAGTAAGACATATACGAGTTGTGGCTATTAAATAACGAGACTGATGTTGTAAATAATTGTTTTTTTTTATTTTATACATAATACCTTATTGTCACCTTCAATATACACTCCTTCTCTATCCCTACAACGCTCCATGCGAATTTTCCATTGTTGGAAACATTGCTGGAAGTCATCTTCTGTCAGCTTCTTTAGGACACGTGCCGCTCAAAATTGTTTGAAATGAAGCTCGCAAAAATGTTTGTACTGACACTTTGTACACGATTGAAAATGACCCAAATTTTATGGAAACGATAATAACATGTGATGAAACGTGGTTTTTTACTTATGATCCGGAAACGAAGCGCCAATCCATGCACTGGAAGAGCCGAACTTTACCGAGAGCCAAAAAAGTTTGAATGAGCAAGTCAAAATTTAAAGCAATGATGATTGTTTTTTTAATATCTATCCATGGGATTGTGTATCTTCACTGGGTTCCTGAAGGTCAAACAATTAATTAATATTGCTACCTTGAGGTGCTTTCTAAACTACGTCGAACAGTAAGGAAAAAACACCCCGAAATGTGGAAGGACAAATCATGGATTCTCCACCAAGACAATGCGCCAGCTCACTCCGCGTTATCTGTCAAGAGGTTCCTAGCCAAGTACAGCATCTCAGTGTTAGAACATCCACCTTATTCACCAGATCTTGCATCATGTGACTTCTACCTGTTCCTTAAGGTGAAATCTGCATTAAAAGGGACAAGATTTGAGTCTGTGGAAGCAGTAAAAGAGAAAGCGGCACGGGTCCTGAAGGAGCTGATAGAAGATGACTTCCAGCACTGTTTCCACCAATGGAAAATTCGCATAGAGCGTTGTAGGGATAGAGAAGGAGTGTATATTGAAGGTGACAATAAGTGATTATGTATAAAATAAAAAGACAATTATTTACGTCAGTCTCGTTATTTAATAGCCACACCTCGTACAAGTAAAAAAATTACCAAATGTATGAAAATTACAAAAGAATATGTATTCCCATTTGAATGAGTCACAGTGTGCTTTATTGTGTTTGACAGAGGCGTCAACGTACAAGAAGTGCATGAAATTAGCATGTTGAGATACCGAGTCACTTGATATTTCAATAAAATCAATTATTTACGACAGCAAGGGAAGTTATAAATTTAAAAAATAATATTTAAAATATACAATTAAGAATATATAATTTTATTTAATCATATAAGTATGTTAATTTTTTGTAGGATTCTCTCCACCGCCGGTTTGTTTTCCATTAATATCTACAGTAGGATTCTCTCCACCGCCGGTTTGTTTTCCATTAATATCTACAGGATCATTGACTCGACGTGATACTACTAAGAAATTATCTTCGTGGACTCCAAATGGAAAACGGTGTTTAAAATCAGGTAGCAAAAATTTTAAGTGTCCTAAATGTCAAAAGGGATATGAACGAAGAAATACGTTGACACGTCATATACAATACGAGTGCGGCGTCAGTCCGCAGTTTCATTGTATCTATTGTGACTTTAAAGCTAAACATCGTTCTAATTTAAAATCTCATATAATCATGCGACATATTAAGAAGAATAAGAAAAGTGAAGAAGATAAATGAACTGTGTGCCTTTCACATCACATCACAAAATTATTTCTCTACAAGAATTACTAGTAAAACGAAAAGTAACGGGTGTTTTATTAAGGATGCAACCCTGATTATAAGAAGATAGAAGTAATAAATCGGTAAATTTTCTGTCCCCCAATCGGTATGTTGGCAACAGTGTACTCAAGGCCTACTACGTAAGATAGTTAAAATGTTCCAGTCAAGCATTAGTGTAGTGACAGCAGTCGTTTCATTATATTGTGTCAGCAATGGTTTTTTTGCAAGGAAGAACGCGTGTTTATTGTAGAGATTTACATAGCGAGTAAATCTTACAATTGTGTGCAAGATAAGTTTCAGTTGAAATTTCCCCGTTTTGCCGTTCCGAATAAATCGTCAGTATTGCGTTTGATAAATAAATTCCGTAGAACTGGGAGTGTCCTCGATGAGAAACCACCTTACCAGCCAACAAAGTTAACCGCGGAAGATTTTACCTCTATTGGCTGGCGAGTTGGTTTCCCATCGAGTACACTCCCAGTTCTACGGAATTTATTTATCAAACGTAATATTGACGATTTATTCGGAACGGCAGAACGGGGAAATTTCAACTGAAATTTATCTTGCACACATTTGTAAGATTTACTCGCTATGTAAATCTCTACAATAAACACGCGTTCTTCCTTGCAAGAAAACCATTGCTGACACAATATAACGAAACGACTGCTGTCACTACACTAATGCTTGACTGGAACATTTTAACTATCTTACGTAGTAGGCCTTGAGTACACTGTTGCCAACATACCGATTGGGGGACAGAAAATTTACCGATTTATTACTTCTATCTTCTTATAATCAGGGTTGCGTCCTTGGTATTTGGTAAAGAAGAATCCCGAGACCTTCAATTGGGTATTTTGAACCCAAATCAAAGCTACCAGACTCAGTTGCAGAACCACTAAATAAAAGTAAAGGCACTCATTTAAAAGAATGTTCAGCATTGTCAAACATTATTTTTATACTAATAATAATTGAAAATAATTTAGTCGCGGAATTTTTTTGAAAGTAAATTATTTATAATTTTCAAGGTAAACACCCTTTCTTAAGAATTAAATTGCGTAAGAAATATAAATTTTGGAGAAATTTTTTCAAATTTTATTTATTTTACTTCAAATGGTCATTCAAGAAATTTCAAAAATGAAAACCGATAATGAAGTAATTAGTTTTTTTATTAGTTTGTTGAAACAAGACGTATGTATTGTAGTTAAGTTGAATTTTTATTCTGTTGTTAATTTTATAGAAATTTATTTTTAAGGTTATTTTATTTTGTTGAATATTTGTAAAGAAAAGACCTAATTTTGTTAAATATTTATATACAATTTTAGTACCAGGAATAATATTGCATTCCGTTTGATATAGTTACTATTAGGCCTAATTAAAGCCATATTTTGTTTTATTTAGTTTATTTTAGTAATTAGTTAGGTATTCTTATTACATTTTAGTTAGATACTATTTTTTTTTTTTAGAAGATACTTCATGAATGATTTTACGTTGTACTGTAGCTCGGGTTTCGGAGATTTTACAATGTTAGTCCCATGTTTATGAAATAACGCATAATTGAACAATTTTGTTACATTGAACAAAACATTGAATTATTATATTATTAATGATTTGAAGGTTGTCTGTGCCCAATTTATTCCAAATAATTGTTCCACATAACAGTAGAATCTCGGTAGTCCGGCACGTCCAGTAATCCGGCCCTTTAAATATTAAGCCTAAAATTATGAAACCTCACCCAGGACAGATTTTGGTAAAAGATTTAAATTGAATTAGGGAAATCAACTCGACCTAATTACGGCGGATTTAATGTAACATGTATGTTTAGGATTTGATTAAAGTAATGAACAAGCAGACCTTAATTATTGTTAAATGGAATAATTTTTGCCCTTTTATCCAAAACCCCGAACTGGGTCATACTCTATACATCATGCTGAATTGACAACTAAACGTAATTCTCAGAACACGAGCACCCCCACACCGCACTAGGCGATGTCAATAGCCGATAATTATGTTTAGTACAATGACTACACAAGTACTCAGCAAACCTTTTTTAATTAGTTAATTTAATTGAAAATCACATAGAAATCAATGTATATTCATTTTTTGTTTAAATTTATAATTTATAGTTCCAAAATTCCAACACATCCAGTAATCCGGCTCCCTCTCGGTCCCGAACAGGCCGGACTACTGAGATTCTACTGTATTAAACTCTTTCGAATCTATTTGACTTTTACCAAATGCACAAATTCCTTTTTATATAAAATTTTTGGTAGGTAGAATTTAGAACAGTTACGCCATTTTGTTTCAAATTATGTTCTAAAATCTCATTTTAGAACGTTGTACATCACATAAATATAATCAATATTCTTGTTTGTTAATGAAATCCTTATATTAAGATGGCATATAGAACCTTTTTGTATAACAATTCATTTCTTATTGTGATTTGTGATGTACCAGTCTTTTGAATTGTATTTGTTATCTTGTACATTAATTATTATAAGTGACAAATTTTTTAGTTATCTATTTTATTTTTTTTTTGTATTTTTATTTAGTTTTAGAACAAATATTATATGGAAATGTTTTGTTATTTTGAATAAATTAGCCAATTTGAATTATTTACTATGTTGTAGACTACAATAAATACACCTTAGAATTTCTGGACTTATTAGTGGCTGATGTGCAGAATTCCGGATATTTATAATTCAACCATTCAGTACGTTTACAATACTTGCACCTAGAGTGCGTTCAGCGCTGATCCCACCATAACATTTCTCCTCTTATGCCACTTAATAAAACAATAAAAAACATGCAGAGTCTACTACTGGCTTGTGGCTCCTACAGAAGAAAGAACAGCGTATACCCTCCGCTTTCCGTCCTTCACCTATCACGTAGAGTCTGTCTTCGCTAAGAGTACTCCGACGTAGGCAACCAGCAATTCAAGTGAGCATGCGTATTAATTAAAAATACGCACAGCATGATCAAAAATAAAATTCCATACGACACTGATTCGCTTTAAGCTTAATATAATAAAAACACGTTCAATTTATTTGCTAGAAAATGTTTTATAAATCGAACATTAGTTTACCATTAATTTTATTTTTAATTTGTATAATATTTTGAATTCAATTTAGAACAATAAGCAAACCCATGACCCAATGAGATGAGGATGACGTGTAAATGAGTTGTAGTCTTTTACAGACCCAGGCCGACCATTCCTGAGAGAGTATGGTTAATTAAACCCCAACCATCAAAGTACACCGGTAACCACTGTCTAGGATTTAAATCCGTATAAAAGTAACTACCTTTACTAGGATTTGAACTAGGAACCTTCGTCTCCGGAAATCAGCTGTTAACAGCTGATTTTGGCGACGACTTTACCTCTAGACCAACCCGGTGGGTTTACCATTAATAACTGAAATTTTACTATTGTTACTCTTACATTGTTATTTTTCGGTAGAATATTTACTATTATTACATTATTATGTATGATTAGTTGGTTTTTTATATAGAGTCAGTTTTATTTTATTTTTAGTCCCAAGTAATATAAGACTAATGCGCTTGAATTATAACAGGAGAGTAAAAAATTCCAGTGATTCGTTGTTTATCATATCAGATTGTTTATTTCATATCATTAAAATAATTAATGTCTGTGACTAGTTTAATTCAACTGTTTGCACTTGCCCGAAATTAAATCATTTTTAGTTTCATTAGTTATCTTTTGGAATTGTATCGGTTCGTTTCGATTTTCTTTGTAGACTGAAGTTGAAAAGTTTCGTAAGCTGTGTTTTGTTAACATGCGTGTTATTGAACGTGTTGAGTTTTTGAAACATAAAAGCGGTAAACATTAAAAAGTAGAAAAAAATTGTTTTGTTAAATGTAATTGTTAAAATAATTAATTAAGGAGTGTTTATGAAACTATAATAATTACAAGTAATCAGACTGGTATAATTGAAAACGCTTAAAGGATTAATGTTTATTTTAGCTGGATGTTGATATTTTTATGATGGAACGTAGTGCAAGATAAATATTGTCCGGCGGAGTGGTAATTACGTGCCAACTAGTGTAAAACTTTCGTTAACAATCTGTAGGCACTTGGCTCGCGCGGAGTACTCTTAACAGTAGATGGACTATACAGGGTGATTCAAAACTATACGGCAATCTCTTGTGATCTCATTCTATAGCTAAAAATAAGAAAAAAAGTTCAAATAAACATATGCCTGTAAACGCTTAGTTAACTCGCTAACTAAGCGTTTTCAGGCATATGTTTATATGAACTTTTTTTCTTATTTTTAGCTATAGAATGAGATCACAAGAGATTGCCGTATAGTTTTGAATCACCTGTGTAGTCACTTGACTTCTCATACGCACACACTTTACATATAGTTACTTGAGTCACTAGTTTGTCCTTCTGTGCTACGAGAGGTAAAGGGTAAAGCATCAGAGCGCATGCGCGACTGCTTTAATTTCAGTACAACAAATATAACAACTTATACTATACCCAGAGCATATACAGTATATCACGGACCTTTTGTAGGTTAACTGTACGAATATAACTGTTTGTTACCGTAAACAGAAACGTTAGTTTCTCGAAAACGTAGGCAGATTATTCAAGTTGCCGAACGAAATCTAATATGCGGTGTAATAAAATGGTGTGAAGTTGAAGCTAAACAAAAATACCTTTCCCCTGCCTCGTAACAAAAGCCACGAGCGAGTGGCTAACTACTGTGATGTTTCTCTTTCCACAATTCGAAAAACAAAGAAAAAAATTAGACGTGAAGAAGCTATTTTTCAACAGTTTTGTGGACACCCTGGTAAAGAAGGAAAGGAGACACCGGTGACAGCGATAGTGAAGAAGGCGATCGTTCGTAGAAAAATTTGTTCAAGTGGAATAAAGTACCTGGTAATTGCAGTAAATAAAACATTTCTAGTCATGTAATTAAGCTATAGGCAATATAAAAGGTCAAATTTATTTCTTATAAGGTTTCTAAAAAAAATTTTATTGTGCGTGCTTCGTTTACGACGTGTATTATTTTTTGTTTTTAATTAGTATATTCTTTAATTAATATTAATTAATGTTTTTAATTAGTATTCTTTAATTAGCATTAATTAATATAATACATTACCGTAGTGTTTTATTATCTCTTTTCACTATTATTTTGGTGCAGTACTTTTATAATAACCGTGACACCCTTAGCAAACTGTTTCAACAAGAAATAGCCTATTATAATCCGATTCACGAAAGATAACACCTGTCTTTAAAGTGCAATATCTTTTGAACCGTTGTTTGTAAAAGCAATTACGATACATCAAATTAAAGCTTGTTTTATTGTTCGTTGCAGGATATACATTATTATTTTCGGAAATCTGTTGTTGTTTAGGTCATTAGCCGAAAAGCTGGTTTGAACCTGTAGAGGTTTTAGTAAGTAAAATGAGGAGAGAGGTGATTTACCATTGCCTTCCTCATTGAATAGATAAATAACGCTTATCAGCATGCCGGGCCCTCTGAAAAGCACATATTTTCCACTCTGCAAAGACACCTTCACTTCATTCACCACAGGGTCTGGTTGTATAATGAAATCCATTACTTTCAGAAAAGATAACTCTGATTAGTGTTTTTTTACACCTCTACCTCTTCTGTTCTTAAATGATTCAGTCATATAATTGGCTGACCATGTGATAAGAAAACAGAACTATTTATTTTAGCCCAGCAACGAACAGATTGAGAGTAAATAATTTGACTCTCCACCTGTTTGTTATGGGCAGTTCGGAAATCTATAATGTATTAAATACAATGAATTACGCATAAAAAGTATCCTGTTTTTAAACACTTTTACAGTATACCCAACTTCAAAGTACTATTACATTGTTTACGGGTACATGAATGTTAAGGCAACTTACTGGCAATAGCGTACTCAATTTCCCGCTCCTTTAGTATTTCAAATCTACCAAATAATGCAGTTCCTGTGACTTCACACCTACGTCACTATCCCTACTACAGTTCCTTATTTCCTTTCTTCTCCAAACTCTCACTCGCAAGTTAACAGGCAATACGGCAAGTCGAGGCACTCTCTTCGTTATGGTCCTTAGTGGCGTGCTATGGACCGTTCTGTTTAATGTATGTCCGTCGTGGATGTACTTTGTTCGATCTCTGTTTGAGAACTCTAATCGTGCGATTTTCATGGTGTATTATGCATTTCTAACTGTTATAATTTGCAAATTATGTTTTAGCGACTTAACAATCTATCAGTTACGCGTTGTCTACAAGTGCGCAAAACTTCAAGACTTAATCAAAGGTAAGTGCCAAATATTTGTTGTATTTTTGTTGATTGCGAGCGCATTCCTGTATTTCCTTTGATGTCATTTAATTCATTCTGTTGTTTAATTTGTCAGTCGTTCTTAATTGCCTTAAATTGCCAGTTACAATCATTAAATCGTTTAGTTGTGATTGACAACTATCTAATAAAAACAATCTGGTCCTTCAAAACAATAGTTTATTTGCCGTTTTATTACATTCAATAATTGTCCGTTGTGGGTAATTTTCATTGTTTTAAAAATCCAAGGTATCCCCCGCAGGAAACCGAACATGAAAATGTATTTGGCTACTAAGTATTATAAAATAAAGGTTTCTACGTGGAATCCATATTTTTGTTTTATTTTGAGGCGACTGGTTTTAAAATGGCGGCCGTTTTAAAAAAAATGTTATTTCGGCTACCAGTAATGGTACGGAAATAATTTTTGTACTGACGGTTACATATTAACAACAGTATTCGAAAACGTGACATAATTTTTCATTATTAATGTGTTTTACGCGGAGATAAAGTTTTTAATATTAAGAAGTTTTTAGTTTCATGAGGACGTACAATGCTGCTAGAAGTACAATCCGATAGAGAATTGCATGCGTTGGCGTTCAAGGGACTGATACTTCAATATTATTATTTTGATATACATTATTATTTTATAATTGAAAATATTTTATGTCCGTCGCATCATAATAAAGCAAGAAATTATGAACATTTGAAAAAAAACATCATCCAAATATCTTCAATACAAACCAAAATATTTAATTCCCGAGAATGTACAATCATGCAAAAACCGCATTTCGGTTTGTACGGAAAACTTTAAGTTGAAGGAATCATTTCGCTAGTGAGCTTTATATATATATTTTTTAATTCATAATATGTGTACGTTGCATTCTGTTCAATTCAGAACAATAAGCAACCCCAAATGCGATGAGGATGATGTGTATGACGTGTAAATGAGGTGTAGTCTTGTACAGACCCAGGTCGACCACTCTTGAGAGAGTATGGTTAATTGAACCCCAACCATCAAAATACACCGGCAATCACTGTCTAGTATTCAAATCCGTATAAAAGTAACCACCTTTACTAGGATTTGAACCCGGAACCTTCGTCTCCGAAAATCAGGTATTAAACAGCTGATTTTGGCGACGACTTTACCTCTAGACCACCAACTCGGTGGGTTAAACTTTATTTTAGCTTTATTTTAAACAGATGATTTTATAACTTTTTGTCAACGTACATAGTAAACAAATTTGATTCAGAAAATTTTGAACTTCAAATAGATGCAAAAAACAATCGAAATTTAAAAAAAATCATTTGCATGAGTTGATTACCCCTTTAAGCAATTAATTCTGCACACTGCGTTCCTCGACATGTCGTGCAGCTGCCAGACCAAAAGTAGTACCTAATTATATAACTCATAAATCTAGTGAATCTAGTAAAATTTAAATTTCGCATATGCAAATATGCGAATGTGATATAGATGTTTTTAAAATACCTAATTAAAAATTAATTTACCCGTGTTAAAAAGTTTAAAAACGACTGTTGTAGACTTTGATGAAAAAAGATTAAAAAAACTATTAAAAAAATCAGAGATGAGTATCATAATTTCATATTACCACATTATTGTCATTTATTTTCTTGGCCAATTCTTTTATAGCTTCATTATTAATTATTTAAATCAGTCAGTCGATTTAATGATATGTGAATTGTATGTGACTGTCTTCAAAATTTCTTGTTGCAGCATATGCACTGATGTGGACACCAGAAGAATCTATGACGTCGAAACAAGAGACACGATATTTTTGTGAAGGTTGCAACCGGAGTTACAGATATAGAAGGGACTTAAACTATCATTTAAAATTTGACTGTGGTTTTGAACCGCGGTTTCAGTGCCTATTGTGTGATTATAGAGCTACCAGAAAATCAAGCATTAAGGTTCACATGGCTACAAAACATGCTAATACTCAATTATAACGTACGCATTATTTTTATTATTTTTGGACCTATTCCGTTATTTCAAATCACATTATCTGTAACCCTAAAGTCGTCTCGTGTAAACGCATCTTTAATATTGTTACTGATGACTCCCACTCACTACAATTCATTGTAGATATTGTTTGCACGTTTATTAATACACATTCGTTGCCTGGTAGCTTCTCACGTGCTCTGTTAAATACATAATGAATCTTTTGGAATTGGCTCCTATTATTTCTACTAAGGAAAGAGCTATATGTTTCCTTCAAGAGAAAGAAATATTGCATAATTCGCGCATTTGTTTAAATGGACACGAAATGATACTGAAACCCACTGGCCAGGATCGTTGGGTGTGTAATAAAGCAATCTGCAGAATAAGTAAACCTCTAAGAAGCGACTCATTTCTCGCTGTACGAAGTTTCATTATCGAACCGTCATTCTCTTCATTTACAGTTACATTTATTTACAATAATTAAATACAGTTACAGTTAAATTAAAATGTAAACAAATGAAATAACAGAAACAAGCGATTGCTAGTCGAACAGTACAGAGCACGCGCTGGCGATTACTGGGTTAAACAGTAAAGGTGCATTCACACGATATTTTGATGATGTGAAATAACGGAATAGGTACTTATTTTCATATAGTAAATGTAAAATGAGGTGAAGCTCGTTAAGGAAACGCGTGGTAACACAGAGTGGGGAATGAAGTCGGCTGCCTGAAGGAACTAATGTGCTTCTACTGTCTGTCTATAACTTTCTGGCCTCCGGCAGAGAGGAGCAATAATGCTGATTGTAAAACCATTTCAGAAAACATACATCTAATTTTTTTTATGTAACTGAAACTTGTCGGAAATGATGTCTTTTTATAAAACAAAGTATTTCGTACGGTTTTTGTTGTATAAAATTATTTCGAAAACACACTCTTAATGAGATAATGTATAATGTAGTAAAAGTTTTGTATTTGAAAAAAAACCGTATTTATCAAATACTCCGTCAGTGTTCCACTACCATTTCATGGATTAACATAATATGTGGCAGGTTTGTTCTGTAATAATTGTTGAAAACGATGATGCAATAAAATTTTAACAGACAATCATTACTTTTTAAGTTACGAGGACTGCCTTTTCTTCAAAAAAAACTTTTACTACATTATACATTATCTCATTTTAAGTGTTTTTTGAAATAATTTTATGGAACAAAACATGCGAAGTACTTTGTTTCATAAAAATATGCCATTTTTTGATAAGTTTTAGTTCCTTTAAAAAAATTAGAAATGTTTTCTGAAATGGTTTTACAATCCACAAATTGCTCCTCATTGCCGGAGGCCATCAAGTTACAGACAGACTTGTTCTCGAACACTTTTTTCGAGTTGTTGAAAATCCTGTTCTTTATTTGTATTGGTGTTATTTTCTTTTAAACTACAACGAACAATATTCGGGACATTCACAAAAGTTCTTTTGTTTGAATACGTTATATATATTTGCCTCCAATCTTTTCCGATTTGTTGTTTGTTTGTATTAGTATTCATTGCACTCACTCTTCAATCGGTTTACAACGGATTGCACTAAATACGTACTTGTAAATCACTGAATATCAAAAATGTAGAAATTAATCCACTATTTGTACAGCCAAATACAATCTACATCAACTGCACTATTATTTACTACTGTATTACGAAATACCTACTTTAACAATTTTAATGAACTATCGGCTCTAATACGAATTACAGTAGAAGTTCTTCCAAATATTATCACTTACTGGACGAATAATTAAAGACAAAATTATATTGTATATTTGTGCAATATTGTATTGTACTCGTTTCTACAATAACCGTTATATTAATAAGTGTTACAATAGATAGACACGCTTAAAAGGGTAGCGGGGGGAACGGGTCTGAATATCTCTTTTGAAAAGTCCGTTTTCATGTCTAATGATAAAGACAGCCCAAGGTCACTTAGAACTGATTTTGGCAGATTGAGCAGAGTTGACCATTTTAATTATCTGGGCGAAATCATCCAACAAAATGGATCGGATGCCCTGGCATTACGGAGAAGAATTGGAAAATTAGAGATGGCGTATGTACAGATGAAAGGATTTTACAACAAAAAGTGTATCACCCGCAACACCAAGTTAAGACACTTAAACACGGTGGTCCTCCCACAGGTTTTGTACGCGGCTGAGACTCGACATGTTACAGAAAGGGAGAACTTGCAAAGCTGGACAAGATACACAGAAGATTTGCCCAGACAATTACTGGGAACAGTCTATGACCCGGACGCTAACGTACATAAAAAACGATCAAACGAAGTAATAATGAATTTTCTGGGGGAATCCTTGGCAACAAAGTGACGGAAAAGACGACTGTAATATTACGGACATCTAATGAGGTTTAAGGATATAGAAAATGAGACCTACAAGTTGATCAGAAGCCAGGAAGGACTTAAAACCAGAGACAGATGGTTGAAGGAAGTGGAGGAAGACCTCATAACGTTGGACATCTCGGGCAACGACATTATGAACAGAGACATTTTTAGGCACAAGATTAAGACTTTCGGGAATTTCCATTCTGCTGAGTCCAAGACTAGAATCTGGACAGAGGAGGAGAGACAGGTGGTGAGTAGGAGGATGAGGGAGTACCACGCAAGGAGGCGACAGCTCCCAAAACAGCTTAAGGGAAAATGAATTTAATTACATAACTAGTGCGCTCTTAAAAGGGCTATACAATTTAAAAAAAAAGTGTTACAATATAATTGTATAAACAAGTACAATACTACTGATGTCTTTCTTTCCACAATTCGAAAAATAATGAAGGAAATTAAAGAAGAGAAGAAGCTATTCTTGAACAGTTTTGTTGACACCTGATAAAAAAAGGAATCTGTTAGGTAGATACTAGTGAGACTGATAGTGAAGACGCCGTTGACAGCGATAGTAAAGAAGGCGATTCATTCGTATAAAATTTTGTTTGTATGAATAAGGTAGGTGGTAATTACAGTAAATCAAACATATCTATTGTAATCATGTAATAAAAATAGAGGTACAGTAAACCCTCGTTAATCCGGACTCCTTTAACACGGACTTCTCTTAATCCGGACAGCCAGTTGACTGCATAGTTGATTTTCAAGTAGATATCGGTTTGTAAATTTATTTAATATTGAGGATATGAGTATCATCACCAGGTTAAAAAAATTACCAGTCTTATTTTCTGTGTTTCAAAACGTAATGTCTTTAGCACAGAATGGACCTTTCATATTCACAGTGTAATACATTTTACAACATGTTATTTATTATCTGTATATATAACGAAACTCAAAATACATGTTTGTTTTCTATAAAGGGTGTTTCATTATGTACCTTTGTTCATATTAAGGTTAGTTGAGGGTTTCCCTAAAATAACCCAAATAGCATTGCCGTGGGTGGATCTTGTGTAGCACACGCTTCCGCCACGGAGCGTGTATTGCGCAACTCATTACCAGTTCAGTGCAGCCTGTGTTATTGTCCTAACTTGTACCGTTATTTTGCAGTGATTTTTTTTGTTAACGTTATTTTGTTAATTGCAAAAAAATCACTTCAGATTAATGGTACAAGTTAGACCGGTAACACAGGCGGCACTGAATTGGTAATAAGTTGTGCAATACACGCTCCGTGGCGGAAGCGCGTAAAACTCCGCCCACGGCAATGCTATATCGGTTAATTTTGGGTACCCGTTCGTATTTCATTTAATCCGGACTTTCACTAATTAAAGCCCCAATTAGTCCGGATTAACGAGGGTTTACTGTAATAATACAGGTCATATTTATTTCTTATGTATGAAGGTTTATGAAGAAAAAATTTTGTCGGAATAAACCACAATTTACAAAATGTAAGTAGAAACTTCACGGCAGTGAAATGTTTCAGTAATGTCTCACTGTTGAGGTTGGCAGCACTGTCAAATTTTCACTTCTCTTCCTCACAGCCCCTCTATACGCAAAAGGCAATCTCGTGACTTCAGTATCTATACTATATTATTGTCACCTATCTTCTGTGCCTATTATTTTATTGTTTCATAAGTGTTAACCAGTTTTATGAACTATATTTAAAAATTTCTTGTTGCAGCATTTTCTCTAATTTGGATACCAGATGAGCCAGTGGAATCGAAACAAAAAACAAGATACGTTTGTGATAAATGCAATCGGAGTTACAAATACAATAGAGACTTAAGATACCATTTGAAATTTGAATGTGGATTTGAACCGCGGTTTCAGTGCCATTTGTGTAATTACAGAGCTTACCGAAAGTCAAACATTAAAACTCACATAGCTTCAAAACATGCTAACTTTGTATTATAACATACGTATTATTAACTAGCAAGCAACCCGCGGCTTCGCACGCGAAACATGCATAATCAATTTTTACTTTCTCTTGCCTACTGTATATGAATATATAGGAAGGAAAGTATTGTTTTCATGTCGATTTTTCGAAATCGAGTTTTCACCGGATCTATACGTTTTCAGACCCCCTGAAACCAAAAAACATGTTTTTAGCGATTGGTCTGTGTGTGCGTGCGTGTGTGTGTGTGTGTGTGTGTGTGTGTGTGTGTGTGTGTGTGTGTGTGTGTGTGTGTGTATGTATGTGTGTGTGTACAAAATATCTCAAGAACGGAACATTGTATGTACTTGAAACTTGAAACTTAAGTTACATACCACTACCGGACCCGACACGAACATTTTTATCAAAATTGGTCAACCGGAAGTAGTAGTTTATTCGTATAATTTTTCACTTTTTTGCGATTTTCTCAAAAACTGGTCCTACGATTTTTTTTAAAATCGCCTGGTTTACTCAATTTTTTATTCTCTACAAGATAGGGTAGGCGCCATGTTTGCTGAAATTCTCGGTGAGGCTGTTTTCACGTAAATAAAGTATTTTTTTAAGATTACAGCTTTAATATGTATTATAGCGCAAAAATGTATATATTATTAAATGTAGAGAATTTAAAATTCTACAACTTTTATTTCGAATATTTTTTTGTATAACGCTTAGTTTAGCGGTAATTAGCGATTTTCTGTTTTTTTTTCTCACGAAAACGTGTGAAAAATCGATTTTTTTAAAGATTTCGGTCTTAGTGCGCACTTTACGACAAAAGTATATATAATCATATTTATAGGAAATTAAAGGATCTACAACTTTTATTTAGAGCATTTTTCTCTACAGAGCCTAGTTTAGCGTGAAAGAATGATTTTCCATGTTTTTAAGCCAAACTGAGGTAGATTTTCATTTTGCGTCTTTCACTCATAATTAAAATAAGGTTATGTTTTTTGAGGTTAGTTTTTTGTTTATATCTAATGTTTTATTACTAATGTTAGGTTATATTGTTTAAATTATTTGCACTGGCAAGAGAAAGTTGTGTGAGTGTTTCACACCAGATTTTTTTTTTTTAAGTAAATAGGCTATGTAACCGAAATTGTGTAGCTGCTAGATAGAGTTCGTTGGTGTACACCAACGAACACACACACACACATACAACGTTATGATAAATTCCCTCTTGTACGTTTCTCGCTAGTATTTATACGTATGACTGTCTTCAACAATAGTGCATACACATACACACACACAAAACAACGTTTTGATATTTTCCTCCGCGTACGTCTCTTAACATCATAAAACCCCTTAAACTACTTTAACAGCAATACGTTCTCATAAATACACATACATATTTTTGAAAATCTTCATTTGGGCCGTTAGGGTTATCATTTTTGAAAATTACAAAAAAAAGTTGCTTTGAATATAAGTACGGATATGCTTCCAAATTTCTTAAAATCCATTCAGTAGTTTTGGAAATTAGCCTGCACAAAAATAATACGCTCTGTTTTTATAATATTAGTATAGAAGATTTATATAGTAAATGCAAAACGTGGTAAATCTAGTAGGAGAAGCAAGGTAACGCTGATAAGTGTACAGTCGGCTTTCGGAAGGAAGCGGATACAGTATCACAGTATGTCCAAACTGAATTGGAGTATCGACTCGAATATCTATACAAGTACAGAGTGTTTCCTAAGACCACAGACTGTTCAAACATTTAATCCATCTAAGCGAGAAATATAAATAAACAATTCTCTTATTTTCTGTCACTTTGTCAGTTATCTTGAACATGTTGACGAGGGACGAGAGATGTGATCACAACTCTACAGCTACGCGCCCAAATTCAGATTGGAAAACTATGTTTTTGTCAAAAATATAATTTTAGCACGTTTTCAAGTAAACAACCCTGACCAACTGAATATCTGTTCAGTGTTTTTATAAAATCCGTAGATCACTACTTCTGAAAACAACCAAACAACCGTTGTTAAAAATATTCCACTTTGATTGTTATTTTTGTTAATAAAATCGGCCTCTCGTTTGCTCTTTTTTACGTAAATTTATAAAAGTTATAAATAAATTATCATTTTCTTGACTATAGGAGCTAATAATACCATCTTGGAACGAGGTTGTCACAATTTTTTGTTATTCTTTTATATTCTCAAACTCAGTTTGTTGAAATGTAATAAATTTTGTTATCACAGATCAGAGTTTTTACTGATTTATCTCTCACAAATCTTTTCTCAGTGTCCTCTGATAAATCCCTGAATGAATCAGATGATAAAAATTATACGATATAAATTGTTTTCTGTAGAAAACAAAAATTTCTTAACTATTATTTCAAGAATAGCTGGCCACACAATGTAAATTGCTAATTTCCTCATTTTTTCCAGCAATGTTCTTTTGAGTTGTAGGTTTACTTTACTAAAATTCGGAGCAGATCTACTGGCGTTTGCAGGCTTATTACTCTCCGTTAACCCCATTCCTATTTTTTGAGCTAGTAAGTACACATGGCGGTGGTGGAGTATTACGTCCATTAATGTTGCATTCTGTTCAATTTAGAACAATAAGCAACCCCATGACCCATTGAAATGAGGATGATGTGTATGACGTGTAAATGAGGTGTAGTTTTGTACAGACTCAGGTCGACCATTCCTGAGAGTATGGTCAACCATTAAAGTACACCGGTAACCACTGTCTAGTATTCAAATCCGTATAAAAGTTTTTTTTTATTCCTAATTTGTGTACATTGCAATCTTTTCAATTTAGAACAATAAGCAACCCCATGACCCAATGAGATGAAAATGATGTGTATGACGTGTAAATGAGTTGTAGTCTTGTACAGACCCAGGCCGACCATTCCTGAGAGAGTATGGTTAATTAAACCCCAACTATCAAAGTACACTGGTAACCACTGTCTAGTATTCAAATCCGTATAAAAGTAACTACATTTACTAGGATTTGAACCAGGAACCTTCGTCTCCGAAAATCAGCTGTTAAACAGCTGATTTTGACGACGACTTTACCTTTAGACCAATCCGGTGGGTGGTATAGAAGAAACTACCTTTACTAGGATTTGTACCAGGAATCTTCGTCTCCGAAAATCAGCTGTTAAACAGCTGACTTACGGCGACGACTTTACCTCTAGACCAACCTAGTGGGTCACGTACAGTATTTTTTAAAACAAAAGATCAGATTGTAGCAGAATATGATTATACGTAAGGGGATACGATCACATACAGATGTGCCACTTCGTATTTTTTAAACATAAAAGATCAGCTTATCCAATACTGGCTTTGTAAGATGTATACTTTCTTTATTAAACTCTTTATTTATGTAAATATACTAAACTAGCTTATTACAAATCTAAAATACCATTAATTAACAATTCCAGTCAATATAAATAAAAAAATCAACTGTTTTAAAACCAAATAGGAAAACTACGACATGTGAGACTTACGTTGGTAAAATAAACGCTTAATAAATCATCAGAAAAAATACACCAAAATTTGAAATTAAATAAACAAATACATCAAGAGTTAAATTTAAAAAATGGACATTTTTTTAATAACTAATTTAAATTTTTAAGAAGAATTCATAATAAATTAATCAAATTTAATTTCAATATGGTCAGGTGTAACCGTGACTCATGGTCCCTGTGTAGGTAGAACTCCATGCAGGTACAACAACGTAAACAAAGCTCCGACGAAATTACAAAATTATTAAATTAAAATAAATAAATAAAGTGAACTATAATTATAAACATTAAATCGATACCTATGCAAATAAATAGTAAATAGACAGTAAAGTGTGAAAATAAATTAATAAACTTCTATAAATCTGTGCACAAGACCGTAGAAGAGACGCTGCTTAACTGACATCAATATAATCTTGTTTAAACGACCAGAAATCCGGTTAAGTACAAAATATATTCGAAAATACAGCTGAGAGAACATTTTTTTTTATAATCTAACGACTGTACGTTGCAATCTGTTCAATTCAGAACAATAAGCAACCCCATGACCCAATGAGATGAGGATGATATGTATGACGTATTAATGAGGTGTAGTCTTGTACAGAATCAGGCCGACCATTCCTGAGGGAGTATGGTTAATTGAACCCCAACCATCAAAGTACACCGCCGGTAACCACTGTCTAGCATTCAAATCCGTATAAAAGTAACTACGTTTACTAGGATTTGAACCAGGAACCTTCGTCTCCGAAAATTAGCTGTTAAACAGCTGACTCGCGGCGACGACTTTACCTCTAGACCATCCCGGTGGGTTGAGAGAACATTTAAATTCATTTTTCGATAATTTCTTCTCATTACTATTAACAATAAACACATATTTTTCAAAATTAAAGCCAGTAGATTCAAAAGTTTCATTAAATATCGTTATTCTATGGTTTTTTTAGATTGTTAATTATTGTTTTAATTTATTTTTTATTGTTTTAAGTAATCAATTTTAAGTTTTTTATTTTGAGACAATAAACAGTTAGCCAATTATAAATATTATAATTTATTATATTGAACCCTGAGATCTTTATTTTTATTTTTTTGTATATTTAAATCAAATTAATAGTCTTAAACTTACTCATTGTTATTTATTATTTGTTGTTTATGTCATCAGCCGAAAGGCTGATTTGAACCTGTAGAGGTTTTACTAAGTAAAAACAAGGAGTGAGGTGGTTTACTATTACCTTCTTCACTGAGTTAAAAGAGTATGCTTATCAGCATGCCAGGCCCTCTGAAAAGCACATATTTTCCAATCTGCAAATGACACCTTCACTTCATTCATCAGAGGGTCTAGATGAATAATGAAATTCATTACTTTCAGAGGAGATAACTCTGATTAGTGTCTTTTACACCTCTCCCTCTTCTGTTCTTAAATGATTCATTCATTTAATTAGCTGACCATGTGATAAGAAACAGAACTATTTATTTTAGCCCTGCAACGAACAGATTGAGTGTAAATAATTTGACATCCACCTGTCTGTTATGGGCAGACATTTATTATTTACAAACTTCTTAATCCCGTTGATTATGAAATGTAAGCTTGAGTGTTCTTGCAGGTCATCAACCGAAACGCTGGTTTGAGCTCTAGAGGCTTTTCTAAGTAAAACGAAAAGTGAGTTGGTTTACCATTGGTTTCCTCAATGAGTGGAAAAGTTTGCTTATCAGCATACCAGGCTTTCTGTAAAATATCTACTTTCCACTCTGCAAATAACACCTTCACTTTATTCACTACAGAGTCTAGCTATATAATAAAATTCATTACTCTGAAAGGAGATTACTGTGACTAGTGTATTTTACACCTGTGCCCCTTCTGTTCTTAAATGCTTCAATCATATAATTGGCTGACAGTGTGATAAGAAACAAAAGTATTTTTTATCAATTTATGGCAAATTTAGATAATTTTTAAGTTTTTGTTAGTTTTACTGCTTAATAATTTGTTACGTATTTGTTTCAGATTATCAAGTTGTCTCTTCAAATATTAATGATATTACATCTGCTATTACCGGACAAAATGTTTGTCATCCACCGTTAAAATATACGTGCGATAAATGTCAGCGCAGTTATAAATATCAGTGGAATTTAAAAAACCACATTCGTTTCGAATGCGGCGTTGAACCGAAGTTTCATTGCCCCTACTGTGACTTCCGGTCAAAACAAAAATCTAACCTTAAAACTCACGTTATTTTTAAACACATGAAAAATGGAAAAGAAGCAAAAGTTATAAACAAACTACAGTAAACTCTCCGTATTCGCAGGGGTTAGGTTTCGAAAATTCGCCGCGAATACGGAAATTGAATTCGTAAATCTATAAGCAATGACTTGTAGAATAGCAGTCTATGATTCACAATATCGTTGATCGAAAGTCAAGTTTAGAAATCAATTGTTGAAGAACTTAAAATAAATAATTAAATAATCATCAGAATAAATAATTTCCAATTATTATCCAAATATTCTAAATCAAAAATTAAATATATTAAACTAAATTTTAAAAAGAAAATATCAGAAACATAAATAAATTATTCCAGAAGTCAAAGATTCAAATTTATTATAAATGGAGTCATAAAACAAAAGAAGATATAATTTTGAATAAATAATTTGAACAGATTAACAAATAATAAAAAGGAAATTAGAACAACATCAAGATACTATTGAATTATAAAACTAAATTAAACAACTTAATGATTTTTAATATAAGCAGATAAAATTCTAAGAGAATCTAATAGATACTTTAAAACTAATTTGTAGGGGGTCATTTTGATTTGTAGGGGGGAATTGGATGGGGGTCAAGTCCCCCATTCGATCCGGGTCAATGGAAGAAGGCACATGGTACAGCAGAGACTACAGGAAATTAAAAAAGAATCGTAACTATTAATTATTATTTCATATTTTTTAAGCTCAATAGAATAAAAAATAAAATTCAATTTAACATGTGATGTTATTTATTAATGTAGCATATACGAGGGCAGTCCAGAAAGTCTGTCACGTTTTGATATAAAAAACTAAGTACAAGAAAAAAATTTATTATATACATTTGAAAGTGCAACTAAAATGCTATTTTTCTACATAATCACCAAACAAATTAAGACACTTGTCATAGCGGTGAACTAATTTTGAAATACCGGAGTCATAAAAGTCTACCGCCTGTGATTTAACCAGTTAGTCACACCCTCCTGCAGCTCCGCGTCGTCGTCAAAGCTAATCGTCCTACCTAATTTTTCTGTAACAATTTCGTGCAATAAACTTTTTGAAATTTGTGGGAAAAAAGCGATAGCTCTCTTATGGTGAATCGACGGTCTTCTCTAATCTTCTCATTGACTTTATTCACAATGTCATCAGTCATGAGGCTTGGCCGTCTACTTCGTTCTTCCTCGTGAACATTAGTTCGGCCATTTTTGAACTGAATGCACAAACGCCGTACTCCACTTTCAGTGTAAATATCGTTCCCATAAACTTCACAGATTTGGCGATAAATCTCAATTGGTTTATTGTTTTTAGCCAACAAAACCCGTATTACCGACCGTACTTCACAACTGGCGGGATTTTGAATTGCGGCACACATTTTAAATTGTTGTTGAAAAACAACGAAGAGCGACACAGACCTCTCGCTAGCACGGCTGGATAGCCACTGAACGGAGAAACGCCGCGGCACCAAAATGGCCGCGATAGCTCCGCCCCTTGCGGCTACAACGCAAAACGTGACAGACTTTCTGGACTGCCCTCGTATTTAGAGTTGTGGAATAGAAATGTCATCAATAAATTAAATTCAAGAGAAGTAACAATTTGTAACATATAATTTTGTCAGTCAATTTTTTTTCAATTTTTAAACTTTAATGTTTTGTAATTGTTTTATCTGAATTGTTTTGTAATTTGTAAAATAAAGCTTAAATAATTTGTGAAACTTGTAAAAGAATAAAGGAAAAAACAACCGAAAATAAAAGAAACAGGCGATTGCTGGTTCGAACAGTAAAGGTGCATTCACACGTTCTTTTAATGATGTGAAATAACGGAATAGGTCCGATATTTGTATAACTTTAATGTCAAAATAAATACTTTGCATCAGAATAGTCTAAATGCATGCTGAGTCATACATTTTTAGTTTATTATTAGGTTGTATTATACTCTGCAGTGTTTGCTTTTATAAGTGTCAACACAAAATGTAAGGGTGTTTCTATTAAACATATACTGTACGTACAAGTAGATTAGAAGTGAGTGTGGGAAAATTTGTTTTTTTTTTAAATAAAATTTAATAATTTCTTTAGTTTATAAAAAGTACTACCTAGTTTATTGAGTTTCTGATTAAATAATCAGTAATTACTTCATATTAAAAGTTTAATTATAAAGTAAAAGATATACACAAACTAAAATAGGATTATACAATTAACCGCAATAACTTTGCTAGAAATAGTCATTCAAAAGTATTAAACTCTGGTAACAGTTTAGAGGCATACTTTTTTAACAACCAGTACCTACGAAGTGTGGCTATTAAATAACGAGACTGACGTTGTAAAAAAAATTTACTTTTATTTTAAACATAATCACTTATTGTCACCTTCAATATACACTCCTTCTCTATCTCTACAACGCTCTATGCGAATTTTCCATGGTTGGAAACATTGCTGGAAGTCATCTTCTGTCAACTCCTTCAAGACACGTACCGCTTTCTCTTTTACAGCTTCCACAGACTCAAATCTTGTCCATTTTAATGCAGATTTCACCTTAGGGGAACAGGTAGAAGATAATAACATTTGATGAAACGTAATTTTCTACTTATGATCCGTAAACGAAGCGCCAATCCATGCACTGGAAGACCCGAACTTCACAGAGAGCCAAAAAAGCTCGAATGAGCAAGTCAAAATTTAAAGCAATAATTATTGGTTTTTTTTATATCCATGGGATTGTGTACCTTCACTGGGTTCCTGAAGGTCAAACAATTAATCAATATTACTACCTTCAGGTACTTTCTAAACTACATCAAAGAGTAAGGAAAAAACGCCCCGAAATGTGGAAGGACAAATCATGGGTTCTCCATCGAGACAATGCGCCAGCTCATTCCGCGTTATCAGTCAAGAGGTTCCTAGCCAAGTACAGCATCTTAGTGTTAGAATATCCACCTTATTTACCAGATCTTGCACCATACGACTTCTACGTGTTCCCTAAGGTGAAATCTGCATTAAAAGGGACAAGATTTGAGTCTGTGTAAGCTGTAAAAGAGAAAGCGGCACGTGTCCTGAAGGAGCTGGCAGAAGATGACTTCAAGCACTGTTTCCAACAATCCACAGTTGTAGGGATAGAGAAGTAGTGTATATTGAAGGTGACAATAAGTGATTATGTATGAAATAATAAAAATTTTTACAACGTCAGTCTCGGTATTTAATAGCTACACCTCGTATGTTTCTTTACAAATATGTGAAAGTGTTTAGTATTTCTGGAAAAAGAATTTTTTTGTTTGTTTTGCTTTTGTATAGAGTTTTAGAGTACCCGGAACGGAGAAAATTGAAAATTTTGACACTTCCGGTTTTTTGCACATTATTGAAATAAAAGTTTCTTCTGCATCCATCCAGTGGTATACAATTTGTTGAGGATTTTGCAGTTTTTATCAAAAAATAAAATAAGTAAATGAATAAAAGTATGTTGAACCCTTACTTATTTTCAAAAAATTACTAGTTTGAATAAACAACTATATTTTTGTTAATGACAAAAGATAAATACACAATTTTTTTTATTTTTTATTTAAAGTTGCATCAACTGTTTGGTTATTAGCGACTACGGTGGGTTTTGAAACATTAACTGTGGGATTTGACACGTGAAAATTTCCAGACCCTGGCCGGGAATCGAACCCGGGACCTCCACGTGGCAGGCTAACACGCTAACCACTGCGCTACGGAGGCGGTCCCACAATTTTTTTATATTTTGTATGATTTTTTTGTTTTAAAACTTTTTGACATTAGACCAGCTGTGAATGTAACATTGAATTCTGTGTATAGTAAAAATCTTAACTGGTCATCGTGTTTATAACCTTCCATTCTCTTTTACTACTTTCTTGTTTCCCGTAAATGACTTTTTTTTTATTTAACATATTTATTTACTTTCAGCCTTTACAATGTGGCTTTAAGCAAATCATTATACTTTAGATTATGTTTATGTATTTTGCCTCCCATTTGTTATCACTGAGATGAGGAGGCTTGACTAGGATAGGCAAATTTTTGTTGTTAACGAAATATTATATGATGATATTTTTATTTATTATAAAATAATTCACGATTCGAAAATAAGAAAAACCAATAGAATTGTCACCGCCACCCCTTCTTATTAATAATTTACTGTGTTTCTGGCCTTCAATATTTCTTCCGGCCCTTGTCGGCGGGGTAGGCTCTTTGGCGGCGTACCGACAAATGTTTTGGCTACGTACCGACAGAGGGCTTTGTTGCCAAGGCCAAGTGAATAACCGCCCTCTACCACAGCGCTCTAGGCGACTATATAAAAAGCGCTACACTCAACAGAGAGTCAATTTCGATCCAGACAGCAGACAAGACGGCTACCACGGCACACGGCTACAGGACTCCAGCGAAGACTAATCGACGACCCCACAAAAGAGAAGATGATGCTTCCGCTCGCCAAACCTAAGGCCTGGTTCAGATGGTCGACTATCGCAGTGGTAAGTCGTTACAACTAATCGCACGCCTGTCGTAACACTGACGCAGCGCTGCCAAATACTATTGTGCACTATGGCAGTCACACCCATTACTTCACATGACAATGCGATGCGTGGTACGCGTTTTTTACCCTGCGCTAGTGGTACCGCTAACTTCTGCAACTGACTCCCGCCTAGCTTAGTACCACAGACGCAAGCATTGAGAACGGCGTCAGTGAATAGAACATCAGTATAATTTTTCAGGAAGAACTTTACTGGGTCCTCTTGTAGCTCAGAATGCAGCTGATGAGTTTGGCCTTTAAGAAGGCGAGAACTTAAAATGGGATGAACCCAATATTGCCTGTAAAATCTTCTTCGGCGAATAGCGCGTCGTAGCATAATAAAAAACAAACCCTCCTCTTCTTCCATAACTACGGTTTACAAATTTACACTACACAGAAACACAGCAAACACCAAGAAGGCTGAACCGTTACTGGAAAATCGCAATAAAAATTATGGAGATCGCAATTTCGGACAACAGCATGTGAACTATTTCACGCGATTGCCGCACCCGTCAGTGGTGCATGGTGTCGACTTACCACTGCAATAGTCGGCCATCTGAACCCGCTTTTACGCCCACCGGATCTGACGAAGCAGCCATCGACGCACTACTGCGAGGGAAGATGATGTCTCCGCTGGACGACGACTCGCCGGTGTCGCCCAGCTCTGCGACCGCCACGACGACTACGACCGACGCTTCCCATCAAGACGACCACCGCTTAAACGGCCCTTTTCAGGGCCACCAAACAGAAAAGGTTTGCCACTTATTGACGCCATCCGGTGACAGAATCATAGAAAATTTATAATGAAAAAATATTGTAAATAATTACTTACTTTTACCGCCTCCGTAAGCAAGTGGTTTAGCGTACTACACTGCAAACCTTAGGTCCCGGATTCCATTTCCGGCTAGGGTCTGAAAATTATTTCATATTCAAACCTACTGTTTTTTAACCCAGTGTATGCGAATGATCAAGATGTTGATGTAAATTAATTCACTTAAATACAAAAAATTTTACTTCGTTTTCAAGGCATTTAACGTTTCTAAAAACAACGTGCTTGTAATTTTTTCCGTTATCAAGCAGAAATCAACTGGCAGACAGATTTCCACATCGATGGTTAGGCTGCTGCAAGGACCTACACCCTGGCCTCCAAGGAGTCCACAACTAACACCTTACGATATTTTCTTGTGGGGGTACATTACAAACACTTTATTCATAAAATATTTGTGTCCTAAATCACTTACTAAAAGGAAAGATTAATGAAGTATTGACAACCGTAACAGAAGATATGTTAATAACGTGTGGTAAGAAACTGAGTAACGATTGGACATTTGCCGAGCGACCCAATGGCCCGCATATTGAAATTTATTAGTTATGTAAAAAAAATAAAACAGTTTGAGATGACAAATTTAGTATATAAACAAGTTAGACTAAGTATTTCTGTTTTCATTTACTCCATGTTCAAAACACCACCATTCTTTCATGATGACTGTAGTAAATTTAGTAATTTTTGGATTATTTTTTGTAATTAAGTACAATTATTTGCCATTTATGTAATATTCGTCTTTGGTTTTAATTTTTTAGTAAGAATTAATTCTTTCCGGACAATTAATTATGGATAGACCCCTGTAATAAAACCGAGTCTATAATTTTATATTACACAGTATTGTATTTTTTATGCCCAAAATGGGCAGGTGGAGTGTTATTTTAATTGCACTCTCTCTGTTTGGTCCAGGGCTAAAAAAAAATAGTTCTGTTTCTTATCGCATAGTCAGCCACTTATATGACTGAACTATTTAAGAACAGAAGAGGTAGAGGTGTAAAAGACACTAGTCAGAGTTATCTCCTCTGAGAGTAATGAATTTCACTATGCAGCCAGACCCTGTGGTGAATGAAGTGAATGTGTCATTTGCAGGGTGGAAAGTGAGTGCTTTTCGGAGGGCCTGGTATGCTGATAAGCATACTCTTTCAACTCAGTGAGGAAGGCAATGGTAAACCACCTTACTCTTCGTTTTTACTTAGTAAAACCTCTGGAGGTTTAAACCAGCCTTTCGGCTGTTGACCTAAACAACAACAATTGTATTTTTATTTCACCGTCAAAACCGGTCAATACGTGAGTGAAATGAAACAGATCTACAGTTTGAAGATAAGAAAGAAAGTGCGGGACAATTTATTAATAATTTTGTAATGTTTCAGGTAGTAAATGGGCGTGGCAAGATGTTGAAGATGTAGTTTACACATTGGATGACGATCAGAATTCCAGTAATAACATTGGTGGTGTTAATGATAATCTTAATAAAATATCCACCAATCGATTTCATTGTCAAAAATGCAACAGAAATTACAAGCACGCAAGACATCTGCAGTACCATATTTCTAGGGAATGTGGCTTTGAACCAAAATATAAATGTCAAAATTGTGATTATAAATCTTACCGACATTCTAATTTCAAAATGCATTTGATTTGTAAACATAAAGATCTATTTGGTCACGTATTCACACAATAATTCTATTTTTATAAGTTATTTGTTTTTGTAAAATATACATAATATAATAAATATAAAGAAGTTTGTAGTTATTTTTGTTTTTAATATAAGGTGATCGTAAAATCGCAACCCAAATTTGTATGTTTTGTAAGAGCGACGGTTAAACGTATAGTTACTACTCGAGTCTCGAGTTTGCCTTTGGTTTTAACGAGGGGAAAAGGGGAAGCATCTCTACGCATGCGCGATTGCTTTTGTATCAGTTTGCCACCACAACAACGTAAACTGTTCTTAGAGAACAGAATACATCGCGGAATTTTTTGTAGGTTAACCTGGCCAATACGAATATAACTGTTTTTTTTTTTTTACCGTAAACGGATAGGTCGGTTTCTCGAAAACACGATCGAACTGTTCACAGTGCTCAACTATATCTATGCAATTTAATAAAATGCTATGAAGTTGAAGCTAAACAAAAAAAATCTGGTGTGAAACACTCACACAACTTTCTCTTGCCAATGCAAATAATTAACAATAAACCTAACATTAGTAATAAAACATTAGAAATAAACGTAACCTAATTTAAATCATGAGTGAAAGACGCAAAATGAAAATCAACCTCAGTTTGGCTTAGAAATACGGAAAATCACTCTTTCTTTCTAAACTAGGCTCTGTAGAGAAAAATGCTGTAAATAAAAGTTGTAGATCTTTTAATTTTCTATAAATTTAATTATATACACTTTTGTCGTAAAATGCATACTAAGGCCGAAATGTTAAAAAAATTGTTTTTTCTCACGTTTTCGTGAGAAAAAAACTGAAAATCGCAAATTACCGCTAAACTAAGCGTTATACAAAAAAATGTTTGAAATAAAAGTTGTAGGTTTTTAAATTTTCTACAAGTTTTATTATATAACGTTTTGCGATAAAATGCATATTAAAGCCGCAATCTTAAAAAGAAAATGTTTTTACGTAAAAACAGCCTCACGCAGAATTTCAGCAAACATGGCGCCTACCCTATCTTGTAGAGAATAAAAAATTGAGTAAACCAGGCGATTTTTAAAAAAATCGTAGGACCAGTTTTTGAGAAAATCGCAAAAAAGTGAAAAATATACGAATAAACTACTACTTCCGGTTGACCGATTTTGATGAAAATGTTCGTGTCGGGTTCGGTAGTGGTATGTAACTTAAGTTTCAAGTTTCAAGTTCGAACAATGTTCCGTTCTTTGAGATATTCTGTTCACACACACACACACACACACACACAGACCAATCGCTAAAAACATGTTTTTTTGGGTTCAGGGGGTCTGAAAACGTATAGATCCGGTGAAAACTCGATTTCTTAAAATCGACATGAAAACAATACTTTCCTTCCTATATATTCATATAGGCAAGAGAAAGTAATAATTTTCCCTGCCTCTTAAAAAAAGCCGTGAGCGAGCGGCTAACTACTGTGATGTTTCTGTTTTCACAATTCGAAGTATAAACAGTTTTTTTGACACCTGGTAAAAGAGGAAACGATTATATCAATAAGAAAGTAAATGCGGACAAGTGAAAAGTTATTACCGGTTTTGAATGAAAGGCTAAATTTTAGTTGGGAACTTTGTACGTTAAGAAAAATTTTAAAGGAAATGGGGTTTAGGTGGAAAAAATTGTCAGTGACAATGAAGTATATTAATTGAAAGGCAATATGTTTAAGGTTAACTAACGGTGCAATTGCACGGTAGTAAAATATAGTGTCTCGCTGTTGAGGTTGGCAGGACTGCAGATTTCTCTTCCCTTCCTCACAGCTCATCCGTATACAAAAGGCATTCTCGTAACTTACTATTTATATAAAATATATTTTAATAAGTGGAATTTTTTTTTATGTAACAAAATATTGTAGTATAGTACCAATACTAGATTACGCCTTCGGGAAACAGTAAGCGGGGCACCGGCCATTTTGTTTATTCTGAGCAGCAATGTCTTTTGCGCAAAGACCAACCCCTCTTTATTGTTTTTTACTTTCTCTTGCCTATATGAATATATAGGAAGAAAAGTATTGTTTTCATGTCGATTTTAAGAAATCGAGTTTTCACCGGATCTATACGTTTTCAGACCCCCTGAACCCAAAAAACATGTTTTTAGCGATTGGTCTGTGTGTGTGTGTGTGAACAGAATATCTCAAGAACGGAACATCGTACGAACTTGAAACTTGAAACTTAAGTTACATACCACTACCGGACCCGACACGAACATTTTCATCAAAATCGGTCAACCGGAAGTAGTAGTTTATTCGTGTAATTTTTCACTTTTTTGTGATTTTCTCAAAAACTGGTCATACGGTTTTTTTAAAATCGCCTGGTTTATTCAATTTTTTATTCTCTACAAGATAGGGTAGGCACCATGTTTGCTGAAATTCTTGGTGAGGCTGTTTTCACGTAAAAACGTTGTTTTTTTAAGATTACGGCTTTAATATGCATTTTAGCGCAAAATTTTATATAACAAAAGTTGTAGAAAATTTAAAATTCTACAACTTTTATTTTAAACATTTTTTTGTATAACGCTTAGTTTAGCAGTAAGCGATTTTCTGATTTTTTCTCACGAAAACGTGTGAAAAATCGATTTTTTTTAAGATTTCGGCTTTAGTACGCATTTTACGACAAAAGTGTATATAATAAAATTTATAGGAAATTAAAAGATCTACAACTTTTATTTAGAGAATTTTTCTCTACAGAGCCTAGTTTAGCGTGAAAGTGTGATTTTCCGTTTTTTTAAGCCAAACTGAGTACGATTTCCATTTGCGTAATTCACTCATGATTAAAATAAGGTTATGTTTTTGAGGTTAGTGTTTTGTTTATTTCTAATGTTTTATTACTAATGTTAGGTTTATTGTTAATTAGTTGCATTGGCAAGAGAAAGTTGTGTGAGTGTTTCACACCAGATTTTTTTGTTTTGTTTACCGTCCGACTGTTCTGAAATTGCTGCTAATGCAGACGGTGAAGGATGAAATGATTTTTTTTGTAACACATGAAAATATACCGTGCCTGATGAGAGGCGAGCACGTTACCAACTGCGCCAATGTTGTCTTTATTGTTGTGAGTTACTACGATTCGAAATCGTACGGGACGACTCAAGTTTTTTTTAAATACTTTTCCGGATGGTAATGTTCCAAACAAATCACTATAATATAGTATATTTAATCATTTTCAGGATACCGGAAATATCAAAGTGTTTTAACTGATTATAGCCTCCAGACGATAAATGAATCACTAATTCGTTCTCTCATAAAGTCTAGTTTATTATTTTGTAAATATATAAAAAATACTTTATAAAATCAATCTCTTTCATTTCGGTTGCGCGACGTTTTACGATCACCTGATATTTCCAATATTTTTCTTGTTAGTTGTAAAAAATTTAATTTTTATTTTATACATAATCACTTATTGTCACGTTCAATATACACTACTTCTCTATCCCTAAAACGCTCTATTCGAATTTTTCATTGTTGGAAACAGTGGTGGAAGTCATCTTCTGTCAGCTCCTTCAGGACACGTGCCGCTCAAAAATGTTTGTACTGACACTTTGTACGCGATTGAAAATGACCCAAATTTTTTGGAAACGATAATAACATGTGATGAAACGTGGTTTTTTATTTATGATCCGTAAACGAAGCGCAAACCATGCATTGGAAGAGCCAAACTTCACCGAGAGCCAAAAAAGCTCGAATGAGAAAGTCAACATTTAAAGCAATGATTATTGTTTTTTTTTATATCCATGGGATTGTGTACCTTAACTGGGTTCCTGAAGCTCAAACAATTAATCAATATTACTACATAGAGGTGCTTTCTAACTAAACTACGTCAAAGAGTAAGGAAAAAACGCCCCGAAATGTGGAAGGACAAATCGTGGGTTCTCCACCAAGACAATGCGCCAGCTCATTCCGTGTTATCTGTCAATAGGTTCCTAGCCAAGTACAGGATCTCAGTGTTAGAATATCCACCTTATTCACCAGATCTGACACCATTTGACGTCTACCTGTTCCCTAAGGTGAAATCTGCATTAAAAGGGATAAGATTTGAGTCTGTGGAAGCTGTAAAAGAAAAGCGGTATGTGTCCTGAAGGAACTGACAGAAGATGACTTCCAGTGCTGATTCCAACAATAGAAAATTCGAATGGAGCGTTGTAGGGATAGAGAAGGAGTGTGTATTGAAGGTGACAATAAGTGATTATGTATAAAATAAAAATAAATTTGCTACGTCAGTCTCGTTATTTATTAGCCACACCTCGTATAGTTGTTAACAAAGTTGAGAAGAAATGTATTAAGAAAATAATCGGTTAATGGAAACGATTAAAATAGAAGACTAAAATTCCATGGACACTATTATAGAATGTATGATAACCGATTGATAAAACACATTTTTAAGACTCTGACAAAAGACCTTAGGGGTCGGATAAATGGTTTAGAAGTCAGAAAGGATATTGAGAAAGCCGAAATAAACCGAGAAAACTTATTGAACTGAACCGAATTCAGACAAATAATATGGACTTCGGGGCTTTTGTGATGAAGAAAAACAGAACACCGGGTGTACATGAGAAATGAGGAAAGCCTACAGTGAGCAAATGCAGAGAATGTGGGTAGCTAAAAGTACTTCCAGAAACGTTTAAAGTCACCTTACGTGTTCTAAAATTGGCCCTATATGAGGGAAATTTTTTTACATTTTTTCGCGTTACTTTAAAACGCATAGCTAAAGCGTTCAGAAAACAAACAATATTATGACATTTAAACGCGAGGTTTTAATATGTGATGTCCTTCTTAAAAATTTAATATACAATAAATTTTAAAATATTTGCTGTTTATAAAGAGCTGCAAAGTTGTAAATTTTGTGGTGGAAGTGAGGCTTTTAAACACTGTAAATAAAAACAAAAAAACGTTCAATTAACTGTCTTCTTTACTTTTGGTGCTGTTTGTTTTTCTAATGAACACCTCTTCTTTGTAACACCGGTGTAGGTGAAAATTAAAAACCTTTCTGAAATTTTAATGGCATAATATATTTTTATTGTTTTCGTTAAAGAATTTTTTTGTTAATTTATTTTTTTATTTTTAATCTAATTTGGAGAACCATTTCAGTTTTAATAATTATATTAAATTAATTTTGTTACAGTATTTTTCGCAGACTTCGAGTATTTAGAACAACAGTATTTTATACAAGAAGAAAATAATAATTATATTTGTGATACTTGCGGCAAGAAATATACAAAGAAAGGAAATTTACAAAGACATATTAAATTCGAGTGTGGCAAAGCGCCATCGTTTAAGTGTTCTCAGTGTAAATATATAACTAAACGAAAATCAAATTTATTGAGACATCAAATTACTCATTTATAGGATTTTAAATTTCTCTTTGTCAAAGAAGTGTTAATACCGGGTGGCCCATATGTCAGTTTCCTCACATACGGAAGAAATTAAATTGGAGTCGTTACAAGTTAACGGATAAGAAACCTACAGGAAAGAAAACAAATTTGTTTGGTTGTTCAAAATGTCCACCATTAGTGTCTATACACTTCATACAACTTAAAACTGATTGAAAAATTTTCAACAATAACAATTTATCTTCATCGACGGTGTCAAATGTAGTTTCTATTATGCTTTATAGTTCGGGTAGGTTTTGTGGTTTTGAAGAAAACGCCAATCCTTTATAATACCCCACAGTGAAAATCACATAGGGTTAATTAAATATGGCGAGCGCGTAGGGCAATCAATTGTACCAAAGCGACCAATCCATTCGTTAAATTTGGAATTCAAAAGCTTTTGAACTTCGATAACGGAATATACTAGGGCCTCAACTTGTTCCCAGATGTGCGATTGAAAATTGTTAACAGGACTGTTTTCAAGTTCCGGAAATACTAGTTCCTGCTGCACCTGTTAGTTAGTAACTTTCCGAGTTAACATTTCCCTCAAAAAAGTAAATAAATAAAAAAAATAAGGATCTATCAATACAGTACTCGAAATTTCTCACCATACCATAACACCAGGCACATTAAGCTCTTTTTGGATTACCTTATGAGGATTCGCATCCGAGTACACGTAGTTACGCCGATTAACACGTTCATTGAGTTTGAAACATGCCTCAACATACCACAAAATCGATCGCAATGTGTACGTTCAGAGCTCATCAGCCCTAAAAAATAGTAGCTTGTGTTGTTGTTGTTTGCTGTTTAGGTCAACAGCCGAAAGGCTGGTTTGAACCTCTAGAGGTTTTACTAAGTAAAAACGAGGAGTAAGGTGGTTTACTATTACCAACACTCACTGAGTTGAAAGAGTATGCTTATCAGCATGCCAGGCCCTCCGAAAAGCACTCACTTTCCACCCTGCAAATAACACCTTCACTTCATTCACCACAGGGTCTGGCTGCATAGTGAAATTCATTACTCTCAGAGGAGATAACTCTGACTAGTGTCTTTTACACCTCTATCTCTTCTGATCTTAAATAGTTCAGTCATATAAGTGGCTGACTAAGTGATAAGAAACAAAACTATTTTTCTTAGCCCTGGACCAAACAGATAGAGTGCAATTAAAATAACACTCCACCTGCTCGTTTTGGGCATCGGTAGCTTGTAGGTCTTTTGAAATATAACTTTCCAAAACTCATTTTCGGTTCTATTTCTGTTCTGCACAGGATCTTCCTTTCCTGAACCCGGCGTGATGTTCACCTAGTTTCTGATCTACTTTAACCTTTTCAGTACCGAAACAATATTTAAAAGTTTAATGTTAAGTGCCATTTAATTTGAATGTCATTTAATTTTTGAGTGCCATTGCCCACCAAAATTTCTACGTTACAGAAAAATAAAATTTTCTGTTAAAAATTAACTTTTATTGTGTTCATACAAAAAAGAACTGCCAATAACAGACAGGTGGAGTGTCAAATTATTTACACCCAATCTGTTTGTTGCAGGGCTAAAATAAATAGTTCTGTTTCTTATCGCATGGTCAGCCAATTAAATGACTATTAATGACATTTAAGAACAGAAGAGATAGCGGTGTAAAAGACACTAATCAGAGTTATCTCCTCTGAAAGTAATGAATTTCATTATACAGCCAGACCCTGTGATGAATGAAGTGAAGGTGTCATTTGCAGAGTGGAAAATATGTGCTTTTCAGAGGGCCCGGCATGCTGATAAGCGTACTTTTCCATTCAGTGAGGAAGGCAATTGTAAACCACCTCACTCCTCGTTTTACTTAGTAAAGCCTCTAGAGGTTCAAACCAGCGTTTCGGCTGATGACCTAAACAACAACAACAAAAAAGAAATCGATCTAACACGAAAAATGTTCAAAATAGTTTTTTTTCAGTTTATTTAAAGTCGTTTCGACAGCTTGGTCATTAGCCACTACTGTGGGTTTTGGTATCTTAACGGTGGTTTTAACCCTTTATAGGTCTGTGGTAGGTATACTTACCACTGGCAATAAGGTCAATTTTTTTAAGAATAAGCTATGCAGTTGAACCCTATTGGAATTTTATGGCTTTATAGATGTTCTCTGGTTAAGTAGGCTATTCACATATTGAAATTAGAACGCAGCGACCATTTGCTTTGTGAGTTACACGAATGTGGTAAGGATTCATACCAGCGTACGCAACCATGTTGTTTTGTTGTTATTTTTGTATAGTGCTTAGAAAATTCCAGTGTTTACAGGAAAGCAAGCATTCATGGTGATAGAAATTTAAGATTCGCCACATTTTTCTGTTATATAGGGCTACAAGGTGTTTCAAATAAGCATTCTTACCACTAAATATTATGTGATTCCCATTTCAATAAACATTCCTTGGCAAGTATACTTACCACGGCTTGACATAAAAAAAAAGTATCTTACTGTTTTGGCACTAGAAATACATTATTCAAATCCCTATAAAACAAAATTTAACATTTTACAACATATTTTTCCCCGTAGTTCTAACCTATAAAGGGTTAACGCGTTAAAATTTTCAGACTCCAGCCGGAAATCGAACCCGGGACTTTTGATTTGTAGGCTAGCGCGCTAGTCACTACGGACTTTGGCACTTAATAACTTACGGGCGTCCGGTAAACCGGATCGTATTACTACGTAAACATAGATTGACGTCCTGTTTTACGGACGTTGTTACTGAAAGGGTTAATTATATCTATTTATCATTCATTTTTCTCATTAATATGTGTTTTCTATTTTGTTAAATTTATTTGTTGTACACTAAGCAGACTTTAAAATGTATAATATTATTTTTCACCACCATTAAAAGATAAAGGTTAGTGAAACCAAGGCGCTATCATGTAGGTCACAACTATGTTATAGATACTGAAGTCACTAGTTTGTCTTTTGCGTATGTGTGGGCTGTGATGAAGGGAAATGATATATTTACAGTGCTGCCAACCTCAGCAGTAAGACACTACTCGTACGTTTCACTACCGTTAAGTTTCTATAAAGATTTTGTAAGCTGTGGTTTATTCCGAGAAAATGTTTTCTTCATAAACCTTATAAGAAATAAATATGACCTGTAATATTGCCTATAAATAGCTTAATTAAATGACTAGAAATGTTTGATTTACTGTAATTACGAATGAATCGTCTTTTTTAGGCCTACTAATTGCTGTCACCGGTGTATTCATTATCAGTCTCTTTAGTTTCTACCTAACCGTTTTATATTTTTTACCAGCTGTCAACAAAAATTGAAGAATAGTTTCTTCACGTCCTTAATTTCCTTCTTTATTTTTCGAATTGTGAAAAGAGAAACATCACAGTAGTTAGTCGCTCGCTTTCGGGTTTTGTTAAGAGGCACGGATTGGCATTTTTGTTTAGCTTCAACTTCATAGCATATTATTACATTGCATATTAGATTTCGTTCAACACTGTGAATAGTTCGACCACGTTTTCGAGAAACCGACATATCTGTAACTAACAGTTAACCTACAAAACGTTCCGCGATATACCGGGTGTTTGGAAAAGAACTCCCTAGTTTCAATGTGTCGTAAAATCTGTACAAAGCGACATATACTATTGTAGTTTGTGGTGTTTGATTCATCAATTGTCCAAGTTTTGCTCCCATGCAGTTGGCAGGCCTGCTTGACCTTGAGACGCAGCAATGCTTAGTTCAGTTCAGTTTGATGGAAGATCGTGTGATAGGTCCTTTCAGTTTTATAGAAGGAACAATAAACGGGAACATTTACGTCGACCTGTTGACTGAGTATGTCTTTCCCCAAATAGACGATATTGAGGCAGAAAAAGGGCTAGTGTTTTTCCAACAAGATGGCGCCCCACCTCATTACAGTAACCAAGTGCGCTCTTGATACTCGCTTTCCGGGAAGGTGGGTAGGCAGATCTGGCCCAATCGCTTGGCCACCACGAAGCCCAGACTTAACCCCACTGGATTTTTTCTTTTGGGGCCACATAAAAAATTTAGTGTATGGTGAAAAGATCCGAAACATCAATCATTTACGGGAAGGAATCGTCGCGGCGGTTGGGACAGTTACACCTGTTATGTTGCTGAATACGTGGAGAGAGGTGGAATATCGTCTCGACGTGTGCAGAGCTACAAATGGATCTCATGTTGAAGTCTAATAACATTAAACAAAACTTGAAGGTACACTTTTTAATTGTATCTACACGTTGATATAGTTTTTAATTAATTTCACCCATAAATGTTTACTTAAAACTAGGGAGTTCTTTTCCAAACACTCTGTACTATATGTGCTCTGGGTATGGTATAAGTTGTTAAGTTTGTCGTACTGAAATCAAAGCAGTCGGGCATGCGCACTGATGATTTCCCCCCTTTACCCCGCGTTGCAAACAGGGGCAAACTCGTGACTCAAGTGACTATAATAGTCCAACGCATAAAGAAATTAATTTTTTTTTTAAGTTCTTGCTGCAATATACTGAAATATTTTCACAAAGTTTAGCAACTTATTTATCGGACACTTGTATTAATACTTATCAATATTATTGTGACCAAAGATTTATTTATATATATATATATATATATAGCCTATATATATATATATATATATATATATATATATATATAATTGTTGGAAAGGGTTATTTTAGTTATTTATTTTTTTATGTATTGGTTTTATATTATTAGTATTATTATTTAATGTATATGTTTGTAATTTAAGAGATTAAATAAATTTTTGATTTTTATTGTTTTTTTTAAATTGAATTTTCATTGGTTGTTTAGATTTTACTAAAACTGGGGAATTATTAGTGGGGTTTTGAATTTGATTTTAGTGTTTCAGAATTGAAGTTATTTGTGTCGTGATTTGTTTTACTTTTGTTTACAATAAATTAATGTTCATTTAGTTTATATATATATATATATATATATATATATATATATACTTCAGTCAAGTTAATCTACTTCGGAGTTGACAGCTGATTGAAATCTATTTTAAACTGTAAGTAAAATTTCATTCATCATAAATTTTTAATTAGTGTAAAAAGTCATATACTTTTTCTTGTATCGTCCCAGTTGCATCTCTTTTAGATCCCATGTATCTAACCAGCTGTAGTAAAGGTGGAATTGTCCTTAACCTCGCTTTCTTCCTAGCCCGCAGATACGCCCGTGGTGGCACCACAGACGAAGACGAGAGCCAACTCAGGGAGGAATCGGCAAATACCTTACTCATTTTTAGTGAAACCTATAATTAGATAACCACACTTATTGAACCTTTCAAGTAATGAATAACTTCTAAACTGTTTCGTTTATCTTTGGAACTGATGTAAACAGATTACTTTAGGTTATGGTTGAAAAAATGGGTTAATGGGTGCTCGCATGGGTTGTCGCCAGTAGTGCGTCATGTTGATCATCATGATCTGTCAAGGATTAGGCTCAACGGCCTGTTCCAGTGTCGTCTCTTTTTAGGTCTTTCCAAGCCTTGCTTCCCCTAGGTTTATATTAGCCTCCGTTCATGTTTAAAACTAAAAATTATTATTTTACATTTAAAAAGAAACTTTAAGTCGTAACTTGCTTTGTTGTACTGTTTTTACCTCTCCCACTCCTGTGAATTGATATTATTCCCCTACTGTCGATCCAGCTGTTAATCATCACTAACGCTCAACGGCCTATCTAATCTGTGGGGTTTCAGTGTCTATCTCTTTTTAGGTCTTTCCAAGCCTTGCTTCCCCTAGGTTTATATTAGCCTCCGTTCATGTTTATAACTAAAAAATTATTGTTTTACATTTAAAAAAAACGTTAAGTCGTGCCTTGCTTTGTTGTACTATTTTTGCCTCTCCCACTCGTGTGAATCGATATTATTCCCCTACTGTCTATCCAGCTGTTAATCATCGCTAATGCTGCTCCAACTATCACGAAAAGGCAGTTACAGGGGAAATTTCTTTCCCAGTCTTCAGTCGGCGTATGCGTATATAACATTTTCACTATGTTCTGTTATGTACTATATTTATGTTTGTTTTTTATACTTCGGTGATTTCTAAAGTTCTTTGTTTTATTCTTCCTTGGATAATATTCTGTCTTGCAGTTAAATACAATTTTAATTAGATTCAAATTAGTTCTCTTGGTTGGGATGGGTCCGCGCTTCCATTTTCTGTAACTGCGCACTCATCCAATCGCAGAGCAGAGCGTTTGTGTACACCAGTTACAAAGATAAATGGATGGGTCCGCGCTTCCATTTTCTGTAACTGCGCACTCATCCAATCGCAGAGCAGAGCGTTTGTGTACACCAGTTACAAAGATAAATGGATGGGTCCGCGCTTCCATTTTCTGTAACTGCGCACTCATCCAATCGCAGAGCAGAGCGTTTGTGTACACCAGTTACAACGATAAATGGATGGGTCCGCGCTTCCATTTTCTGTAACTGCGCACTCATCCAATCGCAGAGCAGAGCGTTTGTGTACACCAGTTACAAAGATAAATGGAATATAATGTACTAGAACAAACCTTAAATAACATTGGGTAATCTGTGTGTTTTAGGTTCGTGGCATAGTGTTGACGCTAAAATGTATTGTGATACAGTTACATTCAGTGAATATTCGTGCCGAAGATGTGCCACCCCATTCCAAGATAGAAGTTCCTTGCTTCAGCATGAAGTTATCTGCAAGAAATATCAGTGTCCTTATTGTCCTTATCATTCTACGAGGAAGTATAATCTTAACAGCCACGTCACCAGAAAACATTTGGCAACATGATATCTCATTCATTATTTTAAAAATGTTATTGTTATTTTTAATGTTAACGCTTTTTTTATAAAATAAAATAAATTTTTTTATTGGTTATATTCTTAAAATTTTGGTTTATTTACGTTTATTGTGTCTGTTCCAAAATATAATTTCCTTCTCTAAGAATTTTCAAAGAAAATTATAATTTTTTCATTACAGATTTTTCTGTTTTCTTCATCAAAATCGGTAAAATTTTACTGTGTTCTGTTATGAGATAAAATCGCATCAATGTCCACAATGATTGGTGGATATTGAGATTATTTACAATTGCGGCCTTAGTAAACTAAGCATTTTACGTAAAAAGTGTGTAAAAATATATACGAAAGCGACGTATGTATCAATGTATTATTGAACATATGGCAGTTATTCGTTTTTGTTTATTTTATGAAAACAGTCGTTACCTAAACAAGTTAATATGTTTTTGTTCATTATTTGATTTTTTTCATTGCCAATGTATATTTTATGGTTAATAAAATTTTTGTGTAATTTCTTCTATAGTAACAAATAAATTTGGTAAGTGTTTTGGTTATAAATATTATTGTTTTTGTATTTGTAAGTAAATATTTTCAAATTTTTTTGGATTGTGTCTATTTTGTTAAAGGAGTAAATTTTTGAGACTTTTCCGGTGTTTTAATGTTTAATAGTAAATGAAATTATGAGAGTTTATGTAATTTCGTATCTGCTTTTATTATCTCTATAAGAGTTCGTGATAGTCGTTTTTAAACTTTTTAAGGGGACTGTAACTGCCTATATAACTACATGTTAAGTTTTTGCAACTTTTCACAAAAACTGTAAAAATTAGAACCTTAATTTTTTTTAAAATTTAAACTTTAGACTTTTATTTAGTTCCGCATGGGAGCTTATTTTTGAATAACGTATTAAAAATTGTTTATTAACTTATATAAAAGTTCAAATAATTCAAGAGTGAAAAAATAATGAAAAAAAAATCGTAAGATATTTCCAATGGGCAATTCTTAAATAATCTTGCGTGCAGAACTAGCCCATAATGAGTAGAATGTGTCCTGAAAATTTCAAACTGATATCTTTATCCGTTCCTGAGAAAACTTGCATAAACTTTCAAAAATCATGATTTTCCGCAAACTGACTGTAAATGTATTAACTTATACTTTTTTCATAACGTCCAGCGCTCTAAGATGGTTGGTCTGGATCCTCTTCTTGAAGAAATAAATCTTCAAGTTTTTTTCTTCTTAACTCCTCTTCTCCCGTATTTATTTTTCAAATTCAGACTTTTTCTTTTAGCGCCTTCTTTTTGTCCTGAATCCAGTCGTTCCATTGCATTAAGCATGTTCTTTCCAGGTTTCAGCCCCACTTCTTCGTACAATGATAATATAATGTTTACATTTGTGAAAATTGCACTACCACCATAAATAACATATCAAAACACTCAGAATCTAGTTTCATAAAATGAAAAAAAAATGTGAAAAAATTATTATTTCCCAGTTACGGTCCCCTTAATGCGCAGCAGAAATTATTTTTCTAGGAAACTTTTCTCCGTGCTTAATTTTTTGGTTATTTATTATGATTTTATTTTTGTTTTCTATTTATAAAAAGTTTTCGGAGGCGCGAAAAACGTTAATACAAAGACATTTTATAAAAAAACTATTTTGAAAGGGACTACTGCTGGTTACGGAATGAGTAAAATGGTGTTGGTTTTTCAGTTTTATAAACCAGTGTTTTATTAAGTTTGAACTAAATATAAGCCGAACTCTTCTACATTAAAAACTTTATGTTGTTCGACGATTTAGTGTAATCTTCATTAAATATTCTCCTCACATCTGAGGATTAAAAATTCTGTGACGTTTTCTAAATCTGTTTAGACCAATTATTGAAACCGGTGATGTCAGTAATCTGCAGTTCTTTTGCAATATTGCACCCTTTTTAATTCTGTTTAAAGGTGCGGTTTCTTTTGTGTGATCGTCGCATGCGATTACTGCATGCAGCCGCTGCATGCGTCACTGCCATTACTCATCAAATAGATTTTTTAAAAAGTGGTTCCGTTTATGCGTCCGACGCAAGAGATCGCATGCGTCGGCTGCATCGACTGCTTTGGCAACCAGTCGCATGCGTCTGGAAGTTGAGAATAAGTTTTTCCAAAGACGATGACGCAAAATTCATTGAGTTAGCTGCAGAAAAACTACAACTATTTGATCCTTCAAACTTGGTTTCATCGTCTAATAGATACAGTAAACACCCGCTAATAAATAATTGGGGTGAGCCGATTTCGGATAAGTCCGGTTTTTTTAAAGAACAAGAAAATAGTGTTTTATTGTAGAAAAAATATTACTGTGTCCTAAAACTTTTACTCGTACGATCTAATTGGCAAATATTTTTTTAACATTTTAATTCTTTTTTCGAAAAGTCAGAAATTATTTTGGTTTTTTATTTTCAATTCGTTTTCTTACCGAAATGTCCCACCAACGTTTTACTAAAAGTACATCAGTGGGCGTCGCTTCGATGGTTTTGACCACGCGTTTACGTTTACACGATACTGTTAAATATCATTTCTCTTCCACTACCAGTACATAACACTAATTAGCCACAAAACGAAATGAAAAATACATTAAGGCCAAGCCACTACCGTATCCATTCAACCACAATACAGTACTAATTGACTGTTTGCAGCAAAGGTGGTGTAAATAAACAGTAGGCCTAGTAGTAGGCTACCGCTCCAAGGAAAATACTCATGTTATCGGTAAAAATCATGTCTGCAGTTCTGAATGTCATGTAGGCATACTTTACGTACGGACTATAATTTACAGTTCAGTTTGCTCAAACAGTATTTTGGTACAGAAATACAATTTACAGTATTCATTATTTATTGTTTTTATTACAGTTATTTGTAGAAAGATTACATTTAAAATTCTGAGTATTTTTTGACGTTTCGGATAACCCGGGTTTCAGTTAACCCGGACTTGTAATTTGATCGCACGTTCCACTGCACAAACGAAACTACCCGACCTGTGCGTCAGTCGCATAGGTCAATCGCATGCGACGATCGCACAAACGAAACCGCATTTTAAGGATTGGGGCTGTCTTTTTTTGTTGAGAGAAAAAGCAGTGAGTCTTTTTTATGTCTATACCTCAGTTTTTGTACTGAAAATGCAAATGAACTTAAATATTATACCCTTTACGCTCGCATCAACAGCTCGGTTATTAGCGAAAAGGTGGGTTTTAACTAGTGAAAATTTCCAGACCCTAGTCGGGAATCAAACCTGGGGCCTTCGAGTTGTAGGCTAGCGCGCTACCACTACGCTACGGAGGTAGCCCTGTTTAGAATTTGTTGAACAGAAACAGAGTGTAATAAGCGAGAATGGGCGCGTATTGGACGGGAAATCGTATCAACCGTGAACGTTTTAAACGGGTTTTACAGTATTTTTATTTTAATTGGGTACCGTATATTTAATTTAACCTAACTGTTGATGTCCTCTATTTTCTTTCACAAGATTGGGTTCATGAATTCTAATATCATGCAGCCGCGTGGGGTTATCACGCTTCTCTACTTTTGTAGCTGCCAGAATAGCAACTTCATATTCTGGTATATCGCAGTATCCGTAAGTCCAAATAAGTACTCAAAAGAAGACCCAAAATGAAAATCAACCTCTGTAGAACTTTTAAACAATCAATTATTGGTAAACTAAGCTCTGTAGACAAAACTGCTTATTATAAAAGTTGTTGGTTTTTAATTTCCTGTAACTTTGTTTATATTTACTTATTTTCATAAATGCCGGTCCTAAAAAGGTCGGAATCTTTAAAAATCGAATATTTTTATAGATTTTTGATGAAACAAATACTGAAAATCGCTAATAAATTAATGCTTAAATGAGCGTTGTACAAAAATATTTTTGAAATTAAAGTTATAGTATGCTCCTTCAAGACCAGCACAACGGTCCTTCTCAGGAACAATTTATGAAGGTTTTTATCGGCCCTTTTCAGGGCCACCAAACACATAAGGTTTGCCACTTAATATCGCCATCTAGTGACACATATACGGCAAGAGAAAGGGAAAATTTTTTTTACAAATTTCAGTTAAGGCAAGTTAATTTGACACTATTCACACACCTGATTTGCAACTCTCAAGTGTGTAAAGTCTCTTCGATTACCGAAACATAAATGGTCCATATTTTACGGGCCCCTGTGTTTTTTTTTCTTACATAGTAGTATCTAATATATATTTTTACTTTCTCTTGGCTATATGAATATATAGGAAGGAAAGTATTGTTTTCATGTTGATTTTCGAAATCGATTTTTCATCGGATGTACACGTTTTTAGCCCCTTGAACCCAAAAAACATGTTTTTAGCGATTGGTCTGTGTGTGTGTGTGCGCGCGCGCGCGGTGTGTGTGTGAGTGTGTGTGTGTGTGTGTGAGTGAACAGGATATCTCAAGAACGGAACATCGTACGGACTTGAAACTTAAGTTACACACCATTACCGGACCCGACACGAACATTTTCATCAAAATTGGTCAACCGGAAGTTTATTCGTGTAATGTTTTACTTTTTTTGCGATTTTCTCAAAAACTGGTCTTACGATTTTTTTAAAAATCGCATGGTTTACTAAATTTATTTATCCTCTAGAGGGTAGGGTATGCGCCATGTTTGCTGAAATCCTTCGTGAGGCTGTTTTCACGTAAAAAAAATCTTTTTTTTTAAGATTACCGTTTTAATATGCATTTGAGCGCAAAAATTTAAACAATAAAAAATGTAGAGAATTAAAAATCCTGCAACTTTTATTACAAACATTTTTTTTTTGTATAACGCTTAGTTTAGCGGTAATTAGCGATTTTCTGTTTTTTCTCACGAAAACGTGTGAAAAATCGATATTTTTAAGATTTCGGGCTCAGTAGCCATTTTACGACAAAAGTGTATATAATCAAATTTATAGGAAATTAAAAGATCTACAACTTTATTTAGAGCATTTTTCTCTATAGAGCCTAGTTTAGCGTGAAAGAGTGATTTTCCGTATTATTAAGCCAAACTGAGATTGATTTTCATTTTGCATCATTCATTCATGATTAAAAGGAGTTTAGTTTTTTTGTGTATTTCTAATGTTTTATTACTAATGTAAGGTTATATTGTTCCATCATTTTCATTGGCAAGAAAAAGTTGCGTGAGTGTTCACACCAGTTTTTTTTTGTTTCAGAAATAAAAATATCAATAAGTAAATAAAAGAATCATGTACGAATGCCCACACGGACGCCGTTACAGATTTAAAAACACTTTAACCGATCATCTGATTTCTGAATGTAAAAAAGGTCTAACCTTTAAGTGTTTTAAATGCAATAGAATTTTTAAAAAGGAATTTTATCTTTTAAGCCACGATTGCATTTGCCCCAGACGAAGAATTGTTAGAAGATGGAGTCGATTTTCAATTTAAATTTTTCCATATATTTCTTATTTTAATAAAATTTATATTTTGTTTATTGTATTGTTTTTATTTGGCTCTTACGGATTTAAATGAATGTATTTAATACAGGGTTCCCCATAAGTGAGTTTTTAAAAAAATCGTTTATTTAAAAAATATAAGTCTTTCGTTAAAAGATTTAAAATTTTATTTGCAATTTTCAGTATATTATATGTATTTTAAGTTGTAAATATGAAAGAATTCAGTGATCTTGACGGACCGTAAATAGAAGAGATCTTGTCTATTTACCTTGAGCCAAATTAAGGTTGGTTTTTATTTCGCATCATTCGCTCATGATTAAGATTAGGTTATATTATTCATTATTTGTATTTGTATTGGGAAGAAAAAGTGGTGTGAGTGTTTCACACTAGATTTTTTCCATATTGATAACTCAGTAAATAAATACAGCAAATATATAGGTAAAATCGCCACGGACTTAAAGTAGTGTTTCGAGTATTTAAAAATTGCAACAACGTGGTACTCTCGTTAATATTGTCACCTTTTTCGGTTTATTTTGGTATCTGGTTAACAAATAACAAATCTTCTTTTGCAACTTATAACTGCTACAAATTATATTAACTACTTTATCACAATACATTATTACGGTTATAACTACTAGTAAATTACAATTAAACTGCGGCTTTAATATTCATTTAATTAATTTCTATTAATAAGATAATTTAGTTTGGTAAATTAGACTTGATTAGTATGTGATAATTTAATTAACTTTAATTAAGTCTTTCGCAATTTGCCTAAACACATAATCATCTCATTACCTGCAACTAAAAAAAATTGACATTATAGACCTATATCAATTTTGTCCATTCATTTTCTAAATTTTAAAAAGGCGTTATGAATCATTTAGTAGTATTTATTATATGAAACCAGGATACAGCTGCTCTGAAAATTCGTTATTTTTCTTTTGTCATGACAATTTTATAATTTTGGTTCAGTTCTTTGGAGTCCATATTACGCTGTTCACATTCATGCCTCTCATCACATTCACGTGCTCGCCTCTCATCACGCGGTCTTGGGTTCGAATCCCACTCGGGCATGGCATTTTTTCATACGTTACAAAAAATTCATTTCATCCTTCACCGTCTGCATTAGCAGCAAATTGCAAAACAGTCGGACGTTAAACCAAAAAAAAAAAAAAAAAAAAAAAAAAAAAAAAAACATTCATGCCATAGAACGACTTCATATAAAATTCCTTCGTAATTTATACAATAAACCCACCGGGTTTGTCTAGAGGTAAAGTCGTCACCAAAATCAGCTGTTTAACAGCTGATTTTCAGGGACAAAGGTTCCTGGTTCAAATCCTAGTAAAGGTAGTTTGTTTTTATACGGATTTGAATGCTAGACAGTGGTTACCGGTGTACTTTGAAGGTTGGGGTTCAATTAACTGTACTCGCTCAGGAATGGTCGACCTGAGTCTGTACAAGACTATACCACATTTAACGTCATACACATCATCCTCATCTCATTGAGCCATGGGGTTTACTTATTGTTCTGAATTGAACAGATTGCAACTTACACAAATTAGGGATTACAAAAAAAATTTATACAATAGACAGAACGGTATCTACTCCTTTGCAATTCCATATAATACTTTATTAGATAAATTCAAATGCAAACACTGGAAAATAGGCGTCGACTAGCTTCACTGATATATTTTGAACCCGTAACACCAAACTCTTATCACCTGTAATGAATTTAATCACAAGTTTTGATCTTTCAATCTAGTTTTTAAAGTCCTGAAACAAATTCAATCGAATGTTTTGTTGATCCTGCTTGAGAAAGCATAGAGCAAATTTAGCTGCAACACTGATCATATGCAAATCCTCAGTGAGAATCTGCTAGCACGATTTCAATTCACGCCTGTCTTTTCAGAAATTTCGTCGACGTCAAAGGACGATCCTCGTTGATTATCTGGGCGCTTTTTTTTAGTTTTTATCGTTTCGAAATGTTGAAGGGCGTAAAGAACGAACATGGGTTTCAACATTCATCTCAACCATGTAAAGCACTCAAACCATTCAGAAATTTGTGTGTGGCTCATAGCAGATTCCTTGTAAGCCTCTTGAAGCATTTGGTAAGCTTCTGTTGTCGATTTTTTAAGCAGGAAAGAAAGTTTTAAATACATCTCACTTTGTTCTTTTAAATCTGCCTTAACAACTTCGCAGATGAAACTCGAACAGTAAGCGAAACACAACACCATGATCAAACATTAACGTACAAACTGACGCTATCTCGGCAGTTTTTGTTGAAGGTTTCTACTAGTATTTCCATCTGGTAGGAGAAGCCTCTACTACGTCTACGAATGGCAGCGCACTCTGGGTCCGCTGTTTTTTGGGTCTCCTCCTGTAAGCGTTGATATTTAGACTTTATTTTATCCCTACACATTCTATAAGTTACTCTTTTTGGAGTTGGTTGATAGAGAAACAGAAAAGTCAAAATGTATAAGATCCACCCGGTAGGTAACACTTAACATTGGTATACATCTACTTTGGAGTTTATGATGTTATTTAATTATGGCTACAGCAAGAAACGATAAAAAATAGGTTTTTCTTAATTAAAAATACATCATCGGCGTAATTGTTTTTTATAAATAAAAGACAAAGACAACTTTCAAATCAAATTCAATTTTCATTCTGCTATTACATAAGACAGTCTCCATTTAAACAGGTGCAAATTTTTTAGTGTTTCAGTGCAGTTAACATATTTTTAACACTAAGTTTGTGACTCTAATATCGATAAAAGTGACAGTTAATTAATTACAGACTATAAGCAAGAATAAAAATGTTAGTTACGTTAATTTTAATGTTACCGTTGTACATGACAATCGTACGTGGATACGGTCCACTGAACTCGGCGGAAATATTTCATGAATGTTTTCAAGTGTACGACGAAGCAAATTGTATAAGTCCTGATATATTCGTGACATCGATGACCTTGAATAATGGCGGAACAGAATATTTGCCTCAACTTATAGTCCCGTATGGATACTATATTCCGACAAATTATTGCTGTCGAATGCAAACTTCGTTGGTTCAACCTATCGTATGCCCTAACACTACTATAATTGCGAAGAATCCAAAAATTGATCCCGAATGGTTAGAAGAAAGACTTTCTACCGTAATTTGTACCGAAGAACATCACAGAGGTTACTGTAAAGCGTATGCATTGAGCAGAAATCCAGCATATACATGTAGAAATGCTCCCGAGCACTATCAGTATAGATCTTTGTGCTTGTTCAGTGACTGTCTTAAAGTGTACAGTCAACCAAACTGTCGGGGTGAGGCTGCTAAGGTTGACAACTCAAATAGGAATTCACACGTGATACTGAACTACATCTTTCCATCGCATATCAGGTCATTTGGAAGTTGCTAATTAGATGAACGTAATAAAATTTTTCAAGGAATCTGTTGTAATCATGTATAAAATCCAATGTTTTCATTGGTTTCAAAAATAAAAAGATTAAAACTGACTATTTATTTCTGTATCAAAGAGGTAAAGAGTGTTAACTCCAATTTTGGCAAAATTGAGTTAAAACTGCCTTTAAATCAAAAAGAAATGCTCTAGTGGTTCAATTTTGTAGTTGATGTAGGCTACAAGAATTTTGGTAAAATCAATATTGAATGTGTTTTATTGATAGTCAAGTAAATTTTGCTTGATGTTTTGTTGAATTTGTTGTTTTATTCGTTTGTTAGTAAACAGTAACCACTGGTAAATTTTTTTCAAACGTTGTGTATAAAATGCTGCTTCTTTATAAAAGTAATGTTAGCACTACGTATTTCACTTAAGATTTTTTTCAACTTATTGTACTGTACATTGGTGTTAACACTAATGTAGAATGTAAAAGTGTGTCAAAACAAAGAAAGCTGTTATGGTTTTTAGTCCTTTTTGGGTGGAAAGGAGTATACCAGTTGACAAAGTTTTGAAATAATAAATTTGTAGATAAGAAGCATTTTCTGTAGGAACTGGGTGTAAATTTCAAGTTTTTAACACTTACTGGAATTTTGTTACAATAATAAAAAGATAATACTGCTACTTATTGGCTCTTCTGAAAAATCACCAAAATGGAGTTAACACCTTTAACTTCTCAGGTACAGATTTATTTATTTAGTTACATAGTACATGATTATTCTTTCGGACCGAAACAGGCCTGTCGACAGAAACAATAAAATGACGATGGTTTTTTAATTTAATATGATTTAATTTTTAATTTTACAAAAAAATAACCGTACGAAAAATAATACAATTCTTACGAATAAAATTTATAAATAAATTTAAAAAATATGACGGCATACCAAAAAGAAATTGAAAAAATTACATTTTGGAAGTGCGATAAAAAGTAGTAAAGTGTTATAAAAATGCAAAGTTTAAATATTTGATAATAATTAATTTTTCTTTACAAAATTATATAAATTAAAAATATATGTAAAATGTCATTTATTTTTTTATTATTTTTTTATTCCTAATATATGTACGTTGCAGTCTGTTCAATTTAGAACAATAAGCAACCCCATGACCCAATGAGATGAGGATGATGTGTATTACGTGTAAATGAGGTGTAGTCTTGTACTGCCCAGGTCGACCTCTCCTGAGAAATTATGGTTAATTGAACCCCAACCATCAAAGTACACCGGCAACCATTGTCTAGTATTCAAATCTAAAAGTAACTACCTTTACTAGTATTTGAACCAGGAACCTTCGTCTCCGAAAATCAGCTATTAAACAGCTGATTTTGGCGACGACTTTTCCTCTAGACCAGCGGTTCCCAAACTTCTATCTTTTACGCCCCCTTTTGGCAAAAAGAAAACTTCTCACGCCCGCTTACACAATTTTATTGGGCAATGAAAAATCACGTATTACATTGAATAACCATACATTTATTTTTTAATTTTTTGTAGCGTTAGAAGTTGTAATTTAATTTTGACAAGAGACAAAATAAATCAGTGGATGGATGACCTTGCATTTTTTTTTTAAAAAAAGGTTGATTATTAGAAAGTGCACAACGTAAATCATTGATAAAACCAACATTGCACCGATGCTTTGTTTTTATTGTAACAAGTGCTGAAAACACTTTTTCGCACAGATAGGTGCTTGATAAAGATAATTACAATTACTGCCGCTTGCTGTTATATACTGGGGTAAACTTGGTAATACTTAACCCAAAGTGATGTTTTGTCAATTTTATCGAAATCGTTTTTCGCAGCAGAAACATTTTTTATTTCTAAAACTTGTTTTTTAAGTAATTCGGGCAGGAAGTCTATGTTGACACTGAAAGGATCCTTTATGGAGGGTAAAGCTATCTCGAAGTCCCGCGCCCCCCTTGACGTGTCTTCACGCCTCCCTTAGGGGGCGCGCCCCCCACTTTGGGAACCGTTGCTCTAGACCAACCTGGTGGGTTAATAAAATGTTATGAAATTGAAATTAGTAATTATTATTTGAGAAATACAATGATGATTTGAAAGAAGAAAGCGTATCAGTTAGAAAAATTGATAATTGTAACAACGTTCACTAAAACGTATAACTTTAATCGAAAACACGATGCCATTTCTATCTTGAACACCTGATTTCAAAGATGTTTATCAAATTCAGAGGTCGGCTAACAATTTATCATTTATTTTACAAGAATATTTAATTTATTTTTTAACTAATTTATTAAACAATACCGGATCCCTAGTTAAAGAGTTTTGTTTTAAATTCTTCTTTGCGTTTATGAACCAAAAAAAAAATCTAAAAAAAATTAATTCTTTTTTGGGGATTCATGAGGTAACAATTTAAAAATTTAGGCACAGTGTAAGAATCCAGTCGATTACGTTCTCAAAAACGGCTTGTACTACCATTTTTAAAATATCGCCTTATTTATTACATTTCTTATGCTCTACATCTTCATAGTAGGGTAGGGGCCATGTCTGCTGAAATTCTTGGGGGGCTGTGCATTTGAAAAAAGATGGTTTTTTATGATTACGCACTTAATACGCATTTTGGGGCAAAAGTGACTGTAGTAATCATAATTTTAGAAAATTTAAACACCTATAATTTTTATTGTTAACATATAATTGTATAACGCTTAGTTTAATAACCTAAAAATCTGGTGTGAAACACTCACACAACTTTCTCTTGCCGATGCAAATAATGACCAATGTAACCTAACATTAGAAATAAACAAAAAACTAACTTCAAAAAACATAACCTAATTTTAATCATGAGTGCAAGGTGCAAAATGAAAATCGACCTGTTTGGCTTAAAAATACGGAAATTCATGCTTTCACGCTAAACTAGGCTCTGTAGAGAAAAATGCACTAAATAAAAGTTGTAGATCTCTTAATTTCCTATAAATTTGATTAGGCCTATACACTTTTGTCGTAAATTGCATAGTAAGGACGAAATTTTTAAAAAAAATCGATTTTTCACACGTTTTCGTGAGAAAAAAACAAAAAATTGCTAATTACCGCCAAATTAAGCGTTATACAAAAAAATTTTGAATTAAAGTTATAATATTTTCAATTTCCTACAACTTTTATTATAGGCTATACATTTTTGCGCTAAAATGCATATTTAAACCACAATCTTAAAAAAAAACAATTTTTTACGTGAAAAGAGCCTCACTAAGAATTTCAGTAAACATGGCGCCTACCCTATCGTGTAGAGCATAAAAAATGTTGTAAACCAGGCAATTTTAAAATAAACCGTAGGACCAGTTTTTGAGAAAATTGCAAAAAAGTGAAAAATTACACGAATAAACTACTACTTCCGGTTGACCGATTCTGATGAAAATGTTCGTGTCGGGTCCGGCAGTAGTATGTAACTTAAGTTTCAAGGTTCAAGTACGTACGATGTTCCGTTCTTGAGATATTCTGTTTACACACACACACACACACGCGCGCACACACACACACACACATACACACACACACACACACACACGCACACGCACAGACCAATCGCTAAAAACATGTTTTTTGGGTTCAAGGGGTCTAAAAACGTGTAGATCCGGTGAAAACTCGATTTCGAAATCCTAGTTTAGCGTGAAAAAATGAATTTCCGGATTTTTAAGCCAGACTGGTGTTGCTATTTTTTGCGTCTTTCACTCTTGATTAAAATTAGGTTATGTTTATTGACGTTAGTTTTTTGTTTATTTCTAATGTTTTATTGCTAATGATGGGTTTATTGTTAATTATTTGCATAAGCATAAGAAAGCTGTGTGATTATTTCACACCAGATTTTTTTTAAAGTCATTTTGGTTTAAAAAATTTGTTTAATTTATAGACCTACCGTATAATTGTTTAGTACAGTCTATCGTTAAAAGATTTTAAAATTTTATTTGCAATTTTTCAGTATATTATATGTATTTTAAGTTGTAAATATGAAAGAATTCAGTGATCTTAACGGACGGTAAAGAGAAGAGATCTTGTCTATTTACCTTGAGCCAAATTAAGGTTGGTTTTTATTTCGCATTATTCGCTCATGATTAAGATTAGGTAATATTATTCATAATTTGTATTTGTATTGGGAAGAGAAAGTGGTGTGAGTGTTTCAAACTAGATTTTTTTCATATTGATAACTCAGTAAATAAATACAGCAAATATATAGGTAAAATCGCCTCGGACTCAAAGTAGTGTTTCGAGTCCTTTAAAATTGCGACAACGTGGGCTCTTGTTAATATTGTCACATTTTTTCGGTTTTTGGTAAACAAATAACAAATCTTCTTTTGCAACTTATAATAGCCCCACATATTATATTAACTAATTTATCACAATGCATTATTTCGGTTATAACTACTAGTAAATTACAATTAAACTGCGGCTTTAATATTCATTGAATTAATTTCTATTAATAAGATAATTTAGTTTGGTAAATTAGTCTTGATTAGTATGTGATAATTTAATTAACTTTAATTAATTCTTTCACAATTTGTCTAAACACATAATCATCTCATTACCTGCTACTAAAAAAAAGTTTGACCATTATAGACCTATATTTATTTTGTCCATTCTTTTTCTAAATTTAAGAAAGGCATTGTAACTAAGTTACTATAATTTACAATATGAGACCAGGATACAGTTGCTCTGAAAATTCGTTATTACTTTCTCATGCCTATATGAATATATAGGAAGGAAAGTATTGTTTTCATGTCGATTTTTCGAAATCGAGTTTTCACCGGATCTATACGTTTTCAGACCCCCTGAACCCAAAAAACATGTTCTTAGTGTGTGTGTGTGTGTGTGTGTGTGTGTGTGAGAACAGAATATCTCAAGAACGGAACATCGTACGGACTTGAAACTTGAAACTTGAAACTTAAGTTACATACCACTACTGAACTCGACACGAACATTTTCATCAAAATCGGTCAACCGGAAGTGGTAGTTTATTCGTGTAATTTTTCACTTTTTTGCGATTTTCTCAAAAACTGGTCCTACGATTTTTTTTAAAATCGCCTGGTTTACTCAATTTTTTATTCTGTACAAGATAGGGTAGGCGTCATGTTTGCTGAAATTCTGGGTGAGGCTGTTTTCACGTAAAAACGTTGTTTTTTTAAGATTACAGCTTTAATATGCATTTTAGCGCAAAACTTTTTATAATAAAAGTTGTAGAGAATTGAAAATTCTACAACTTTTATTACAAACAATTTTTTGTATAACGCTTAGTTTAGCGGTAATTTGCGATTTTCTGTTTTTTTTCTCACGAAAATGTGTGAAAAATTGATTTTTTTAAGATTTCGGCCTTAGTATGCATTTTACGACAAAAGTGTATATAATTTAATTTATAGAAAGTTAAAAGATCTAGAACTTTTATTTAAAGCATTTTTCTCTACAGAGCCTAGTTTAGAGAGAAAGAGCGATTTTCCGTATTTTTAAGCCAAACTGAGTTCGATTGTCATTTTGCGTCATTCACTCATGATTAAAATAAGGTTATGTTTTTGAGGTTAGTTTTTTGTTTATTTCTAATATTTTATTAATAATGTTAGGTTTATTATTAATTATTTGCATTGGCAAGAGAAAGTTGTGTGAGTGTTTCACACCAGATTTTTTTCTTTTGTCATGATAATTTTATAATTTTGGTTCCGTTATTTGGAGTCCATATTACGCTGTTCACATGCCATAGAACAACTTCAGATAAAATTCCTCCGTTATTTATTTGAGAAACAGAACGGTATCTACTCCTTTGCAATTCCATGTTATACTTTACTAGATAATTTCAAATGCAAACACTGGAAAATAGGCGTCGACTAGCTTCACTGATATATTTTAAACCCGTAACACCAAACTCTCATCACCTGTAATGAATTTAATCACAAGTTTTGATCTTTGAATCTAGTTTTTCAAGTCCTAAAACCAATTCAATCGTATGTTTTGTTGATCCTGATTGAGAAAGCATAGAGCAAATTTAGCTACAACACGATTCATATGCAAATCCTCAGTGATAATCTGCTAGCACGACTTCAACTCATGCCAGTCTTTTCCGAAATTTTGTCGATGTGAAACGACGATCTTCGTTGATTATCTGGCCGCTTTTTTTTTATTTTTATCGTTTCGAAATGTTGGAGGAATTCACGAAGGAACATGGCCTTCAACATTCATCTCAACTATGTAAAGCACTCAAACCATTCGGAAATTTATGTGTGGCTCATAGCGGATTCCTTGAAAGCCTCTTGAAGCATTTGGTAGGCTTGTATTGTCGATTTTTTAAGCAGGAATGAAAATTTTAAACACATCTCACTTTGTTCTTTTAAATCTGTCTTAACAACTCCGCAGATGAAACTCGAACAGTAAGCAAAACACAACACCAGGATCAAACATTAACGTACAAACTGACGCTGTCTAAGCAGTTTTTTGTTGAAGGTTTCTACTAGTATTTCCATCTGGTAGGAGAAGCCTCTACTACGTCTACGAATGGGAGCCCACTCTGGCTCCGCTGTTTTTTGGGTCTCCTCTCGTATGCGTTGATATTTAGACTTTATTTTATCCTTACACATTCTATAAGTTACTGTCTTGTTGGGGTTGGTTGATCGAGTTACAGAAAAGTCAAACGGTATAAGGTCCACCCGGTAGTTAATATTAAACATTGGTATACATATACGTCGGAGTTTATGATGTCATTTAATTATGGCTACAGCAAGAAACGATAAAAAATAGGTTTTTTTCTAATTACAAATATATCATCGGCGTCATTGTTTTTTATAAATAAAAGACAACTTTCAAATCAAATTCAATTTTCATTCTGCTATTACATAAGACAGTCTCCATTTAAACAGGTGCAAATTTTTTAGTGTTTCAGTGCAGTTAACATATTTTTAACACTAAGTTTGTGACTCTAATATCGATAAAAGTGACAGTTAATTAATTACAGACTATAAGCAAGAATAAAAATGTTAGTTACGTTAATTTTAATGTTACCGTTGTACATGACAATCGTACGTGGATACGGTCCACTGAACTCGGCGGAAATATTTCATGAATGTTTTCAAGTGTACGACGAAGCAAATTGTATAAGTCCTGATATATTCGTGACATCGATGACCTTGAATAATGGCGGAACAGAATATTTGCCTCAACTTATAGTCCCGTATGGAAACTATATTCCGACAAATTATTGCTGTCGAATGCAAACTTCGTTGGTTCAACCTAACGTATGCCCAAACACTACTATAATTGCGAAGAATCCAAAAGTTGAACCCGAATGGTTAGAAGAAAGACTTTCTTTTGTATTTTGTTCGGAAGTAAATCACAGAGGTTACTGTAAAGTGTATGCATTAAGCAAAACAAATCCAGCATATAAATGTAGAAATGCTCCCGAACATTATCGGTATAGATCGATGTGCCTGTTGACTGACTGTATTAAAGTTTACAGTGAACCAAACTGTCGGGGTGACGCTGCTAATATTGACCACTCAAATTGGAACGATCACGTGACACTGGACTTCATATTTCGTTCGCATATCAGGTCATTTGGAATTTGCTAATTAGATGGACGTAATGAAATATTTCAAGAAATCTGTTGTAATCATGTAAAAAATCCAATGTTTTCATTGGTTTCAAAAATAAAAAGATTAAAACTGACGAATTATTCATTTATTACTTTCTCTTGCCTATATGAATATATAGGATGGAAAGTATTGTTTTCATATCGATTTTAAGAAATCGAGTTTTCACCGGATCTATACGTTTTCAGACCCCCTGAACCCAAAAACCATGTTTTTAGCGATTGTTGGTCTGTGTGTGTGTGTGTGTGTGTGTGTTGAACAGAATATCTCAAGAACGGAACAACGTACGAACTTCAAACTTGAAACTTAAGTTACATACCACTACCGGACCCGACACGAACATTTTGATCAAAATCGGTCAACCGGAAGTAGTAGTTTATTCGTATAATTTTTCACTTTTTTGTGATTTTCTCAAAAACTGGTCCTACGATTTTTTTTAAAATTGCCTGGTTTATTCAATTTTTCATTCTCTACAAGATAGGGTAGGCGCCATTTTTGCTTAAATTCTTGGTGAGGCTGTTTTCACGTAAAAACCTTGTTTTTTTAAGAATACGGCTTTAATATGCATTTTAGCGCAAAAACGTATATAATAAAAGTTGTAGAGAATTTAAAATTTTACAACTATTGTTTCAAACATTTTTTTGTATAACGCTTAGTTTTGCGGTAATTAGCGTTTTTTGTTTTTTTCTCACGAAAACGTGTGAAAAATCGGTTTTTTTAGATTTCGGCCGTAGTACGCATTTTACGACAAAAGAGTATATAATAAAATTTATAGAAAATTAGACGATCTACAACTTTTATTTAGAGAAGTTTTCTCTACAGAGCCTAGTTTAGCGTGAAAGTGTGATTTTCCGTTTTTTTAAGCCAAACTGAGTACGATTTTCATTTTGCGTCATTCACTCATGATTAAAATAAGGATATGTTTTTGAGGTTAGTGTTTTGTTGATTTCTAATATTTTATTAATAATGTTAGGTTTATTGTTAATTATTTACATTGGCAAGAGAAAGTTGTGTGAGTGTTTACACCAGTTTTTTTAGTAACATAGTACATGATTATTCTGTCAGACCGAAACAGGCCTGTCGGCTGAAACAATATAATGACAATGTTTTTTAATTTAACATGATTTAATTTTTAATTCAACATAAAAATGACCGTAAGAAAAATATTACAATTTTTACGAATAAAATTTATAAATTAGTTCCGGTTTAGTATCAGCACAAGCAACACGTGTATTTTATGTGTTACTAATATTGTTTGATTATAATTTAATTTTGATCTTTGTTGTTCATTGTTTGTGTAAAGCGACTCTTAATATGTAAGTGAACTATATTTTGAGATGTTTACCTGGATGGTAAGCAATTACAAATAGGTTTTTTTAAATTTTAGTTTAGTGTAGTTATTAATATGGATGGGTTAGAAGAAGAAGCAGAAGAAGAAACAACAATGCGCATGCACCGGCCTTCTGTATTAAGTTGTCATATAGATGTTCTTACAGAAACAGCTGATTCGGTCAAATCGCCAATTAACATATGTTCTAATACCGATTGGCAAAAGGTATTGTGCAAACGTAAGTCATCTGACAACCACACAGATGACAGCTCCATAACAAAACGTATGCATTCGAACGATCCGCGCCGTCACAATTTTGGTATTGCAACAAACACAAATATTATAAATAAAGAAAATCGTTTCGAACCTCTTTCAAACTTACCGGATTCAACTTTAAATGATAAGAATAGTTCACAAAATATTCCTGATAAATTAAAAATTCCTCCACCAATTTATTTTAAATCGGATGTACAATTCTTACCGTTCTGTAATTTACTAAAAAGTTTAGTCGGTGAGAATTTTAAGTGTACTTCTACAACCGCCGGAATCACGATTTACCCTAAGAATGCGGAAACCTACCGGATTTTAGTTAAATATTTTAAGGATAATAATGCTGACTTCCACACTTTTCAACTACGTGATGATAAACCCTTCCGCTTTGTTATTCGTGGGCTTCATGCAACGATTGACGTTACTGAACTAGCGCTTGAACTGGGCGCAAAAGGGCACGTGGTACGTTTCATAGCAAACGCCAAGTCAAGAAATAAAGTTCCCCTGCCTCTTTTTTTTTGTTGAATTAGAGGTTAAATCGAATAATCAAGAAGTTTTTAAGTTGGACTCATTACTTTTTTCAAAAATTAAGGTAGAATCACCATGACCAAAAAGAAACATGGCACAGTGTTCTCGGTGCCAGCAATATCAACACACGCAGGCCTACTGTAATCATCAGCCAAAATGTATTCGGTGTGCAGGTGATCACTTGTCTGCAAATTGCACTAAACCACGAGACTTACCAGCAACTTGTGCTCTTTGTGGTGGATCTCATCCCGCCAGTTATAAGGGATGTCTGTTCTACAACGAGTTACATAAACGAAGATCGCCTAAAGTTACTCGTCCCGCCAAACAAGATAATGTAACTGTACGAGTGCCTACAACTGACGTTCGCTCATTCCCTCCACTTCCAATCAGGATGAGTCACACATCTGATCACATCACGTCATCTACGGCTCAACCATCGAATCGCGACGCGCCACTACAAGTTCAATCGGACAATCAACATCAAATCTCTTACTCTCAGGTAGCCAAATCAAACTCACCAGCCACGTTTCAAACTTCATATCGAGATAATTTATCAAGCCACATAGAAAACACCATTAATCCACCTTCAGACATTGCTACACAATTAACCACATTTATTACAGATATAAAATCCATGTTTACTCCTTTGTTTACTTTATTGACGCAGCTACTTCAGGTTTTAATTTCACAAAATGCCAGACAATAATGTGACATGTAATTCCTTGACCATATTACTATGGAATGCAAATGGGGTCCATCGACATTTGGCAGAATTAGAATACGTATTACATGAAAAAAGAATTAGACATTTCCCTTCTCTCCGAAACTCACCTAACCTTTGGCTCACGTTTTTTTATCAAAGGGTTTACAGTCTACCGGACTGATCATCCTGCCAACCGAAGTCAGGGCGGTACTGCTATACTTATCAGATCGTCTATTCGTCAAAAATTTTATCCGCTACAAGAATCTACAATTTACCTTCAGGCGACTGCAGCCACAATTTTCTTAAAATCGATAGAAATTAATGTAGCGGCGGTCTACGTCCCTCCAAGATTTTCCATATCGAAAGAAACTTTTGAAAACTTCTTCTCAACCCTAGGACCACACTTCATAGCCGGAGGAGATTTCAACGCAAAGAATACAATCTGGGGCTCGAGAATTACAAATCCACGTGGTAGAACGTTACTGAAATGCATCGATGATAAAAAATATAAAATTGCAACATCCAGAAAACCAACTTATTGGCCGACTTCCGTAACTAAACTCCCGGACTTATTAGACATTTTTCTTCTAAATGGGCTAACTTCAATCAAATATACGGTAGCGGACTGCAGTGATTTGTCGTCTGATCATTCAGCTGTACTTTTCTCTTTGAGCTCTGAACCAATCCCTGTCCAAAAACGACCGTCATTAGCGAGTGGACTTATGAACTGGTCATATTTTCGGTCATATTTAGAAAATCATACGAATCTACGTCTTCCACTGAAGTCGCCATCTGATATTGATGAGGCAGCGGAAAATCTTCAAGCCTTAATTCAATCTGCAGCTACGTTGTCTTGTACTCCACCAAAGACGTCATCGAAGCTTGGACCAATGTATCCATTGTACATCAGACAAATGATACGGGAAAAAAGAAGGTTAAGAAGAATTTGGCAAAGGTCTCGTCTTCCTGAAGACAGAATTATTTTTAATAGATTAGCCAACAGATTAAAAAAGGAAATAATAAAAATAAATTGTGAAGTTACTGAAAATAAACTTAGGAATCTATCAACCATCGACGGAACGCTTTGGAGAGCCACTAAACGCGTTACTGGACATATTTCTTTTAACTCACCACTACGCAAGGCGGACAATTCTTGGGCAAACAAGGAGGAAGAAAAAGCGGAATTATTTTCTGAACATCTTTGCAACGTTTTTAAACCCTTTGATGAAGATATCAATGCTGAAAAAGAGGCAGAAGTAGAGGATTATCTTGCCAGTCCAGTGCCCTTGTCTATTCCACCCAAGAGAATCAAATTAATTGAAGTGGAAAAAGTAATAGGTATTCTTCCGTCAAAAAAGTCACCTGGTCATGACTTGATCACATCTGAAATTTTAAAAGAATTACCAAAGAAAACCTTAATATTCATCACACAAGTGTTCAATGGAATCTTACGAACATATCATTATCCAATTCTATGGAAACTATCTGAAGTGGTTCTATTTGCAAAACCAGGGAAACCGTCTCATTTACCTTCATCGTACCGGCCAAGAAGTCTCCTTCCGGTTATTTCTAAAGTTTTTGAGCGGCTGCTTTTAAATCGATTGACAGTAATCCTTGAGAGGAAGAAAGTTATCCCACTCCATCAGTTCGGTTTTAGGAGGGTTGCACTCAACAGTGCAACAACTGCACAGAGTCGTGGATAAAATATCAGCAGGATTAGAAGGAAAAAAGTTCACCTCGGCTGTATTTCTTGATGTGACAGCTGCCTTTGATAAAGTCTGGCATGACGGATTACTTTTTAAACTTAAGAAAATTTTACCGTATTCGTACTATTTTATATTTAAATAGTTTCTTGAAGATAGGTACTTCTTAGTCCGACAAGGGGTACGTATTCAGACATGAAAAGCATAAAAGCCGGAGTACCACAAGGTTCTATCTTGTCACCTACTCTATATTCGATCTACACTTCTGACTTTCCTTGTACACAAAACACCTCTGTAGCGACGTTTGCGGATGATACAGCCATTTTATCACAAGATCTTTCCATACAAACGGCCACTCAAAATTTACAACATCACCTAAATTTAGTAGACAACTGGCTGAAGGACTGGAAAATGAAGGTGAATCCGGCGAAGTCTGTTCACATTACATTCACTCTAAATAAACAACCGGTGCCGTCGCTGTTCTTAAATAATGCACCTATCCCAAAAAATTCTACTGTTCGCTATCTTGGACTTCATTTCGATCAACGCATGACCTGGAAACACCACATTAAGACAAAACGACTTCAACTAAACTTACGTTTGAAACAACTGTACAGGTTTGTTCACACTAAATCACCCATACGTCTCAAACAGAAATTATTACTCTACAATTCTCTCTTAAAACCTATCTGGATGTACGGTATTCAAATTTTTGGTTGCGCAAAGCTGAGTAATTTAAAAACTATTCAAGCATTCCAGTCTAATTTTCTCCGTATAATTACCGGTTCACCATACTATGTCTCAAATTACACACTTCACAACGATTTAAAAACACCATTCATTTGCGACATCGTCAAAAATAGTTATACTAAATTCTACTCAAAATTACCAATCCATAATAATCCACTTATCAGTGATATGGCAAATCCACCAGGCTTCATTAGAAGATTAAAAAGAAGATGGAGCAGAGATTTTCTTTAATTCTTTCTGCATGTTTATGTTGAAAAAAAAATAATAATGTGAAATATTTGTAATTTTCGTTTTGTTTTAAATGTTTTATTACTCTTGATAATAACTTTTCCGTAACAAAATGAACTTTTTGTTTTTTTCTTTTCATACTTTTGTATATTATTTATGTTTATTGTTTAAACATTTAACATTGCTGAATGTTGAATTTTATTTCCTGTCTGTTCTTGTCTGTAATTTAATATCGATGTTTTCTCATCTTTTGGTTGTTCTGTATAGTAAGATTCAAAATAAAGAATAAAAAAAAACAAATTATAAATAATTATAAAAAATATGACGGCATTCGAAAAAAAAATTGAAAAAATTACATTTTGGAAGTGCGTAAAAAAGTAGTAAAATAAGGAGTGTTATACAAATGCAAAGTTAAAATATTTGATAATTAATTTATAAAATTATATAAATTAAAAATACATGTAAAATGTAATTTATTTTTTTTATTATTTTTTTTATTCCTAATATGTGTACGTTGCAATCTGTTCAATTCAGAACAAAGAGCAACCCCTAGACCCAATGAGATGAGGATGATGTGTACGTATTACGTGTAAATGAGGTGTAGTCACTGACCCAGGTCGACCTCTCCTGAGAAATTATGGTTAATTGAACCCCAACCATCAAAGTACACCGGCAACCACTGTCTAGTATTCAAATCTAAAACTAACTACCTTTACTAGGATTTGAACCAGGAACCTTCGTCTCCGAAAATCAGCTATTAAACAGCTGATTTTGGCGACGACTTTACCTCTAGACCAACCCGGTGGGTTAATAAAATGTTATGAAATTGAAATTAGTAGTCTAATTATTATTTGAGAAATACAATGATGATTTAAAAGAAGAAAGCGTATCCGTTAGAAAAATTGATAATTGTAACAACGTTCAATAAAACGTATAACTTTAATCGAAAACATGATGTCATTTTACTTTTTCTTCTTTATATGAATATATAGGAAGGAAAGTATTTTTTTCATGTCGATTTTCGAAATCGAGTTTTCACTGGATCTATACGTTTTCAGACCCCCTGAACCCAAAAAACATGTTTTTAGCGATTGGTCTGTGTGTGTGTATACAAAATATCTCAAGATTGGAACATTGCACGAACTTAAAACTTAAGTTACATACCACTACCAGACCCGACACGAACATTTTTATCAAAATCGGTCAACCGGAAGTAGTAGTTTATTCGTGTAATTCTTCACTTTTTTGCGATTTTGCGATTTTGCGATTCTCAAAAACTGGTCCTACGATTTTTTTTTAAAATCGTCTCATTTACTAAACTTTTTATTCTCTACAAGATAGGGTAGGCGCCATGTTTTCTGAAATTCTGGGTAAGGCTATTTTCACGTAAAAACATTTTCTTTTTAAGATTTCGGCTTTAATATGCATTTTAGCGCAAAACGTTATATAATAAAAGTTGTAGAAAATTTAAAATCCTACAACTTTTATTTGAAACATATTTTTGTAAAACGCTTAGTTTAGCGGTAATTAGCGATTTTCTGTTATTTTCTCACGAAAAAGTGTGAAAAATTGATTTTTTTAAGATTTCGGCCTTGGTATACATTTTACGACAAAAGTGTATTTAATCAAATTTATACGAAATTAAAAGATCTACAACTTTTATTGAAAGCGTTTTTCTCTACAGAGCCTAGTTTAGCGTGAAAGAGTGATTTTCCGTTTTTGAAGCCAAACTGGTCGATTTTCATTTTCCGTCTTTCACTCATGATTAAAATAAGGTTATGTTTTTAGAGGTCAGTTTATTGTTTATTTCTAATGTTTTATTACTAATGTTAGGTTATATTGTTAATCATTTGCATTGGCAAGAGAAAGTTGTGTGAGTGTTTCATACCAGATTTTTTATCTTGAACACCTGATTTCAAAGTTGTTTATCAAATTCAGAGATGGGCTAATAATTTATCATTTATTTTATAATAATATTTAATTTATTTTTTAACTAATTTATTAAACAATACCGGATCCCTAGTTAAAGAGTTTTGTTTTAAATTATTCTTTGCGTTTATGAACCACGGAGTCATGAGGTAACAATTTAAAAATTTAGGCACAGTGTAAGAATCCAGTCGATTGCTATGAATATCATATAGGGAAACTGTGAATAAATGTTTTGTGCCTTAGTTTATAATCAGTAACATTTAATTTACGATAATTAGTATCATGAAAATTTTAAATAAAGTTGGGAAATCTAACAAAAACCTTTCACGGATAATATTTTACTTTTCAAAAACATATAATTAGAGCTGCCTTAAATGAACCAAGATTATACCCAAGTAAATTAATATATAAAGAACTTAATTTAATGGCAATGAGACAGACGTGTTTTAAAAAAATGGTTTTGTACATTAACAGAAACAAGGATACATTTTTAAATAGTATTAAGATAACAATCAGTGTCAGTAGTCAAAAGCCACTCGCATCCAGTCAGCGCCTTCATTTTTCAAGATTTTCTTGATTTACAAGGACTTTGACGTAGCGAAAATTTCTCAATGAATTAAAATTGTGGTTACAGCAATACAGCATAAAAGAGGACTTTTCAGTGACTCAATTACAAACAGTAAGAGCTACATAAAAACAAAATAGCCCCCCCCGAAAATCAGCCCTGGAACCGCCCCTGATTAGAGGGTGGCCACTCCATGAGATAATGTTGCAGTCCCTTTTGGTACAGTTCTAAGACAGTTTGCTCCTTCAGTAGATGTATTTTAAAAATCTCTTCTCTTATTTCATTTAGGTGTGTATGTGTATTAACAAAATATCTGAAGCGCGGAACATCGTACGAAGCTCAAATTTGAAACTTAAGTTCGGTACAACTAAAAGGACCCGACACGAATATTTCATCACAAACGGTCCCCTAGAAGTAGTAGTAGTTTATTCGTTTAATTTTTTACTTTTTTGCTATTATTTATTACATTTCTTATGCTCTACATCTACATACTAGGGTAGGCGCCATGTCTGCTGAAATTCTTGGGGAGGCTGTGCATTTTAAAAAAGATGGTTTTTTTTAAATTTCGCACTTAATACGCTTTTTAGAGCAAAAGTGAATATAGTAATCAAAGATTTAGAAAATTTAAAAACCTACAACTTTTATTGTTAACATTTAATTGTATAACGCTTAGTTTAGCGATAATTAGAGTTTTTTTTAAGAGTTCAGCCTTAGTATGAATTTTACGAGAAAATTGTATATAAACAAATCTATAGGAAAGTAAAATATAAGTATTTTTTAGTACAGAGCCTAGTTTAGCATCTTCGACGCTAAACTAGGCTCTAGTTTCCCGTAGTATTAAGCCAAACTAAGTTTAGTTTTATTTTGCGTCATTCACTGATGATTAAAAAAAGTTGGTTTAGTTAAATGTTTTTTGAGGTTAGTTGTTTGCTTATTTTTAATGTTTTATTACTAATGTTAGGATTTATTGTTCAGTATTGGTGTTGGCAAGAGAAAGTTGTGTTTGTGTGTTTCACACCAGATTTTTTTACAATTATAGCGCTAATGAGTTGATTGATGTTTTTAGGCAAATTGTAAACGATTAATTAAGTTAATTAATTAAAATAATAATTATGAAACTAAATGACTAAAACACTTTATTAAAAGAAATTACGTAAATTAATATAAGTTAGTTTGATTGTAATTTACTAGTAATTATAACCGTAATAATGTATTGTGATAAATTAGTTAATATAATTAATAGATGTTATAAGTCGCATAGAAAGTTTTATTATTTAATAATGACATCCCAAAATAAACCGGAATAAATGCGACATTGTTAAGGGAGTCCAATGTTACTGCAATTTTTGGAGAGTTTTAACGCAGGAGTGAGTCCTTGGTGGTTTTCCGGATATCAGTATGATAATGGCCGGACCTGACCGGGAATTGAACCCGGAACACTTGCGTAAATTCCAGATGCGTTTACCAATACACCAACCGACCAGGTATATTAATTACGGATCAGAATCTGAAAATATGGTAAAGCCGGCCACTACATCTGTAGACAGTAATTGGGATTGTATTCATGTTGCCTGCCCATAACAGACAGGTGGAGTGTCAAATTTTTTACACTCAATCTGTTCGTTGCAGGGCTAAAATAAATAGTTCTGTTTCTTATCACATGGTCAGTCAATTAAATGACTGAATCATTTAAGAACAGAAGAGGTAGAGGTGTAAAACACACTAATCAGAGTTATCTCCTCTGAAAGTAGTGAATTTCATTATACAGCCAGACCCTGTGGTGAATGAAGTGAAGGCGTCATTTGCAGAGTGGAAAATATGTGTTTTTCAGAGGGCCCGGGATGCTGATAAGCGTACTTTCCCACTCAGTGAGGAAGGCATTGGTAAACCACCTGACTCCTCGTTTTACTTAGTAAAACCTCTACAGGTTTAAACCAGCCTTTCGGCTGATGACCTAAACAACAACATTCACGTTGCAAGATGGTAACAGGAATGAATAGACTGCAACTTCCTTTTGACATATTTTGATGAAAATAGTATGGACCAGGTCCTCTTGTACATACTAGCTTAAGTTTCAACGGTTTACAGGGTTCCGTTCTTTTGAGATATTTTATTCACACACACACACACACACACACACACACACACACACACACACACACACACACACACACACACACACACACACACACACACACACTCACACATACACGTGCGCAAGCACACAGTGTGAGGCAAATCGCTAAAAAAATGTTTTTTGAGTTAATTTTTTGGAAAAACTCATATTCGAAAGTTGACATGACCAATGCTTTCCCTCCTATATAGTCTATTCGTATATGGGAAGAGAAAGTCAAAATTGAGAGATAATATGGTAATTGAAAAGTGTAAGTAACAGAATCGTAAATATTTGGACTTAATGTTATCGTAACACGTTCTATAAAATATTTTTTTTTTAAGTCTCGTGGATGGGGTTATAAAAAAAGTTAAAATTTCAAAGTTGCACCTTGTAGTTAACTTTCCACGCTGGCCGCGAAATTTATGATGTTAATTAAGTGCCTACAGCATTATACAAGCAACATAAAATTGATTCTTAATTAAAAATACGTATCAGCGTAACCAAAATTAGATATTTGTGTAACCAACTCATTCAAAACACATGCAAATGTGGTTGTACTGATGTAAAAGATTGTATTCACGTAAAGCGAGTGTTAATATTTTTGTGTTTCAGAGCAGGTAACATAATTTTTAACAGACACGTTCTTTAACTAACAATCGTTAAAAGTGAAAAGTTAATTAATTACAGATTCTAAACGAGAAGAATGATGTTGAAGTTATTTTTAGTGGTACATTTGTACATAACCAGCTTCAGTGAAGCTTGTAAGAATTCTAACAGTATAGGTAATAGATATGCACCTTGTGGTGCACTGGAGAATATAAATTACTATCCGAACCCAGTGACTTCATTGTATAATTGTGTTCGAATACACGAGCAAGCAATTTGTCAACATCCTGCCGTACTCGTGACTTCGAAAACGCCGAATCAATTCGCGCCAGGATATCCAGCTCTTCCATTAAACCCGCCGTATGTAGATTACTACCTGACCAACTATTGCTGCCAAACAGAAAAACCGATCATTATTCCAACCCAATGTACCACTACGATAATTCATGTGGAAAACTCTACTAATAACCCTGATTGGCATTCGGACAAATTAGCTACCATATTTTGTACTGAAACATCGTTTAAAGGTTATTGTATACCTATTTCAATAGGCCCGAATAATTGTGTAAATTTTGATCCCGCCCTTGAATTCAGATCAGTGAACACGATTAGGAACTGTGTCAGAGCGTACTCCGAACCGAATTGTAAAGGTCAGTCTATTCAATTGGATATGGTTTCGTTTTGGTGGAAACACGATGTACTTACAAGCATTTTTCCACCGCGGCCTCGGTCACTTTCATATTGCTAATAGATAATAATTTTCAGAACATTTCAAATATTATTTTTTAACACACAAAAGTTATTTGTATTCAAATACATACTTTATTATATACAATTAAGCGTTTAAAGAAAATAGTGTTTAAGTGATGTATTTTGTAAAGCGTGTTCAAAGCATAATTTAGAAATGTGTAACTAAAGTACAGTAGAGTACCGATTTTCCGTGGATCGTTTAACCGGGGTTTGAATTAACCGTGCGATTACTAGAATTTTTTTTTTTTTTTTTGGTTTAACGTCCGACTGTTTTGCAAATTGCTGCTAATGCAGACGGTGAAGGATGAAATTAATTTTTTGTAACGTATGAAAAATGCCCGAGTTGGATTCGAACCCAAGACTGCGTGATGAGAGGTGAGCACGTTACCAACAAACGCCAACGCGGCCGGCTAGAAAAATTAATTATGTATGTACTGTATAACTTTTACAAATTAAAACTTTTAAATTCCGGACATTTTCGTCATTGTAATTATCACAATTATTGTGATTTACTACGATAATATTGTTCGATTACGACAACAATGAGCAGGTACATTAACGTAGACATAAACTAATTTCGTATCGTAGTATCTTTGTTTCGTATCGAAACTAAGTAAAATAACAGATTATTTGTGATTTTTTTTTGTTACGTAGTTTAAGGTAAGATTTATATAAATTTATGTAGTAAATATTTTTATTTCAATACCATTTGTTTCTGCCCATGACAGACAGGTGGAGTGTCAAATTATTTACACTCAATCTGTTCGTTGCAGGGCTAAAATAAATAGTTCTGTTTCTTATCACATGGTCAGTCAATTAAATGACTGAATCATTTAAGAACAGAAGAGGTAGAGGTGTAAAAGACACTAATCAGAGTTTTCTTCTCTGAAAGTAATGAATTTCATTGTACAGCCAGACCCTGTGGTGAATGAAGTGAAGGTGTCATTTACAAAGTGGAAAATATGTGCTTTTCAGAGGGCCCGGCATGCTGATAAGCGTACTTTTCCACTCAGTGAGGAAGGCAATGGTAAACCACCTCACTCCTCGTTTTACTTAGTAAAACCTCTAGAGGTTCAAACCAGCCTTTGGGCTGTTGACCTAAACAACAACACCATTTGTTTATATATTTCCGATATCCGATAGTATTAACATCTATTAATCAGTAGAATAAAACATACGCGTAACTGGTGGTTTTGTTCATGACGTAGGTGGGTCTTGACTGATTGGGTTGTATTATCCGTGTTTTCCGGTTATCCGGTATAGTTATCCCCCCAATTACCACGGATAATCGGTATTATACTGTATTGTAACTGTAAGTGACCCGCAAACCGTACTCGCACATATGTTTAAATTGAACCTATAGTCGATCTACTGTAAGAGTAGGCCTACTCCGCGCGAGGCCAACGCCTATAGGTTGTAAACGAAAGTTTTACACTAGTTGGCGCGTCTCATCTTCCTCTCCGCTAGACAAAATTATCTTACTCTACGCTCTATCAATTAAATATCTACATCCAGCTAAAATAAACATTATCCTTTAAGCTTTTTCAATTATACCGTTCTGATTACTTGTAATTATTGTAAAGGGCGATTCAAAAAGAGCGCCGGTTTTTAAACGGCTGGTAAATTTTTGTTTATCGGTTGGCAACATTGTTTGACCTCATTTCTATTTTGGAGAACATTCCGATTGACGATTCAGTTGTAGTTTCTCTTGTATGCACAGCGAGTGACAGTTTGGTGCGGCTTTTGGTCGGGCGGTGTCATCGGCCCTTACTTTTTTGAAAATCAAGAAGGACAAGCCGTGACAGTAAATGGAGACCGATACCGTACGATGATTAGGGAGTTTTTGTGGCGTCATTTGGATGGAATGGACATTGACGAGTTGTGGTTTCAGCAGGATGGTGCCACCTGTCACGCTGCACGAGAAACAATGTTGTTGCTCCGTGAACGGTTCCAGGATCGCATCATTTCTCGTAATTCCGACCATCAATGGCCACCAAGGTCGTGTGACTTGACGCCTTGTGACTTTCATCTTTGGGGTCATCTGAAGTCCATGGTGTATGCCAATAAACCCCGAAACATCAATGACTTGAAGGAGGAAATTCGACGGGTTATCGGGCAAATGGAAGTCGAAACTTGTCGTGCAGTAATATCCAATTTCATGGACAGAGTTGATGCGTGCCAGCGCAGTAGAGGAGGACACATGCATGACATCATTTTTCATACATGAAATCGGAAGGAAAGATGAACTTGCTGATGTATTTATTTTCAGTTTTTCAATAAAATAAATCTCTTAATTTGATATATCAAAACCGGCGCTCTTTTTGAATCACCCTATAGTTTCATAAAGAGACTCCTTAATTAATTATTTTAACAACCATTACATTTAACAAAACAATGTTTTTTCTACGTTTTAATGTTTACCGCTTTTATGATTCAAAAACTCAACACATTCACTATCACGCATGTTAAGAAAACAGCTTAAAAAAACTTTTCAACCTGTCTACGAAGAAAATCGAAACGAACCGATACAATTCCAAAAGATAACTGATGAAACTAAAAATGAGTTAAACTTGGGCAAGTGCAAACAGTTGTATTAAACTAGTCACAGTTAATAATATGAAATAAATAATCTGAAATGATAAACAACGAATCACTGGAATTGTTTACTGTATTGTTATAATTCAAGCGCATTAGTCTTTTATTACTTGTGACCAAAAATAAAATATAACTGAGTTTATAATAAAAACCTACTAATCATAAATAATAATTTAATATTAGTAAATAATGTAACGAAAAATAACAATGTGAGTAACAATAGTAAAATTTTAGTTATTAAACATTAGTTTACACTAATATTCGATTTATAAAACATTTTCTAACAAATGAATTGAACGTATTTTTATTATATTAAACTTAGAACAAATGAGTGTTGTATGGAATTTTGTTTTTGATCATGCTGTGGGTATTTTTGATTAATGCGCATGCTCAGTTGTATTGCTGGTAGCCTACGTCGGAGTACTCTTAACGTAGACAGACTCTACAAACCTTTTTCTCAACAAATGTTGTTGGTCTATTAGTAGATATTATTAAATATAATAACCCGCAAGAAAATGGACCGACTGTAGTTGAAGAATGGTTGCCAGATCGCTGTCCGCACATTCATTAAGTCGGCAAGAATTTTTAGAAGTCTCCCTAACTAGCCGTCTTAAGCTCTTTTATTGTGGGTTCCTAATGAATCGATTTTTGTACTGTATTGTGATCTTTAGGTCAGTTTCGCGTGCTTAAAGTATTTGCCGAAAACGGTGATGCCCAAAACGATGGAAAAAGATGCAAAAAGTGATGCCCAAAACGGGCAGGTGGAGTGTTATTTTAATTGCACTCTATCTGTTTGGTCCAGGGCTAAAAAAAATAGTTCTGTTTCTTATCACATAGTCAACCACTTATATGACTGAACTATTTAAGAACAGAGAGGTAGAGGTGTAAAAGACACTAGTCAGAGTTATCTCCTCTGAGAGTAATGAATTTCACTATGCAGCCAGACCCTGTGGTGAGTGAAGTAAAGGTGTCATTTGCAGGGTAGAAAGTGAGTGCTTTTCGGAGGGCCTGGCATGCTGATAAGCATACTCTTTCAACTCAGTGAGGAAGGCAATGGTAAACCACCTTACTTCTCGTTTTTACTTAGTAAAACCTCTAGAGGTTCAAACCAGCCTTTCGGCTGTTGACCTAAACAACAACACAACAACAAAGTATTTGCGTTTTACAATGAATAACATTTTTTTGTTATTAACGACATATTATTTTTTTATTATAAAGTTCAGAATTTAAGCTTTAATTTCATATATTTATTTATATAGAATATAAAACACCCAGAAACACGAATGGTCCATGGTCCTTGATTCTTGCTGTAGTAATGAAAAATCTTTTTTAATATAAATACTGGAATCAATAAACTAACACTAAACTTTAAAACAAAATGGTTTAATACATAACTAACTGTAGAACCGAAATTTTAAAAAAATCAAAGTTTGATGGAGGAATGATCTACGGCGAAGCAATTTTGATATTGACAAATGTTATTTTTCTTGCTTTTGTTCTTTGTGCAGAATAATTGCCTTTTCGATCATAGTTTTGTATTTTAAAAAACTTTTAATTTTCTTTGATATCAAGTTTTATTCTATTTGAAGACTAGTGTACAATAAATAAGAAATTTTCTTTCGGGAGTGGCGGCAATGAATAAAACGGATTTTCATAAAAAATTTCTGTAAACGTGGAATTAATATGCGAACGCATATCTAAGTTAGCGATCGAGAAGGTTCTACTGTATTTCTGTAATAAGTTAAACATAACAACTAAGTTTTTGTAAAATCTTATATTTTATAAGTTAATTAGAAGTTATTGAAAATTATGCTACACTAACAAGCGAAATATAATAAGAAGTACATCACTTATCCAGGAGAAATATAGAGAATTTTAGGTTAAGCTTACCTTAAAAAACTATTTTCATGAAACAATGTTTTCTCTCTTATGTACAATAAATTGTTTACAAAATATGGTTGCACCCAATGACGTATTTGTATTTGTATTATAATTCTTATTATATAATTCTTATTTCTTCTTCCTCTTAGGAACCGCCACAACATTATAATTATCATGTTTGAATTGTAAAGATTCCGTTGCGACTGTGCATTCGGTTGGATAGATGTAAAAACGTTTGCATGCAACTGGTTGCATTCATCTATTAGCATGAGTTGCGTTGCACTAGCGTGAAAGCTCCCTTAGTAGACTTACAAACATATAACACAAAAAGTTAAAAACAAAATAGAAAAACTCACATTTGCCTGGTAACTAAGTAGGCAAACGAAAGAAAAAGCCTTATAAACAATAGCTGGAAAAACGAAGCTTGGGAAAATGTATGACTGTAAAACATGAAATGTTGTCTTCTTGTGTGGTTTCCGGGCAGATACCTTCAGGAGAAATTTCCGGTCACCTTGGCTTAAACTATTCCCATCACACTTTCTTTAGGCTGTGGACTAGCGAAAAAGGACAAAAAATAATGTAATTATTTTCGTGACTTCGTCTTTTTTTTTTATTTTTATAAATTTCTATCTTATTTACAAAAGCTAATCCAGTTTCTAAATGTACGAAATGGCCTTAGAGCAAAGATTTAAATGTCACAGCTTTCGTCATATTTCTTCACGTTCTTTTCTATTCTGAAGTCCAGCTTTGGCTACGCCTTTCTTCCTCCTCATTTCTTCTAGATTAAGCTGAAGCCTCATGAACATATTGTCTGATCTGTCAGCTTCTTTCTTGAAGTGGATGTTATCAGGTAGTACAGAATCATCTGACCGCAAGGGTACGAAATTTCTCCCGACCGCAATGGTCCTTAACTCTTCCTGCATTAATGAAAATTCCTTTTTCAATGTAAATACTGGAATCAATAAACTAACACTAAATTTTAAAGCGAAATGATTTGGTGCATAATTAACTGAAGAACCGAAATTTCAAAACATGAAAGTTTGATGCAGTAATGATCTACGGCAAAGCAATTTTGATATTGACATATATTATTTTTCTTGCACTTTTTCTTTGTACTTGTACAGTATAATTGCCTTTTAATTTACAAAAACTAATCCAGTTTCTGAATGTAAGAGGTGGCCTTAAGTCAAAGATTCCTTGATATCAAGTTTTATTCTATTCGAAGACTATAATGTACAGTAAATAAGAAATTTTCTTTCGAGAGTGGCGACAATGACTAAAACGGACTTTCAGAAAATAATCCTGTAAATGTGGAATAAATATGCGAACGCATATCAATATCAGCGATCCAGAAGGTTTTACTGTATATTTCTTTATTAAGTTAAACACAACAACTAAGTTTTTGTAAAATTATATATTTTATAAGAAGTTAATTAAAAGTTATTAAAAATTATGCAACACTAACAAGCGATATATTATAAGAAGTACATCACTTATCCAGGAGGAATATAGAGAATTTTATGTTAAGCTTACCTTAAAAAACTGTTTTCATGATACAATGTTTACTCTGTTATGTACAATAAATTATTATGAATAAATTGGTTTGTTTTATGTAATTGTCATTTATTTTTGCATGTATAAATAAATGAACTGCCCATTACGGGCAGGTGGAGTTAAATTATTTGCACTCCATCCGCTAGTACCAGAGCTACAAAAAAAAACTCTGTTTCTTAACACATGATCAGCTAATTATGTGGCTGAAGCATTTAAAAACAGAAGAGGTTGAAGTGTAAAGTATACAAGTCAAGATTTATCACCTCTGAGAATAGTGAAGATCATTATACAGCCAGAACCTGTGGTGAAGAAAGGGAAGAAGTCATGTGCAGGTTGGAAGATAGTTGCTTTTCGGAGGGCTTGGCATGATGATAAGCATACTTTTCAACTCGGTGAGGAAGGTATTGTACACCACCTCATTCCCTATTACTTTCGATTGCCTATATGAATATATAGGAAGGAACGTATTGTTTTCATGTCGATTTTAAGAAATCGAGTTTTCACCGGATCTACACGTTTTCAGACCCACTGAACCAAAAATACATGTTTTTAGCGATTGGTGTGTGTGTGTGTGTGAACATAATATCTCAAGAACGAAACATCGTACGAACTTGAAACTTGAAACTTAAGTTACATATCAATAACGGACCCGACGCAACATTTTCATCAAAATCGTTCAACCGAATTAGTAGTTTACTCGTGTAATTTTTCACTTTTTTCCATTTTCTCAAAAACTGGTCCTACTATTTTTTTTAAATCGCCTCATTTACTAATCCTTTTATGCTTTACAAGACAGGATAGGAGCCATCTCTGCTGAAATTCTGGGTGAGGCTGTTTTTTCGTAAACAATGGTTTTTTTAAGATTGCGGCTTTTAATATGCATTTTAGCGAAAAAATTTATATAATAAAAAATGGAGAAACTTTAAGATTTTACAACTGTTATTTGAAACATTTATTTTGTATAGGTAACGCTTAGTTTAGCGGTAACAAGCGATTTTCTGTTGTTTTCTCACGAAAACGTGTGAAAAATCGTTTTTTGTAAGATTTCGGCTTTAGCAGGCATTTTACAACAAAAGTGTATGTAATCGAATTTATAGGCAATTAAAAGATCAACAACTTTTATGTAAAGCATTTTTCTCTACAGAGTCTAGTTTAGCGTGAAAGAGTGATTTTCCGTATTTTTAAGCCAAACTGAGGTTGATTTTCATTTTGCGTTTTTCACTCATGATTAAAATTAGGTTGTAATTATTGAGGTTAGTTTATTGTTTATTTCTAATGTTTTATTACTAATGTTAGGTTTATTGGCAAGATAAAGTTGTGTGAGTGTTTCACACCAGATTTTTTTATAATATAAACATTAAATCTTGTAGGGCAAGAATCGTAAAGTGTAGTTCTGCATTGAAAGATATCCTTTTTTCTGTTGATATACAAAATGATTTTTTTAAATATATGTCCGTCTCATTTAACTTTAACTTTACATTTAACTTTACTTGGGTAGGCCTATAATCTTGGTTTATTTAAGGGAGCTTTAGTTTTATGTTTTTGAAAACTTAAATCTTATCCGTGAAAGGCTTGATTTCCTAAATTTTCTTTTAAAATTTTCACCATACAAATTATCGAAAATTAGCGGTTACTGATTATAAACTAAAGCACAAAACATTTATTCACAGTTTCCCTCATATCACTTGTAAAAATTCGACTGGATTTTACAGTGTGCCAAAATTTGTAAATATCAGATAAATCCCTGTATCATAAACACAATGAAGAATTTCAAACAAATCTCCCTAACTAGGCATCCGGTATTGTTTAAAAAATTAGTTAAAAAATAATTTAGATATTGTAAAATAAATAATAGAGTATTAGCCTATCTCTGAATTTGATAAACAACTTTGAAATCAGGTGTACATAATAAAAATGACAAAAAGAGTATTAGATATTATATTTATATTACTAATATAATTACATATATTTTTAATTTATAAAGAAAACATTAATTACTATCAAACATTTAAAGTTCATATTTTATTATTTTTATCGTACTTCTAAAATGTAATTTTTTCATTTTGTTGTAGGTATGCCGACATATTTTTTTTTAATTTATATTTTATCTGTAAGCATTGTAAAATTTTTTACAGTTATTTTATGTTACCTAATTTAATTTAAATTAGTTAAATTAAAAAACTTGTTATTTTACTGTTTCTGTCGACAGAAGTCTGACGAAATAATCATGGACTTTTTTTATTAAATAAATGAATAAATCGACTTAATGTAATCTGTTTATTTTTGAAACCATTGGAAACATTGACTTTTTTAATAATTACAACAGATTCTGTGAAATATTTAGAAACTTCCATCTAATTAGCATGATCCTATTGACTTGATTTGCGGCCAAAAAAGGTTGTCCAAATGTCCATGAGATTCAACATTACCATTATCAATCTTAAAAGCGTCACCATAACAATTTTTTTTTACCATATACTTTTACACAATCGCTCAACGCGTTCACGGATCTATATCGGAACTCTGTGGGAGTATTAGTACATTTACGTCCTGATTTATTGCTCACTGAATACACTTGACAATAACCTCTGTGATATGCTTCGCTACAAAATATTACAAAAGGTCTTTCGTCTATCCTCTCGACATCAGGTTTTCGCTCCTTCGGACATGTAACAGTGTTGCTGCAAATATTAGGCTGAATCAACGGATTTTGTATTCGACAGCAATAATTTGTCGGAGCATAGTATCCAAACGGGACTGATGGTTGAGGCAAATATTGTGTTCCGCCATTATTCACGGTGGTCGATGTCAGGAATACATCAGGACTCATACAGTTTCCTTCCTGGTACACTTGCGTGCAATCAAGTAATATTTCCGCCGAGTTCAGTGGACCATAACCACGTACGATTGTCATGTACAACTGTACCATTAAAATTAACGTAACTAACATTTTTTTTCTTGCTTATAGTCTGTAATTAATTAACTGTTCACTTTTATCGATATTAGGGTCACAACTTTAGTGTTAAAAATATGTTAACTGTACTGAAACAATGAAAAATTTACACCTGTTTAAATGGAGACGGTCTTATGCAATAGCAGAATGATAAATGAATTAGATTTGAAAGTTGTCTTTTATTTATAAACAAATTACGCTGATGTATTTTTAATAAAAAAAAGAAAATTTTATCTTATGTTGTAGATGAAGATGTTTACCTATGTTTAGTGTTAACTACCGGGTGAAACTTATACATTTTGGCTTTTCTGTTACTCGACCAACGAACTCCAAAAAGAGAGTAAATTATAGAATGTGTAGGAATAAAATACAGTCTAAATATCAACGCTTACGAGAGGAGACCCAAAAATAACCGGACCCATAGTGCGCTGCCAGTCGTAGACGTAGTAGAAGCTTCTCCTACCAGAAGTATATAGTTGAAACCTTCAACAAATAACTGCCCAGACGGCGTATGTTTGTACGTTACTGTTTGATCATGGTGTTCTGTTTCTCTTACTATTGTCATGTTCCATCTGCGACGTTGTCAAAGGCAGATTTAAAAGAACAAAGAGTGGAGTGTTTAAAATTTTCTTTCCTGCTTGAAAACTCTACAACGAGATGAGTGTTAAAGACCATGTTCGTTCTGGGCGCCCTTCAACATTTCGAAACGATGAAAACTTGGGAAAAAAACGGCCAGATATCAACGAGGATCTTCGTTTACGTTGACGAATTTCTGAAGAGACAGGCGTGAGTTGAAGTCGTGCTAGCGGATTTTCACTGAGGATTTGCATATGAGTCGTGTTGCCGCTGAGTTTGTTCCTTGCCTTCTCAAACAGGATCAACAAAACATTCGATGAATTTGTGTCAGGACTTAAAAAACTAGATTGAAAGATCAAACTTGTGATCAATATCATTACAGGTGTTGAAGTTTGGTGTTACGGGTATGGCTCAGAAACCCAGCAAGCGTCAAGCCAGTAGAAGATTAGCTTGACGCTTGATGACTTCGCAGGCGGAACATGAAAACAGTAAGAGAAATACAACACTACGATCAAACTTTAACCTACAAACTGACGCCGTCTGAGCAATTATTTGTTGAATGTTTCTACTAATCCCATGTAGCAGGAGAACTGTCTATTACGTTTACAAATGGCAGCGCGCTCTCAGTCCGGTTATTTTTGGGTCCCTCCTCATGCGTTACTTCCATACTCGCTTTAATAAACATAACATGTGATAATTCGAGCAACGAGACATAATATTTCTTCATAATTTTTGTATGAATATACTTAAATTACAGCTTCTCATATTAGGTTTTGCAACCTTAGGCACGCGATGAGAGGTGGGATACTTTTAGTATTTCTGAATATCGTATCATACGCCTTGAATTTGTTTCTGAGTAAATCGTGCGGTGAGAAGTCAAAAGCCTCAAATTACTCACAAACTAAAGCAAATGAAATTTTTCCTATAAATTAATTTTAACCAGTTTTCTAAGCATTGGAAAATTACAATCGGCTGACATATACTGACGGAACCCGTGCTGGATATTTGAGAGTATTTATTCATTTGAATTGAACAGTTTACAACAGGTTAAGAACGGCCCAATTACGGAAACAATATTTCATTACAGAACAAAGAGAACATCCAAAAGGAAAATAATAAGAAGAATAGAAACAAAAACAGTCAATAATGCAAACGGAATTAAATATACATAAAACAGTATTACACACAGAGATTTTACATATTTATTACTAATTAATTAATCATGATAGAGGTCCAAAACAAAACTTTACACACATAATGTGGAGTTGCTTGAAAACTTACGTCTTGAAAGACTGAAGAATGACTGAACTATACAATGGTCGGCTCTGAAGAAATGGATTTACATTCGCATTTCTGTCCATGATATTGCAATTAATTATCATGCAGTTAACTGGCGAATAAGTTACAAAATTAGTGGAGGAAGATTTGTGATTAAACATATTTTTTAAACAGTTATAAAAACTTGGAACGCAAAAAGATATTTTTCCAAGCGTATAAAAATAGTTTATTTCACCAGTAAATCGTTTGAAATGTACTAGTGAAGCCAATCGACGCCTATTTTTCAGTGTTTATATTTTAAAGATATCTAGTAAAGTATTACATGGAATTGCAAAGGAGTAGATACAGTTCTGTTTACGAGGGGGTACCCAAAAGAAACCGGAATTATTTTTTAAAACTATTTATTTTTAATTTTTTTACAAAAGAACCTTATCCCCTTCAAAATACTCTCCATTACAACTAATACATTTGTCCCACCGGTGCTTCCACTGTTCAAAACATTTTTTGTACTCCTCCTCAGTGATGGCTGCCAGCTCATCCGTCGTTTTTTTTCTTGACATCATCAACGTTGTTAAATCGGAGACCTTTCATGCCCCTTTTCATGCGTGGGAACAAGAAAAAATCACACGCAGCCAGATCGGGTGAGTACGGTGCGTGTGGTAGCAAAACCATGCCGTTTTTCGCCAAAAACTGGGTAACCGAGATTGCCGTGTGTGCAGGCGCGTTGTCGTGGTGGAAAAACCAGTCCCCTGTCTGCCACAAATTAGGTCTTTTACGACGAATGCTGTTTCGTAGTCTTCTTAACACTTCAAGATAAAAAGCTTGATTTACCGTCTGGCCTGGTGGAACGAACTCTGAATGGACAATTCCCCTCACATCAAAAAAACAAATCAGCATTGTTTTGATGTTCGATCTGACTTGACGACTTTTTTTTGGTCGGGGTGATAATGAAGTCTTCCATTGACTGGATTGTTGTTTGGTTTCTGGGTCGTACCCATAGCACCAAGACTCGTCACCCGTAATGATCTTTGACATGAAATCTGGATCAGTTTCAAGCTGTTGTTTCAAATCACTACACGTTTCAATTCGACGTTCCTTTTGAGTGTCTTTCAGAACCCGAGGCACAAACTTGGCAGCGACTCTTTTCATTGTCAAGTCTTCTGTTAAAATGCGTTGGACTGAGCTCCAAGATAATCCACTAACCTGTGATATTTGGTCAATGGTCTGTCGTCGGTCTGTTCGTACAATTTCTTTCACTTTCACAACATTTTCGTCTGTTCGGGAAGTCGACGGTCGTCCAGAACGAGGTTTGTTCTCAATCGACATGTCGCCATTTTTAAAGCGCAAAAACCACTCGTACACTTGGGTTTTTCCAATAGCGTCGTCTTTGTAAGCTGTGTTCAACATTACAACTGTTTCCGCGGCGTTTTTACCGAGCAAGAAGCAAAATTTCACAGCCGCACGTTGTTCATTAAAACTTGCCATCATGAAAAACGACACGAGCACAAAACAGCACTAGCGAGAACAATCACTGCACGAGAACAGAACAAGCTAGATCAACGAACAAAATGGCATTGAACTGGCAATGAGTAGCGCTACAAGCAGCCTAGTGGCGGGAATTTGTACTGCACAAGCTCCGCCCACAGCAGAGCTATTCCGGATACTTTTGGGTACCCCCTCGTATTGTATAAATAACGGAGGAATGTTATCTGAAGTTGTTCTATGGCATGAATGTGAACAGCGTAATTGTGGATTACTAATAACTGAACCAATTCCTAAAATTAATTGATGACGAAAAAAATAAAGGATCTTTACAGCAGCTGTATCCTGGTTTTATGTTATAACAGATACTATCCTGTTCACAAAATCCTTCCTAAAATAACCTAATAACGACTGCAAATAACTGAACCAAAATTATAAAATTCTCATGACAAAAGAAAAATAAAGGATTTTCAGAGCAGCTATATTCTGGTCTCATATTGTAAATGATACTAACCTATTCACAATGCCTTCCTTAAATTTAGAAAATGAAGGGACAAAATAGATAGTCTATAGGTCCATAATGTTCAAATTTTTTTTTTTTTAGTAGCAGGTGATGGGTTGATTGATGTGTTTAGGCAAATTGTGAAAGACTTAATTAAAGTTAATTAAATCAATCACATAATTATTAATCAAGACTAATTTACCAAACTAAATTATCTTATTAAAAGAAATTGATTAAATGAATATTAAAGCCGCAGTTTAATTGTGATTTACTAGTAGTTATAACCGCAATAATGTATTGTGCTAAAGTAGTTAATATAATATGGGGCTGTTATAAGTTGCAAAAGAAGTTTTGTTATTTGTTTACCAGATACCGAAATAAACCTGAAAAATCTTGTGTGAATCACTCACAACTTTCTCTTACCAACGCAAATAATGACCAAAATAACCTAACATTATTAATAAAACATTACAACTAAACAAAAAACTAATATCAAAAAACATAACCTTATTTTAATTATGAGTGAAAGACGCAAAATGAAAATCAACCTCATTTTGGCTTAAAAATACGGAAAATCACTTTACTAGGCTCTATAGAGAAAAAGCTTTAAATAAAAGTTGTAGATCTCTTAGTTTTCGATAAATTTGATTGTATACATTTTTGTCGTAAAATGCATAGTAAGGCCGAAATCTTAAAAAAATCGTTTTTTCACACGTTTTCGTCAGAAAAGAACAGAAAATCGCTAATTACCGCTAAACTAAGCGTTACAAACAAAATTTGAAATAAAAGTTGTAAGATTTTAAATTCTCTACTTTTTTAAATAAAATTTTTCAAATAAGAGAAGCCTTTACTACGTCTACGAATGGCAGCGCATTTTGGGTCCGGTTGTTTTTGGGTCTCTTCTCGTAAGCGTTGATGTTTAGACTTTATTTTATCCCAACACATTCCATAAGGTACTCTCTTGTTGCAAGTTGGTTGATCGAGAAACAGACAAATCAAAATGTATAAGTTTCACCCGGTAGTTAATATTAAACATTAGTTTACATATACGTCGGAGTTTATGATGTTATTTAATTAAGCAAGAAACTATAAAAAAAAGGTTTTTCTTAATCAAAAATACATAATCAGCGTAATTTTTTTTATAAATAAAAGAAAACTTTCAAATCAAATTCAATTGTCATTCTGCTATTCCATAAGACAGTCTCCATTTAACAGGTGTAAAATTTTCAGTGTTTCAGTGCAGTTAACATATTTTTAACACTTCGTTTGTGACACTAATATCGATATAAGTAAACAGTTCATTAATTACAGACTATAAGCAAGAAAAAAAATGTTAGTTGCGTTAATTTTAATGTTACAGTTGTACATGACAATCGTACGTGGTTCTGGTCCACTGAACTCGGCGGAAATATTACTTGATTGCACGCAAGTGTACCAGGAAGGAAACTGTATGAGTCCTGATGTACTCCTGACATCGACCACCGTGAATAATGGCGGAACACAATATTTGCCTCAACCATCAGTCCCGTTTGGATACTATGCTCCGACAAATTATTGCTGTCGAATACAAAATCCGTTGATTCAGCCTAACATTTGCAGCAACACTGTTACATGTCCGAAGGAGCGAAAACCTGATGTCGAGAGGATAGACGAAAGACCTTTTGTAATATTTTGTAGCGAAGCATATTACAGAGGTTATTGTCAAGTGTATTCAGTGAGCAATAAATCAGGACGTAAATGTACTAATACTCCTACAGAGTACCGATATAGATCTGTGAACACGTTGAGCGAGTGTGTAATAGTATATAGTGAAAAAAATTGTTATGGTGACGCTTTGAAGTTTGATAATGGCAATGTTCAATCTCATAATTATTTGGACTTCCGTTATCGGCCGCGAATCAATTCAATAGGATCATGCTAATTAGATTGAAGTTTCTAAATATTTCACAGAATCTGGTGTAATCATGTTAAAAAAGTCAATGTTTACAATGGTTTCAAAAATTAAGAGATTACATTAAGTCGATTTATTTATTTATTTATTTAATAAAAAAGTTCATGATTATTCCGTCAGACTAAAGTCTGTCGACAGAAACAGTAATATAACATTTTTTTTTAAATTTAACTTATTTAAAAATTAAATTAACATAAAAATAACTGTAAAAAATCTTACAATGCTTACAAATAAAATATAATTTAAAAAAAATATGTCGGCAAAATATATGTAATTATATATTAGTAATATAAATATATCTAATATTCTTTTTTCATTTCTATCTTGAAATGGTGATTTCAAAGTTGTTTATCAAATTCAGAGATAGGCAAATATAATTTATTATTTATTTTACAATAATATCTAAATTATTTTTTTACTAATTTATTAAACAATACCGGATTCCTAGTTAGGGAGATTTGTTTGAAATTCTCCATTGTGTTTATGAAGCAGGGATTTTTCTGATATTTAAAAATTTTGGCACACTGAAAAATCCAGAGGATCACTACAAGTGTTATGACGGAAACTGTGAATAAATGTTTTGTGCTTTAGTTTATAATCAGTAACCGCTAATTTTCGATAATTTGTATGGTGAAAATTTGATAAGAAAATTTTGGTAATCAAGCCTTTCACGGATAAGATTTCAGTTTTCAAAGACATATAACTAAAGCTGCCTTAAATAAACCAAGATTATAGGCCTACCCAAATAAAGTTAAATGTAAAGTTAAAGTTTAGTTAAATGAGACGGACATATATTAAAAAAATCTATTTGTATATCAACAGAAAAAAGGATATCTTGCAATGTAGAACTACACCTTACGATTCTCGCCCTACAAGATTTAATGTTTATATTATAAAAAATCTGGTGTGAAACACTCACACAACTTTCTTTTGCCAATAAACCTAACATTAGAAAAAAACAATAAACTAACCTCAATAATTACAACCTAATTTTAATCATGTGTGAAAAACGTAAAATAATTACAAACTAGTTTTAATCATGAGTGAAAAACGCAAAATGAAAATCAACCTCAGTTTGGCTTAAAAATACGGAAAATCACTCTTTCACGCTAAACCAGACTCTGTAGAGAAAAATGCTTTACATAAAAGTTGTTGATCTTTTAATTTCCTATAAATTCGATTATATACACTTTTGTTGTAAAATGCCTACTAAAGCCGAAATCTTACAAAAAACGTTTTTTCCCACGTTTTCGTGAAAAAAAAACAAAAAATCGCTTGTTACCGCTAAACTAAGCGTTACCTATACATAATAAATGTTTCATATAACAGTTGTAAAATCTTAAATTTTCTCCATTTTTTATTATATAAATTTTTTCGCTAAAATGCATATTAAAGCCGCAATCTTAAAAAAACCATTGTTTTACGAAAAAACAGCCTCACCCAGAATTTCAGCAGAGATGGCTCCTATCCGGTCTTGTAAAGCATAAACGTTGAGGCGATTTAAAAAAAAATCAAATTTAAATTTAAAAAAAAAATTTAAATGAGGCGATTTAAAAAAAATCGTAGGACCAGTTTTTGAGAAAATGGAAAAAAGTGAAAAATTACACGAATAAACTACTACTTCGGTTGAACGATTTTGATGAAAATGTTGCGTCGGGTCCGTTATTGGTATGTAACTTAAGTTTCAAGTTCGTACGATGTTTCGTTCTTGAGATATTATGTTCACACACACACACACGCGCGCGCGCGCACACACACACACACACACACACAGACCAATTGCTAAAAACATGTATTTTTCGTTCAGTGGGTCTGAAAACGTGTAGATCCGGTGAAAACTCGATTTCTTAAAATCGACATGAAAACAATACTTTCTATCCTATATATTCATATAGGCAAGAGAAAGTAATACGGAATGAGGTGGTTTACAATACCTTCCTCACCGAGTTGAAAAGTATGCTTATCATCATGCCAAGCCTTCCGAAAAGCAACTATCTTCCAACTTGCACATGATTTCTTCCCTTTCTTCACCACAGGTTTTGGCTGTATAATGATCTTCACTATTCTCAGAGGTGATAAATCTTGACTTGTATACTTTACACCTCAACCTCTTCTGTTTCTAAATGCTTCAGCCACATAATTAGCTGATCATGTGGTAAGAAACAAAGTTTCTTTTTTGTAGCCTTGGAACTAGCAGATGGAGTACAAATAATTTGACTCTCCACCTGCTCGTAATGGGCAGTTCACTTATTTATTCACGCAAAAATAAATGACAATTACATAAAACAAACCAATTTATTCATAATAATTTATTGTACATAACAAAGTAAACATTGTTTCATGAAAAAAGTTTTTTAATGTAAGCTTAACCTAAAATTCACTATATTCCTCCTGGATAAGTGATGTACTTCTTATTGTATATCGCTTGTTAGTGTTGCATAATTTTTAATAACTTCTTATTAACTTCCTATAAAATATATGATTTTACAAAAATTTAGTTGTTATTTTTAACTTAATAAAGAAATACAGTAGAACCTCCTGGATCGCTGATTTAGATAAGCATTCGCATATTTAGTCCACATTTACAGGATTATTTTCTGAAAATCCGTTTTATTCATTGTCGCCACTCTCAAAAGGAAATTTCTTATTTACTGTACATTATAGTTTTCGAATAGAATAAAACTTGATATCAAGGAATTAAAATACATTTTTTTTAAATATAAAGCTATGATCAAAAAGGCAATTATACTGTACAAGTACAAAGAAAAAGTGCAAGGAAAATAATATATGTCAATATCAAATTTGCTTTGCCGTAGATCATTACTGCATCAAACTTTCATTTTTTGAAATTTCGGTTCTTCAGTTAATTATGCACCAAATCATTTTGCTTTAAAATTTAGTGTTAGTTTATTGATTCCAGTATTTACATTAAAAAAGGAATTTTCATTAATACAGGAAGAATTAAGGACCATTGCGGTCGGGAGAAATTTCGGACCCTTGCGGTCAGATAATTCCTTTACTACCTGATAACATCCACTTCAAGAAAGAAGCTGACAGATCAGACATTATGTTCATGAGGCTTCAGCTTAATCTAGAAGAAATGAGGAGGAAGAAAGGCGTAGCCAAAGCTGGACTTCAGAATAGAAAATAACGTGAAGAAATATGACGAAAGCAACGACATATAAATCTTTGCCCTAAGGCCACCTCGTACATTTAGAAACTGGATTAGTTTTTGTAAATAAGATAGAAATTTATAAAAATAAGGAAAAAAGACGATGTCACGAAAATAATTGCATTATTTTTTGTCCTTTTTCGCTAGTTCACAGCCTAAAGAAAGTGTGATGGGAATAGTTTAAGCCAAGGTGACCGGAAATTTCTCCTGAAGGTATCTGCCCGGAAACCACACAAGAAGACAACATTTCATGTTTTACAGTCATACATTTTTCCAAGCTTCGTTTTTCCAGCTTTTGTTTATAAGGCTTTTTCTTTCGTTTGCCTACTTAGTTACCAGGCAAATGTGAGTTTTTTCTATTTTGTTTTTAACTTTTTGTGTTATATGTTTGTAAGTCTACTAAGGGAGCTTTCACGCTAGTGCAACGCAACTCATGCTAATAGATGAATGCAACCAGTTGCATGCAAACGTTTTTACATCTATCCAACCGAATCCACAGTCGCAATGGAATCTTTACATTGATAATTATAATGTTATGACGGTTCCTAAGAAGAAGAAATAAGAAAAGACGTCATTGGGTGCACCCATATTTTGTGAACAATTTTAAACGGATACTGTTTGTGGCTGTAAAGGAACAACGAGATCCGGTTAAATTTAAATCTATGAACAGAATGACCCCAGCAACATCTTGCTCTCGTAGCTTTTCATTTTTACTTTTACATAAACTCTGGAGTCGACTATATATTTATATATATACGCGTATAAATTTGAAATGCAACTGATGAAACTAGTTATTGTACGACCGGATTGCCCAATCGTATCCGACTAGTTTGTTGGATCTGACACATTGCGCAGAAGAGAATGCTCCTACGAACGCAGCTAGTTGGTTGAGTCTGTTGCCGAATTGCGTTGCAATGGTGTGGAAGCTGCCTAACGATCCCCTATATCTTAGGCAATGTATAAACCGAGATCAAGTAGGTATTGCTGAATTAAGTTCGGTTATAATTTAGTGTTTGGTAAAGTTAAAAATTATTTTGACGCTAGATTCCCACGAGTTCATTTATACTACGTAAAATATCTGTTACCTTAGAAACAGTTTGCAGGTGGAAGCGTAATATTTACCCGTAATATTTTATAAAGTAATGTAGTTCAATAGTTTTAGCAATTTTTTAAAAGTTTTTCAATGTTTCTAGAGTAGTCCGCATGAAAATGGTCCTATGGCAACAGCCCCCCAAACACCAACGTTGCCACGTCAATGTCATATTCCTGTTTGTGGGGAATAAATAAAACACTGTTCAAGCGATATGTTCAAAACAAAAACATTTATTGTAACGTGAACGGTTTGTTTGTCATTTCAAAAAGTAAGAGTTCTAGACAGACAGAGCCCGAACGTGTGGATCACCGCATTGGGTACGTTATGGAAGAAACATAACATTTTTAGTCATATTTTAAAGTCAAATTACTATTTTTTACCTCTGTAACTTATGAAAAAATATATATATGAAATTAAAGCTAAAATTCTGTATTTTATAACAAAATAATAAAAAACATATCATGTCGTCAATGTGAAAAAAGAAATTCGTCGTCAAACGCAAAAACTTTATGCGCGCGCGCAACTGACCTAAAGATCATAACACAGTAATGAAATTCGATTCATTCGGAACCTACAGCAAAAAAGCTTAAGACGGCTAGTTACGGTGACCTCTAAAAATTCTTGCCGACTTACATGAATGTGCTGGCAGCGATCTGACAACCATTCTTCAACTACCGTCGGTCCATTTTCATGCGGGTTCTTATATTTAATAATATCTACTAATAGACCAACAACATTTGTTGAGAAAAACCTATGTCGTTTCAATTTAAACATATGTGCAAGTACGGTTGGCGGATCACTTACGGTTACAATACTTTAGTTACACATTTCTACATTATGCTTTGAACACGCTTAATCAAAATACATCACTTAAACACTATTTTTTTAGTCGCTTAATAATTGTATATAATAAAGTATGTATTTGAAATCAAATAACTTTTGTCTGTTAAAAAATAATATTTGAAATGTTCTGCAAATTAATTATGGCATTGTGAAACTGACCGAAGCCGCGATGGAAAAATGCTTGAAATCATATCGTGGTCCTTACCATTCAAATCCGGAGACAATTTAATAGACTTACCGTTACAATTTGGTTCCGAGTACACTCTAACACAGTTCCAACCCGTGTGCACTGATCTGAATTCAAGGGCGGGAGGAAAGTTTTCACAAGGGTTATTCTCTTTTGTCCACCCTATTGAAAATGGTATACAATAACCTCTCAACGATGTTTCGGTACAAAATGTGGTAGTTAATCCCACCCAATGCCAATCAGGATTATCACGAGATTTTTCCAAAGGAATTATATTACTGGTACATTGGGTTGGAATAATGATCGGTTTTTCTGTTTGGCAGCAATAGTTGGTCAGGTAGTAATCTACATACGGCGGGTTTAATGGAAGAGCTGGATATCCTGGCGCGAATTGATTCGGCGTTTTCGAAGTCACGAGTACGGCAGGATGTTGACAAATTGCTTGCTCGTGTATTCGAACACAATTATACAATGAAGTCACTGGGTTCGGATAGTAATTTATATTCTCCAGTGCACCACAAGGTGCATATCTATTACCTATACTGTTAGAATTCTTACAAGCTTCACTGAAGCTGGTTATGTACAAATGTACCACTAAAAATAACTTCAACATCATTCTTCTCGTTTAGAATCTGTAATTAATTAACTTTTCACTTTTAACGATTGTTAGTTAAAGAACGTGTCTGTTAAAAATTATGTTACCTGCTCTGAAACACAAAAATATTAACACTCGCTTTCCGTGAATACAATCTTTTACATCAGTACAACCACATTTGCATGTGTTTTGAATGAGTTGGTTACATAAATATCTAATTTTGGTTACGCTGATACGTATTTTAAATTAAGAATCAATTTTATGTTGCTTGTATAATGCTGTAGGCACTTAATTAACATGATAAATTTTGCGGCCTGCGTGCAAAGTTAACTACAAGGTGCAACTTTGAAATTTTAACTTTTTTTATAACCCTATCCACGAAACTCCAAAAAAAGTTTTTTATAGAATGTGTTACGATAACATTAAGTCCAAGTATTTATGATTCTGATACTCTTTTCAATAAGCATATTATCTCTCAATTTTGACTTTCTTTTCCCCTATACGAATATATAGGAGGGAAAGTATTGTTATCATGTCAACTTTCGAAATCGAGTTTTTCCAAAAAGTTTATCCAAAAAACATTTTTTTAGCGATTTGTCTCACACTGTGTTCTTGCACACATGTGTGTATGTGTGCGTGTGTGAAAGAAATATTTTAAAAGAACGGAACACTGTACGAAGTTAAAACTTAAGCTAGTATGTACCAAAGGAACCGACACGAACATTGTCATCAAAATCGGTCAAACTGAAGTAGCAGTTTATTCATTGCTGTCACCATCTTGCAATATAAATACAATTCCAATTACTGTCTATAGATGTAGTGGTGGGCTACAGGTGTTCTTTTCAGGTTCTTTTCAGGATCTGATCCGAAATTAATATAGCCGGTCGGTTGGTGTATTGGTAAACGCATCTGGAATTTACGCAAAGGTTTCGGGTTTAATTCCCGGTCAGGTCTTGCAATTATCATACTGATGTCCGGAAAACAGCCAAGGACTCACACAAGCGTTGAAACTCTCCAAAAATTGCAGTAACATTGGACTCTCTTTAACAATGTCGCATTTAATCGGGTTTATTTTGGGATGTCATTATTAAATTATAAAACTTTCTATGCGACTTATACCATCTATTAATTATATTAACTAATTTATCACAATACATTATTACGGTTATAATTACTAGTAAATTACAATCAAACTAACTTATATTAATTTACGTAATTTCTTTTAATAAAGTGTTTTAGTCATTTAGTTTCATAATTATTATTTTAATTAACTAACTTAATTAATCGTTTGTAATTTGCTTAAAAACATTAATCAACTAATTAGCGCTACAATTGCAAAAAGTCTGGTGTGAAACACTCACACAACGTTTTCTTGCCAACGTTAATAATGAACAATAAAACCTAACATTAGTAATAAAACATTAAAAATAAGCAAACAACTAACGTCAAAAAAACATTTAACTAAACGGACTTTTTTAATCATCAGTGAATGACGCAAAATAAAACCAACCTTAGTTTGTCTTAATATTACGGAAAACTAGGCTATAGTTTTAGGCCCAGTATAGCGTCTTTGACGCTAAAATAGGCTGTGTACTAAAAAATTCTCAATATAAATGTTGTAGTTATTTTAATATCCTATAGATTTCATTTTATACAATTTTCTTGTAAAATTCATACTAAGGCTGAACTCTTAAACAACTCTAATTACCGCTTAACTAAGAGTTATGCAAATAAATGGTTAACATTTATTTGCATAACAATAAAAGTTGTAGTTTTTTAACTTTTCTTAAATTTTGATTACTACATTCACTTTTGCTCTAAAATGCGTATTATGCGCGTAATCTTAATAAAAACCATCTTTTTTCAAATGGATAGCCTCCCCAAGAATTTCAGCAGACATGGAGCCTACCGTACCATGTAGAGCATAAGAAATGTAATAAACAAGGCGATATTTAAAAAATCGTAGCAGAAGCCGTTTTTGAGAAAATGACAAAAAAGTGAAAAATTAAGCGAATAACCTTCTACTACTATTTCCGGGTGACCGATTGTGACGAAATTATTCGTGTCGGGTCCTTTTAGTTGTACCGAACTTAAGTTTCAAATTAGAGCTTCGTACGATGTTCCGCTCTTGATATATTTGTTCACTCACATACACACGCACGCACGTACACACATAGAGACCAATTGTTAAAAACATGTTTTTTTGGTCCAAGGGATCTGAAACGTGTATATCCAGTATAAACTGGATTTCTTTAAATTTACTATTTTAAATTATTAAAATTTACTTTCAACCAAATACAATTTACTAATGACCAATATTAATATTCCTACTTTATTAAAGAAAAATTACACTATTTTCTGCAAATAGTGTAATATTTGGAGACGAAGGTTCCTGGTTCGAATCCTAGTAAAGGTAGTTACTTTTATACGGATTTGAATGCTAGACAGTGGTTACCGGTGTACTTTGATGGTTGGGGTTCAATTAACCATACCCTCTCAGGAATGGTCGACCTGAGTCTGTACAAGACTAGACCTCATATACACGTTATACACATCATCGTGTATTTTTAATTAATGAAAACCTATATTTTCATTGTTTCTCGTAGATGAAGATGTTTACCTCTGTTTAGTGTTAACTACCGGGTGAAACTTATACATTTTGACTTTTCTGTTACTTGATCAACCAAATCCAAAATGAGAGTAACTTATAGAATGTGTTGGGATAAAATAAAGTTTAAATATCAACGCTTACGAGAGGAGACCAAAATAACCGGACCCAGAGTGCGCTGCCATTCGTAGACGTAGTTGAGGCTTCTCCTACCAGATGGAAATAGTAGAAACGTTCAACAAAAAATCTGGTGTGATACACTCTCACAACTTCCTCATGCCAATGCAAATAATGACCAATATAACCTTATTTTTATCATCAGTGAAAGACACAAAATGAAAATCGACCTCAGTTTGGGTTGAAAATCACTGTTTCACGCTAAAGTAGGCTCTGTAATTACAGAAAAATGCACTTATATATAAGTTGTAGATCGTTTAATTTTTTATTAATTTGACTATATACACGTTTTTCGTAAAATGCATACTAAAGGCGAAATCTTAAAAAAATTTATTGTGCACACGTTTTCGTGAGAAAAAAAACAGAAAATCGCTAATTACCGCTAAACTAAGCTTTATACGAAAAAAGTTTAAAAGAAAAGTTTTACACCTTTAAATTCTCTACAACTTTTATTATATAAATTTCTGTGCTAAAATGCATATATTAAAGCCGCGATCTTGAAAAAACAATGTGTTTACTTGAAAACAGCCTCACCAAGAATTTCAGTAAACATGGTGTTTGTGTCTCTAATCAAACTTTTCGACGTTGCCGCGCTCTGGTGGTCAACAGACACAGTTGTTGTTGAATCGCCGTCGAGTACTGGTGTCTATTGGACGCTTAACCGCTAATTTACATTTTAAAGTGTTTAATTTGTTATTTATTGAAGTGACTTTTTTATGTTTAAAAACGCCTTTACGCATATCCGTTTCACGGTAAATAATTCGCTTCGTTACTTCTTTTTTACGCGCACCTTTTTTTTACAGTCCACTAATACGCCGAAATTTATTTCTATTCATTCTTCCTAATCTCCTTTAAGTTTACCTGCAGGTATTTTATTTTATTTTTTTTTCTTTGTCCTTATTTGTTTGTCCAACCCTTTGATCCCATTCCTATCAGCAGATTACAACTGCAGTGGAAAGCACGTAAGTGAGATACTTTATTTTATTTCATTTTATTTTTTAATATATTTTCTGCATAAACTGTTGAGATTAAGTGATGAACACGCACACGCACATGGCGTCTACCCTATATTGTAGAGAATTAAAAATTAAGTAATTGAGGTGATTTAAAAAAAAATGGTAGAACCAGTTTTCGAGAAAATCGGAAAAAAGTGAAAAATGACACGAATAAACTACTACATCTGGTTGACCGATTTTGATGAAAATGTTCGTGTCGGGTCCGGTAGTGGTGTGTAACTTAAGTTTCAAGTTCGTACAATGTTCCGTTCTTGAGATATTATGTAAACACTCAAACACACACACACACAGACCAATCGCTAAAAACACGTTTTTTGGGTTCAGGAGTCTGAAAACGTGTAGATACGGTGAAAACTCAATTTCGAAAAACCGGCATGATAACAATACTTTCCTTCCTATATATTCATATAGGCAAGAGAAAGTAAAAACTGCCCGGACGTGACAATTTTGTACCGAATATTCTAAAAGCAAGTTACCCTTTGTGGGTAATGACGTAATTCGAATGTGGGTGGGTATATTTGTATATTCCACACCTTTCATTTCCGTTCAGTGAAAAAAAATAATTTACAGTAACCTCGTTGTTTTTCTTCAGCACATATTAGGCTTTCTGCAGATATTCAATCACATAAACGAGCAGGATCGTTGTCGTTTTCATCTATCGGATTTGTCATTTCGTTACCGCATGCGTTAAAAACCTGCAACTTTTGTTCAAATAATTCTATGTATATCGCTTAGTATAGCGGTAATTAGTGATTTTCTGTGTTTTTTCTTTTCATGAATTTTTTTTTTAAATTTCAGATTTAGTAATTAACGATAAAAGTGTATTTAATAATATACTCGTAGCCTATACAGGTATATAGAAAATTGAAAGATCTACAACTTTTATACATTTTATACTTTTATACAAAAAAAAAATATTTTTTCTTTAAGTCTCGTGGGTGGGGTTATAAAAAAAGTTAAAATTTTAAAGTTGCACCTTGTAGTTAACTTTCCACGCTGGCCGCGAAATTTATCATGTTAATTAAGTGCCTACAGCATTATACAAGCAACATAAAATTGATTCTTAATTAAAAATACGTATCAGCGTAACCAAAATTAGAAATTTATGTAACCAACTCATTCAAAACACATGCAAATGTGGTTGTACTGATGTAAAAGATTGTATTCACGGAAAGCGAGTGTTAATATTTTTGTGTTTCAGAGCAGGTAACATAATTTTTAACAGACACGTTCTTTAACTAACAATCGTTAAAAGTGAAAAGTTAATTAATTACAGATTCTAAACGAGAAGAATGTTGTTGAAGTTATTTTTAGTGGTACATTTGTACATAACCAGCTTCAGTGAAGCTTGTAAGAATTCTAACAGTACAGGTAATAGAAATGCACCTTGTGGTGCACTGGAAAATATATATTACTATCCGAACCCAGTGACTTCATTGTATAATTGTGTTCGAATACACGAGCAAGCAATTTGTCAACATCCTGCCGTACTTGTGATTTCAAAAACGCCGAATCAAGTCGCGCCAGGATATCCAGCTCTTCCATTAAACCCGCCGTATGTAGATTATTACCTGACCAATTATTGCTGCCAAACAGAAAAACCGATCATTATTCCAGCCCAATGTACCAGTAATATAATTCCTTTGGAAAAATCTCGTGATAATCCTGATTGGCATTGGTGGGGATTAACTACCACATTTTGTACCGAAACATCGTTGAGAGGTTATTGTATACCATTTTCAATAGGGTGGACAAAAGGGGATGATAACTTATGTGAAAACTTTCCTCCCGCCCTTGAATTCAGATCAGTGCACACGGGTTGGAACTGTGTTAAAGTGTACTCGGAACCAAATTGTAACGGTAAGTCTATTAAATTGTCTCCAGATTTGAATGGTAAGGACCACGATATGATTTCAAGCATTTTTCCATCGCGGCTTCGGTCAGTTTCACAATGCCATTATTAATTTGCAGAACATTTCAAATATTATTTTTTAACAGACAAAAGTTATTTGATTTCAAATACATACTTTATTATATACAATTACTAAGCGATTAAAAAAATAGTGTTTGTGATGTATTTTGATTAAGCGTGTTAGAAGCATAATGTAGAAATGTGTAACTAAAGTATTGTAACCGTAAGTGATCCGCCAACCGTACTTGCACATATGTTTAAATTGAAACGACATAGGTTTTTCTCAACAAATGTTGTTGGTCTATTAGTAGATATTATTAAATATAAGAACCCGCATGAAAATGGACCGACGGTAGTTGAAGAATGGTTGCCAGATCGCTGCCAGCACATTCATGTAAGTCGGCAAGAATTTTTAGAGGTCTCCGTAACTAGCCGTCTTAAGCTTTTTAGCTGTAGGTTCCGAATGAATCGAATTTCATTACTGTGTTATGATCTTTAGGTCAGTTGCGCGCGCGCATAAAGTTTTTGCGTTTGACGACGAATTTCTTTTTTCACATTGACGACATAATATGTTTTTTATTATTTTGTTATAAAATACAGAATTTTAGCTTTAATTTCATAAGTTACAGAAGTAAAAAATAGTAATTTGACTTTAAAATATGACTAAAAATGTTATGTTTCTTCCATAACGTACCCAATGCGGTGATCCACACGTTCGGGCTCTGTCTGTCTAGAACTCTTACTCTTTGAAATGACAAACAAACCGTTCACGTTACAATAAATGTTTTTGTTTTGAACATATCGCTTGAACAGTGTTTTATTTATTCCCCACAAACAGGAATATGACATTGACGTGGCAACGTTGGTGTTTGGGGGGCTGTTGCCATAGGACCATTTTCATGCGGACTACTCTAGAAACATTGAAAAACTTTTAAAAAATTGCTAAAACTATTGAACTACATTACTTTATAAAATATTACGGGTAAATATTACGCTTCCACCTGCAAACTGTTTCTAAGGTAACAGATATTTTACGTAGTATAAATGAACTCGTGGGAATCTAGCGTCAAAATAATTTTTAACTTTACCAAACACTAAATTATAACCGAACTTAATTCAGCAATACCTACTTGGTCTCGGTTTATACATTGCCTAAGATATAGGGGATCGTTAGGCAGCTTCCACACCATTGCAACGCAATTCGGCAACAGACTCAACCAACTAGCTGCGTTCGTAGGAGCATTCTCTTCTGCGCAATGTGTCAGATCCAACAAACTAGTCGGATACGATTGGGCAATCCGGTCGTACAATAACTAGTTTCATCAGTTGCATTTCAAATTTATACGCGTATATATATAAATATATAGTCGACTCCAGAGTTTATGTAAAAGTAAAAATGAAAAGCTACGAGAGCAAGATGTTGCTGGGGTCATTCTGTTCATAGATTTAAATTTAACTGGATCTCGTTGTTCCTTTACAGCCACAAACAGTATAAGTTTAAAATTGTTCACAAAATATGGGTGCACCCAATGACGTCTTTTCTTATTTCTTCTTCTTAGGAACCGTCATAACATTATAATTATCAATGTAAAGATTCCATTGCGACTGTGGATTCGGTTGGATAGATGTAAAAACGTTTGCATGCAACTGGTTGCATTCATCTATAAGCATGAGTTGCGTTGCACTAGCGTGAAAGCTCCCTTAGTAGACTTACAAACATATAACACAAAAAGTTAAAAACCAAATAGAAAAAACTCACATTTGCCTGGTAACTAAGTAGGCAAACGAAAGAAAAAGCCTTATAAACAATAGCTGGAAAAACGAAGCTTGGAAAAATGTATGACTGTAAAACATGAAATGTTGTCTTCTTGTGTGGTTTCCGGGCAGATACCTTCAGGGGAAATTTCCGGTCACCTTGGCTTAAACTATTCCCATCACACTTTCTTTAGGCTGTGGACTAGCGAAAAAGGACAAAAAATAATGCAATTATTTTCGTGACTTCGTCTTTTTTCCTTATTTTTATAAATTTCTATCTTATTTACAAAAGCTAATCCAGTTTCTGAATGTACGAGGTGGCATTGGGGCAAAGATTTATATGTCGTTGCTTTCGTCATATTTCTTCACGTTATTTTCTATTCTGAAGTCCAGCTTTGGCTACGCCTTTCTTCCTCCTCATTTCTTCTAGATTAAGCTGAAGCCTCATGAACATAATGTCTGATCTGTCAGCTTCTTTCTTGAAGTGGATGTTATCAGGTAGTAAAGGAATTATCTGACCGCAAGGGTCCGAAATTTCTCCCGACCGCAATGGTCCTTAATTCTTCCTGTATTTATGAAAATTCCTTTTTTAATGTAAATACTGGAATCAATAAACTAACACTAAATTTTAAAGCAAAATGATTTGGTGCATAATTAACTGAAGAACCGAAATTTCAAAAAATGGAAGTTTGATGCAGGAATGATCTACGGCAAAGCAATTTTGATATTGACATATATTATTTTCCTTGCACTTTTTCTTTGTACTTGTACAGTATAATTGCCTTTTTGATCATAGCTTTATATTTAAAAAAAATGTATTTTAATTCCTTGATATCAAGTTTTTTTTCTATTCGAAGACTATAATGTACAGTAAATAAGAAATTTCCTTTCGAGAGTGGCGACAATGAATAAAACGGTCTTTCAGAAAATAATCCTGTAAATGTGGAATAAATATGTGAATGCTTATCTAAATCAGCGATCCAGGAGGTTCTACTGTATTCCTTTATTAAGTTAAAAATAACAACTAAGTTTTTGTAAAATCATATATTTTATAAGAAATTATTAAAAATTATGCAACACTAACAAGCGATATATAATAAGAAGTACGTCACTTATCCAGGAGGAATATAGTGAATTTTAGGTTAAGCTTACATTAAAAAACTTTTTTCATGAAACAATGTTTACTCTGTTATGTACAATAAATTATTATGAATAAATTGGTTTGTTTTATGTAATTGTCATTTATTTTTGCGTGAATAAATAAGTGAACTGCCCATTACGAGCAGGTGGAGAGTCAAATTATTTGCACTCCATCTGCTAGTTCCAAGGCTACAAAAAAGAAACTTTGTTTCTTACCACATGATCAGCTAATTATGTGGCTGAAGCATTTAGAAACAGAAGAGGTTGAGGTGTAAAGTATACAAGTCAAGATTTATCACCTCTGAGAATAGTGATGTTCATTATACAGCGAAAACCTGTGGTGAAGAAAGGGAAGAAGTCATGTGCAAGTTGGAAGATAGTTGCTTTTCGGAAGGCTTGGCATGATGATAAGCATATTTTTCAACTCGGTGAGGAAGGTATTGTAAACCACCTCATTCCGTATTACTTTCTCTTGCCTATATGAATATATAGGATATATATATATTATATAGGATAATTATATACACTTTTGTCGTAAAATGCATACTAAGGCCGAAATGTTAAAAAAATCGATTTTTCTCACGTTTTCGTGAGAAAAAAAAAACAGAAAATCGCAAATTACCGCTAAACTAAGCGTTATACAAAAAAATGTTTGAAATAAAAGTTATAGGTTTTTAAATTCTCTACAACTTTTATTATATAAGTTTTTGCGCTAAAATTTATATTAAAGCCGTAATCTTAAAAAAACAACGTTTTTACGTGAAAACACCCTCACCAAGAATTTCAGCAAACATGGCGCCTACCCTATCTCGTAGAGAATAAAAAATTGAGTAAATGAGGCGATTTTTAAAAAAAATCGTAGCACCAATTTTTGAGAAAATCGCAAAAAAGTGAAAAATTATACGAATAAACTACTACTTCTGGTTGACCGATTTTGATGAAAATGTTCGTGTCGCGTCCGGTAGTGGTATGTAACTTAAGTTTCAAGTTTCAAGTTCGTACGATGTTCCGTTCTTGAGATATTCTGTTCACACACAGACACACACACACACAGACACACACACAGACCAATCGCTAAAAACATGTTTTTTGGGTTCAGGGGGTCTGAAAACGTATAGATCCGGTGAAAACTCGATTTCGAAAAATCGACATGAAAACAATACTTTCCTTCCTATATATTCATATAGGCAAGAGAAAGTAATACATAAAATAACATAAAGATAACGCAGTATTTACACCCTTCTTTCACAGTATCCTGTATAGTTTTTCTTTAATATTACCATCTCTGTGAAACAGATCTACCTCTCCATTTATTTCATTGGCTGCAGCTATATATCTATTGATTGGAGCTATTTTACTTTTTAAGGTTCCAGAAAACAGCCTGAAACTTCTTAAAGCTGTGCAAGGCACCGCTTAATTAAGCGGTGCCTTCCACAGCTTTAAGGAGTTTAAGCCCATCTTAGGTTGGTTTTCATTTTGCATCATTTACTCATGATTAAAATTAGGTTATATTATTCATTATTTGTAGTGTGAAGAGAAAGTGGTGTGAGTGTTTAACACCAATTTTTTTCCGCATTGATAACTCAGTAAATACATACAGCAAATATACAAGTAAAATCGCCACGGACTCAAAGTAGAGTTTCGAGTATTTAAAAATTGCAGCAACGTGGGAGTCTCGTCAATATTGCCACCTTTTTTCGGTTTATTTCTGTTTTTGGTAAACAAATAATAAATCTTCTTTTGCAACTTATAACTGCCACATATTATATTTACTACTTTAGCACAATACATTATTGCGGTTGTAATTTACTACTAGAAAATTACAATTAAACTGCGGCTTTAATATTCATTGAATTAATTTCTTTTTATCAGATAATTTAGTTTGATAAATTAGTCTTGATTAATATGTGATTGATTTAATTAACTTTAATTAAGTCTTTCACAATTTTCCTAAACACAACAATCAACTCACTACCTGCAACTAAAAAAAAAAAATTTGAACATTATGGACCTATATTTATTTCGTCCATTCTTTTTCTAAATTTAAGGAAGGCATTGTAACTAGGTTAGTATAATTAACAATATGAGACCAGGATACAGCTGCTCTGAAAATCGTTTATTACTTTCTCTTGCCTATATGAATATATAGGAAGGAAAGTATTGTTTTCATGTCGATTTTTCGAAATCGAGTTTTCACCGGATCTATACGTTTTCAGACCCCCTGAACCCAAAAAACTTGTTTTTAGCGATTGGTCTGTGTGTGTGTGTGTATGTGTGTGTGTGTGTGTGTGTGTGTGTGTGTGTGTGTGTGTGTGTGTGTGTGTGTGTATGTGAACAGAATATCTCAAGAACGGAACATCGTACGAACTTGAAACTTGAAACTTAAGTTACATATCACTACCGGACCCGACACGAACATTTTCATCAAAATCGGTCAACCAGAAGTAGTAGTTTATTCGTATAATTTTTCACTTTTTTGCGATTTTCTCAAAAATTGGTGCTACGATTTTTTTTAAAAATCGCCTCATTTACTCAATTTTTTATTCTCTACGAGATAGGGTAGGCGCCATGTTTGCTGAAATTCTTGGTGATGGTGTTTTCACGTAAAAACGTTGTTTTTTTAAGATTACGGCTTTAATATGCATTTTAGCGCAAAACGTTATATAATAAAAGTTGTAGAGAATGTAAAATTCTACAACTTTTATTTCAAACATTTTTTTGTATAACGCTTAGTTTAGCGGTAATTTGCGATTTTCTGTTTTTTTTCTCACGAAAACGTGAGAAAAATCGATTTTTTTAACATTTCGGTCTTAGTATGCATTTTACGACAAAAGTGTATATAATTAAATTTATAGAAAATTAAAAGATCTACAACTTTTGTTTAAAGCATTTGTCTCTACAGAGCCTAGTTTAGCGTGAAAGCGTGATTTTCCGTATTTTTAAGCCAAACTGAGTTCGATTGTCATTTTGCGTCATTCACTCATGATTAAAATAAGGTTATGTTTTTGAGGTTAGTTTTTGTTTATTTCTAATATTTTATTAATAATGTTAGGTTTATTATTAATTATTTGCATTGGCAAGAGAAAGTTGTGTGAGTGTTTCACACCAGATTTTTTTTCTTTTGTCATGTCAATTTTAGAATTTGGTTCAGTTATTTGTAGTCCATATTATGCTGTTCACATTCATGCCATTGAACTATTTCAGATAAAATTCCTCCCGTATCTACTTCTTTGCAATTCCATGTAATACTTAAGTAGATACGTTTGAAACGCAAACACTGGAAAATAGGCGTCGATTAGCTTCACTAGTAATATATTTGAAACGATTATTGTGTAGTGAAATAAACGATCCTTGTACGCTTGGAAAATACCTTTTTGCGTCCCAAGTTTTTATAACCGTTCAAAATATATGTTTCATACAAATCTTCCTCCACTAATTTTGCAACTTATTGGCCAGTTAACTGCTTGATAATTATTTGTAATATCATGGACAGAAATGCGAATGTAAATCCATTTCTTCAGAGCCGACCATCGTATAGTTCAGCCATTCTTCAGTCTTTCAAGACGTAAGTTCTCAACCAACTCCACATTATGTGTAGTAATTACTTTCTCTTGCCTATATGAATATATAGGAAGGAAAGTATTGTTTTCATGTCAATTTTTCGAAATCGAGTTTTCACCGGATCTATACGTTTTCAGACCCCCTGAACCCAAAAAACATGTTTTTAGCGATTGGTCTGTGTGTGTGTCTGTGTGTGTGTCTGTGTGTGTGTGTGTCTGTGTGTGTGTCTGTGTGTGAACAGAATATCTCAAGAACGGAACATCGTACGAACTTGAAACTTGAAACTTAAGTTACATACCACTACCGGACGCGACACGAACATTTTCATCAAAATCGGTCAACCGGAAGTAGTAGTAACTTAGTTTATTCGTATAATTTTTCAGTTTTTTGCGATTTTCTCAAAAACTGGTCCTACGATTTTTTTTAAAATCGCCTATTTTACTCAGTTTTTTATTCTCTAGAAGATAGGGTAGGCGCCATGTTTGCTGAAATTCTCGGTGAGGCTGTTTTCACGTAAAAACGTTGTTTTTTTAAGATTACGGCTTTAATATAAATTTTAGCGCAAAAACTTATATAATAAAAGTTGTAGAGAATTTAAAAACCTACAACTTCTGTTTCAAACATTTTTTTGTATAACGCTTAGTTTAGCGGTAATTTGCGATTTTCTGTTTTTTTTCTCACGAAAACGTGAGAAAAATCGATTTTTAACATTTCGGTCTTAGTATGCATTTTACGACAAAAGTGTATATAATTAAATTTATAGAAAATTAAAAGATCTACAACTTTTGTTTAGAGAATTTTTCTCTACAGAGCCTAGTTTAGCGTGAAAGTGTGATTTTCCGTTTTTTTTAAGCCAAATTGAGTTCGATTTTCATTTTGCGTCTTCCACTCATGATTAAAATAAGGTTATGTTTTTGAGGTTAGTTTTTTGTTTATTTCTAATGTTTTATTAATAATGTTAGGTTTATTATTAATTATTTGCATTGGCAAGAGAAAGTTGTGTGAGTGTTTCACACCAGATTTTTTTTGTTTTGGATCTCTATCATGATTAATTTATTAGTAATATACAGGGTGATTCATGAAGTTCTCCCCCCACTTCTACAGCACATTGTACTAGTAAAAATAATGAAAAAATGTTATATAAACATAGGTCCGAAAACGCTTCGTTAGCGAGTTACAGCTAGCGAAAGTTTCGCCTGGATTTCAGTTCACCAGGTGAAATGAGGTCTTCCTGGAATTGTGGTAAGGTAGATTAAGGGGCGAATTCAATCATTTCTTATGGTTTTTGATCTGATAAATTGAATAAAACAGGTCCCAGAACTGTAAGTTAAATAGTTTTTGAGAAAACCAGTGTCAAATGCAAAAAATGGAGTGAAAATCACATTTTTTCATCTTTGGGCAAGAATAACTTTGTTATTTCACCAAGAAACAGTTAAAAATTTTCAATAAAAAATGTAGAAAATTTTATTCTGAACAAACCGGTGTAAATAAAGTACACAGAAAGCGAATAGTTTTTGAGAAAACCAGTGTCAAATGCAAAAAAATGGAGTGAAAAAAACACATTTTTTCATTTTAGTTTTTCCGGTTAATTTTACTTTGTACTCTTATGAATAAAAACTCATTTAATCAAACATCTATTCGCTTTCTGTGTACTTAATTTACACCGGTTTGTTCAGAATAAAATTTTCTACATGTTTTATTGAAAAATTTTAACTGTTTCTTGGTGAAATAACACAGTTATCCTTGCCCAAAGATGAAAAAATAAGTTTTTCACTCCATTTTTTGCATTTGACACTGGTTTTCTTAAAAACTATTTAACTTACAGATCTGGGACCTGTTTTATTCAATTTATCAGATCAAAAACCATAAGAAATGATTGAATTTGCCCCTTAATCTACCTTACCACAATTCCAGGAAGACCTCATTTCACCTGGTGAACTGAAATCCAGGCGAAACTTTCGCTAGCTGTAACTCGCTAACGAAGCGTTTTCGGACCTATGTTTATATAACATTTTTTCATTATTTTTACTAGTACAATGTGCTGTAGAAGTGGGGGGAGAACTTCATGAATCACCCTATATGTGTAAAATCTCTGTGTATAATACTGTTTTATGTATATTTAATTCTGTTTGCATTATTGACTGTTTTTGTTTATATTCTTCTTTTATTTTTATTTTTGTATGTTTTTTTTGCTCTGTAATGAAATATTGTTTCTGTATTTGGGCCGTAGTTTACCTGTTGTAAACTGTTCAATTCAAATAAATAAATAAAGAAATACTCACAAAAATCGAGCACGGGTTCCGACAGTATATGCCAGCCAACTGTTATTTCCCAATGCTTAGAAAACTGGTTAAAATTAATTTACAGGGAAAAATTTAATTTGCTTTAGTTTGTGAGCAATGTGTTAGTTTGTGAATAATGTGCTTTTGTCAGTTTGTAGGTTAACGTTTGATCGTAGTTTTGTGTTTCTCTTACAGTTGTCATGTTCCGTCTGCGAAGTCATCAAAGCGTGAAGCTAATCGTCTACGGCATGACGCTTGCTGGGTTTCTGAGTCATACCGATAATACCAAACTCTCAACACTTGTAATGATTTTGATCTCACGTTTGGGGCTTTCAATCTAGTTTTTTAAAGTCCTGACACAAATTCAATCGAATCTTTTGTTGATCCTGTTTGAGAAGGCAAGGAACAAACTGAGCGGCAACACGACTCATATGCAAATCCTCAGTGAGAATCCGCTAGCACGACTTCAACTCACGCCTGTCTTTTCAGAAATTTCGTCGACGTGAAACGGCGATCCTCTTTGATTATCAGGCCGTTTTTTTTTTTTAGTTTTTATCGTTTCGAAATATTGAAGGGCGCCCAGAACGAACATGTTCTTTTGTACTCATCTCGTTGTCGAGTTTTCAAGCAGGGAAGAAAATTTTAAACACATCACTCCGTGTTCTTTTAAATCAACTTCGTATATGGAACATGACAACAGTAAGAAAAACATAACGTTACGATCAAACTTTAACCGACAAACTGACGCCGTCTGGGCAGTTGTTTGTTGAAGGTCTCTGCTCATTCTATCTGGTAGGAGAAGCCTCTACTACGTCTACGAATGACAGCGCACTCTGGGTCCGGTTGTTTTTTGGTCTCCTCTCGTAAGCGTTGATGTTTAGACTTTATTTTATCCCTACACATTCTATAAGTTACTCTTTTGTTAGAGTTCGTTGATCGAGTATTGAAAAGTCAAAATGTATAAGTTCCACCCGGTAGTTAACACTAAACGTAGGTATACATCTACTTCGGAGTTTATGATGGTATTTAATTATGCCTACAGCAAGAAATGATGAATAAATAGGTTTTTCTTAATTAAAAATACATCATCAGCGTAATTTTATTCTAAATAAAAGACAACTTTCAAGGAAAATTCAATTTTCATTCTGCTATTGCATAAGACAGTTTCCATTTAAACAGGTTTAAAATTTTCAGTGTTTCAGTGCAGTTGAACATATTTTTACCATTAACTTTGTGACACTAATATCGATAAAAGTGAAAAGTTAATTAATTACAGACTATAAGCAAGAAAAATGTTAGTTAAGTTAATTTTAATATTACAGTTGTTCGTGACAATCGTACGTGGACAATCGTACGGTCCACTGACCTCGGCGAAAATATCACTTAAATGTACCCAAGTGTATCAGGAAAGAAACTGTATGAGTCCTGATGTATTCCTGACATCGACCACCGTGAATAATGGCGGAACACAATATTTGCCTCAACCATCAGTCCCGTTTGGATACTCTGCTCCGATAAATTATTGCTGTCGAATACAAAATCCGTTGATTCAGCCTAACATTTGCAGCAACACTATTATATGTCCGGAGGAGCAAAACCTTGATGTCGAGTGGGTAGACGAAGAACCTTTTGTAATATTTTTTACCGAACAAAATTGGCATGGTTATGCTAAAGTGTATCCGGTGAGCACTAAATCAGGAGGTAAATGTTTCAATACTCCCACAGAGTACCGATATAGATCAGTGCACACGATGGCCGACTGTGTAAAAGTATATAGTGAAAAAAATTGTTACGGTGACTCTTATAAGTTTGATAAAGGCAATTGGAATAAACATCAAATTGCTGGCAGTGTTTTTAAGTCGGTAATCAAGTCAATAGGATCATGCTAATTAGATGGAAGTTTCTAAATATTTTAGAGAATCTGGTGTAATCATGTTAAAAAAGTCAATGTTTACAATGGTTTCAAAAATTAAAAGATTACTTTAAGTCGATTTATTTATTTAATAAAAAAAGTCCATGATTATTCCGGACTATCTATTTGTAACTTCACTTTTTACTGTCTCTTGCCTATATGAATATATAGGAAGGAAAGTATTGTTTTCATGTCGATTTTTCGAAACCGAGTTTTCACCGTATCTATACGTTTTCAGACCCCCTGATCCCAAAAAACATGTTTTTAGCGATTGGTCTGCGTGTGTGTGTGTGTGTACAAAATATCTCAAGAACGGAACATTGTACGAACTTGAAACTTAAAACTTTAGTTACATACCCTTACCGGACCCGACACGAACATTTTCATCAAAATCGGTCAACCGGAAGTAGTAGTTTATCCGTATAATTTTTCACTTTTTTGCGATTTTCTCAAAAATTGGTGCTACGATTTTTTTTTAAAATCGCCTCATTTACTCAATTTTTTATTCTCTACGAGATAGGGTAGGCGCCATGTTTGCTGAAATTCTTGGTGAGGGTGTTTTTACGTAAAAAAGTGTTTTTTTAAGATTAGGGCTTTAATATGTATTATAGCGCAAAAATTTACATAATAGAAAATGTAGAAAATTTAAAATTCTACAACTTTTATTTCAAACATATTTTTGTATAACGCTTAGTTTAGCGGTAATTAGCAATTTTCTGTTTTTTCTCACGAAAACGTGAGAAAAATCGATTTTTTTAAGATTTCGGCCTCAGTATTCATTTTATGACAAAAGTGTTTATAATCAAATTTATAGAAAATTAAAGGATCTACAACTTTTATTTAGAGCATTTTTCTCTACAGAGAGTAGTTAAGTGTGAAAGAGTGATTTTCCGTATTTTTAAGGCAAACTGAGATCGATTTTCATTTTGCGTCTTTCATATATATGATTAAAATTAGGTTATGTTTATTGAGGTTGGTTTTTTTTTATTTCTAATGTTTTATTACTAATGGTAGGTTTATTGTTAATTATTTGCATTGGCAAGAGAAAGTTGTGTGAGTGTTTCACACCAGATTTTTTTAATTTTAAAGCCAAAAATTTGATAAGAAATAGTCATCATCCAATTAGCTGCAGGAAATCTAACCAGATACCTGTTTCTTTGTGTTTTCACCCTTATCTGTCTACGCCTCATCCTTTCAGTTATTAACTCAAACATTTTTACATGTGAAAGAATGTTTGTAGGACATTATGACATTCACCCTGTTACTCTGTTGTTCTATTACCTCAGTCAGAGTCTTCTTTTCCGATATTAGTACTGAAAGTAATTTCAAGGAAATTTTTTTGGAAAATTATTTGTTTCTTTAATTGCAGTAGTTATGTCTCAACATATCAGTTACGTCAGTTATGTCTCACTGCTTAAAGGTCATCTGATCCTACATGATACTTTATAAAATAATATTTTTAAAATTTCAAATTGTAAAAAAAAAATTTTTTGGTTTTTGTTTTTATTAAAAAAGCTGGCTAAAGGATGTCACAGTAATATTATTTCAATTTAAATTAAGTTATTTTGTTATTTTAAATTTAAATAAATATGTTGTAAATAAATAAATTAAAACAAATTAATAAAATAATTATAAAAATTATAAAATTATAAAAATAATAATTAAATAAATAAATTAAAATAAATAAATAAAATTATTCATAAAACTACACTTGTTTTTTTATGAAAATATAAAAATTGATTTTAATATTTCTGGGTGAAATTAATTTTTATTCAAAATCACATGAAGTAAGCCTTTTGTTGAAAATTGAGAAGTTAAAAAAATTGGTGTAATATTTATTTTTTAGAAATATGGTGCTGTATAATATTTTATTATTTTGAAAAATTTTATTGTATTGTATTTTAAGATTATTATAAATTAAACTGTTATTAATACTAATTGTAAATGAAATTATGTACAGAAATAAAGAATAATAATTATTATTATTATTATTATTATTAAAAAAATTTAGAATAACATAAAAATAACTGTAAGAAAAATCTTAAAATTCTTACAGATAAAATATAAATTAAAATAAAAAATATGTCGGCATACCTACAACAAAATGAAAAAATTACATTATTAGAAGTGCGATAAAAAATAATAAAATAAAATATTACAAAATGTGAACTTAAAATGTTTGATAGGAATCAATTTTTTTCTATATAAATTAAAAATATATATAATTTTATTAGGAATATAAATATAATATCTAATATTCTTTATTTTACAGTAAGATTTAATTTATTTTTTAACTAATTTATTAAACAATAACGGATGCCTAGTTAGGGAGATTTGTTTGAAATTCTTCATTGTGTTTATAAAGGAGGGATGGATCTGATAACAAATTTAAAAATTTAGGCACAGTGTAAGAATCCAGTCGATTACTATAAATTTTGTTAGGGAAACTGTGATTAAATGTTTTGTTCTCTAGTTTATAATCAGTAACCGCTAATTTTCGATAATCAGTATGATGAAAATTTTAAATAAAATTTAGGAAATGTAACAAACCTTTCACGAACAAGATTTCAATTTTCAAAAACATTTTATTAGAGCTGCCTTAAATAAACCAAGTTTATACCCAAGTAAAGTAATATATAAAGAATTTAATGTAATGACAGTGAGACAGACATATATTAAAAAAATTATTTTGTATATAAACAGAAAGAAGGATATCTTTCAATGTAGAACTAACTACACCATACGATTCTCGCTCTACAAGATTTAATGTTTATATTATAAAAAATATAAAACTAAATGTGTGTAGACGTCAGGGAAATTACTATAGCGGTTTTCTAATAAATCAAATTCCTTAAGAATTTATTATCGCAGATTAATAAAAAATCTTGACACAAAAATATAGGCTTGGGCGAGGAAAAAATTTTATTTTAAGCTCATATTTAGTAACCTGTGAAATTTATCCTGTCGTTTTCAATAAATTTCAAACAGAATTTTAAAACCACTAAATTTTTTGAAAAATATGAAAAACTTTATTTGTGGGACGTATACTGTTCGTCTTATAAAAACATAGAAGTGCTATTATCCGGTTATGAAAAGTTGTCAATAGAAATGGGTATCGTAGGGTTTTCGGCAAACGATTTCAAATCAAAAATATTAGAAAAGTCTACACATTGGAACTAAACAAGATTTCAAAAAAGTAAAAAATTGGATGCAGGTACGGATAACGTCTATAAACCTAAAGTACCGTGGTTCACAGTCGCGATGAAAAGCGTTTAATGTGTAAACCTCTACTGGCATCAATACTGAAGTTTTAACAGAACGATATGTAAAAGTGGTAGTTTTGAGTGATTTTAATGTAAATCTTGCTGTTCAAAATAAAATGGCTGAAGAGTTTAGGGATATTGTGGAGATGAACAATCTTGATATAAAAGTTAAAGGTTATACAAGAATTACTAGTCGCTCACAAACCATAATAGATAATATTTTAACAAATATGGAAAGTTGTCAGGTTAGGTTAAGGGGTTCAGAGCTCTCTGATCACGGCTACCAAGTATTTGAGATTCAGGATTTAGGTAGTCATGTCCCAAATCAAAAAAAATATTAAAGAATTTAGGCAGGAAGACCGAGGGAATATTAATTGTTTGTTACGCAGTTTATCCAAAGAGGATTGGAAGACGGTTTTCAATTCTTCTGACATTAATCAAAAATATCATAATTTTATTGAAACATTAAAATTTCATTATAATAATAGTTGTCCAATTAAAAAGAAAGATGTAAAAAATATTGTCAGTGAAACAGATGAGTGGGTCACTGGGGAAATTTTGAAAATGAGGTCTGAAGTTAGAGATGTATACTCAGATTTTTTTTCACATAGGACTACCTTTAACGAACAAAGGTACAAAACTATTAAAAAACATTATGCCACAGATGTCCAGAGAGCTAAATGCAAAAAAACTGCTGAAGTCCTTCATAAATCACTAAATTTAAACTCTGCAATATGGGAAATAATAAATAAGAATCGAGGTGTAGTTAGCAACAAAAGTTTTACTGACATACTTAATATTGTTAACAAAAACAATGAACTTATAGAGAATGGTGTAGAAATTTGTAATTATTTTAACAAATATTACCAGGAAGTAGCTTTAAAACTTAAACAACAGATTAAGGAAACAGTGGGATGTCATGATCCAAAAGGTAACAAGGTAGTAAATCAATTCTTATTTAGCCTAGTTTCAAGTGAGTAATTAGAATCAGTTATTGATAGTTTGAAACGTAAGAAAACATGTGGGTTAGATGGGATTTCTAGTATAATTGTTAAAGAATGTAAACATCTTTTAATTACTCCTCTCCTTCATTTGATTAACTTCTCACTCGAAGCAGGTGTATTTCCAAACAAACTGAAGGAGGCTAAAATATTGCCTATATTTAAGAATGGAGGTAGCCAGTTAGTTGAAAATTATAGGCCCATAAGTATTTTAAACATAATCAGTAAAAGTTTTGAAAAGGTAGTATTTATTAGGTTAATCAGTTTCTTGACTGAAAACCTAATCATCTCAGAGGATCAGCATGGTTTCCAAAAAGGTAGATCAACTAAAACTGCAATTGTTTCACTTGTGGAGCAAGTAGTTGATATATTGGATGCCGGGGAGAAAGCATTGGCAGTGTTTCTGGATCTGAGTAAAGCTTTCGATTGTGTTGATCATGAAATTTTATTGAAAACACTAGAGTCATTAGGCGTTAGGGATGTAGAATTGAAATGGTTTCAATCTTACCTTATTAATAGATTACAGTGTGTGGAGTTTTCTAGGGTTGTTAGAGGGAAACTTACAAAGGTTGTATCTGGAAAGCTTGAAGTCAAAGCAGGTGTTCCGCAACGGTCAGTTTTAGGTCCAATTGTGTTTCTATTGTACATTAATAGGCTACCAGAAGTCATACCTAATGGTAGAGCTTTGTTGTTTGCTGATGATACTTCAGTAATCAGTAACATTTTACTGGTGGATGCTCTTGAAGTAAATACACATGTTAACATAGAGTCCGTAGTACAGTTCTTGAATCAAATGTTATTAACAAATTATGGAAAAAAGTGTAAGTATTTGCAGTTCAAAAACAAACTTAACGTTAAAGAAAGTAGAGAAGCGGATGTATTTATTCATAATAATAGTTTAGAGCATGTAGAAACAGTGAAGTTCCTGGGCGTATCTCGAGATAGATTTTTGTCTTGGGACTTCTATACCAATCAAGTTTGTAGTAAAGATCATCTGGGGTATTTGCACTAAAACAAATTGCCAGATTAAATGATACAAAATTACTAATGGCAGCTTATCATGGCCTCATTCTGTCTCATATCCGTTATGGTATTTTAGTATGGGGTAATTCTAGCATGGGTAATATGAATAGGGTTTTTAAAATTCAAAAGAAAGCTATTATTAGGTGTATGGTGGGAGCTAACCAGCTAATCTCATGCAGGCTACTATTTAAGGCGCTTAAATTGCTTACAGTTCCCTCCCTCTACATTTTTGAGGTGATTATGTATGTTAGGCAAAATAATTTTATGCAGAATTTCAATGTTCACAATCATAACACGAGAAACAGGAATGATTATTATAAGGCTAATCACTCCACAAAATTGTTTGAACAAAAACCTACTTATGCAGGGAGAAAATTCATGAATAAATTACCCCAATTTTTAAAATGTTGTGAGGATTTGAATTCCTTTAAAAAAAGTCTGAAAAATACTTGATCGGTGAAACTTTTTATAGCGTACAAGAATTTATTTCTTAATAGTAGTGATGTATTGTGTGATTCTTATATGTATTTCAGGTGTTATATACGCACTCTGATATGTGTACTCCTCCTGGAGTCTCCAGGGCGCAAAAAAAAACTGGCGCCAGCAAATCATTGCACGTGTAAATACGCCTTAAGGTTAGGTTAAATCTAACATTGCTGAAAAGTTTAAAATGGCTGAAAAAATCTGAAATTTCATTGTAAAACACAATTTAAGTATAAGGTAAGTGAAAACAATTTGTTTTATTCCAATTAAAAAAAACATTTATTTTATTATTTTTTGGGTATCCTGGTGATGCCATACAAGGACGAATACAGAGGATTTTAGTCCTTAAAAACCTTTTTTCATGAAGCAATGTTTTTTCTCTTGCGTGTAATAAATTATTATGAATAAATTGGTTTGTTTTATATAATTGTCATTTATTTTTGCGTGAATAAATAAGTGAACTGCCCATTACGGGCAGGTGGAGTGTTAAATTATTTGCACTCCATCTGCTAGTTCCAGGGCTACAAAAAAATAATTCTGTTTCTTATCACATGATCAGCTAATTATGAGACGCACTCTGATATGTGGATAAGGTTGAGGTGTAAAATATACAAGTTAGATTTATCACCTCTGAGAATAATGAAGTTTATTATTCAGCCACCCCTGTGGTGAATGAAGTGAAGGTGTCATTTGGAAGGTAGGTACTTTTCGGAGGACCTGGCATGCTGATAAGCATACTTTTCAACTCAGTGAGGAAGGCAATTGTGTAAGCCAATTCATTCCTCGTTTCACTAAACAAAAAGCTAACCTCAAAAAACATAACGCGCGCGCGCGCGCACACACACAGACCAATCGCTAAAAACATGGTTTTTGGGGTTCTGAAAACGTGTAGATCCGGTGAAAACTTAATTTCGAAAAATCGACATGAAACAATACTTTCCTTCCTATATTATATTTGTATAGGCAAGAGAAAGTAATATATGGCTATCTAAACTTAAGTATCTTCTTTCATTAGCCAGACTGTAGTCTACATTATTAGTCTGTTATGATTGTTCAGGTGTCAATAAAATAAGAAACAAGTCAAAAGAAAATTAATAAACTTTACTTTTACGTATGATAAAATGAATGAAACACATTATACAATTCATAATTATTTGCAATTGATTAAAAAACCGGATTTTTTTTCTACCTTAATAACCTGTATAAAATGTAAAAATTTAAAAACTGATAAGGAACAACAAAATAAATTTTAAATTTTGTTTTAATAAAATACAAAAAAAGATTAACTTTTTTTTAAAAACTGTTGAAGTTAAACAAAAATTAGTTTTTATGTACGAGGGTAGGCTGATAAGTAATGCACACATGCTTGTAGAAGACAACTAAATAAACTTCAGTAGCGCGCCTGGTGGCATGTGGAAGTACTATTTCTCCTCTACAAGTCTGCGCAGTTTGAAGGCGTTGCTTTCATTCAGTTTGTTTTGAGTAGTGGAAGTATGGCGTCGTGTTCTGGTGCTATGTCAACGAGAATTAAACAACGCGAATTGAACAACTTTTGAAGCGCTACCGTGACGAAGGAGACGACTTTCTTTTGAATATTGTGATGGGGGACGAGTCATGGGTTCATCATTACGATCCCGAAGAAAAAAGGCAGAGCGCTGAATATCGTCATCCACATTCTCCTGTTGTGAAAAAGTTCAAAACACAACCGTCCGCAAAAAAAATTCTTTTGACTGTGTTTTGGGATGCTCGCCGAGTTTATGTGACTGATTATCTGGAACGAGGGGCAACGGTAAATTCTGCTCAGTATATACAGACTCTGAAACACCTCCGACGTCGAGTTTGTCGTGTTAGAGGCAACCTGGCGCCAATAATTTTGCAACACGACAATGCTCGTCCACACACTTCGCGTGCAACTGGAGAGGCTCTGAGAAACCTGAAGTTTCAACCAATTTTACACCCTCCGTATTCTCCCGACCTTGCGCCTTGCGATTTTTATTTTTTTCCTCTACTGAAGAGAGACCTTAAGGGTAATCATTACAGCTCGGACAATGAGGTGAAGGCAGCTATTGCGTCCTGGGTTCGAGGAAAGTCGGAAGAATTTTTCAGTGACGGAATGAAAAAACTTGTTAAACGTTGGGAGAAATGTGTAATGCTTAACGGTGACTATATTGAAAAATAAATAGATAATTTGGTAGGTTAAGATTTGTACTTTAATTTGTTATTTACCCCATCTTGCTATTTCTTTTTGTTCGTCTTCTACAAGCATGTGTGCATTACTTATCAGCCTACCCTCGTAATTAAAATATAAATGTAATTTACATAGAAATAAGTTATGATTATTAAAACATTACATGATTTATAAAAAATTTACTCGCCACTCCAGCGGCGCTTCGCGCCGCTTACGTGTCTCGACCTCAGAGGGGTAGGTGGATCAGAACTCATAAGTGGATCAGAACCATTTGCCACAAGGTGAAGTTCGGCCGCTGAAGGGGCTGGGTGGATCGCAATATTTAGAAATTTCAAGATAATTATGAAAGTTTAAAGATGAAGTTTAAAGTTTCAAAATTTAAAATTTGAAGGTTTTAAAATTTTAGGTTAATGGTTAAAGTTTCAAACGTTCAACTTTGAATGTTGTGGTTTGAATGTATGATACTTTGAGATTTTCGTTTTCTCATGCGACCTGAAAATTTTCGGGTTACCAAATTTTTATGTAATTTTCTTCGCTAAATAACGTCGTTAAAAGATTATTTGTATTCCGAAAATTTAAGATAAAGAAATACAACCCCAAACCCAGGGAAGAGGGTGCCACCTGAACATTTTCGGGTTACCAAATTTTTACGTAACTTTAACGCCAAAAAACATGCCGTTAAAAGACTTTTTATATACTAAAATTTGAAATATTTCATATCTTTTGGATAAGGGTAGGACCCCGATTTAAAATTTGGAACATTACCCGTGATCCTACAGGTACGTGTAATTGTTTATAAATATAAATTTTACGAAATAATCCATTTTGAAGGTGTAAAATTTTGTCCCTATTATTCACCGTTAAGGCGATAGGCTAAGGAAATACAACCCCTACCGCAGGCTAGAGGGTGCTAATTGAAAATTTTCGGGTTATCAAATTTTTGTGTAATATTTACGCCAAACAAAATGCCGTCAAAAGGCTATTTGTATTCTAAAAATATAAACATTTCATATCTTTTGGATAAGGGTAGCGACCCCCGTAGGACCCTGATTTAAAATTTGGAAAATTACCCGTGATGCTACTGGTACGTGTAACTGTTTAAAAATATAAATTTGACGAAATAACCCATTTTGAAAGTGTGAAGAAAGAACAACATGCAAACGGCAAACCCCAGAAAGCCGAAATTTAATTTTTTAAGTTTCCTCACCGAAACGGCAAGTTAAGGGCAACGATAGCTATATGGTTTTAAAGTACTTTGCAAAGGGTACAAAAAATATTCTATATAATTTTTCTCTAAGATTCACCGTTTAGGAGATAACAAAATACAACCCCTACCGCAGGCTAGAGGGTGCCAATTGAAAATTTTCAGATTATCAGATTTTTGTGTAATTTTTAACGCCAAACAACATGCCGTTAACAGATTTTTTTATATTCTAAAAAAATTAAAATTTTCGTTACTTTTAGATTAGGGTAGCAACCCCCGTAAGACCCCGATCTAAAATTTGAAAAATTTCTCGTAATGCGGTGGGTACGTGTAATGTGGTCCTAGCAAACGTTTGCCAAAGAAACCCGTTTTTATGGTGTTACAAAAGAACAATTAAAAATTGCAACCCTAAAAAAGCCGAAATTTTGTTTTTTGAGTTTTCTCGCGAAACCGTCAAGTTAAGGGCAACTATAGCTATATGGTTTTAAAGTACTTTGCAAGGGGTACAAAAAATATTCTATATAATTTTTCTCTACGATGCACCGTTTAGGAGATAAAAAAATACAACCCCTACCGCAGGCTAGTGGGTGCCAATTGAAAATTTTCAGTTTATCAAATTTTTGTGTAATTTTTAACGCCAAACAACATGCCGTTAACAGATTTTTTCATAAGTACAGCATCTCATTGTTAGCACATCCACCTTATTCACCAGATCTTGCACCATGTAACTTCTACCTGATTCCTAAGGTGAAATCTGCATTAAAAGGGACAAGATTTGAGTCTGTGGAAGCTGTAAAAGAGAAAGCGGCATCTGTCCTGGAGGAGCTGACAGAAGATGACTTCCAGCACTGTTTCCAACCATGAAAAATTTGCATGGAGCGTTGTAGGGATAGAGAAGGAGCGTATATTGAAGGTGACACTAAGTGATTATGTATTATGTAAATTTTTTACAATGTCAGTCTCATTATTTAATAGCCACACCTCGTATTTTGAATATATTCACAATAACTAACTTTTTGCTTACAACAAGAAATATACTTCAAAGTTGTACTGTGCAATAGTTGAGCTAATAAATCTCTTACTGAAACCGTACTCTCAGAAGTAGTGCGGTTAAATAATTATCAAACTTTAGTGCAAAAATTATTTCTCAAGTATCATAATAATTAGCATGGTATGCGCATGAATGAAGCTGAAACGCTGGTTTGAATTTTTAGAGACTTTACTAAATAAAATGAGGAGTGAGGTGGTTTACTATTGCCTTCATTACTGAATGGAAAAGTTTATTATCAGCATGCCAGGACCTCTAAAAAGCATCTACTTTCCAAGGTGACAATAAGTGATTATGTATAAAATTAAAATAACATTTTTACAATGTCAGTCTCGTTATTTAATAGCCACACGTCGTATTCCTAAAGCGTTAGTAGTTAACTTGGGGTGTCATAAGTTCTAATTCGATGCAATCTTAAAAATTACGTTGATTTTTAGTAAATATTAATATTTCTTTTCTGTGTAGTTTAGTTTTTAGTGCCGCGGATAAAATATATTTTCCAAAACTAAGTTTAAATTTTCCATCAGACTGTACCGAGCGCGTCACAATATTTCCATTTCTTTCTAAATAGCTCTTTCTCACACAGCTGGTGTGCGCATCTGAGAAGCCACTTGTTTTAAATTTGGTTAAACTAATTATTATGTTGACCGATTTTGATGATAATGTTTGTGTCTTGTTCTCTAGTTGATAGTACCTAACTTAAGTTTCACGTTTTAACTTTGTGCAATGTTCCGTTCTTGTGATATTTTGTTCACGCCCACATACACAAAGAATGATCGCTATGAACATGTTTTTTTTTTGGTTCATGGAGGTCTGTAAACGTGTATATCTGGTAAAAACTCGATATTGAACAATCGACATGAATACAATACTTTCCTTCCTTTATTTTCACATAGGACAAGTTAAAAAACTTTTTCGCTATGTCGACAATTTCGGATAATCCGTTGGAAGGGGGGAGGGGTTCTAAGACCAAAAATTTAAATTTAAATTTGTTTTTTTATTCACAATGTGTTGCAATCTGTTCAATTCAGAACAATAAGCAACCTCATTACCCAATGAGATGATGATGTGTATGACGTGTAAATGGTGTAGTCTTGTACAGACTCAGACCGACTATTCGTGAGAGAGTATAGTTAATTGAACTCCAACCATCAAAGTACAACTGTAACCACTGTCTAGTATTCATATCCGTATAAAAGTAACTAACTTTATTAGGATTTGAACCAGGAACCTTCGTCTCCGAAAATCAGCTCTTAAACAGCTGACTCGCGGCGACGGCTTTACCTCTAGACCAACCTGGTGGGTCAAAATTGTAATTAAAAATTATTTTGGAGTCCCTAAAATCAAGGTTAAATGTAAGCAACCATGTTCAGAAATGGTAAATTAGGTGTATTTTGCCCATTTCACATGAAATTGTTGTCAAAGTAATGGAAAGATTTCATGGTAACGCCGCATGTATGGTTGCTGCATCCTTTATTTATCAAAATGGTTTATAAGAATTACAGTTGACCGGTGTAATATTTGTACCTATTAATATGCGTCATAAAAAATATTTAGCTCATTTAATCTAGAAGTCTTCATCATTGGGGGGGGGAGGTTCTATCTTTTTTTTGTATAATCCCTAATGTGTGTACGTTGCAACCTGTTCAATTCAGAACAATAAGCAACCCCGTGACCTAATGAAATGAGGATAATATGTAGACGTGTTAATGGGTGTAGTCTTGTACAGACTCAGGTCGACCATTTCTGAGAGAGTATGGTTAATTGAACCCCAACCATCAAAGTACACCGGTAACCACTGTCTAGCATTCAAATCCGTATAAAAGTAACTACCTTTACTAGGATTTGAACCAGGAACCTTTGTCTCCGAAAATCAGTTGTTAAACAGCTGATTTTGGCGACGACTTTACCTCTAGACCAACCCGGTGGGTTAAAGGGGTTCTACTAAACGACACTTCCGTATAACAATAGAAATAATAATTTTTTTTTTAGTATTTCTGAAGGCAAATCGCCCAACAATTTATTTATTATTAAATACAGTTATTGTATAGTTTCGTAGAAATAATTTTGTATTGCATATAAGCTATGATTGCAATGTATAAAATAATTAATTATATACATTAATTTTAAAACTAGCCATCGCGATGTAATTGCATATGAAAACTTACCAAGTATACCTTCATGTGCAATTAGGTCCTAATCATCAAACCGCGTCCATACATTTTTTAAATTGTATAACTTACTTGTAAGGACAAATTTAAAAATGACCTTGATCGTAAGGAAAGCCGATTTATAAGGTTATGTTACGTCTTTCCGCGTTATCTCCAACAGGTAACTTATCCATTTTCTTACGTTGATTTACTGGAAGCAATTTTTAAAAGTTGTCATCTATGATTTTAATTTGTCCGTCCGTCACACCCAGATGTCAGAAACTACAAGAGATAGCGACAAACGGTTTTTGAATTCGTAATCTACATAATTCGTTAGTGGGCCTAAATTGGCTTTGAAGTTCCGGTTTTTACCGGATGTGGCTCAAAACAGAAGTCAATAAATTAAAGTCAGAAACTACAAGTGAAAGAAACAAATAGTTTCCGGATTCGTAATCTATACAAAAAGTTCGTGGGCCTGGATAGGCTTTCAAGTTTCGGTTTCGACCGGAATTGGTTCAAAACCGGAATTGAAGAAATTAAAGCCGAAACTTGGAAACAAAAATAGTGTTATTCGATTCCACTTAAAGAGTAGATACAGAAATCATTGAAGTTCCGGTTTTGACTGGAAGTGGCCAAAAACCGGAAGTAAAAATTCAGTCAGGAAACTACAGGAGTTAGCAACAAACGGTTTTCGGATTCGTAATCTACACAAAACGTTATTGGAACTGGATTGGGTTTGAGGTATCAGTTTCGACCGGAAGTGACCCAAAACCGGAATTCAAGAAATCAAATTCGGAATTCGGAAATGAAAATAGTGACATTCAATTTCTCTTAAGGGTAGACTGTACTTTGTACCCTGCCAATGTTAAATTTGCTATTTTTAGGTAAATTTTTCACAGGATTGGTAAACGGTAGAGAATGAAACTTTCCTTACTTATAGATGTCGAGTTTCTCTAGCTATTGACATTTTTTTCAATTTAATCTGATGAACCATAAATTTAAAAACAGAATAACGAATATTATAAAATTTTTACAGATTTCTTGTACGGTATTTTACGTATTAATACGTAAAAACAGTCGGACGTTAAACAAAAAAAAAAAAAACGTATTAATAATTTTTGCAGAATTTGAGGAAGTCATAAAAATACCAGAATATGTGCATATGCAAGAAAAATAACTGGTAAAAATTTCAGCCTGGTAGGTTTAATGTTTTCCGAGAAAAATGTACCTAAATGTTAAAAATGTAAATTTTCGGGAACAGACGAAAAACAAAATGCATAACACAAACAAGTGAATTTCCCATCAACAGTTGGTGAGAAAGTTCGGCTGAGATTATTAAAAACAGTAATGCAGATATTTTTAAAGTACTAAAATTCCCTTTACTCTAAAACGATCCGTATAAAATTATGAAAAATATTCGTTCTTGGTGACACCATAATTTTTCTGGGTAAACCTCCTAAAAACGTAATATAAAGTTTTGTGGTTGAACTAGATCTAAACAATTGAAAAATATAAAAAACCGAAAATCTAAATTTTCAGTTAAAACCATCCTACAGTCTCACCTTAAAGAAAAAATACTGAAATCAAAAAAGGTTTTTGCCGTTAGTTAAAGGTAACTTTTTTTAAAAATTGCCCCAGCCATGAGACGCGCGTCTCGTGAAAGGGATTTATTTTTCTCAGAAATTAAATAATTAAACTGATTGTAAATAACCAGTTTAATTGATAATCTAATTTTTCAGTTGGTTACGTGCAACATTTTTTGACATAAGGGTCATAAGTAGGTTCAATTTTAACATATGTGTTGAGTCCCTTTAAAAAAAAATTACGCCTATTCTCTTTTTTACCTTATTATTTCATCATGCGGTCTTGGGTTCGAATCCCATTCAGGCACGGCATATTTTCATACGTTACAAATAATCATTTCATCCTTCACCGTCTGCATTAGCAGTAATTGCAGAAAAGTTGAACGTTAAGCAAAAAAAAAAATTACCTAATTATTTGAATAGTTAACTGAAATAAATCAATATTTATTGACAGATTCGTAATCTTTTGATTATAGAAACTGTCGGAAATATTAAAAAAATTTGTGGGTTAAGCCAGAATTCTTGAAATTGTTCTGTGTTCGTTTAATCGCTTAATCAAACTGACGTGATTTAAACAACACAATTTATCGACTATTTTGTTGGGTTATTGAAACTATCGGAACAATAAAATTTTATGCTTATACCAGAATGTTATGAAATTTTTCTGCAAATTTTCTTCAAATCACATAATCTAACTGACAGAATATGTTTAAATAACACAGTTGTTGATAGTGTTGTCAAAACCTTTGCGTATTTGAAGTTATCGGAAAAAAAAATTCCGATAGCTTTCTTTTGTTAGCTTTTTGAAAATTTTCTTTAAATTTTCACAATGTTTTTACTTTTTCCTCAAGAACTACATAAGGTAGAAACTTAATATATATATTATATACATAAATATAATATATATATATATATATATATATTATATTATATTATAAATATATAATATAAATATAATATATTTGCGTGTGTGTTAGGTCATTTTGTTGTTTATATTTTGACCATAAAAAAAAGTTGAAATTGATAAAGTGGAATTTTTAATAAGTATTTATTTTTTTCAAAAAGACTAGGTGATAAGGTTAAAATTTAATTTAAAAAAATAATCACCGAAAGTCTTTTTGAAAAAAAATAAATACCTATTAAAAATTTCACTTCATCAATTTAAACATTTTTTATGGTCAAAATGTTAACTTGGGAAAACCATGTGAGAATGAATTAAATTTAAAATACAAAAGGATGTACTGGCTGATTAGCGGGAACTTTTCACTCTCTCTTGAGAATAAGTTGCTGCTTTACAAAATGTTACTTAAACCAGTTTGGTTGTACGGCGTTCAACTTTGGGGAACTACCAGCAGAAGTAACATAGAGGTGATTCAAAGGTTCCAGAATAAGGTTCTTCGGGTTATAACAAGATCGTCATGGTTTGCAAGGAATGCAGAAATACAACATTATTGCAACCTTCCTGATGTAATGAACGAAGTCAGGCGTTTTAATAGAAAATATCAGGCAAGACTTGAAAGTCACGAAAATGGATTAGCCATAAATCTTCTAAACGATGCAGAAGAAGTTAGGCGCCTGAAACGTTACCATGTTTTGAACTTGTCTGAAAGAGTTTAAATGTACAAAAGTTATAGTGAAAATATTCCATATTGTAAAATGTAAATATCTTTTTTTTTATTTTTTTTAATTTAAAGTCGCATCAACTGCTTGGTTATTAGCGACTAAGGTGGGTTATGAAACATTAACTGTGGGATTTGACACGTGATAATTTCCAGACCCTGGTCGGGATCGAACCCGGGACCTCCGCGTGGCAGGCTAACACGCTAACCACTACGCTACGGAGGCGGTCTAAATATCTTTGTACATAGTAATTTCATCTTTTAGCTCATGAATAATTGATATAATGAGAGGTACTCAGGGTAATGAGGCCTCAACTTGTGATTTGTAAATTCAAAAGATTTGTTTATAGTTTATTTGTAAAAAACTGATTGCAAATAATGTTAATTAAAAAAAAAAAATGTGTACAACAAAAAAGTCGATAAATTGTGTTGATAAAATCACGTCAGTTTGATTAAGCGATTCGACGGAAACTCACAGAAAAATTTCAAGTATTTGGCTTAACCCACAAAATGTTTTAATATTTCCGACAGTTTCTGTAATCAAAAGATTACAAATCTGTCGATAAATATTGATTTATTTTAGTTAAACTATTCAAATAAAAAGGCAAAAAAGTGAATAGGCGTAATATATTTTGTTTAAATGGACGACTCAGACGTATGTTAAAATTAAACTACTAATGACCCTTAAAAAAATTTTAATCATGTATTTATATTTTTAAACGTTCAGAATTAGTAAAAAGAATTGATTTTTCTAACGAAAAAATTCACTTAAATATTTTTGTTAGGTTCTGATAAAAAGGTACATACGTGATAAAAATTCTTATCCAATTCCTATACCATAAAAAGTAAATAGTAAAAATTTTAAATAATGTAAAAAACTTTACATTTTTACATTTTACATTTTTTTATGTAAAAATTTTACATAATAGTAAAAATTCCTGTACCATTTAAAATAATAATAATAATACAGTCGCCTACTTACTTATAATTAGAGTAGGCGTACCAAATAAGTAAACCGGCTGTAGAAGTTAACGAAAAATATATTTATAAATTATCGTAGACATCATTGTGTTTTTTACAGGGAATTTCAAACTACATTATGCAACAAAACCAAAAAAAAATCGTAATTTTTCAAATTTTTCTATCCTTCATTCCTCTCAATCTTATAATCTGACATGATGTGTTAAAATATTAGTTTTACCCTTTGTAGGTCTTTTTGGTAAGTATACTTACAATTGGCAATAAGGTCGATTTTTTTTAAAGAATAAGCTATGCAGTTGAACCCTACTGGCATTTTATGGTTTTATAGATGTTTTCTGGTAAGTAGGCTATCCACATTTTGAAAATAATGCGCAGCGACCATTTGCTTCATGTTACAAGAATGTGGTAAGGATTCATACTAGCGTACGCAACCGTGTTTTTTTTGTTGTTACTTTTGTACAGTGTTTAGAAAATTCGAGTTTTTTTTACGGGAAAGCAAGTATTCATGCTAATATCAATTTGAGTTAAGTTATTCTATACATTTTTCTGTTATATAGGACTACAATTTATTTTAATAAGCATTCTTACCACTAAACATTATGTGATTCTCATTTCAATAAACTTTCCTTGGTAAGTATACTTACCAGAGCTTAACATAAAAAATTAAATATCTTACTGTTCTGGCACTAGAAATACATTATTCAAGTCCCTATAAAACAAAATTTAACATTTTACAACATGTATATTTCACCCCGTAGTACTGTCCTATAAAGGATTAATGTTAAAATATGATATGCATTATGGAAACTGTGGAAAAAGTTGAAATTTTAATTTACTTAGACTAAAATTTTAAAATTTTTTGTAAATGTTCATTTCTCATAATTTAACTGAATTGATTTTTTAAAATAACGTAATTTATAGACAAAGTTTTTGAAATTTTTGGTTTTGAAACTACCGGAACATTGATTTTTTTTAGGATTACTAGTAAATTTGTGAAAGTTTTATCTAATCACATACTCCAACTGACTTGATTTGTGGTGAAAACACTTTATCCAAATCGTGATGATCTGGAGATCCCGGTTGTATCTTAGCAGTAGCACCTTTACAATTTTGTTCCTCATAAATTTGAACACAGTTACCCATTGTATGCGCTGATCTGATTCGATAGTCGGTGACAATATTTTCACAAGTACGCGATTGTTCTTTGTTTAAAGAATATATTTTACAAAAACCTCGACGATATATATCACTACAAAATATTACAATTACTCCTTCTAGTTTCGGACAACATACCGTATCACAGTTTGCTTCCATCGGACTTATCATATCGTTACCGCATCCGTTTACGATACACGACGGATTTCGTATTCGGTAGCAATCATTTGCCGGATGACAATCTCCAAACGACCGAAATAATTCTAAAGGTAAATATTCTATCGCTGCATGAACCGGTGTACCCGGACCAACAAATACGGCTGGACCTTCACAATTTGCTTTCTCGTGTACACGGATACAGTTTCCACCTGTATCCACCGATTTCGGCCTGTAATTTGTATCGACATTAACACATTGTTCTTTGTAATATGAAAACGTTGCACAAGGTCCTTCGTGGTACATATCTCTACAAACTTTTAATTCTTTTCCACTCACGCATGTTATGTATAACTGCACCACTAAAATTAATTTTAAAAACATTTTGTTTTATTAGCGCCAAAAATCCTCGCACCGGAGAGTTGAATTTTGAATAAATCTTTAGAATTAATTATCTTTTCACTTGGATTATTAGTTTAAGAACGTTACTTTTTATAATTAAGTTTACCGGCACTTTAACACTGAAAATTTACACTCGCGTTACACGCCAACTGTCTTTTACAACTGCAGAATAACAACTGAATTCGATTTGAAAGTTGTCTACATAAATATATAAAATGGTTGTACTGGTAATGACGTGTTTTATAAATAAGAAAAACCAGTTTCTTGTGTTTATTTCTTGCTGTAGGCATCATTTATTATTATCATTATAAACTTCGTAGTCAATTTTGGCCTGCGTTCAATGTTAACTACCGGGTGCGACTTGTAAAGTTTGACTTTTTTATAACTCCATTAACGAGACTCCAAAAAGAGAGTAATTTATAGAACGTCGTCAATATCATTATCTGTCAAGGATTAAGCTCAATGGCCTATTTGGGCATCCATCTCTTTTTAGGTCTTCCCAAGCCTCGCTTCCCTCTAGTTTTACATTTTCACGCTCGTAGAGGAGTCTGTGTGCTGGCATGCGAAGTTAATGGTTGTACCAATTTCTCTTAAATATTTTTAACGTTTCACATATTCACTGAACATTTAACTCAGCGCTTTTAGCTTCGTTACGTACTCTATCTAACCGAGTACAGCCTTTGACTCTCCGTAAAAATTTCATTTCAGCATCCTGGATACGTGATTCGTTCCTCTGTAATTATACCCATGTTTCACTCCCATATGTTATTAGTGATACAGCTATTACTCAATAAAATTTCATTTGGGTGTCCTGCCTTGTTTTATTTCAAATTATCCTGCGAATAGAACCCCATACTATGCTGAATTTTTTCAGTTTTTCACTCACGTCATCATCTTTGTCATAGGAAATCCTGCGTCCTAAATATTTAAAATATCGAACTTTTTCTATAGCTCGGTTACCAAGTATAATTTTTGAGCGGACCGGCCATTTTCCCTTGAATGCCGTAATTTTTTATTTTTGCGCCGATTTTCTCGTGCCAAACTCTGCGCTAATGTTGTGCAATTTATAAATGGCATATTGGGGCCTGTCTTCTGTGTCAAAAATTATAATTATGTCATCTGCGTACGGCAATCAATTTAGGAATACGTTATTCCAAAACTGAATGCCTCAGTCAACTAATTGATTCCAAACTGTTAAAATCTCATGAACATAAATGTGTAATAAAGTCGGAGATATTAGACAGCCTTATCGTACATCTTTGTTTATTTATTTATTTTTTTAAATTTATTTATTTAACGTCGCAAGGTCATTAGCAACGACGTTGGGATGTAACTGTGCGTAATGAGGATGAAATGATTTTTTTGTAACGTATGAAAATATGCCGTGCCTGAGTGGAATTCGAACCCAGGACCGCATGATGAGAGGCGAGCACGTTACCACCTCCGCCAATGCGGCCGGCTTTATTTATTTTTATTTTCTCTTGTTTTCTTGTCATTTATAGAACGTATTACGATAAAATTCAGTCTAAATATTTACACTTTTATCATCCAATAAACATAATATCTAAACAAACTTTCAGAATGATTTATTATTTTCTATCAGAATTTATTAAGAATACTTGGGACACGTGATGAGAGGCCAGAAATATAGACTCAAGACTGTCATGCAATGCAAGTTAGTGAGTTACTTTGGTACAGATCGAAGAGATTCGTCCAAATTTCCAAAATCCCTTTCATGAGACGTCGCATCTCGTGGCTAATGACAATCTTTAAAAAGCTTACCTTTGAGTAACGGCAAACCCATTACTGATTTCTGTATCTACTCTTTAAAAGAAATTGAATGATACAATGATAGATACTTCATGTCAGCTAAAATTCTTGGGGTAGGCTGTTTTTTTTTTTAAGAAGGCGCCTTTTTAATACGCATTTTAACGCAAAAATCTGGTGTGAAACACACACAACTTTCTCTTGCCAGTGCAAATAATTAACAATAAACCTAACATTAGAAATAAACAAAAAACTAACCTCAATAAACATAACCTAATTTTAATCATATATGAAAGACGCAAAATGAAAATCGATCTCAGTTTGCCTTAAAAATACGGAAAATCACTCCATGCTAAACTAGGCTCTGTAGAGAAAAATGCTTTATATAAAAGTTGTAGATCGTTTAATTTTCTATAAATTCGATTATATACACTTTTGTCGTAAAATGCATACTAAGGCCGAAATCTTAAATAAATCGATTTTTCACGTTTTCGTGAGAAAAAACAGAAAATCGCTAATTACCGCTAAACTAAGCGTTACACAAAAAAATGTTATATATAAAAGTTATAGTATTTTAAATTTTCTATAACTTTTATTATATACATTTTTGCGCTAAAATGCATATTTAAGCCGCAATCTTAAAAAAAACAAATATTTTACGTGAAAACAGCCTGACCAAGAATTTCAGCAAACATGGCACCTACCCTATCATGTAAAGCATAAAAAATTAAGTAAATAAGGCGATTTTAAAAGAAATCGTAGGACCAGTTTTTGAGAAAATCGCAAAAAAGTGAAAAATTACACGAATAAACTACTACTTCCGGTTGACCGATTTTGATGGAAATGTTCGTATCGGGTCCGGTAGTGGTATGTAAGTTAAGTTTCAAGTTAGTACGATGTTCGGTTCTTGAGATATTTTGTATACAGACACACACACAGACCAATCGCTAAAAACATATATTTGGGGTTCAGGGGGTCTGAAAACGTATAGATCCGGTGAAAACTTGATTTCGAAAAATCGACATGAAAACAATACTTTCCTTCCTATATATTCATATAGGTAAGAGAAAGTAAAAATTTCCAAAATCCCTTTCATGAGACGTCGCATCTCGTGGCTAATGACAATCTTTAATAAGCTTACCTTTGAGTAACGGCAAACTTATTACTGATTTCTGTATCTACTCTTTAATAGAAATTGAATGATACAAAGATAGGTACTTCATGTCAGCTAAAATTCTTGGGGGAGGCTGTTTTTTTTTCGGAAAAAATTGTTTTTTTTAAGAAGGCGTCTTTTTAATATGCATTTTAACGCAAAAATCTGGTGTGAAACACACACATGTTTCTCTTGCCAATGCAAATAATGAACAATATAACCATGTTAGTAATAAAACATTAGAAATAAACAAAAAAAAATAAACTCAATAAACATAACCTGATTTTAATCATGAGTGAATGATGAAAAATGAAAATCACCTCAGTTTGGCTTAACAAAACGGAAAATAACTCTTTCACATTAAACTAGGCTCTGTAGAGAAAAATGCTTATTAATAAAAGTTGTAGATCTCTTAATTTCCTATAAATTTTATTATATATACACTTTTATCGTAAAATGCATACTATGGCTGAAATCGTACAAAAATCGATTTTTTACAAGTTTTCGTGACAAAAAACAGAAAATCGCTAATTACCGCTAAACTAAGCGTTATACAAAAGAAATGTTTGTTATAAAAGTTGTAGGATTTTAAATTGCCTACAACGTTTACTATATATACATTTTTGCGCTATAATACATATTAAGTTGATCCGGTGAAATCTCGATTTCGAAAAATCGACAAAAACAATACATTCCTTGCTATATATTCATATAGGCAAGAAGAAGTAAAAATGTATATGTACGTTGTAGAAAATATATTAAAATCCTACTACTTTTATTTCAAACGTATTTTTTGTATAACGCTTAGTTTAGCGGTAATTATTGATTTTCTGTTTTTTTTTTTTATGAAAATCGGTAAAAAATAAATTGTTTAAAGATTTCAACCTTAGTAGTGCATGCATTTTACGACAAAAGTGTATAGAATCAAATTTATAGGAAATTAAAAGATCTACAACTTTTATTTAGAGAATTTATCTCTACAAAGCCTAGTTTAGCGTGAAAGAATGATCTTCCGTATTCTTAAGCCAAACCAAGGTTAATTTTCATTTTGCATCATTCACTCATGATTAAAATAAGGTTATGTTTTTTGAGGTTAGTTTTTTTGTTTATTCCTAATGTGTTTTTACTAATGTTAGGTTATATTGTTCTTTATTTGCATTGGCAAGAGGAAGTCGTGTGAGTGTTTCAAACCAGATTGTTTTTATATCGATTAATATATATATATATCGACCTATATCTTTTTTTTCCATTTTCTAAAGATTTTGTGAAGCCTTTGCTGAGTAGATTTGTCAATTTTTTAAAAATATTTCAGTACTGTATTTAATTAAACAATAAATTTAAATTTATAAAATTTTACATTAAATTTAAATAAACAATTGTCCACCATGGGTTCTGTACGTACAGGTCAACCGAACCACTATTTTATAATGCTTAAAAAACTGGTTAAAATTAATTAATAGCAGAAAATTCCATTTCATTTTTACTTTCTCTTGCCTATATGAATATATAGGAAGGAAAGTATTGTTTTCATATCGATTTTTCGAAATCAAGTTTTCACCGGATCTATACGTTTTCAGACTTCTGAACCCAAAAAACATGTTTTTAGCGATTGGTGTGTGTGTGTATGTGAGTGTGTGCGTGTGCGTGCGTGCGTGCGTGTGTGTGTGTGTGTGTGCGTGTGTGTGTGAACAGAATATCTCAAGAACGGAACATCTTACGAACTTGAAACTTAAGTTACATAAAACAACCGGACCCGACACGAACATTTTCATCAAAATCGGTCAACCGGAAGTAGTAGTTTATTCGTGTCATTTTTCACTTTTTTGCGATTTTCTCAAAAATTGGTCCTACGGTTTTTTTTAAAATCACCTGGTTTAATAAATTTTTTATGCTCTATAAGATAGGGTAGGCGCCATGTTTACTGAAATTCTCGGTGATGCGTTTTTCACGTAAAGAAATTATTTTTTAAGATTGCGGCGTTAATACTATGCATTTTAGCGCAAAAATGTATATAATAAAAGTTGTAGAAAAAGTAAAAATCTATGACTTTTAATTCAAACATTTTTTTGTATAACGCTTAGTTTAGCGGTAATTAGCAATTTTCTTTTTTTTCTCACGAAAACGTGTAAAAAATCTATTTTTTTAAGATTTCGGCCATTTTACGACAAAAGTGTATATAATCAAATTTATAGGTAATTAAAAGATCTACAAATTTTTTTAAGCATTTTTTTGTACAGAGCCTAGTTTAGCATGAAAGAAAGATTTTCTGTATTTTTAAGCCAAACTGAGGTTGATTTTCATTTTGCGTCTTTCACTCATGAATTAAATAAGGTTATGTTTATTTGAGGTTGGTTTTTTGTTTATTACTAATGTTAGGTTTATTGTTAATTATTTACATTGGCGAGGGAAAGTTATGTGAGTGTTTCACACCAGATTTTTAAATTTATGTTAGGTACGGACCTTGTTCCGTACGATTTACACAAAAATAAACTTCAGGCGTATGTCATTACTAGAAAATCAACGAATGAATAAATAGTAGTCAGCCGCCAGGTAATAAATCACAACTGTCAAAACCCATACAAATGTTTGTCTAAACATTATTGTCCCCTTGTTTCAGTGTCCCCTTTTTTCAATATTACGTTAGTAGTTAATATGCAATGTTTAAAAAGTCTGTATTTTTTGAACGCCCTGTTCCAACGAGGAAAGTATATAAAAATATTTATGTTATGTATTTTATATTTTTTTCGTTTTTTACAAAATGAAAAAACGATCAGGAACGCCTAACGTTTATTGAGGCTATAACTGGGGTCAATGATGGGTCATTGTTTTGTATTTCTCTTATCAATTTGTTTATTTTACACTAAATGTGTAATCGTTATTTAGCTTAAAAATCATTACTTGCTATTAATAATAACTATTTTTTGCTTTCCGGTCTTTTCCGTTTTTTGTATGCTACTATCAAATCCGAATTTTCTGAAGGGTTGCACACTTACTCATTTCTCCCCCTCATTGCCTTACTGAATACTTATACTGAGACAGACACACGCACGCGTGCACTCGTCCTTCCCAGTCCCAGTATATAGTACTGTGTTACACGTTCTGTTGTTTTATTTCTTATTAAGATTGTTTTATTTTGAGTTTTTATTATTTTTTATTTATTAAGAGTACAACTTTTATTTAAAGCATTTTTCTCTACAGAGCCTAGTTTAGCGTGAAAGCGTGATTATCCGTATTTTTAAGCCACACTGAGGTAGATTTTCATTTTGCGTCGTTCACTTATGATTAAAATTAGGTTATGTTGGTTGAGGTTAGTTTTTTTTTGTTTATTTCTAATGTTTTATTACTAATGTTTGGTATATTGTTAATTATTTGCATTGACAAGAGAAAGTTGTGTGAGTGTTTTACACCAGATTTTTTTTCCATTAACTGTTAATAACATTTGATTCAAGAACTGTACTACTGACTCTATGTTAACTTGTGTATTTACTTCAAGAGCATTTACCAGTAAACTGTTAAACTGTTCAACCAGTAAACTAGTTTTGAGAGTTCTTTCTTCTTATACAGGAGGTGTTGAGTTGCTCGGAGTGCACCAGCTGTTTTTCTTCATCTGCTGTTACTTGCTTTTCTTTCGCTGATCTTCGGTCGTATTACCTCCCCGAGGTACTTGAAGCTTTCAAGTCGTCCAATCTAATACTACTTGCTATTGTTCAGTAAGGGTATGAAACTAAATTTCTGTATTTTATGCTGCGATTTATATATTTGTAATTTCATGAAATGGTTTATTGTTTTTAGATATTTCCTTAATATGGAGTGATACAACAAATGGCAGCGATATCAGCGATAGTTTAATCAATGACCATATGGAGACTGGTTTAACGGCGATTCCTACAATGAGAAGCAAATTACCAGCACAATGTCCTCAATGTTTCAAATCATACAGTCAGAGAAGAAATATGTTAAGGCATTTAAAACTTGAATGCGGCTTGGAACCACAAATTAAATGTCCTTATTGCCCGTATAAGTCAAAAAGAAAAAACATCATGAAAGTTCATGTAAGGGCTCGTCATGGTGTTTTCCAATAAAACAATATGAACATAGTATTAAGGTCAATTCAGTGACCGCCTCCTTGACGTAGTGACTAGCGTGCTAGCCTACAAAGCGAAAGGTCCCGGGTTCGATTCCCGGCTAGGGTCTGGAATTTTAACACATTAAAAAAATCTCCGTTACAGTACCAAAACACACAGTAGTCGCTAATGACCTAGCTGTCGATGTGACTTTAAATAAACAAAACAAGGAAAGGTCAATTATTAAAGAAATTAAAAGTATCAATCAGAAATATATCAGTTGTCTTAAAAGCCACTTTAATCCGTTTAATGATGGTGAAGTTGTGTGTCCTTTAACGAGAAGGGATATTAAACTACAGGGTTATTATAAATGATGGACCCAATTTAATAAATTCATATTTACCGTATTGCATCGAATTTAAGACGCACCTTTTTTGCAATATCTTCGTTCGCAAAATCAAGGTGCGTCTTAAATACGCTGTATTACAAATATGGTAACATTTTAACAAAACTACGCTGTATTGAAATACAGCGAATTTAAGACGTACCCTGATTTTTCGAACCAAAATATTGCAAAAAGGGTGAGTCTTAAATTCAGTGCAATACGGTATTTAAGTATGATTAAAAAAATATAAAAATTGTATAAAATTGTATAAAATTGTTCAAAATGAACAATACACATACCAATGGAAAGAGGAAGTTTCAAAATTTTTTACACATTCTTAACCTGTACATGCGCGCAAGTGGGCGGCTGTAGTTGCAGAAACCCTTCCTCAGCGCTGGATCGGACGGATAGGAAATCAAGACCTGACTCTAAACTTCTAGCCACCGAGATCTCCTGATCTCACCCCATGTGACTATTTCTTATGGGGTTACGTTAAGGAAAGAGTTTTCATCCCGCCTCTACCAACAACTCTGGCCGACCTGCAGAACCGTATCACTGCTGCGGTGCACTCAGTAACGGAATATACGCTTGCACGTGTGTGGGACGAGTTTGGATATCGTTTAGATGTTTGCCGTGCTGCACAAGGAGGACACATCAAACATTTGTAAATGTGTAAAAAAACTTTGAAACTTCCTCTTTTCATTAGTATGTGAATTGTTCATTTTGCATTTATACTTAAATAAATATGAATTTATTAAATTGGGTCCATCATTTATAATAACCCTGTATTAAAATAATCAACATTTTCAAATTAAAGTCAAATTCATGAAATAGTCGTCTAAATGAATTATTATACATATCAAAATTAAGTTAAAATTTGATTCAATGTAAAGAAAATAAAGGTGCGGTTTCGTTTGTGCGATCTTCGCATGTGATTACTGCATGCATCACTGCTATTACACATAAAATGGATTTCTTAAGAAGTGGTTCCGTTTATGCGTCCGACGCAAGATATCGCATGCGTCTGGAAGTTGAAAATGAGTTTTTACAAAGACGATGACGCAAAACTCATTGAGTTAGCTGCAGAAAAACTACAACTATTTGATCTTTCAAACTTGCTTTCATCGTCTAATAAATAAAGTTAACTCCCGCTAATCCGAAATAATTGGGGTGAGCCGATTTCGGATAAGCCGGGTGTTTTTAAATAACAAGAAAATGGTTTTTTATTGTAAAAAAAATATTACTGTGTCCTAAAACTTTATTCGTACGATTTAATTGTCAAATATTTTCCGTACATTTTAATTCTTTTTTTTTGGAAAGTGACAATTTTTTAATTTTTATTTTCCATTCGTTTTCTTACCGAAATGTCCCACCAGCGTTTAACTAAAAGTACATCAGTGGGCGTCGCTTCGATGGTTTTGACCACGCGTTCACGTTTACACGACATTGTTAAATATCATTTCACTTCCAGTACTAGTACGTAACACTAAATAGCCACAAAACGAAATGAAAACTACATTAAGGCCAAGACACTACCGTACCCATTCAACCACAATACAGTACTAATGGACTGTTTGCAGCAAAGGTGGTGTAGCCAAAAGAAACAGTAGGCCTAATAGTAGGCTAACGCTCCAAGGAAAACACTCATGTTATCGGTAAAAATCCTGTCTGCAGTGCTGAATGTCATGTAGGCATACTTTACGTGCTATAATTTACAGTTCAGTTTACTTAAACAGTATTTTGGTACAGAAATACAATTTACAGTATTTATTATTTATTGTGTTTATTACAGTTATTTGTAGAAAAATTATATTTAAAATCCTGAGTATTTTTTGACGTTTCGGTTAACCGGGACGTGTGCAGTTGGATCGCACGTTCCACTGCACAAACTGAACTAGCCGACTTATGCTATGCGTCAGTCGCATGCGACGATCGCACAAACGAAACCGCACCTTAAGCTAGAATTATTTTAAAAGCGTGCGTGAGATTGAAAAAAGCAGTAACATGTAGAGCTAAATGTTTCCCTCTTTTATTTTAGGGATATATTTTTCATGCTATCAGAAAGTAAACTTGTGTGTGCCACCGGAGGGAAACAAGTGAGATATAGTTACTGGAGAGTGGAGGTCTACGTTAGTAAACGAAAAAAGTGTCTCTATTTTCGAACCCTTGGTTTAGGCAAAACGTAGCTATCAAGTATTTGAACAAGCTTACTTCTCTATAAATCTCGTAGTACCACCAGAAAAACCAGTTTCGAATTATTATAAATATTCTTTTGAAGGAAATTAAAAAATATTATCTTTTCATTTTATTGTCCTACAACCTAGTTCTGTAATTCAATCCGAAAAATCAAATCACCTAAGTAATAATAATTTAATTCAATATATATTGTGAAATGTTTTGTACGTAAAAATCATCTTTAAATATCAAAAAGTTTTGTAAGTAATTACAAAATTGTTAATGATTGCTGATGAAATACTTTTTGTTTGACCTTATCAGTGTAAAAATTGTTTTTTTTTTAATTAATAAAATATACACTTTGGAAATAATAATTTCTTTCTTTTATTTTCGGTTACCTAAAACCTGATTCTTGTTTTACCCAGTTTACCCCTGAAAAATACCTGATAAAATTGTCGTTTATTTTTAATAAAAATTAAGTCCTGTTTATCCGGACTAGATTGAATCGGATTATTGACTGGTTAGATTATCCAGTTATAGAAAACCACGTACCTTGTAGGGCTGCGCTATTTTAGGATACGGAATCAACTGTACGCAAGGTTTTGAGAATTAAAGCAGACCTTTTTTTCACCTAGGTCCTACTGACTAAACCTTCGTTTCGTTATCCACCCCTCGGTAAAGGTAATCCACCCTTCCATGCATTTTTTCAAGGTAGAGTGACATTCTCCTATTATTCCTAATGTACAATCTGCTTAAAAATATATTAATTCTTTGAACAACAACAACTGATTTCATTCAACTTAACAGCGCTGAATCTGGAACAAGACTCATCCACATTTCATTAGTGCACACCTATTTATGGAAGTTGCTAAGCAAGCCTTATAGAAGGTTCAAATAGGAATGTTTCAGAACCTTCTAAACAGTTAATTAAAATACTATTGTATTGTTAGTATAAATTATGAACGAAGTAATTCATAAATTAATTGTCATCAACAAAAGAAATAACTTTCACGCCGATAAGAGTACTAATTACATTTGTGTCTAATAAGGGGCCGAATAACTTATGTCACTTTCTCTACGAAAATGGAAAATTGTGGATGTAAACGAAGTAAAAAAAACTTACCAGCAAGGAAACATAAAAAAATTATTTTATCAATTTGTAAGGCATTCTTATATATTCTATAATTTTATCGAAATTGTATACAATGTCCTTTGTTATTCTCTATACAGATTTTACGGTTTTGAAAAAAACGTTTATGTCTTAATAGATAATAGATACTAATTCCTAAGAGCGAATTCGCAAGGAGTTAAGTCTATTGAGCATGAGGGGGGGGAGACAATCAATATTGTGCGGTGATTGAATCCATTCTTAAAGTAGGTACGGAGTTAAAAAATTTCAAACTTTGATTTCGAAGTGCGTTGGAATCCTTTTTTTGTTTCCAGATGAGCGATTAAAAATTATACACGGAATTTTTTCCAAGTTCTAATAACACATCTTTCCTCAACATTTCTTAAGTAAGTTTCCTAGTCAAAATTTTCCTAAAAAAACTTTAACGTTCTATTTTCGGAATTTTTGCGATTTCTTCCCTTTAAAATAAAATTTTGCAAAATCCTTTCTTATTGCGTGCTTACACAACACAACAAAGCTAACTTTCAAATTTCAAGTCTCTAGCGTCTGTAGTTTCGGCTGTGCGTTGATCTATGAATGAATCAGTCAGGACATGTCTTTTTATTTAATAAATAACTGGACTAAGATGACTAGATAATAGTCAAATCCCCCGACGTTTAAAACGGTATCATGTCTTTGATCTCCGTGACAGATTATAAAGAAACAAAAAACTAAAAAAAGAAAAATTAACAAACTAAAATAAAAAAATAATTAACTTAAATAAATAACAGGCTAAATATTTTATTAATACAAATATCTTTTAATAACAATTTAGAATAAAAAAAAGTTAAAATTGCATAAACTATATTTTTAGCTGTGTTTTTTTATGGAAGGACTTTAATAAAAGCCTTCTCCTTCTTGACATTTTTTATATCATTCACTTATAGTACCTTCTTACTGATTGTGTATAGTAATTATTTAATAAAAAAAAATAATTTACAAAAATGAAAATTGATGTTAACAGTACTACCCAAATATCGGAATACTTCAACGTGAAAGTGGATTGGACATAAAATAAGGTTATCTTTGAGTAAATCGTTATTTTATCGCTGTTCTACTTTAAAAACACACTTGCATAAAACTGTATTTAAATTTTTGCTACATTAACATAATATACAACTTACCTATGTATTATTTATGCGACAAACTGAAAACTTGTCTGAAAAACCTGTTTCGTTTTCTAGTGAGAAGATACAAGTTCATTTCTTTTTTTCTATGTACAGGGTCATCCTAAAAGAATGTGGGGTTTTGAACATAGATTAAATGAATACAGGAATACTTACAGTTGATGTTGTACGAGGTGGGGCTATTAAATAACGAGACTGACGTAAAAAAAATTTATTTTTATTTTATACATAATCACTTATTGTCACGTTTAATATGCACTCCTTCTCTATCCCTACAACGCTCCATGTGAATTTTCTACTGTTGGAAACAGTGCTGGAAGTCATCTTCTGTCAGCTCCTTTAGGACGCGTGCCGCTTTCTCTTTTACAGCTTCCTTAGACTCAAATCTTGTCCCTTTTAATGCAGATTTCACCTTAGGGAACAGGTAGGAGATAATAAAATGTGATGAAACGTGGTTTTTTACTTATGATCCGGAAACGAAGCGCCGATCCATGCACTGGAAGAGCCGATCTTCACCGAAAGCCAAAAAAGCTCGAATGAGCAAGTCAAAATTTAAACCAGTGATGATTGTTTTTTTTATATTCATGGGATTGTGTACCTTCACTGGGTTCCTGAAGGTCAAACAATTAATGAATATTACTACCTTGAGGTACTTTCTAAACTACGTCAAAAAGTAAGGGAAAACGCCCCGAAATGTGGAAGGACAAATCATGGGTTCTCCACCAAGACAATGCGCCAGCTCATTCCGCGTTAACTGTCTAGCGGTTCCTAGCCAAGTACAACATTTCAGTGTTAGAACAACCAACTCTTTCTCTGACTTTCATTTATCTCTTTCATCGCCAGCTCAGGAAATTAGTGTGCCTACCTTACCTACTGAGATCGGGACAGGATTGATTCACTGTGGGAGAGGGCGATCCCGCTGATCTTATACATAATCTTATACATAATGTTAAAGTGACGGTGACTCCCGATCACTTTCTCCGTAAACTGAGCGACCAACTTCCAGCTCTCCTCATCCCGCAGCATCCAGACCCTGTGGTTAATGAAGTGAAGATGTCATTTGCAAGGTGGAAAGTAGGTGCTTTTAGAAGGGCCTTGGCATGCTGTTAAGAATAATTTTTCACTCAGTGAGGAAGGCAATAGTAAACCACCTTACTTTTCGTTTTTACTCAGTAAAACCTCTTAAGGTTCAAACCAGCCTTTCGGCTGTTGACCTAAACAACAACAACTATCAGAGCAACCTGTAGAACTTTAAAAAATTTCCCCACTGTTTTGGTCTGAATTGCTACAACCCTAACATTGTTTTATGATGACCTGTAATTGTTTGCTTTCTATATTGTTAAAGTGGCAGTCGGATCTACATGCTGTGAAGAGAGATGAGGACAGGTAATGAGGAGGAGGAGGAGGAGGAGAAACTGTGAAGCTGTATTGTCACTGAATGGAACATTGATACATTGGACCAGGTACAAGCATGTACCAAAAACAGGTACCAAGTACTCGATACAATCTGTATCGGTTACAAGTTATTGAATACACATCAATTCGACGGTGAAGAGTTTACCTACGAAAATATTACACAAGGCACTTTATACAAAATTGACTAAAGCACTCTGAAATTATTAGCGCAAATAAGTTTTTAAGATTTTAGAGTGATTAAAAATAGAGAAGACATAATTTAGGAGCACCGTACCTAATGTTGTTACTATTATTATCGTTATATAGTACAAAGGGGCGCAAGTTTTAAAAATTCAGAAAAATTTATTATAGTGAGTTCACTGTAAGAACCAACTGTCGAATCAACAAACTGCATCTGTGGTAGAACGTGTAAATACACCACACAAATACATGCAACAGCCTAGCATTAGTCACCGGGTGGACACCAACACTTTTATAACTGCTAAACAATAACAACGAACAGCCCCGTTCCCTAACGTCAATAAAATCTTTCCTTTATCACTTAATTTTGTTTAGAATTCAGTTGCATACTACTCCGTATTGTTTATAGGCTTATTCAATGTTTATATTAAAAAATTTTCATGTATGTGTCATTTTAAATTTTATGATCCTAAATGAGTTTTCAATTTAGTTGGCTTTGTTATTTTAAACTGTTCGGTTCGGTTTAATTGTGCGTCTAGTTCGAATATTGCTTTTAATTTCATGTACGGTTTAATTTTATTGTAGTTATTACTTTATTCGATTGTATGAACAAAGTAAGTTTATTTTTATTTTTGCTGAAAAAGTTTATCTTAATTTATAGTGATGGCTAATGCACCCGAGTCCTCTATTTACAAACACCAAAAAGGTAAACCTTTAAGAATAAAGTACCAGGTACTTAATTTTGCTTTTAAGTGAGTTTTAAAATTAGTAAAGCAATAATAATTTTATTTAGAAAGTAAGCATTTAAAATTTTAAAAAAACATTTAAGTATTTAATTTTATTAAGGTAAAGAATTAACTACTCATAAGAGTATTAAGCACGAGTCGTTTCGCATACGCCTACTATGAAAATCACATAATACTTTTGGTGCGTACGGTTCTGGAGCTGTGACGTCATTCACTGTTTGTTTACTTCGCAGTTGGTTCTTAAAATGAATTTGGTATAGGTGTATGGTGGGAGTGAATCATTTAACCTCATGCAGATCATTAGTTAAGGAACTTCAATTGCGTACAGTTCCTTCTTTCTACATCTTGGAAGTGATAATGTACGTAAAGCAAAATAACTTTTTACAGAATTTAAATGTCCACAACCACTACGCAAGAAACAGAATTGATTACTATGTTGCTCATTACAACATTAAATTGTTTGAACAACCTACTAAAGTAAAAAACTATTAAGTTAAAAAAAACATTGAATTGCCGCAAGATTTAAAAAGTTGTGGTAATTTAAGTTTGTTTAAAAAATACCTGATTGATGAAACATTTTCAGTGAACACGAATTCCTTTCTAAATAGTTTTTGGTTGAAAAACGAGGTGTGGCTATTAACTAACGTCACGCCCTGAATTCTTGGAACCTTTTTCAGAACGCCCTGTATATTATATTTATTTTTAATACAGGATATTTTTATAACCTCTGTTATAAATTCAGGAACCGAATCAGCGTGGTAAGAAATTATTAAAGATTGTTTTAAACAAAAAAAATTTAATGAAGTTTTTGAGCAGGTTTTTTGGATTTATTAATGAAGGATTTAATTCTGATTTAATTCTAAGTTTATGTTAAAACATTATACGATAGTTTTAATTTTAAACAGTTAAAATTCTATACTTTATGTATATTTAGTATTAAAAACTTTGTATGTTCTTTTCTTTCTGTTTTTTACAATATTCTTTCTCTTTTTTGTTTTATGTTTTGTTAAATTTTGTATTTGTGCTGTGATTGTTCTATTTTGTGTTTGCATTTTTGTTTTTCGATTGGATTGAGTTTTTCTTTATCTATTTTAGTTTTAGGTTGTTTTTATTTGTTCAATTTATATTTATTTCACAATTTCTTTTATTTAGTTGATTTTTCTAATATATTGTTGTTTGGATTTTTTTATAGAAGTGATTGAGTATGCTTTACGTGTTGGTCCAGCTTTTGCTAAAAAGAAATTGATGACCGCCGAAGATTTTTTGGAAAAGAAATTGTGTCCATCACAGTTACCAGGTGTACATCCTTGTCCAAATTGCGACAGAATTTACACGTATAAAAATAATTTGATGCGTCATATCAGAGTTGAATGTGGAAAAGAACCGAACCAAATGTGCCCTTATTGTAACTACAGAAGTAAACACAAGGGAGATGTATTACGTCATCTAAAAACTAGACATAAGAATCTTGTTTTTTTACCTTGATTTAATACAATGATTCTGATTTTTATTGTTGTTTGTTTCTTTAGTTTTTTATTTGGTAAAATATTTTAAAATTGTTGTTGAATTGATTTATTTTATTTATTGAACGTTTATTTTACTAATATGCTTTTCACGGTTGATGAGCTCCGCTGTTCCACACGTTTAGACCAATCAGAACGTTTGCCAGCGTTGTCATATTGTACCTGATAAACATTACGCGCGCATGCGTATAAGAGCCACAATAGTTCACTCTCATCTTGCATCCCGTACTGAACACATAGATTATAGAACGCGTTAACATCCAATACTTTATAATAAAATTAGCTGATTGTATGTTTATAGGTTATAATTGTTATTCGAAGACCAAAAAAATGGCTGACGTAATATTTAACAGAGTTAAAAGAGCAACTATTGGCAACGTTGCTGGCAAGTCATTGGCTAGCTATAAAGCGGGTGGGGGCAATGCATACGTTCAGAGCTTATCAGCCTTGAAAAATAGTTTAGTACCAGGATTGATTGATAACTAAACCATGAAAGCTATGAAAAATTACTTTAAACGATTGAGGTTTTTTTATTTTTTTGAAGACAGTTACTAACGTACATTTCTTAGTGACAATTCGCAGCATATTCAATCTTCGTAGGGGATTAAAAACTAAAAGTTGGCTATATGGGTAAAAAAATAATTAAGAAAAAACAAAATAACCGTTGAATATTTTTTTAAAAAACAACTTGTTAAATAAAATACCATTCACATCACGCCTATAAAGATTTATGTCAAATTAATAATCATATCACTTATATGGTATATTATCAATTTTTTGTTTGAAATTAATTAAATTTTAAAACTTGTTTGGTTTCCATTACTACTTATTTATTTTTATTCGAAATCGTTTTTATCAGAGTTAATATTTTTGTTAAATCTTTTTTCTATAGTTTATTCACTACTTTACGTCATAATTATATAATTATAAATTAATACAGTAGAATCCCGCTTAACCGAAATATTTGGGGCGGACCGGATTTCGGATACGTGAAATTCCGGATAACACGCCGAATCATACTTTTAGGGTTTAAAAATAGTAAAAATGATTACACAATATTTATGACAACTATTTATTAGCATGTATGAACGAAAATACAAAAATTTCAAGAGAACAAAATTTAATATTTTACTGTATATTAATATATATTTACATCATATTTTTTTAAATTATTTACAATCTTTTTAAAAATTTGTAAGATTTTTATGAAATCTATTTTTGCGGCAACATAGCGGCATTGTATTACTAAAAGCTGAAGATTAAGTAAATGAATTGCCAGAATATTGAAACTTTCTGTTCGTCATTTATTTCATTAGTCACTTTTCTGTACTTCTAACGACTGAACGTATTTAAATTCTGTATTGTACTTATAAAAATGTTAAAATTGATCAATCATCAATTTAAAAAACAAATTTTTGAATTAGTTTCGTTACGGTTAAGCGGGTTTCGGATAATCAGTGTTTTTACTGTATGTCAAAAAAAAAAATAAAGATTTTAATTTTTTTTTTGAGCCGCAGTGGATCTCTTGAGTCAGTTTCTGGGCACTCTCTTCTGGTTCTTTTCTTTGATTTTCCTCAAGTATTCTTTCATTCTCGCAGATCTTCTTTGCCTTTTTACTTCCGAAAAGATCACTTTCTTGCATCCTCTTTTATGTACCGTTCCTTGGAATCTAATATTTTTATCTTTAATAGTTTCAGTTGTTCAGTTTTATTTTCTAGATCTTTGAAGATGATGCCTAATTCTTCCATATCTTTCTTGATTTCTCTTAACCACATTACTTCTGTCTTTTCTGGTAGAGTTTTCTGACTATTTGGTTTGTGATTCTATCTTTGGGTGTTCTGATTATATGTCCAAAGAAGGATATTTTCTTTTTCCTCATCGTATTTATTACCGATTCGGTCTCCTGGTAGACCTGTTCATTTGGTATTAATCTCCATTCTCCATCTACTTGGTGTCTCTTTCCGATGCAGGTCCTAAGAATCCTCCTTTCAAGTTTTTTTGGGTTTTATTTATTTTATTTTCATGGTTTAATTTGAATAGAGTTTCGCACCAATACGTTATCGTTGGTTGTACGACCGTTTTGTTGTGTTTTATTTTGGTTTTGATTGATAGACATTTTTTAGTTTTTGGTGGTTAGTTGTGAAGTTGGTAGTTTCTTTGTTCTTTCCTCCCATGCTTCCTTTTCGTTGTTGTTGTAAGTGATGATTTCTTCCAAGTATTTAAAGGAATCTACGAGTTCTATATATTGGTCGTTAATTTGGACCTTCTCTATACGTAGTGGGTCTGTTACCATTATTTTGATATTTTCAAATGAAATTTTGAGGCCGATTTTTCCTAATTGTCCTAGCGTCGTAAGTTAGTTCTTAGCCTCTGCAATGTTGTTTGCTAATAATGCTAGATCGTTGGCGAATCCCAGGCAGTTCAGTAAATTATTTATTTTAATGATCATTATAAAAAAGAAAGAACGTTATTTGTTTAAAATTCTTCATAGCTTTCATCGTTTAATTGGGACTAATTTTGGTACATTTAAATCGGACTTCTTAATATAAATTGAAAACTATTAATTTTTAAATAGTAGCTTGTTTCGAGGGATCAATAAATGACCAAAATTACTTAAGTTACTCTTTTACGATACATTTCTGTACCTTAGAAGCAAAAATGTTAACTCCATTTTTGTTACCTATAGTTTCCAGGAGAGCGAGCAACGTAAAAAACAAAATATTTTGTATTGTTACAAAATTTCTGTAGTTTTTAAAAAAATTGAAATTTACACTCGAATTAGTGTGTGATCTACAGATTTTAATGATTTTACTTCTATCCCCCTCACCACCTACAGGACTTATTACTTTATCCCTCTTTCTTGTTTTGTCGGGTTTTTAGCATACTTTCCATATTAGTGTTAAATCAATGAAAATTGAATTTACCAAAGAAAACAAAACTTTATTGAAATAGCCTATTTAGTGGGAACAAACACTATTCTATTTAAAAAGCAGAATATTCTGTACTCAATAATGTTGAAATAGTCTTGCTTAAATTACGTTTAGAGGTAAACAGTATTGTAAAGGCCAAGCCAATTGCTGTGAGCGCTGGGCTACGCATGCGCACACTTGACTTCGACCCTGCATACCCCTCCGGCCTACATTTCGATGTACAGTCAAAGTGTTGTTGAAAATTGAGAACACCCATTGTATTGTGTAGGCATGCTGTTTCATTGTTGATTACATACGCTGCACTATTGCAGTACATACAAGACTATACTAATATGCTTTTCACGGTTGATGAGCTCTACTGTTCTACGCATTTAGACCAATCAGAACGTTTGCCAGCGTTTTCAGAATGTACCTGACAAACATTACGCGCGCATGCGTATAAGAACCGTAATAGTTCACTCCCGTCTTGCATCTCGTACTGAACTCATCGATTACAGAGCGCGTTAATATGCAATACTTTATAATATAATCAGCTGATTGTATTATGACACTTATTGCTAAAGTCCGTTTCGGGATCTAGGTTATTAAATAATTAATAGACTAAAGTTTACAATTACATATATTTATTTCACTAAAAGATTACAAAATAAATGATTAAACTAATTATAATTAAGAAATACAATAAATGATTAAATAATTCACTTAAAATAAATAACAAACAATAAATAACTTAATAACTTACTTAGCCTATTTACAATCGCTTTTATAGATTACACTAACATACAACACAAACTGAATTCACAAAACTACACATTAACTTTACCCAATACACACACAACAAAGAGACGGTATAACAATCTTGAATCACTACAATACTCGGATGTGTAACCTGTAAATACACACCCCAATAATCTCTCGGCAAAGATCACACGAATACTGACTGACCGCACTCGGGGGTCTCATTTTATACCTACTCATTCATAAAGATTGTTCCAGAATAAAGTAGTGAAATCTACTTAAGTACAAAAATAACTCTTTATTAATGAATGCTAGAAAAATCCCTTTGTTAACAAGTCAACTATTGTAAATAGAAACGTAAACAACCTCATAAACAACTTCATAAAAATAGCTGTACACAATAGTATACCTGAACTTTTATAATAGGCGTACTACACGAGTTTTTACAACTTTTGTGAATAGACACACATTTATGGTCATCATTGTAAAACTGTCGTTCACAATTGATATTTTTATTATTCCTTAATTATCTCCATGAATGGAATTCTGGAACATTCGTGATCCGTCTAGTCGATTATGTTACAGTATGTTTACAGGTTATAATTGTTATTAAAAGACAAAAAAAAATGGATGACGAAATATTTAACAGAGCTACAAGACCATTTATTGGCAACGTTACTGGCAGATCATTGGCTAGCTATAAAGTGAGTAGCCGGCCGCATTGGCGTAGTTGGTAACTTGCTCGCCTCTCATCATGCTGTCTTGGGTTCGAATCCCATTCAGGCACGGTATATTTTCATACGTTACAAAAATCACTTCATCCTTAACCGTCTGCATTAGCAGTAATTGCAGAACAGTCGTTAAACCAAAAAAAAAAAAATAATAATAATAAAAAAACGTGTGTCGGGGGCAATGCATACGTTCAAAGCTCATCAGCCTTGAAAAATAGTATAATGCAAATGCACGTTTTGCCCAGCGCTCTCCTTACGAAAATCAGGCTTGAACACCTAAGCCACTTTTCATTTATTGTAAAATATAAAATAATTTTGACATAAATTATACTTAATTAGTGATGTGGATACTATCCAGTGGATAGGTGAAGAGGCTCTTCACCTGAATAGCCGCCTCCGTTCTAAAAGTAGTTTTAACTGAAATTGGAGTTAATAATTTTTACTTCTAGGGCACAACTTTGATTTGTAACAGTTAATTCAACAGTTAGCAGTTAACAGTTAACTCTTATTATTGTAACATTTTTATAAATTGATTAAATTCCCAAATCATTATGTACCGTGAATAAATCCTAAGAAATTTTTGTGATAAAAATAATCTTTTTAAGGCTTACTTTACAATTTATTAAAAATTTACATCAACTTTTTAAAAGATTTTCATGTTTATTTCTAACTAATTAGTCTACAATAAAATTCAATTCTTTGCAATTTTTATGATAGAAATAATTTTTCTCTTTTACCATATTTTCAAAACTAAACATATTATAACGCGCGATGTATGAACGTTGACTTCAAGGTCAACGCTTCATTTCTCGTTAATGAACCCGTAGTAGACAAAAAACGTTTTACCTTGAAGCTCCTATTCATGTCGTCTAGTCGATTATAACAATTTAAATCGTTATTCTTGAATGCCAACATTAAAAAAAAATTTTTTTGTTTATTTTAAGTCGCAGTAACATCTTGGTTATTAGACTAATTTAGGTAATGGTACAGTGGGTTTGAATTTTTAATAATTCTTCCACGCCCTGGCCGGGAATCGAATCCAGGACCTCCGCTTTTTAGCACGTTACCACTGATCCACGGTGGCGGCCTGTGGAATTTTCAGTACTGTATATTTAATAAACGTTCAAACATTTTTAACTTTATTTTTTCTGTAAAATTTAAGTCGTAACCAAACGTTGTTCCATTTAACTTTGTAACTGATGTTAACAAATCTCATTAGTGTACGGTTGGAGAATGAGTCTAATCTAATCACGTTAAATTTATTTATGTAAAAATGTTTATGATTTAAAAATTTTTTATAATCAAGTGCCTTTTATAAGTTTTGTTATTGAAAATTTAAAAATTTTTAATTATTTTATTCAAATGCTGGAAATGCTGGAAATGTGCAAATTCTGAGCGTTTGAAGCCGTTTTCAATAATTTTTGGGTTACTTTTATACTGTTTTGAAATGAAATTTAGGTTTTAAAATTTTCGAATTGTTATTATCTTAAAAGAGTCTATTTTATCAATTACGAATGTACTAAATTGATATATATTTTTTGTAATAACTTATTAATTAATGAAATAAATAAATTAATTAGTCAGTCATTCGTGTATTTATGATCCGTAGTTTAGAAGAAAAATGTGAATTACAAAATTATTGTATTACTACCATTATTATTTTTATTATTACTATTATTATATTAGTTATTGTTAGTGTATTATTTTTTTAGAATAATAGTATTGAAGTTTATCATTAGTTTTTATATTTTATAATTAAGGAAATTAGTTAACCAAATATTACCAAAAAATTTGCGTTAAGTATTTTGAAATATGTAGCTCTATTACATGTTGTTTCGTTATTCTATTTTTTTTTGTTAATTCTTCATAAATTTATATATCGGGTGTTCCTCGAAGAGGTTGCTATTTTTGAATTAATATGTCGGACGTATCGCATACTGTTTTATTACTGTTTTATATTATTTATACGGAAACTGATTTATTGGAAAGACCCACTGTTGTTTTCTTGTTAAATAACTGATTTATTTTTATAATTATTGATTTAACTAGGCCTATTTTTCCTATTTAACAATTTAAAAGAAGCCTTTGTAGGATTCTTATCAAATTTTAGATGATTTATTTATTTTTAAATAACAGAAGTTTAAGTTGTAGGTGTAATTAGGAAGGGGGTTAGGAACGGGGCTCTATTTTGAAGTTATTAGGTATTTAATAAGCTACGCTTATTTCCTTAAGCGTAGCTTAAAGAAAACAGCGAGTTTAATTTGATTTTTTTTTAAATTACTAATCCTGGCAGACGACCATCCATAGGTCACGTCAAGATTATGCTGACTTTTGTTGTTTATTTATATTTCTTGTTCTTTTGAATTTTGTATGATTAATTTTTGTGATATGCTATAAATCAATTATGTTTTAAATAAAGACATTGTATTATTATTATTATTATTATTAGATATGTAATAAAGTACCCTCGAGTTTCATTTGCTTATTATTAATCAAAACATAATGACGGAAAGTAATTTTTTTGCATAACCATTTCAAATTGGTGATTTGTTACAATGTTACTTAAGTAATAAAATGAAAGAAATATGAAATTGATAAATTATCAATGAATAAAATTTGTTTCATTAACCTTTATTCGAACTGATGTCCATCAATAGCTATGCTGATCGAGTTGGAATGGGAAAAACAGCTGTTTTTCTTCTATCTGAATTATATTGTAAATATAAGCGGTTTTATCCCCAAGATTATTGTCCATTTTCGATATTATTTCTTATCCGTCATTTTGTTTTGATTAATCATAAGCAATTGAAACTCGAGGGTTTTTTTTACATATTTATTTATTATAAGTGTAAAGTTTCCAGTCTGTAGAGCGTGCGATACGTCTGGCATATTAATTCAAAAATAGCAACTTCTTCGTGGGTCACCGTATACTTCTACAAATTGTACTGGATGTTAAAAATGTTAAAAAACTGTTTAAAATTTCATAATTTTATGTTGTGAAGATTGTTCGGAGTTGAAAAAAGATATATTTTTAATACTGTTGGTTTGTTATATTTATTGATACAATTTACTTGTTTATTTTTAAAAATATTGTGGCCTTATTATGCATTTAAGGCTGAAATTTTGTACATAATTAACTTTTAGAAACTTAAAATACTCACAACTTTTATTTCAAACGTTTTCTACAACACTTACTTACGCGTCAATTACGTCATTTTTCGTATTTTCTCATCAAAATCGTTATATGGATTTTTTTAAAGATTGCGATTATTTTTTTTCATTTTATGACAATAGTGCAGTACATATACTATAATTAAAGTTGTAGGAAATAAAAATATCTGTAACTTTTATGGCAAGTATTTTTCGACAGTTGTTGATTTTCATTTTGCGTCATTCACTATGATTAAACATAAGTTATATTTTTCATTTTTTACATTGGCAAGAGAAATTAGTGGGTGTTTCACACCAGACTTTTAGATCTTAAATTACTGGCCGATTTTTATTATTATGAATAATTAAACAGTTTTTACGTTTCTAGTATCCGTTATAAAATTGTTATTCGTCTGATACAGATTATTGTAATTTAAATATCAAATTTTTTTTATCACTGAAATTAAATTCAAGACTGTAATTTATAATGTAAATTGCCTTCTTATAAAATCACAAAAATGAACATCACAAATTTTATTAAGTGTTAAAAAATTGTCAATTATATTTTTCTAATGTAATTGTTAAATTTTTTTTAAATATACATATATATTATATTTACGTCACAGTGTTTTACAATTTTTGACTGAAAATTAATTATTTAAATGAATTAATCTATATTTTTGTTATAAGTATGTTATAAATGTAATGTTTAGATTTATATGTAATGTTTATTGTTAGTATTTTATTTAATCATTAATTGATCATGCCAAGTTTTTATTTTTGATTCATGATTAATATAAATTGTTTTAATTTGTTGGAAAAAAATTTGGTATGTTTATTCAGTATATACAGGGTGATTCATGAAGTTCTCCCCCCACTTCTACAGCACATTGTACTAGTAAAAATAATGAAAAAATGTTATATAAACATAGGTCCGAAAACGCTTCGTTAGCGAGTTACAGCTAGCGAAAGTTTCGCCTGGATTTCAGTTCACCAGGTGAAATGAGGTCTTCCTGGAATTGTGGTAAGGTAGATTAAGGGGCGAATTCAATCATTTCTTATGGTTTTTGATCTGATAAATTGAATAAAACAGGTCCCAGAACTGTAAGTTAAATAGTTTTTGAGAAAACCAGTGTCAAATGCAAAAAATGGAGTGAAAATCACATTTTTTCATCTTTGGGCAAGAATAACTTTGTTATTTCACCAAGAAACAGTTAAAATTTTTCAATAAAAAATGTAGAAAATTTTATTCTGAACAAACCGGTGTAAATAAAGTACACAGAAAGCGAATAGTTTTTGAGAAAACCAGTGTCAAATGCAAAAAAATGGAGTGAAAAAAACACATTTTTTCATTTTAGTTTTTCCGGTTAATTTTACTTTGTACTCTTATGAATAAAAACTCATTTAATCAAACATCTATTCGCTTTCTGTGTACTTAATTTACACCGGTTTGTTCAGAATAAAATTTTCTACATTTTTTATTGAAAATTTTTAACTGTTTCTTGGTGAAATAACAAAGTTATTCTTGCCCAAAGATGAAAAAATGTGATTTTCACTCCATTTTTTGCATTTGACACTGGTTTTCTCAAAAACTATTTAACTTACAGTTCTGGGACCTGTTTTATTCAATTTATCAGATCAAAAACCATAAGAAATGATTGAATTCGCCCCTTAATCTACCTTACCACAATTCCAGGAAGACCTCATTTCACCTGGTGAACTGAAATCCAGGCGAAACTTTCGCTAGCTGTAACTCGCTAACGAAGCGTTTTCGGACCTATGTTTATATAAAATTTTTTCATTATTTTTACTAGTACAATGTGCTGTAGAAGTGGGGGGAGAACTTCATGAATCACCCTGTATAAATATTTGGTGTTCTTTTTATCTAATAATTTTATAAGCAAAAGACAAAATCATAATAAGACAATCATTTATATAGTTTTCTTTGTAACGTGACTGTACAATAGCGTTAGTACCACAAATCGCCACGAGGTTGTTACTTGGCGTGGTCAATTAGTATACTATTTAAATAATCGTTATAGTCATAGTTTTTTATTATAATTATTTAATAATTTTATTCCTAGTTAAGTTTGTTTAATATTTTGTTTTCAGACCCTAGCCGGATATTAAACTCGGAAATTTGTGGGTACCAATCAAGTAGGTTACCGACTAATGACGTAAATTTTTTAATTTATAGTAAAATCCTCATTATTTATTGTTTTGTTTTATCTGGCACGGTATAACAATGAATTTTGCTAAAACGTGAACGATTACTAAAAGTTTATGAAAAAGAAGTGTTTTGTGATGTAGAAAGGAAAATTTGTGAGGAAGTTGACGAAATTAGTCATGCAGTATTCTATATACAGAAAGGGAAGAAATAAAATTGTTAGTCAGGATTTGATATACCCAGAAAACAAAAGAAAGCTACAAACATGGTTTCTTGAACAAAGATTGTTTGAGTAGCAAGAAAATTTCAAACAATTGGAAACAACCATCTGTAAAACAACCCGCAGTAGTTGCTAATGAGCTGTCGAAGCTACTTTAAATAAACTAAAAAAAACCTATTTTGAATATTTTTATTGTTAAAACGAATTTTTTTTTATGAGCACAAAAATTAATTTTTAACAGGAAATTTTATTTTTCTGTATAGTTGAAATTTTGGTCTGCAATGGCAGGCTTACGTCTGCAAGTTTTCGAAATAATGGCTGGCACTTTTTGTACACTTATTCAAATTAAATGGCACTTAAGATAAAACTTTTAAATATTGTTTCGGCACTGAAAGGGTTAATCAATGTATTATTTGGACTTTAGGCACTGCATCCCAAAATAATTAAGTGAAATTACATTGTAATTACTATGACAGTCGAGTAGTACCTCAGACAGAAACAGTAAGGTATGCAGGCTTTACATTAGACAGAAGACTTACATGGAACCACCATATATTATGAGTAAAACGTATTTCCCAGAATCACAAGTTAAAAGACCTTGTTCACTCTACTCCACCGTACATCACAGTAACCTACCAAACAAAAACTAATTCGTTCGATTTGGATGTATAGAACTTTGATCTTTTTTTTTGTCATCAGTCTCTCGACTGGTTTGATGCAGTTCTCCAACGTGTTCTATCTTGCGCAAGTCGTTTCATATCTACATACCTGTAACACCCTACATCTTTGTAATTTGCTTTATATATTCTAATCTTTGCCTCCCTCTACAATTTACTCCCTCAACATTACCCTCCATTATTGATAGCCCAATACCTGGATGTCTTAGGATATGCCCCACTAGCTTATCCCTTCTTTTGGTAAGATGCTTCCATATACTTCTTTTTTCATCCACTCGCCTAAGAACCTCTAAATTACTTATTTTGTCCACCCACCTAGAACTTTGAACTTAGAACACCTTAGAACTTTGATCTAAGGTTTGGTAAAAAAAAATCAAACGTAAAAGGATACAAGCTTTTCAAAACAAATTTTTACGTTTAATCACATGTAATCCCTACTACGCTCGAAACTCTTTTATCATACATCGGGACCTTAATATAGAAACAGTAAACGCGACCATTAACTCACGTTTCCATTGGAAATTAATAAATCACACAAATCTAGAGATACGAACATTGTCACAACCACACCTGCCACAAAAGAGATTAAAAATATGCTGGAATTGTTCTTTTATAAATCAGCGACGAGGGTTTGCAAATGGTTGTTTTGCCTCAATCAAGACAAAAACAAGTCATTAAACAAGTATTGGACTATACGAATTGGCACAAGCAGCTTCGGTTTTTATCTACTCCACTCTTCGCCCCTCGCCATGCAACATTAAAAGTATACAGTCGCTAATGTAATGTGCGACTCACGCACGGTCACTACGCGTTGTTTTCACTGTTGTTATTAATCTGTCAGACATAATGATGTGATTAATTTTTTTTTCATTTAATGATTTTCTATTTACTATATCGTCGCAACAATAGTGAAGTAGCGAATCTGCGTTTTTTGCGAATTTGAGTTATTACCATTATTGGACACTACTTGGGCCCATATACACTGTGGAGAAGTATTATATCTGTATTATATTCCGTTATCGAGAAAACACCATGTGTTTTTTAGCGAAAGTGCATGAGTTAATAATTTCACCACCGTGAACTGTTGAATCTGAAAATTCGTTACTTCACTAATGCGAGTTTTGTTCACTGTCCCCACATTCACAGTGATGAAGTAACGAATCTGCCAGATACGCTACTTCACCATTATTGTTTTCTACGTTCATTTCAGATTCAACACGGTGAAGAAGCGAATCTTGCAAATATTTTATTATTCACAACTCTAGTTTTTCATATAGCTTATTTTATAAGTCACTAAAGTGAAGAATAATAAATACAGTAATGACAAATTAGTATGTTTTAATGATGTCATAATTGCCTCAACGTTAGTGAACTTTTAATTGCTGTTCTCACGAGCCATAAGGCACTTTGTCATGTTTGTTTATTGGTATGCCTATTCCAGAAATTCACCATTCTGATCAACAAAAATAGTATTTATTATGTTTGGAGGTTTACGTCATAGTTCATTAACCATAAAAGCTAAGTAATTTAATCTCCTGGTAAATCAATTTTCATAATTATTTGTCGCATAAATATGTTGTTGTGACCCACGTATTCAGTCATTTATTTAACCTTTCTCGTTCGATCGAGACCTATTATTGTCAAGTTATTGGCTTTTGTGATTGTTATCATTTTTATACTTTATTCAACTTTATTTTTATAGTTATAGGCCTACTTTAATTTTCGTAGTTACATTTTCATACTTATTTAATTTTATATTTATTGTTACTGTAGAATTAAGAAGAAAACATGAATATTAAAGAATTTCAATTTTTTCCTAATACGGTATTCAGAAAAATTGATTACGATTCGGAGCAGTTTGATAAATTTGAAGTGAAACTCATACAAGGACGATCTTCACTGTCACGAGTTGTAAAACCCTACAAAAATCTCTTGAAAATTTTTACAGCAAAACATAAAGATTTAGTAAAACTTTATAACGAATTAATAATCCTTAAAGCCTACCATGAATTCTATTTCAATTCGCCGTCAACGACAAATGTTCCTGACAAACTACCAGAAGCTAATGTGCATGAGAAGTCTGAAGTTGAAGATGAATTTTAACACAATTTGATGTTCTGCTTTAAAAACACTTTGTTAAAGCTATGATTTAATAATTTGATGTTTCTTTAAAATAATTGTAAAAATAGCAGCATATTCTATTAACAATATTGCATTTATGGACTTAAAATCTCAGAATCGGGACTGGAGTAAAATGTTTAAAACCTTGAAAAGCTAGGAATTACACAATAAAAAGAAAGGAAAGTTATCTACGGTCTGTATAAGAAACAAACGTCTGTTATGAGAACTGAGGGGTACGAAAAAGAAGCTGCTGTAAAAAAAAGGTGTGCAACAAGGATGTTCAATTGTCACCAATACTTTTTAACTTCTGCATAAAAGAAGCTATAAATGAAGTGTAGGAAAAATTTAACACAGGAATAACAATTCAAGAAGAAACAATAAAACTGCTGAGATTCGCCGATATCGTAGTATTAGCCAAGACAAACAGACAAAGAAAGAACTAGAAGAATTAGAGGATATCTTACATAGAATGGATGAGATCCATGAATCTATGAATGAATGGATGGATGAGATCATGAGAAAGGGTTAATGACAATTAATAAGAACAAAATGAAAGTGTTGTACAGCAGCAACAGTGGTTTAGAAGAGATGGGACATTTAAAAGTAGGCAACGAAAACATACAGGAAGTCGGGAAATTTTGTTATCTAGGGAGTAAAATAACAAAGGATTAGAAGCACAAGTGATATAAAAAGTAGGATTGCTCAAGCTAGAAAGGTCTTTGAAATGAAAAACAGCTTATAAAACAGCAGACTACAAATATTGATTTACAGATTAGGAGAAATTTCTTTAAACACTATGTTTGGAGTGTAGCATTGTACGGAAGTGAAACGTGGGTGATAGGAGCTGTAGAAAGGAAGGATATAAAAGCTTTGGAAATGTGGTGTTACAGGAAAATGTTAAAGATTAGGTGGGTAGACAAAATAAGTAATTTAGAGGTTCTTAGACGAGTGGATGGAAAAAGAAGTTTATGGAAACATCTTACCAGAAGAAGGGATAGACTAGTGGGGTATATCTTAAGACATCCAAGTATTAGTATATCAGTAATGGAGGGTAATATTAAAGGAGTGAATGATACAAGGTGGCAAAGGTTAGAATATTTAAAGCAAATTACAAAAGATGTAGGGTGTTGCAGGTATGTAGATATGAAACGACTTGCGCAAGATCGAACAGCTTGGATAACTGCAGCAAACCAGTCGAGAGACTGATGACAAAGAAAGACTAAAAATAATAAAACTTTTAGTTCATTACTAAACATCTGTGCAGATTCGTCAGTTTATATAGTTAACCTTTACCAGTAGAACAAAATATTAATTATTCACCATGGTCAACTAGCGAATCTGTGGTTTTTGGTATTGTCAAGCAATTTTTTTAAATTAATAAATTTAATTCATTCATTAAACCATAACCAACGTGTTAAACATAAAACGTAAATACAACTTCTGCAAAAAGATAAAAGATTGCATTAAAATCTGATTTTATAAAGATTGGCAAAACTTGTTTTCCTTCTCCTGAAAAATCGTACTTTTGCAGATTCGCTACTTCACCATTTTTGCGACGATATATTCAGACCAATTTGTTTAGTTTGTTGCGTGCGTCTGTAGAGTATATAGTCTATTCCAGTTAAGTTGGCAGTCCCTACAAAACAAATTCCGATTCACAGGCGGTGCACGAAGGAACAGTTCAAACAGCATTTTGATAGAGATCTACCCATACGTAGAGGTAAAACTTGAAGTAACTTTATAAGAAACTTTAAAAATGAAAATAATTAAATGAAATTTTTGTTGCTTCGTCCAGCGAATTGCTAATCGTGTTAACTCTGTTTCGCTTTTTAGTTTGAGATTCGACTCGACCAGTGATTTTCTTTTCCTTAATTATTCTGTAAACTGATCGTTCAGAGACGCCTACCATTGCTGAAGTTTTTGCTACAATTTCACTTATTGTTATATTAGCATGTTCAGTTTTAAAAGATTTCAAAGCATTTATAATTAATAGTTTTTGTTTAGAATTTAATGGCTTGTCCGCGCTTGTTTCGTTTAACCGGAGATTTAAGAGAATGTAACTACCAACTAATAGTACTACTTATTGAAATTAAAACAACACAATAACAACAAATATTAGTATAATACGTTTAAAAATATCACAAACACTATTACAATAAGAATTAACCCTTTCATTCTCAAATTATGATGCATCAATTCAAAAAAATTTTTTTTGGCATTTTTACTTATAAATGGACCAGTAAAGCATATTAAATTGATTTTTGTAACTTATGCCCCTACAGAATTTTTTTTACAAAATGTTGTTCACAAACAACATTGGGTGTTGGGAGTTATTAATATCCCTGTAATTTTTTTAACATGCAAGTTGTTAGTTATTCAAGTACATAGGAGCAAGAAGTAATTATATAAAGTCTACTCACCATAAAATGATAACAATGATTTTTCTGACTATCCATTTAATAACACATGATAAAATAACACAAAAACTATAAATTTACTACACTATTTACACAATGATCGGATTCATCATATTTATTTACTTGTGATTTTACTGTTTTACATGAAATTGATAAAAACAATTTTTGTTCTTGGTAAGACACAGATTTACACCACACTTTTTACACATTATATGAGCATATCCATTCGAACAAAATTTACAACGTCCTTGTTTATTATGATAGTCCGGCCAGTGACCAATGTTGTCGTACCTTACATCAGAAATTGGACGGAATGTCAGTTTATTTTTTTTTTTTTTTTGGTTGAGATTCACTACTTGGTCTTCCTTTCCGTTTCCTATCTGTAGTCTTTCCAGCTTTTGTAAGTGCAGTAGCAATATTTGCCTGGAACTGTAGCAATGTGTACTCGGGCTTTTTTCCTTTTTGGTCAGTGTATCTTCGATGCTCCAACCAGCTATTTACGACGGCTACACCAATGCACCAATATATAATTCTTGTGTACCATTTCCGTGAACGAATATCAATTCTATATAATTCCAAAAGCATATCAGCTTTGTCCACGCCTCCCATAAATTTATTATACTCCTGAACGACATGTGGCTGTGGAACATCAATTCTCTTTCGCTCTGCTGCGCTCCAGCGTTTGCATGGTTTTTCAGGTTGTACACCTGAATACGTTGAAATAAAATTAATTGCTTTTCTGTCATACCAACGTACAAGAGAAATATTATTATTGCTCTCAATCCTCCAATCGCTACTTCCACGACCCTTTTTTTTCAATTCTGCTTCACTAGCCAAGATGCAGTTTTTCATTCTGTCCTGTCTAATAGTTCCAATACATAAAATACCTTTTTGTTTTAGAGCAACTGACAATTGTAAGGAAGAGAACCAATTGTCAAAAAACAGTTTAAAATTTTCTTCATTTGGTATATCCTGACATAGTGCCATGACTATATCACCCGAGAATCCCAAACCAACATCATCACAAGTCCCTTTGCCTTCGTATAGCTTAAAATCGTACATCAAACCTGATGAACCTGCCCGCATGAATAGGCTACTTTAAATCCCCATTTGTGGGGCTTGTTTTTGATATATTGTTTCAAAAAATTCCTTCCTTTATAAGGAATCATTTGTTCGTCGACAGCTTGATATTCATCTTGAGGCAGATTTTTCATTGCTGCCTGAAGAGCATTCAACAAAGGGCGAACCTTTTGTAATTTATCATAATTCGGGTCATCTAAAGGTAACAATTTTGTGTTATCAAACACATGAAAATATCTTTTGAGTTCCACATACCTATTGTAGCTCATAACATCTGCCACTGGCGGATAGCGGCATTCAGCTGACCAGAACATTTTTGTAGCGGGCATTTTTACAATACCCATGTGAAGCCAAATACCTAACAATTGTTCAATTTCAGATTCAGAAACATTCAAAGTTATTCCATTCACCTGGTGAGCATATACATTACTCTGTTCAGCAATTAATTTTATGACTGGAGTTGTAAAATATTTTTTAAAATATTGAATCGGAGTAGACACATTGTCAACCTCCTTTTGGTGCTTCCATTCGTAGTTTGGTGGTTCAAATTGTACTTTTGTGAACTTCCACTGGAGTTCAGAATTTTTACGTTTAGAAATATTTTTTGATCTATGTACGTTTTGGGTACAATCAGTTGGCACGTTGTTACTGGTAGGAGGTTCTTTAGGACAATTTAAATTATCATTTATAGTATCTGAACTAATAGTAGGTAGTACTTCTTCATCAGCACCCTGAATTAGTTCAGTTGGAACAACCACTTCTGAAAGTCTTAGCAATTCATCATCTTCAATGTCAGATAACAAATCACCAATTTCAGAAACATTGCCATCAGGCACATCAATATAAATATCATCAACCTTTAGATTCTTTATACCAAACATTATAACACGTAAAATAAAACAGTAACACACAACAAATAAAAACAGTCTTAGTAAACAGTCCTAACCTATTGGCATCCCTTCTGGCATCCCTTCTGTCAACCGGTGAAGCTCATTGTTGTTGGTGAACAACACAAAGTTTACACAATAATATAAAAAGAATTGTTAATTACACTATTAATATGAATGTTTAAACATAACAAATAATGTTTTATAAATCACGTAAAACCAAAAAAAACGACACATTATTACTAATTTTAATTACAATAGCGAAAAAATAACAACAGTGAACATAACCTCAAGAGTTACAAACAACCTACTCAGTTACTGTGAACTAGTAAACAAATACTGCTGTAATATGGCACTATCTGGTAGCATAATATGTAACTACTTGTTTGTGGCTTCTGAACAACATTGAGTTTTAAAGGAAATCTTTGATAAATACGTTGTAATCTAATACCGAAATTAGTGTTGTTCCTGAACAACGCTGGGCGTGAAAGGGTTAACACGACTCTGGATATGTAGTTAGTAACTACACTATTCGAATGCAGAAGCAAAACTGATATAGGCGTACGTGACTCAGCAGCAGGCTACAAGTGAAACGGTTGTTGTGTTCAACAGAAACAACCAATGAGCAGTTGCCGTTCCACATTCCACACCAATCAATCTACTGACAACTTAACTGGAATGAACTATAGTTTAGTGAGTTCTTGCAGTTTAGTTCTTTTAATTTATAATTTAATTTTTTATTGGGTCAAATTAAATACGTATTTTAAAATGAAATAATTATTCGTATGTTTGTACGTTGAAATAAGGTTGTAGGCATTGCGTACATTAAAATTTGTAGATCTTGTTGAAAGAATAGGTTATGGATATATTTTATGCGGAACTGTGTGTACACGTAGAGCAAGAGTTGTGCCAGTTCGAATTGTTCACAGTATACATCATGAATACATTATGCTGTTTAAACAAACAAACACACGCACGCACACCCGCTGAGGGAGGAGTGAAAGTGAGAAGGGGAGTGATTTGGCGAGGGTGGTGGAGTGGATGGGTGTGGGTCAGGAAGGGGAAAGAGAGCGAGGGAGTTGTTATTACTAAAAAAAGACAAAAATACATTGAACTAAAAAATCAAAATTTTCAACAAAATTACCATAATATTGTTTTTTCTATGAATTATCAATTCCAGTTTAACGAAAACTAATGATTGAGATTCATTCTTCTAACACTTGTATCGAATAGAAGACCAAAACAAATTTTTAAGACACTAAAATAAAAGGAGTAAACCGAGAAAACATAATGGATTTAACCAGATTCATATTACTGATTACTGTCAACAAGGATTTCCATAAAAAATTAAAGTAGAAACAAACGTAACCTTATGGAAGGAAGAAAAGAGAAAACCTAAAATGAAAGAATTCTGAGTGCGCAAGCTACAAGTTGACCTTCCAGAAATTATCTTAAGTTACATTACGTTGTCTGAAATATAAAAAAATCCAGGAAATATGATGATTTATCTTATATTTACCTAACCAAACTACTACTGTTTCGCTGTTTTTATGTAACTCATAAAATCTTCATCTCTTTTCCTCATTCGCAACAACACATCAAGTCTAATCATATGTTTTTAAGAGTTTTAAAATAATTGATTTTTATCTCTGTGAAATACTTAATTCATAGTCATACTTTATTGTTTTATATTTTTTCAACATATAATACACACCTGTCTCTTTTACTTTTCGATTATTATTTTAGTATTAAAATTATTATAACTTTATTTAATGTTTGAATAATAGATATTGTTTTATTAGAAAATATTGTAAATACCATTTTAATTATATTTTTAGATCGTGTAGATTTATTACTGTTTTTTACAGCTACTATAAAAATAATAATATTTTGTTTGTAATATTGTTAGTAATGGATTTTTCCGCAAGTGTAGATAATTGAATTGTTTTTATATATATTTGCTAAATTTATATTTCGTAATATATTGAACAATTTAAATTGTTTTTATATTGTACACGAAATCTTACATAATTATTTAACAAAATTCGTCAAGTCATTTGTTCGGATATGTAAACGTCTTCGTATTTTACTAATTTTTAATTTGATTCATTATGGTTTATTTATGTTCGGTAAAAGCTGTTTTTTTAAAATTCTATTATTTGTTAAGTAACACCGGTTGGGCAACCGACTTTGTATGGTGGCCAGCTGACAGTTATTCGTGAATAAACTCTGCGATTTTTAATGCTATTTCTTGTTTTTTTTATTATTAATTGTGACTATAAACTAACCAAAATGGGTTTGGATCATGTACCGGGCCATCGAGAAAGGTTGCATCCATTTTATAAGATTACAGTTTAAAAACTACTGGAGATAAGGTCATAATTTTTTTGTTGGTACAACACAAATTGCTTTGGAAAAAACCATTAACATAACTTGGCAACAAGACGGGGCGCCTCCTCATTTCTGTCTTTCAGTGTGCCATGCCCTCAATGAAATGTTCTCTGAATCAGATCGGTAGGGCCAGTCCTGTACTTTGGCCTCCGAGGAGTCCAGATTTAATCCCACTTAAATTTTTCTTCTGTTTCATGTAAATATAAGTCATTTACGACACCGAATTGCTTCTGTTGTTGCTTGGGTCACGCTCAGTATGAGAGAGCGCACCTTGACAGAGGTCGACTATCGTTTGGATGTGTGCAGAGCAACCAATGGTGCTCTTATGCAAATTGAATCAGTTATTTCAGGAAGCCCATTAGTTAAAATTTTATATTCTCTCTTTACTGAATTTTAGGATTAACTGTGTGAACACACCTTCCCTACAACAATCACATACTAAGTATCGCTTTCCTTAAGTAATATAACTTTTAAGAAAAAGCTTATCCTTAAGGATATAAAGTGTTTCCTTCTAATTTAATTAAAATATGAAAGTGAACGATCTTGTGAAGCTTAATCACCACTTTCTAGTAGAAGAGGCTATGCAAAGTTTCTATGCAAAAATATTTGTAAGGAGCATAGCTACTGTTGTTGACAACAACAAAGAACGTAAATAGCCCTGAAAATCAAAATGTTTCATTCTTAAAATTAAGAATTTCAATTTTCATTATTGCAACAAGCTATTGGAAGTTACTAATGTAAAGTTAGCTGCCTATAACAAGCAGGTAGAGTGTCAAATTATTTACACTCAATGTTCGTTGCAGGGCTAAAATAAATAGTTCTGTTTCTTATCACATGGTCAGTTAAATAAATGACTGAATCGTTTAAGAACAGAAGAGGTAGAGGTGTAAACGACACTAATCAGAGTTACCTCCTCTGAAATTAATGAATTTCAATATACAGCCAGACTCTGTGGTGAACGAAGTGAAGGTGTCATTTGCAGAGTGGAAAATATGTGCTTTTCAGAGTGCCCGGTATGCTGATAAGCGTACTTTTCCATTCAGTAAGGAAGGAAATGGTAAATCACCTTACTTCTTGTTTTACTTAGTAAAACCTCTACAGGTCCAAACCAGCCTTTCGGCTAATGACCTAAACAACAATCTAAACTAGTGAAAGAAAGAAATTAATTTTATTTTACAACACAATTTTCTTCTCGGCTAACAACGTAAGTTAGCATTTTTTCCAATTTATTTCAGAAACGCTAAGTCAAAATGTTCAACTTTTTTTTAAGCAAGTAGCTTTTCTTTAAAAAGACTGAAGTAAACATTTTATATGAAAGGTGACCAGCCTCTGACAAATTACTTTTTTTTATCTCTAATGCGTGTACGTTGCAATCTGTTCAATTGAGAACAATAAGCAACCCTATGACCCAATGAGATGAGAATGATGTGTATGACGGGTAAGTGAGGTGTTGTCTTGTACAGATCCAGGCCGACCATTCCTGAGAGCGTATGGTTAATTGAATCCCAACCATCAAAGTACACCGGCAACCACTGTCTAGAATTCAAATCTGTATGTATAAAAGTAACTACTTTTACTAGGATTTAAACCAGGAACCTTCGTCTCTGTAAATGAGCTATTAAACAGCTGTCTCACGGCGACGACTTTCCCTTTAGACCAACCCGGTGGGTTAATATTTTTTAATATTGTTTTTTTTTTGTTGAAACACAGTAAATTCCAAGTTTTTTAATTTTTCCGAAAGTTATTTTGACTTACGAGATTTCTGAAATGACCGATTCAATTTATTAATTTGTAAAAAAACTTTAATATTTTATGTTAGTAAAAAAAGTTATGGCTATATCTCCAGTAGTTTTTAAACTAATTTTTTTAATTGATCAACCTTTCCCGGTGACCCGGTATATTATAAACATAATAATCGTGTGGTATTTCCAGATTCTTCCCTGGAATCGAATCTAGTATCATTATAATTGATTTAATTTCCTATTGATATCAATACGAGTTAGTTTACATGTTCTTATCATAAATCTTGAGGCATTTAAATTATTATTATTATTTTTATTATTTATTAAACGATACCACTTTATCATACCAATTAGTTTTTATTTTTGTAAATTTAAGTTAAATTTTATAACCAAATTTATTATTTAGTTACCTAAGTCTTTGTTTTTTTAACACTTAATTAAAATATGAACATTTATTTTTAAGGTTATTAATTTTTTAATTATTTGCCATTAAATGTTTTTTAATTATTATTATTATTTTAGTCGATTTGTATTATTAGTGTTGATTACAATTTTAGGACTAGTCCAATTTTTTTAATTATTTTTTGTTTGTTATAACTAAATTTATATTTAGCGTTAGTGATTTTTAAAATGTTGTAATTTTAACTGCATAATCTGATAATTGTGATCTACAGTGTTAGGCGTACTGTAAATCGACTTGAGTAGTTCACAATATATTTTATTGTTAAACTTTTCCGAGTGTTAACTGTAAAATTTAATAAGTTATGTATTGTATTTTTTTTAGAATGTTTTATTCAGAATTTTTAGTGTTTATTTTACCTGAATCCTGAAAGTTTTGATCATATTTTCAAATGTAATTTTCACCACAACGTGATTTTTCACACGTTGTAGTTCGAATTGCTCATACCTAGCAATCGGTGTTACTCGGTGTTATAAACTAGTAATTATTTTCTGTAATACTAAAGTGTGCGTCATACCATTGTGAGCTTCAATGTCTAGCATTACTCACAGTTTCACCATACCTCTCTTCTTCCAGCGTTGCCATGTATACAGATAAGTAAAAGTAATGTAATGTTTTCCCATAACAGGCAGGTGTAGTGTTAAATTATTTGCATTCGATCTGCTAGTTCCAGGGCTACAAAAAAATTTTTTTTTTCTTATCACATGGTCACCTAATTATATGACTAATTATATGACATTTAAGAACAGAAGAGATAGAGGTGTAAAAGATCAACCCGGTGGGTAAAATAAATTGTAATACGATTTTTTTTACAAATGAATTGTTACCTGCAAAAAAGGAACAAATACGTGAAACGTAATTTTTCACCATACAAATAAATTATGGCATAAAATACCCTCATGTTTATTAGAATTAATATCACAACATAATACAATAAGTTATTAGACTATTTTTTATCACATACTCTACTCTTCTGCCCATAACAGACAGGTGGAGTGTCAAATTATTTACACTCAATCTGTTCGTTGCAGGGCTAAAATAAATAGTTCTGTTTCTTATCACATGGTCAGTCAATTAAATGACTGAATCATTTAAGAACAGACGAGGTAGAGGTGTAAAAGACACTAATCAGAGTTATTTCCTCTGAAAGTAATGAATTTCACTATACAGCCAGACCCTGTGGTGAATGAAGTGAAGGTGTCATTTGCAGGGTGGAAAGTGAGTGCTTTTCGGAGGGCCTGGCATGCTGATAAGCATACTCTTTCAACTCAGTGAGGAAGGCAATGGTAAACCACCTTACTCCTCGTTTTTACTTAGTAAAACCTCTAGAGGTTCAAACCAGCCTTTCGGCTGTTGACCTAAACAACACAGTCTACTCTTATTTTTTTAAATAATTTTTGGGTCATTATTCTAAGTTGGAGTCACTTTTGTTCACCTGGTGCAATTAAAAATTACTTGTCATGTACTTGTTCTCTTTTAGTAGTTAGTTATACAAATAATAATTAATTAAAAGATTTGAAACATTTACACGACTCTCTTTCTCTCTCGCCAATGCAAATAATGGAAACATAACATCATTAGTGTGACTACCATCGGTTTCATAATCATAGATATCCCAGTTTGAACCCAAAGCATCTCCAAAACTATGAGTCGGATTTCAATATTACTTTACATAAAAATTTTGCTCATTTTATTCTCCGTTGAAACTAAATAGTCCTATATTTTTACTTACTTTTACTTTTACTTTTAGCGGGGTTCCTACAGATTGCTCCGCATCCCGCATTTCGATCTCCACAGCCTCCTGTCCCGCCAGTCATTTTCTCTTAAATTCCTTTTCTCCATGGCCCCTCGAACTCCCTCACTCCATCTCCCCCTGGGCCTTCCTCTTCTTCGTCTTCCCGCTGGACAGTATTCCCACACTCTCTTCGGCCATCTATCTGAATTCATTCGCTGAACGTGCCCATACCATGTTAACTGTCTGTCCTCAATTCCCTTCATAATTGTATTAGATCTTCCTACCCGTCTCCTAATATCCTCGTTTCTTACTCGATCTAATCTAGACAAACGACATGCTCTGCGGAAAAAATCCATTTCTAAAGCTTCCAATCGCTGTACATTCCTCTTACTCATTTGCCAACACTCCGCTCCATATGTCGCAATTGGCTCCACAACTGGACTGTAAAGCATCTTTTTTGTCTTCAGGCTAACTTTTGAAGACCACAACAGACCGTTCAGCTTTCGAATCGCTGCCCTTCCCTGACCGATACGACACCTTATATCCTCCTCACACCTGCCGTCCTCTGTGATAAGTGCTCCCAAGTATTTACATTTCGCAAAGTTCCTCACCAAAACTCCCTCCTCAACCAAATCCTCTCCCCTCTCCCCAACCACAACGTAAGCCGTTTTAGTCATATTAATCTTCATCCCCCACTTCAGATATTCCTCCTTCAGCTTCCTAAACATGTACAACATATCCTCCTCCTCATTTGCCAACACCACCTGATCATCCGCAAAGAAAAGAGTGTATAAATTTTCTTCCCCCATATTTATGCCCATTCCTCCACACTTTCCTCTCCACACCCTTAAAGCTTCCTGGACATATATTTTATACAACGTGGGAGACAAGCAACAACCCTGCTTCAAACCCTTGGTCACCAGAAAACTGCCTGATACCTCATTTCCTATCTTCACCACACATTCATAACTTTTATACATATTATAAATGGCTCTAATATACGTCCCATGTAGATTCACTGTCTCCAAAACTTCAAACAGCTTATTCAGGGGGATACTATCATATGCCTTCTCCAGGTCTATGAAAAGCATATGTACCGACATATTCCTCTCCATTCTTTTTTCCATTACCTGTCTCAAAACAAAGATATTATCTATACATGATATTATCTATAAAGATATTATCTAATATACCTATATTTTTAATGTTGTTTAAAAATTGCCAGATCGAGGTTGAAAGACAAAAAGATCCGGTTTTCTTAGCTGTTCTAAGTTTATTACTTTGAATAAAACGATAGTTTGCCCGTGCCGAACGATCGAGCGGTTACCGAGATAGCAAGGGTTCAGAATATTGTTTATAAATCAAAATTTAAATAACTTACACTTTTGAAATTTCGTACACGCTGTAAAAATATAATTTTCTGTGTTGTATCAAAATTTCAAACTTTTCCTTTAAATACTTATCGAGTTACACGCCTCTAAACGCATGAAATTTGTTGCGGTATCAAAAAACGAAGGGTCTTCCAACCTGGATATGGTAATTTTTAAACAACATTAGAAATATACTTAGGACTATTTTAGGTAAACGCAGAATAAAATGAGCTAAATTTTGATGTAAAGTATGTAGAAATCCGACTCATAGTTTTGGAGATTGAAGGGTTCAAACTCGGGTGTCTATGATTATGAAACAGATAGTAGTCACAGTTATCTCCTTTGAGAGTAATGAATTTCATTATACAGCCAGACCCTGTGATAAATAAAGTGAAGGTGTCTTTTGCAGGGTGGAAAGTAGGTGCTTTTCAAAGAGCTTAACATGCTGCCCATAACAGACAGGTGGAGTGTCAAATTATTTACATTCAATCTGTTCGTTGCAGGGCTAAAATAAATAGTTCTGTTTCTTATCACATGGTCAGCCAATTAAACGACTGAATCATTTAAGAACAGAAGAGGTAGAGGTGTAAAAGACACTAATCAGAGTTATCTCCTCTGAAAGTAATGAATTTCATTGTACAGCCAGACCCTGTGGTGAATGAAGTGAAAGTGTCATTTACAGAGTGGAAAATATGTGCTTTTCAGAGGGCCCGGCATGCTGATAAGCGTACTTTTCCACTCAGTGAGGAAGGCAATGGTAAACCACCTCACTCCTCGTTTTACTTAGTAAAACCTCTAGAGGTTCAAACCAGCCTTTCGGCTGTTGACCCTAACAACAACAACATGCTGATTAGCATATCTTTCCATTCAGTGAGGAAGGTGTTAGTGAATCACCTCATTTCTCGCTTTACTTAGTAAAGCGTCTAGAGGTTTAAATCAGCCTTTTGGCTGATGACCTAAACAATAATGTAAGGAATAATGTAATAGATAAAGTGAATTATAATAATCAATAAAACATCAAAACAGAACCATAATGGATCAGTAACGTATTTTATTTATAGATAGATACCGGCGTTTTAATGTTTCGTGTGCTTTCATGAGTGATTTAACCGTAGGTACAAGTAGTTCATGTAATATGCGATCCGGTAATATTTTGGCTAACTCCATGGCCCTTCAAGGTCACAATGATACAACGCATACTTTAGTATTTATAAAAAGTTCAAAACTTCTATATCTCCACCTTTTTTGTTTTAATCGTAAGTGCAAAACTTACTGCACTTTCAACAACGGGTTTTTTAAAAAAAAGATGGCGCCTACGAAGCCTTCTTTAGAGAGATAAAGATATATTAGTTTTAGACAGAGGTTAGTTTTAGTTTCTATCACTCTTTCTAAAGATGATTTTGTTGAGGTTGAAAAGTGTTAGGGTTATTTTTTTAAATTATTTAAAAGAGCAGCAAGTGTTTTGTTTACTAGGTAAGGAGTTAATGTAAATATGGTTTCAAAAACTTTTATTTTCATATTTTTATCTCTTAAATTGATCAAGCTTTTTCAGAAAATACATTTGATCCAGTATATTTATATATATGTACTACTCTCTTGGACTACATCTCCTAGCAATTATCAAACAATTATTAATATACCAGAGGTAAAATAGTAACAACTCTATACGGACTGTATCATAATACTTTCAGTAACAAGTTTCCTCGTAGCGTGACTATACATAGTATACTAGATGACCACGTCAAGTTTTTACTTCAGTTTTAGAGAAGTACGATTGATTAAATGTGTTGTACAGATAGACATGAATTAATAAACGTGCTGCTTGTATATATACAGAACAATGAACTGTAGTTTTCATAGGAACGTTATAGTACACATTTGCGTTTTTAAGAATTACCAGGTATGTACTCGACGTGGTCAACTAGTAATTAATTATTTAAACAAACACTTGTCAGTATATTTTTTACATTCTACGGTTATGTAGTTATTACAGATAAGTATTTATATTATTCATTGTATTACTTTATTTACTATTACTTTATGTAGTATTTATTATTTTATTTGGTCATTACACATCACAATTTATTATAATTTTATTACCTATGTGTAGATATTATTTCAAGTCATATATTACTTTAGTTTTATTGTGTTTTCAAGTCATAATACTGTATTTTTTCAGTTAGTTATTAGTTAGTTCAGTTCACAGTATTAAGGGTTTGAATTTCATTACTGTTCTCTATCCCAGTCGATTTACAAATATTGTAACTTGATGAGTTTTTGAATTAAATTTTACTGGTTATTTAAAAAAAATTACTACCACAATATAAAATAATACGTGTTACTTTTTGTTTAAATACCTATATGTAGTTTATTTTACAATTTTAATATCTATACATATTTTATCATATCATCAATATACCTGCATTCCGTAACCTATCCTCCCAGATAGAGCCTTTAACGGCCTCGGACACCTCAGTTCCACCCCGAAGGCGGAAGAGGCAGGTTTTTCTCAATGGCAGAGGGAGCAGAAAAGCCTAGAGAGACATCTCGAATTAAACTGTCCTGCGTGCTTGGACACAGCAAGATGGCAGCCTCTTTACCAAGCTTAACCTACGCAGCGCTTGTAACGGGGCCAGAGGATTTTTCAATTATTACCAGAAACCAAAGAAGCCTCGGTTAGAGGGCAAGGATGATTAGCTGTAAACAATTGTTTTAGTCAAATATTAGACGACATTTACTATGTTCATTGTTTTTGTTTTGGAATTAAATGAATGCATAAAATTTCCAAGAACATAAAAATAATTTCCCTATGTACAGTTACCACATACACTTTTTTTAAACAAAATTTCATAACACAATTAAAGAAAGGATGTCGACAAAAATTATCTAGTGAAATTCAGGACCCTTAATTTTTTTGGGAACTCAAAAACAATTTTTTTAATTTTAATAATATTTATCAAAAATATATATGGTAATTTAGTTTGTAGTTTTGTAGTAGTGTATAAAATTATTTTTTATTAGTTAGAATTTAGATAGTTTTGTGTATTTTTATTAAGATTTGATGTAAAGTTACTTAGTTATGTTGGTATAATTTTTAATGTTACACATCATAGTTTATTGTTATTATTTTTTAGGATCAACATCACATTTATATTTTGCAGTATTATATTGCCTTCAAGTATAAAAAATATTATTTTTTTTCAGAGTTGAGAATTGTTTTGTTGTATAATTCTACTAATTGATATTTTTTTGTGCCATATTACGAGTATATCGTATTTTCTGGAATATTAAATTGTAATTTTTTTAATTATAAAAGTAAGAATGTATGTTAATATATATATAGTTACCGAATTATAAATTTATTATTTTTGTTTTACATTATTTTTTTATGAGAAATGTTATGAGGATATTAAATTTTGTAAACGTTGTAATCATCAGCAATGGAAAGGAGTTTTTTCGTTCTGAGTCCTGTAAGAACTAAATATGTATGGTTACCAAATTTCTAAGTATTTTAAAATTATACACGATATAAATTTGATTGTGTCTCTTGAAAATAGAATTTAAAAAAATGTTTATAAAGTTTTTTACTGTGTGAAGTTCGAGTTGGTACTGTTCTACCATGACCTGTACTCCCTTGTGGAAGGGATGCAGTTTCACTTTACCTTTAGAAGTAGAATAGACTTAATTATGAATTCCAGAAACCCCACATGTCCATCGAAGACAATTTTTCTCAAGGAACAAATACCTGCTATATATTTTTTTAACATCTGAGTTTAATTACAACCAATTTAAAATTAAAAACTATTAGTAGGCCTACATAATATGAAAGTGTTCACATGACGACTATACCCGATGGTATTGCTTCCAGACGAAAACCAAATCTAGTATTTACAATTTTTGAAAACATTAAATCTAGATAAAAAGATGAATACAGTAGAATGCGTAGAGGAAGAAGATTATGTTGACAGAAATTAATACAGACTTCAATTGTTTACAATGTAGGTTAGTCGGTAAATCTAAACGGAAGGTCAAGCAATTTCATTCTTTTTAGTATTATTAAATTAAGCGCCAAAGAATTTGGGTGATCTGCTAATTTTTCTTGATATTTTAAACTTAGCTGCGTGATTTCTTCTTTCACGGTGTCGACACGTAAATCCTTATGAAGCGCATCATTTGTCACATACCATGGAGCATTTGTTATAATCCGTAAAACTTTTGACTGGAATCGTTGGATGATAGCTAGATTCGATTTGCAGCAGATCCCTAAAGCGGTAACCCATAAGTCCACAGCGGTTTCAATATGATTTTGTACAGTAGGAGCTTGCTTTCTAATGACAGCTGTGAACGTTTGTTCGTTAGCCGGGTCCTATCTTTAATTGAATTTTATTTACCAGGCTGTATTTTTTTTTTTACTAAGAAAATGTACCAAACATTATTAACCAAACTTTATTAAAAATTCTAATTTTGTATCATTATATGTTTTTTAAGGTGTAAATGGGGTGTGTATGTGGGATTTCTGAAGTTATCTTAGTTCCCAGCCACTTCAGGCTAAAATTAATACCCACTGGACTAAAAAATATAAAACTCTTGATGTTAGTCAAGAGTCAAAAGTCAAAATCAGGTTTTGATTTTGGCCCTGGTAATAAGTTGCTATAATTTTTTAAGTAATACCGGATGGATAAGGAAGTTTGTGTGGTACCAGTTGACATGATATGAACAAACTCCACTGAGTATACCTGTTCAAATTTATATCAACTTCGGACCAACAATAACTCGCGAGCATCACACACACACTCACACCTCGTTGAGCCTTTTCCGCCTTTTTACCGCGCCTACAAAGCCCGGAAGAAGTATTGAAGGCCGGCAACACAGTAAATGATAAATTAGAAGGGGTGGCGGTGACAAATGAAAAACTTTTTTTTTTTTTTTTAACGGGGTTCCTACGGCCGGCGCCGCTTCCCGCACTTCAATCTCCATTCTCTTCTATCCTCCCAATCACCCTCATCCATCCCTCTCTCCCTCATGGCTTCCTGTATTCCCTCTTTCCACGTTTTCCTTGGTCTACCTTTCTTCCTTCTGGTGGTTGGGACATAAGACAACATTCTTTTTGGCCACCTCTCATCACCCATTCTCTGCACATGACCATACCATATCAGTTGTCGTCTCTCTATCCTATCCACAATGGTATCTTCTACATGAGCTCTTTTCCTGATGTCGTCATTCCGGATATGGTCCAACCTGGACACTCTACATGAACGGTGCAGAAAGTCCATTTCAACTGCTTTAAGCTGGCTGTCTATTTTTGATGTTATTTGCCAGCACTCTGCCCCATAAGTTGTTGTTATTGGCTCCACAATAGTGTGGTACAACTGGACTTTTGAAAACTCATTTTGAAATCAACTCATTCTGGAAATGAAAAACTCATTTTGTAAAAAGTGGTGGCTGTGTGGGTTCTCTAAAATTCACGATTCGGTCTAAGTGTTGAGCATTGAAACTTGAAGATATATGGTGGATTCAGTGATACATCAAACACTTGTTATTATTTGTTACTTTTATCATTATTTCCGCATTTCCGATGATTTCCGCATTATGAAATCTCTAGTGTTTAGATGCACTCGTGTGATTGTGCCTTAACTACCTCCAAACAATCTTTATGTCCGCTTGCAGTGGTTTGTTACATACACTTTGTACTTTACTCGTGTTCTTGAACACGGTTATAAAACTACTCCATCTGTAGGAAATACAGCATAAATTAAAAATAATACAGCCTGCTTCATTTTTACATTTTCAATGTTACAATGTTCAATATTAAAAAAATAACAGTTTTTTGATTTTATTTTTTTGTTACTCAACTCTGATTTTTTTAATTTTCTCAGTGTTTTTTTTAATTTGAGTCGTAAATGAAGACTGAAAACCAAAATTAATTTACCTTAAAATTAAGATCGTTGGCCTTATAAGTGTGCTTTCTAATCAGAAATTGTTATAATAGTTTTGTAAAAAACTAAGTCAATTTAAGTTTTATATAACTTATATGTATTGTTAGGATATTGGAAAATATTTCTTGTTAGTTTTTATTTATCTACTGTAATACCTAAATAATATATTTTGAACTCTAAAGTGAGGAGGAATATTTTTTTCATTTATATTCTGTGCATTTTAAAACAATAAAATTTTAGTATTTCGTTTGTTTGTATCTATAATCGTTTGCACGTTCAGTTGACACAATGGATCGGGAATTGTCACTGCTATTAGCACAACTAAAAACATCAATTAAAGGGATCTTGATGCGTATATAAATACATTTTTTAAACCTCTATAGAACAAGTATTTTTTAAGGCAGAATTAACATTCAAGTTTTGCTTAACAGGAAAAAATTATGTATTATGTTGACTGTTGTTAATGAGTTGTAAAAAATCAATGAAACTGTAAAAACATTTTCTTCTATTAAGGGCGGGTGGTTAAAATGAATATCTTATCTATTTTGCTGCACACCTATTAATGTTTTCTCCACATTCCCTCGCCAGACTTTCTAAACACTGGGTGATAAATGTAAACAAATGACGCAACCGGTTATTACAAATTTAAAAAATCTTTCCCAGTACAGATATCGAAAAAAATATTTCACATTTGGAATCCGCATATGAAATTGAGTATTAACTTAAAGTCCAGCCTCTCTTTGTTTGCTTCTAATGTAAACAAATAATGACGTCACTGAGCATGCGTATTATATAAAAATGAGTACACGCTGATTAAAATATGATAACAAAATACTTTCAAAAGTATTTAAATACAAAATACTTTTAAAAGTATTTTTATAAATGAAATTGTTAGGCCTACATCATATCATGACTGATGTTTTAAGTACTTTAAGTACTTATAATTTAAAACATAGTTAACTTAATAGGAATTCGACATCCATAAAGTCGCGGACTCTAGCGTACACCCTGTAGTAGCTGGCTTTTTGGTTTGTTGACAGTAGGAGCAAACTAAAAACGGCTGAACTTTATAGTGTTAATTATTAATTAATAGTCATATAGACTACTCTACATTATAAAGGTTTGTTATCGATGGGCGCAGTGGTGGGGAATGTTATTGGTTATGATGACATGGATCTACAAAGCCGATGACTAATAGCAGCTTATCATGGTTTAATTTTATCTCATGTCAGGTACGCCATATTAGTTTGGGGTAATTCATCACAGTGTAACATGGAAACTGTTTTTAAAATACAGAAAAAAGCTGTTAGGTGTATGATGGGAGTCAACTACCTTATCTCATGCAGATCACTATTTAAAGAGCTGCAATTGATCACAGTTCCTTCTTTGTACATTTTTGAAGTTATAATGTACGTAAAGCAAAATACCTTTTTACAGAATTTAGATATTCACAACCAGTACACAAGAAACAGATTCAATTATTATGTTGCTAATCACAACACTAAATTGTTTGAACAAAAACCAACTTATGCAGGTAGAAAATACATCAATAAATTGCCACAAGGTTTAAGAAGTTGTGACAATTTAAATGTTTGCGTGTGTGCTAGTAGCAGTCAGAGCCCCATAACAAATACGAGTACATTGTCGTACATTGTCCTATACTGCTCCGTTGTGTCAACTGAACGTGCAAACGACGATTTCATTTATAATTTATTCTGAGTCAACATTTATCACTCTGATCGTCCACACACGGGGCATTACGAATGCCATTTAACAGCGATAGGATAGGACCAATCAACGGGCAATATGAAAGTATTGTTTACCGCTGGTTACTTTGCCTCTGTAATGAACGCGCATGCGTTGTGCGTGGGACGGCTGTGTGGTTAAAAGCAGATTACTGTAATGTATTTTTAAACTATTTTAAATAATGGTCATGTGGTATTTTGTTGAAATGCTCATGAAATTTACAATAAAACAATTGTTCTAATATATATCGTCAGAATGACATAAATTACTTATGTAAAGTGTGTGCATATGAGAAGTAAAGCGACTGTACGTGATTGGTGAGTGACGGGGAGCGGAGGATATCAGCTGCTCTCCTGAAGGGGCCACAAGCCAGTAGCCGACCTCTATTAAGGGGAGACTGTAAGATGGTTTTGACTGGAAATTTTGATTTTCGGTTTTTTATATTTTTCAATACTTTAGACCTAGACCTACCACAAAAACATTAAATTAGAACAAAAAATTATTTTAATGAAAAAAAATTTAAGTTTCTACCAGGTGTATCCTAAAAAATTAACATGTCGCCAAGAACAAATATTTTTCATATTTTTATATTACTCGTTTTAGTGCGAAAAAAATTTTAGTTTTTTTTTAAATATCTGCTTCACTATTTTTAATATTCTTCGCTGTTGGTGCAGCTTTCTAACCAACTGTTGATGGGAAATTGAACTTGTTTGTGTACATTTTGTTTTTCATTTGTCCCTTCTCCTGTAAATTTAGATTTTTAACACTTAGGTACGTTTTTCTCAGAAACCATTTAACGTACCAGGCTGAAATTTTTACCAGTTAATTATCATGTACATTTACATTCACCGACATTGTTTTTACTTCCTCAGGTGCTCAAAAAAATAGTAATATGCAAAAAACGTAGAAAAACATTATGAAACTTTTTTGTTATTAGTTATTCTTTTAAAAACTGTATAATCCAACAGATTAAATTGAAAAAAATGTCATTAGGTAAAACCATCCAACAACTATAAGTTTGTAAAGTTTCATTTTCGTAACTTTCACCAATCCTATAAAAAATGTACCTAAAAATAACAAATTTAACATTGGCAGGATACAAAGTACAGTCTTCCTTTAACTAGTCTCCTTGGAAGGCACAAGTTGGTCTACAATTATTAATCTCGTTTACGAATACCTGTTGCTTAACCGATATCATTACGTCATCTATAAAAAGTGCTTGCCACGAAACAAGTCCGTTATGTTTAAAGAGATTTATCTCAAAAACAACCAAACGGAAAAATTTGAACGCTATACCAAATTAAAGCCTTTTCTTATCTGCGTTGATTGATTTGAATTAAATTATTTTATTTAAAAATTAGTAGGAGATAAAGCAATTTACACATAAAAAGTACCCATTTTTGCCGGTTTTCTGTTGATTTGCTTTTTAAATGTCTGTTACTCCGTCCAGGCTTTACATAAAAAAATCGGGGTTTAAGTAGATTTTTTACCCACCGGGTTGGTCTAGAGGTAAAGTCGTCGCCAAAATCAGCTGTTAACAGCTGATTTTCGGAGACGAAGGTTCCTGGTTCAAATCCTAGTAAAGGTAGTTTTACTTTTATACGGATTTGAATGCTAGACAGTGGTTACCGATGTACTTTGATGGTTGGGTTTCAATTAACCATACTCTCTCTGGAATGGTCGGCCTGAGTCTGTACAAGACTACACGTCATACATATCATCCTCATCTCATTGTGTCATGAAGTTGCTTATTGTTCTGAATTGAACAGATTGCAACGTACACATATTAGAAATAATAAACAAAAGTAGATTTAAGATCACAGTTTTCTATATAATCTCAATATTTCAAAAGTGAAATCTGATGTTCTGTTTTAATATGCTGTCCATTTTTTAAAAGAGTGCTATTTTAGCTCCACGTAAATGATTTTTGGACTGAACCATGTATTTTTATAACAGCATTATATCAAGCATAGCGTTATATAAATTTAGTGAAAAATAAAACGGAAACAGAGATAAGAATATTCAAATTTTTCCGTTTGGTTGTTTTGAGATACAGCTCTCAAACACAATCGACTTGTTTCGTGGCTGCATTATAGTATCATTAATTACTATTGGGGTGCCTCGTGTGCGGACGGCCTTACTATATTAAGCCTATATTAAATATTTTTTCATTGATGTAATAAATCGTCATACTATTTTTGACATCTTCTACTTTAATATAGTTGTTATTTCTAGTAAACCAGTAAGAGAATGTATGATATGAAAAAATTCTTGATATTTTATATTAATGTGTACTTACATGTGACATAATATTGTACTGTTTTGTTTTTATAAAATACAACTAAATAGTAAGAAATGTTGATTCAAATCTCACCGTATGCACAAATTTATGAATTAGCGTCAGTATTTTTTAGACTGTAATTTTATTCCTTTACGTTAATGAAAAAATTAATGCACGATTATTTATAAAGAAAGTTGATTACTTTTTGTTTCAGTTAATTGATTAATTATTTATATTATTGTAGTTATTATTACTTGTATTAAATATATTTAATTTTAAAATATGTATTGTGTATTTTTTTATTGTTAAGAAAGAAACCTATCTGGGCAATTGTCTACATGTGATTTAATCTTGTGTTCAAAAATATTCTATGTAAACTGGTTTTCCTTGCACGTTCTTGTTTTATCTTTTTAAGCAATTTATAAATTTCTTTGTCATTAATTATTTCAAAATTACCTTAAATCTTCTTTTTCATCTTATTTTTCAGTCCTTTCTCTTCATTATTAATTTTTTCTTCTTAAGGTTTGAGCGATTTATCCCTTTTGATTATTTTAGTTTAAGTAGCCTAAATTGATATTACTTGAGTCACGAATTTCAACGAGTGGTAAAGGGGGAAAAGTATCAGTGCGCATGCGCTGCTGCTTTAATTTCAGTACAACAAACACAACAACATATACTATACCCAGAGTATATACAGTATATCGCGGCAGATTATTCATAGTCCTGAACGAAATTTAACGTGCAGTGTAATAAAATGCTGTGAAGTTTAAGCTAAACAAAAATTCCTTTCCCTGCCTCTTAACAAAAGCCATGAGCGAGTGGCTAACTACTGTGATGTTTCTCTTTCCACAATTCGAAAAATAAAGAAGGAAATTAAAGACGTGAAGAAGCTATTTTTCAACAGTTTTGTTGACACATTGTAAAAAAAAAGGAAACGGTTAGATATACTAGTGAGACTGATAGTGAAGACGCCGGTGACAGGGATAGTAAAGAAGGCGATTCATTCGTAGCAGATTTCGTTCCAATGGAATAAGGTAGATGAGAATTACAGTAAATCAAACATTTCTAGTTATGTAATTAAGCTACAGGCAATATTACAGATCACATTTATTTCTTATAAGGTTTATGAAGAAAACATTTTCTCTCAATAAACTACAGCTTACAAAATGTATGTAGAATCTGCACGGTAGTGAAACGTACGAGTATTGTCTCACTGTTGAGGTTGGCAGCACTGTCAAATTTTCACAGCCCATCCATACGCAAAAGGCAATCTCGTGACATCAGTATCTTTACAAGAAAAAAGGAAAATACGGATTTTTTAAAAGTTTTAGTCGTATGTTGTTGTTTAGGTCGACAGCCGAAAAGCTGGTTTGAACCTCTCGAGGAGTGAGGTGGTTTTCCATTGCCTTCCTCACTGAGTAGAAAAATATGCTTATCAGCATGCCAGGCTCTCTGAAAAGCATCTACTTCATCCTGCAAGTGACACCTTCTGTTCTTAAATGTTTCATATAATTGGCTGACCATATGATAAACAACATAAGTATTTTTTGTAGTCCTGGAAGGAGATGGAATATAAATAATTTCACTCTGCACTTGCCTGTTATGGACGTACGAGTAATAAAGTAATGGGAATTCATTTTTGTACCATATTATGTTCTGGTGAAGGAAACAATTCAAATGAAGCAAAATTGCTGAATAATTTATGTATTATATTGTCATAATAATAATAATAAAATTTAAAAAAATTTTATTGCTTATGCCACAATCTAAATGTAATGGTTTCTATACTTGGGGAGATTGTACTTTGTATCCCACCAATGTTAAATTTGCTATTTTTAGGTAAATTTTTCATAGGATTGGTAAAAGATAGGGAAATGAATCTTTACACACTATAGGGGTCAGGTTTCTTCTCGAGCTACTGACATTGTTTGAATTTAATCTTTGGACCATATCATTTTTTTAAATTAAAAATAACATAAACTTTTTACAAATTGTTTTCTACGTGTTTTGCGTATTACTAAATTTTGGAGCACCCGAGGAAGTTATAAAAATGTCGGCATATGTGGCTATACAAGACAATTAAATTGTAAAAATTTCAGCCTGGTAGGTTTATTGGTTTCTGAGAAAAATGTACCTTAATGTTAAAAATTTAAATTTACGGGAAAAGGTAAGAAACAAAAAAGCACAAATCAAGAACAATATTTACACAAACAATTAAATTTCCCATTAACAGTTGTTTGGAAAGCTGAAACAACAGCTGAGAATATTAAAAACCGTGATGCAGATATTTTAAAAACTAAAATTCTCTTCCCACTAAAACGAGCAGTATAAAATTATGAAAAATATTCGTTCTTCGTAACATGATAAATTTTCCGTGTAAACCTGATAAAAATTTCATAGTATTTTCATAAAAAAAATATTTTTTTTTGACGTAATTTAATGTTTTTCTGGTCGATCTAGGCCTAAATTATTGAAAAACTTAAATAACCATAAATAGAAATTTTGAGTTAAAATCAGTGCAATCTCCCCTTAAACAGGTAAAAGTATTGCTAAAAATCCAAGTATTTATAGTGGAGAGATGACTTGAATGCCTAGTGTGTGCCTTGAAGTGGGGAACTGGAAAGCTTGTCCATGGATAGGACAAGCTTTCCTGTTCCCCTCTCACTAGCAATGGATAAATGTGTCAATATTCTTGTGGTAGTCTGCGTAAAACTATAATAAACAAATACAGTTACTCCCGTCAAATGGTAATTAATTTAATATTATTTTCATTGTATTAATTACTTTGGCGAAATAACGTAAAAAACCATGTAGACTAATATTAATTAAGAAACTTACACAAGATTCATTATATTTTAATTAATTAAATTGATTACAATGAAAATGTGTGTACATGTCTAATGAAGTGGCCATACAACAGAAACAATGTTACATTAGAAAAGAAGGCAGTCATACAGTACATGATTAATCAGTACATTACAATATATCGTGTTAATTAATTGGTCTTAATTTGAATTACAAATAATTATAGAAAAATTAATTTAATTGTCCTAAGTGAGTCTTAAAATACACCTGCTACTCTTATGAGATAAAAACGTACGTATATGAGACTGTCTGATATTTCCTTAATATAAAAAAATTTAGTGTGAAACATTCACACAACTTTCTCTTGCCAATATAAATAAAAACCTCCTTATAACCTATGTTGAAACATTAGTAAACTATGTAATATGAAAAAATTGAACCCAATTTTAATGATGAGTAAATGACGCAAAATAAAAATAAAATTTAAAATACTGAAAATCACTAATTGACGCAAAATTAAGCCAGGCGTAGTCTATACTGGAGCGAAGGTGGCACAGTTTAGGACTGGCAGGGCAGGAGTGAAAACTGTGAAGCCTTGTTGTCTGTAGCGTACCGTATATTGGGAGGCAGACATGTGTGGCACAGCATCGTGTCTGTATCGAGCAGCCACAGTTTGTTGTCGAGGCACAGTTTTAGTACAGCCGAAAGGCTGGTTTGAACCTCTAGAGGTTTTGCTAAGTATAACGAGGAGTGAGGTGGTTTACAATTGCCTTCCTCACTGAGTGGAAAAGTACGCTTATCAGCATGCCGGGCCCTCTGAAAAGCACATATTTTCCACTCTGAATTTCATGTGTAAATGACACCTTCACTTCACTCTGATTAGTGTCTTTTACACCTCTACCTCTTCTGTTCTTAAATGATTCAGTCATTTAATTGACTGACCATGTGATTAGAAACAGAACTATTTATTTTAGCCCTGTAACGAACAGATTGAGTGTAAATAATTTGACACTCCACCTGTCTGTTATGGGCAGCATGTTAGTCTAAGAGAAGCTAATAAAATTTGTGTGTACCGAAACCTTTTTATATTGTATCAATCATCCTGATCACATGAAAAACTCTTCAGTTGTAAATCTAGTATAATTCTTGAATCGTTAAACTTATGTTAACTTGAACTTACCATGCGTTGTACGTTTTTATATAAAGTCACTTTGCCATAAAATTTTCTCCCTTCGCTTTGAAATACAATACAATACAATACAAATAAAATTAATTTTTTTTATACCGGAATCGGACGAATCCGATACTAACCTATCACTCTCACTAAAATTATCCAACGTGCTAAATAGCCAAACATGAGCTAATTTCTGAACCTGAAAAAATATTCGCCTGTCCTGCGTCTCCAATATACGCTGGGAGAAATATCTGCTTTCCTGCCCTGCCCTGCCCTGCCCTGCTCGTGTCCGTCTCGAACGCACTGTGCCACCTTCGCTCCAGTATACGCCCGGACTTAGGGTTGGAATTTTATTTATTAACCCTTTCTAACCCAGTGTGGCATAGAAGTCACATTGGAGTGAAATAACAGACATTAAAAATTTTAATTGTTAGCGACTACTTTGGATTAAAGAGTGCTGGATATGAAGTGTAATAATTTTCTGTACCCTAGCCAGGAGTCGAACCTGAGACCTCCGCTTTTCAGTGTAAGATGCTGACCACTACGCCACAAAGGCGACCATTAGTTTCTTTTAAAGTTAATTTCAGTTTTAAATATTCGTGTTCATTTACTAAAATAAAGTAGCATTTTTTCGAGTATGTTGATTGTACATACAAGTATATTTTTTAGACTGTAAATAGTGATTTTATCCATTTTACCAGGATATTTGAATTGTAAAATTTTTTAAGTTTTAAATAATGCTTTGATATTAAAATCATATTTAGTTTTTTTGCTAGAAATCTAAGTTAAGAGAATATTGTTTAGGAAGCCAGAACCTGATTTTAGTTATTCATATTGTTGGGAACTTTGATATCAAGTCCCAATGTGACCTATGTGTCACAATTTTTTGTCAGGCCATCAAAAAGGCTGAGGGTCTAAAAGTGATTGAATTTCACTTAAATGTCCGTAAAATGTATGAAACAATGTACACGTATTTAAAAAATAGTTAAAAAATTTGGGATTGAAAGGGTTAAAGAGAAAGGTTTTTACCGGAGATGGTCGTGAAACTCTAGAGTTTGAGCTGTGGTGTTGAAAAGGTTGCCTTCGATAGGTTGAGAATCTACTCTACTGAACTTAAGGTGAAAACTTTTTCTAAAATTACACAAACGCACACAAATACACCAACGGTAATAACATGTTTTTTGGTTCTGGGTGACTGAAAAAGTGTAAATCCTGTGAAAACTCTAATCTCGGAAAATTGACATGAAAACCAATACATTTCCTATATTTCGTACAGGGCAAGAGAAAGTAAACAAATAATTTAGATATTTATGGAAGCACTTTTGTGGCCCTTATTCTCAGGATTTTTTCTGTGTACGTCTTCACAGAATCTTTTGTCTTTTGAAGCGAGTATTAAATAATCGTTTATCAAACCAAATATTTATTTTGTTTTATTTTTGTTTCAGGTTACTTTATTCAAAATACAACAGTTGAAACAAACAGCGTATCGAAGTTTATGTTCGATGCAGAATCATCATATCCTTGTCCGAATTGTGGCAAAATTTACCGATGGAAAAGAAACAGACAAACACATCTGAAATATGAATGTGGAAAATGGCCTTCCAAGCAATGCCCGTATTGTCCTTACAAAACGAAATATTCCAACAGTCTAAAACGACATGTCGTTACAATGCATAATAATTTACTTTTTACTGCTAAAATTTCTAAAAAGATTTTTTAGTTAATTGATGTGAAATGTTGTTAATTTGGAACTCATTGTAATCAAAATCGATTGTGTTATTTTATTAAGAGCATCTGTAACTGGAAATTTAAAAAAATTTTACTTTTTAATTTTAAGGGTACCCGGAACGAAAGAAATTAAAAACTTCGAATTATTAAAATTCTGAGTTTTCTGCATCCAACGATAGAGGTATAATGTGTTGGGGTTTGCAGTTTTTTTTTTCATTAAAAATATGTTGGATCCTTACGTAAGTTTTTTAAACGTTAGGGCCTACCATTTACATGACATCTCTACTTTTTTGAATGACAACAGATAAAAATACATATTTTTTTTTATTTTGTGCGATATTTTTTGTTTTAAAACTTAAGTTAGTACCAGACCACATGTGAATATAAAATATTAATTTTTGAACTGTAAAAAAAACATATTGAATTATTTAACGTATAATGTGTTCCCTTTTAGTTTTTTCTTGTTTCCCGTAAATAGCAATTTTTGACACATAACGAACATTTTCTCGGCCAACTGTAAATGGATTTTAATAAAAAATTTTGCACAGCCTTTCATATTATAATTTCAATGTACTGAGATAATATTACAGTAAAATAATGCGTTTAAAAATTTATTTTCCACTTCAATAGGCAAAAAGTTGTGATTTTCAAAAGTGGTAATTTAAAAAAAAGTTTCCTCCTAACAATGTATCAAGGTGCTACTAACTCAGTGGGTGTAGAATAGCCTGAAAAGTAATCACAAGAAAATCGGACAGGACAACTCTTAACAGTTTTTGAGAAAATGTTCCATACATTAACATTACAGAGAGGCATTCCGAGTCTTCTTAAATACGAGGTGTGGCTATTAAATAACGAGACTGACGTTGTAAAAAATTTAATTCTAATTTTATACATAATCACTTATTGTCTCCTTCAATATACACTCCTTCTCTATCCCTACAACGCTCCATGCGAATTTTTCATTGTTGGAAACAGTGCTGGAAGTGATCTTCTGTCAGCTCCTTCTGGACACGTACCGCTTTCTCTTTTACAGCTTCCACAGATCTTGTCCCTTTTAATGCAGATTTCACCTTAGGCACAAGTAGAAGATAATAACATGTGATGAAATGTGGTTTTTTACTTATGATCCGAAAACAAAGCGCCAATCCATGCACTTGAAGAGCCGAACTTCACCGAGAGCTAAAAAAGCTCGGATGAGCAAGTCAAAATTTAAAACAATGATAATTTTTTTTATATCCATGGGATTGTGTACCTTCAATGGGTTCCTAAAGGTCAAACAATTAATCAATATTACTACCTTGAGGTACTTTCCAAACTACGTCAAAGAGTAAGGAAAAACCGCCCCGAAATGTGGAAGGACAAATCATGGGTTCTCCACCAAGACAAGGCGCCAGGTTATTCCGCTTATCTGTCAAGAGGTTCCTAGCCAAGTACAGCATCTCAGTGTTAAAACAACCACCTTATTCACCAGATCTTGCACCATGTGACTTCTACCTGTTTCCTAAGGTGAAATCTGCATTAAAAGGGACAAGATTTGAGTCAGTAGAAGCTGTAAAAGAGTAAGCGGCACGTGTCCTGAAGGAGCTGACAGAAGATGACTTCCAGTACTGTTTCCAACAATGGAAAATTCGCATGGAGCGTTGTAGGGATAGAGAAGGAATGTATATTGAAGGTGACTATAAGTGATTATGTATAAAATAAAAAAAAATTTTTTTTTACAACGTCAGTCTCGTTATTTAATAGCCACACCTCGTATATAACGGTTTTTTGAGTAAACCGGACATAAGTTGATTCCATAATAATATGTGTTTCCGTTCCGATTACAGATTCTCTGAAAAGATTATCTATTAAAAGAAAATTACTTTTTAATTTTATTAGGGATTTATTATGGTGATATGTAATAGTGTTAAGGCATTTGCACCGGGGTTTGCACTATCTTGTAATCCTCTTTGCTTTTTCTTCCTCTTCCTTCTTTCTTCTTCTTTTTGTTGGCCACTTGTACATTGAGACGTGTCATGGGCGGATGTGCTTCCCGTCTCGTTTTAAGGCTTATTCGTTTTAATGCTCCTATTACATTGTGCTTTGTTGTGTTTTTATTGTTTATGTACTTAAAGTGTATCTTAAAGGTTCATCAAGTCGGCTGTGCGGCGTGTTATAATTATATGTCTTTTTTCAAGTTTCAAATTGGTAAGTACGTTTTGCACATGATATTAGTTTTCTGTACATTTGGTCAATGTTCCTATTCTTTTCCTTTTCTCATTTGTGCGTGATCCATTACAAGTTTCTTGGTCTTATACACTGACCATTATAAATGTGTATTGGTCCTCCAAAGGTTTAATTTCGAGGTAAATTCCTTTTCGTACTTTACAAAACCATTTTTACAAGGTGCTAGCCTGAACAAATAGCATAATAAAAATAAAGGAACTACAAAAATGTACAACACAAACACAACTAATAACAACTGGGGATGGAGATCTCCAAAAATTAACGAGGTTTCACGGTTAGATGTAGTTATAAGTTATATTCTTCTAGTACAAATACATACATTATTTTGTAATAGTTCTATATTTTTTTAACTGAAATATAATAAGTTTTTTAAAATATTTTGTGTATTTTTAAAAGTCATTTTATTGTTGATCAAATAAAATTCCTTTATTTCTTTTTTTTAAGATTTTATGTTAAGTCATCAGTCGAAAGGCTGGTTTCAACCTTTGGAGGATTTACTAAGTAAAAAAAGGAGTGAGATTGTTTACAATTACCTTCCTCACTGTGTGGAATAGTATGCTTATTAGCATGTTAGACCTCAAAAAACCTCTAAAAAGCATGTAGCTACTTTCCACCCTCCAAATGACACCTTCACTTCTTTGGCATTCACCACAGGGTCTGGGTGTTAATGATGAAATTTATAACTCTCAGAGGAGATAACTCTGTGTATTGTCTTATACATCTCTACCTCTTATGTTCTTAAATATTCAATCATCTCTACCTCTTCCTAAATATTCAATCATATAATTGGCTGATCATGTGATAAGAAACAGAACTGTTTTTTTTAACCCTGGAACTAGCAGATCGAGTGAAAGTAATTTAACACTCCACCTGCCTGTTATGGGCAATTTACGATCTAAAAATCTTACATCAGCGTGTCAAGGAAATCTTGTCTTTTAAGTTTACATTCGATATAGTTCATTCTAAAAGATACTACACGATCGTCGTATTTTAGCTATATTTTCAGCTACATGTCCACCTATAGTTTGTGACACAGTTTGGATGCCATAAAGAAATGGAAGTCTGTAATTTGTTATTGGTGCAATTTAAAAAAATTAAAAATTGTTTTATACAAACTGCAGAAATGAAATTCGTAAGGTCTGTCAACGGTTGTAAGATATTAGGTAAGAATTGTGAATTTTTTACTTTACGAAAAAACAAAATTATACCGTGCCTAATGGGTCGATCATTTAAACTGAATAATTCTGAAGGCCGTTTAATTGATTTAACAAGATGGAATTAACCAATAGGAAGCAGATATATTGGAAGGTTTCAACCTTCCAATATATCTTTTCTTCAAGATGGGTACCGGAACAGGCAGAAATACCTAACCCGTGAGAAGAAGAAGAAGAAGAAGACTTAATTGAGAATCGAACCTGAAACCCTTGGCATAGAAGACAGTAGTGCTGACAACTACACTAACGGGCAGTCCTTGTTTGTCCATAATTATACCTTGAACTATTATATGGTGTAACGTGGACTTTTCTACTTTCATCACTTGACCTGCAATTGTCTCTGTCATATTTCTAACACTCCCGTTTGTGACACAATCCAATCCAGCTACAGATCAAAATTCTGGATGTGATCACTTTTCAAACTCCTCCAATTTTCATTTATTTAACTTTTTTTATCGTTCAGGTCTTCATTTATGACAGTATCTAATTATTCCTTTTAGGTAACTTCAAAAAGCTTTTTGGTTAAAGTAGAAGAGACATAATTCTGGTCGGAGGAACGCCCTGATATGAAGCTTTCTGTACTGTGGTAAATTATTTTTGTGTAAATATCATATAACGTATATTAATTTATTGAAATATATGTTTTAGGTTTTGTCAGGAATTCATATTTCCATACTGGTGAGAAAAGCTTTGCGAATGGGAAAAAACCTGGTTCTTATCCTTGCCCAAAATGTGGGAAAATATATCGTTGGAAGAAAAATAGACAAGCTCATTTGAAATATGAGTGTGGACAGTGGCCTACAAAACAATGTCCTTATTGCCTCCATACAACGAAATACGCTAGCAATTTAAAAAAGCACATTCGGCAAAAACATTGTTCTTGAACATTAATTTTTTTATTTTCATGATTTCGTTGTTAAATGGTTATCAGTGCTGTTACCGATTCGAAGAATTTTCCAACGTTTTCCGTGTTTTACAGGACTTTTCGTATATGCGTGTCTTCAATATTCTATATATATTTTTTTATTATAAGATTATTCTAAATAAATATTTGAATAATCATCTTAAATCCGGCAAAGAATCACAAAAAATGTATCATTCATGTGTAATGCTGTGTAATTTTTATTAATGATTGATTGTATTGCGTTATCATACGAGGTGTGATTATTAAATAACGAGACTGACGTAAACATTTAATTTTAATTTTATGCATAATCACTTATTGTCACCTTCAATATGCACTCCTTTTCTATCCCTACAACGCTCCATGCAAATTTTCCATTATTGGAAACAGTGCTGGAAGTCATCTTCTGCCAGCTCCTTCAGGACATGTGCCGCTTTCTCTTTTACAGCTTTTACAGACTCAAATCTTGTCCCTTTTAATGCAGATTTCACCTTAGAGAAATTATAGAAACCTAACCTATAAAATGTTATAGCAATTGCACACCTTTGCAGATATGCAACGTTCGTAAATCCTAAATTTAATAAAATCTAATGCACAAATACGCTTCAGTAATGGAATTAAACTAAACCTTAAGCATTCATGAACCCAAAAAATATCCAAATTTATATCCAAACACACACTGTAAAATAGGCCTCACTGACTGTAAACACAACCTCAAACAGTCTGATAGAAACGTGTATTTTTTTAACAACTGCCCAATCTGGTGGCAATATCTGAAGCTTACATGCTAAATGCACACATTTGCAGTTGTGCGAAGGAGAATAACAGTGGACATTTTTTTTTTTTAGGTTTTATTTGTTATCGGGAACAGTACCCGTGGGGAGTAGTGTTGGGTAGTTTGGGTAGTTTGATCGCTGCTTTTGCTGTATTTTTTGACAAGGATTAGATATAGTTTGAACAGGGACCCCCAGTAGAGTTTGTTCATGGATGGCTGTCAACTGGTCACCATACAAAGTCGCTTGCCCAACCGGTGTTACTTAACAAATAATAGCGACTTTCTACCAGCTGACTGACTGGGCTGGCCCGAAGGCCGAGTGGAAATTAGTAATATTAAATAAGATTTGGACTAAAAACTGTAGCTTTGCAGATCTGCAAAACTGTGCATTTTACCTACTTCACCTGAATGGCCACCGCTGGCTCCCACACAAGTCTGTCTAGAATACCTTAAAAGTTAGTAGTTAGTTGGTAGGTGATATTTGATACTTAAGTTAGGTCAGCATATAAACCTCTTGTAAAAATAATGTATAAAAACTGAGACTTGATATTTTACCAATGAGAGAAATAAATTTTTTTTGTCATCAGTCTCTCGACTGGTTTGATGCAGTTCTCCAACGTGTTCTATCTTGCGCAAGTCGTTTCATATCTACATACCTGTAACACCCTACATCTTTTGTAATTTGCTTTATATATTCTAATCTTTGCCTCCCTCTAGATTTTTTTGTCATCAGTCTCTCGACTGGTTTGATGCAGTTCTCCAACCTGTTCTATCTTGCGCAAGTCATTTCATATCTACATACCTGTAACACCCTACATCTTTTGTAATTTGCTTTATATATTCTAATCTTTGCCTCCCTCTACAATTTACTCCCTCAATATTACCCTTCATTATTAATAGCCCAATACCTGGATGTCTTAGGATATGCCCCACTAACCTATCCCTTCTTTTGGTAAGATGCTTCCATATACTTCTTTTTTTATCCACTCGCCTAACAACCTCTAAATTACTTATTTTGTCCACCCACCTAATCTTTAACATTTTCCAATAACACCACATTTGTAAAGCTTCTATCCTTTTCTTTTCTACAGCCCCTATCACCCACGTTTCATTTCCGTATAATGCTACACTCCAAACATAATGTTTTAAGAAATTTTTCCTAATCTGTAAATCAATGTTTGTAGTCAGTAAGCTGGTTTTCATTTCAAAGGCTTTTCTAGATTTGAAATAGATTATAATTAGGAAATCAGAAAGAATTTTTGTGGGAAGAATGTCTAGCTGTGACAAATCATCCAGTTCCTTTTTCTAATGTGATGGTTTTTTTTTTAGTAATGTAGTAATATAGTCACATATTTTTAATTTAATGTATTAACTATTTGAAATTTATGTTTTAGGTTATGTCAGGAATGCATATTACAACACTGGTGAGATTTGCTACGTGAATGGTAACGAACCTGGTTCATTTCCTTGTCCAAATTGTGGAAAAGTGTATCGTTGGAAGAAAAATAGACAAGCTCATCTGAAACATGAATGTGGAAAATGGCCTACAAAACAATGTCCATATTGTCCTCACAGAACGAAATTTTCTAACAATTTAAAAAAGCATATTATCATCAAACATTATTCTTAAAGATTATTTTTTATGATTTTGTTATTATATTATTATTATTATTATTATTATTATGTTCGTATCCGAAAATCTCCCACGTATTGTAATTAAATTGTCTAAAGATTCTAAATACTAAAAAAAAACAGTCCTTAATTTTTAATCATATTACGATAACCCTTTGAATCATTTTGGAATTTGAAAAAGAATCAAAAGAAATCTCTTTCTTTTAGATGCTATTAATACACAATAACCTCGCTAATCCGAACCATTAGGATTATCCGAAAATATATGCTTAATAAAAAATAATCCAAAAAAACTGATGAAATATGTAACTCGTAGCGGCTTATTTCACTTTCAGAAAAAGCACTGCAGTACTTAGAGCTGCACAATAACGATATGTATACAGACGTAATGTTTATAAGACTGTAGCAAAATATTGCGTTATCATCGAAGTTTTCACCGTTACTTCAGCAAATAATATGTGATTTTATGCAGCCAGCCAGAAGTGAAAATGTATGACTTCTTGCGATTATCAATCATAAAAATGTTAACTAGTAAGTGATTTATATGTAACGAAATTTTATATTGAGATATTGGTTTTGATAGTTTTCTGTTGTCAACAACACTGTCATCTTTTTCAATTTAATTTTTATTTTAAAACAGGGTTTAAAAGAAGGTGTTCGTAAAAAGCGTGTTAAAAAATATAAATTAGTTTGGATTGCCTGGTTTCGGATTAGCGAAGTTGTGGTATATTGTAAAACATATAAAAGCGTCTATTGGTTACTTAATATTTATCATGACGATGGGAATCCAAATTATCGCCACAAAACAAAAATTATGGATCTATAAAATTTGTACCCAAATTTGTGTGTGGACGTACGGGATACAACTTTACGGTACAAGTCACAGTAATATTAAAATTATATAAAGGTTTCAGTCAAAAATACTTCGGAACATCACACAACCGCCTTTCTACGCATACCCAACACAACAATACAAAGAGACACAAACTTTCTCACTCAGTACACGAAAAACAAGTTTTGCTCCAGTTACCAGACACGACTTTAGAAAATTATCAGAATCCTTCAAGCCATCAATTTTCTAGACAATAGTGAAATGCACAGAAGAATACCCAGACTACAACCTAGAGATTTAGAAAGGAATTCGTGCACACTATAAAATGTTTCATCAATCAAGTATTGTTTTAGCTTTTTTTTAAGTGATTTAAATTGTCACAACTTTTTAAACCTTGTGGCAATTTATTGATGTATTTTCTACCTGCATAAGTTGGTTTTTGTTCAAACAATTTAGAGTAGTGATTAGCAACATAATAATCGATTGTTTCTTGTGTAGTGGTTGTGAACATCTAAATTCCTTAAAATTAAAAAAAAATCCTTAAAAAGGTATTTTGCTTTACGTACATTATCACTTCAAAAATGTACAAAGAAGGAACTGTGAGCAATTGCAGCTCTTTGAATAGTGTGAGTTATGTTGCGTATTGGTGTACAAAATACAACTTACCGACAACTAGCAACGTTTCCAAACGTCCACACTGAGCTATACTCGGTTCACCGTAATAAAGATATCTCAAGTAAAAAAATAATGATATCACTGAGCATGCGCATTATTTAAATGTGTGTACACGCTGATTAAAAAGTAACAACAAAATACTTTCAAAAGTATTTAAGTATAAAAATACTTTTAACAGTATTTTTATAAATGAAACTGGTTAGGCCTACATCATATCATGACTGATGTTTTAAGTACTGGTCAATAAATATATAAAAACGTTAGGCTTACACTTTATTTTCATTCTTTTTCATAAATAAATGCGGTTACAAGTATACGTATTACCTCTGATCTGTAAGACGAAACAAGAGAACTTTAAAAGTAACGATTTTTATTTTAATGATTATTCATCTAATATTAGTTTAGTCACTCGTTATTTCACAATTTGAATTTGACGATGACTTATCCAAACCCATAAATCTCTCTCCACATTTTTGACAAAGAACATGTGATCGTTATATTATACTACCAGTTCGCTTTTGACATCGTATTGTCTCGTATCGTTCTTACGTGCATTATAATTTATTTTCAATTAGGAATTTAGTGTTGTAGTATTTTATTGGTTTTTTCATTTATATTTATCGTTTAATTCTGCATATGGTTAAAAGCACTATCAATTATCATTGTGATGTTTTCGTTAAAAGTGTTGCATTTTTTCTGAGTCACCGTTTTATCAGCTGATTCGGTAACTGCTGTGTGTTTACTCGAGATATCTTTCTTACGATAAACCGAGTATAGTTTACTAGCGCTAGTCAATCACGTGACCTTTACTCCTCTCCTAGCCGCTAGTAAAATCAAACATGTTTAAATTCACTAGCGCGATAGTGAATACTCGCTTTAACTCCATTAACTACTACTAGTACTACTAACTAACTATTACTAGGCCTACTAGTTGTTAGTTCCTATTATAGATACTGAAGTCACGAAATTGCCTTTTGTGTATGTATGGGCTGTGACGAAGGGAAGTGAAATATTTTCAGTGCTGCCAACCTCAACAGTGAGATACTACTACTCGTACATTTCACTACCGTGCAGTTTCTAGATACATTTTGTAAGATGAGGTTTATTTCGAGAAAATGTTTTCTTCATAAAACTTATAAGAAATAAATATAACGTGTAATATTCCCTATACCTTAATTACATGACTAGAAATGTTTGATTTACTGTAATTACGAATGAATTGCCTTCTTTACTATTGCTGTCATCGGCGTTTTCATTATCAGTCTCTCTAGTATCTATAACCGTTTTATTTTTTTTCCCAGGTGACAAAAAAATCGTTAAAGAATAGCTTCTTTACCTCTTTAATATCCTTCTTTATTTTTCGAATTGTGTAAAGAGAAACATCACAGTAATTAGCCACTCGCTCATGGCTGTTGTTAAGAGGCACGGGTAGACATTTTTGTTTAGCTTCAACTTCACAACATTTTATTACATTGCATTCACCTCTGTGAACAGTCTGCCAATGTTTTCAAGAAACCGACATTTCTGTTTACGGTAACAAACAGTTATATTCGTACAGTTAACCTACAAAAGGTTCCGCGATATACTGTATAGTATAAGTTATGTTTGTCGTACTGTAATTATAGCAGTCGCGCATGCGCACTGATGCTTTTCCCCCATTACCCCTCGTTGCAAACTAGGGCAAACTCGTGACTCAAGTGACTATACGCTATTTTGCTTGCTGCTAGTCACCTATAGCAGCTAGTAAACTAGCGTCATTGGAATAGGCCTTAAAAAGAGAACTTTTAGATTCAGTTACGAGCAGAAGATATTTACTTGTGTATTCATTGTATTGTATTGTTTTCATTGTATTCCGTATTGTTTCATTCACTTATCATAAAAGTTGTGAAAAAACAACTTTTTAGTTTTAGTTTGATTGTATTTTGCGATTTTAATATTAATTATACAGTTTTATTTTATCAGTGGGACTAATTTTTGGTATCGGAATCGAGAATCGATTTGTTTTTTCTTGGTATAGAGAATTGGTTTAGAGAATCAAAAAACATTAGCATCGATACATCACTAATAAAAACAGAAAATTTGTACTTTTTATTACCAATATGTATTTTAATCGATTTAAATATGTTTATTGTGGCTTGGTCAAATAAAGTTATCTTAAAAATAGTTTTTATGTTATTTTAAATTAATTATATTACTTTAGAACTTAAATTTTGTTAATTTACTAGTTTGTATTTTTGTACATGATTGTTTTTGTAAATAAAAATTAACCTTTTACGTTTTTTGTTTTAATATTTTCTCTTATCGGCTTTAGAAATGGGCAACAAAATGTTTTCAATTCTATTTAGGTTTTCTAAGTGAAGTGTTGGTGATCCAAACATAAAATATTTGAACGTTCTAAATACAATTGTAATCACAAATTATTGTTCAGAGCAATACTGATCGAGTAAGTAACAAATCTCAGGATTTTTACTTTCTCTAGCCTTATTTAAAATATATTTGTAGGGAAGGAAAGTATTGTTTTCGTGTCGATTTCTCGAAATCGAGTATTCACCAGACGTAGGCTACACGTTTTCAAGTCCTCTAAATCACCAAACATGTTTTTACCGATTGGTGTATGTGTGTTTATGAACAAAACATCTCAAGAATGTGATATCGTTCGAAAATGTAACATGGAACTTAGGTTAGGTACAATGATGACACTCTGCACTAACTATATATAAATAAATTAAATAAAATCACTAGATAGCATAAGATACACAAATTAGTTTCAATCAAATCCGTTAGATACCTGGGGAATGTACGAGGGTAGGCTGATAAGTAATGCACACATGCTTGTAGAAGACAACTAAATAAACTTCAGTAGCGCGCCTGGTGGCATGTGGAAGTACTATTTCTCCTCTACAAGTCTGCGCAGTTTGAAGGCGTTGCTTTCATTCAGTTTGTTTTAAGTAGTGGAAGTATGGCGTCGTGTTCTGGTGCTATGTCAACGAGAATTAAACAACGCGAATTGAACAACTTTTGAAGCGCTACCGTGACGAAGGAGACGACTTTCTTTTGAATATTGTGACGGGGGACGAGTCATGGGTTCATCATTACGATCCCGAAGAAAAAAGGCAGAGCGCTGAATATCGTCATCCACATTCTCCTGTTGTGAAAAAGTTCAAAACACAACCGTCCGCAAAAAAAATTCTTTTGACTGTGTTTTGGGATGCTCGCCGAGTTTATGTGACTGATTATCTGGAACGAGGGGCAACGGTAAATTCTGCTCAGTATATACAGACTCTGAAACACCTCCGACGTCGAGTTTGTCGTGTTAGAGGCAACCTGGCGCCAATAATTTTGCAACACGACAATGCTCGTCCACACACTTCGCGTGCAACTGGAGAGGCTCTGAGAAACCTGAAGTTTCAACCAATTTTACACCCTCCGTATTCTCCCGACCTTGCGCCTTGCGATTTTTATTTTTTTCCTCTACTGAAGAGAGACCTTAAGGGTAATCATTACAGCTCGGACAATGAGGTGAAGGCAGCTATTGCGTCCAGGGTTCGAGGAAAGTCGGAAGAATTTTTCAGTGACGGAATGAAAAAACTTGTTAAACGTTGGGAGAAATGTGTAATGCTTAACGGTGACTATATTGAAAAATAAATAGATAATTTGGTAGGTTAAGATTTGTACTTTAATTTGTTATTTACCCCATCTTGCTATTTCTTTTTGTTCGTCTTCTACAAGCATGTGTGCATTACTTATCAGCCTACCCTCGTACACAATGTAAAAATGTTAATTTATCTTCCTTCTTCTTTCTATCTTCCACCTTCACCGCAGCTTATTTGTTTTCCTCCTCCTCCTTTCTGTCTTCCGCCTTCACCGTGATTTATTTGACTTCTCCCTCTCGTATCTGTCTTTCGCCTTCACCGCGGCTTATTTGTCTTCCTCCTCTTCTTTTCAGTCTTCCGCCTTCACCGTGATTTATTTGTCTTCCCTCTCTCCTTTCTGTCTTCCGCCTTCGCAGCGGCTTATTTGTCTTCCTTTCCTCCTTTCTGCCTTCCGCCTTCACCGCAGTTATTTGTCTTCCCTTCTCCTTTTCGTCTTCCGCCTTCACCACGGCTTATTTTTCTTCCTCCTCCTTTTTTCTGTCTTCCGCCTTCACCGTGGTTTATTTGTCTTCCCCTCTCCTTTCTGTCTTCTGCCTTCACCGCGGTTTATTTGTCTTCCTCCTCTTTTCTGTCTTCCGCCTTCACCGTGGTTTATTTGTCTTCTCCCTCTCCTAACTGTCTTCCGCCTTCACCGCGGCTTATTTGTCTTCCTCCTCTTCTTTCTGTCTTCCGCCTTCACTGTGATTTATTTGTCTTCCTCCTCCTCCTTTCTGTCTTCCGCCTTCACCGCGGTTTATTTGTCTTTCTCCTCCTCCTTTCTGCCTTTCGCCTTCACCGCAGTTATTTATCTTCCCTTCTTCTTTTCGTCTTCCGTCTTCACCGCAGCTAATCTGTCTTCCCCCTTCACCGTGGTTTATTCGTCTTCCCCACCCCTTTCTGTCTTCCTCCTTCACCGTGGTATATTTGTCTTCCTCCTCCTTCTTTCTTTCTTTCGCCTTCACCGCGGCTTATTTGTCGTCCCCCTTTCCTTTCTGTCTTCGCCTTCACCGCGGTTAATCCGTCTTCCTTTTCGTTTCTGTCTTCGTCTTTTACCACAACAAAAGCATGCTTACGCTATCTATCGGATTTTATTGGAACTAACTTTGTATTAGGTGTGGACGCTTACGCTATCTATCGGATTTCATTGGAACTAACTAAACAACTAACGTAAGGTTAGTTCCAAAGAAATCTGATAGATAGCGTAAGCGTCCACACCTATTGTGTAATTAGTTCCAATGAAATCCGATAGATAGCGTAAGCGTCCACACCTAATACAAAGTTAGTTCCAATAAAATCCGATAGATAGCGTAGGCATGCTTCTGTTGTGGTGAAGGATATAGACAGAAATGAGAAGGAGGAAGACAGAAAGCCGCGGGGGAGAAGACAAATAAACCACGGTGAAGGCGGAAGACAGAACGGTGGAGGGAAGACAAATACACCACGGTAAAGGGGAAGACAAATAAACCACGGAGAAGGCGGAAGACAGAAATGGGAGGGGAAAGACAATAAGCCGCGGTGAAGGCGGTAAACAAAAAGGGGGAGGAAAAAGACAAATAAGCCGCGGTGAAGGCGGAAGACAGAAAGGAGGACAAGTAAACCGCGGTGAAGGCACAAGGCAGAAAGGAGGAGGGGAAGACAAATAAACCACGGTGAAGGCGGAAGATAGAAAGGAGGTGGAGGAAGACAAATAAGCCGGGGTGAAGACGGAAAGGAAAAGGAGGAAGGTAAATCAGTGGTGGTTTAGGCGGAAGACAGAAAAGAGCGGAGGAAGACAAATAAACCGCCGTGAACACGGTAGTCAGAAAGGAGGAGGAGGAAGACAAGTAAATCGCGGCGAAGGCGGAAGACCGTAAAATGAGGGGAAAAGACAGATAAACCGCTATAAAGGCGGAAGACAGAAAGGAGAAGGAAGACAAATAAACTGCGTGGATGGCGGTAGACAGAAAGGAGAAGGAGGAAGATAAATCGCGGTGAAGGCGATTTTTTTTTCTACTGCAGGGTATACTGTTATAACATCAGCGTCGTTGGTATATTATTTTACATTGTTAACTAGGGAAGGGCAAAGATTTTTCAATGAAATTTTTTTTATTTCTGGTACTAAATGAATTGTATAATCTTAAAACTAAATACAATTTATCAATTCAAGTATAGTATTAGACGATAGATTTTTGTATTGCAATAATATATCAGGTATTTTGTGTTCACAGATTGATTCATTGATATACTTACCTATATGTTTTAGGTTTTGTCAGAAATTCATACTCCGACACCGAAAAGGTTTTCTTCGTGGTGAATGGCAACGAAGCTGGTTCATTTCCTTGTCCACATTGTGGAAAAGTGTATCGTTGGAAACATAATAGGCAAGCTCATTTGAAACATGAATGTGGAAAATGGCCATCGAAACAATGTCCATATTGTCCTCATAAAACGAAATTTTCAAACAACTTAAAGAAGCATATTATAAACAAACATTATTCATGAACATTATGTATTTTTATTGTATTTTTTTTAATAAATAGATGAAAGTAAAACGTTCCTTAAACGAAATGTAGAGGACGGATAAGCAAAATTCTGAATAACACGCAGACATACTTTAGAGTTTAATGACAGTTAAAGTGGATGTACAGTATTCCTTACGACTGTTTAGTAGTATGTGCAAATGAAAATGTAGCAATTTCAATTGAAAAAAAAAATTCTATATTGTACAATTTATACTATTTTTCAGGGCTGATGAGCTCTGAACGTACGCATTGCCCCCTAATCACTTTATTTTTTTTTTTTTTTTATTTGTTTACGTCCGACTGTTCTGCAAGATTGCTAATGTAGACGGTGAAGGATGAAGTGATTTTTTTGTAACGTATGAAAATATGCCGTGCCTGAATGGGATTCGAACCCAAGACCGCATGATGAGAGACGAGCACTAATCACTTCATAGCTAGCCAATGATTTGCCAGCAACGTTGCCAACAGATGCTCCCGTAGCTCTGTTATAATATTTCGTCAGCCATTTTTTTGGTCCTTCAATAACAATATTATAACCTATGAACATACAACCAGCTGATTATATTATAAAGTATTGCATGTTAACGTGCTTTATAATCGATGTGTTCAATACGGGATGCAAGACAGGAGTGAACTACTGCGGCTCTTATACGCATGCGCGCATAATTTTTGTCAGGTTGAAACATTCATACAATCTGACACTGCTGGCAAACGTTCTGATTGGTCTAAACGCGTGGAACAGCAGAGCTCATCAACCGTGAAAAGCATTATAGTTAATTTTTCTGTGTAATTTCAATTATTCGGTCTTAAAAAATCTGAGGTTTTTGATGAAACCTCGTTGTCTTGTGGTAATATTACGCCATCGTTTTATTAGAACCGCCTGTTACTGTACAGTTAGGGAGTTATGGGGTTGAATTTACGGAAATACATAGTGAGCCTTCTATGTTATACTGTAGATATTTTTGTCACAACAGGTAAACGACGGTTCAACATATGCATCAGTAAACGATTTGCCAGATAATGAAACTATATATTCGTAATTTATTTCATTTTACACTGTTCTTTACCTTAAGGGAGGAGTCTACTCAAAAAAGTTTTTTTTTATTCTCTTTATGTAAGTAATCTGTTTGTTTTGCAAGTGAATAAACATTAATTTTTTAATTTTTTCATATAAAGAAATGTTAATTTTGTTCACTACAACCCAAAATATAAGGGGTGGAAAATCGTATCTTCGTTATTTGCTTATAACTTCGTTAATTTTAGAGGTACAGACCTGGTTTTTATGTCAAAATAATCAGAAAATTATGCCCTTTTTTGTGAAGGTTCCATTTATACATTTAACTTTACAATGGAGAGAAAATTATTTTTTTTAATATTTTCCCCCAAAAATACAGATAAGGTCATTGTTTTTTAATTTTTTAAAAACTCCTATAATAAGTTTCAACACGGCCAACTTACAAATAAAAAATCAATAAATTCTGAGTACAGTGGTAAAAAATCATCATGATAGCATTTATATAAAGAAAGTTATAAGGATTTTATCATGAAGAAAACCTGAAATACTAAATGCCGAGAAAATTGAATGTAAAGTTTCACTTACAATTACACTTACACTTACACCGATTATGTAAAATAATGTTTTACAAATTTCTAGTTATCGTACATAAAAACAAAATATATAGCTGGATTAAAAAAAATTCTTAAGTTTTATATCAACAAAAAAATTTTTTTGATGATTTTTTTAATTTTTAGTGATAAAACTACGTAGACTCCTCCCTTAACTAGCGCTACGTATTTCAGTACTGTACTGTCCATTTTATTATAAAGGTCGCCGTCGAAAAGAATGTGATGCAGTCCGTTCTAGATTTCCGTTACAGATCTTTCAGAAAACATTTACTTCTTATGACAGGTTGACTGATGTTTTCGATTTTTGAATAAGTCTTGCCAGAAAAGCTAAAAAAATTTCATTTATGCAGTATAATGTATATAAAAATAAATTAGGCCTACTAGTAAGAAAAAATAATTTCATTTTTATATTTTTAATAGAAAAAATTTAAGACAAATAATATATTGAGACAAGAATCTGTCTTCCATAAATTAGCAAAATCATTTTTGTTTTTGTCATGCATAATTTTAAACAACAAATTGTGTTCATCCATATTAAAATACGGATTTATGTATTTTTATTCGTATCAACGCTTTGGTTATTAGCGACTATTTTGAAGTACGAAACAATGGGTTTTGACAGGTAATTTCCAGACCCTATTCTAGAATCGAACCTGGTATCTTCCTTTAGAAGGCAAGCAAGCTAACAACTACGTCTGGAGGCAGCCACAATTTTTTTTAAAGTGAAAAAATAAATGCCGAGTACAAAATGAAATAACATCCGAGCGAAAAAAACCTAAGGATATAGCTGATGTCAGGATAATTTCACTACTACCAGAATAAGTCAAAAACTAGAAAAATGAGACCTGATATGTGTCTCAAAGGGTATTTGGCAATACGAACCGAGAGATAAAAATATGTCTCACAGCAGTGAACCTGTTAAAAGAATAATTCTCTACTCACTTTTCAAATCATAAGATTAAGCAGTTACAAACCGATACTGTAAATAAATATAAATTCAGAACTACAAATTTAAAAATAAAAATAAAATGGTTACATATGCTCAATAATACTCATAGAATACGCGGTATGGGTTTTTTTGCGACTTAGCACTCGTTAGTAAGTGAGTCGCTGGCAAACGAAAATGCTTGTAGTTTAACGCAAACGAAAATGCTTGTAGTTTAACCAAGGTCAAACAGTTTCTCCCATACACTGCATCGCGTTCTTAATATCGGCGACTAATACATACTAGCAATAAATTTACAGTAATACATTGTACAATGTACACCTGGTGTACATTGACCACCTACCGGTTAACTTAGACGGGTGATCATCTTACCTCCGCTAAAAATAGTAAAAGAAAAGAGTGGGAGAACGTCTTGTAAATTTAAGTTTATAAAAAACAAGTCATTTTACTGTATATTGTTTATTATTATTTATACATAAAGTTAATAATATTGTAATAATTATGTAACTTACAAAGAATTAATGTAATTTTTGGATGATCAAAATTATTCTATTAAAAATAAATGTAGCTACTTCATTATGTATTTATATTTAACAACATTTTTCACGGAGTATAGTTCACTCGATATTTTTTATTAAAAAAATCACTTATTTTCGTTTGTTTCAAAATAACACTTGAATACATATTTTCCTCGACCCAATATTATACTCATTAATGAGATTTTCTGCAGTTGGAGCTTGATTAAACGCTGAATATTACATTGCTTTATTTAAGTATTCCAGCATTTCTTGATACGTGGGAGGCTTATGTATTTCATCAGGTTTGTTATCCCCATTTTCAGATTCGGTACTGTCATCTTCAGAGTTTATTTCATTTTCAAGATTTTTACTCAAAATATACTCTAACCTGCTTTGTGTGTACATTGAACATGCTCGTGAACTATTATAAGTCATCTTTTAAAGATTGCATGTTGAACATATCATCACGGACTTCCCGGGGAAGAGATTGCACAAGATCACTTAGTTTACCTGGAGATGGCGGGAACTTTCCTCCTGGTTTTTTTCGCCTTCTTCTTTGTCTTGAACCGAAAATCCACATCGGCGAAAACAAAAGTGAAAGAGATTACTAAGATACCATTCAACACAGTAGGTGGTTAATCTACGCAGGAAATATTTCATAAAATTATGAAAAATCAGTGGTCAATGTACAACGTAGACAGGTGGTCAATTTATAGAACCATTGTTCCCTTTAATTACTCTATTATATTTTTGGTTTCTTTCTGAATTGGTCAACAAAGACAGGTGGTCATGTTATAACGGTAGTCAACTTGACAGGTTTTATTGTTTATGTAAATTATTGTACGCCTATAATCAAAAATAATTGTTTCCTTAATATAAGATTTTTGTTTGTTTTATTTACCATTATTATTAACTTTTAAATTTAGTATTATTTTTCTAGATTGTAGTTTTGTATCTGACTTTTTTTTGTAAATAAAAATTAACCTTAAACTCTTCTTTCTATTTTTATTTTTCTATTCACTTTAATTATTTACCAGAAAAAAGTTGTGGATTATTTTCAGGTTTTCTGTATTAAGTGTCTGTTATCTGAATAAAAACACATCCGTATCTACTGCATTCGTCGCCTCCATGACCCAGTGATAGAACGCTCTACTGCGTTACATAGCTTAAGGTCCCGGGTTCGATTAATACTCTGCGATTCTTTACTGTTGCCCATTTTCTTCATCTTCTTGTCGTGCCTATGCGGTTCCGGATGTTGGCGATCATCATGACTTTTTTGACATTCTTCATCTCATGGTGCCTCTCCGTTCTGAAGGTTTGGTGGCCATCATGGCGATGCTCACTTTAGTGGTTGTTGTTGTTTCGGTCAACAGCCGAAAGGCTGGTTTGAACCTTTAGAGGTTTTACTAAGTAAAACGAAGAGTGAGGTGGTTTACCATTGCCTTCCTCACTGAGTGAAAAACTACGCTTATCAGCATGCCGGGCCCTCTGAAAAGCACATATTTTCCACTCTGCAAATGACACCTTCACTTCATTCACCACAGGGTCTGGCTGTAAAATGAAATTCATTACTTTCAGAGGAGATAACTCTGATTAGTGTCTTTTACACCTCTGCCTCTTCTGTTCTTAAACGATTCATTTAATTGGCTGACCATGTGATAAGAAACAGAACTATTTATTTTAGCCCTGCAACTAACAGATTGAGTGTAAATAATTTGACACTCCACCTGTCTGTTATGGGCAGACTTTATTGGTAGCTATCCGAAACAGTTCTTTTGTGCTTTTATTAAACCATACTCTCAGGTTGGCTATCCATGAAATTCTTCTGCGTCCTGGTCCCCTCCTACTGTCGATTTTAACATTATTAGTCGCAATCCTAAATTCTGTGGAGCTCTTACCGAACCAGGTCTTCAAACTGGCGAGCCAGGAAATTCTTCTTGTACCAGCATTCCTTTTTCCCACTATCTTACCCTGCAGAATGCACTGCAGTAGATAATATCTTTTTTCATTTCTCATAATATGCCCAAACTACTGCAGCTTACGACACTTAACAATTTTAACCAATTTCAGACCCTTGTTCATTTTTCACTGTATCCCATACTAGTCGCTTATAAAATCTCTAATAAATCTATCACCCAGTTTCCAGAATGATAAGGAATCATTGTGATTAAAAGGACCGTAATCGTAACTTCTGCATTTGTTACAACAATCTAAAGAATAATGAAAAGAACATAGGTAATAGAGAAATAATAATAATTACAAGAATATAATAAACACTTTTCTGACCAAGGGATATTAATTGAGGTCCTATCGCTTGTTCCGAAAAGCACCTGTTGAGCCCTATTCAAAAGACCCTTTTATCGGCCTCCTATTGTCATTTGTTACAATGTAATAGAAAATAATCATCCCGTTAGCGGAAGTAATTGAAATAGTACTGATTTTTTTCTTATTGTCCATATTAGAAATAAATGTGCGAAATTTTAGACTATAGCTTCGTGAGAAATGGATGAGTTAGTTAGGCCTATGAAGTTAACAGTGGATGATGTATTTGTAATGAGTCGGTCATTGGATAAAGAGAACATTTGTTTTTACTTTCTCTTGCCTTGTATGAAATATAGGGAAGGAAAGTATTGTTTTCATATAGATTTTTCAAAATTGAGTTTTTTTTTTACTCGAATTACACGTTTTCAGGTCCCCTGAACCTAAAAAAAACACGTTTTGACCGGTGTGTGTGTGTGTGTGTGTGTGTGTGTGTGTGTGTGTGTGTGTGTGTGTGTGTGTGTGTGTGTGTGTGTGTGTGTGTGTGTGTGTGTGTGTGTGTGCAAAACATCTCAATAATAGAATATTGTGCGAAGTTTAAACTTGGAACTTAAGTTTAGTACAATGAAGAGAGTCACGAATATTTTCATTAAAATCGGTCACCGGAAAGTAAGTTACGTATTTTGTTTAAAAATTCCTTCATTTAGTAGTACAACATTTTTGTGATCTACAAGATAGGGTAAGCGATTTTTCCGCTGAGATTCGTAGGGAGGCCGATTTTAATCAAAATCGATCAGCCGAAAGTATTTTGTTTTAAAATCACCTCATTTACTACATTTTTGCGCCTTATAAGATAGGGTAAGCAATATGTCTGCTGAAATTCGATTACTGATATTCTGATATTACTGATAACTGATATGTCTGCTGATATTCGTTGGGTAGCTGTATTCTCAAAGTCAAAAATTGGGGGTTTTGTTAAGATTTGCGGCCTTAATGTTCGTATTACGCAAAAGTGTAACTTATGTAAACAAAATTGTAAAAAATTTAAAAACGTACAATTTTTATTTCAGAAATATTTTTTCTAGAGCGCTTAGTTTAGCGTCAAACAGTGATATTTCGTATTTTTTATTATTTACATACAAATGTAACAATACAAGTACAAATGTAATGTTGTACAAATGTAAATGTGTTACTTACAAAAGAGAAAGTCGTGTGAGTGTTTCACATCAGATTTTCATTGATAAACGGATAATATGCATAGTTCGTTATACACGTATTGATATTTTATTAATGTAACAATGTTTTGTTTGTGTAGGTGTTCAAAATTCAATACAGAATGGAATTTCTGACAATCAGCCTTGCAAGTGTCCTAAATGTGGAAAGGTCTGCAAGTCACTTACGGCCCAAAAGATGCATATCAGAAGTTGTGGAGCAGAAGCCAAATTTCAATGCAACTATTGCTCTTATCGCTCCAAATGGCAACACAATTTGAAAACTCATATCGTACTAAAACATACAAATTTTATGAAATAGTAAATTCTGCGGCAGTGTGTATTAGTTGACCACGTCGAGTGTTAACGTAACACGGAATCCCTATCTTATACTATGTTAACGTAAGGAATATTTTCTCAAAATCTATTCAACCAATCTGTAATTTTTACATAAACTGAGATTTTTTTCCATGATAAATTTATGTTACCTTAGCAAAAGTATTATTTTTTAAAATTTTATTTGAAGGTTTGATGATATCAAACTTGGCTTAAAATATTGTAACAGTTAAAAATCCCTTTCTTGAGCGACCCGTCTCCATTGCTGGTGGAAATTTTCAAAAGGCTTTCCTTTGACCTAAGGCAAAAACCATTAGTAATTTCTGTATCTACTCTTTAAGAGGAATCGAATGATACTATTTTTGTTTCCAAATTCCGACGTTGATTTCTTGACTTCCGGTATAAACCGGAATATAATTTCACTAACTTTTAGATATATAGATTACGAATCCGGAAACCGTTCGTTGCTATCTCTAGTAGTTTCTAACTTTGGACTTTAGTAGTTTCGGACGGACCGGAAAATTATAGATGACAATTTTAAAAATTACCACATTTGACCAATAGCAATTGTTAGATTTAGTTCTGTTCTGTCTTTTTTGATTTCTTCAAGCCAAGGAATTGTAGCTCCTTCCGTTTTTGCCCACATAAAAAAACCACATAAAAAATTTTCACCAAAAAACCATCTTAAGTATTTAAAAAACCTTGTTTCATTCCAAATAATAAATTACCACGTAAGGAACTAAACATTACATATCTGCAAAAGAAAGAAAATTAAGGTACTTTCTTTTACATAATTTAAATGTAACGAGAATTGTGTCAAAAAGTTAAAAAATTTAGTTATATCGGAAATCTGATTCCCTTTTAACATAAGTTAAATAAAACAATCGATTCCGAGGTTTTTAAAAAGATTTATTTAGGCTTCGCCTGTACAATACAATATTGCCAAATGGACAAATGACACTTTCAAAATCATCGAGTAAAAATGTTGTATGTATGAAGAGTAAAAATTGAACCGAATTGGTCGAGATGTGATTGTGAACTGTTCCAGGAGAATGTCATTCGCTTACAAACATCTTAAACTAATAAATTTAACAAACTAATAATTTATGTTATACACCCTTCTTGTTATTTTCTACTTTATTGTACCACTTGACTAAACTAGACTAAACATATAACTATAGACACCTTTGTAAAGGACATATTTATTTGTCTTTTTAAATCATCAGATTGGTGTTTCGGTTAGCTTTTTGTCTAGTTAAATTTGATTTCCAAATACACTTTGGAAACCCTTATCAACATCAACTTTCGAAGAGTTCAGATAATGCATATTGTAAATCAATTGACTAGTATTCAGAAATTTGTATTTTTTGTTGTGCTTTTATTAGATCTGTCATTTACAAGTGCCATTTAATTTAAAGAGTATTAAAGACAGTTTAACATTTTTTTTGTATATTTATTGCTTTGTAAAGACTTTATTGTTTTAAGATTTATTTGTTGATTATAATATTCGTGCCATAAACAATGTGTTCTTTTTATTTATAGGTTTTCTTGTAGGATTTTGTGTAGTAATTGTGTGAAGTTGTTAATAAAAAACACTAGTCTTAAATGTGTATGATATTGTAGAAATGATAGTGTAATGTTAATATAACATGTTTAGGGGAGATTCTACCTTGAAACAATTTCTAAAATGTTTTAGCAAGTTTCGGTTCTTGGAAAAATATAACTTATAATCCAAATTACTGTGTTTGTTCTTTTGAGATCTGGAAATATTTTAAATAAATTAATAATATTTAATTGATACCACGGTAACCTAGGCACCCCTTAACTTTATTTAACATTTTTAAGTATATAACAATTTTACAGGTCTTGAAAATCAAGAAATATCTTAACTTTAGTTCTATTATAGCAAGAATTATAAATTTTTTACCAAAATTTTTGTAATGCAATATAATAATGTGATGTATAAGAAATTTTTTTCATAAACTGTTACTTAACTATTTTTATTTTTATTTGAATAATCTAGTTATTCACAAAATGTAAAAATATTCTTAAATATTTAAAAACGGTTCTGACACATCATAGTGGTTAAAGTAGTCTTCCATTTGATACCTAATTTGTTCTTACTTTAACCTCTATGGTTACAGTTGTAATTAACTTTTAGATAATTTTTTTATTTTGTAAACTAGGTGTGATGCACTCTGTTGAGTAATAAATAGATAACTATTACAATTATTGAGAAAAATTTTATAAAAAGGTAGACTCCCCCCTCTTTATATTTACCAGAGAGTGATTAACTAGAACGTTTTTTTGCCAAAATAAAATATACCAAATTCGTTTATATTTGTATTTCATGTCCTTGTTTTAAAGAGGCTCTATTATTTCGTTGCTTTTGTTTAAACGGTATTATTTTACTCTTTAAAATTCTAGTTGCCCCAATTTATTTTACTAAAAATTGTAAAATTTTAGGAAAACCAAGAATTCTTATTCTGTAATTTACTGAAGATCATTGCATAGCTTATAATGAACGTTTAAAAATAATGAGGAAACAAAATTCTCGAAAATTTACTCATCATTGTAAAAATTAGATATTTCCTTCTTAAATTTTTTCCACCAATAATTGGTCAAAAACACTAAACTCACAATGCCAAGTAGTACAAGGCTTCTTCTTCTCTGGAATCACAAATAATTCTACCGAGAGGTACCCGATTTATGAACGGTGTTACGACCAACCCGTTGTTACAACCTTCCCCGATCTCCCCTACTGGCTTTTTGGAAAGACAGTTTCAGTTGAAACCGGATATGGATAACGAAGAAAAATAGATACAAGCAATGATTGCGTTCCCTCGTTAGCTGCTGGGATATATGGCTTTAGCGCTTTACGCAACTCATAACTTGTTCTTTCTCCCTTTAGACCTGACCGCCACAATAATTATTAAAAAAAAAAGCTTTAGAATTTATTTCGTTACGATCTTTTATGACGGATAAGATTCCTAACTCATATTGTGTTTAATAAGTTTGTGTGTGTGTTTTTTTTTAATATATATACTGTTTATTATTAACTTTGTTGTGTTATGTATACAAGTTTTGTGATTAAATGCTAACAATTAAAACTAAAATAATTCTATTTGATTATTTACACCAATTTGAACTATATTAAATTTAATAAGTGTTCGTTTCTTTAGTTTTGGTTATTTAGTATTAAATACTTAATGTGTAGGTCATCAGCCAAAAGTCTGGTTTGAACCTCTAGAGGCTAAGGAAAACGAGGAGTGAGTTGGCTTACCTTAGTAACTGAGTGGAATCGTATGCTTATCAGTATAATAAACCCTCTGAAAAGCATCTACTTTTCACTCTGCAAATAACACTTTCACTCATTCACTACAGGGTCTAGCTGTATAATGATATTCATCTCTCCGAGGAGATAACTCTGACAAGTGTATTTTACACCTCTACCTCTTCTGTTCTTTAATGCTTCAGTCATATAATTGTCTGATTATGTAATAAGAAAGGTAACTATTTTTTGTATCTTGGAACTAGCAGATCGAGTGCAAATAATTTAACACTCCACCTGCCTGTTAGGGCCTATGGGCAATTATTATTATTAATTAAATCATTCCTTCTACACCTTATGTGAGTATAAAAGAAGCACATTAAGTTAGACTGGGTGCTTCAAATAGAGTAGGAATATTTTTTTGTATTCTAAATTATTTAAGGGGAGATAGCCATCTATTGTTTGAACTTGATTAATATTACTCAGCATTAATGTCACCATAAATCAGTATTTTTTTGTCTCTTTACCAGGGTTTTTAAGGTCTTTTCTAAAAATGTAAAATTTGTGCAGCTTATGAGAGAACGGAAAGTTTATATTGATTGTTTTATTTTTAGTTTTCAATCTAAAACTGTACAATATAGCACAGCCATTGTAACTGACGAAAGTAGGCGAGAAGGGAGTGGTCGCACCCAACAGCTCTTCGTCCGGGATGATGTAGTGAGATTACAATGGAAACGCACTTGTTGGAAACAATGCCAGCGTCGTTGTTGATGAAGTTGGGAAGATTATGATGATAATGATGATGAAATAGCAACTGAATATTATTGAAGATCGCTACACTAAAGAAAACGTAGACTTTTAAATAACCTTCAAATTTTTTTGTATATAGTCTATGTTTGCTTTTTCTCTCGTATACGGCCAATTGTAGACGTTTCTGGAAGTTCTTTTTGCAGTCCACATTCTCAGCATTCGCTCACTGTAGGCTTTTCTCCGTTATTTTATCCACCCAGTAGCCGATTCTGTTTTCCTCTTCATGGAATCCCTTAAAGTCCGTAATTATTTGTCTGGATTTGGTTAGGTTATCTGTTTTTTGGTTTATTCCTATTTTCTCAATATCTTCTCCGACTTCTTTAAACCATTTTATTCGACACCTTAGGTCTGTTGTTAAATGTCTTAAAAATTTGTTTTTTCAACCGGTTGTCTTCTTTTTTATACAAGTATCCATATAATTTTAGTCTTCGTTTTCTATTTGTTTCCATTAATCGTTAATTTTCCTTGTACAGGTCTTATCGATCTCATAACCTATATTGTCGGTCTATTATCTTTGGAACCATTATCTTGCGGAGGATCTTTCCCTCAAATTTCTCTGCTTCTCTTTAAACAACCTTCTCGGTCATTCTTGTATGCATGTATTCGTCTGTTTATTTGATAATTTCTATTTTATTTTTATATCGAATGATTAATCCAATTTTCTTCCAAGAAAAATCTGTACGTGATTTGAAAGGAGAAACTATTAACATTACTGGTTCTGACACTATTTTATCACTTCAAATATTTTTAAATTTTAAGTAAAAAATTTGGTTTGTTGTTGAAAGACCGTACAAATATTTAAAATAAAAATTATATGTTAATTTAAAAAAAGATATGATCTTAAACGGATAGCAGAGACCCTAGGAAAATAAAATGGTGAAAAATTTAAAGAACTCTCGGAACTTAGTTGAATGGGTCTACAGTTTTAATCGCTGAAAAACGATGATGTATGACGAAGTTTAAAATTTTTAATTATTGCATTTACATTCCTTTCTTGTTTTTATTTATTTATTTATTTTATATTGATGGATTTAACAGACAGGTGAAGTGTCAAATTATTTACACTCAATCTGTTAGTTGCAGGGCTAAAATAAATAGTTCTGTTTCTTATCACATGGTCAGCCAATTAAATGACTGAATCATTTAAGAACAGAAGAGGTAGAGGTGTAAAAGACACTAATCAGAGTTATCTCGTCTGAAAGTAATGGATTTCATTATACAGCCAGACCCTGTGGTAAATGAAGTGAAAGTGTCATTTGCAGAGTGGAAAATATGCTTTTCAGAGGGCCTGGCATGCTGATAAGTGTACTTTTCCACTCAGTGAGGAAGGCACTGGTAAACCACCTCACTCCTCGATTTACTTAGTAAAACCTCTACAGGTTCAAAGCAGCCTTTTGGCTGATGACCTAAACAACAACAATTGATGGATTAATAGGACATTAGTACCATTATATCGTTCAGGGTATTTTTTTCTATTAAAAAAACAATAAAATAATGAATATTTTTAAGGGTAGACTTCTTCTTTATATTAAGTACGTAAATAATTTATGTTCTTAAAACATTGGAATTAATTATTTTTCAAATGTTTTTTTCTTGTTGCATAAACAGTAGGCGTACAAATCAAAAAATTTTGTAAGTATTTTCAGCAGTTTTTTTTAAAATTATTTATTCATATTAATAATAATATGTTTAGTTATGATTTTGGTTTATGTTTTTAGGTGTACTTATTGAACAAAATGACCAGTTTATGGTTCAATTTTCCGGGTACCCATGCCCAAAGTGTGATAAAGTATACAAATCTGCTACCGCACAGAAAGCACATTTGAAAAACGAGTGTGGAGTTGAACCAAAATTCTCTTGTGAATACTGCTCTTATCGCTCTAAATGGCAACATAATCTAAAAACTCATATTGCATTAAAACATACTAAGTTTAAAAATATTAAGTAAAACTATATTGTTTTTATATTATTCTTAAACTGGGTGAAAAACTTGGAAATCGGTCCGTAGTCATTAGCTTAATGATTTTTTCCATGTACCTTATAACTAAAAAATTGATTAGAAAATGCCAGACCTGACAGGGATCCCTGTTGAGAGCCCGTATGTTTCTTCTACTCGTTATGTATCTATTTCTATTAAACCTAGACAGCGTGAAGCTGCATTTACTTTGTAGAGTTCAACACGATTGCAGCCCTCGCAGTGGCCAACTTGATTATATCTCGTTCAAATTTGTTTGTTGATAGTTTTTCTGAATTTTTCTCAATTTCTCATGACGTTTTTTTTTCGGATCTTTAGTTCGAAGTATTGTTCTGTTTCAAAATTATCAATTTTAATTAAATTTTACTGGTGTTTACGGTGTGGAAGATTTGTTTTGTTTCTGTTCTTATCCATCTGCGCATGTGTCCGTTGTGTTATTATAATAAAATTTATGTCTCTGTTTGTAGTATAGTTAATATTTTCAAGTCAAATTATCTATCAGTGATAAATTAGGTCTTTTTTATATATTCCCCTCAGCGTAATTTTTCACTTTTGTGGATATTTCGTATCAAATTTTATTAATATTAAAGTTTTTTTCTTTTTCAAGTTAACTTTAAACTATTTATTAAAAATTATTAAATTATTTAATAATTTTTATTTAATTATGTTAAATTAATTTAATGATGTAATGTACTTAATAAGTTTATGTTTCAGTATTACAGACAGTTACAATATCAAGAAAAAACAATTTATATACTCTACTTTTATTTAACCTTAATTGAATAATAACTTATTGGTGTAGTATTTTTTAAATATTTTCCCCAATTTTTATCGTTAAAAATACTGTAAGACTGTTTATGAAATATTCAGAAAATGTGAAAAATTAAGTTGTGGAGGGGGAATAACAGACAAGACCCAATAATTTTTAAACATGAATCCATAATTGTGAATAAATTCAATTACTTTAAAAAATAAATAAAAATATTTTAACTCCTTTTTAAAGAAAAGTTCAAAATTTATTGTTTTTAATTCTTTGTTCTATTTTTTTTAAATATTCCATTAAAACAATGAAAGCAACAATTAAACTTAAGGTCTACGAAGCCTAAAATATCTGAATCTTGAAAATATATATTTAAATCAGTTCTTAAAACACCCTTAAAAAGTCATAAAACATAAACATTAAACATAAAAATTAATGGCATATTTGGTGAAAAACAAAGTCTTCATAAATGAAAAATAAAAAATGTGAACTATAACAGTAAGGTAATAAAAATGTTCAATGTAATATCAACTAAAAGAAAAACAAAAAAAATGTGTTAAACAAAATTATATAACATAAAAATCTGAATGTTTATTCCAAAGGTATTCGTTTAAAATTCAGCTTTTTTAAAAAAAAATTAATCTCAATTTTTTTTAAATTGTTCATATCATATTTCTTTTGATATACATTTAAACAAATATAAAATTATGGTTTATTTATTTGAAACTAGTAAATATTTATCATCATTCGTTATCATCAACTGTTTTTATAGGTATTAAATTATATAATAGTATCAAGTTTTAGTAGTTTTAAAGGAAATTAAAAGTAAAACAAAATTCAAACGTGTCACCTAAAAATAATGTTTTGTAATGTAGGAATGTCCTTAGTTATATTTGTATCCAGATTCAACATTTTTATAAAGATTTTATTTTTTTAAATTCGTAAATGTTTTAGGTAAACAGTAAAACATAAACAAATAAATTGATTGTATATTGTGATGACGTGATCGATAATTAAAAAAAAATCTTTTGCATGTGACGACACGTCTATGGCTGGTGGAAATTTTTAAAAAGGCGTACCTTTGATTTATGGGAAAAACCATTAGTGATTTCTGTATCTACTGTTCAACAGGAATCGAATGACACTATTTTCGTTTCCAAATTCCGACGGACTTCATTACTTCCGATTTTGGGGCACTTTCGGTCGAAACCGGAACTTCAAACAAAATGATTTCTGTATATACTCTTTAAGAGAACACAAATGACAGTATTTTTGTTTCCGAATTCCGACTTTGATTTTATAATTTCCGGTTTTGAGCCACTTCCTGTCCAAACCGGAACTTCAAATCCAATTTTGGCCCACTAACCTTTTGTGTATATTACGAAACCTTAATCCGTTTGGCGTTATCTCTTGTAGTTTTTAACATCTGGTGTAAAGGACGGACAAAAGAAATGATAGATGACAATCATTTTAAAAATTGTTACCAATAAATCTTAAAGCTTAAATTTGTAATGTTACACCGTAAAATTCTGCTCTTTTTCTTCTGAATGTCTCTGTGATCGTTTCTGTGGGTTAGTAGATTTCTAATAATTGGCATAATAATTCTTATACATATCTTTATTTACTGGTCGGAAATTCATTATATATTAATTTATTTAGTTGCTTAAACAAAACAATTGAAGAGCTTAATGGATGAAGGTACTATATAAGTTAACAAAAATTTAGTTTAGTGGAAATTGCTATGAAAGTACTAAGGCTTCCCTTCATGCAAATTTTGTCGTATGCAATTAAAAGTTCTTAAAACTTTACTTTTCATTGTCACTTTTTTATTAGATTTATCGAGCATCGACTACCATTGTCAGATAACACCTTACAACACTTATTCTGACACATACTACACTTTCATCACTTTAAAGTCTTTATTGTACACTGTATCATCTATAAATGGATCAACGATAATTTAATAATACAAAATACTCGTAGGAAAGATCTTTATGAGAAACATTTTTAAAGGAACACACAATGCACATTTATAATGATGATAGGTGTTCATTACTACATTTAACTGTTATTACTCTAAAAAGATGTCTATTAGGTTGTAGTGCATTCTGGTAAAAAGAAGGTGTCAAATGATCATAACATCTTAATCCTCTGCAAACCTTAAAATTAAGCTGTACAAGTCCGTTCATCCCCTAGTATTTCTGTAAACTGTAGATATACAGCGTTTTATGTAATCTACGTAACTAGGTATGCACTTAACACTTTCAGGAATCATAAAAATACAATTTTGCAAAAATGTTACATAGCAAATTCATCCACTCAGCTCTGCAATTGTGTGGCTAATTGAGCTACGGTTTTAAGATTTTCACCCAGTTTTAAAGGAAGCCATAAAATCGTCTTAATTACCTACCATTGTTTAATTTTCTAAATTGTAGCTACCATTTCAAAAGTTATTAAAATATTTATATATCAAAGCTTTACTGTTTTTTTAAATTATCAGATATTTATTGTTTACATAAATATCATATTGAATTTAAAAAACTGTTTGTGAGTTTATTTTTTATTTACTGTAATTGAGTTATGTATTATTTTATTGTTCTGTTGTGAATATAATAAAATGATTCAGTTAATGTTTGATAAAATTGTTTTTTCCTGAAGTTATGTTGTTGTGAAAAAGACAATAGTTATTGTCATGTATACTGTATCCCATGGAACCTTGCAGCACGTCAAAACATAAATTTATTAAAATTGTGCTTGAACTTAGCTTAAATTGAACTTAAATTTTTAAATGAAGTGGGGGTTTAAGTGGAAAAAGTGTCTGTCACAAAGAAGTCTATTAATTGAAAGGTAAAATGTGGTTAAAAATCGGTGCAATTGCACGTAGAAAATAGAGAATCCCACGTTGAGGTTGGTAGCTCTGTCACATTTCTCTTCCTTTTGTCAAAGCCATATGCAAAAGGCATTCTCATGACGGACTATTTATAGTTTGAATCGCCGACGCAGAGCTGCATAGCAGAAGCAATTAACCAACATGTAATACATGTTGGTTAATTGTATCAAATATTATTTGATCGTCAAAGGAGAACCGCTCCTGTCACACATTGGAGCATCACCAGGAGCCATCAGATAGCTATGGGTTAAGTGGAGCACTATACATAAAAAAAACAAAAAAAAATTTCTGAATTTTGGCTCTATTGCCTTCTGTATTTTTTTCTGTTCTTCACCTAAGTGAAGAACAAAGTGGATTTACCACGGGACGCTCTTGTACTGACAATATGTTTACATTAAAGCAGCTAATTGAAAAGAGAAAACTGAGGAATTTGGAAACCCATTTGATATTTATCGATCTGGAGAAAGCTTTCGATACGGTACCAATACAGAGACTTTTTAAAATCTTGGATAAATCAATCATTAATAAGCATTACATTTCTGCTGTCAAAGAAATTTACAAGGACCAAATAAATGTGATAAAAATAGGAAATAAAGTGTCAAAGCCATTTGGTACAGATAAGGGCGTGCGTCAAGGCTGTTGTCTCTCTCCGACCCTGTTCAAAATCTATCTGGAGGAGATATTAAAGGACTGGAAAGGAAAGTGTGAATATATGGGTATCCCAATAAATAACGAATATATCTACTCACTCTTGTTCGCCGATGATCAAGTAATAATGGCTGGTGATGAGCATGATATTCATTACATGATCAGGAAACTTGCTGATTCTTATAGGAAAAATGGAATGAAAATAAATTTCAAAAAGACCAAATACCTAGTTTCAGGAGGTACAGCAAGGGATCTTCAAGTAGGAGGTCATAATGTGGTGAAATGTGATGAATATAAATACCTGGGCAGCATAATATCATCGGAGAGCAATTCAAAAAGAAAAATAACAAGTAGAATTGGACAGGCCAGGCAGGCGACGCAAACATTAAACTCCATACTCTGGTCTACAAATATAAAAAAATGTACGAAAATTAAAATCTATCTTTCCATTGTTCAGAGTATATTGCTCTATGGCTCTGATACATGGGAATTGACCAAAAGAGACAGGCAAAGAATAAATGCTGTGGAGATGGATTTCTTGCGCCGGAGTAGTTGTGTTTCAAGGATTAATCGAGTACGAAATTCGGAGATAAGGAACAGAATGGGGAAAATGGATACAACAGTGGAGCAAATTGAGAAGAAGCGCCTTATATGGTTGGGACATACACAGAGGTTGAGAGATGAAAGGTGGCCCAAGAGAATGCTGAATTGGGATCCACCTGGAAGAAGAAGAAGAGGAAGACCGCCCGAACTGTGGAACAAGCAGGTGTATTCCGATATGAGGAATAGAAATCTGGTGGAGGGGGACTGGATGAACCGAGAGAGATGGCAGATGGGATGCGAGAAGCGGCTGGAGCTGTAGATCAAACTCGCTTATATATATATTTTTTTTCTGTGTGATGACATATAGAAATTATTACAGAACGATCAAATTTACGGAAGTTTTTTTTTTGTAATTCCTAGTTTGTGTACGTTGCAATCTGTTCAATTCAAAACAATAAGCAACCCCATGGCCCAATGAGATGAGGATGATGTGTATGATGTGTATATGAGGTGTAGTCTTGTACAGACTCAGGTCGACCATTCCTGAGAGAGTATGGTTAATTGAACCCCAACCATCAAAGTACACCGGTAACCACTGTCTACCATTCAAATCCGTATAAAAGTAACTACCTCTACTAGGATTTGAACCAGGAACCTTCGCCTCCGAAAATCAGCTGTTAAAAAGTTGATTTTGGCGACGACTTTACCTCTAGACCAACCCGGTGAGTTTACGGAAGTTAAGCGGATTTTTGTTAAGTAATGTCATGGCCAGAATTTCTTTTAATTGAGTTAATCTGTGGAATCAAGATTTGTGATATTCAAAGAATACAGAAAGCTGAGAAGGCAATGGAAAGTGTGTCAAAAGAAGTAAGACTAGAAAAAAGGAAATTATTTGAAGTGAAAGAACAGTCCGGTGAGGATCTAATAATTATTATACTATGGTGCACGCCGATTTAAAAAAAAAGTAAACCTTTACAGCTCATTTCCCGCAAATTCACTTTTTTCCATAAAAGTACAATTTTCTCAAAAACTATTTGACTTAGAAGATTGAAATTTTTTGAGCATGTTTCCCGTTATAATTTTGACGTATGGTATTAGAATCATTGAATTATTATTACTAAGTTTGAAATAAAATAAAAAATTCTACAAAAAATTACATTGTTTTTGCATTTTTAAAAAAAAGTTTCTTAAAATGGCATCGCTAGCTAGGACTATCAGAGGGGACTTCATCAAAAAAATAAAAGTTTAAACGACTTGCGCAAGATAGAACAGGTTGGAGAACTGCATCAAACCAGTCGAGAGACTGATGACAAAAAAAAAAGCTCAATAATAATAATTCTAGTACCAGAGCTTAAAAAGGTTTCATAGAAAAGGCACAAAAAAACGAAAGCCTTAACTCTAGCGGTTTCTTAGAAACATGTACCTAAAACAGTCAATTTAACATTTGTTGGTTTGATAGGAGGTAACTTATTGTGCTCCCCTTAAGATGGTTTTAACTGAACTGGACTGTATGATGGTTTTAACTGAAAATTTTGGTTTTCGGGTTTTTATGTTTTTCAATAGTTTAGACCTAGACCTACCACAGAAACATTAAACTACAATAAAAAAGTATTTTAATGAAAAAAATTCAAGTTTTTATCACGTTTATCCTAAAAAATTAACATGTCGCCAAGAACAAAATATATTGCTCTTTTTAGTGCAAAAAGAATTTTAGTTATTTTTAAAAATCTGCTTCACCATTTTTAAAATTCTCCGCTGTTGGTCCAGCTTTCTAACCAACTGTTGATGGGAAATTGAACTTGTTTGTGTACATTTTGTTTCTCATTTTTGGGTTTTCCCGTAAATTTAGATTTTTAACACTTAGGTATGTTTTTCTCAGGAACCATTTAACCTACCAGACTGAAATTTTTACCAGTTAATTATCATGCACATGCTCATTCACCAACAATATTTTTACTTCCTCAGGTTCTCTAAAAAAATAGTAATATGCAAAAAACGTAGAAAAAATTGTAAAAATTTTATGTTATTCGTTATTCTTTTAAAAAATTTAAGGTCCAACAGATTAAATTGAAAAAAATGTCAGTAGCTAAAACTACCCTACGTAATTGGGGTAGTTAGTTAGTTAATAAGTGTGTAAAGTTTTATTTTCGTAACTTTAACCAATCCTATGAAAAATGTACCTAAAAATAGCAAATTTAACATTGGCGGGATACAAAGTACAGTCTCCCCTTAATCTAGTGAGCCCAACTCTAACTCGCCGCGATGACAACTTTTGTTCTTCCTCACGACGTAGTCCAAGGCTTAACTTTATGTTTCATCTCTCGTTACTTTTTGCCATGAGAGCCAGTCCATTCTACCTGCCAGGAATCAGTAATGACCTGTTTCACCAGACCCACGAAATCTGACACAGTCAGGTATTGCGTGAAGGAAGGATTGTGGAGGAAGCCAAGGCTCATCAAAGGCTTTAGAGCTACAAGATAATGACGTGTATCTGCATCAAATCAAAATGAGTTGTAAGTAAAATATGATATTAATTGAAATTTAGGACGAAAGTCATTGCAATTTACTGTAAAATCAATGTATTTATTAATTTATTACTACATTTGTTACTTGATTTTTTTTTACTTTCTCTTGCCCATATGAATATATAGGAAGGAAAGTATTGTTTTCATGTCGATTTTTCGAAATTGAGTTTTCACCGGATCTACACTTTTCAGACCCCTGAACCCAAAAAACATGTTTTTAGCGATTGGTCTGTGTGTCTGTGAGTGTGTGTGTGAACAGAATATCTGAAGAACGGAACATCGTACGAACTTGAAACTTGAAACTTAAGTTAGCTACTACTACCGGACCCGACACGAACATTTTCATCAAAATCGGTCAACCGGAAGTAGCAGTTTATTCGTGTTATTTTTCACTTTTTTGCGATTTTCTCAAAAACTGGTCCTACGATTTTTTTATAAAAATCGCCTTATTTACTTAATGTTTTATGCTCTACAAGATAGGGTAGGCGCCATGTTTGCTGAAATTCTTGGTGAGGCTGTTTTCACGTAAAAAAATTATTTTTTAAATATTGCAGCTTTAATATGCATTTTATTTAATGTAAATTAATATTATTGATTGATTTGATTTAAAAATTTATTGTTTCAGGTATTATTGGAATGGAAGCAATTATTCCATTTGCAAACGAAGTACGTTATCCGTGTCTTTACTGCAATAAAACGTACCGTTGGAAATGCGACAGAAATGCGCATATGAAGAACGAATGCGGACAAGAACCTAAATATCAATGCCCACATTGTACTTTTAGGTCGAAAAGAAAACGGAATTTACAAAATCATATTTTTAATAGACATTACAAATTTAATTCCCTTATTTCCTGATTTTCATTAAAAATCCTATCGTTTCAATTTTTTTTTGAGTTTTTCTGAAGAAATTTGTGAAATATGGAATAACTTAAAGTGAGTTCTGTAATTTGTTTATGGAAATATATGGACGCTGTTAATATTTTAATAAAGAATTAATTTTTTGTTTATTTTTTAAATATCCAAATTACACATTATGATTTTTTTAGATTTTATTTGTTATTCAGAATTAATATATTGTTAATAAAGCTCCCTGGAATTTTATTGATGCTCTTTTATGTTTGACTAGGAGTAATCATGAATTTGAACGTAAACACAATTTTTAAGGTACAAAATTTACATAAATTGTTTATAAAGATATATTTAGGTAAATATTAATTTAATTAATTTCATAACAAGCCGTAAGGTGCAGCGAGCAGTTGTTACTAGTTGATAAATTATTTTTTGGGAATGTGTGCATCCTTATATTACTTCATCTGTACTTAGCTTTCTGTGTGGGTTTTAAGGGAAGCGGAAAGCGCTTATGCATCCTATATTAAATTCAGGAAAATTTTTTTCTTTGTATTTACGTTTCATTGTGTTTAATTTAAGAACAATATCCAATTGTATGACCCAATGAGATGAGGATGATGTGTATGATGTGTAAATGAGGTGTAGTCTTGTACAGACTTAGCCAGGCCATTCCTGAGAGAGTATGGTAAATTTGTAGATTTTTTTTAATACAGTGATTTAGAAGTATTATTTTATCAATTATTATTTATATTAATTTTACAACTTGTATAAAAATTTTAACATTTCTACCATTGATGTAAAAGATTTATGTACCCTGAAAATTCCAGTTTGTTGTACGTTAGTCATATTTTTGACTTTTTTTTTTTGTTTTACGTCTGACTGTTCTGAAATTTTCTGCTAATGCAGACGGTGGATAATGATGATGATGAAAATGAGTGATGAAAAAATGCCAGACCTGATCGGAAATCAAACCCTAGACCCAGTGTAGAAGTTTTTTTTTTATAGAAGTTTATATCTTTATCACAAAATACTTATTTTTTTAGAAAATGCTCTTAACTAAACATATTTCAGGAGTAGCTGCGTTAGGCTTCCGTAGTCACGTCACCTTTATCTGCGTTTCTGAGTCGCAGATTATCTAAATTTCGAATCTCGTTGATCGACTTTATAAAATTTTTGCCTTAACTTATAAATGTCTAGTTTACTACTAAATCCGTTAATAAGTGATAGCACTGCATCATACACACCTAATTTTAGAGCATTCAGTCTTGCATAATTATTTTTGGGTATTTTTGATCAGTCAATTCTGTTGAGGTACTCTCATTTGTATTTTGCCTACGCCCATGTACTAAATTTCTTCAAAAATACTGGATCTGATGCATCCCTGTACATAAATCTTTACTACTACATTTATAACGGCTATAACAAGAAAATTTGTTTTATGTTAATAACCTGATTTATGGCTTTAGACATTGGGGCTAAAGATTTCTTTATCGTATGCTGGAATTTCTTTCGTCTATTGTAGAACTGTATTCACTTAGGGTCTATACGCACCTAGCGGTTAACCGCGACGCGGCTTGCCGCCTCGACAACTTCGGCAACTAAAAGGAGTTATCAATTTTAAAAAAATTTAGAGTTAATATTATTTTTTAGATTCTATATTATTAATTAATTGAGTTTTACTAAGTTATTAATAACTTAATTAATACTTGGTGTAAGGTAAGATGTCTTATTTTGTTGATACACTTAATTTGGTGACAGTTTGTTATTTTCTCAGCGACGTACTTCGCGGTTTAATCGCGTAGCCGTTTGACAACGTTCAGCGGGTACTTTAGGCCGGTGACATATTCAGGGGTTTTGTCGCCATGACTGAAGCGCAGTGACTGGAAAATTTTATGTAACGCGTTGAATTAAAATAGGAGCTGTAAAATTTAGCGGTTCTGTCGCTGCGGGCGATTTTCAACCGTGGCAGGTTGCGGTTTCTGTCCGCGGCGACAGAACTGCAACCATGTTATCAAATGGAAGCAGTCAAAAAATACAGCGTTCCTGTCGCTACTTGTTGACCCCCATTCCGTAGTTTTCTCTTCTCAGGGTGCCTGTCCGCTATGTCTTGCTTTACAATAACATCGTTCAAAATAGAAAATAGTTCCGAAAATGATGTTATACTTGTACGGAAATACGAAGAAAAAGTTTCTTCGTCGTTTCTTAAACAACTAATCTGTGTGTGCTATTGGCGTTCCAATGAACGTACAATATTTTAATTGATATATTCCGAACCTCCTGTTTTTTCTTACGTTTTTCATAAGACCTCACAGTAATAGCAAGTAATAGATCGTCACTCGTTGAAGACATTTTTACTACTGCATTTTTGTCGTCAAATTTTACAGCTACACTTGCGGTTACGTTCAGACCATTATTGTTGCAACAATATTCATTCCGTTTCTGTCGCGGCGACAAAACAGCTGAATATGTCACCGGTCAGGGTAATTAGTTGAACAATGAAATACTAGCGGGCTAAAAGTAGTATCTTCCAAATAAATTAATTGTTTTATTTCGGCAGGAGGATAAATGATTGAATTTCATCCTCGAAGATTTCTCTTTAAACTATTCGTTCTTGTTACTTGCCTCACGTTTGAGTTAATTGAACTAATAGCAAGTAAACTGATTGAAAGAAAACACTGACATGATGGCGGCTAACCGCTGGGCGCTCTCTATAGTCGTTTGCACGTTCAGATGACACAACGGAGCAATATAGGACAGTGTATTTCTTATGGGGTTCTGACTGCTACTAGCACATACACAAACATCGGCTTCGTAGATCAATCAATTCCATTATAACCAATCATATTCCCCTCCTTCCGCGCCCTAAAGATAACAAACCTTCCAAATGTGAAATATTTTTTTCGATATCTGACTGGGAAAAATATTTTAGATTTGTAATAACCGATTGCGTCATTTGTTTACATTTATCACGCAGTGTTGAGAAAGTTTGGCGAGGGTATATGGAGAAGGCATTAGGTCTGGAGTAAAATAGATAAAATAGCCTATTCATTTTAACCTCCTAATAGAAGTAAATGTTTTTACAGTTTTTTTGATTTATGATTTACAATTCATAAACATTATACATAATACATAATTTTTTTTCTGTCAAGCAAAACTTGAATTGTAGTTCTACCTTAAAAAATACGTATTCTACAGTATGTAGAGGTTTAAAAAATGTATTTATATACTCATCCAGATGTCTTTAATTGATGTTTTTAGTTGCGCTAATAGCAGTGACGATTCCTATAAGATCCATTATGTCAACTGAACGTGGAAATGACTGACTATAGCTCTCTAGCGACCTCGATGTTTGGCGATCAGCCTTATCATACTGCATGTACAACAAACATACGACTTTCATTGTTTACATCAACCATCTAAGTGCGTGTGGACCCGCCTAGTTTACACGGGTCGAGTAGATTAGTAATTTAGTACTCGACTTGTTTGGACACGTCGTTTTAGTCGAGTAATTTAGTTGTAGTCGAGTAGAACGGTCGAGTGCACAGTTTAGTAGCTACCCCCACCACTACGCACGTCGTACTTTACGAGCAAGATCCCGTCTCCGTGGAGCCACAACAATGCATTAAATTTGCTGTCTACGTTACATGTGCGGACATTTGTGTTGTTTAGGTCATCAGCTGAAAGGCTGGTTTGAACTTGTAGAGGTTTTACTAAGTAAAAAGAGGAGTTTGGTGGTTTACCTATGCCTTCCTCACTGAATGGAAAAGTATGCTTATCAGCATGCCAGGCCCTCTGAAAAGCACATACTTTCCACTCTGCAAATGACACCTTCACTTCATTCACCATAGGGTCTGGCTGTATAGTAAAATTCATTACTTTCAGAGGAGACAACTCTGACTAGTGTCTTTAACACCTCTACCTCTTCTGTTTTTAAATGATTCAGTAATTTTATTGGCTGACCATGTGATAAGAAACAGAACTATTTATTTTAGCCCTGCAACGAACAGATTGAGTGTAAATTGCGGACAGTTACTAAATTTATAAATCACTCGACCCGTGTAAACTAGGCTTTAATAAGAAAACGTTAAAGCATCTTAAACAAGTTGGTTTGTAAAAACTTTCCGTTTCCTGCATCCCTTAACACAAAATCTTTTGGTTTCTGTTGTACATATAACGGGGTTTTTGTTTTACTAATATTATGTTTAAATTTTTATTTTTTTAATGTTTTTATTTTGTTTATTTATTGTTTTAAATTGTTTTGTTTATTACCTAATGATTTTAAATGTTTCAGATATGATCGATGTCTGTTATAAATACGGTGGGGTATATTATAATAATCAGTTAGTTTACCCTTGTTTAAATTGCGGGAAAACGTACAAATGGAAAGGAAATAGGGAACGACATATGAATCAGGAATGTGGAAAAAGCGAACGATTTCAATGTAACCAATGTAGCTATCGTTGTAAGCGGAAGGATCAATTGAAAATGCATATCATTTGTAAACATAAAATGAGTATTTGATTGTTAAAGAAATTTATATTTTTCTAATAATTATTTGTATATGTTTTGTAAATTATATAAAAAAAATTTTTTTTTGTTAATTGTTATTGTTTTTTTAATAAAGTTATTTTATGTAAAGTTATTGATTATAAATTTTATTAATAATTATATTATTTTGTTTTTCTTTGTTTTTGCGAGTTTGTTACACGTCTAGCACCATTTCAGACATTTTTTTCTGATTTTTCTCTATTGTAGTGTTCTGTTTATCTATAATCTCTGTAATTTCTGCATTCTTGACTCGCTCCATCATGGAGATTTGACAATTTTAACGTAAGTAGTCCGTCTTCGCTGTATTTATCTTCTGTCTTATCATTTTTTGTCACCTCCCAAGTCTCCAAACCGTAAAAAAATGCTCTGGTGCGAACTTTTGTGCCATTTTTGATACTCCTTAATCAGAGCCAGGAAGTCTGTCTGTGTATCGCTTGTCTGGCTTGCACAACCCTCCTGTAGATTTTCTTCCTGTGCTACCAAACTTCCCAAAAATGTTCAATTCTTGCTTTGTTATTTACGTTAAAGTATCTATTGCAGATTACAATGCTACTTTTAAATAAAATATGATGCCCATCTCTTTCGAGGTTGTCCGGTGCTACATTGTCTGATTAGCTTGTTTGTGTGCACGATCGTCTGGTTTCCGCAACAAATAACTATACCACAATTCACTATATTTCCGAATAGTTGATATCCCTCCTGACGGATTAAGTTTATGCCTAACGTTCTCATTTCTTTTATGAACCGGGAATAATACCCTGACAAATGTCTCTCAATCTTATCTCTGAAGTCTCTGTTTTTTTTTATATCTGCTTAGCAGTCAGGATCCAACACCCGGAATTATACATGGAAATTGCAAACCAAGGCGTGATGAAACTGTAAAACAGTTTCGTTCGCCACTTCACCGACAGCGTTTTCCTCAAAGTGTTTGTAAAAAGCCTTCAAAACTTTTTCAATCTAATTTTTACTTTTTCTTGCTCTATATGAATATATGGGGAAGGAAAGTATTGTTTTCATGTCGATTTTTCGAAATCGAGTTTTCATGGAATTCAGACCCCCTGAACCCAAAAACCATGTTTTTATCGGTGTGTGTGTGTGTGTGTGTGTGTGTGTGTGTGTGTGTGTGTGTGTGTGTGTGTGAACAAAATGTCTCAAAAACGAAATCGCGTACGAAGTTAAAACTTGAAACTGAAATTAGGTATCATTTGAGGACCCGACTAGAATACTTTTGTCAGAATCGGTCAACCAGAAGAGGTAGTTGAATCGTGCAATTTTTCAGTTTTCCGATTTTCTCAAAAAAGGCTCCTTTTTAAATTTTATTTTTTTAATTTTATGTAAAATCGCCTCATTTACTACATTTTTTGTGCTCTACAATATAGGATAAGCGCCATATCTGCTGAAATTCTTAAGGGACTTGTGCTCTCGTAGAATTTTTTTGAGATTGCGGCCTTAATATGTATTTTAGGGCAAAAGTGTTTGTAGTCAAAGCTGTAGAACATTTAAAAACCTATAATTTTTATTTCAAACATTTTTTCGAAGTTTAGTTTAGCGATAATTAGTGATTTTCTGTTTTCTCTAAATCAAGATCGGCCAAAAATGAGATTTTTGAGATTGTGGCCTTGGCATGCATTTTACGACTAAAGTGTATAGAGTACAATCAAAGTTATAGGAAATTAAAATACCTGCAACTTTTAGTTTAAGTATTTTTCTCTAAATAACGTAGTTAGGTACTAAACTTTTATTGATTCATTTTAATTTTTCAGGTGTTGATCAGGGAATTTTAGTCGGCAATGAAGTACGTTATCCTTGCCTGAATTGTGGCAAGACTTACAGATGGAAAGGGGATCGTGCGAAACACGTGAGGGATGGTTGTGGACAGATATTAAGATTTCAATGCGACCAGTGTTTGTATCGAACTAATAGAAAAGATCGATTAAAAATGCATGTGTTCCTCAAACATTCTTCAAAGTGATTTTATCTTAGTGTTTTAAAATAATTTAATAATTAAAACAGGGTTCTTATATCTAAATTATAATTGAAATTTCTTAATAAAATTTTTTAAATTTTGGCAGCATCGTCAATTTTTATAACTGTAGTATGTAAATAATTTATTGTGCTAATGTATCACTTACATCTTCATATTCGTATAGGCCAATTACACATCTACATTTTGGAATATTAAATTATTTGCTCTCGTTCTGCTAGTTCCACGACTACAATAAATAGTTCTGTTTCTTATTACATGGACAAGCCTTTAAGAACAGTAGAGGTAGAGGTGTAAAAGATACTAGTCAGAGTTATCACCTCTCAGAGTAATGAATTTCATCATTATACAGTTAGACCTTGTGGTGAATGAAGTGAAGGTGTCATTTGCAGGGTGAAAGTAGATGTTTTGCAGAGGGTCTGGCTTGCCGATAAGCATACTTTTTCACTCAGTTCTTTTTCACTCAGTGAGGAAGGCTTAGTATACCACCTCAGTCCTCGTTTACTTAGTAAACCCTCTGGAGGTTCAAACCAGCCTTTAGGCTGATCACCTAAACAACAAGTCAAACTTATTGCACTGACAGAAAATAAATTATTGAAATTTAATGTGTTCTGGTTTCATACACAATACTTATTTTTTCCGTGTTATCTGTATATAAAACAGTGTTTATTGCGTATGTAGTAGTATTTATGATAGAAATTATTTATGTCAAACAAGAAATTGTAGTTCTTTGGAAAATTTCAGATCTTTTGATCTTAGTAAACAGAGTTAAAATTCCAAATCTTTTGGAATAGTCCCGGCACGATTCTTCCATTTAAATGTCTTCCAATAATCTGATGGCTGGTTTTTTTATTTTAGAAAATCCGTGTTGAATTTTTAGAGTAACCCTAGTGTGTGATCGTATTTATTGTTGGTTAATGAAACAGTTTTTACCTAATGTCTTTTATGTAATTTTTTAAATTGTTTTTATTTATAATAAAGTATTTTGCAATATTACTTGAATCATTTCGTCTGTTTTATTTTCATTAACCTTGTACCTAATCTTTTTGTTTTGTGAACAGTTTGACGAAAAAGACATTGGTTTCTGTATCTTTGTTTAATTTATGTCGTAATAAAAGATGAAGGGTTATATTTTGTATATTTTTTCGGGTGGGGATGGTTACATAAGCCTTGGCTTGTGCGTATGTAATAATGTAAAGCGAATTGAAATGAAAGTGTCAAATCTACTGGGAATTGAACCTATGAAATTTGTTATAGAACCAAGTTGTGGTGACTGTTACATCAACGGGAAGGCTGATACAGTTTGTCAAGGGTTATAAATTGTAAACCCATAGCATGCAATCGACTAGAAGATTGAACAAAGGAAAAATAACTTCCCCGCATAATAATGATTCATTATTACTTATAAGGTTATCGGGTTAATAAATAAAGCCTATGATTCACATGTACATGCACTTGTTATGCTAATTATTATAAAACTGCAACTTGTTTTGTAGTCAAATACATTTATTATCTCTTTTTAATATGGCCTAAAAGATATTTTATTGCAACATAGTAATTACATCTCTTATTAATATGGCCTAAAAGATATTTTATTGCAACATAGTAATTACTCATTGTCTATAACACGTGATGTGATTAATAAATATGGCCTATGATGCACATGCACTTCTATTGTGCAACTGTCGCCTAAAGTTTTTAATAGAAATACATTTAGTATATAAAGACATGATTTTTGACATGATTTTTATAGAGAAATTTATACTTGCTTTTCACGTCATAGTGCATATATGTGCTGCTGCGTTTTTTAGAAACGTTATATTTTTTGATTTTGCTACAACGTTTTTTTCAAGTTATATTTTCTATATTTATTTAAAAATTTAGTAAATATTATATTATTTTAGAAAAATTCTTCGAACAACTTCAATCTTCAACAAACGTAAGTAAAAAAAAAAATAATTAGTTTCATTTTTTTTTAAAGTATTTTTAAACTCATTTAATAAATAAATTTTTTTTTAAAAAACAAGTTTAAATATAACAATAAAAATTGAATTAAATTTTTTTAAAGTATTATTTATTCACATTATTAATCTTTTATAGATGGAAGCTATGTACTCGGCGGATGATATTATAAGAAAACTTTTTGATATTCAATTGAATACAATTTTTTTGTGGGAAGCAATAATTAAAGAAGTGAAAGGGGAACTGTTTAAAAATAAAGACTTTAACGATAATTTAATAAAGATCCACAGGATTTTAGAAAATTGTTAATTATTGATACATGTATAGAAAAACACCCATCGCAAAAATCAATTGTTAACTTTAAACATAAAATCTTAACATACGATGAATTTAAATTGTATTTCAATAATGTAAATTTGGGTGATAAAGTGTTTTTTTGAAGATAACGTTTTACATTTTATCTCATGTGTGGAAAAACTATTAAATTTAAAATCGGACACGGTTGAAGTATTTGATATTGATTCCGAAGAATTATCAGAATGTGAAGAGGAGGATAATTTTAGTAAATTATTTTCATTTCGAAATGAATATTCGCAATCATATTCTCAACTCGTGAATGATGAACGGTTGACCATAACAACGCCTGGAGAAAAGGGTGCGTTTATGGTTAAAATTGAAGTAACCGATACCAAAGATTTAAAAAATATTAATCAGAAACGTCACTGGACAAAGGTGGCGAAAAAAATTGTCTTTTTATGCGAGCAAAGAGACCCCGATTTTTGCCGAGTTAGGAAAATTATACGCAATCAAAAGAAAAAGATAATGAAAATAAAGAACTTGCGAAAAACCCAAATAGATATAAAAAAGTATACGCCAAAAGAATAATATATTTTAATTTTTTTTAACATAAATATTCATAAAATAAAATTATTTTTTAAATTTACAGATGGAAATTATGTATAAAAAATTTTCAAAAAACGCTTTCACTCTACGTAAAAGTACTCCGGGTTCAGCGGGGTTTGATTTATATGCATGTGAATCAGATACTATAGAACCAAATTCACGAAGTCTAATAGACAGGTGTTGGTTTTTGTATCCCATTGGGGTACTATGGGCGTATTGCACCTCGTAGTGGGCTTTCATTAAGGGGAATTGATATTGGTGGCAGGGTTATAGACGGTGATTACACCGGGCAAATTATGATAATTTTCATCAACAATAGTCAAAAAAAATATCGTGTTAAACCGGGGGAAAGGATAGCGCAAATAATTTTTGAAAAATATGCTGATAATGTTACATTAACCGAAACTGTTGGTGAAAATCTGCGAAAAACGTATAGAGGAGATCATGGATTTGGTTCTACAGGTGTATGATCCTTTTAAAAATTTAATATTAGCAAATAATTTTATTTTTTACTTGTCCATAGGGAAACATGACCTGTACTGATAACAATAATCCTTTCATCATTATTATTGAAGGAAAAATTGCAGATGGAATAAGCATTTTTTTCAAAAACAGTGTTGAATATAAAACACTTATGAAATTATTACAAAATTGTCATTACAGTAAAAAAAAAATTATTTGCTATAATTATTTTTTATGTAAACAAATTATATTATAATTATATATATTTTTTAGGTTTTAAAAATGAATAGCTTAAGTAACCGAGCAAAGACCGCAAATGAGCGTATGGAAAATGTTGGTGGGATGGTAGGCTATAAATATGTTTATAGAGCAGATTTAAATTTTGCAGAAACAACTAAATACTTTATTAGAAACGTAGTTTTAAAATTTGTGCAAAATTTTGGAAAGGAAATGCAAATTAATTTCCCGCATAATTGTTGTACTGTTTGTATTCAACCGTCTAATGATTTTTTTATTGATAATGAACTAATACAATTATTGAATAATGAGGCGCGAGAAACAAAATCAAAATATTGGTATTTCGCGGGAAATTTTATTTCGGTTTTACTCGGTAAATCTCGTAATTATACGTTAATAGATGTAATTTTTTTTACAATCATCAGGTTTTGATCATACGGAACCATTTTCATGTTATTGAAAAATAGTACTGTTTAAGGGGCAAAAATTTTGTTTTTCTTTTTTAAAAACAAATACAATGCTCCCCGATTGTCCGCATATTTGTATTTATGCACTACTTAGCGCATTTGATATATCTCTGTTAAAAAATGCTGTTTACCGAATAAATGAGCATTGGTTCATCATGAATTTTACAGATTATGGAATAAAGTGTAAAATAACGGATGAAATTTGTAATTTCGAACGAAACCGAAGAGTTAAAAACCCCTTTAATCCCCCCAGGCTGGGTGAACTGGCATGTGCAAATTATTTGATATCATATATTTTAAATGATTTGTATAAGTTTTCTCTAATGAAAATGTGACAACTTCAATAACTCATTTTTATGACATTCGTAGTGCGTTGAATATTAACAGTATAAAAATTTATGATTTTTTATCATTTTTTTTTGAAATTTTAAATGTTTATTTGTAATTTTTTTTAGATTAAAAATGGAAAATAACAATAATAGAAAACCGTTACTGCCGCTGATTATGGATATGTATTTTCTGGGGATCACATCTATTAATATGTGGCGGGATGTATTGAGTGAATTAAAAACCATTGAAATAATTAGGGAAGATTCTGATTTATCAGAATTAAAAAATAATATAATTAACATAGCAGACGTAATGGTAAGAAGCATTAATTTAACTATAACTAATACGGACGCATTGGAAAAATCTAAAAAAAAATAATGTCATTTCCGTTTTTATTAATACTTTTAGAGAGGCTAGAATTTAACTTATTAAATAAATCATACGAAACTGAATCCATGGAAATACTTAAAAATATCCTTTAGTTCTGTTTCTTATCATATGGTCAGCCAATTAAATGACTGAATCATTTACGAACAGAAGAGGTAGAGGTGCAAAAGACACTAATGTGAGTTGTCTCCTCTGAAAGTAATGAATTTCATTATACAGCCAGACCCTGTGGTGAATGAAGTGAAGGTGTCATTTGCAGAGTGGAAAATATGTGCTTTTCAGAGGGCCCGGCATGCTGATAAGCGTACTTTTCCACTCAGTGAGGAAGGCAATCGTAAACCACCTCACTCCTCGTTTTACTTAGTAAAACCTCTAGAGGTTCAAACCAGCCTTTCGGCTGATGACCTAAACAACAACATCCTCAGGGATATTATCTCAAGTATAAAGAATAAAAATAAAAATACGGCTAACGATGATGATGATGATGACGATGACGGTGATGAAGGCTTGACGCCACATGTAACCGTTCAAAATATCGTACACACAATTTTTGAAACAAATAAAGAAAATAAGGGGACATGTGGTGAAACAGGGGTTGAAGAAAATGAGGAAAGTGTAGATAGTTGTAGTGAGGAGGAGGAGGGTGATGAAGATAATAAAGAGGAAAATTGGGATGAAGAGAGTCAGGAAAATGGGGAAAATGAAACTAACAGCAAAGGTTCTGATGAACCAGATAATGGGGGCGAAAGGGGAGGGAAATTATTTCCACAAATGGAAGAAATGGAATTTATATTAAAGGTGGGTGTAGAATTAATACCCGTAATGAAAAACAAAAAAATGAAATTGAAATAATTTTTTTTGGTTTTAAACTTTTTCATTTGCTTATAAATTTTTAGAATATTATGTCATTTTCCATTCTAATCAACCCGTAGTCATTAAACAAAAACTGTAATTAGTTATAATTTTAATTTAAATATTATTTGTTCAATGCACCAATTTAGCTATTGTTAAAAGCAATACAAGTTTTTACTGATACTTTATTATTAATGGAGTGATGTATTTATTTTTATTAATATAATAAGTTGAATATAAAACAGTATTCACAAAAAAACATTTTACCGATTCTTGATTACTGATTTTTGATTCTTGATTTTTTCTTTTTAAATTTTATTATTTATTAATAATGGGGTACTGTATATATTTTCAATTAATATAATAAGCCAAATATGAAAAACCGATTGTAAAATATTATTTTGTACGCATATTTAAATAAATTCATGATTCCTGATTATTTTTCTATATAAATTTTATTATTATTTATTAACAATGGAGTACTGTATATATAAACATATATTTATCAATATAATAAGTCGAATAATATATTTTTTAATCTAGACAATAGGCTATAATATATAAAACGCTGTTTTGTAAAATATTATGCTTACCTGCTTAATTCCTGAATTTTCTGTTCACTTAACTTTTTTCGTATAAATTGTTAAACACACCACAAATGTTATTAATAATGTATTTATTTTAATCAATAATATAAGCTATATTTATGAAACACTGTTTGTAAAATTTATTTTTCCTAGACTAAATTCCTGACAAACTCCTAATCCTAAATTAAGAGATCTGTTGTAAAAGCTGGCCACTATAGAAATGAAGACAACAGGCATCATATGACACAGTGTGCAGCAACATTTGTTTGAAAGCAGCAATTGTTTTTAATCACAAAAGCGACCGCTAACAAAAACAATTATTTTTATATTGTGTTTAATTATTAATTGTGCTCTACAATTAATAATAATTACGGAGCACAATATCTTTGTTACAAAACCAGTCATTAAAATAAGTATAGGGAACTTAATTACTGTTTATTACTGGTACGAAGGACTTTGTACAAAAAGCAACTCCCCAGAAAAAACTTAATTACTAGATATTGTTAATTACATGTTTAACAATAAAAATGAAGGGTGTATTTTTTAACTGTTGTAACTTTTGAACGAATTGTTCGATTTTAAAAATTAAAACAGATAATTTCTCAGCTTGATAAGAGGTAACTTTTGCCGTTTAGTAAAAACAATATTTAATTCAATGTTTCTTGAAACATTTAACTAGTATTATTCGGAAATAATTGATCACATCATGTCTGATATATACACGTATCCCGATATTACACATTTCAATCTTGCATCGGCTTTAAAAACAAAACCTAAATCCAATCTTTGTACAAAATATTTTAGCAAGAAACAAACATTTTGTGGAAATTATTGCAGTCCGAGCGGGGCCGAAGGAGGTAAGTATTACAGAAGATGCAGAAAACATCCTCATTTACGAAATAAACAACATCCATTGGTGATAATTTCACCAATTTCACCATATAGTTAATACCTATAGTTTCGGAAATGAAAATATTTAATAAAATGCGGTGGATAAAATTTTTTGAGGATATTGAGAGTAGTAAATTGCCAGTAGAGTTATACATCTATCATGAATTGATGTATAAAACAACCGTACGACATTCATGGAACTTATTATCAAGATTTCGTCCTTATCCAAAAAAACATAAATATAAAATAATTTCTTTACAGAATGCACACGGTACGTTACGACTAGCTAACGTGATGAATAACATGTTAGAATATTCAATTAATCACGGTGCTAATGTGCAGAATGTGATCACAATTACAGAAAGTTCGATTCCAATACGATCAGCTAAAACGATATACAGGGAAGCTTTAAAGTATGGAAATAAGTGTGCCATTGATATTAGTTTTAATGTAAAATATTCGGCTCAAATACCAAAATCTATTAGCGCTCTCGGTAAAAAGGAATTTACGGCTGTTAACAATCACGCGCAAGGTTTGTATTCTAAAGCTTTTCTTCAAACCGCATTACCCACACTCCAGTTACAGTGTGAAAAGTTTGGGTTAGTATATCATAAAGGTGTTTTTGAAATAAAAAACCAATCGTTATATAAAAGCTGGGAAACTTATACTGGCGCCATGGCGGATGAATTTTGGCTTTTGAACAGTTATCTGATTAACATGTTTGAATTAAAAAAGAATTCTCCATTCCGTCCCATTACCAATCTAAAAACCAACTATATAGCGGACATGCCGCGAAATGATATGTTCATTGTCGCATCCATACCTGAATGGCGAAACAATGTGAAGCGTACTGTCATCTTCACCGATTGGCTTACTAAACAAATCATTCCAATATATGATAAATACATGAAACAATATTATAGAAAACTAATTGAATCACATCCTGCTTCGACAAAAATGGGGCTATTCGTGTCTCTGGACGATGTTGCACGATTCCTAAGAAAATATAAAAAACATGCTTTGTTTTTTCGCTCGGTAAAACAACAATATTAATTATATAAAATGGAATGATTTTGATATGAGATACATCATTTGGTTTGCAAACACCATGGAGTACTTTTGTGACGTGCAAAGATTCCTGGGTAATAACAGAAAGTTCATTTTCAAAGAATTAGCAATTATTTCTTGCGATCATGGAAAAACAATGAATGCTCATTACCTGTTCAAGCCGCCGTTTCCATTTTCCGGTTTGTCAGGGAAAATGCAGAAAATGGCAAGATGGTTACGTAACGTGCATCACGGATTAGATTGGAACTGTGGTATACATGATATAACAGAGGTGTCAAAGATTTTCGATAACATCCCTGAAGGAAAAATCTATGTAAAAGGGTAACAAAAAATTGAATGGATTAAAGATCACGTAAAATCAACCAATGTAACAATTATCGATATAGAATCATGTGGGTGTCCAAGATTAGGTCAACTCAGAGCAACGTATCAACTAGACGGACAGAGAAAGTGCGGTTTTATTCACTCGTCGGGCATTGTTTGTGCTTATGAAAACGTTAGGATCCTGTTTCATTGGTGGCGAGACAATAAACCGAATTATAACAATACTATTTGGTTAAATGTGTACCTGGTGAAAAATAATACCGACCAACAACGTTGTCAAGAACATTTTTGGTGGCGTGAAGATTCAGATTGTGGTGACGATTTTGATGGTCCTAATCCGTTGAAAAACTGTTTGTTATGCAATGATATGTTTTAATTATATTGATATTAAAAGACTCATATATTTTTCTAAAATAAAACAACATAATCCTCGAATGGATTTAAGACGTAAATTATTTGTTAAACTGATATTGAAAAATAGTAAACTGGCTCTGTGTAAGAAACAAAAACTTTATTTTTAAAATTATTTTGAATAAATCTTTTTATGCTAAAGTTGTGATGTTCATTTTTATTTTTACCATTTTTATGTTCTGTTGTGCAACTCAACTTATCACATCCTGTTGTCATATTGATGTTTTATCGTAACACAATTGTACACCTTTCTGGTGCACGTGTCCCAGGTGCCCAGTTTCACTCTATTACGTATGCAATTACGTTTTCCAACTTATCATGACATGTAATGCATGTAATTATGTTACATCATCATCATGTGAGAACGTAGCAGAGGGCTTATTTACGTCATGTATGACGTACTGGGTTTTTTCCTGTGTGTCACGTCACTGTGACGTCGTGTGAGGATGAGGCGTCGGAGGGGGAGTGTCAGAGCCTAAAAGGTGTGTGGTAAAAGGTGAAAAGGTCAAATTTGTCTCAGAAAGAACACAAGCTACCTACTAACGTGTTTAAATTTTCAGACCGTAGCCGGGAATCGAATCCGGGACCTTTCGCTTTGCAGGCTAGCGCGCTAGTCACTACGCCACGGAGGCGGTTTCAAAATACATTATTCCATTAATTTTTGTTTTAAATTTTTTTTGTAAAAGTTCGGTTATCCGGACGTTGGCACTATATGCATAACTTATGGACGTCCGGTAAACCGAATGTGTCACTACGTAAAATACATCGACGTCCTGTTTTTCAGATGTTGGCACTGAAAGGGTTAAATACTTCTAGCCTAAAATGTGAAACACAAATTTTAAATTTTAAACTAAATGACATTCAACATACAATTATTATTACTTTCTCTTGCCTATATGAATATATAGGAAGGAAAGTATTGTTTTCATGTCGATTTTTCGAAATCGAGTTTTCACCGAATCTACACGTTTTCAGACCCCCTGAACCCAGAAAACATATGTTTTTAGCGATTGGTCTGTGTGTGTGTGAGTGTCTGTGAACAGAATATCTCAAAAACGGAACATCGTATGAACTTGAAACTTGAAATTTAAGTTACATACCACTACCGGACCCGACACGAACATTTTCATCAAAATCGGTCAACCGGAAGTAGTAGCTTATCCGTGTAATTTTTCACTTTATCGATTTTTTCAAAAACTGGTTCTACGATTTTTTTTAAAATCGCCTGGTTTACTAAATTTTTTATGCTGTTCAAAATAGGATAGACGCATGTTTGTTGAAATTCTTGGTAAAGCTGTTTTCACGTAAAAAAATGTTTTTTTAAGATTGCGGCTTTAATATGCATTTTAGCAATTAAATGTACCTATATAATAAAAATTATAGAGAATTTAAAATAAATACTACAACTTTTATTTCACAAATTTTTTTGTATAACGCTTAGTTTAGCGGTAATTGCGATTTTCTGTTTTTTTCTCACGAAAAAGTGTACAAAATCGATTTTTTAAGATTTCGGCCTTAGTATGCATCTTACGACAAAAGCATTAGGCTATATATGTTTAAATTTATAGGAAATTAAAAGATCTACAACTTTTATTTAAGCATTTTTCTCTTCAGAGCCTAGTTTAGCGGGAAGAGTGATTTTCCGTATTTTTAAGTCAAACTGAGGTCGAATTTTTTAAAATTAATAATAGTAATTAAATTTTTAATATTTCAGGTTTTGATGATCCAGTTTTAGTAGGTAATGAATTGCGATATCCATGTGAAAACTGTGGAAAGACGTACAGGCGTAAAGGTCACCGAGCTAGACACATGAAAGATGAGTGTGGACAGATTAGGAAGTTTCAGTGTGAACTTTGCCCGTATCGATCTAACAGAAAAGAAACTTTGCGAACCCACGTTTCGCTTAAACATATCTTTAAATCTATAAGTTTATTTAAGTAACTGCTGTTTTGTAAGAAAATTGTTTTTTGTGCGACAAATAAACATGTTATTTTTATTTAATTATTGTATCTTTTGTTTTTCCCGAACAAATTCCTTTAAAGTTCTTCAATTAGGTATAAATAAAAAGTTTAATGATTGAAGAAAATGACAATTCTGAAATTTTTAATGTTGTATATTCGTTATGGAAATGTAACATCTCAAATCAGTGATTCACTTTTTAAATTCGATTCAATGGAACGGATCGAATATACAATTAGTACTTTGCAGTTAGTCTTCTTCCTTAGAATAAATTGCAAGATAATTATAAGTATAAAAAATACAAAAAAAATCTTTAAAAAAGTTTGTTTTTTAAATAAATATATAACGGGTGATTCAAAAAGAGCGCCGGTTTTTAAACGGCTGGTAAATTTTTGTTTATCGGTTGGCAACATTGTTAGACCTCATTTCTATTTCGGAGAACATTCCGATTGACTATTCAGTTGTAGTTTCTCTTGTTCGCAGTGTAGTACTCTCGCAGTCTGTGTCTAACCATGGAGAAGTTTACTATTGCACAACGAGTGTTAATCGTCAAAACATTTTACCAGAGTGGAGAGAGTTATGCGGCTACTGTCAGGCGACTTCGCGGTACTCTAGGACGTAATGAAGCACCGATTGAATCAACAGTTCGCAGGCTCATAAAAAAGTTTTTTGAGACGGGTTCAACAGTCGACCTTAAAAGTTCTGGACGTCGTCGTTCTGGCCGAACTGAGCAGAACGTTGCGTTGGTTAGTAACAGTGTGGCTGTTAGCCCAGCAAAATCAATAAGTCGCCGTTCTCAACAATTGGGTTTACGATGTTCTTCTGTACGGAGAATTCTTCGGTACGATCTCCAATATCACCCGTATAAAATTCAGTTGCTGCACGAGAAACAATGTTGTTGCTCCGTGAACGGTTCCAGGATCGCATCATTTCTCGTAATTCCGACCATCAATGGCCACCAAGGTCGTGTGACTTGACGCCTTGTGACTTTCATCTTTGGGGTCATCTGAAGTCATTGGTGTATGCCAATAAACCCCGAAACATCAATGACTTGAAGGAGGAAATTCGACGGGTTATCGGGCAAATGGAAGTCGAAACTTGTCGTGCAGTAATAGCCAATTTCATGGACAGAGTTGATGCGTGCCAGCGCAGTAGAGGAGGACACATGCATGACATCATTTTTCATACATGAAATCGGAAGGTAAGATGAACTTGTTGATGTATTTATTTTCAGTTTTTCAATAAAATAAATCTCTTAATTTGATATATCAAAACCGGCGCTCTTTTTGAATCACCCTATAGGTAGTTCAAATTGTTCTGAATGAAATGGTAAAATTTTTTGTTTCTTTACCATCTGAAAATATTTTAAAAAAATTAATAATTAAATCGTTACCATGGTTACTTTTATTATTTTCTTGTCAAAAATCAGAAGAATTCAAACTTTAATATTTTTTTTGGGAGTTAAAATATTTCAACATGGTTTTGTCTTTAAAATACCATTTTATTCGTATGGTTAATTGAATACAGATTGAAGGACTAGATTGAAAATTTCAGTCAGGTGTTTCAATCTGGCTTGTATTTATGATTTCACATTCCAAAGCGTGCGGCTGGCTTTTCTTTGTTTATTTCTGAAAAATTGTAGTTTCATTGTTTTTGTTTACAGTAAAATTATAATAACTTGAGTGTTGTAATTGAGATAAATGAATAATATTTTCTCCAGCGATTCAACATATTTTGGTCTAGTAACAATTTTACGAATATAAAGTTACACGCATCAGAAAAAACTTACATGGAGTTTAAAAGTTTAAAAAGTAAAAAATTGATTAAGTCTTGTGGTCAGTACCGCTGCAAGTAGGTTATTGTTTTACTATATTTTGAATGAAGTTGATGAGAGAAATATCAACTGAGATAATATGATGGTTTTCGTATTCTGCTTTGTGTTCCTGGTCAATTGATGAAATAAAAGCTTTTTTTACTTCTTCAAAGAAAAAAAGTTTTTATTTTGTCAGATTCTCCTCTTTGTTGCTGTTAATTAGGTCATCAGCTGAAAGGCTGGTTTGGACCTTTAGAGGTTTTACTAAGTAAAAGGAGGAGTGAGGTGGTTTACAAATGCTTTCTTCACTGAGTTTAAAGTATGGTTAAGGGAAGACTGTATGATGGTTTTGACTGAAAATTTTTATTTTCGGTTTTTAATGCTTTTCAATAGTTTAGACCTAGACCTACCACAAAAACATTAAATTACGACAAAAAATTATTTTAATAAAAAAATTTAAATTTTTATCAGGTTTATCCTAAAAATTTAACATGTCGCCAAGAACAAATATTTTTCATGATTTTATACTTCTCGTTTTAGTGCAAAAAGAATTTAAGTTTTTTTTGAATTTCTGCTTCACTATTTTTATATTCTCCGTTAATGGTGCAGCTTTCTAACCCACTGTTTATAGGAAATTAAACATGTTTGTGTACATTTTGTTTTTTATTTGTGCCTTTCCCGTAAATTCAGATTTTTAACCATTAGGTACGTTTTTCTTAGAAACCATTTAAACTATTTGGCTAAAACTTTTCCCAGTTTATTATCCTCAACATGCACATTCATTGACGTTTTTACTTCCTCAGGTGCTCAAAAAATTAGTAATATTCAAAAAACGTAGAAAAAATTGTAAAAATTTTATGTTATTCGTTATTCTTTTAAAAACTTTATAGTCTAACAGATTAAATTGAAAAAATGTCAGTAGCCAAAGTCACCCTACAAATAAAACTGTTTAAAGTTTCATTTTCGTATCTTTCACCAATCCTATGAAAAATGTACCTGAAAATTGCAAATTTAACATTGGCGGGATACAAAGTACAGTCTCCCCTTAATAGCAAGCCAGCCCCTCTGAAAAGCAGATATTTTCCATCCTGCAAATAACACCTTCACTTCATTCCCCACAGGGTCTAGTTATATTATGAAAACATTAAGTTCAGAGGAGATAACTGATTAGTGTCTTTTACACTACTTCTTTACTTCTTGTGTTCTTAAATAATTTAGTCATTTAATTTGCTGATATAAACCTTTCATTAGAAGTTTATCCCAGCTGTAATACGTTCTAGGAATAAAAAAAACGGGGTAGTTAGTAATGTGTAATGTTGGGAGCTGACTTCTGTGCTAGTGCGGGATGAAGGGCAAGAAGGATTGGCGACAGTGAGATGTGATGTCGTAGCAACGATTGCTTTAAATCCACATGGCGTCGTGTATACTGTACATTCTGAAAATATTTACTCTTCATATTTGTCAGTTGTTAGTGGTGTTAATTACGCTCGCGGCTCGTGAAGTTAATAATCTAGTAATTGTATGCAATTTAATATTGTTATACGCGACCTCCACAACGCTACGAGACAATCAACAAGAACAACTTTTTGCTGGGCAAGACAGAATCGAACAAGTGAAAGCCTATAACTATCTGGAAACCCGAGTCAACTGCAGTGCAAGCTACCTGCCAGAAATAAAGATCAGAATTGAAAAAGCCAGGGCAGCATTCCTAAAAATGAGTCCTCTTCTATCGGCCCGCGACCTGAGCCTCGAAACCAGGACCCGCCTCTTGAAGTGCTACGTCTTTCCCATCCTCTTGTGTGGTGTAGAAGCGTAGACACTCACCAAGGAATGTGAGATCCGACTACAAGCGTTTAAAATATGGACCTACCGGAGAATACTTCGAATACCGTGGACGGACAGGGTCACAAATGTAGAAGTCCTCAGAAGAATGGGGAATGAGCTGGAAATCCTGCAAAGCATAAAGATAAGGAAACTGACATACCTTGGACACATCATGAGGGGGAGGCCTAAATACGAGATTCATTTCATAATTCAAGGAAAAATCGTTGGTAAACGCTCGGTGGGACGCAGAAGAATATCCTGGTTCGGAAACCTGAGAGAAGCGTTTAACTGCTCGTCGCATGACCTTTTCAGAGCAGCAGTAGACAAAGTACGACTAACCATGATGATAACCAACCTCCGTAATGGAGAAGGCACCTGAAGAAGAAGAAGAAGATACGCGACCTATTTATAAACAAACTGATATAAAATATAATAATTGGTTGTAAAATGTTAAAACCTAATACATTTTTTTTACTTTATTCGGGTATTTTAATAAAATTTTTAGTATATTAATAAAATATTTTAGAATATTATTAGTTTAAAATGTAATAAAATATTTTGGTATTACAGTAGTTATTCGAAATGGTTTGTGACTAATATTTTTAGAATAGCGCGTATAGGTATCAAACGAAGTAATGTCCCATAGCCGAGCGATTGAGAGGGAGATATGTGGCATAACTACGCATGCGCTCAAAGGTCTTTACCGTTATAATCCAAATCTGAAAACATACTACAGTCGTTATCTTGCTTGTTAGTTTACTGCATGCATAAACGGTTGCTCACAAAAATGAGTAAAATTTAAAGACAATGTTATTGGAACGGCGCGTATGGCTCATGCGAGTGAGAGCGTTATGCATTCTCTCACTCCCACGGCTAGGGGACATTAGTTCATCTGGATACTGTACTAATGGTAGTATTACTACTACTAACTACTCTCCAACCGAATTCCTTACGCTAGCAATTAAGTAGGCTCCCATCTATACTTGTTTAGGTCATCAGGCGAAAGGCTGGTTTGAACCTCTAGGGGCATTACTAAGTAAAACGAGGAGTGAGGTGGTTTATCTTTCTTTTCCTCACTGAGTGGACGAATAGGCTATGCTTATCAGCCTACCCGACCCTCTGAAAAGCATCCGCTTTCCACCCTGAAAATAACACCTTCACTTCATTCACTATAGGGTCTGGTTATGTAATGAAATTCATTACTCTCAGAGGAGATACTCTGATTAGTGTATTTTACACCTCTACCTCTTTTGTTCTTAAATTATTCAGTCCTATAATAGGCTGACTATGTGATAAGAAACAAAACTATTTTTGTAGCTCTGGAATTACAGTTCAGCCGTCCTTAGTTTGCTCCTACTGTCAACAAACCAAAGCCAGCTACTACAGGGTGCACGCTTGGGTCCCTGACTTTGTGGATGTCGTATTCCTATTAAATTTACTATTTTTTAAATTATAAGTACTTAAAAAATCAGTCATGATATGATGTAGGCTTAACGATTTCATTTATAAAAATACTTTCAAAAGTATTTTGTATGTAAATACTTTTAAAAGTATTTTGTATGTAAATACTTTTGAAAGTATTTTTTATTTAAATACTTTTGAAAGTATTTTGTTGGTACTTTTTAATCAGCGTGTACACATTTTTATGTAATGCGCATGCTCAGTGACTTCTTTATTTGTTGACAGTAGGAGCAAACTAAGAAAGGCTGGACTTAAGCTGATCGAGTGGAAATAATTTAACACTCCACCTGACTGTTATTGGCAAAATGTATCCTATATTTAAAATCCACAACGCCAAAAAAGACCATTCATCACAGTCCTCCCTTAATATTCGTGGATATTTTTATTTGGTTATGGTATTTATCTTCTTAGACAATCATTTTAAAATTGTTTTATAAAGTTTATAAATTATTTCGATTTATTAATTTGAATATTTTTATTACAGGTGATGATGACATTCCTATTGTAATTGACAATGAGTTACGTTATCAATGCTTTAGGTGTGGTAAAACGTACAAACAAAAATCTCACAGAAAACGTCACATGGAATCTAGTTGTTTACAATTTACTATATTCAAATGTGATCTTTGCCATTACCAGACTAATAGAAAAGATTCTTTGCAAAGACATACTCGTTATAAACATTACAATTTAATGCTCAACTATTTGTAGAAAAGATTGAATGTGAGCTCGTTTTTTCCTTACTCTTTGACGTAGTTTAGAAAGTACCTCAAGGTAGTAATATTGATTAATTGTTTGACCTTCAGGAACCCAGTGAAGGTACACAATCTCATGGATATAAAAAAAACAATCATCATTGCTTTAAATTTTAACTTGCTCATTCGACCTTTTTTGGCTCTCGGTGAAGTTCGGTTTTTCCAGTGCATGGATTGGCGCTTTGTTTTCGGATCATAAGTAAAAGCCACGTTTCATCACATGTTATTATCCTGTTATTAGCCTGTTCCCTAAGGTGAAATCTGCATTAAAAGGGACAAGATTTGAGTCTGTGGAAGCTGTAAAAGCGGCACGTGTCCTGAAGGAGCTGACAGAAAATGACTTCCAGCACTGTTTCCAACAATGGAAAAATCGCATGGAGTGTTGTAGGGATAGAGAAGGAGTGTATATTGAAGATGACAATAAGTGATTATGTATAAAATTAAAATTAAATTTTTACATCAGTCTCGTTATTTAATAGCTACACCTCGTATAGTCACCAATAAAATTTAAACATTTGTCACAGCGTTTCGTGTTTAGGTCATCAGCCGAAACATTTAGACTTAGAGGCTTTACTAAGTAAAACGAGGAATGAAGTGGTTTACAATTGCCTTTCTCGCCGAGTGGAAAAGTGGCCTATGTTTGTCAGCATGCCAGGCCCTCTGAAAAGCATCTACTTTCCACCCTGCAAATAACACCTTTACTTCATCCCCCATATGGTCTGGCTGTATAATATAATTCATTGAACCTGTAGAGGTTTTAGTAAGTAAAACGAGAAGTGAGGTGGTTTACAATTTTACCTTCCTTACTGAGTGGAAAAGTACGCTTATCATCATGTCGGGCCCTCTGAAAAGCACATATTTTCCACTCTGCAAATGATACCTTCACTTCGTTCACCACAGGGTCTGGCCGTATAATTTTATTAAATTTATAACGTCCAGGCAATATAACTCTAATTAATGTCTGTTACACCACTACATTTTTCTTTTCTTAAAGATTCAGTCATTTAATTGGCTGACCATGTGATAAGAAACAGAGCTATTTATTTTAGCCCTGCAACGAACAGATTAAGTGTAAATAATTTGACACTTCACCTGTCTGTTTTGATCGGAAGTGACCCAAAACCGGAAGTCAAGAAATCAAAGTTACAAACTACAAGAGATAGCATCAAACGGTTTCCGAATTTGAAATTACACAAAAATGAGTGAATCTGGGTTTAATTTCAAGTTCTGGTTTCGACCGGACGTTAAGAATGAAAGTCGGAATTTGAAAACAAAAGTAGTTTCATTCGATTCCTAATAAATAGATACATAAATCATTGGATTTGAAGTTACGGTTTCGACCGGAAGTGGTCAAAAACCAGAAGACAAGAAGTCAAAGTCGGAATTTGTAAATAAAAATAGTGACATTCGATTCCTCTTAAAGAGTAGATACAGAAATCATTAATGGTTTTTGTCATTAAGTCAAAGGTAAGCCTATTTCAAAATTGCGTCCAGCCATGAGACGCGTCGTGTCATAGAAGGGATTTTTTATCTAAATTATTATTTCTTTTATGAATTTTTTAGCCATTGCTAATATTCAACTACCTTCAACATTTATGTAATTTATTAAATTCCAAGTACTTCTTATACCACAAATATGTATGAATGTTTCTTGCCCGGTCGTTTGTCACCGACAAAACGAATTTGTATTGTTCCTGCCGGTGTCAATTTTCATTTAATTATCTTTTAAAATATAAGTACAAATTTTATATATTTATCATTTTAAAATTAATTAAAGTACATTTGTTTACTTTAATTCTGTTTAAATTACTTTAATTATTGATTTTATGTACTAATCGAAGGGTTCAAAATTTTAAAGTTTACAAGATTACAAGATACAAAGCCCTCTTCATCAAAATCGAATTTTACATTTTAAATTCTAAACATTATCTTTTTTATTTAATTTAAACTCGCATCGACAGCTTGGTCATTAACGACTTGTGTAGGATTTTTGTACTGTGACGGTGGGTTTTAACGTGTTGAAATTTCCAGACCCTAGCCGGGAATCGAATTCAGGACCTATCACTTTGTAGGCTAGCGTGCTAGCCACTACGCCACGGAGGTGGTCTATTTTAATTTTTATTTACGTATTCATGTTTTTAGCTACCATAGAAAAATTACTTTAAATTATCAAATTTAAAGTAATAAAATATTTATGCGAAACCTTAAGTAAACTGAAAATCAGCTGGATTTTTAATTACCTGTAAAAAATATTTTACAAATTTTATGATTGTCGGAGACTAAGGTTTCTGGTTCAAATCCTAGTATAGGTAGTTACGCTTATACGGATTTGAATACTAGACATTGAGTGGTTACCGTTGTATTTTGGTGGTTGGAGTTCAATTAGGCCCATCCATACTTTTTCAGGAACTAAAAAAAAGTGAGTCTGTACAAGACTGCACCTCATTTAGGTCTACACGTCGCATGACATATCGTAATATGGGAACTAATAGAAGTTTCCCATATTCAAGAGTATATCAGTTTAGTGCTTCTGTGTTTATTTTATACTACTGCCACTACTACGGTAATCTATTAGTGTGTTAGTAGTTACAACTACATGTTAGTTACTTAAATACTAATTAAATTATTAGGGAGGTTATTAAAATAGTGTGCTGTATTATAAGTATACACACAAACGAAACAAAAACACAAATAAATTATGAAAATTTGAAAACCTAAAGAATTTTATGTACCTACATGGTATATACAAACTGGATGTTAAGTGTAAATTTGTATTTCAGTTAAACTTTTTCATATGATCAGTAAACCGAACTTATTGTTCGTTAGTTCGTTGAACTATATTAGGTTTCTTTTTTTTAGTAATATTTATTTTCCCGGATTTACTCATAGGGCCTAGTTGTTGAAAACTGAAGCTTTATGTTGTGGAATATATTTACTAGATTCTGAAACTTTTCATATTAAAGTTATGTTCTTGTAGTTTTTAATTAATTAATTGATGTATTTGTTTTGTTCATTACAACATTTGTTAATTATTTCAGGTTTTCATGCTCCAGTTTTAATTGGTAATGAACTACGATATCCATGTTTTAACTGTGGTAAGACGTACAGACACAAAGGCGATAGAACCAGACATGTGAAAGATGAATGTGGCCAGATTAGAAAATTTCAGTGTTCACGATGTCCGTACCGTTCATCCCGAAAGGGTTACTTAAAAACACATATGATGCTTAAACATACTTTCGAATTATAACATTTGTAATTTTTTTAAAAATTCATAATACAATTATCATTTGCAAAGAAGTACCACGATTATATTTTTAAATATATCCGAGGGCGGTTCGTAAAGTAACCTCCGTTTGGCTGTATAAAAAACCTTGCTTGGAAAAATATTTCATTTTATACATCTTAAAACTACAGATTTTTACTACTTTTCAACATATAGTCACCGATAAAATTTAAGCATTTGTCATAGCGTTTCGTGTTTAGGTCATCAGCCGAAACATTTAGAGGCTTTACTAAGTAAAACGACGAGTGAGGTGGTTTACAATTAATTGCCTTTTTCACCGAGTAAAAAAGTAGCCCATGATTATCAGCATGCCAGGCCCTCTGAAACGCATCTTCTTTCCACCCTGCAAATAACACGTATGCTTATCAGCATGCCAGGCCTCTGAAAAGCATTTACTTTCCACCCTGCAAATAAAACCTTCACGTCATTTACCACAGGGTCTGGTTGTATAATGATGAAATTCACTACTCTCAGAAAAGATAACTCTGAATAGTGTTTTTTTTACCTTTACCTCTTCTGTTATTAAGGGGAGCACTATACCCCTATCTAACCATGTTAAATTGACCTCTTTTTTGGTACACGTTTCTAAGAAACCGTTGAGAGTTAGGGCTTTAATTTTTGTGCCTTTTCTATGACATCTTTTTAAACTCTTTTACTAGAATTATTAACATAAAGCTAGCGATACCATTTCAAGAATTTTTTTGAAAAATGCTTAAACATTGTTAATTTTTTTGTAGAATGTTTTATTTATTTAGAACTTAGTAATAATACTGCAATGGTTCTAGTACCATTATATCACAATTATACTGGGATACATGCTCAAAAAATTTCAACCTTCCAAGTCAAATAGTTTTTGAGGAAACTGTACCTTTATGAAAAAAAGTGAATTTGCGGGAATGAGCTGTAAAGTTTTACTTACCCTAAAATCGGCCTGCACCATAATATTGATCCTCACCAGACTGTTCTTTTTCCTCAGATTCCTCTTTTTTTCTCTTGTCTTGCTTCTTTTGACACACTTTCTTTGCCTTATCAGCTTTCTGTGTTCTTTGAATCTCGCAACTCTTAATTAGTTCCACAGATTAACTGAATTAAAAAAAATTCTGGTCAAAACATTACTAAACAAAAATCTGCATAGCTTCCGTAATTTCTATCGCACAGTTATAATTTTTATATGTAATTACACAGAAAAAGATACAGAAGGCAATGACGCCAAAATTAGAAAAATCGAATTTTTTTCGATTTTGAGGTATAGTGCTCCCCTTAAATGCTTCAGTCACATAATGGGCTGACCATGTGATAAGAAACGGAACTATTTTTTGTAGCCCTGGAACTAGTAGATCGAGTGCAAATAATTTAAACACTCCAACTGCCTGTTATGGGTATAATAAAAGTATTGTTTGAGTCCCAGCTCCATGTAGTTGGACGGAATGCAATGCGTTTTTATAGTAGTGGGGTAATGAATGAGTGTTAGTAGTGTTTCACTGCTGCTGCATTTGTAGTGGTAGCGTGTACTAGCTAGGCTAAAAAAATATCTTATCATCCGGCGCATTAATTTAACAAATACCTACGGTTATTAACTTGGACGGATTCATAATATTTAACTTACCAATTCATATCAAAATATGTAAATAAATAAATGTAATAACTACAAACAAATGTGTTAAATACGGAACGTTTTAAAACGAATGTTTTGTATTAGAGTAATACAACAATCGTTCTCCCAGCATGCGTTACTCATTCATTATACCTCACCCGTACCCTTCACCCCGCAACTACAAGGAGTTCGGAACCGCACAATAAATTATAAATAAAGCATAATAAAAATGAAAGTATTAGCTATATATGTTTAAGCATTCTTCTTTTACTATCACCCAGCTCTCATGATAGTACTTTCATAGCTACACTATTACACGAAGAAATATGAACGTAATGATTAATAGAATGCATCATTTTTGTACTGCCTTAGTACGAGTAGTTAGTGAGTCGGGGGAAAAATATCTCCTTCAAGTTGGATCCCATCACAAAAACGTTTGGCAACCGCTGCACTATTGGAATCGATAATTTCAAGTTCTAATATAGGAACGGGTGGCAGTTTTGATTGAAGTGTTAACGGGACGTAATCTTGCGCCCTGTACTGTAGCTTTTCACCAGTCGTAGATTACTGTCGTGTGGAATTGCTGTGACAGTTCAGCCTAAGCTCGGAAGGTGGTATTATACATTAAATTGCCAAAACTGTTTTTCTAGGGACCAACAGAATCTTTTCTATGAATTACTTTTGAATGAAATGGAATCTTAAGATATATTTTATATTTGTTTTAGTTATAAGTTTTTTTTGAAACCGTTGTTCCAATTTGTCTTGGAAAAAGTGATAATTTTAGAAATACTCTTAGTACTTCATTGTAACGTTTACATTTTGTGATGATTAAAAACTTTCCAGATAGCCTCTACAACCACCTAATAATTTGTGATAAATGATTTTTCATGTGATCTTATAATTTATTATTTTTTAAGATGAAAATTTTGTAATATGTCTGTAGAAATATGTTTTTTGAAGTAAATATTGTTAAAATTTAAAAATACTATTTTAAAAATTGTCATACTTGGTTAACAAAATTTTAAGATAAAGTTTTATGTTTTTGTGTATTAAAGAAAAGGGAAATTGTGTATTGGGAAATAACGGGTGTTTTATTAAGGACGCAACCCTGATTACCTATAAGAGGATAGAAGTAATACATCGGTAAATTTTCTGTCCCCTAATCGGTATGTTGGCAACAGTGTACTCAAGGCCAACCACCTAAGACAGTTAAAATGTTCCAGTCAAGCATTAGCGTGGTGACAGCAGTCGTTTCGTTATATTGTGTCAGCAATGGTTTTTTTCCAAGGAAGAACGCGTGTTTATTGTAGAGACTTACATAGCGAGTAAATCTTACAAAATGTGTACAAGATAAATTTCAGTTGAAATTTCCCCGTTCTGCCGTTCAGAATAAATCGTCAGTATTGCGTTTGATAAATAAATTCCGTAGAACTGGGAGTGTACTCGATGAGAAACCACCTCGCCAGCCAACAAAGTTAGCTCCCAGCTCTACGGAATTTATTTATCAAACGCAATATTGACGATTTATTCGGAACGGCTGAACGGGGAAATTTCAACTGAAACTTATCTTGTACACATTTGTAAGATTTAGTCGCTATGTACAAGTAAGTACAAAGTCTCTACACTTATTATAAGTCTCTACAATAAACACGCGTTCTTCCTTAGAAAAAACCATTGCTGTCACAATATAACGAAACGACTGCTGTCACCACACTAATGATTGACTGGAACATTTTAACTGTCTTAGGTAGTTGGCCTTGAGTACACTGTTTCCAACATACCGATTGGGGGGCAGAAAATTTACCGTTGTATTAGGTACTTCTATCTTCTTATAATCAGGGTTGCGTCCTTAATAAAACACCCGTTAGAACTATTACTATAAATATTTGATAATACAATGTAATATTATTTATTTAAATAACCCGCATAAAACTGAATACATTATTTTAACACTATTTTTTGAAAAGGTCTCTTGTACGTATTTAACGTACAAAATATTGTATGTTAAATATAAAATTACTGAACGTAGCACGTAATTAATAAGTATTTTTAATGTACGCTTTTTTTTACAATAAAATGTTTATTTTAATTTTTACTGGAATTTTTTTATTTATTTAAGTCGCATCAACTGCTTGGTTATTAGCGACAATGGTGGGTAAAGCATCGAGAACAGTGGGTTTTGACTTGTGAAAATTTCCAGACCCTGACCGGGAATCGAATCCAGGACCTCCACGTGTAGGCTAGCGCGCTAACTACTATGCTACGGAGGCAGCCATTGACTGTACTTTATTCGTACAGAATTTTTAAAATCTTTTTTTGGTTCGGTTTATTTAAAATTGAATCAGCAGGTTGGTCATTAGCGGACTGGAACGGTAGGTATTGGCACAAAAAAATTTCTAGAACCTAGTCGGGAATAGAACCCGGGACCTCCGCTGAGTAGGATAGTGCGCTAACCACCACGCCTTGGAAGAGACCATTTTAAGAATCTCTTTAACCTCTTTTAAATTGTTGAAGTTGAAAGATTCTAAAAAAGTTTTCTCATGTTTTTAGCCGGGTTTTAAGTGTTATCTATTCAAAAAAATTAATTTTTTCTAACTTGTTTGCTGGGAACCTGTAATCGGAAATTTAAAATCAAATAATTTTTTGGTTTTTAATCTAAAATGTTTACTCTTTATTTAGGGTAAAATGCATTTCATTATTTTTCCTTTGGTCACTTAATAAATTTTTAAAGTTAATTTTTACATAAAACAAATACAAAAAATTAATTTTGAAAAATAAATTTAAATTTAAAAAAAAAAAAAATTTTTGTATTTTTTTACGTAAAAATTAACTTTAAAAATTTATTAGGCGACCAAAGGAAAAATAATGAAAATGGTAAAATGCATTTTCATTATTTTTCCTTTGGTCGCTTAATACATTTTTAAAGTTAATTTTTACATTAAAAAAGTACAAAAAAATAATTTTGAAAAATAATTTTTTTTTAAGAATGCTTGTTATTTTGAAAAAGAAAGGGTTTTTTCTAAAAAATTAAGGTGTATTTTATTCTTATAATGTTTTCAACAATGTTTGTTTTGTTCATAAACATATAACCTTCGGATCTATCAAACTAAAATTTTGGGATTATAATCTGCACTTCCACTTTTAGTTATTTTGTAAAATTTAAAAAAATGTAACCAACAATTTACAATATACCGGTTGTCCCCCGGAATGTGAGCCACAGGGAAATAACATGGATTTTCATTAGTTAGTTAATGTTTTCTTCCCACGAATAAATTAACACTTGTTATAATTAGGAATCATTAGGAAATGTTTAGACCTTTAAAAAAATATAATTTTTTTTATATTTCCAATATTTTTTTACAATAAAAAATACTCCACAAAGGCACCCAATTGCTTCATAAAATTTACAATACTAATAGAAAACTGTTTAAAAATTTAAGTATTTATGTAATATAAGCTAAATAAAATACAGCTTAAAATGTATCAAAATTAATTATTTTTTAAAGGTCTAAACATTTTCTAATGATTCCTGATTATAACAAGTCTTTATTTACTCGTGGAAAGAAAATATTAACAAACTAATGAAAATCAATGTTATTTCTTTATGGCCACATTCCGTGAGACACCCGGTAAAAATAACATCCTACAAAAATATGCCTTTTCAAAAATTGAACTATCCAACCAAACCGAATCTACTACATTTTGTTCATTTTGAAATATTTTATTAAAAACTTACATATAAAACACACATATGTTTTATCTACTCAATGATACATAATAACTTCCGAATGTGTCAATGTTAAAAAGTCGACAACCGACGATATCATGTTTGAACTTTCCATGGATATTAATTAACAGCTGAGAGTCCCCCAACATGATCTGTTACACTACAGAGTGGAACTGGTTCTTCTAATTCCAGCACAGGCATCCCTTATACCAACGTAAGATATATAACAATCCTAGAAACCGCGTAGAAACTTGAATAAAAATGGCTTTTTAGGTCTCTTACCAATGGTAATATCTAATTGGTCATTCTTTATGAATGAAAGTTCTGCCCATAACAGACAGGTGGAGTGTCAAATTATTTACACTCAATCTGTTAGTTGCAGGGCTAAAATAAATAGTTCTGTTTCTTATCAGATGGTCAGCCAATTAAATGACTGAATCATTTTAGAACACAAGAGGTAGAGGTGTAAAAGACACTAATCAGATTTATCTCTTCTGAAAGTAATGAATTTCATTATACAGCCAGACCCTGTGGTGAATGAAGTGAAGGTGTCATTTACAGAGTGGAAAATATGTGCTTTTCAGAGGGCCCGGCATGCTGATAAGCATACTTTTTCACTCAGTGAGGAAGGCAATTGTAAACCACCTCACTCCTCATTTTACTTAGTAAAACCTCTAGAGGTTCAAACCAGCTTTACGGCTGATGACCTAACACACTAACACACATTCTTTAAATCTTACACTTCGGAACCCTGGTAAAAATCCGTGATATGAGAGGAAACTTTATCGTTTTGCTTCAATCCATGGATATTAATTAACAGCTGAGAGTCCCCCAACATGGTCTGTTACTCTACAAACAGAGTGGAACTGGTTCTTCTAATTTCATCATAGACACTTCTTATACCAACATGAGATATATAACAATCCTAGAAACCGTGAAGAAACTTGAATAAAAATGGCTCTTTAGGTATCTTACAATGGTAATCTCTAACTGGTCATTTTTTAAACCTTACACACTGGTAAAAATCCTTGATATGAGAGGAAACTTTATCGTATTGGCAATCTAATTTTACCATATTAGGTAATTTTGAAAATATACTCTAGGACGGATCGTGCATTTATTTTAAGGATTATAGTCTCACTATCTCAGAGATTCCGCGGAGGTTCCGATCTATCCATTTTGTTGTTTAGGTGATCAGCCGAAAGGCGGTTTGAACCTATTGAGGTTTTACTAAGTAAAACGAGGAATTAAGTGGTTAACTATTGCCTTCCTCATTGAGTTAAAAAGTAAGCTTATCAGCTTGCCAGGTCCTCCGAAAAGCACATATTTTCCACCCTGCTAACGATACCTTCACTTCATTCACCACAAGATGTGGCTGTGTAATGAAATTCATTTATATTAGAGGAGATAACTGTGATTAGTGTCTTTTACACCTCTACCTCATCTATTTTAAAATGCTTCAGTCATATAATTATTTGACTATGAGATAAGAAACACGAGTATTTTTTGTAACTTTGAAATTAGCAGATCGACAGCAAATAATTGAACATTCCATCTGTCTGTTATGGGGAAACATTAGATTGATAATAATGTAAAATATCCATTTTATGAAACTAAATTTCTGTTGACTCTGTACATTATACCTTCGACACATGGATTGAAACACTTGAAGAGCTTAGTGGATGAAGGTGCTATAAAACAAAAATATAGTTTAGTGGAAATTTGTATGAAAGTACTAAGGCCTATCCCTTCATAAAAATTTTGTCTTATGCAATTAAAAGTTCTTAGTTTTTTTATTAGATTTATCGAGCATCGACTACCATTGTCGTATAAATCCTTACGACCCTTTCATCAACTAAAAGTCTTTATTGTACACTGTATCATCTATAAATGGACTAACGGTAATTTAATAATACAACATACTTGTAAAGTTCTTTATAAGAGACATTTTTAAAGGGACACACAATGCATATTAATGATGATGATAGATGTTAATTACTACATTACTCCAGGACAGGTTCAAACAGTTGTACAGACTTCTTTCCCGCAAATCCAAGTTACCAACTACATCCAAATTAACCATTTACAACTCCTACCTTCGATCAATATGGAGCTATGTCAGTCACCCTTGGTATTAGCAAAAATTCAGCGTTTCCAATCAAAGCTTTTACGGAGGATAGTTAACGCCCCCTATTATGTAACTAATAAAACGCTACACTCAGACCTAAACGTACCCTACATAAATGATGTTTTCTTAAAACTCTATACAAAATTTAGGAAGAAACTCGTGAACCTCCATAACCCATTGAAATCTGGCTACGCAGACTCTCCCAAACAATCCAATAAGACGTCTGAAACGCGATGGAGCCGGGACCTCATCTATTAACGTAATACAGTAATTGACTATCCATTACAGTGTTTTAAATGCTGCACAGATAGAGTGCTATACTTATCTATTCACGTCGGAGTTCTGTCACTGGACTGTCTCCACTCACGTTTATTTACAAAAAAAATATGACTACATTTAACTGTTATTACTCTAAAAAGGTTTCTATTAGTTTGTAGTGAATTCTGGTAGAAGGTTTCAAATGATCTTAACATCTTAATCCTCTACAAAACTTCAAATTAAGCTGTACGTAGTCCGTTCATCCCCTAGTATTTCCGTAAACTGTAGATATATAGCGTTCTATGTCATCTACGTAACTAAGTATGCAATTAGCACCTTCAGCAATCACAAAAAATATTTTTTTGGAAAAATGTTACATAGCATCTTTATCCACTCAGCTCTTCAATTGTATGTGTTAACAATGGTATAAATTTAGCTTTAAAACACATGTTTTTTGTATTAGTATTATTATTTTTATACTATGTTCTTATTTTAGGTATTGCATCTGAAACAGATTCAATCTTATTCGTTGATGGTACACCGAGATATCCCTGTTTGAATTGTGGTAAAACGTACATAAAGAAAACTTATAGGAATAAACATATGAAACATGAATGCGGGAAAGAACCAACACAACAGTGCCCGTTTTGTACATATCGTGCGAAACGACAACATGATGTTAAAAAACATATTATTAATAAACATTATTCTACTATTTAAAAATAATTTCTTTATGTATCAATTTACTAAATTATTTTTTCAAATAAATTTTTGTAATTAATTTTGAATTTGTGTGTATTTTTGTTTTGAAAATTTATTTTTAGGTTTTAAATTCCATTTTCTTTTTAAGTTTGCATCTTCTTTAGATGTTCTATCCTCTCAGATCTTTGGCTACCGTTAAGGCCATTTGACTCACACCTTGCTGTCCCGTAGATTCTTCAACCATGAAGTCCTACATTGTCTTGTGCCCTTTCTTTTTATCTTTCCCTGCGTGATATAGTATAATTCAAAGAGCACGGCAGTTATGTGAGTTGGTCATTATTATTAACTATAGTAAAAACCATTAAATTATAGAGTGAACGTCAAAAATGTAGTTCTCTTTTTTCACTGGCTAGAACTCAACCCAAATTGCTTAGCGCGGTCCATACTTGTTGTACCTGGCACTATTTTTTAACTTTTTTCCTAAAAACACATAATAACTCGTTACGTACCTATTTTTAATTTAATGTTAAATAATATGAATTATAAATTTTACATTTATAAAATATTAAGATTTTTTAAAATTTAACATACCTACTCGAAAAAATTTCACTGATTTATTTTTATAGTAGGCCTATACACTAGGCCTCCGGGCCAGCCCAGTCAGTCAGCTGGTAGAAAGTTGCTATTATTTGCTAAGTAACACCGGTTGGGAAAGCGACTTGGTATGGTGACCAGCTGACAGACATCTGTGAACAAACTCTTACTAGAGGTCCCTGTTCAAACTCATGCCTAATCCACTTCAAAAATATAGCGAAAAGTAGCGATCAAATTGGGTAGTTGTCAATAGTGCACAGTTCCCGATAACAAATAAAAGCTAAAAAAAATAGTAGCCTATATTCTATTTTAGGTGGTTTCATTAGGGAAGTCGTCTAAATTCTATTTACGTCTGACTGTGTATGAATGTCTTCTATTGTCACGCGTTCGGATTTTCATTCCTTACAGATTCAAAAATATTTCTTATTACCTATTTTCCATCACTTTTCAAAGGTTTTCTTTTTCTTTTTCTTTACAGATTCAGCCATATTATGTAAAAATAGTTAATACCGCTCATAAAAACCACAAAATCCACGTCACAATTTTATTAATTTGAAGCTTAATTCACAATAATAAGTTTAGTCCATAGTGAAGCAGAAAATTCCTTCTAATTGTTTAAAAACTAGCCCCCTTATCATGCACGTTGCAGAGAATGAGTAGTATATAGAACAAATACAGAACCAAATTAAACTGAATTATAAAAACAGTGCGTTATATTCTTCTGGGCGTGTAGGCCTAGCAGTATTTGTGGAGTCAAACAACGGAAATTATATCAGCTGGATGATCATTTAGGCTGGTCTGAATCATTCCACCGTCAGTCCGTCTTGTTTCTTTATATCTATAAACCTGATAAACCTGAAACCTAATAAACCTACGAACAAAATCTTATTTATTTATTTTTGGTTTAACGTTCGACTGTTCTGCAATTACTGCTAATGCAGACGGTGAAGGATGAAATGATTTTTTTTGTAACGTATGAAAATATGCCGTGCCTGAATGGGATTCGAACCCAAGACCGCCTGATGAGAACAAAATGTAACTGGGGATACGGTAACGACTCGTTTTCATAATAACTTAACATCTTTTTAAATATTAGGTTATAGAGCTTTTAGCAGAACGATCAGTTATTCATTTTAGTTGAGCGTCTAAAATTTATTTTGTTTTGTTTATTACCTATGGGTTTTCCAGAATATGATAAGCAAATGATTATTTTTTTATACCAAAAAATTAAAAATCACATAAATTTACTTCTACTTTTGGTTGAACGATTTTGATTAAAATGGTCGTGTCGAGTTCCCTAGTGACACTCAAGTTCCAAGTTTCAACTTCGTAAAATATTTTATATCAACCATCTTTTTCTGTTACGTCAATTTCATAACTTTGTATTTAGAACAGCTGAGTTGTACATAAAATAAAAATTTAGAGTTATACATATTAATTGCAAGCAAATATCTTAATTTTTATATAAAATTTTAATTTTCCAAATCTTCTAAATTTTTAAATTTAATCAATTAATTTTTTTAAAACAAATTTATATATTATCTTATTAAATATATTTTTTGTTTTACTTGAGAATTTAATTATAACTTTAAATTTTTAAGAACATTAAGATTTTGATCAAGTAATGTCTGTACAGGGTGATTATAAATGAAATAGACAGTTTCGATAGCTTATAGAAAATTTATTTTTGAAAAGTTAAGGTCATTACTTACATAATTTTATAGAATCATTCATTAAGTTTGTATTGATAATAATTACAGATGTTTAATGTGTGCACCATTTGTATCTCGACAGATATCAACACGGTAGTCAAATTCTTCCCACACATGACGGTCAACTGTCAATGTTTGCGATACGTTGTTGTAGATACGTTGTTGTAGATAGCTGGTGTACCTCGGCCATGTCTTGAGGGGTCTAAAATATGAAATCCTTCATCTTGTCATCCAGGGAAAGATTATGGGCAAACGATCGGTTGGAAGAAGAAGAACCTCCTGGCTACGGAACCTGCGAGAGTGGTTTAATTTGTCATCCATCGACCTATTTAGAGCTGCAGTTTCCAGGGTCAGGATTGCCATGATGCTAGCACACCTTCGTAATGGAGATGCTACATGAAGAAGAAGTTGTAGATCATCGATATCTACAAGAAGCGCTGGCACAAAAACTTTGTCTTTTACATAACCCCATAAGAAAAAGTCGCAGGGCGTTAAGTCTGGACTATGAGATGGCCACGGCGTAAACACAATGTTTTCCTCACTTGCACGGCTTATCCATCGTCTAGGAAGATGTTCATCAAGATAATTCCTGACCTGTAAGTGCCAGTGAGGCGGAGCTCTATCTTGTACAAAAATGAAGTTATCACTATCTTCCTGGAGTTGAGGCATTAACCATTCGTTTAATATGTCCAGATAAGTTACTCCGGTTACTGACACTTGGTGAAAGAAAACAGCCCGTAAACCTTTTCACGAGATAGTGCACAAAAGACGTTTACTTTAGGAGAATCGCGTGTATGCTGTAAAGTTATTTTTGGGTTTTCTGTGCCCCATATTCTAACATTATGTCTATTACCTTTTCCACTATTGTGAAAATTACATTCATTACTGAAAATTAGGCGATTAAAGAATGCGTTGTCATTTTCAACACAATGTTGGATCTCCGGACAAAATTTTTTACGACTTTATCACTGGTATTTAAACTTTGTACTAACTGCAATATATAAGGTGTCATTTTCAAACGTTTCCGCAAAATTTTCCACACAGTCGGTTGAGGAATTTGCAATTCTAAACTTGCTGATCTAGTTGATTTTCCTGGACTTCTTACATAAACATCATGAACACTATCAATTTGTTCTTCTGTAACAGGTCTTCCAGTACGCTTCCTTTTACACAGACATCCACTGATTTCAAAATTTTTATACCAGTCATAGATTGATTGCCTTGTTGGTGGTGGTTTACCGTATCTTGTTCTGAAATGACGTTGCACAACCGTAACCGAGTTTGTTTTGGTTAATTTAAGAACACAATAAGCTTTCTCCACTTGAGTAGCGGCCATTTTGCTAGACTGGTCGTTGTAACAGCAGCCAACAACAAAATGCTAGCAACAGTTGTACCAACATAAACTTTAAAAAATTCCCTACAAACCTATATCATTTACTATATTCAAATACACTAGTTTGATGTATTAAGAAGCTGTCGATAGTGTCTATTTGATTTATAATCAAACTGTATTTTCCTTCCCAATTATTCATGTAGGGCAAAATAATGTAAAAATTAAAAGGTTTAAAATAAAATTCTTGTTCTTATCAAAAGAAAATAAATTTCATTTAGAAATTTTAAGTTTATGCGAGGTTTGGGGCGGAACGGGATCTGGGTAAAACGATGAACTTTTAAGTAAATTGAAATTTCATTAATGTAATTTACTTACCAAATTATTATGAATATTTATTGAAATTATTAATGTAATTGTTATTTTATTTTAGGTTATGATGCAGAATATGTCTCATATATTTCTGATATATGTAAAACGACGAATGACAGGTACCCATGTTTTAAATGCGAGAAGACATTTAGTTCCTCTAAAACTAGGAATGAACATATGAAATATGACTGTGGGACGGAACCGAAATATTTCTGTATCGATTGTCCTTACCGTTCTAGAAGATTCTCCAACTTAAAGAGACATATTAATATGCGCCATTTAAAAATTAAATAATTATTTATATATAATTGATTGTTTTATTGTAATCTTTGATTGGTGGCAATTTTTTAACTTGTTATCTTTCATTTTCCTGTGACCGTCCGTTCGTAAAACCTGATTTTCGTAAGGAGAGCGATGAGCAAAACGAGTGTCTGCATTAGTATAGTCTTGTATGTACTGCAATAGTGCACCGTATGTAATCAACAATGGAACATCATACCTAAAAAATACAATTAATTTTGTCAATTTTCAGCAATACTTTGACTGTACATCTAACTGTAAGTCGGAGGGGTAAGCAGGGTCCAAGTCAAGTATGCGCATGCGTAGCCCAGCGCTCACAGCAATTGGATTGGCCTTTAGCATTAGTAAATTACCAAAAATGAGTCAAAGAAACGCTGCTTCTCAACTTGGCGTTTCTTAATCATTCTTATGTAAAATTTAGAAGAACGAAGACACCATCTTGTCATTATCAAAGTGTAATGACAGGCCGACATATTATTCAGTAATCACTTGTGAATGTGGGATTTGTGTAGCCTAGATGGTGATTACGCGGTCGGTTATTCATAACGAATCTGCTTCTGACAAATGTAATTACAATAAGCGGCGGTTACTGTACTATTATTAATTGTTATCAGTAACTACAAGAGATAGCAACAATGGTTTTCAGATTCGTAGTCTACACAGAAAGTTAGTTAGCCTGGATTTGGTTTGAACTGAATTCCGGTTTCGACCGGAAGTCAAGAAATTAAAGTCTGAATTTAGACACAAAAAAAGTCACTCGATTCCTCTTAAATAGTAGATACAGAAATCACTAATGGGTTTTGCCATTAATCAAAGGTAAGCCATTTTAAAAATTGCCACCAGCCATGAGAATCATCATCATCGTCTCGTGAAAGGGATTTTTGATTGAATGTTTTATTATAATCTTTTATTTGTAATTATATTATTTGTTTGTTAATTTGATCATGGCTTTTAAGTTATTGATTTACTCCATTTTTCTATAAGTGAACTATTCAAGTAACTTGAATAGTATTTTGGTGCCTTTTATATCTTTAAATTGTTATTTACCTAAAGAATTCATTCTAAGCTGGACTGTACATAACATATACACGCGTATTTATCTGTACACTCCTTGGCCGACCACGCCCATTTCAAAGGAATTTAAGCAGCTTAGTGGCTTTGAAGCACTACCTAGGAACCCACAACCCCTGAGAGGCCAACCCAAATGAGTGGGTTTGGTCACGTCCGCAGGGTGCCCCACTCCCCTCATACCCTCCACTCATAACTAATAACCACCCTCTCATAACTCCCCCACTCCTCACAAAACATATAAATCTTTAATTGATGTGTGAAGGACCCACCTTTGGACTTTCCGAAGCCCAACCATCCCCTGCAATACCTAGACCATAGATCTTTACTGGCAGACCTTCTTAATGCCCTCAGTTCTTTTCGTGCAAAATTACAGAGACTGGGCCAAAAGTGTCCTCCTCCGCTTCGGCAACATCGGCCACAGCATCATCGGTATATTTATCATAGGCTGGAACCCTACCCAGCACTTTCTTCGGTGCCACATTCGCCATCCTAAGCGGCATCAAATCCCATGGCCTATCATCTATACCCCACGAAATTAAACAAAAACCGATTATTAAACTACTCCGTAATCCAACGAACACAACGAGCATTCCATCTGAATCATATACTCATGATTTCCCGATCTTACCTAACACCATAACTTGTTCATGCAAAGATTACAGCTGTTTTGATCTGGATCAAAAAATCACACCGCCAAAACTATGTAGCCCTGTCAAAATATGTTACAGATCTGATGGTATAGTTTGTGATAGTACAATTATAGAAAGGCTGCAAAAAATTGTTCTATTTCTTATTAAATGGTCAGCCAATTATATGACAAACATTTAAAAACATTAGTCAGAGGTATCCCCTCTGAGAGTAATGAATTTCATTATATAGCCATACCCTTGGTGGATGAAGTGAAGGTGTCATTTACAGGGTGGAATTTAGATACTTTTCAGAGAGCCTGATATGCTGATAAGCATACTTTCTCCACTCAGTAAGGAAGGAACTGGTAAACAACCTCACTTCTAGTAGGTAGTAGGTAGTAAACCCTCTAAAGGTTTAACCAGCCTTCCGACTGATTACCTAAACAACAAACAGTATAGAAAGATAAAAGAACTGATCTTGAATAACCAGAAAATGACTTCATTTTTCCAATCATACATTTTTTATCTAAAATTTAAAAATTACATAATACCATTATAAACCACTAGACAGTGGTTCTATACAGCCAGTCCCTGTGGTGAATGAAGTGAAGGTGTCATTTGCAGAGTGGAAAATATGTGCTTTTCAGAGGGCTTGGCATGCTGATAAGCATATTTTTCCATTCAGTGAGGAAGGCAATGGTAAACTAACCTCACTCCTCGTTTTACTTAGTAAAACCTCTACAGGTTCAAACTAGCCTTTCAGCTGATGACCTAAACAACCGACAGTGGTTACCGGTGTACTTTGATGGTTGGAGTTCAATTAACCATACTCTATCAGGAATAGTCGGCCTGGGGTTGTTCAAGGCTGCACCTCATTATTACGTCATACACATTATTCATCTCTCATTGGGTCATGGGGTTGCTTATTGTTCTTAAATTGAACAGATTGCAATGTACTAATTAATTAATCAATGAATTAATTAATCTTATAGGTACCCGGAGATTGTAAATACTCGGTCAGTCCACAAGCGTTTCTAGTATTAACTACGAGTTAAGAAAAACACTGAATTTATCGCACAGAAATTATTTATTTTTGTGTTTAGAACACAGTAAAGTAGATTTGAACGGAAAAATAATTAAAACATTGCAAAATAAGACATACAATAACATGGAAGTTAGAAAACGAAATAATTAAAATTAAAAACTACAGTAATCCCTCGTTATCCGCGGGGGTTACGTTCCGGAGGGTTACCGCGGTTCGTAAAACCGCGGATAATGATACCTTATATGAACGAAAAGATGATGGGGGTTAGGTTCTAAAGGTAATGTCCTGTAGTCTTTTGTGTTTAATGGTTTTAGGAACATTTTACCATTTTTATAATCTATGAATATTTAATTTAATAAATACAGTAATGTACGCATACAAAATTTAAGTTGCTTTAAAGTAGTTATGGCTCTTTGCTTCTCCTTATTTTCAAACACCTTGTGGATTTCTTCGTATGGTATCATCAGCTCCTGAGTCCTCTTTTGAATTGAAGGGTTCTTTTTATGACGGGATCCATCTCCAACACGAGGTCAGTTAATGCGTTGCAATGCTGAGGATCTCGTTGATGGTTTTTGAAGAAATGCTTGGCTTCGTTTCAGGATCGTCGAACAAACAAAGAACTGTACTTAGTTACGAAGAAGTTAGACTGACACAAAATGGAGGAAAACGTACGGAGAAATTACAGTATGGTGCCTTGGCGTACGTATGGCGGTGAGAGTGGGGTGTTACTGGCGGGGCCCGGTACCCGGTGACTGGCTCACTACTACAGTACGCGGAAATCTAGCTAGCTTGGCTCATGGCGGCCGTCGCCATACTAGTGTGCGACTCAAACATGATACGGATGCCAAAACATTTATTCAAACACATGTTTTCAGAATTGTATGACTTCCCAACCAAGTTCGGTGTACACAAGGTGAGAAAACCTAGGTGACGTATTTTAAGGTTTTAGGCCCACCGACAAAGTCCGCGGATACCAACGGATTACTTTATATTTAAAATAATTTAAATTACCCTTAAATTACTGCATGTGTTGTTGTTGTTATTTAGATCAACAGCCGAAAGGCTGGTTTGAACCTCTAGAGGTTTATTAATTAATTACTCAGAGTTAGTTTGTTTACAATTGTCTTCCTCACCGAGTTAAAAGAGTATGCTTATCACCTTGCCAGGCCCTCGGAAGAGCACTTACTTTCCATCCTACAAATGACACCTTCACTTCATTCACCACAGGGTCTGCCTGTATAGTAAAATTCATTACGCTCAGAGGAGATAACTCTGGTTATTGTCTTATACATTTCTACCTCTTCTGTTCTTATATATTCAATCATATAATTGGCTGACTATGTGCTAAGAAATATAACTTTTTTGTAGCCCTGGAACTAGCAGATCGAGTGCAAATAATTTAACACTACTGTATACCCTTACATTAATGTATGTGTGTTTTAGGTATTGAAATAGGTTAGCCCTATCCTACCTTATTAAAAAAAAATTGTGATATCTTTTTGCCTTCGTGATACCAAATTTTTTTCTTCGAATAATCATTACAATTTACACATAAATTTAAAAGTTCTACAGAATCGTTAGCTTTGTTTGATTGGGCAAAGTTTTATATTAGGCCTACTACAAAATATATAGTCAATTCCGGATAATTGGGGCACATCGGGACCGAAGCATTTTGGCCCAATTAAACAGCCGGCTCTAATAAACGGATTCATAAACCGTGGCACATACGATACTGTATTTTATTAAAATTATCACATACATAAATTTTAAACGCAAGTTCTACCATACACACACGAAAAAAATAAAAGGGTGTCAGAACAATGATTAACTTTCTAGCAAAACCTTTTACCTTGGTTTTAAGCATTGGACATTGGACCATTGGCACTAAAACCTTGCGATGTTACAATGGCGAAACATTCATTAAACCTTTTAACGCCCACTCTTGGCGTATTTTATTTTCTTGGCGCACGATACAAGCTATCACAATTTTCGGTACACCGGTTAGTTTCGATAGTTTACGTTGGCTTAAGTTAGTCGGATACGTTTTTATTTGTTCGAGAAGCTTTATTTGTTCGCACAGTCATATCGTTACGCGGCATTTAATTCACAAAGACGTTGATATTAGGTACGGTACTGTAAGCCTACGCATAAAAATATCAACAAAATGTGTGAAACTAATGAGAAGTAAAAAAAATAAAAAAGTATACCTGCAGATAACAAAACAACCAGACTCGGAAAACAGTGTGTTACAGTACACTCATGAAATCACAAAACCTGATGAAAAGCATAGAATTAGAAACGTTCTATGTACGTTTGACAAGTGACAACTAACCATAATTTGCAGGGAGGCTATACAGCTTGTAAGGTTAGGCATAACTAATGGAAATGACTCACTGAAATAAAACATAATATTGTACATACATCAGATTGGCCCCAATAAGCGGCATTATGGACCGAATAAACGGAGTACTTAAAATAATTTAAAATCCCGTTCTGTTTATGTTCATTAAAGAACTGTCCCAAAAACCGCCTGCCCCAATTAACCAGTGGACCAATTATCCGGAATCGACTACTGTAATATTTTTTGTTAAAACTGAACCTAAGGCATATCGGACTAAAGAGAAGTTACTGTAAATTGAATTTAGTTCGTGACGTGATCGATAAATGTGTACTGCCCGTTCCTAAGCTTTGTGCAGCTGAGAGGAATGCATTACGTCACTATTATTGTGAGAGATTGTGTTAGTAGTGGTAAAGTTTTACTAGTATTATGTTTGTAGTAGTCACTGGTACTATCCAATTTACGTATATTCAGTGTCGCCGTCTAGAGCGAATAGTCAAGAAAACACCCACGTATGTCACCGCATTAGACAGCTTACTGCCTTGCGAATAGCAATGAAATGATTAGTACAGTGTTATGACGAAGTAGCAGTCTGGTACTTCGTCTGTCCCCTTCATCCCGCTGCTGCACAAAGCTCAGATTCATACAGTATGTAGCTGTGCAGGAAGACGAACAAACGGGCATCTTTCTATTTACCAGCAAGTTCTAGGCATGATGCTACAACTAAAAGGTAGCCTAAAAGGTCTAAGTCTCGGACTTAGATTTTGTTGTATTTATATTATTATTTTAGTGTTATTGATTCTGTGTTTTCGAACAATAAACCTTATTATTGATTTTGCTTTTTATTTTCATGTTAGTTGTCGTTTAATTCATTAATAAAATTTAGTTTTATAACTAGATTTCACTTTGTAACTCCTTCTCGGCTGTTCTTGTATTCTAACCGTGTGAAATTCCTAAACAAGTGCGGAAGTAACCTAAAAGATGTATAATTTTTTTTAATAAATTACAATTTGATAACATTGTTTTTATTTTTATCTGTTTCAGATGTATTAACCCTTATTGATGATTACGATGGTACCGAAAGATTTCCGTGTTTCAAGTGCGGCAGAACATACAAAAAGAAAACTTTCAGAAATTTTCATATGAAAAACTTATGCGGTACTCCACCAAAGTTGAAATGTCCTTATTGTTCTCATCGTGATAAATGGGTGAGAAATTTACAGAGACATATTGTTCTGAAACATGGCAATAGAGTATTAGATCGTAACAGTAGATTGTAAATATTTTGTTGTTTAAATATGTTTGTGTTTAATTGTTAAGTTCTACTTCTCTTAAAGTTCTTTAATTTCTTACTTCTTTAGTTCTTACGTTTCTACAGTTTTTTCTTGGTTATTTGTAATTTGAATTTAATTAAATTTTGCTTATTATAGTATTAAAATTATTTTGTGTGCTTATTTATTGATATGTGTTTTATTTTTGTTAGCACCATACACTTCCTAACTACCTGGGCTATTTTACTTGGAGATCAAAGTACTTTTACGACCAGCGCCACCGATGTTTAAGTATTTCAAGTAGGCTATATAAAGATTTATCCATACGTACGAGGTGTGGCTATTAAATAACGAGACTGACGTAAAAGATTTAATTTTAATTTTATACATAATCACTTATTGTCACCTTCAATATACACTCCTCTATCCCTACAACGCTCCATGCGAATTTTCCTTTGTTGGAAACTGTGCTGGAAGTCATCTTCTGTCAGCTCCTTCAGAACACGTGCCGCTTTCTCTTTTACAGCTTCCACAGACTCGAATCTTCTTCCTTTTAATGCAGATTTCACCTTAGGGAACAAATAGAAGATAATAACATATGATGAAACGTAGTTTTTTACTTATGATCTGGAAACGAAGCGCCAATCCATGCACTGGAAGAGCCAAACTTCACCTTTCAAAATTTAAAGCAATGATGGTTATTTTTTTGATATCCATGGGATTGTGTATCCTCACTGGGTTCCTGAAGGTCAAACAATTAATCGATGTTACTATTTTGAGGTACTTTCTAAACTACATCAAAGAGTAAAGAAAAAACGCCCCGAAATGTGGAAGGACAAATCATGGGTTCTCCACCAAGACAATGTGTCAGCTCATTCCGCATTATCTGTCAAGAGGTTCCTAGCCAAGTACAGCATCTCAGTGTTAGAACATCCACCTTATTCACCAGATCTTGCACCATGTGACTTGTACCTGTTCCCTAAGGTGAAATCTGCATTAAGAGGGACAAGATTTGAGTCTGTAGAAGCTGTAAAAGAGAAAGCGTCACGTGTCCTGAAGGAGCTGACAGAAGATGACTTCCAGCACTGTTTCCAACAATGGAAAATTCGCATGGAGCGTTGTAGGGATAGAGAAGGAGTGTATATTGAAGGTGACAATAAGTGATTATGTATAAAATAAAAATACACTTTTTCCACAACGTCAGTCTCGTTATTTAATAGCCACACCTCGTACGTACATTTATAGCAAAATCTGTATAATTGTATGGGAAATTCATATGAATTATGTAACTTTGGACCGCGTTCAGGCGGTTTTAAGATAAATTAGACCTTCAGACAATCACGCCTTGGTACTAATTTTGCATATTTTTTATACGATTGTTTGAATGGTTTGATACTTCAGTTGCTGCACGGACGCATTCAGTAATTTTATGGGTAAATAATAAATTTACTTTTTACGCTTCCTCAGTCATGAATTTGATAACATTAGCAACAATTTTACAGGGTTGACTATGAAGTAGTGTAACGTTCCACCTTAGGTAGTCATTTCTGTTACATGAAAATATATTTTAATCTGAAACTTATAAAAAATATTTTATAAATTATAATAATAAAAGTCAGAAAGAAACACTTTGTTTATTGTAATCCAGTTTTGTATATTGTAAATTAAACAAAAAAATTAAAAATTTAAAAAAAAATTAAATAAAAAAAAATTAAATTAGTTTTTTACTGGTTATAATATTGTTAATTGTAATTTAGGCCTTAGACCATGAACATAATATTAATCAACTTTCGCTCTTTGAGCTCTTGATTTCAAAGTCAAATAAAAAGTCCTTCTTATAAAATCAACACTTTAAACAATGAACATTTATTTATTTATTTACAATCATTTGTATTCGGATATATTCCCTTACAAATAGAGTCGCTACATCTAATTTCTAACTTTTAATATATTTATAAATTTACTATTTATTTTATCAGAAGCGATAGTTATTTATTTGTTAGAATGGAATTAGGTAATGTTGAGTTTGTTGTAGGGACCGTATATTTCAAACCCCATAAGAAGGAGAGAGTTGTGGGGGATCTTATTCAGTGTTTCCAGAAATATGAGCAAATATTATGGAATATTAAAGTCTTTTCCGTTTTCTGTATGCCACTATCAAATCCAAATTTCCTGAAGAGTTACACAATTCTTCTACTCCTGAGTCTAGCGCGCCAATCTGACTAGAAATATTCCTGCGCAATGTCAACTCCACTCCCATTTCACAGTTATTTACTACATAGTCTACTATGAATCTTTGTAGAGTTACTTACGGAGGAAGGAGCTGCAGAGTTTCTTCAAGAAGGGGGTAATTGCATAATCCCAAATGTGACAAATAAAAACGTCTGTGTGAAACACTCGCATGACTTTCTCTTCTCAAAGTAAATAATTAAAAATATAAAGTAACAGTAATGTAATAATAGCATAAAATTAAATTAAAAAATGTAACATAATAGTAATGTAGCAAAAGCAAAATAAAGCAATCAAAATAAGAAATAAAACAACAGAACGTGTAACATAGTGCTATATACTGGGACTGGAAAGGACGTGTGTACGGGTGCGTGTCTATCTCAGTATGAGTATTCAGTGAGGCAGGGAGTGGGAGAAATGAACATTTGTGTAACCTTTCAGGGAATTCGGATTTGATAGTGGCATATAAAAAACGGAAAAGACCCGGAATATTCCTGTTTTAAAGGAGGTGACTTTTATATAAGAATAGGGGATCTAATTCAACTGGAGACAAGGGACTTATTCGATCTCTCTAACGTAAACTCAGTAAGAGAGGTATTCGATAAATATGTGGATAAATATGGCCCAAAGTTCGTAGATGTAATGGAAGAAAATTCCATTTTTGTTTTGAACGGTAGGTGCCATAGCGACAAACCTTGTCAATTTACTTTTTATGATGCTAACGGAAGTAGCACAGTCGATTTGGTTTGCTAACGCTCATTTTTTAGATTTGATAGATGTTTTTATAGTCAGAGATTTTATTCTGACTTCTGATCACTTGCCTATAGTTGTTGCACTAAATTTGTTCACCGGAATTTATTAGGACCAAAAGAAGGTGGTCGGATCATATCGTTTTAAATTTAGGGGCAAAAAAAGTAAAGAGAATAAAAAATTAATTATAAGGTCGGGTAAATTAAATAACTGTAAATTTAATAATGAAGCGATAAAAATATAAGTGATAATAAATTTTCGAATATAGAAGATTATAATAAAGATAAGGAACAGGTTAAATTTATTAATAACAATGAACTTTTTTTAGCGCTTGTTTAGCCACAATGGACAACTTCAGTCAGTTTGGAAGCTTTCAGTCCTTTTTTGGTGTGATATTCTCTCATGTTCTGAGCACGCTTCTGTTTAGCACGCTTCTGTTTGCGTGCTTCTGAAAATTCCCTCTTCTTTAACTCTCTTTTCTGTGTCGTAAGCCGATGGTTGTGGTCCTTGATGACCTCTTTGTATTTGGGTAATTTTTCCGTTAGATCTTCATGAGTTAGTCCAAGTTCAATGAATATTTAATATTATATTAACGGAAACATTCAACAAATTTATTAGAATAATTGAAAAGTAGGTATACGAGGTGTGGCTATTAAATAACGAGAATGACGTAAAAAATTTCATTTTTATTTTATAGATAATCACTTATTGTCACCTTCAATATACACTCCTTCTCTACCCCTACAACGCTCCATGCGAATTTTCCATTGTTGGAAACAGTGCTGGAAGTCATCGTCTATCAGCTCCTTCAGGACACGTACCGCTTTCTCTTTTACAGCTTTGACAGACTCAAATCTTGTCCCTTTTAATGCAGATTTCACCTTAGGGAACAGGTACAAGTCACATGGTGTAAGATCTGGTGAATAAGGTGGATGTTCTAACATTGAGATGCTGTACTTGGCTAGGAACCTCTTGACAGATAACGCGGAAGAGCTGCCGCATTGTCTTGGTGGAGAACTCATGATTTGTCCTTCCGCGTTTTTCTTACTCTTTGGCGTAGTTTAGAAAGTACCTCAAGGCAGTAATATTGATTAATTGTTTGACCTTCAGGAACCCAGTGAAGGTACACAATCGCATGTGTATAAAAAAAACAATCATCATTGTTTTAAATTTTGACTTGGTCATTCGAGCTTTTTTGGGTCTCGGTGAAGTTTGGCTATTCCAGTGCATGGATTGGCGCTTCGTTTTCGAATAATAAGGATAATAAGTGAAAAACCACGTTTCATCACATGTTATTATCGTTTCCAAAAATTTGGGTCATTTTAAATCGCGTACAAAGTGTCAGTACAAACATTTTTGCGAGCTTCATTTCAAAGATTTTTAAGCGGCACGTGTCCTAAAGGAGCTGACAGAAGATGACTTCCAGCACTGTTTCCAACATAAAAAATTTGCATGGGCGTTGTAGGGATAGAGAAGGAGTATATATTGAAGGTGACAATAAGTGATTGTGTAAAAAATAAAAATAAATGTTTTACGTCAGTCTCGTTATTTAATAGCCACACCTCGTAAACCTTTCGTAAGTACAACACATCTTGTATTACTACAGTACTTTGATTCCAATTTTTGGCATTTTAAAATTCACTGCAAGACTAAACACAACAAGATTATTTACTATTATACCTTAGACAATTCGAATTAGCACAAGCAGCTTCGGTGTTTTTCTGGGAACCGAACCCGTGACCTCGTCTTTACATCGTAGCACGTTAACCACTGGGCCACGGAGGTGGTCAGTATTAAAAAATTTATAACACAAATTAATTATCTTCGAAATCTATAAATTCACAATTAGTTTATGGAATACATTGAAGTAACAAAATTATTTTCTTGTGTTAACTTTTGTTGTGGTATCGTACGTAAGTGCAAAAAAAATTTGTCCAAAAATTTTATGTCAAATTTTTGTGTACTTAGGTACGATACGAGCACAAATGTTAACACATGAGAATAATTTTGTTACATCAGTCTATTTGTTAAAATAATAATTAATTTATATTTATATAAACAAGATAGTTACAAGATAGGTCTTTAAAATCGCTTTATTGAAGTTCACATTATTGAGATTTTACAAAAGTAAGTAAGTAATTTACAAATTTATTTTGAAAAGTAAATAAATAAGTTGTATATTTTTACTGCATTTTTAACGCAGTTGATGAGTTAGGAATTATTTATAAGCGGAAATTATCATTAAAATTATTAATTTAATAGTCTAATAAAATGGTCATTACGATTTTTATCTTCTACTGAATGTACAAAGTTTTTTTTTGTTTATTTAAAGTCGTATCAACTGCATGGTCATTAGCGAGTGCGGTGGATTGTGTAACATTAACTGTGGAATATGACACGTGAAAATTTCTAGACCTTGGCCGGGAATCGAACCCGGGATCTCCGCGTGGCAGGCCAAAGCGCTAACCACTACGCTACGAAGGCGGCCGAATATACCAAGTTTAATACTCCAGTAAAATAATATAATAATACATAAAAATGCCCATAACAGGCAGGTGGAGTGTTAAACTATTTGCACTCGATCTAATAGTTCCAGGGCTACAAAAAATAGTTTTCTCTCTTATCACATGGTCACTCATTTGTTGTTGTTGTTTAGGTCATCAGCCAAAAGGCTGGTTTGAACCTGTAGAGGTTTTACTAAGTAAAACGAGGAGTGAGGTGGTTTACCGATGCCTTCCTCACTGAGTGGAAAAGTACGCTTATCAGCATACCGGGCCCTCTGAAAAGCACATATTTTCCACTCTGCAAATAACACCTTCACTTCATTCACCACAGGGTCTGGCTGTATAATGAAATTCATTACTTTCAGAGGAGATAACTCTGATTAGTGTCTTTTGCACCTCTACCTCTTCTGTTCTTAAATGATTCAGTCATTTAATTGGCTGACCATGTGATAAGAAACAGAACTATTTATTTTAGCCCTGCAATGAACAGATTGAGTGTAAATAATTTGACACTCCACCTGTCCGTCATGGGCAGGGTCACTCATTATATAACTGAATCAATTAAGAAGAGAAGAGGTAGAGCTGTAAACGACACGTATCAGAGCTATCTCCTCTGAGAGTAATGATTTCATTATGCAGCCAGATCCTGTGGTGAACGTAGTGAGAGTATCATGTGTAGGGTGGAAAGTAGATGCTTTTCGTAGGGCCTGGCATGCTGATATGCTGAATATTTTTACACTCAGTGAGCAAGTCATTGGCAAACAACCTCACTATTCGTTTTACGCACTAAAGCCTCTAGAGGTATTTTTTGTTCGTGTGCTAAAGGGTTTATTTCAGTAGCGTAAATATATAAAGAAACATTGCGGAATTAAAAAGAAGAAGAAAGCTACTGGTGATCCCGTGAAAGAATAAAACACTCCTTCTACTATTTCTTTCTTTTTTCCTATTGAATTATAAAGAAGAAAAGTATTGTTTTCATGTCCCCTGAACACAAAAATAAGCTTTATACAGAATGGTTTGTGTGTGTGAGAGAGAAAGAACAAAATAAAATAAAAACGGAAAATCGTACGATATCGAAACTTGGGTCTCCTCTTGGTACCTGAAATATTTGTAAATCCACCAATTTTAAACAAAGTTATAAGAGCTGTTTTTGAGAAAATCACAAAAAATGTTACTTAATGTCACTTAAAAAACAATTAAATTATGCAAAACTTTAAAAAAAATCATTTATATACTGAAAAAATAAAAATACTGCGATAAAAGTTTTAAAAATCCATATTTTAGTTTTTTAAATCAATAAAATTCATAAAAACCTCTACGCGTAATTTTTTAAACTATATTCCTTTTTGATTATTTGCATACGTTTTTTTTAAATTGAGTGAAAAATAAAAATTTCTGTAAGTTTTTAGTCAACGTACTAATAAAAAGACGACGTCAGCATGTTTTGGTTAAAGTTCTGACGTTCTAATATTGTAAGGGTTAAGTCATTAGCTGAAAGGCTGGTTTGAACCTCTAGAGGCTCTACTAAGTAAAACGAGAAGTGGTTTACCACTGCTTTTCTCACTGAGTAGAAAAGTATACTTATCAGCATGCCAAGCGCTATAAAAATTATCTACCTTCTACCCTACAAAAGACACCTTCACTTCATTCACCACAGGGTCTTGCTATATAATGAAATTTATTACTCTCAGAGGAGATAACTGTGACTAATGTCTTTTACACCTCTACCTCTTCTGTTCTTAAATGCTTTAATCATATAATTGGCTGACCATGTTATAAGAAACGACTATATTTTGTAGCCCTGAAACCAACAGATGGAGTGCAAATAATTTAACACTCCACCTGAATGTTATGAGCAAAATAAAAAGGGTATCAAACCAAATATTTTAACGGTACCCGGAAAGGAGAAAATTGAAAATTCTCACATTTCCGGTTTTGTCTACTTCATTAAAATTCAGAGTTTTCTGCATCCTATGATGTATAATTTTTTTGGGGTTTTTGTAGCTTTTATCCCCAAAAAAATAATTCAAAATATGTTGAACCCCCATTGCAAGAGAAAGTCGTGTGAGTGTTTCTCACCAGATTTTTCATTTAGTGTCTAATTAAAATAAGATTATGTTCTCATTTTACTTTGGCAAGAGAAATTGGTTTTAATTTTTTATTCCAGACTTTTTTATTGTCATTTCTGATATAAACAATACGATATATTTGATATTTAATATTTATTGTTTTAATTTTTTGTTGTACCTATATCTGGATTGTTTATTTATTTATTTATCTGCATGCGCCATTTTCGTCATTCATTTAAATTTAATCATTGTAATTCTGGTAGTGGTGCCTTTATCATTCAAACTAATCAACCGATCCCAAACATCAGAGTATTTAAATAAAAATTTAATAAATTTTATAAAAAATTGTAGTAAATAAGCATTTTTAACAATTTATAACAATGCAATTAAATTTTCAGGTGCTGTCCTGAGTGTGAATCAACATAATGGTATGATTTCAACAAGGTACACTTGTTTCAAATGTGGAAAGTCATACAAATGTCAACGAATTAGAAATTATCACATGAGACATGAATGTGGCACCGAGCCGAAATTTCATTGTCCTCATTGTGATTACAGAACAAATAGAACTTGCAATTTGAAAGTCCATCTATTCCATAGACATTCTAATATGAAACCTTAATTGTTTTTTTTTTGTAAGCTATTTTATTTGTTTTGAATTTAATTAATAGGGAGTTTTTGCACGATTTATTTTGTTTATTCTACAGTACAATCTCATTTATCCGGACTAAATGGGACCAAAGGAAATCCGGAAAATCTAAAATCCGGGTAATATAGGTAATAAGAAAAACAAATCCTTAAATAAACTGACTTACCATTTATTAAGATAAAAAATTATGTTTTGTCCCGAAATTACTACATAGAATTGTTTAAAAGACATTAAAAAATTTAAAAATAACTATTCACGTCATATATTAACCAAGAATTAGTCCACTGTCTTCTATTTCAAACACGTGTGGCGTTTCAATGAAGCGCGGACACGCAAACGCTTTATCATTAATAGTTCAGCTGGTGAACTTTCTAGTAAAGCTTTCTTAAACTCAACAAAAAACATTTTATTACCAAAGTTTATGGTAGAATTTATGCAGGAACTGCATTATCAAACAAAATTTGCTTACTCTAAATGAACATTAAATTTGTTAAAAATGTGTACAAGTCTGACCCGGATTATCCGGAGATCCGAATCAACGAGGGCCGGATAAACGAGATTTTACTGTTTTTATCTTGGGAACCGATGTTAACAAATTCTCTACTCGACTGTATTCGTAAATTGCGATTGCAGAAAATGGGTTTTGCAACTCATCCCAACCGCGAAAACTAATTTTCATATAAATTAAAATCGTATTTAATTATTATACAATTTGCAACCAAGATCAATAAATATAAATTTTATAAATTTCGGAATTTTTTTATGTGCCATAATATTTTTGCTTGTATTTTTGAATGTAATTTAATTCGGTTCATTACACAATTATATTTGTATTAAATACATGATTATTTAATTTTAGTGAATGTAATAATTATATAATGTTTATTTTAATCTGAAAAACTTGTATCGATGTAGATTTTTCGAAAAGGAAATTAATAACGAATTATTTATTAAAATTTAAAAGAAAATTTAAATCTCGTTCATAACTTAAGTGATCTCTTGATTCCGGATAAATTAAGTCTATGTCATCTGAATTGGCGATGTTTGAATTACCAGATCGATGAGGTTGAATGATAAATTTTTTAAGCATTTGATCGGCAGCCTGTATAAAAATGTATTTCATGATGTAGCCTACATCATGCCTACACTCTTTCTTTACAACAATGGTCATCAACGAAATTTAATCAAGGTCCGTTTAAAATTTTGATGAAATTTAAATTTCATTAAAAAATCCAGCACTGTAAAAAATTTATATATGATAATCATGCTAAATCTTATTACTAATTGTTGTTTTTTAAAATGTTTGAACAATAAAATGTAACAACAATTACAAACTACTGTAGGCCCTTGTACAAAAGTTGTTTTTTTTTTGTATTTGTAATGCGTTGCTATCACGAGTTGATTTCAGCCTCATCGCAGCTGTACACTTGACTAGCGAGCATTAAGTATCTTCAGAGAAACTTGGGTAATGTCATGCTAACATCACCAGTTGCTCTCTGTTTATACACAGCCTAAACGTAAAAAAAATTCACATCACAATCGAAAATAATAACTGCATTATTTTGAAAAAATAATTCTCTAGAGCTCGCGCGATCTGACTGTTGGCGACCTATGCCATTTAATGATTCACTATTTGTGTCTGGTTGTAAGATATAAATGGTAGTTTTCTTCTTTCAACTGTAGCTCATATGATTTATTATATTTAAGCCCCTTTTACACGGTCAGTTCAGTTCTTATATCAGTTTCCATTTCAGTTCAGTTAACAAAAATACGCTTTTACTCGTATCAGTTCCAGCCTGCCAGAGCCAGCTCAATGAGTTCCAGTTTAAGCTTTCAGTTTTTATGTTTACATAGTTTTAACTGACATCTCAATTGAAACGGAAACTGATATTAGAATTGAACCGATCGTGTAAAATGGGGCTTACATCGGTTCCAAAGTTAAATGAGATATAGTATAGAAATGGTAAACGCTGCACTTTAAATAACCATTCTCAACTTTCTCCTCGACGAATCTCCTTTATTGTATTATAATATTACATCTTAAATCTCCTGTTTGAACTATACATAAATTTTTATGTATTAATATGATTGTTTATTGAAAAATTCTTAAAGCAAATCATGATTTTAAACCTAAAAGCTGTAAAGATTCTTGGTTAGTCAACGACATCAACGTTTTCGTATTTTTAAACTAAATTTTATAGAAATCCTTGACGAGTTAAAATATTATAGTCAATATGATTACTCTGTTTTTATGCTGATCAATAATTAATCCTAAAGCGGACAAAATTAAAATGTCTTCTATCCTAAATCTGTCTCGGAATGAATAGTATTTCTGAAAGTGTAAAACTCAGATAATTTTCAGTTTAATTCACTCTAAAATGTAATGTTTAGAGCGTCTATTTAACATTTTTTTATAATAAAGTGCTTTAACTCCCTGTTAACTGCAATGGGTTAGTAAATTTTTCTATTGGAAACATTTTCAGACTCTTACCAAAATTATTATTTGTAAATGAATTTTCTAAGCTCGGTTACCAAGTCTCTTAGGTGACTTAAGAGTGAAAACATGGTAAGAATATCGCGATGGAAGTATAGCTCATGGTAAATGTTGGTATAGCATCGTGAACATTTAATCTGGTGATCATGTCAATCATAAAGTTAATGTAATTCTACGTTAACTTTAAAAATCTATAAAATGTTATTATTAATTATATGGTAATAGAAATAAACCATTTTATGTAAAGAAAATGTACAATATTTTAGATTTATAAGCAAAATTTTGATTTATTTTTTAATTTCCGGTTACAAGTGTTAAAGATTTCTCGTATTTAATTTACCAGATGGTAAAGTACCATCGATAATAGACATAGATATAATAATAGATATCGACGTAAATGACCTTTACCGTAATCTATACATCCACTGCGATCTGCTCATCTTGTTTTTACCCAAAAATTTCTGATATTCTTTTCAATAGTGATATTATTTGCAACGATAAAAAAATTTCAGTAGATTTATATAATATAACATTCAAGTTAAAGTTAATTTCAGTGATATTGATTAATTAAAACTAAAACAAATAATAGTTTTGTTTTGTATCATAATATTCTGCTATATCCGTCCGTTGTTAATAAAATTGATTCAATTTTTAATTTTTTTCATGAGAAATATTCAGGTTACTTCTATAGAAAAATGTGGCTTTTTATTAAAATTTATCTTGAATTTGTAAATATCAAGAAACAAGTTTAAAAAATGAATATTAAACCGCACAAAATTTACTGTAGCTATCTTTTAGTTTCTAAATATATACGATTTTTTAAAAAAATCCAATCGTAAATAAACAGTAAATCTTCTGATTTGGTGAGAAATGTAGCAGTTCTGATTACTATCATTAGTTATGTATAACAGCAGTTTCCCTGTTTACTTAATTTTTTTGATCTAATGCATAAAATGCATTCCTAAACTTCTTCTTGACCTGCTAAAGTTCAAAAAAATCAAACGTTTTATAAAATGCAGTACAAAAAATATTTTTAAAAATTGTAAAATTTAAAATTGTTTATTAGTAAATCTGTTTACGTAAATAATTTATATTGTATTTACGAAGTGTGTCTTCTGCTGAAAGCGGATTTTTTTTGTACGTATTATAAAATATGTTTACTTAATTTAAAAAAATATTGTTTTTGTAATTTTTTTATATTTGTTAATGTTTTTGTAAATATATAATTATAAAAAGTAATAAATTTATGTTTTATTTTTTTATATGTTTTTGTTTGAATCTTAGAATGTTAAGGGATGGTGTGAAGTAAATTAATGGTACTAGAAATGTATTGTAGTATTTGATATTTTTCAGTGGTCTTCAGTTATTTCATCGTAGTATTCTTAACTAGAGTGTTTGGTAAAAAGAGTATAAGTCAAAAATTGGTCAAAATGAGATAAGTCAACAAGCAGATGTAAAAAAAATCTAGATTTTTTTGGTCTAGTTAGTATAAGTCAACAATAAATACTCGAAGAGATATTCATTTTGGTGTAAATAATACAATTCTGAGCCTTACATTTGTGTTTGGTAAAAACAGTATATGTTGACTTATACTATTAGAGTCACCATTACGAGAATTAGATATTGGTCATAATAGTATAAGTCGTAAGTTATGATAGGTTGTGCTTGTTAACATATATGGTAATCAGCTGTTGCATTGTTTCAATCTGTTCTGTGTGTATGTAAGCGTTTAATATTGTAAAAGTATTTTGAATTCACTGTTTATTAAAAATAAATTACGTAATTGTGCTTTATAGTTCAATAAGTAAAATGTCATTTCGGGAAATAACGCAGTTAATTATGACATTAGCAAACCTGACAAATGAAGGTATGTATTGACATTAATTCAAAGTTAACCTATAAAACATTATTAAACCTTGTTAGGAAATTTGGAAACCTTATAATAACGGGTTTGGTTATTATTGTCTTCTGGAATAATTTGTATGAATAACTGCATACAATATATTTTTATTATTTCTGATGGAAGATCAGGGTTTTTCATACTGCTTGCTTATTTCATAATCATAATCAAGCCCTTTATTTTCGTTTCTTATACCCTCAGTTGTTTATAAACACTCAGTTGTCTTCTTTTATTTTGTTGTTATAAAACTAATAAAGGTTCAAGAAGTTGTAAACATCCGCAATGAACTCTGAAAACAGATTACTTTGTGTTTTTGGTTAATGTATTTTACTGATTTCAGAATATTCTAATAAATTTGCTTTCCAGTCCAATAAATAATTATAAAGAAGCTTATTATTACTATCATTGTGCTATTATCTAACTAAATTATCGTCCTTTTCTGAAAAACAAATAATTTGAAGCCAACAAAATGAATATTATCTAAATAAAGTAGGTAATTGTTTTCCTCCTATTTTAAGAAGGTTTAAGTTCTTGGTCCCAAATATCTGTTCATCATTTTTATTTATCTTAATTTATTTTCAGTTTCTGATGAATCTATGTCTGACAGATCATCTGATCTTAATGATGAACAGATTAAGATGGCTGAAGAAGTAGAACATATTATTATAGAAGAATCCATTGTCAGTACGTCAGAAATTAGGGTTAGTTCTATTGATAGTGAACTGACTGAAGTAGGAAGAATCTTTTCTGAAAGTGATGACATAGATCTTGATGTAAATTATATTCCCTCAAGCGACCAAGATACAAATAGTTCTGAAGATGAGATTCCATTACAATCAAATAAACGAACACCTAAGAAATTAAAAAGAAAATTGTTACCGATTAAAACCGCAGCTGATACTTCTGATGGTAATGAAATTATCAATAACAATCATGCGGAAGTAATTGAATTATCATTAGACTCTAAAATTTCTAAAAATCTGAGAGAAAATCAGACGGAAAACAATTCCAATAATATTTTAAAGAAAAGAAAACGTAGTGCAAAAGGAGAAGGTGTTTTCTGCCGTAAAATTAGGTTAGAAAGAAAATATTGTCGTAACAGTGGCAAAGAATACATTACTAGTAAGGGGAAAGTAGTTGTCGGTCGAGTCTCTAAAGATATTCGTATGTGTAGATCAAAATGCAAGGAAAAATTGGAAAAGCAAGTGGGAAACAAAATGGTCAAAGAATTATTGTTTGACGAGTACTGGTCTATGGGAGAAAGGGACAGACGTGTGGCTTACTTATGTGGTCTAATTGATACCAAATCTCCTGCAACAAGCCGAAAAAGAACTAACGACCCAGAAAAACAGCATAATAGGACTGCAACAAACTCATTTCATTTTTGTATTAATGGGGAACGTACAAAGGTGTGTAGAAAATGCTTTATGGACACTCTGGGCGAAACCAACATGTTTATTACTCAAGTTATTAAAAATAAAGTTCTTTAATTGTCAGGGATACCTGAACGTGATAATAGAGGCCGAAGAACTCCGGCAAATAAAATTAGTGATGCTAGATTACTTGAGCCAGAACAAAGAACTGCAGCCAGAACAACTGTACAATTTTCCTTTGGCAATTTCTGAAGCAAAGAAGAAGGATATACTTCAGTTACTTGAACATATCCCTGATGTGTTTCACCAATTTTATAAAGATTTAAAATCATCAAAGGGAACACCAGACACTTATCCGGATATTGAAGGACACCAAGAAGATGATTAAACTTTTTAATTCACATAAGGTTTATCAGTTAAATTGAACTTTATATTTTATTTATTTTAAATTACAATTATCACTATCTTTTATTTTTATTATTTTACAATATTTTTAAGATTTTTATTTAAGAAAATATTACTATTAAACGTTAATTTTACCTTTAGTAAAAATGTGTATCATTCCATTATTTTATTGTTCTACAAAAATGTACCTACTTTTATTCAGTTTCAATAAATTTGTGAACTTCTAATATGATAGATTTTTTTAAATGTTAGGCGATTTAATGATTTTTTTGTTTTGTTTCTTTAGTTTTAAACGTTAGGCTTGGTTTAGTTTAGTTAACTAGGTCAGAAAGCTGAAAATACATTAGTTATGTTTCACGCACAAAGACATATTTTGTACTTTTGTTAGGCATCTTAATTAAAAAAAAAATGATTAACCAAATTTTATTAAATTTGTATGATAAAATTCATAAAATTATTCAACAGCTGAATTTAGAGCACAGGGTCAAATAGTATAAGTCATGTAAAATTTTTGATCAAAATAGTATAAGTCATACATCTCTGTAAATATTAAAAGTTTTATAACTTCAGTCACACACAACAATTCATTGTTAGATAATCATATTAATAATCATTAAGTTAAATGTAATTGATGTTTTTAAAAAATTAGAATCAATAATGTGTCTCCTGAAAATTATGAATTTTTGACTTATACTCCTTTTACCAAACACTTTAGCTTTAATAAAGGCCTTCAGGTGCAACTTTTTGTTCTTGTTTCAGTTAGTGTAGTTTTTTATGCAGATTCTTGTAATCTACGGTATAATGCAGTCTTTTCATCCCCTCCTCAGAAACTAGGATTAGGAAGTCTCCTTTTCTGGCCTGAAATCATCCCTCCATCTTTTTTCTAGGATTCCAAAAATTTTCTCGTTTTCTGTGTAAAATTTATAGTAATACCTTTTTTTGCATTTTGTTTGTTCACATTTCTTTAAAATTCACTGTTAAACACAGTATCACTAAAATATATTTTAAAAACCATCTATTTTTTTTTAGTTTTGTTTTTTCACCTCCATTTCTAAAGATTCTAAAATTTTTTGGACCGATTGGTTTGTAATATTTTGCGATCTTTAAAATCGGCTTCTCCTCCATCCTTTTCAAAATATGCCGAATCTAATATATAATAACATAATCATATAATAACAAAATAATAATCTAATAAGCTACAAAACTCTCTCCTTTATTGACTGTTGAATCGTAGTTCTTCACATATGTCTTTCACATTACAAAGTCTATTTCTTAATGAATATCCCTTAAATTCTTTAATAAACGTAATCTCTGTATCGGAAATTTTGGAGAAATTCCTGGAATTGCAACATGAATTTTCAGTATCACAAAGGAGGATTAGAACAACCATAATACGATAGACTTTGTGTTGTATCTCGGTCGATGCCATTCTTCTGAGAGTTCACTTTATGGTGCCACACACAAACCGAAATATGCTTAGATTCATATCAGTCGTGGTCTTTCCGAATTGAAAATTCACATTAAAGGACACCGTTTTGACACCAGAAGACATTCAAATAAAGCATGAGATGCTTGACAAGGTGCCTTCAAGAAAATTATTTTCTTGACACGTTATTGCGCCTGGAAAAAATAGATTCGTTATATCGATTTTCAGGAAGACAATACTTTAAAGGTAATGTGACCCATTAGTAGTCTAGGTAAGAAAAAACATTTATTAGAATTAGCCTGGAAACTTACTGATTGCATCTCTTATAAATGTTCATGAAATATGTTTGTTCCAAAAGAAGGAATTCAGATAATTCCTAAAAAGAAGGAAATCTTTAACTATGTTTGTATATTTCTCAAAACTTTACTTTTATTATCACTTAGCACCTTCATCAATTTCAAATTTTTGTAAAAAATTAATTTTTAAATTATTTTTGTAAATAGATTATGAAAATATATATATAATTACCTTCGATTTTCTCGGCTTCCTCAGCCATAAGGAACTTAATCTTCGGTTTTGGCCGGATTGTGGTTACTTTGCTACAAGAACTGAACCAACAGTTACTGTTACTGTATAAAAAAACATTTTTAGATTACGTTTATGGTGTTGAACATCTAATATGCTTTTCACGGTTGATGAGCTCTGCTGTTCCACACGTTTAGACCAAGCAGAACGTTTGTCAGCGTTGCCAGATTGTACCTGACTAATATTACGCGCGCATGCGTATAAGAGCCGCAATAGTTCACTCTTGTCTTGCATCTCGCACTGAACACATCGATTATAGAGCGCGTTAACATGCAATACTTTATAATATAATCAGCTGATTGTATGTTTATAGGTAATAATTGATATTAAAAGACCAAATAAATTTTTTTTTGATTCCTAATATGTGTACGTTGCAATCTGTTCAATTGAGAACAATAAGCAATCCCATGACCCAATCAAAATCCCATGGGTTCGAATCCCATTCAGGCACAGTATAGTTTCATACGTTACAAAACATCATTTCATCCATCACCGTCTGCATTAGCAGTAATTGCAGAATAGTCGGACGTTAAACAAAAAAAAAAGATGTGTATGACGTGCAAATGAGGTGTAGTCTTGTACTGGCCCAGGTCGACCACTCCTGAGAGAGTATGGTTAATTGAACCCCAACCATCAAAGTACACCGCAATACTGTCTAGTATTCACATCCGTATAATATAAAAGTAACTACCTTTACTAGGTTTGAACTAGGAACCTTCGTCTCCAAAAATCAGCTGTTAAACAGCTGATTTTGGCGACGACTTTACTTCTAGACCAACCCGGTGGGTTAACCAAAAAAAATGGCTGACAAAATATTTAGCAGAGCTACAAGAGCAAGTATTGGCAACGTTGCTGGCAAGTGATTGGCTAGCTTTAAAGCGGGTAGGGGGCAATGCATATATTTAGAGCTCATCAGCCGTGAAAAATAGTATAGTAATGATTTGCAGAATATTGGACCAAGAACTCCAAATTGAAAGGAGCTTTCAAAGCGCTACTTGTTCAACTTAATCAATCATATAAGTACTGAATATGATATGGAATTAAAAAAGAAGTTTTGAATTTTTCTCTTTAGCTGTGTAAGAGTTTTCACCGCTTATTTTTTCTACGCACTGCATTTTGTTTGTTCACATTATTTTGTTTCAAATGCACTGTTAAACTGAGTATCACTAAAATATATTTTAAAAACCAACTATTTTTTTTTGCGGTGGAGCCTCATAAATTTTCTTAATTTCCAATTTATATTGCAGATAGCACATTTTAAAATTAAATACCGTGTATCAGAACCACGAACTTAGAGATTTATTAGGATTTTCGGAATCCTAATAATAATTGAAATTGTAAATTTTTTTCTCGTGTAGGGGCAATTTTAGACCACGTGAGGTGACTTTAGACGTTTCTGGATGCTCGATTTGGAGCCCACATTCTCAGCATTCGTTCACTGTAGGTTTTTCTCCTTTCTTCTATTCACTCGGTGTTCTGGTTTTTCTTTCCGTGGAAGTCCTTAAAGTCCGTAATTAGTTGTCTGAATTTGGTTCGATTCATTAAGTAAGTTAATTAAAATGTGTTTTGTTTATTTTCTGTCAACTTAAGTCTATGTTAATCATGAATTACGTTCATATTTTGGAGCTTGAGTTTTCTTTTTTATCATCCTTTCTTCATTGATTCCGAAAATGCTTTATTTCTTTCATCGCTCCACTTCGGTATGTATTTTTTTTATTTTATCCAGAAGACGCTTATGTTATTCAGTCGTTTTCTGAATTTGTTTTATACATCTTCATCTATCTTTTAGTGTCATTAGGTCTTCTTTTGTTGCTTTTAACCATCTTGTATTATTTCAGCATTTCAAAAATTAATTTTGTAAGTTTTTCTTGGTTCATTCGTACTCAATGTCTGTAGAATCGTATTCTTCTCTTTCTTAGTTTATCTGATATGTTTTAGATTTATTTGTAAATCTCTTTATTTGAGGTATTTCTGTACCCACAATTTTCAATCTTTTATTTATAGTTTCAATTATTATACTCATCATAGTTCTTGCTATTATTCGTTCTATATTTTCCAACTCTTCTCTTACACCTTTTGTTTTATATTTCAGTGTTTGTATCACATACAAACAGTACTTCTGGTCACACTTATGTTCTATGGTGCCAGATTTTTTTGTATTCCATGAAAGATTTTTATTTTTGTAAGTACTCTGCATTAATTTATATGCTGTCATTATTTTCTCTACTCGATAATGTTTAATGTTTATTGTTCATTTTGGTCTTCTATTACGGATTATCGTAAATATTTTCTTGTATATTTTTTAAAATTCCTTCAGAGGACTCCACCCCTATTGGCTTTTGAATTGACGTATAGAGTTGTTAGTTAAATATATTTAAGTTTGCTAATTACCATTATTACTTTAACTTCATCATTTTTTACGTTTTTATTCAACAAGATAATTTGGATTTCAGGTTTTGATTACTTCCAGTTATCAGAAGGGACAGATCTTCGATACCCTTGTTTAAAATGCAACAAGACATACAGATGGAAATGCAATAGAGATGATCATATGAAGAATGAATGCGGAGTCGAACCAAAATTTCCATGCCCGAAATGTCCTTACAGAGCCAAACGAAAAAGAGATGTGAAAACACATTATGCTATACGACATGCTATTCGAGATTACCTATCAAATTAATTTTGGAATTCATAATAATCTAAATGTTTCTATCTATGTTCGAATAAATGTTAAATTTAGAATTTTATATTTTTGTTGTTTTTCGTTTTATCTAATTGTAAATTCTGTAAAATTTATTTATTAAAACAATAAATTGCTTGCCTCTCATCATGCGGTCTAGGGTTCGAATCCCACTCAGGCACGCATTTTCATACGTCACAAAAACATTTCATCATTCACAGTTGCAACCCAACGTCGTCGCTAATGAACACAGTAGTTGATGCGACGTTAAATAAACAAAGAAAAAAAATCACTACGCTTATAACTAACTACTGGTAAATTACAACTTTATTTAACTTTATAGACTAAATTGATTTTTAAATTTTAAACTTAAGACTTAAACTAAATTTAACTAAAAATAAAAGTTGACATTTTACAATTCATTAATAAGTATTCCTGTACTTGGTACTTGATAATCAATGCACACGATTTCCCACACGATTGAGTCTGTATCCAGTGGTTATCAACTAAATTTTTTCTAGGTCCGTTTAAATTTTTTATGAGACTGCCACAGTCCGGTCAACCTTTAACTTAGGTCTTCCTTGCCGACTGTAAAAAATTAGATATAGAAATCATGCTAAATCTTATTTATGGCAATTTTTAAAAATTGTCATTATAATTTGTCGATGTTCGTCCGTTCGTAACATCTAGATATCAGAAACTACCAAAGATAGCAACAAACGAGTTTCGGATTCGTAATCTACACAAAAAGTTAGTAGGCCTGAATTGGGTTTGAAGTTCCGTTTTTGACAGGAAACGGTCTAAAACCGGAAGTCAAGAAATCAAAGTCGGAATTTGGACACAAAAATAGAGTCATTCGATTCCTTTTAAATAGTAGATACAGATATCACTAATGGTTTTTGCCATAAATCAAAGGTAAGCTTTTGATTAAAATTACCACCAACCATGAGACTCTTGAATGTGATTTTTTTATTTTATACTTATTATTGATTTTGAAAATGATTGGGCTATAAAATGTAACAACAATTTCAAACTACTGTATGGACCCGTGTACAAAAGTTGTTTTTTGTATTTTGTAGCGCGGCACTATCTTGAGTTGCTTTCAGCCCGTTCGCGACCGTAAACTTATCCAGCGAGCATCAATTCTCTTCAGAGAAATTTGGGTATATGTCGTATTGACATCACCAATTGCTCTCAGCATGCACATAACCTAAACGTAAAAATTTACATCACACACAAAAATAAGATCTACTTACAAATTATTCTCTAGAGCTCGGGAACAAAAAAAAAATAAAAAATTTGTTATGCTCTATTTTCAAAATTAATTTTATACGAATCGTTACTTTTAACGTTTATTTCAAAATAAAACAAAAAAAACCAATTCTATATTCAAAACTAAAGAAAATGTATACAAAAACACAACATTTTAAACCAAGAAATAACCAAATTTAGCTCTAGGACAGCGTGGTTTCAACAGTGAAACACGAGCAGAATATGTAACTATAAGTATTATATTATACGAAAAAATTTACTTTATACATTACTAAACTATTGTAAAAAACAGCAACGCTGTCTGTAGATGAAATTAAAACTAAAACGACAAAATTGCAATGTTATGAAGCAAATCCGATTTTGCGACGCGACCGGTTCAGGAAGCGGTAACATCGTCTCAAAATCGACGATTGCCAGCTCTAGGGAAATAGGTATGTAACGAGTTCTAATGTTTTCAGAAAAAATGTTAAAAAAATATTGCTAGGTAAAATAAGTATGGGTTGAATTGTAGCCAATCAGAGAGAACTGTATTGTTGACGTTACCTCTACATTAAAAGGGGGTTCGGAAAGCCCTATCTCCGCCATGTTAATGTTTGTTCCTTTTTCTCAGGAATGGATAGAGATAATCAGTTCAAATTTCGAACACAGTTTATTCATTATGTTTTACAACTTTTAACACCGGGATTTGATGATATAACATTTTAAAAAACATTTAAAAAATAATTTGTAAAGTACCTTTTGGTACTTTTTTGAGAAGACAGAAAATGAGTTACAGTGTAAAAATTACAAATCCCTTGTGTGAAACTATGTAAGAAGAATTGAAAAAGGTGTGTTGTAAATTTTAAGCTAATATCTCCAACCGTTCCTGTGAAAAGGAACATTTACGTCAAAAATACAACTTTTGAGAAAAACGCATTTGAAAATATATAATTAGTAAAACAGTAGAAAATTAACAATACCATTATACTCATTATACTCGTCATGAAATGCCTTACAGCTGTTAATTAAAAAAATAATTAGAAAATAACTAGCTAACAGAATTTAATGTTATTTATGTCAAATTAAACACGAAATACAGGAGAAAAATATGGCGGCAAAATTAAAATTTTGAATTTTTTGACAAAAGTTGCTTTCCAAACCCCCTTATGGGTTTTGACCCACCTCCATCAGCTGTTTAACAGCTAATTTTCGGAGACGAAGGTTCCTGGTTCAAATCCTAGTAAAGGTAGTTACTTTTATACGGATGTGAATACTAGACAGTGGTTACCGGTGTACTTTTATGGTTGGGGTTTAATTAACCATACTCTCTCAGGAATGGTCGGCCTGGGTCTGCACAAGACTATACCTCATTTACACGTCATACACATCATCCTCATCTCATTGGGTCATGGGACTGCATACTGTTCTAAATTGAACAGATTGCAACGTACACAAATTAGGAATAAAAAAAATGGGTTTTATTATAGACATTTTAATTTAGTTTTCTAGTCACCTGTGGATTTGTCCACCGATACGAAATACCGTGTTGTCGGGTGTCTGGTTCCTGAGACTTCGCTCTATTTATTAAAACATACTTTTTTTGTTATTAATTTTAAATATTTTATTTTCAGGCTTTGGAGAGACTGTTGCAAATGAAACGAACATATTCAATTGTCCGAAATGTTACAAGACGTATAAATATAAATCGAACCGAGATTACCATGTCAGAAATGAGTGTGGAATTGAACCCAAGTTCCAATGCACTAGGTGCGAGTATCGCTGTAAACGGAAAACTGTGTTAAGGAATCATATTTTCTTTAAACATGGAAAGGAATTGAATATTAAAAATTTTCCTTTTCTTTATGATTTATAAATGACCGGTACTATAAGCGCGTCAGCTCGTGATCCGTGTGAGGAATTTCTGTTACGGCATGCAGTGAGAGATTATACTATTCATAAAATAAACATTTATCATAATGTTCTTGTCATTATAAACTAACCTTTTGTTTTATTATTTCAATTTATTCTACAATATAGTAACTCTTTTACTTTTCTTTCATTGTATTTATTAATATTTAGTAATTATTTATAGTTTGAGTCAGGCAGTCCTCAGGAATTAAAATATGCACGTAGCATAGAAAATAAGGAAATTAAAAAATATATATTTCATAACATTAATTTATAGGCCTAAATAATTAGTAGCAAATTATGATTATGATTTTTTTTACCTCAGTCAACTGGTTAAGCCAATTCCGAGTCCTTTACGCGATTTTTCATCACAGTTTTTTATAACTGATGCAATAATTTGTCGCACTTCCGAATGAATTACCGCTTTATTTTTCCGGGAAGACATATTAAAATAAAACAAAAGATATGAAAAATACACGTTGAAATTTACCTAACACAAAACACACAAAACAAATAACTTGTGGCACGTTAACGCCCTTTAATTTCAAAATAAAAATCACTTTAGTGATCAAAAATCATGAATAATGAAACACATCCGAGACGCATTAGCACAAATGTACAACTGTATGTTGTGACACGTGTATCCGTTGTGAAAAGCAATAATACGTAGGCCTATAATAAATAAATACATAGACATAATAATAATATTTACATGATGACTAAATGTTTTTGTACTGCACGATAAGACAAATATATTACTCACATTCTATTATGCCACCCGCCCCACTTCCCCAGGCGACAGAGATCATGAGCTGGCGCGCATATAGTATGTTGTTCGGTTTTTTATGAGACGTTTACTCTCAGCAGAATTTCTGGGTACCAAACATTTTTTATTAAATATATGTTTAAACCTATACATTGTTAATTAACTATTTGTAACCAAAAATATAAAACAAATGAGTATTTTTGTTAATAAATGTGAATTTTCTAGTTTTTATTTCTTACCTGTTTTAAATTTTTAAAGACTTTTTCAAAAAATTTGCTTCATTTTTTCCATTAATTTATTATGTGCAATCGAGTTTGACACTTTTAAAGGGAGTCGGAAAGGTCTATCCGTTCTAGTATGTTAAATTTACTATCTTCATGTTCTTTTTTCTCAAAACCTATTAAAGATACGGCTTTCAAATTTTTACCACATATTTTTTTAAATTAATTTTGTGCACATTTATAAATAAGCAATATATTTCATTGCTTGTAACCTCCAAAAAAAAAATTAAATTATTTTTCACATTTTTTTAATGAAAAAATTTATATCTGACAAATATGGTACAATACAGCAGACTGTATTTTTTCATTATTTTATCTAAGTTCAAAGAACATGTAAAAATTTTAAACTGTATCTTGAATCGTTTCTGAGAAAAAGAAACTTGAATCTTGAAACTGTGATTTTACAAAAATCATGTCAATAACAAACTGACCTATCGGGTCGTCGCCGTGAGTCAGCTATTTAACAGCTGATTTTCAGAGACAAAGGTTCCTGGTTCAAATCCTAGTAAAGGTAGTTACTTTTATACAGATTTAAATTCTAGACAGTGGTTACCGGTGTACTTTGATGGTTGGGGTTCAATTAACCATACTCTCTCAGGAATGTTCGGCCTGAGCTGTACAAGGCTACACCTCATTTTCACTTCATACATATCATCCTCATCTCATTGGGTCATGGGGTTGCTTATTGTTCTGAATTGAACAGATTCCAACGTACACGCATTAGAGATAAAAAACAAACTACGTGATGATAAACAAATACCATGTGATTTTATACCAAATACTACATAAATAAAAATCGCCTACTATAACAAAAATCTCCCTACAAAAATAATTATTTTCAGAACTTCAAAAAGTCTATAATTTCAAATTTGGAAGACAAAGATTGTATCTTTCGGTCGTGCAGACTTGTATAAAAACATTAAATAAAATAATTTCTGTTTATCAGATTCTTAAAATTTTTATACCATTTTATAAAACTTCGTGGTATAACAATATTTTTTTCCCGACTCTCTTTCATAAAAACTAAACTATCTGGCCGATTGAATACATAAATAAATCGTACTTTATATTAGTTTATTCTGCGTTTAGCATCGGTAAATTAAAAAAAAAACAATCAGTGTAAATACTATGAGTAAATCGTTTGAAAATAATAGATAGAAAGGAGGTACCATACAAAGTAAGTTTTAACCATAAATTTTCCAAAAATTCCAATAATATGTAAAAAAAACTTAATAAATAAATATAAAAACACCATACAAATACAATTAAGAAACAATAAAATGGAAACAAAAATTTATGTGATATACAGTAGTAAGAAATTATTAACAGTAAGAAGATACAAAACAAAATTAAGACCAGCCGGCCGCATTGGCGTAGTTGGTAACGTGCTCGCCTCTCATCATGCGGTCCTGGGTTTGAATCCCACTCAGGCACGACATATTTTCATACGTTACAAAAAATAATTTCATCCTCATTACGCACAGTTACACTTCAACGTCGTCGGTAATGACCTTGCAGTTGATGTGACATTAAATAAATAAATAAAAAAAATTAAGACCTAGCAGAAATTAAAACATCAACGACAAAAGTAAGTTTACATGCAATAGAATTAGGATCTTAACAATAATGAAAAATAACACAACTGAAATGTTTAATGCCAGTTGATTATTGTAGTAAAGTAAATAAAGTATTTTAATTAATGTTTTAATTTTCTTTTATTTATTATGGATATTTCTACTGGTTATTGTTTATTTATCTATTTTACCTTACTTTGTCTTTCTGGAAATTCTAAAAAAATTATAAACAGCTCGGAATTTTGGTTGGGCAGGCAGTATTGTACGACGAGGTACTATAAATTGCGTGTCGGCCGTTGAACAGATTTTTTTTTTTTTTTTTATTGAGTGATGATGCCTACATAAGCCTTGGGCTTGTGCGTAGGTAATGATATGTGGTAATTTACAGATGAAAAAAATGCCAGACCTGACCGGGAATCGAACCCGGGACCCCGGCATAGTAGCCAGTTCCGCTGACCACTACCGATTGAACTGATCAATCGGTTTTGTTAAAAATGAAGTGAGTGGGATAAAATCGGTTGTGTGTGCCAACATGCGTGTTGAGCAGTTGATGCGTAGCGCATAAATAGTATAGCCTAAAATAGTTTATGCATGTGTTATATTTTTGTATCCGTAATGTGTGTACATTGCAATCTGTTCAGTTCATAACAATAAGCAACCTCATGATCCAATGAGATGAGGATGATATGTATGAAGTGTAAATGGGGTGAAGTCTTGTACAGACTCAGGCCGACCATTCCTGAGAGAGTATGATTAACGTAGTAAAGATGTTTTGATAATGAAAAACTATTTTGGTAAGGATTTGATAACGTTAATAATACTTAATTTCCAAAAAAAGAAGAATACAATATTGTAATCTGAACATTTTATATTATTTTTTACACACATCCATTCCTAAAGTGGCAATAATTTCAATAAGAGGCGGTGGAAATCGACATGTCCAACTATAGTTAAAAAAAACCATGTCCCACGATATTAACAAAAAACATTATTTCACTAATTTTTTATTTAAGATTGTCACAAAAAATATGGTAAGTGAGCTCACTGTTAACTTTGTGTTTTATCTAGCATCACTTCTGATGTGTTTTAATGTCCCTTCTGATATTAATTATCCCTCTCTAGATTTCATTCTTAAATTTAATTTCATTCGATTCAGTTATATGTTTAGTTAGAAGGTTATAAAATTTGGGGGGCCAAGTGAGAGAGAAGTGTCGCTCATACGGGGCCCACTTCTCGCTTTGTCTGTAAGAATTATGTGTTTATTCCTTGTGTCGTACTTATAGGATCTATTTTGGATGTTTGATTTACTCTTATGTAACTTTCTTATGTACAGTAAGAAGTCGATTATCCGAACGTCTATCAACCGGACGACCGGTTATCCGGATGCCCTTCAGGAAAAATTTGTAAAATACTGTACGTATGTACATGTATGAATGTACTAATTTATTTATGAATTTCGTAGACATACAAATTTAAAATACCGTTATCGTATTAAAACGTCATATGTGATAATTTATAAATGCTTTGTTTAATACGCAGAAAATGGAATGAAATGGCTGGAACAGCAACCAGAATGTGACGCCGCTACAGTTTTAATTTTAAAACTACTTCGAGATTTGGCTGCTAGCAAGAGAGTTGCTTCCCTTAAACAAAGGAATATTTCAGATTTTTTAAAAAAATAATTTTGTGTAACACATTTATACTGTAAATAATTATAATTTTTAGTGTTTTTAACTTATAGTAGTACTACATGTTCATTTATTTGTAAAGTACGATATAGTGATATGTATGAGTACATAACATTTATGTGTTTATTAAAAATTAAGTTACAAGTACAATAGTGGCGTGTACGTATTATAGCACAGTTTTCAGTTCTAGCTTCTATAACGTAAAATAAGTTCGGAAAATCTGTTATCCGGACAAATCAATTTACCGGACGATCAAATCCCCAATTGGTCCGGATAATCGACTTCACACTGTATGTTCCTTACAAACAGTTGCCTGACGATGACCTCAACTGAATTGTAAATTTATTTTTAATGAAGTGTTGTTTTAAAATGAATATACATTAAAAAAACTTGACATTTCTTTTTATAATGGCATTTGATTTGTAATGTTATTTAGAGGTTAAATATAGCGATTATTTTTTAGTTTTTATATTTATGTTGCCAAATTGTAGTGATGAAGATTTTATTTTTATTTTTTACAAGTATTTATGTTTCTTTTCCAGTTTCCGGATTACTAAGGCAATATACAAGCCGTTTATTTAGGGCAAATGAGTTGCAGTATCCTTGTTTTAATTGCGGAAGAACTTATCGTCATAAAAAGAATCGTAACACACACATGAAATATGAATGTGGCAGAGATCCAAATATTTTGTGCCCTTACTGTTCGTATCGATGCAGACGTAAAGGAGATCTCAAGTCGCATATAGCTAATCGACATAGAATTGTTAAACTGTGATGGTTTTTCTGTTCATATTTTATGTTTAATAAAATTACAGTGCGTTAGAAAGTATTGTGTAAATTTTAGAGTTTTTTTGTGAACTATTCGTTCGATTTACGTCATCGTCTTATTATTTTTAAAATCAATTCAGAGCAAATTTATTAACAGCGACTCAATTTATTGTAAATCATTAGATACTTTTGTTTTTATCTACGTATTAAAAAAGAGGTTAAACATGGGTTATTAAGCTTGAAATATCGTTAATATCAAATGGTTTAATAATCGAGGTAAACCATATCAAATTATCAAACCATGATACAAAATTGAAATACTACTCCAAAGTGTATGAGATTGTAAAAACACATCTTATTTGAAACTCACGAATAACGAAATAATCTCTCCATTCAGAAAACACTTCACCACATCAGAAAACACATTTTTGAAAACTCCCAACCTCACTTGGAGCTTCGAAGGCATCAAGTTCTTACACAATTAAGCATTGGACACTCCACACTTACACACAAACACTTACTGAAGAAGAAGGAAGAACCGCAATATTGTACACATTGCAACACGCCACTTACAATCAAACACATCATCACAAACTGCCTAACTACACAATCCACACGAACACTATTCAAAATTAACAACATTTTAACACTTAATTTAGTAGACAAAGTAGCAGTTAAAAAACAAATAAATTTTTTTAAATTTCACAAAATTTCAGATATGATATAATTGTAAAATCGCATATTTAATTTTACGTTGTGTCATTCTAGTTTTTATTTTTTATTTTTCTATTGTCTAAATTTTAATTAAACCAAACTAATTTTTCATTATATTTTTATATTTGACCTAATTGTGTTTATGTCATCTTTGAAAATTTTATACTACATGTATTTATATTTTATAGTCGCTAATGACCTCTTAGTCGATGCAACCTTAAATAAATAAATAAATCTCTCCATTACAGGCAAAAAATAGTTGTGTTTCTTATCACATGGTCAGCCAATTATATGACTGATGTATTTAAGATCAGAAGAGGTAGAGATATAAAAGACACCAGTCACAGTTATCTTCTCTGAGAGTAAATAATTTCATTACATAACCAGACCCTGTGGTGAATGAAGTGATGGTGTTATTTGTAGGGTGGATGCAAGTGGATACTTTTCAGAGGGTCGGGCAGGCTGATAAGCATAACCTATTTGTCCACTCAGTGAGGAAGGGAAAGGTAAACCACCTCATTTTATGTTTTACTTAGCCTTTAGAGGTTCAAATCAGCTTTTCGGCTGATCACCTAAACAGCAACAACGAAATAATACGTATTCCTTTTTTAAACCTAGCTCAAATAGGAATCTCTACCTTTAACAGTTTTTAATATTTTTATCCTAAATATATGTTGGTAAAATGATCTGTTTAGTATATCATCACATTTCTTTGCACTTTATGTAGGAATTTTTCAAAATTATGATTTAAATCGTGATTTTGTGTTATACAATTTCAACAAATTTTTTGAATATGGGTGTTCAGTATTACAATAGTTTCAAATACCGCGCGCCGTCGAACTCTCCAGAATAAATCCTTCCCGCGCGAGTACATCCGTTTTATTGATTCTACATCGATTGCTTCATCAATTAGTTCCACGCATGTGTGATCCCTGATCACGTGACGCGCTCTCCGCCAATAGCAAAATTCGATTAATTTCCCGAGCTCGCTTCGCCATTGTTCCTTCTTCCTAAAATCTCTTCCACTTCCAGTAAAACCAGCATACGGTACGGTTGTGTTACGCGGACGCTCGCAGCCCCGAGAGCTGGCTTCACTTGCATTCAACGTGTTGGACCTTCCAACCTCATGTCGCCGTCAATATATTAATTACGGCCCCAAGCAACTATGCTTTTAATGGTGAACGCGCTTACATTTGTTTAACAAACTATTCATGTTATTCATTCGATTAATTACCGGACATTGTGTAATCTGTGCAATCCTGCGTTTCGAACTTGTAAACCACTATCCCAAGTGCAGTTATCCGAGTGTTAACAGTGCTTTATGTGTATGTTTAACGTGCCTTTGTCTATTGTGTGAAATCTGTACAGATCTAGTCGAACATTCAGTGTTTTCTACAACGGCATCCACGAATCGAAGCATCCTGGGAAATCTGCGCACTCAAAACCGATTAAGTACTGTTAAACTACTTGATAATCGCAGTGTTATTTACCCGTATGTGTTCCTTTCTATCCGCCAAACTTTCCTATTCCTTAACGAGCAAAGCGTTACGCCTAATGTGCGCGTCGAAGTCACATCGCGTCTTTTGTATCCGGGTGGTAATAGATCCCACCATTTTAACGAACCAAGCAGATGTAGGAGTCATTAAACCATTTGACTACCGCATCGCACAATGGGTATCATTCTTATTTCTGTATTGCTTTTCTGACGCACTGTACTTTTATAAATAATTTATGTGTAATTTAAATCAAAACTTTTATACAGTTATTTTTTCTAGTAAAAAATTAAATTGTAGAATTTTTAGTTAATATTATGTTTTATTTAATTTATTTTTGATTTAATTATAAAATATGAAATGTTTATATAAGAGTTAATATGATGCACTTTTTAATTTTAGAAAATAGAAAACCATGAAGATTGTTGTTGTTACTTGTACAAATCGAACTGGCACTGATCTTTTTACACGAGTCGTGCTGGATCAAAATAAACTATGTAGAATTTATTTTAACTGTCCAAATAAATTGTGAAAAATATGTTATTCCCAACTGATAAAGTTTTTTTGAATGAAGTTTGAAAATAAATTTATAAATTTTAATTTTATAGTTTATTCTATTTTTATCTTTGGAACTGTTGTAAACAAACGTTTTGATCTGCTTTTGGTATTGGAAGAATAATCACAAACAAGATGGAAGTGAAACAAGTATGGGAGAATTATATCCAACAACTTTTCTATGACCAAAGGCCAAGTGCTCCAATAGTTGAGGGGGATGATGGCCCAGCGATTTTGGAAGACGAAGTATGCGCAGCCGTGAAAAATGCAAAAGAACAGAAAGCTGTAGGACCTGATGGAATACCAACCGAAATAATAAAGCTCTTCCAAGGGGAAAATTTGAAATGGCTTACTGCTTTATTTAATAGAATATATAATAGCGGAAATATGCCGCAGGAATGGTTAAATTCGGAATTTATAACTCTTCCCAAAAAACCCGGAGCAAGGAAATGTACAGATTTTCGAACTATTAGTCTTATGAGCCATCTCCTTAAAATATTCCTTAAAGTGATTCATGGCAGAATATACAAAAAGTGTGAAGACCAAATATCCGATTCTCAGTTTGGATTCCAACGAGCCGTAGGAACGAGAGAGGCCCTTTTCTCTATACAGGTACTGTTCCAGCGTTGCCGTGATGTAAATTGTGACGTTTTTGTCTGTTTTGTCGACTATCAAAAGGCGTTTGATAGGGTGCAACACGATAAGATGGTTGAAGTGCCCAGGAGGACTGGAATAGATGCAAAAGATCTTAGAATTATTATAAACCTGTATTGGAACCAGATCTCTTCAGTCAGAGTGGAAGATGAGAGTACAAATAGCGTGAGGATTTTGAGAGGCGTTCGTCAGGGGTGTATACTGTCGCCGGTAATTTTCAACGTTTACTCAGAATACATATTCCGAGAGGCAGTGCAGGGCATTGAAGAGGGAATTACGCTAAACGGGGAGAAGATCAATAATATTCGATACGCCGATGACACTGCTATTTTCTCGGATAGTATAACCAGTTTGCAAAGGTTAATGAATAGGGTAACAGAACATAGCAGAAAGTATGGTTTAGACATTAACATAAGCAAAACGAAATTTATGATTATTAGCAAGCATACGAATATAAGAGGGAATATTAAAATAGACGGTGTACCCCTGGAAAGAATTAAGCAGTATACTTACCTAGGCAGCAATGTAAACGAGGATTGGGATCACTCGCAAGAAATTAAGATACGCATAGAAAAAGCCAGAGTGGCCTTCAACAATATGCGAAAAATTTTCAAAACTCACGACCTTACACTTGCTATCAAAATGCGTCTCCTTCGATGTTATGTGTTCTCTGTACTGTTCTACGGCGTGGAAGCTTGGACGCTCACTAAGGCCTCAGCCAGGAGGCTTGAAGCCTTTGAAATGTGGCTTTATCGAAGAATGTTACGCGTATCATGGAGGGACAAAGTCACCAATGTAGAAATTCTTCGAAGGATGAATAAAGATAAAGAGGTTCTGGACATCGTGAAAGTGCGAAAGCTCCAATACCTGGGACACATTATGCGCAATGAGAACCGTTACGTATTGCTCCAAAAGATTCTGCAAGGAAAGGTGTATAGTGCGACAGGTCCCGGTAGAAGAAGGATTTCATGGTTGAACAATCTAAGAACGTGGTTCAACCAGTCGACGACCCAACTTTTCAAAGCAGCTGTTTCCAAAGTCAAAATAGCCATCATGATAGCCAACATCCGAACCGGATCGGCACCATAAGAAGAAGAAGATTGGTATTCGTAATTGAGGTTACAGAAACTGTGCAAACTATCACTACTACGAAAATCCATTTGCCTTTAATGGGAATTGTATTCCCTCGCAAAACAGAACATTATACGAGGAAGAATAATGCGCTGAACTGTTCACTAGTAGCTTTGAAGTAGCTGCGGCTGGACAGCGACTGCACCGGGCATGCCCCTCGCATAGTCTCTTGCATTATTTACAGAATAAAAGTATATGTATAGGTACAGTTCAGCCGTTCTTAGTTTGCTCCTACTGTCAACAAAAAAAAGCCACCTACTACAGGGTGCACGCTAGAGTCTGCGACTTTACGGATGTCGTATTCCTATTAAGTTAACTATTTTTTAAATTATAGGTACTTAAAGTACTAAAAACATCAGTCATGATATGATGTAGGCCTAACAATTTCATTTAGAAAAAAAATTAAAAAGTATTTTGTATTTAAATACTTTTGAACGTATTTTGTTGTTACTTTTTAATCAGCGTGTACACATCTTGATATAATGCGCATGCTCAGTGACGTCTTATTTGTTTACATTAGGAGCAAACTAAGAGAGGCTTGACTTTACATTATGGTGGTCATAATGTTAAACAAGAATTTTTCAAACTCAAAATCAAAAATTGATGGCAATATTAATTTCTAGCACCTACACGCAGAATGGATATTATCGATACAGTGTAATACTATCCGAATCCTGAACGTAAAAAGTTATTCTAAAAAATGTAGTGTATTCGTATTATGAAAATATCGGTACATTATCAGCATTGTTCATTCTTCTGTCATCCTTTCACCCATGTGACTTATTCCATCCTCCACTGAGTTTCACTGTTCTTTGACATCAGCGTTGGCCCTAGCAGTTGTGACCCCCAGGGCAAATGTTGGATGCAGAGCTCTTAAGCCCGTGGTGTCACAATCTGCCATACCCCTACTCCAGTCCCAAGTTGCGCGCGACAATCAGGATTAATTGATTATTCAAGTGTCAGTAAAATTACGAATAGATAAACTCTTTGTCACTATACATAACGTTGATTTCCGGTTTTGTTATTTTTCTCTTGTTTTATTATTTGTAGGCCCCTAATCTTTAAATTTTTTGCGTACGCGGGACTCATGGCCATAACAGACAGGTGGAAAATAAAATTATTTACACTCAATCTGTTTGTTGCATGGCTAAAATAAATAGTTCAGTTTCTTATAACATGGTCAGCCAATTAAATGACTGTTCATCTCAGAACAGAAGAGGTAAAGGTGTAAAAGATACTAATCAGATTTATCTCCTCTGAAAGTAATGAATTTCATTATACAGCCTGACCCTGTAATGAATGAAGTGATGGTGTCATTTGCAGGGTGGAAAGTGGGTACTTGTCGGTGGGCCTGGCATGCTGATAAGCGTACGTTTCCACTCAGTGAGGAAGGAAATGGTAAACCACCTCACTCCTTTTTACTTAGTAAAACCTCTACAGGTTCAAACCAGCCTTTTGGCTGATGACCTAAACAACAACACGCGGGACTCGGGGTGGTTACCACGCTCGCCCCTGTCTAAGGCTGGCCCTAAACCCAAACACCAAAACCCCTCCCGTCCTATTGTACCACCCTCAACTGAAACTGAAACTGTCATAACAAACCGTGAAATGGCGGTTTTTATGCACATTAAACATATTAATGTATTCATATTTCACAAGCCTCAATCGTATTCTTTATTTATTCATTCTTTTCATAATAAGTAGTAACAGTAAAAGTATTTTACTGTATTCAGCAACTAGGTATTCGTAATCCGTAAGCTGCGGTTTGTGAATAGTTTATTCGTTCATTTTTATTTAAATATTTTTAAAAACAAGCGATTGGTCGAATTAAAATAATATTATTCGATTATTTGAATATCTCATCATTAATTATGATTATAAATTAATACTTCAGTAACTCTCTTTAGTCCGACACTTTCTCAGGTCTCGGGTGATTACAGATTTTTCCAGATTATGAATGTGAGTTATTTTACTGAAGATAATCGGGTTAATTTAGACAATTTAAGAACGTGAGCGGTCAACCGAGTACAGTGTACTGTATTTACAAATTCTTATTGATGTAGGTAAGGTCTATCGTACCTTATTTAAAAAGTTGTAGGATTTTAAATTCTCTACAATTTTATTATATAAAGTTTTGCGCTGAAATGCATATTAAAGCCGTAATCTTAAAAAAACAACGTTTTTACGAGAAAACACCCTCACCAAGAATTTCAGCACACATGACGCCTACCCTATCTTGTAGAGCATAAAAAATGTAGTAAACCAGGCGATTTTTAAAAAAATCGTAGGACCAGTTTTTGAGAAAATCACAAAAAAGTGAAAAATTACACGAATAAACTACCACTTCCGGTTGACCGATTTTGATGAAAATGTTCGTGTCGGGTCCGGTAAGGGTATGTAACTTAAGTTTCAAGTTTCAAGTTCGTACGACGTTCCGTTCTTGAGATATTTTGTATACACACACACAGACACACACACACACAGACACACACACACACGCACACACACACACACACACACACACACACACACACACACACACACACACACACACACACACACACACACAGAGGCCAATCGCTAAAAACATGTTTTTTGGGTTCAGGGGGTCTGAAAACGTATAGATCCGGTGAAAACTCGATTTCGAAAAATCGACATGAAAACAATACTTTCCTTCCTATATATTCATATATGCAAGAGAAAGTAAAAAAAATCATTTATACGAATTATACATAAATTTAAAAGTTCTACAGAATTGTAAGATTCTTTGTTTGATTCGGTAAAGTTTTATGTTATTTATTTTCGTTATTTGATAGCATTTAAGTTGCTAATCAGTGGGTTAGTAACGTATCCACTGAAAACTTTTCAATATTTAGCTGTATTACTTATTGTTCATACATGAACAGATTGTAATTCTTCATTTATGAAAATAAGAAAAAAGTACAAATAGTTTTTTTTTGTTAGATCTGAACCGGACCCACCGGGTTGGTCTAGAGGTAAAGTCGTCGCCAAAATCAGCTGTTTAACAGCTGATTTTCGGAGACGAAGGTTCCTGGTTCAAATCCTAGTAAAGGTAGTTACTTTTATACGGATTTGAATACTAGACAGTGGTTACCGGTGTACTTTGATGGTTGGAGTTTAATTAACCATAATCTGTCAGGAATGGTCGACCTGAGTCTGTACAAGACTACACCTCATTTACACGTCATACACATCATCCTCATCTCATTGGGTCATGGGGTTGATTATTGTTCTGAATTGAACAGATTGCAACGTACACATCGGACTAAAGAAAGTTTACTATAAAATGTTAATTTTATTTAAATACCTCATTTTAGAATTAATTATCTAATACAAAGATATTTTATTATTATTATTTTAGTTATTATTTGTACATTCCTTTGTTTAAGATTGTTAATAAGGGAACGGAATAATGTGTTTAGAATTGTTTTTAAAAATGTAATAATTTTATTATAGAATAAGTTTGTTGATGAATGTAATAATTTTGATCTTGTTTTAATTTGTTGACAATAAAAAAAACGTATTGAAATTATTCTTTTAAAACGTTTTAACAATGTTGATTATTATTCTCTACATTTACACATCCGTTAAAAATTATTACCTTGTCATTAAAATGTCTCAGATATTTTTTTTAAATTCGTTAATTTTTAGTTTGATAAGATTAGGATTCCTGATCCCCCGGGATTTTCTGGTTTGCAAAAAAATCCCCAGTTCGATTCCATGCTTGGGGGGTTTGAAAGTGTATAATAATAAAGAAGAAGAATTTTTATGGTCAAATAAAATAAAAGCTGTGACCAGAGCCTTGCTTCACTTGAAGACAAAATACGGAAAAATTGGAAAAGTTGATAGCTTCAAGCACCTTGGGAAGATAATACGCGTAGAACCAAGCGAAAAGAAAGCGAACAACAGACGAGGAAAGGTGGCCGGTGCACTCCGAGGAACTAACCACTTGTTTAAAAAGAAAGCACTCTCAGGATAAGTCAAGAAAGGAGATTCTATTACTGTGATTAAACCTGTGTGTCTGTAACTGTATGCGAGTGAGTGCGTTAGAATGATCGGGAAGGCTTGTTTAAGAGAAGCAGAGAAATTTGAGAGAAAGATCCTCCGCAAGATTATAGGTCCGAAGATAGTAGACGGACAATATATGTACAATATAGGTTACAAGGTCGAGACGAACTGTACAAGGAAAATGAACGATTAGTGGAAACGATTAGAAAAAGAAGACTTAAATTCTATGGATACTTGTATAGAATGGATGACAAACTGTTGGCAAAACAAATTTTTAAAAAACTAAACAATAGACCAAAGGTGTCGAATAAATAAATTAAAGAAGACAGAAAAGATATTGAGAAACTTAATGAACCGAACTAATTACGAACATCAAGGACTTTTATGAAGAGCAAAAACTAGAACATTGGGTTGATAGAAAAAAGGTGTAAAGCCTACAGTGAGCGAATGCTGATAATGTGAGCTGCAAAAAGAGCTTCTGGGAAACGTGTAGTCACTTTAGTCGTAAAAATCTACAAATTTGATCCGGATTAATGAGGGATATCAGGCCGGATAAACGAGGTTTTACTGTATAGAGTAAAGTAACAAAATACATTATAGATTAAAAGGAAAAATATAATATTATTACATAACGAAACATCAACAAAAATAATTACGAGGTGTGGCTGTTAAAAAACGAGACTAACGTTGTAAAAAATTGTATTTTAATTTTATACATAAACACTTATTGTCACCTTCAATATACACTTCTTTTCTATCCCTAAAACGCTCCATGCGAATTTTCCATTGTTGGAAACAGTACTGGAAGTCATCTTCCATCAGCTCCTTCAGGACACGTGCCGCTTTCTCTTTTTTACAACTTCCACAGACTCAAATCTTGTCTCTTTTAATGCAGATTTCACCTTAGGGAACACGTAGAAAATAATAACATGTGATGAAACGTGGTTTTTTACTTATGATCCGGAAACGAAGCGTCAATCCATGCACTGGAAGAGACAAACTTCACCGAGAGCCATAAAAGCTCGAATGAGCAAGTCAACATTTAAAGCAATGATAATTGTTTTTTTGTATATCCATGGGATTGTGTACCTTCACTGAGTTCCTGAAGGTCAAACAATTAATCAATATTACTACCTCGAGGTACTTTCTAAACTACGTCAAAGAGTAAGGAAAAACGCCCCGAAATGTGGAAGGACAAATCATGGGTTCTTCACTAAGACAATGCGCCGGCTCATTCCGCGTTATCTGTCAAGAGGTTCCTAGCCAAGTACAGCATCTCAGTGTTGGAACATCCACATTATTCACCAAATCTTGCACCATGTGATTTCTACCTGTTATCTAAGGTGAAATCTGCATTAAAAGGAACAAGATTTAAGTCTGTGGAAGTCGTAAAAGAGAAAGCGGCACGTGTCCTGAAGGAGCTGACAGAAGATGACTTCCATCACTGTTTCCAACAATGAAAAATTCGCATGGAGCGTTGTTGGGATAGAAAATGAGTGTATATTGAAGGTGACAATAAATGATTATGTATAAAATAAAAGTTAAAATTTTTACGTCAGTCTCGTTGTTTAATAGCCACACCTCCTAATTAAACAAAATTTCTATAAAGATAAAGATAGACTCAGACAAAGACTCAGATAGACTCAGATAAAGATAGACTATAAAGATAGATTCGATAAAGATAGACAAGAATGTCTTTAGACTGTAAAAGTGTTTCGTTCTCTGTGTGATTGTTTTAGTGAAATGATTATTATTTACATACAGAACGAAATGTTCCTACAGTTTAATTGGTAAACATTCTTATCTATCCTTATCAAAGAAATCAAACCTATATCATTACCAACTAAAAAACGATTTGGACTCTTTGTATGGTTCCCAAATTTACGGATCTGTCAAACCTAGCTCGAGTACTTTCTACCGGTTCAGAGCACTTGGATTTATAATGAGTCTTTCTTGGTGTGTACGAAACGAGTTATTCACAATGATCTACAACGAGCTTACGTATTCGACAGAATAGAACAATAATATCGATGTTTCCCTGCCCATAACGGGCAGGTGGAGTATTAAATTATTTGCACTCTTATCTGCTAATTCCAGGGCTACAAAAAATAGTTCTGTTTCTTATCACGTGGTCAGCCAATTATATGACTGAACTGTTTATGAACAGAAGAGGTAGAGGTGTAAAAGACTCTAGTCAGAGTTATCTCATCTAAAAGTAATGAATTTCATTATACAGCCAGACCCTGTGGTTAATGAAGTGAAGGTGTCATTTGCAGGATGCAAAGTAGATGCTTTTCGGAGGGAAAGCATTCTGATAAGCATAGGCTACCTTTGTACTCAGTGAGGAAGGCAATGGTAAACTACCTCACTCCTCGTTTACTTAGTAAAACCTCTAGAGGTTCAACCAGCCTTTCGGCTGTTGACCTAAAGAACAACAACGATGTTTTTCATAGAAAATTAACTAGATATAAAAAAGAAATAATGAAGACCAGGAGTACACAATCCGCTGGCTGCATGCGGCTCTCGATTTGTTTTATTAGCGGCCCGCAGCAGACTCTAAATTGTTTCTCTTAAATTTAGTGAAACGAAATACTATTTCGTTGTAAAAGGCATAAGCTAACACAATATTGCTGTACCAAACAAAAATAGGATACTGACATTGATTGTTACCCACACAATTTTGTTTAATACCGTATTTATAGTTTCATTAGATTCTACAAAAATTACTTACCGCGAGAAATGGTTAATCTGCGGGAAATTTTTTTAAAACTTTCGTGTTTGTTCGGTAGTAGGCCTAGGTACTTTTATTTGTGAGCATGCTTTTTCGTTAATGAAAACTATAAAATCACTCTCGTACACGGTTACCAGACAGTCACTTGGAATCAACTTTGAGAATAATAACTACAAATATTGATGTATCATATTTCGGTTTTGTGTAACGTAGAGTAAAACTAAATTATAAATAAAAATTTTAATTAAACCATGCGTGAACGATTTTTTATATTTCGAATCCAGGTGAAGTTTTTTTTTGTGTCCAGTAGGAGTATGTTAGTTATAACACCTGAAATACATATAAGAATCACACAATGTATCACTACTATCAAGAAAGAAATTCTTGTACGCTACAAAAAGTTTCACCGATCAAGTAATTTTTCAAATCTTTTTTTAAAGGAATGCAAATTATCACATTTTAAAAATAGGGGTAATTTATTCATGAATTTTCTCCCTGCATAAGTAGATTTTTTTTCAAACAATTTTGTGGCTTGATTAGCCACATAATAATCATTTCTGTTTCTCGTGTTATGATTGTGAACATTGAAATTCTGCATAAAATTATTTTGCCTAACATACATAATCACCTCAAAAATGTAAAGAGAGGGAACTGTATGCAATTTAAGCTCCTTAAATAGTGGCCTGCATGAGGTTAGCTGGTTAGCTCCCACCATACACCTAATAGCTTTCTTTTGAATTTTAAAAACCCTATTCATATTACCCATGCTAGAATTACCCTATACTAAGATACCATAATGGATATGAGACAGAATGAGGCCATGACAAGCTACCATTAGTAATTTTTTATCATTTAATCTGGGAATTTGTTTTAGTGCAAATACCCCAGATGAAATTTTACTACAAACTTGATTGATATAGAAGTCCCAAGACAAAAATCTATCTAGAGCTACTCCTAGGAACTTCACTGTTTCTATAGCTTTAAACTAATATTATGAATAAATACATCCACTTCTCTACTTTCTTTAACATTATGTCTCTTTTTGAATTGCAAATACTGACACTTTTTATCATTAACTGTTAATAACGTTTGATTCAAGAACTGTACTACGGACTATATTACCATGTATATTTACTTCAAGAACATCTACCAGTAGTATTAATACTTGCTACAAGTATCAATATTGGAACAGTATTACGATAGAAGATTTTTGATTTCTGAATAACGTTGGTACAGATAAGGTATGTGTACCAACAGATTAAATACAATATTATTATAGTTCCATCGATCACCGTACCAAAAAATAGTTGGATTTTAAAATTTAATCAAAAGTTAATCAGACGTATGCCAATTGTTATATTCTAGCAATTTTATTCCTGCAGCCCGACTAGAAAAATCAGTAATTAATTGGCCTCCGCTACAAAAAATATTGTGCACGCCTGATTAAGACGATGAACTCATTTACTTTATCGGTTAACCCTCCGAGAAGGCTAACGAGAACTTGGAACAGAAGTTTATTGCTTCCTTAAAAATTCACAGGATTTACTCGTGAAACTGTAAAAACATTTATATTTAAAAAAATAAAATCGTAGTAGCTTCATCAAAGGATGGTCTGCTTCATTATGTCGTTCATGCTATTAATTGTGTTGTCGCCATCATCAGCTGATTTCTTATCATCATCATTATCTATCAAGGATTAGGTTCAATGGTCTGTTCCGGTATCCATCTCTTTTTAGGTTTTCCCAAACCTCGGTAAATGGTTGGACCAATTTCTCTTATATATTCTTAACGTTTCACAGTGTGACTTAACATTGACCCTTTCAGTGCCGAAACAATATGTAAAAGTTTGATGTAAAGTGCCATTTAATTTGAATAAGGGTGTACAAAAAGTGCCAGCCCTTATTTCGAAAAATTGCAGGCCATTCTCAACAAAAATTTCAACGTTACAGATAAATACAATTTTCTGTTAAAAATTAATTTTTATTGTGTTCATAAAAAAAGAAATCGTTCTACACTAAAAATATTTAAAATAGTTTTTTTTAGTTTATTTCAAGTTGCATTGACAGCTTGGTCATTAGCAACTACTGTGGGTTTTCGTACCTTAACGGTGGTTTTAACGTGTTAAAATTATACCACGTGGCATGAAATCAATCAATAGTACACAAAATCGATCCCGAAGGCTGTGTCCATCAGTTTGCATCCAAATGGCTTTGATTTGGCCTTTTACATATTTTATTTATTTATTTATTTATTTATTTATTATTATTTTGTAACTCTTAATAGCGACATTGTTTTCAGATTCAACAATCCTTCCTGTCGGACCCTACAATTGCCCAAAATGCAATAGAAGTTACAAATGGAGAAGTAATATGGTTACCCATTTAAAGAGCTGTGGTTTGGACCCTCAATTTTCTTGCCCATATTGCCCACATCGTACAAGAAAGAAAGAAAACTTGAAGTTGCATGTGTTTAATAAACATGAGGCTTTGTACGTAAACAATATGAAAGATCAATGATTATCAATGCAGTGTTTTTTCAAAGTACTTTATTTTTTTCAACTTGACCGAAATGTTTTAATAAAATTTGTGACTAACTTTGAAAGTAAATTTAGGAATGTTTCAATTGAAACTTTATGGATAATTTTTCCTAGTTGTCTAAGTTTTGTATTACTATTAGAAAAATAAATGTTAGTACAGTAAAGATAGACTACTATCGGCTTCTTATACAGGGTGATTCACGAAGATATTCAGAAACTTTGGGAGCCCATTATACATGTAAAAATAATGAAAAAAGTTTATATAAACATGGGTCTGGAAATGCTTCGTTACCGAGTTACGGCTAGCGAAAGATTTCCCCCTGATTTCAGCTCACCAGGTGAAATGAGGTCTTCCTGAAATTCTGGTAAGGTAGATTAAGGGGCGAATTCAATCATTTCTTATGGTTTTTGACCTGATAAATTGAATAAAACAGGTTCCAGAACTGTAACTTAAATATTTTTTGAGAAAAACAGTGTCAAATGCAAAAACATGGAGTGAAAAAACACAATTTTTCATCTTTGTTTTTCCGGTTAATTTTACTTTGTACCGTTATGAATAAAAATTCATTTTATCAAATATCTATTCGCTTTCTGTGTACTTTATTTACACCGGTTTGTTCAGAATAAAATTTTCTACATGTTTTATTCAAAAATGTTAACTGTTTCTTGGTAAAATAACAAAGTTATTCTTGCCCAAAGATGAAAAAATGTGTTTTCACTCCATTTTTTGCATTTGTCACTGGTTTTCTTAAAAACTATTTAAGTTACAGTTCTGAGCCCTGTTTTATTCAATTTATCAGATCAAAAACCATGAGAAATGATTAAATTCGCTCCTTAATCATCTTACCAGAATTTCAGGAAGACCTCATTTCACCTGGTGAGCTGAAATCCGGGCGAAACTTTCGCTAGCCGTAACTCGGAAACGAAGCATTTCCGGACCCATGTTTATATAAACTTTTTTCATTATATTTACATGTACAATGAGCTCCAAAAGTTTCTGCTTATCTTCGTGAATCACCCTGTATACATCCGAGTTTGAACCCAAAGCATCTCCGAAACGATGAGTCGGATTTTAACGTTCTTTACAGCAACATTTAGCTCATTTTATTCTGCGTTGACCGATAATAGTATACTATACTTTAAATGTTGAAAACTATACTATATTTACTATATTTTACTATATTATATATTTATATTATATATTTTATATTATACTATATTTTGAATGTTGTTGTTTTGAAAATTGCCATATCGAGGTTAGAAGACAACTAGACCCGGTTTTTTTGGTACCGCAAAGAATTGCATGCGTTTAGAGGCGTATAACTCAATAATTATTTGACCTACAAAGTTTTAAATTTTAACACAACATAAAAACAAACATTAACATTGCTTAGGATAAGGATCCACAATCCTTTTAAACTATTTGTACTCGATCTACTAGTTCCAGGGCTACAAAAAATAGTTCTGTTTCTTATCACATGATCAGGAAATTATATGATGAAGCATTTAATTACAGAAGAAGTAGAGGTGTAAAAGGCACTAGTCAAAGAAGTTATCTCCTCTGAGAGTAATGAATTGTATTATTATACACCCAAATGGTGAATGATATGAAGATGTCATTTGCAGGGTGAAAAGTAGATGCTTTTCAGAGGGTCTGGAATGCTCATAAGCATACTTTTCCACGCAATGAGAAAGACATTGTAAACCACCTCACTCTTTGTTTTACTTATAGTCCATCCACTGTAAGAGTACTACAGTACTCCGTACGAGGCAAGCACCTATAGGTTGTAAACGAAAGTTTTACACTAGTTAGCGCGTATCTACCTCTCCACCTGACACTTATCTTGCACTACGTTCCATCATTAAAATAGTATCTACATCCAGCTAAAATAAACATTATCATTTAAGCATTTTCAATTATACCGTTCAGGTTACTTGTAATTATTGTAGTTTCAAGAAGAGATTCCTTAATTATTTTAACAATTACATTTAACAAAACAAATTTTCGTCTGAAAGTAATGAATTTCATTATACAGCCAGACCCTGTGGTGAATAAAGTGAAGGTGTCATTTGCAGAGTGGAAAATATGTGCTTTTCAGAGGGCCCGGCATGCTGATAAGCGTACTTTTCTATTCAATGAGGAAGGCTTGGTAAACCACCTCACTCTTCGTTTTTACTTAGTAAAACCTCTATAGGTTCAAACCAGCCTTTCGGCTGATGACCTTAACAACATACACCTTCGAGAACTCATGTGACTGACTTTGGTTCGAACGATAGACAAAGATTTTATCAGAAAAATGTCCTTTCCGGGCGATATAAAAATAATGTGTCAAGTACAAAAGTAAACTAAACATTTAATTTTTTTTAAATTAATAAATAATTTTTTTTGTAAAAAAGTAAACTGTTACAAAAGTAAAATGTATAAATTCAAAAGAAATAATAATAGAAAAGTGAAATAAATAATATGTCTGCCGATTCTGAGGTGTCCCGACCTCGTTCAGCCGGTCCGAATTTGGTGATTTTTTCAAAAATTTAAAAAACATTTGTTCTAGTAGTTTTTGTGTGGGAGTGTCTCCCACACAAAAACTACGAGAATAAGTTCATTTTGACGCTAAAATCTAATTAAAAAAAAACTGTCCGTCGATTCCAAAAACATCTGGAAAATTTATTGGATATTTAAGTTTGAAAAAATCGTTTTAGGACCCCTAAAAATACTAATACAGAGTGATTCAATAAGATGGAAACGATTTCAATAAGCTGTATTTTCTGAACTACATGTTATATTTTAATTCTGTAAATTACATTTTGAAAGAGAAAGTTTTAAATTTTAATTTACATACATGAAAGTTTATAGATGTTCAATGTGTCCTCCTCCGGCTGCACGTACAACATCTAGACGGTAACTGAACTCTTCCCAAACTCTCTGACGCATGTCTTGGGTCACTGAGTTGACTGCAGCTGTGATACGATTCTTTAGTTCATTCAAATTGGTGGGAAGAGGTGGTATGTAAACTGCACTTTTCACGAACCCCCACAAGAAAAAGTCACAGGGTGTGAGATCTGGAGACCTCGGTGGCCAAAACTGAAGTGCAGAGTCGTCATTCGCCATGCGACCTATCCATCGTTGACGTATGGATTCATTTAGGAAATATAAACTTTCATGTATGTAAATTAAAATTTAAAACTTTCTCTTTCAAAATGTAATTTACAGAATTAAAATATAACATGTAGTTCAGGAAATACAGCTTATTGAAATTGTTTCCATCATATTGAATCACTCTGTACATATTGGTTTAATTGAATTAAAACTTTTACAGAAACTTTTTTTTTTTTTTTTTTACTTGTGAGGCCACAATGGACCACTTCAGCCACAACATGAAAGACTCTACTTCGATCTCTGAGCCTTGATCTTTACCCAGTATTCCCTCATTCTTTGTGATCTCTGAGCCCAGAGTTCTTCCGTCACCCTCTGCACTCTTCTAGTCTTGGTTTCCGGTTCCAAAGCCAGATCCTTCAACTTTCTATAACTCTCAGACTTGAACCTCACATCCTCCAGCGTCAACCCAATCCTTTCCAAGTCCTCCTTGGAAAGGAGGACTTTTTTCCTTTATTTTATTAAATAATAATTAATTATTACTATTGTTTGTTAAAGTATTTTAACGTAAAGTAAAATTTAAAACTTTCTCTTTCAAAATGTAATTTTGAATAGTAATAATTAATTATTACTATTGTTTGTTAAAGTATTTTAACGTAAAGTTGTACGTTTTGCGATTAAATCGATTTAAAGAAAATTGTAGGTTGTCGAATAATTACTACCCCTTTTGGGACCCCATATTCAGTTAAACTATCGTGTGATGTCCGTTGATATTTATACGCTGAGAGTGGTTTAATAAAATGTTTTTTGAGAATGTGAAGCCAATCCTCTCTATGTCCTAAATATACATGGTGTCCCACGAGTAACCCGACATATTTCTGAGGTGTATTTCTCTCATCAAAATAATGAGAAAAGTTCATACAAATATAGGTCCGTAGTCGCTTCTTTAGCGAGTTATAGCTGTCGAAAATTTTCGTCCGGGTTTCAATTCCTCTACAGAAATGTTTAGCGCGTTAATTTATTGTGAAACTCAACAGATTTTATGTAAAAGTGAATAAAATTGGTCCCAGATCTGTAGCTTAAGTAGATCTTGAGATGTCTGACAAAATACACTAAAATTTGGTCTCAATAAACTGTTTTCTTCGTGTTTTGAAGTACATTAACTTTGTTAAATGGGTAACAAACATGTAAACTTTTTAACAAAAAACTTGTAGAGAATTTAATTCTGTAGAGAATGATGTAAAATAGGCTAATAAGAAACAAACGCAAACTAGAAAATCGGGTTTTTATTAAAACTTTTTTAAACCAGTTTCAAAACAGTTTTCGAGACAAAATTTGGTGTATTTTGTCAGATATCTCAAAAACTACTCAGTTTACAGATCTGGGATCTGTTTTATTCGATTTTTCAGCTCATTTTACATAAAATCTGTTTAGTTTCATAACTTAATTAACGCTCTAAACATTTCTGTAAGGCTTTATTTCTTAATTTGCCGGCCGCATTGGCGTAGTTGGTAACGTGCTCGCCTCTTATCATGTGGTCCTGGATTTGAATCCTATTCAGGCAGGGAATATTTTCTAACGTTACAAAAATAATTTCATCCTTCAACGTCTCCATTAGCAGTCATTGCAGAACAGTCGGACGTTAAACAAAAAGAAAAAAAAAATTTTTGCGGAGAAACTGAAACCCGGACGAAAATTTTCGCTAGCTGTAACTCGCTAACGAAGCGATTTCAGAAGTATGTTTATATAAACTTTTCTCACTATTTTGAAGAGAGGAATACACTTCAGAAGTAAGTCGGCTTACTCATGAGACACCCTGTATTTTCCTTTTAAGAGAACAAGGGACATTAAAATCAATTGTTCATTTTATAAATTGTGTAATTTGTAATTGTAGAAAATCCATTTATTGATAATAAAAATAATAATGTGTGACTGTTTTTATTCATTTATTGTTTACAGGGGACATCTTCGATGAAGATTCTACTTCAAATACAATGAAAAATTTTGAGTGTCCACGATGTAAAAATATATACAGACATAAAAATAGTATGGTGGCGCACTTAAAACACGAATGCGGTAAAGAACCTTATCTGAAATGCCCTCATTGTTCGCACAAAACTAAACAACGAAGTAATCTCAAGAAACACATTATTACAATGCATTCCAAATTGTTTAACGTTTTACATTTTTAATGTGTCATTTTAACATAAATTATATATTACCATTACAGTATCATTTGGAATTAATAAAAATGTTATTTTATTATTACTGTGTTAACTTTTATTGTTATTGTTTCATGTTAAATTTGTTTGTTATGATTCATGGGCAACGAGAACGCCGATTATATCAATTAACCTAAGTAAATTTGGATTTGAATTGTCAGAAATTTGGATAATTGGACAAAAATCAACGTATGCTAATATTATAAGATGGTCAACTTTTGTATGATATCATTAATATTTCAAACGGTACTATACAATATTGATAATATGAAAATTAAAAAAAGTCAGAACATTATTGAACGTAAGTTTTATTATTATCTGCACATTTATTATGTAATATTGTACCTTAGCTTAAGATAAACTAAGAATGAATAAAGGAGCTGTGTACTGTGCCTGATGTAAAAAAAAATATTATGACAAAATACTCTTTGTAAAGATGTGATTGACAAAGAGATCAGGGTTTAAAAAGAAACTAAATTAAGGCCTAACATTTACAGTATAAAGCTGTGTTTTTTCACAAGATATTTTTGTTTTGTGATTTTTCCCTTACGGGGAGTCGTTTTATTATATAACTCAATGTTAATTTTTTACCACAATCCTACAATCCAAGGGGTAGCGAGGAGATGCGCTGTTTAATTGCAGTATGAAATTTGGGCTATCTTGTATTAATTGTGGAAGAAGCCATTATTTTAACATGTTCCAAGAAAATTAATCCATTTATTGTTTGTTCACCAAAGAAAAAGGGCCGTGAATTTTTTTTGTGAGTGATTGTGCAAAACACATAATTTTCGGAGAATTGTGCACGTGCTCGATTTAGGCATGCGGGTTTTCCAAGCGCCATATTCTGATATTATGTCTGTTCTCTTTGCCACGCTGGTGGAATGTGGATTCATCGGAATAGACTAAACAATTTACAAAGTTTTCATTTTCCATCAAGGCTTGCATACTCTCACAGAAGGAAAGTTTTAGCACTTCGCCATTTAGTTTTAATTCTTAAGAAAGCTGAAATTCGTAAGGCTTAAATTTTAGACGTTTATGTAAAATATTACAAACTTTTTTCTGTGGTATTCCAAGCTTTCTCAACATCTAACTGTAGACGTGTGCGGAATATGCGTAAAACTTTCCTTACCTGTTCTACAACTACATTGCCTACTGAAGGCCTGCCAGTTGATTTCTTCTTATAAATGCACTCTTGAAATCAAAGTACCACTTACAAAAAGAGTGATTATTGGAAGGATCTTCATTAAATTTTATTCTAAAATGACGTTGCACACTTGTAACTGATTGGTAAGCTTAAAAATCTAACACACAAAATGCTTACTTGTAGTCAAAGTTAGTCATGACACCACATGTCATTGTTGTCACTTCACCAAACAGCTAATACGTACCAAAACCAATGTTGACAAAAGTGTTTTGAGTTCTCCTTTCCAATGATGCCAACTTAAATCTTTTAAAACATATAGAGCAGACGCCAAATAAGCTTGCCGGTTTTCTGAAGTGCGCAGAAGATTTATTTTGGTAATAGCTGTGATCAGAGTCACGTCGCTCTCGTAGCGTTATACGAGGTGTGGTTATTAAATAACAAGGCTGACGTTGTAAAAAAATTTTTTTTTATTTAATACATAATCACTTATTGTCACCTTCAATATACACTCCTTCTCTATCCCTACAACGCTCCATGCAAATTTTCCATTATTGGAAACAGTGCTGGAAGTCATCTTCTGTCAGCTCCTTCACGGCACGTACCGCTTTCTCTTTTACAGCTTCCATAGACTCAAATCTTGTCCCTTTTAATGCAGATTTCACCTTATGGAACAGGTAGAAGACAATAACATGTGATGAAACGTGGTTTTTTACTTATGATCCGGAAACAAAGCGCCAATCCATGCACTGGAACAGCCGAACTTCACCGAGAGCCAAACGAGGTCGAATGAGCAAGTCAAAATTTAAAACGATGATGATTGTTTTTTTTATATCTATGGGATTGTGTACCTTCACTGGGTTCCTGAAGGTCAAATAATCAATCAATATTGAGGTACTTATAATAATAACCTTGAGGTACTTTCTAAACTACGTCAAAGAATAAGGAAAAAACGCTCCGAAATGTGGAAGGGCAAATCATGGGTTCTCCACCAAGACAATGCGCCAGCTCATTCCGCGTTATCTGTCAAGAGGTTCCTAGCCAAGTACAGCATCTCAGTGTTAGAACATTCACCTTATTCACCAGATCTTCCACCATGTGATTTCTACCTGTTCCCTAAGGTGAAATCTGCATTAAAAGGGAGAATATTTGAGTCTGTGGAAGCTGTAAAAGAGAAAGCGTTACGTGTCCTGAAGGAGCTGACAGAAGATGACTTCCAGCACTGTTTTCAACATTGAAAAATTCGCATGGAGCGTTGTAGGGATAGAGAAGGAGTGTACATTAAAGGTGACAATAAGTGATTATGTATAAAATTAAAATTAAATTTTTACGACGTCAGTCTCGTTATTTAATAGCCACACCTCGTATATCACCTAACCTGAAAATATTAGTCTGTAAATATGTTTATATTTACATATTTTGTGTGGTAGGCGTTTTGTTATGTACAGTGTTTACAATTGAATGTTTTTAAAGTCGCTCATAGATGATAATTTACATCGTTTAGCGCCTGTGATTTAATAGGCAGTTCGGTACTAAGACACGAAATCTACCGACTGATTTGGCAAGCTTGTTTGGCCTCCGCTCTACATGTTTAAATCTTGAACATCATTTAGGCTAATCCTGAATTTAGAATATATTTTAGTAATTTTCTTTTTAATTTAAAAATTTCAGAATTTAGAAATGATGGGAATTCACCGAATGAAGCAGTAGGAGGAGCTCATCCGTGTCCAAAATGTAATAAAATATACCGATGTAAATATTGGATGAACGCACATTTGAAGTACGAGTGCGGTAAAGAACCAAGTTTCCAATGTTCATTTTGTCCATACAAAGCGAAACAACGAAGTAATTTGAAGAAACATGAAATCACTCGACATTTAGGACTGAGCGAAAATGGAGGTGGAGAAACTGTTACTTTTATTTGTCCGTATTGTCAATACTCCACGAAACAACGTGCCAATTTAAAGAGACATGTTGCTTTTACTCATTATGAAGAATCACAAGGGTGTTTAAAGTATGATAGTTCACAATAAGGTAATATTAAATTGAGTGAATTAAAATTCTTTAGCCGGCTGCATTGGCGCAGTTGGTAACATGCTCGCCTCTCATCATGCGGTCCTGGGTTCGAGTCCCACTCAGACAAGGCATATTTTCATACGTTACAAAAATCATTTCATCCTCCATTGTAAACAGTTACACCCCAACGTCGTCGCTAATGACCGTTGCAGTTGATGCGACGTTAAATAAATAAAAAAAGAAAATTCTTTAACCCACCGGGTTGGTCTAGAGGTAAAGTCGTCGCCAAAATCAGCTGTTTAACAGCTGATTTTCGGCGACGAAGGTTCCTGGTTCAAATCCTAGTAAAGGTAGTTACTTTTATACGGATTTGAATGCTAGACAGTGGTTACCGGTGTACTTTGATGGTTGGGGTTCAATTAACCATACTCTCTCAGGAATGGTCGACCTGAGTCTGTACAAGATTACACCTCATTTACATGTCATACACATCATCCTCATCTCATTGCGTCATAGGGTTGCTTATTGTTCTGAATTGAACAGATTGCAACGTACACAAACTAGGGATTACAAAAAAAATTCTTTCTTGTCATTCAGTCATTATTGAATAATACCCGTCTTGTAATCTTGTGAGACTATAGGTTGTTTCTATCTTATATCCAATAGTCACTTGAGACTGTGGGAAAGATAGGCGATTCCAATTTAACATTGGTTGTATAGAGCAGTACACTCTCCGCTACTATCTCTCCTACAAACATACCTATAGTCGTTTGCACGTTCAGTTGACACAACGGACCAGTATAGGACAATGTATTTCTTATGGGGCTTTTACTGCTACTAGCACATACACAAACATCGGCTTTGTAGATCAATCAATGCCATCATAACCAATAACATTCCCCTCCTACGCGTCCTATCCATAACAAACCTTTATAATGTAGAGTAGTCTATATGACTACTAACTAAAAATAATTCAATGTATAAGTTTATACCTAAATTCATGCGGATTCCATATATGAAATATTTTTCGATATCTGTACTGGGAAAGATTTTTTACTTTCTCTTGCCTATATGAATATATAGGAAGGAAAGTATTGTTTTCATGTCGATTTTTCGAAATCGAGTTTTCACCGGATCTATACGTTTTCAGACCCCCTGAACCCAAAAAACATGTTTTTAGCGATTGGTCTGTGTGTGTCTGTGTGTGAACAGAATATCTCAAGAACGGAACATCGTACGAACTTGAAACTTGAAACTTAAGTTACATACCACTACCGGACGCGACACGAACATTTTCATCAAAATCGGTCAACCGGAAGTAGTAGTTTATTCGTATAATTTTTCAGTTTTTTGCGATTTTCTCAAAAACTGGCCCTACGATTTTTTTTAAAATCGCCTATTTTACTCAATTTTTTATTCTCTACAAGATAGGGTAGGCGCCATGTTTGCTGAAATTCTCGGTGAGGCTGTTTTCACGTAAAAACGTTGTTTTTTGAAGATTACGGCTTTAATATAAATTTTAGCGCAAAAACTTATACAATAAAATTTGTAGAGAATTTAAAAACCTACAACTTCTGATTCAAACATTTTTTTGTATGACGCTTAGTTTAGCAGTAATTAGCGATTTTCTGATTTTTTCTCACGAAAACGTGTGAAAAATCGATTTTTTTAAGATTTTGGCCTTAGTATGCATTTTACGACAAAAGTGTATATAACCAAATTTATAGAAAATTTAAAGATCTACAACTTTTATTTAACGTATTTTTCTCTACAGAGCCTAGTTTAGCGTGAAATAGTGATTTTCCGTATTTTAAAGCCAGACTGAGGTTGATTTTCATTTTGAGTGTTTCACTCATGATTAAAATAAGGTTATGTTTATTGAGGTTAGTTTTTTGTTTATTTCTAATATTTTATTACTAATGTTAAATTATATTGTAAATTATTTGCATTGGCAAGAGAAAGTTGTGTGAGTGTTTCACACCAGATTTTTTAGGTTTGTAATAACCGATTGCGTCATTTGTTTACATTCATCACGCAGTGTTTAGAAAGTGTGGCGTTGGAATGTGGAGAAGGCATTAGTAGGTCTGCAGTAAAATAGATAAGATATTCATTTTAACCCACTCCCCTAATTGAAGAAGATGGTTTTACAGTTTTTGGTTGCTTATTACATTGAAATGGTAGTTTTACATATAGCCTGTACTGTATTTTTTTTATCCGAGGGGGCGAGAAAAACTTATGTTCACTCCCTCACTATGGGGAAGTAGTGTTGGACTCAGTTGCGGCATCCTCGTTCTGCCCCAAGGAGGCCGCAACCGCCTACCAACCAAAAACCTGCTGCCTGGCCACTTGATCCGACATCAGCAACGAACCACCCTCGGAACTGTTTATATAATACTACAAGGGAAGCCTATACTGAATCTATCTTTCATGATATATTATTTCGAATTTACGTAGTGAGTGTATATTGACCAACGCGGACGATGTTTTTAGTTAGACTAGTAGCAGCCGGGCGAGAGGCACCGTTTGGAAATTGAATTTTGAACCCAACCACGTTCAAGAATAACAATTACTAGGATTCGTGACAAATTTGAAACACATAAGACACTGAGAAATGTGAACAAGGAACAGTCAGAGCGGAGAAAAACCTCCACAAGTAATGAAAATGTCAATGTGTTTATGCAATTCTGTATAAAAGGCCAAGCCAATTGCTGTGAGTGCTGGACTACGCATGCACACACTTGACTTTGACCCCGCATACTCCTCCGACCTACAGTAAAATGTACAGTCAGAGTGTTGTTGAAAATTGACAATACTCATTGTATTTTGTAGGCATGCTATTCCATTGTTGATTACATAAGCTGCACTATTGCAGTGCATACAAGATTATACTAATGCAGACGCACGTTTTGCCCAGCGCTCTCCTTACGAAAATCAGGCTATAGCACGTTGTGGTAGATGCACTTTAGTTAACGGAATTCATTTTGAACATTTATAAGTTTCTATTACAAGACAACACAAATATTATGTAGTATATTAATGTTTTCTTCAATAAAATACATCCGTTCAAAATGTGTACATTATACATTATTTTGAGATACTTTGTACATAAAATATTGGAAAAGTACAAAATAATATTTATTTTAATCATTTCATCCTTTAAAGCTTATACGTTACTTCAAGAATGACTGATCGAGGGTCTGTTTTAATTTGCTTTTATTACTTTCTCTTGCCTTTATGAATATATAGGAAGGAAAGTATTGTTTTCATGTCGATTTTAACAAATCCACTCTTCACCGGATCTATACGTTTTCAGACCCCCTGAACCCAAAAAACATGTTTTTAGCGATTGGTCTGTGTGTGTGTGTGTGTCTGTGAGTGTGTGTGTGTGAACAAAATATCTCAAGAACGGAACATCGTACGAACTTGAAACTTGAAACTTAAGTTACATTCCACTACCGGACCCGACCCGAACATTTTCATCAAAATCGGTCAACCGGAAGTAGTAGTTTATTCGTATAATTTTTCACTTTTTTGTGATTTTCTCAAAAACTGGTCCTACGATTTTTTTTTAAATCGCCTCATTTACTCAATTTTTTATTCTCTACAAGATAGGGTAGGTGTCATGTATGCTGAAATTCTGGGTGAGGCCGTTTTTACGTAAAAACAAAGTTTTTTTTAAGATTACGGCTTTAATATGCAATTTAGCGAAAAAATTTATATAATAAAAGTTGTAGAGAATTTAAAAACCTACAACTTTTATTTCAAACATTTTTTTGTATAACGCTTAGTTTAGCAGTAATTAGCAATTTTCTGTTTTTTTTCTTACGAAAACGTGAGAAAATCGATTTTTTTAAGATTTTGGCCTTAGTATGCATTTTATAAAAGAAGTGTATATAATCGAATTTATAGAAAATTAAAAGATCTGCAACTTTTATTTAGAACATTTTTCTCTGCAGAGCCTAGTTTAGCGTGAAAGAGTGATCTTCCTTATTTTTAAGCCAAACTGAGGTTGATTTTCATTTTGCGTCTTTCACTCATGATTAAAATTAGGTTATGTTTATTGAGGTTAGTTTTTTGTTTATTTCTAATGTTTTATTACTGATGTTAGGTTTATTGTTAATTATTTCTATTGGCAAGAGAAAGTTGTGTGAGTGTTTCACACCAGATTTTTTTACTTTCATTTAACTGATACAGTAAACAAATTACTTACAAACTCTATTAGCCATATATTATTAACTCTATTAGCCAAGATTTAGTTTGTTTTTCATGTTTTGATTTCTTTTACTTGATACATTGATTTTTGTTTATGGCGAACAGAACTGAAAAATCTTTTAATGTAATTGTATTTTTTTTAATAATGGTTCTCTTTACCATATAGATTTATAATGTAATTATTTTTATCATAGTGTTATGATGGTTACAATATTTTACTTTGTATGTACAATAACTTTATTGTATAGGCCTAATAATATAAAGAACAAAAAAATACCAAATACACACTGAATGATTCACCTGGTTAGAACAGTCAATAGGTCCTTTTGAATATTATGTTTCCATCTATCATCAGTTGTAATGTTATTATATTAATAAACACACACTTTTTTCAGTTTGTCATGAAAACCTTTTTGGGCGATAATAGTTTGACGTTGTTTGAAAATTGCCATATCGAGGTTGGAAGACAAGTAGACCCGTTTTTTTGGTACCACAAAGAATTGCATGCTTTTAGAGGCGTATAACTCAATAATTATTTAATCTACAATTTTGAAATTTTAACACAAAATAGCAAATTATATTCTTACAGCGTGTACGAAATTTAAAATTCGTACTTTACTTAAACTTTGTACACGCTGAAAGAAAATAATTTTCTATGTTGTGTTAAAATTTCAAACTTGTAAACTTGTTTTTTACGCTGAATAAAGTTATAGTTTGCCCGTGCCGAACGATCGAGTGGTTACCGAGATAGCAAGGTTTCAGAATATTGTTAATAAATCAAAATTTAAATAACGTACGATTTTGAAATTTCGTACACGCTGTAAGAATATAATTGTCTATGCTTTGTTAAAATTTCAAACTTTTCGGTCAAATAATTATTGAGTTACACGCCTCTAAACGCATTAAATTTGTTGCGATAGCAAAAAACTGGGTCTTTTTGTCTTCCAACCTCGATATGGCAATTTTTACACAATATTAAAAATATAGGACTATTTTAGGTAAACGCAGAATAAAATGAGCTAAATTTTGATGTGAAGTATGTTGAAATCCGACTCATAGTTTTGGAGATGCAAGGGTTCAAACTCGGGTGTCTATGATTATGAAACCGATAGTAGTACTTGATTTTCAATTGCCATCTTGATTTTAAAGGATGAGGATATAATCATAAGAGGATGAGGATGAGGATATATAACTTTAAATCACTTTTATTCAGGATTCCAAGCTGAATGTAGTTTTTCACTTATTTACAACATGAAGAATTTTTTTAAGGTAGTACTGCTCCTTTATATTGGCTAAAAAGTATCAAAGGCATTTATGATTTACTCCTTAAATTAAGACATTTATTCACGCTCATGAATATAGATATTGCCATTCCTTTTTTGAACAAAGATTATCTATACTTCTATATTAATATAATAAAGAAGAAACGTCTGTTTGTTTGTTTGTTTGTTTGTATGTATGAAGTAATCTCAGAAACTACTGAACTGATTTTAAAAAAATCTTTCATTGTTGCATAGCTTAGAGCTTCCTGATCAATATAGGCTATTTTGCAACTTTAAGTAACTTTAATTAAGTGAGTTAAGCAACTTAAACTGTGACGATGTCGCATGTTTTTGTTTATCGGGTGCATAGCACTTTTATTTTTTCCAAGTCCTCTGTATGGTGTATTTTTTGAGCTAGAAGCACGATTCAACTTTTGTATTTCATAGAAAAACGTGAAGAATAACATTTGATTCCAACAACATTAAAAATTCGGAAATATTCAAAATTTTTATTTTTGTACTGTATTTCATATTACATATATTTGTTTTCATTCGACAGGTAGTGAATGAGACATAAATTTCCAATTACTGTGCGTACCGCACCACGTATTACTGTCTCTTATCTCAGCCATATAAATCAACTGTCTCTTTCTTTTCCATCGTTATTCTTCTATGCATTCTATTCAATTCTGTTAAATCACACAGGGACAAACATTTAAAACGGTGGGCATCGATTTGAGACATGAGTGCTTCCTTCCCTCATGGACAACTTTATGTCGGACTTTCTGGAGCTGGAAGTGAAGAAAAACAATTTATTTTGCTGCCACAGGGCAACACAACCACAAATATTGTATATAGAGAGATTTTAAAATAATTTAATGAGGCCTACATTTGCTGCTGTGAAGCGAAGCGAGCGGGGGTGGCTAGTCTAACAATGTTAGACTAGCCACCCCCTAGCTATATGTCATATAGCTACTTGGATATCAATTATAATTTTTCTTGTATCTGTCCTGAGTTATAATATCGGGTTTTCAAGTCTAAACTTCTAATATTATAGTTTTATTAATGTTTTTTTTCTTGTATTAAAATAAAAATGAAATTTCAGGTTACTATAATGGAACAACAAGAAACAATTTGATATCGTGTCCAAAATGTGGAAAGTCATACAGTCGTAAATGGGTGAATTCACATCTGAAGTATGAATGCGGAAAAGAGCCGAAACATCTTTGCCCATATTGTCCGTATAAGGCTAAACAACGTAGTAATTTAAAGAAACATGTTTTGTTACTTCATTTACAAAAAATGTAATTAGTTATTTATTGAGAATACAGTAAAATTTCTGTTAAGGGGGTAGTCAACCCAGAAAATGAAAATGAAAACTACAGGCTATAATGTATTATTATATATTTTAAATGAAATAGTAATTTACTAGTAATGATCTACCACTTGAGCAAGGCCAAAAATATAATTACAGCCGCTAATGTAAGGGTGGGGGTGGAAAAGCGGGCTTTTACGGGGAATCAAATATCTCAGGAACCACAAAAGATATCAACATGATTCTTGTGCCAAAAAATACAGAAATTTGTTGTTTATTATCTGTTTTATGCTATTATATGTATTTTTTCTTACAAGAAATTAATTGAAGAAAAACCATATTTTCAAAAACATTTATTTTATGTATTTACAAATTATTAACTAAATTCCTAAGTTTTTTTTAATAATCATTCAATAGATAACAGAGCAAGAAATTATGAATATTTGAAAAATATTATCTAAATACCTCCAGTACAAACCAAAATATTTAATTCCCAAGAATGTACAATCATGCAAAAACACATTTCCGGAAAACTTTATCTTAAGTTTAAGGAATAATATCACTCGCCTTGCTAGTGAGCTTTATTTTAAACAGATGATTTTATAACTTTTTGTCAACATACAATCAAAGTAAACACATTCTGTGATTTAGAAAATATTAAACTTCAAATAAATGCAAAAAACAATCAAAATTTTAAAAAAGTCATCTTCTTGAGTTGACTGCCCCCTTAATTCCTCACGTTCGGGACTGTAGGAGTGATGAAGTAGAGAAAGTAATGACATTCGATACTTATGTGTTAATTGCGTAAAATTAAACAGTTTTGTGAATAATAAATTTATTTTGTATAGTATTGTGTAATTTAATTAAAAACAAATTTTTTACCAAATCTTGTTGTATGAGTTTTTGAAATCGAGTTTTCACCAGATGTACTACACGTTTTCAGGTCCCATGAACTCAAATTACTTGTTTTTAACGATTGATCTGCGTGTGTGTGAAGAAAATATATCAAATAATGATTTTTCCGTACTCTTCTCATTGAAATCTGTAAGAAAGGTTTGTTTTAAGATTATAGCTTTCACAAACATCTTCGGGTGAAAGCTTACACAGGGTATTCATATAGTGTTACTTGCGCTTTCTGAGCCCATTGTACTTGCAAACATAATGTAAAAATGTTCGTATGAACATAAGTCTGGAAATGCTTCGTTAGAGAGTTATGGGCTAGCAGAAGATTTCGCCCAGAATTTTGTACCTTGGGTGAAACGAAGACTTGCTCAAATTCTTTGACTTGCAAGGAGCAAATTCAGTCATTTCTTATGGTTTTGACGTGATAAATTGAATGACATTGATACCACAACTGTATGTCTCTTAGTTTTTGTACCAAGTATTAGTTTGAGTCTCTTAGTTTTTGTACCTCTTAGTTTTATGTACTAAGTGAAACAACAAAAAAGAGCGTTTGAGAAACTTTTTGTTAAATGGGTAGAATAGACACACAATTTTTAAACAAAACTTGTAGAAAATTTAATTCTCAAAAATATCTTATAAATTATGTCATTTAAACACAAATAATAGTTAGTAAATTAAATTTTATTATTACCGTATGAAAACTAAGGAATTTCAAAATTGAATGTAACGTTAATATCGCGATAAAAAAAACAAAAAATTAAAAAACACGATACTCTTATTTCAAGCATTTTTCTACTGATCTTAGTTTAGCGTCAATTAGTAATTTTCTATATTTTTTCATCAAAATAAGGGGTAAAATGGAGGTTGATTTTCATTTAGCGTCATTTACTCATGATTAAACGTAGGTCATATTTTTCATTAACATTGGCAAGAAAAAATCGAGTGAATGTTTCACACCAGATTTTGTTTCTTTATTATTTTGTACTTGTAATTTTATTTTTGGAATAATTTATTACTCAACATTTTTGATCAGTTTTCTTCATTGTAATTAATTTTGACATGTAAAAGTTCTAGCTGGCAGATGTGATTACCAGGTCAGTTATTTGTGTTAAATACCAATAAAAAGTTTTAAAATTAATTTTATATTTTTAATTTCAACTCGGAATAAACTTTCAGGTATTTATTATCATACTAGGAAATCAAATTATCATCAGTTAGTAAATTGTCCAAATTGTGGAAGACCTTATAGCCGTAAATGGATTACGTCACATTTAAAATATGAGTGCGGCAAGGAGCCGACTTTTTTTTGTCCATATTGCCCACACAAAGCAAAACTACGAAGCAACCTCAAGAGACATGTCATCACTCAGCATGCAGTCACTTAATTTTGTACTTTATAAAACATATATTATTTATCAATGCAAATAAATTTATTTCAGTCATTTCAGTTTGTTGCTTCATTTCAGCCTTGTTGTAATAACACTGGTCTGCAAAAAAAAGAAAGTTTTTTCCCCTTGGATTTTGATGGGTGATCGTTATGTATCTTGACCCCCTGAATCCAAATTTGACCTCCGTTTCTCTCTATCACCCACCGTTTTTGAGGAGCGCCACCCCCCGGAATTCTCGAAATAAAACACCTAAAAGCGGTTATTCCTAATTAAGCGAGGGGCGGGGGAGGTTGTAAGTACCCCATCCTCCCCTCCATAGAAAATGTTATCTCAGTGCTCGCACATTTATGCATGAAGACCGAAGGGGGAGGGGTGACATCACCATTAGTTCAGAGGTGTAGCAGGGTGGGAAGCCGGACCAAGTGATAAGCTTAGCTTAGTGAAAATTATGTTGAACTCGTCGAAGAATTGATATCTGCATACGAGTCGAAGGGTTGCAACATGTTATTAAAATTGCACCTTTTACACGCACATTTGGACTTTTTCCCAGAAAACTTGGGAGCAGTTTACGATGCACACGAAGAAGGTTTCATCGACATATTGCACTCTTCGAAAAACTGTTCTCTGGGAAGTGGAACTCAAGTACTGCTGGTCACTCTTGCGTGAAACTCCAAGAGATCAGTACAAGAGAAAAGCTACCTCCAAGTAAAACCACTCTCTTTAAGTATATAAAATTCGATGACAAGTATCTTGAACCAGAAAAATTGTATAAGTAAAAATGCACAAAATGTATCAATACATCAATACTCTCTTATTGTACTCTTTCAGTGTTAGGTAGGCCTTGAAGAACCATAAAAATGAGATATAACTGCACAATTTCATATCATAGTTACACCAGACTAATAAAAAGTTGAAATTTCCCAAATAAGGGGGAGAGGCCCACCCTCTAAAAATGGTGGGTGATGGACCAAAACGGAGGTCAGATTCGGATTCAGGGAGTCAAAATACATTAAAATCACCTATTAAAGTTCAAGGGGAATTTTTGATGCAGACCAGTGTAATCTATACTAATATAATAAAGAAGAAACGTCTGTTTGTTTGTTTGTATGAGGTAATCTCAGAAACTACTGAACTGATTTTAAAAATATCTTTCATTGTTGCATAGCTTAGAGCTTCGTGATCAATATAGGCTATTTTGAAACTTTAAGTAACTTTAATTAAGTGATTTAAGCATCTTAAACTGTGACGAGGGCGCATGTTTTAGTTTATCGGGTGCATAGGACTTTTATTTCTTCTAAGTCCTCTGGATGGTGTATTTTTTGGGCTAGAAGCACGATTCAACTTTTATATTTCATAGAAAAACGTGAAAGAATAACATTCAATTTAAAAATATTAAAAATTCGGAAATATTCAAATTTTTTTTTTGTACTGTATTTCATATATTATTTGTTTTCATTCGACAGGTAGTGAATGGGTCATATATTTTCAATTACTGTGCGTACCGCACCCGCGTATTACTGTCTCTTATCTCCACCATATAAATCAACTGTCTCTTTCTTTTCCATCGTTATTCTTCTATGCATTCTATTCAATTCTGTTAAATCACACAGGGACAAACATTTAAAACGGTGGGCATCGATTTGAGACACTAGTGCTTCCTTCACTCATGGACAACTTTATGTCGGACTTGCCAAGCTGGAAGGGTAGAAAAACAATTCATTTTGCCGCCACAGGGCAACAAAACCATAAATATTGTATATAGAGAGGTTTTAAAATAATTTAATGACGCCTACATTAGCTGCTGTGAAGCGAAGCGAGCGCGAGTTGCTAGCAATAATAAGATTACGAGGTATGGCTATTAAATAACGAGACACGTTGTAAAAAATTTTATTTTATTATATACATAATCACTTCTTATCACCTTCAATATACACTCCTTCTCTATCCCTACAACGCTCCATGCGAATTTTCCATTGTTGGAAACAGTGCTGGAAGTCATCTTCTGTCAGCTCCTTCAGAACATGCGCCGCTTTCTCTTTCACAGATCCCATAGACTCAAATCTTGTCCCTTTTAATGCAGATTTCACTTTAGGGAACAGGTAGAAGTGACATGGTGCAAGATCTGGTGAATAAGGTGGATGTTCTATCACTGAGATGCTGTACTTGGCTAGGAACCTCTTGACAGGTAACGCAGAATAAGCTGGCGCATTGTCGTGGTGGAGAACCCATGATTTGTCCTTCCACATTTCGGGGTGTTTTTTCCTTACTCTTTGACGTAGTTTAGAAAGTACCTCAAGGTAGTAATATTGATTGATTGTTTGACCTTCAGGAACCCAGTAAAGGTGCACAATCCTATGGATATAAAAAAAACAATCATCATTGCTTTAAATTTTGACTTGCTCATTCGAGCTTTTTTGGCTCTCGGTGAAGTTCGGCTCTTCCAGTGCATGGATTGGCGCTTCGTTTCCAGATAATAAGTAAAAAACCACGTTTCATCACATGTTATTATCTTCTAGCTGTTCCCTAAGGTGAAATCTGCATTAAAAGGGACAAGATTTTAGTTTGTGGAAGCTGTAGAAGAGAAAGCGGTACGTGTCCTGAAGGAGCTGACAGAAGATGACTTCCAGCACTTCCGAGCTGAATTGAACAGATTGCAACGTACACATATTAGTGATTACAAAAAAAAAAGACAGACATGACAATTTTATAAAAATAGGCAAACTCCAGCTGGACATGAAGTTTTAAGAAAATTAATAAAAATATTTCTAGTTGTAATAGAAGCATAATTTAGGTACCATTGGAAAGAGGGAATTTTAAACTATAATTTTAGATGATAACCAGAAAATTGATTTTTTAAAGATTTTTTCGATAACTTCACTCCTTTAAGTGTAAACCAAAATATACTATGTAATAACAAATTTAGTAGTTTTCTAAAAAGTAACTTAATGTAGTCAATTAAATATCTCTGTTAAGTAGTTAGTTGTACATAAAAAACATTAAAATTTAGCCATTCTTATTAATTTAGTTTAAAAAGTGTTGAAAAATAGCGGAAGAAATCAGTGAGAAGAACGTCGGAACCTATCAGTTAGAGGAATGGGGATTGGTACCGCCCTTTACCTGTGCAACCAATCCATTCGCATGGATTTATCGCATTAGGTGTATTCATATACTGTGGGAAGACATTACTATTATATTTGAAAAACAAAACTATTGATCCGTACAATTTTTTTACAGATAATTAAATTGTAAGTAGGCCTACTATAAATAATATAATTTAATTTAATTATATATGTTTTTAAATTTCCAGATTTGTTTGGTGGCTTATGGACAATTGATTCATCTACTTGTCCGAATTGTGGTAAATCGTACAAATGTAAAGGATGGATGAAGGCTCACCTAAAATACGAGTGCGGGAAAGAACCCAGCTTTATGTGTCCATATTGCCCATACAAAGCTAAACAACGTAGCAACCAGAAAAGACACGTACTTACACAACATATGGATGTAATTTCTGCTAAAAATAAAGAAATTTCTATTAAGTAAAGTTCATTTAATAATTTAACACATTTTTTACAGTTTTAGTCTTAATTTTTGTCAAATTGTGATATGTGCCATTATGTGATTTATAATAAAGTTCTGATAAAATTTTCAATTGATTTTTATTTTTGTTTTGACGTTTTAAAAATAGACTGCCCTTTACCTGTGCAACCAATCCATTCGCATGGATTTATCGCAGTAGGTGTAATCATATACTGTAGGAAGGACATTACTATTATATTTGAAAAACAAAACTATTGATCCGTACAATTTTTGTACAACACTGGAAAACTCACCAGGCCCGGACACCGGAAGGATTGACAGATTGAGAGCTCTTTCTTGATTCGGTGGGTGGGTGTTGGTGCATGGCCGTTCTTAGTTGGAGGAGCGATTTGTCTGGTTAATTCCGATAACGAACGAGACTCTAGCCTACTAACTAGGCGTACCCGGTATCCACAATCGTGCTACCGGCGAGCAAATTTCTTCTTAGAGGGACAAGCGGCTCTTAGCCGCACTAAACTGAGCAATAACAGGTCTGTGATGCCCTTAGATGTCCTGGACCGAACGCGCGCTACACTAAAGGAATCAGCGTGTCCTCCCTGTCCGAAAGAACCGGGTAACCCGCTGAACCTCCTTTGTGCTAGGGATTGGGGCTTGCAATTGTTCGCCATGAACGAGGAATTCCCAGTAAGCGCAAGTCATAAGCTGGCGTTGATTACGTCCCTGCCCTTTGTACACACCGCCCGTCGGTACTACCGATTGAATGATTAAGTGAGGTCTTCGGACTGGTGCGCGGAGGCCGCTTGCGCGGTCTCCGATGTTGCTGTAAAGATGACCAAACTTGATCATTTAGAGGAAGTAAAAGTCGTAACAAGGTACCCAAGGTACCCAAAAGTCGTAACAAGGTACGGTGGCTGCTGTAAACCGTTCAGGATATTTTCAATTTGTTTCATTAAAAATTATTTTTCAGGCGGCAAATTGCCAGGAGAAGATGTACCCAGCGGTATTTCTCATGTAGGATTTATGGATGTTATTCACAATTGAGATTAAGAGATCTCTTCCAATTCCGCTTCAGACATCGTACGGTTCCCTAAAGCTGTACGAGGTGTGGCTATTAAATAACGAGACTGATATTGTAAAAAATTTAATTTTAATTTTATACATAATCACTTACTGTCACCTTCAATATACACTCCTTCTCTATGCGTACTATGCTCCATGCGAATTTTCCATTGTTGGAAACAGTGCTGGAAGTAATCTTCTGTCAGCTCCTTAAGGACTTTACCGCTTAAAAATATTTGAAATGAAGCTCGTAAAAATGTTTGCACTGATACTTTGAACGCGATTGAAAATGACCCAGATTTTTTGGAAACGATAATAACATGTGATGAAACGCGGTTTTTTACTAATGATCCGGAAACGAAGCGCCAATATGGATTGGCAGTGCATGGGCACTGGAAAAACCGAACTTCACCGAGCGCCAAAAAAGCTCGAATGAGCAAGTCAAAATTTAAAGCAATGATGATTGTGTTTTTTGATATCCATGGGATTGTGTACCTTCACTGGGTTCCTGAAGGTCAAAAAATTAATCAGTATAGTAATATTCCTTTATAGTAATACTACCTTGAGGTACTTTCTCAACTAATGTTAAAGAGTAAGGAAAAAAACGCCCCGAAATGTGGAAGGAGAAATGGGTTCTCCACCAAGACAATGCGCCAGCTCATTCCGCGTTATCTGTCAAGAGATTCCTAGCCGAGTACAACATCTCAGTGTTAAAACATCCATTTTATTCACCAAATCTTGCACCATGTGACTTCTACCTGTTCCCTAAGGTGAAATCTGCATTAAAAGGGATAAGATTTGAGTCTGTGAAAGCTGTAAAAGAGAAAGCGGCACGTGTCCTGACTTCCAGCACTGTTTTCAACAATGGAAAATTCGCATGAAGTGTTGTAGGGATAGAGAAGGAGTGTATATTGAAGGTGACAATAAGTGATTTTGAATAAAATAAAAATAAAAGTTTTTTCAACATCTGTCTCGTTAATGAATAGCCACACCTCGTATAGCCTTGCTATAGCTAGTTAACGTTTTTTGTTTGTTTTATGAATTAAATTCAGGAGATTCCCAAAGAAAGTATATAACTTATTTTATTTTTGTTTTTGCTGGGATCCTACAGATTTCTCTGCTTCCCATATCCTATAAACGATTGTCTTTCCAGTCACCCTCCCTGAGATTCCTCGCTACTGAACCGTTTTGGACTTACTGTATAGTCACTTGAGTCACGAGTTTGCCCTTGTTTGCAATGAGGGGTAAAGGGGGAACAGCATTAGTGCGCATGCGTGACTGATTTAATTTCAGTACGACAAACATAACAATTTATACTATACACAGAGCACATACAGTATATCGCGGAATCTTTTGTAGGTTAACTATATGAATATAACTGTTTGTTACCAGGCAGAGAAATGATAGTTTCTCGAAAACGTGAGCAGACTATTCACAGTGCTTAACGAAATCTAATATCCAGTAATGCTGTGAAGTTGAAGCTAAACTAAAATACCTTTCCCTGCCTCTTAACAAAAGCCATGAGCGAGTGGCTTCCTACTGTAATGTTTCTGCTGTGAAGTTGAAGCTGAACAAAAATACCTTTCCCTGCCTCTTAACAAAAGCCATGAGCGAGTGGCTTCCTACTGTAATGTTTCTACTGTGAAGTTGAAGCTAAACAAAAATACCTTTCCCTGCCTCTTAACAAAAGCCATGAGCGAGTGGCTTCCTACTGTAATGTTTCTGCTGTGAAGTTGAAGTTAAACAAAAATACCTTTCCCTGCCTCTTAACAAAAGCCATGAGCGAGTGGCTACCTACTATAATGTTTCTTTTTCCACAATTCGAAAAATAAAGGAGGAAATGAAGGTTTGACACCTGATAAAAAAAGGAAACGGTTTGGTAGATACTAAATAGTGAGACTGATAGTGAAGACGCCGGTGACAGCAATCAGTAAAGAAGGCGATTCATTGGCAGAAAATTTTGTTCCAATGGAATAAGGTAGCTGGTAATCACAGTAAATAAAACTTTTCTAATTATGTAATTAATCTATAGCCAATATTACAGGTTACATTTATTTTTAAAAAGGTTTATGAAGAAAACATTTTCTCGGAATAAACCACAGCTTACAAAATGTATCTAGAAACTTGACAGTAGTGAAATATACAAGTAGTGTTTCACTGTTGAGGTTGGCAGCACTGGAAATATTTCACTTCCCTTCCTCACAGCCCATACATACGCAAAAGGCAATCTCGTGACTTCAGTATCTATAGTAGGTCTACATAATTCATCAGCATTCACTTGGACATTTCGTGGTTCAATAAAATTCTTGTGAAGGCAGTTACTTTTATACGGACTTGAATAATAGACAGCAGTTACCGGTGTATACTGAATGACATGTTTAGTTGATACTACTGTTTAAATGGACATAAGTAGAATTACTAACTGTTCTGAAAACATTAGTGAAATTTTCAGAGCAATTCTCTCCTTCCTCACTCTCTTTCCTTGTCTTTACTTTTATACTATTTCTATTGGTGTTATAAAAACAGTATGACATAATTTTCTAAATTTAGACATACAGTATTATTAATTGAATTTATTTTATTTAAACTCGTATTTATTTTTTAAAAACTCAAGAGTTAAATATAACATTTTTAAAAAAAATATTGATTAATTTCTGTAAGAACACCTTTTCAGTATCTTAAATAGTAATCGAGGTAACACCAAAGGTGTAAATTACTATAGCCAGTATAAAATGTTGTTATGACGCGTACTCCAGGTTTCTCAAACATATCTTAAACTGTTCATCTTTCATACAACTCTTCAATTTAATTATTGGCTGCTTCTGTGGCCTAGTGGTTAACGCACTACGCTGCAAATCGCAGGTTCCAGTTTTAATTTACGGCCAGGGTCTTAAGAAATATTACAAGTTTAAACCCACTGTTTCTTAGCCCAATGTAGTCACTAATTACCATGATGTTGGTGCGACTTTAAAATAAATTTAAAAAATTATTGATTTTTTTTTTTTTTTAGTTACTGTGATTGTTTTTCTTATTTAAAAGACGAAAATTTGAAGGTATTAAATCAATTTTATGAATATTTTCAGATTTAGGAATCGAAACAGAAAATTCAAGTTCATATCCTTGTTCGAATTGTGGTAAAATATATAATAACAAATCCTGGATGAAAACTCATTTAAGATTGGAATGCGGAAAGGAACCTGGGTTATTATGCCCTTATTGTCCGTATAAAACAAAACGAAGAAGTTCCCTGAAGAGACATATATTTAATCGCCATCTAGAAATTTTGCAAAATACTAAATTTGATATAAATATTTAATTGAAATTAATAAAAATGTATTGTTTATTTTTGTTGTTTTTTATACACTGTGACAATTTTAAAGTAAGTATAATAAAAAATTTTACAAATAATATTCTCCTGTAAATTATCTTCCAACAATTTCCTCATAGGTTTTTTGGTAAAATTATATTATTTATGGTTTTTAATAAAGGGTGGAAGTCTGACTCCAAAAAACATCTTTTGTTATTTTCCAGATAAGTGATTATTTTTTTGTATTTAGATACAGCTAGTAATTATATTAAATATCAAATCCCTGCAAACAACAACAGATCAAGGCAGGGATGTCCATTATCACCCACAATTTTACATAAAATATATACGAGGTGTGGCTATTAAATAACGAGACTAACTTAAAAAACTTTATTTTTATTTTATACATAATCACTTATTGTCACCTTCAATATACATTTTATTTTATACATAATCACTTATTGTCACCTTCAATATACATTCCTTCTCTATCCCTAGAACGCTCCATGCGAATTTTCCATTCTTGGAAACAGTGCTGAAAGTCATCTTCTGTCAGCTCCTTCAGGACACGTGCCGCTTTCTCTTTTACAGCTTCCACAGACTCAAATCTTGTCCCTTTTAATGCAGATTTCACCTTAGGGAACAGGTAGAAGTCACATGGTGCAAGATCTGGTGAATAAGGTGGATGTTTTAACACTGAGATGCTGTACTTGGCTACGAACCTCTTGACAGATAACGCGGAATGAGCTGGCGCATTGTCTTGGTGGAGAACCCATGATTTCTCCTTCCACTTTTCGGGGCTTTTTTTCTTACTCTTTGACGTAGTTTAGAAAGTACCTCAAGGTAGTAATATTGATTGATTGTTTGACCTTCAGGAACCCAGTGAAGGTACGCAATCCCATGGATATAAAAAAAACAATCATCATTGCTTTAAATTCGGACTTGCTCATTCGAGCTTTTTTGGCTCTCGGCGAATTTTAGCTCGTCCAGTACATGGATTGGCGCTTCGTTTCCAGATCATAAGTAAAAGCCACATTTCATCACATGTTATTATCTTCTTCCTGTTCTGTAAGGTGAAATCTGCTTTAAAAGGGACAATATTTGAGTCTGTGGAAGCTGTAAAAGAGAAAGCGGCACGTGTCCTGAAGGAGCTGACGGAAGATGTCTTCCAGCACTGTTTCCAACAATGTAAAATTCGCATGGAGCGTTGTAGGGGTAGAGAAGGAGTGTATATTGAAGGTGATAATAAGTGATTAAGTACAAAATAAAATTACAATTTTTTACAACGTCAGTCTCATTGTTTAATAGCCGCACTTCGTACATTGACAACATTTTTAGGTCATAGAAAAGGGTAAATAGCGTAAAAATAAGACTGGTTGATGACTACCTCCTTATTGCAGTCATGTATGCTGTTGACATAGTTATGATGCAGGAGAGTGAGGATGATTTACAACGAGTACTCTGTACACACCACCAAAAAGATGAAAGATACTGTATGATCATTTCAACCTATCAGACAAAAGTCATGGCATTCTGTGGAAAGACTCCAATAAAATCCAAAATAGTAATAATTAATGGACATAAAGTTAAAAGTCGATTATCCGAACGTCTATTAACTAGACGACCGGTTATCCGAACGTCTATCAACCGGACGACCGGTTTTCCGGATGCCCTTTAGGAAAAATTTGTAAAATACTGTACGTATGTACTATGTACATTTATGTTTGTACTAATTTATTTCTGAATTTCTTAGACATACAAATTTAAAATACCGTTATCGTATTAAAACGTCATATGTGATAATGTATAAATGCTTTGTTTAATACGCAGAAAATGGAATGAAATGGCTGGAACAGCAACCAGAATGTGACGCCCTACAGTTTTAATTTTAAAACTACTTCGAGATTTGGCTGCTAGCAAGAGAGTTGCTTCCCTTAAACAAAGGAATATTTCAAATTTTTTTAAAACTAATTTTGTGTAACACATTTATACTGTACATAATTATGATTTTTAGTGTTTTTACTTATAGTAGTACTACATGTTCATTTATTTTGTAAAGTACGATATAGTGAATTGTATGAGTACATAACATTTGTGTTTTTAAATTTGTGTGTTTAATAAAAATTAAGTTACAAGTACAATAATGTCGTGTACGTATTATAGCACAGTTTTCAGTTCTAGCTTCTATAATGTAAAATAAGTTCGGAAAATCTGTTATCCGGACAAATCAATTGACTGGACGATCAAATCCCCTATTGGTCCGGATAATCGACTTCACACTGTATTAATAATGAAATAATTATGATGAATGGTTATATAATGGTGTATAAATAAACATTTGAACAGTTAGCGATGCCTAACCAATGAGGAGAAGAAGATTTATATTAATCCTGATTAAAAATTACTTCAAATTTTTAACCTCATCCCCAAAAATTGAGGGGTTTGAAAAATAGTCATTATTAAAAAAAGTCATTTGGTTGTACTTTGACCAGTTTGCATGAAATTGGTGTCAAATTGACGAAGCAATTTCTTTAACAATAGAAAAAAATCAACAAAGAAAGAAAATCGCTTCTTTTTAATTTTTAAATACAGTGTTTCCACAGGTTGAATTTTCCACTCAATCTGAAATACATTCAAGATATCTGGTAGCTCGTACTATAAAAATATCGTGCCAAGATTCATCAGCAATTTTAGAAAGGTAGGCCTAACCTAAAATATATTAAAGTAATGCCGCTTATAAACAATCGGTTGTTGTTTAGGTCATCAGCCGAAAGGGTGGTTTGAATCTCTAGAGGGTTTACTAAGTAAAACGAGGAGTGAGGTGGTTTACATTTGCCTTCCTAACTGAATGAAAAAATATGTTTATCAGCATGCCAGCCCCCCTGAAAAGCATCTACTTTCCACCCTGCAAATGACATTTTCACTTCATTCACCACAGGGTTTGGCTGTATAATGAAATTCATTACTCTCAGAACTGAGATAACTATGAATAGTGTCTTTTTCACCCCTATCACTTCCGTTGTTAAATGCTTCAGTCATATAATTGGCTGATTATGTTGTAAGAAACATAAACTAGTTTTTGTTGCCCTGGAACTAATGAGCGAGTAATGAATTTCATTATACAGCCAGGCCCTGTGGTGAATAAAATGAAAGTGTCATTTGTTGGGGGGAAAGTTGCTTTTTAGAGGGCTCGGCATGCTGATGACCATACTTTTCTACTCAGTGAGGAAGGCAGTTGTAAACCACCATACTCCTCGTTTTACTTAGTAAACTCTCTAGAGATTTAAATCTGCGTTTCAGCTGATGATCAATTCAATCTTACAAATTTTTTAGGTGAGATGTAAACAAAACCATCAAATTTTACTACGCTCATCATCATCTTTTTCTTTTTAGTTTGCATGATCAGCCAGTCATCATCCAGTGTTGGTTATAGACCTTCCCAGTCTTCCTCCATATTCCTTACTCTCCCACCAGTTTCAAGTCATCCTTCCTCCGTATCTGTAGACGTCGTGTACTTTTATTTCCTAATTAGGGGCTCCTTATTTGCATATCTTTATTCTATTAGTCATCTACCAGCCTCATTGTATGTACAGCCCATCGCCATTTTAGTGATATCACATACTGTTTTTTTTCTTTTACGACCTCTTATGATCACTTTAGTCCGATTTCTGGGCCAGTCCATTCTGTGATCAGTTCTTCTTATTCCCGAAGCGTGTAAGTGGTTTTATTCTTGTTTCTTTCCGTTTTGCCCACATCTTTTTTAGGCATTGTGACCTTGTCCGAGTACGCCCTGTTGGATTCCCTTGTAGTTTTATGCTCAAATATTGTCATATTAGATTTAATTAGCCCGTCGTATTTTCCAGATTTTGTAATGAGATCCTCCCTTGAAATTCTCAACTCTTCCATGCCTTGTTGGACTTCCTTTATGAATTTCAGTTTTGTAGTTCTTTCCCAATAAAAGTTGATTATTTGGTTTGCGAGTTTGTTATTTTCTGCTCTAAGTAGGTGCCCTAAGAATGAAATTATTTTTTTTATGAAGAAATTTGTTAATGAGGTTATTATCTTATGTACTTCTTCATTTGAGACTATCCTCCTTTGTCCTTCTGCTATGTTTTCTTGTTTATGCATAAGTTAATTTAGTTTTATGACAATAATATCCTCATTCTCTTACTAGTTATTTCTATTTAATATTCAGCATCGCCATAAAAATGGGCTTTCCATTTCCCATGAATCTTTGTGTTTTTTTCAGGCTTTCTATCTGGACTTTTGTAAAGGGCTACGTATGAGATGACGATACGTACACACTTGATTAACAACTATATTAATCAAGCTTACTCGTAAAAGGATTTTCTGATCCTTTAGGATTTGCTTTATCGTCTGAAACCACACAACATTGATCTTAGGCACTTATCTCTGAATTTTAGATGTCTGACTTGTTTTTCTGTATTTCATGACTTGCCTAAGATGGATGTATTCTTCGGTACCTACACTGTATAACAGAATCATCAACCATAATATATATGTTTTCATTTTCATTGTACATTTTATTTGTTTTTTCCCTAGCTTGTTTCAATCCTATATTTAGGATTTATTCTTTATCCTATCAATATTAACTACAATCCTTTAAATATGTTTGTTATTATAATATGACCATGTAACCAGCTTATTTTAAATTCCCGCCTTTATCCGTTAATATTATGACTCATTTATTTACTTATTTTATTTTTATTTTTTTAATTAAAAACGAAATATTTTTTTAGGTGCGGATTGGAAATACTCATCTTCAAGTGTTGATGATGTAAATCAACATTCTTTGAAAACTAATAATCTTACGTCCGTTACGAATTCAGAAATAAACGACAGTTTTTCTAGTTATCCTTGCCCAAAATGTGGGAAAATTTATCAACATAAAAATAGTAGAAGAACCCATTTGTTATATGAATGTGGAAAAGAACCGAATTTCAAATGTCCATATTGTTCCCATAAGTGTAAACAAGTTGGTAATCTTCGAAAACATATTGGGTTGAAACATACGAATGTAAATTTATAAACTTTTATACTGTTTATTTTTCAAATTTAAATAAATAATATTTATTATTATAATTATTATATTAAATATTGTATTATAATAAATACAACACTTTTAGTCCAAATTGTTAAGATAGATAACTAGTGCTCCCTTTTACGTAACGAACGATACACTACACATGGACTTAAACGTTCCATACATCAACGATGTGTTAAATACAACGCTTTCAGTCCAAATTGTTAAGACTGATAACTAGTGCTCCCTTTTACATAACGAACGATACACTACACACGGACTTAAACGTCCCATACATCAACGATGTGTTCCTACGCACATATACTCGATTTAAAAAGAAATTACCCTATAATCCAAACCATCTAATTGTTGACCTAGACACACCAGATTTACCAACTGCCCCTATACGAAGACTGAAACGACTCTGGAGTAGGGATATCATGAGACGTCAAAATTAAAGAAAAACAAAATAAAATTAAGTAAATTATGGACTAATTTAATGATTACGGTTGGAGTACTGTCAATGGGCAGCGATCTCCTCAATGTCTTAAAATTTGTCAATATTTGTATCCTTTTTTTATCAAATTTCCTTGTTGTTAATTTTATACAGTTGCAAATAAAACTATCTTGTATAGCCAAAAAATAAAAATAAAAAATAATATTGTATTTTAAGTTCAGTATACAAAGTTTTTTGTTGTCTTATCAATAAGTAAACTTAGTCAACCTTTATGAATTAGTGGTACTGTACCTAATGAAATAAACTTTACTAGCTTACTGGACCTGTGTGAATAAAATCGTACAATGTTCTTGGGTTACAACCCCCATCATTAAATAAATGATTTAAGTTAACGGCAAACTTAATCGTTCTTGGGAGAACTGTGAGTAACGACTAAAGCACAGTAGTACCATAGTTTCGTCCTGAAAAGAACAGTTTTAAACTACAACTTAAATAAACGAGGTGTGGCTATTAAACAAAGAGTCTGACGTTGTAAAAAAATTTATTTTTTTTTATACGAAATCACTTATTGTCACCGTCAATGTACACTCCTTCTCTATCCCTACAACGCTCCATGCGAATTTTCCATTATTGGAAACAGCAAGTCATGCTGGAAGTCATCTTCTGTCAGCTTCTTCAGGACACGTGCCGCTTTCTCTTTTACAGCGTTCACAGACTCAAATCTTGTCCCTTTTAATGCAGATTTCACCTTAGGGAATAGATAGAAGATAATAACGTGTGATGAAACGTGGTTTTTTACTTATGATCCGGAAACGACGGGCCAATTCATGCACTGGAAGAGTCGAACTTCACCGAGAGCCAAAACAACCTCGAATGAGCAAGTCAAAATTTAAAGCAATGATGATTATTTTTTTATATCCATGGGATTGTGTACCTTCGCTGGGTTCCTGAAGGTCAAACAATTAATCAATATTACTACCTTGAGGTACTTTCTAAACTACATCAAAGAGTAAGGAAAAAACGCCCCGAAATGTGGAAGGACAAATCATGAGTTCTCCACCAAGACAATGCGCCAGCTCATTCCGCTTTGTCTATCAAGAGGTTCTTAGCCAAGTACAGCATCTCTGTGTTACAACATCCACCTGATTCACCAGATCTTGCACCATGTCACTTCTACCTGTTTCCTAAGGTGAAATCTGTGGAAGCTGTAAAAGAGAAAGCGGTATATGTCCTGAAGGAGCTGACAGAATATGACTTCCAACCCTGTTTCCAACAATGGAAAATTCGCATGGAGCGTTGTAGGGATAGAGAAGGAGTGTATATTAAAGGTGTCAATAAGTGATTATGTATGAAATAAAAATAAAATTTTTTACAACGTCAGTCTCGTTATTTAATAGCCACACCTCGTATATAAATCTTACCAAAGATTCATACAGCAGTTGGAAAATGATACTGAATTAAAAAAAGTTGTGTTATTAATAATTCTTTTTAAATTTGGGAATATAAGTATTCTGGTCGAATATTTAATTTTAATTCAATTTAATTTTTTATAATTAATAAAAGCCTGAATTTGTTTTAGGTTCTGATTGGGAATTCTTATCAAGTGTCAGTACGAATGAAACATTGGAAACGAATAATTTTGGATCTGTTAGACAATCTGATTTAAAAGGAAATTCCACTTATCCTTGCCCAAAATGTGGGAAAATTTATCAACGTAGTACTAGTCGAAGAAACCATTTGGCATACGAATGTGGCAAAGAGCCAACTTTTTCATGTCCACATTGTTCTTACAAATGTAAACTAGCTGGTAATCTTCGAAAACATATTGTGATGAGACATACTATTCTAGACTTATAATTTTTTAATATTACTTTTGTATTTTTTTAAAATAAATTTTTATATTTTTAATTTAGTATTTAAAGTTTTTTGTAGTCTTCTTTTACCATTCAAGGTTTAGGATCCAGGACCTGTTCCAGTATCCATCTAGCCACTTGTCATCCCGGATAACATCTTCCAGTTGGTCTGTAACATTTGACCAGTCTAGAAATCCTATGTGGAGAAATTCTTTGAAGATGATCTGTCCATTTTTGGTGGTATTTCATAACCGTCTCCTATATGAGAACCAACACACTTAATTCTTGTCGATTACACTCATTTCTGAACCGATACAGTATTCTACTGCCTATAACGTTCCTAAAAATGTACTTCTCAGCAGAACGGATGGAATTCTCATACTGCTTCTTTCACATCCAGGTCTCAAGCTCATCCACTCGTCTAAGAACCTCTAAATTACTTATTTTGTCCACCCATCATCTTTAACATTTTTCTATAACACCACAATTCAAAAGCTTCCATCCTCTTCCTTTATACAGCCCCTGTCACCCACATTTCACTCCCATATAAAACACTACAATCCAAACGTAGTGTTTTAAGAATTTTTTCGTTATCTGTAAATCAATGTTTGCAGTCTGTAGACTGTTTTTTATTATTCAATATCACCACAAGCTTATGTATTTTTTTATGTATTTTTTTTGTAGCTTATGTTTTTTTGTATTATATATGGTTATCTTTATTGTGTCTAAAACTTGTTTTTTGCTATTTTCGTACGGCGCTCAGTAATCCAGCACCGTACAATCCCCGAACATGCCGGATTAATGCTAAGCAGTTTTAAAATAATCAAGCAAAACAAATTTATAAGCTTATATTAATCAGCCCTCAGTTCGTGTACTATTAATATTTCTTTATGAACAAACAAAACTGATATGAAAAAATGATAAAAAAAATTATATCAAAAGCAGGATTGTTGAAGCTAGAAAGGTATTTGAAATAAAAAACAGTCACTCCCATATAAAACACTACAATCCAAACGTAGTGTTTTAAGAATTTTTTCGTTATCTGTAAATCAATGTTTGCAGTCTGTAGACTGTTTTTTATTTCAAATACCTTTCTAGCTTCAACAATCCTGCTTTTGATATAATTTTTTTATCATTTTTTCATATCAGTTTTGTTTGTTAATAAAGAAATATTAATAGTACACGAACTGAGGGCTGATTAATATAAGCTTATAAATTTGTTTTGCTTGATTATTTTAAAACTGCTTAGCATTAATCCGGCATGTTCGGGGATTGTACGGTGCTGGATTACTGAGCGCCGTACGAAAATAGCAAAAAACAAGTTTTAGACAAAATAAAGATAACGTGTGGCCTCCCGTGATTCGGCTTAAGTTTTTTTGCGTCCAGGAGACTCCAGGAGGTGTATAGGACGTGTCAGTTATAACACCTGAAATACATATAAGAATCACACAATGTATCACTACTATCAAGAAAGAAATTCTTGTACGCTATAAAAAAGTTTCACCGGTCAAGTAATTTTTCAAATTTTGTTTTAAAGGAATGCAAATTATCACAACATGAAGTGTTTAAGTGTGTGCCCTCCTGATAGATGTGTGTTCTGCAGGTGTAAAAGAATAATTGTAAAGAACATGAATAGTGCGTAACATTTTAGTTTGGACACGCGTTTGTTTTACATATTTTTCACTAGATAGGTATCGAGTTATTGAAAGTGCCGGATTAACAGGGGGTTTGATGTATCAGTGTTATAATAGTACAATATTGTATATTTACAGTTTAGCCGTTCTTAGTTTGCTCCTACTGTCAACAAACAAAAGCCACCTACTACAGGATGCACGCTAGAGTCTGCGATTTTACGGATGTCGTATTCCTATTAAGTTAACTATTTTTTTTAAATTATAAGTACTTAAAGTACTAAAACCATCAGTCATGATATGATGTAGGCCTAATAATTTCATTTAGAAAAATAATTTTAAAAGTATTTTGTATTTAAATACATTTGAAAGTATTTTGTTGTTACTTTTTTAACAGCGTGTACACATTTTTATATAATGCGCATGCTCAGTGACGTCATTATTTGTTTACATTAGTAGCAAACTAAGAGATGCTGGACTTTATAATGTGTTTATTAATTTTTAAAATGTTTCTTTAAAACTTATTTTAACAATTTATGTAAATTATTAAAATGTTGTTTAGGTTGGTTATACAAAATGGTTTCAAGCATCGATTCACCACCACAACCGTCAAATTCTTCATCAAATTCTACTCGAAAAGTCGAAAAGAATTCTTCAGATCCGTCATTTCCTTGCCCAAACTGTGGAAAACTTTATTTACGTGAAACTAGTGTGAAAAATCATTTGTTATACGAATGTGGAAAAGAAGCAAATTTTAAATGTTCACAATGTACATATAAAAGTAAACAGCTTGGTAATCTTAGACGACATTTTGTTTTGAAACATTCTCAGTTTGACTTTAATGATTTTATGTTGTAATTTTTTTTTTATTTTTAATTCCTAATTTGTGTACGTTGCAATCTGTTCAATTTAGAACAATAAGCAATCCCATGACCCAATGAGATGAGGATGATGTGTATGACGTGTAAATGAGGTGTAGTCTTGTACAGATCCAGGCCGACCATTCATTATGTTGTAAATCCAATATGTTGTAAATAAATATTATATTAATTCAATATATATATATATATATATGTAATATGTTGTAAATTGGACATTTATTTTTGTATTAAATTAATCTCTTTACATTAAGGGGAGAGTTTGAACAATTTTTTTTCTTTTAAAGAGTAGTAGCTTATACATATATTATACATATATATATATATGTATTTTAATCAATTCATCAGGGAGACATAGGACAATGTTTACCTATATTCTCATAATTTTATCACCACCACAACCCTTTTAATAGGGGTTGTGGTGTTTCATAAAAATAGTTATAGGTTATCTCAGTTGGTATTTCCCAACTTTTTTTCGTAAACAGAATAATTTTTTCACAAATGACAATACAGTACGATGTTTACTGACTGGTTTATGATACCAAACTAAAAATTTTATCTACCTTCCACATTTCCGTCTTATACTAGAACCAATGCGCATCTAGAAATCAGAGGTCACTTAACTATTTCTCCCGATGAAGATGGTCCCTATGAGACTGAAATGCGATTGGGTTAATTTTATAAAATTTATGGTGTATGAGCTGTAAGTTTTTGTTTTGAACTATTTAAAATAATAATTTATATATTTTTTGTTAAATACAGTATAAAAATTACTTAAAAATTCATTAATTTCTGGTTTTATATTAAATTAACTATACAGTAAAACCCCGCTTATTGGATTCTTGTTCAAACATAACCCGGCTTAACTGATTAAACCTTTTTTTAAATTTCATGAGTACTTCATTATATAAATGTAGGTACATTACAGCACTTAAAACATAGTGTAAGTTAAGGTACTGAACATTTTAAAATGAAATAAATTACGATTATAAAGTTTCATTATTCTCGGAATTCATTTACTAATGCAACGTTAAACCGTCGTTCATCTGTTATGATGAAAATATTTACTGTATACCATAAAAGGAAGGCTCACTATGCATTTCCAGGAATTCAAGCCTGATACTCCCAACCTGTGTAATAACAGGTGCTCCTAATAAAATGATGGCATGATATTTTTATTACCTCGAGACAACAATTTCATCAAAAACCTCAGAGCTTTTTAAAGACTGATTTTTTAAAATTAGATACAATAAATATTAATTACTGTGCAATATTAAATTTTATTCTTTTGAAATTACTGTATGTTCGTTTATGTATACTAAAAATTATCGTAGGAAGTACTGTACGAGGTGTGGCTATTAAATAACGAGACTGACGTTGTAAAAAGTTTTATTTTTATTTTATACATTATCACTTATCGTCGCCTTCAAAATACACTCCTTCTCTATCTCTACAACGCTCCATGCGAATTTTCCATTGTTGGAAACAGTGCTGGAAGTCATCTTCTGTCAGCTCCTTCAGGACACGTACCGCTTTCTCTTCTACAGCTTCCACAAATTAAAATCTTGTCCCTTTTAATGCAGATTTTACCTTAGGGAACAGGTAGAAGATAATAACATGTGATGAAACGTAGTTTTTTGCTTATGATCCGGAAACGAAGCGCCAATTCATGAACTGGAAGAGCCGAACTTCACCGAGAGCCAAAAAAGCTCGAATGAGCAAGTCAAAATTTAAAGCAATGCTGATTGTTTTTTTTTTATATCCATGGGATTGTGTACCTTCACTGGGTTCCTGACGGTCAAACAATTAATCAATATTACTACCTTGAGGTACTTTCTATACTATGTCAAAGAGTAAGGAAAAAACGCTCCGAAATGTGGAAGGACAAATCATGGGTTCTCCACCAAGATAATGCGCCAGCTCATTCGCCGTTATCTGTCAAGAGGTTCCTAGCCAAGTACAGCATCTCAGTGTTAGAACAACCACCTTATTCACCAGATCTTGCACCATGTGACTTCTACCTGTTTCCTAAAATTAAATCTGCATTAATAGGGACAAGATTTGAGTCTATGGAAGCTGTAAAAGAGAAAGCGGCACGTGTTCTGAAGAAGCTGACAGAAGATGACTTCCAGCACTGTTTCCAGCAATGGAAACTTTGCATGGATTGTAGGGATAGAGGAGTTATAGGAGATATTGAAGGTTACAATAAGTGGTTATGTATAAAATTAAAATTAAATTTTTTTACAACGTCAATCTCGTTGTTTAATACCACATCTCGTATATCCACCGTTAACTGTTTTTAAAACCTAAAAGTATCTTTTTGCTTGTTATCCGGAATTTTTTTTATCCGAAATTGGATCTGCCTCCTACATTTTGGTTAAGCGGAGTTTTACTGTAATATTTATTTTTATTTATGTACAAGATTTTTTTTTAACATAATCAAGTGGTTAAGTTCACCGCAAGTGCCTTCATAGAATAGGCCCTATTATATAGTAGGCCTACGAGTTAACTATGATTAATGTTAAATATTTCAGATTGTGTCTTTAACTAATTCTAAATAAATTCTACTGATAGTGTTTGAATATTTTCTGTTGTTTAATGAAGAGGTGTTTATTTATTTTTTATGTATTTTTTCAAAGTATTTAAATAAATAAATAAATTGTAATGAGTTTAGTTAGTTTTTTGTATTCTGTTTCTTTTAGACGTAGTACACTCCATGACAACTCTGAGATTTGCGTTGGGGCTAGCGAGCGAGCCTAAGAACGAATGGATTATGAGGAAATATGGGGGATATGGGGAAAATGTGTAGGGCTGCGCATACTGTATGGACGAAAGTCATATTGTAGTAAAAACTCTACCAAGTAAGATGAGATTTTCTCGTTCATGTTTCATTTTTTATATTTTACTAGAGGTATCTGCCGCGCATTGGTGCGCCTAAGAGAAAAACACGTTTTTAATGGAAAAAATGAAATGAAATTTATTTATTTTTTCTTAATGCTTGGGGATAAACAATGTTTTTGGTTGTTTTTGGGGATAAACAATGTTTTTGGTGACGAATAGAAAACTTAGAATTGTTTTGACAAACAAAAACTATTTTTTATTTTTACCAACAAAAATTCACGGAGGAAAACCCTTTCTTTCGTTTTGGTCAGCGCTCTACCTAAGATCTTGAAGTGCTTCCACCCATTAGCATTATTGTGTCATCTACATATCTGATGTTTTCTACATTTAATAGTTAGAGCGGATGCAAAATAAGCTTGTCGATGTAGCTGCGCGAACACTTCGGATTCAGTCAGTAGATTTCGTGTGTCTTTTGCCCATAACAGTCAGGTGGAGTGTTAAATTGATTGCACTCGATCTGCTAATTTCAGGGTTACAAAAAAATAGTTGTGTTTCTTATCACATGGTTAGCCTATTATATAACTGAAGAATTTAAAAACAAAAGAGGTAGAACTGTAAAAGACACTAATCAGAGTTATCTCCTGTGAGAGTAATGAATTTCATTATACAGTAAGACCCTATGGTGAATGAAGTGAAGGTGTCATTTTCAAAGTGGAAAATATGTGTTTTCAGAAGGCCCAGCATACTGATAAGTGTACTTTTCTTCTCAGTGAGGAAGGCAATTGTAAACCACCTCACTCCTCGTTTTACCTAGTAAACCTCTAGAGGTTCAAACCAGTCTTTCGGCTGATGTCCTAAACAACAGTACCGAACTGCCTTTTAAATCAGAGGCTCTGAACAATGTAAATTATCATCTATTAGCGACTTTAAAAACATATAATTGTAAACATAGTATGTAGCAATTAACGTCTACCACATATAAAACATTACAAACTAATGTTTTCAGGTTAGCTGATACATAATGTTGGGAGAGCGTCATGACTCTGATCACAGCTAGTACAGTACTGACCCCTCACCACTCGCTGAGGCAACCGAGCGAACCATTATCAAAATAAACCTTCTGCGCACTTCAGAAAACTGGCAAGCTTATTAGGCGTTCGCTCTATCTATCTATATTTTAAGGGGAATTGGATGACTCGATCCTGCCAACATTAAATTGTTGAAGTTTTTGTAGGCCTACCTTTTCTCAGAAATTATACAAGATATCAATATATTTTTTGGTTTTTTATTACATATTTCTTCAGACTTTGTCCTGTGCTTTTTTAAGTTTTTGAATTTTTTTTGTATGACTTTGGATTTTTTTACAAAATGTCCAAAAAAGGAAGTTTTTTTTCAGAAAAGGTTTAATTAAAAGTTTCTTTTTCAGTAATTTGCTAAATCCGGGTCAACGTGTGCACGTTAACTTTCCCTACAAGTTAAAAAAAATCATAATATCTTTAGTGGTTATTGAGAACGAAAGTACATAAGCGGTAAAATTAAAAACTTTCGGGAAGTCATATTTAATGTTGAAAGTAGCTTACCCTGGACTAATTACAAACATAAACTTGGTCTTGGGTTCGAATCACATTCAGGCACGGCATATTTTCATACGTTACAAAAAAATCATTTCATCCGTCACCGTCTGCATTAGCAGTAATTGCAGAACAGTCGGACGTTAAACAAAAAAAAAAAAAAAAAAAAAAAGAAAAAAAGAAACATAAACCTACTTCAGAGCATTCTAGCCCCATATGCCGGGTTGTTTAAGTCTCTTCTGCTTCGTAGTCATCTTCCAACTGCCTTTTCACTAAAGTAGAACTTTGCTGGCACTTTTTATCCAATTCATCTATAGCTTTCTCAGCCTATGTGATTCACTAAGTTTTTTGAGTGCACTAACACAGTTCTCTCCTGGAACAATACTTAGCTTTGCTAAGACTTTACATCTAGCTATGTTTCCAAAATTAAAAGAAGCTTTAGCTTCGTACACACCAAACTCAAATGTATTCCGGATGACAAATGTACTTTACGGAATGCGAGACCAAATCATGTTATTGAGCGATTCGCTTGGATTTTATATGCCCCCATGTAAACATTTCTTCAGAAGTTTTGGAGTCACTAAAACTTTTATACAGGCTTTATTTCGAATATGACAGTGACAGGGATATGAAAATGTTCATCATGATTATAACTTTCATTCTTTTCTTTTCTTTTTGGAATTTCCACCAGCTACTTGCTCCTTTTGGGCAAAGTTCAAGTACTGTTTTATGACAATTATCTCTAAGGTCCGTTTCAGGATCTGAGTAAAAAAAAATTACACAGTTTAAAATTACAAGTATTTATTACAAACTAAAAATTACAATTAATAAAGTGTCTTAAATCTACAAGTGAATTATAATTATTACAATTAAAATAATAATTCCAATGAATAATGAAAATGAATGAACTTAACTCTGCACTTAATTAAACTAAATACTACTTAAAAATTAAATTCTACTAAACGTTAGACAATAATTTACAGTAACATTAACCTTCTCTAACACACTGTTACACACTACGCAATTCGCTTACTGAATCACAGACAAATTGAAATCGACTGCAAAATGCGCGTGCTCCCTTATATAGATGAGCTATGGAGATTTCGAAAGGACAGAGATATCCGATATAATAATAAAAATACAAAATCCTTCTAACAGCTTTTGGATAAATCTTAACTACTGTAAACAAATTAGGATTGAATAAAAGGTGTTACAAACAGTTCAATTATTTAAATGGGTACCCAACTCTTTCACAATAGCCATACAACAATAGGCAGGCCTACCTGTACTATACATAACTATTTATATAAAACATAGTATTTCTAACTATTTCTTGGAAACCCTATTTATCATTCTTATTATTTACATTTACATTTTTAAAATCTCGGTCCTTCTCGAAAATTCTCGAACGCACATTCCCTTAAGAAGGGGCAGACCATTTTCATTATCCGTATACCTGCAATACTAACTTAGGTAGATTTTTTGTTGGAACCGTTAACGCTACAAAGCTGAGCTTTGGCACACCTATCTAAAGTACCGTTTTACAAATTTGTACCAGAGCTTTTCCATTTACCTTGATCCAGTCTAAAAATTATTTTTGTTTTCAAAAAATGTTCAAATGTGGTCTAGATTTTTTTTATGAAAGTCACCCAAATAATAAAAAATTCCAAAATTTTTGAAATACCTCTGGAGTAAAGATACACCTTAGTACTAAAATATAGTGTGCAAAATTTCACACTCCTGTGTGGGATGGTTCCTGAAATAAGTGTACCTAAAGTCAAAAAATACAATATGTGGAAAAATGCGGATATAGTAAAAGCATAATACCGCAACAGAACATCTATTGCCAACTGGAATTAACTTCCAAACAAAAACACACCAATATTTATTTTGCGTTACAGCTGATTCCTCTGCGTTCTAGAAATTATCAGTTTTATGTGAACCTTAATGTTAGAGCAGTAACGTGATTATATTAATCCCAATTTACAAGAATCAAAAAAAACGTGAAAAAATATCCAAATAAACACTACGTACCTTACCAACTTAATGAAAACATAATTTTTTTTCAAGAGAAAAAGCAACCAATGTCGTGTTATATATCAATTTAAATACGGGAAAACGATCTATAAATATATGGTAAAATTGAAAAATCAATATTTTTTTATTAAAATCAGTCTGCGCCCCTCAAGATATTGTCACAGTATTGTTTTATAAAACCCCTCATAAAAAATTAATTACTCCTCAGAATCATATAAATTTGGTATCAAATTAAAGGTAATAATTCAAAAAATCGATATTTTTATCGAAATTAACCATCCAACTCCTCTTAAATTATGTAAGGAAGTTTGTATGCCACATTGTTGTTGCGCTATTTGTTATTTAATTTACATAATTTGATAATTTTATAGGTACAGATCTAAATGATTTACTGGTTGCTTATAAAGGAGATGAAACAACTGAAGAAGATAACAAAGAATATTATCCTTGTCCGAAATGCAATAAAATTTATCAACATAAAAATAGTCGTCGAACACATTTGTTGTATGAGTGTGGGAAAGAACCAAATCTTCAATGTCCTCGTTGTCCATATAAATCTAAACATATCGGCAATTTACGTAGACATGTTGCTTGTAAGCATATGGATATTTTAGATATGTATGTTAAAAAACACTAAACATACCTATCTTACTAAACATATGTTACTTAACGTATGTTACTAAACATACCTATCTTTGAAGGCACAAGCCCCTACTGGTTTTATTTTGCTAACGATACCCCTCAGAGAAGATGAAAAATTTGTCTTAAATATGAATTCAACACAATCTCATTAATTATTCTAAACTTATGTTAAAATTAATTTTTTTTGTTGGTGTCGATAAATAAATAATTTTACCTTTGTTTTAACTGTTTTTACCTTAAATAATTGTTAAAGTAAAGTTTTTTGTTTTAACTTTTTTAAGTTAAATTTTTGTTTTAACTGTTTGTTTAAATGAATATTTGGGTTAAATATTCTATGAAGTTTAGACTATATTGAAGGAAGTGGTTCTTAAGGCTGTTTTTTTTTACCAAAATATAGAATTAATTAGATTTTAATTGATTGTGCCATTGAACATAACACTAATAGAACAGTAAGGGTATCTTTTTATTTTGGAAAGTCATTGTTAAATAATTCTTAGAAATATGTACGCTAAGATTAATGTATTCTAATCAAAAGTGCCTAAGATCTAGTTAATTTTATATTAGTATTTTGTTGCAGTTATGTGTAGTAAACATTTTAATTATAGAAAATGTTAACTCATTGTTAATGAGTATTGTTATTATGAGTTATTAATAAAAAAAGTTATGTCTGAATTTACTAGAGTCATTTAATCTATTTATCTATTTATTTACAGTTTTTACTCTATATATGTAAAATGAAATTATTTTAATTATGTGTAATTTTAACAGATTGTTACATCATGATTCCCTGAAGCCAAAGCTGTTGTAAAACATCATAAGTTAAAAAGGCACTTTTACGCTTATAAAAGTCACCACCATAGTTCATTGTTGTTGTTTAATTGATCTGCCGAAATGCTGGTTTTAACCTCTAGAGAATTTACTCGTACCATGTACGAGGGTTATCCAGAAAATAACCTCCGTTTTGAAATAAAAAGTAAACGAGTGAAGATACAAAAACTTTATTATACAGTGGGTCCTCGACTTACGAACATTCAACTTACGAACATACGGAGATACGAACGCCAGAAACTATTTTTTTTTTTATCACTTGATATAATTTGGATTGTAATTACAACAAAGTTTCCAAACAATGTTTAGAGCGGTCAATGAGTTTAGAGCTGTCATGTGTTACAAAATTATTTTGGAAGAAAAGAAACTTGTACACTTCACACATCCATTCAAAACTTTTTCCAAACAAAGCCAAAGCTGTAATAATATTGTAAAACCATCTTCAATATGTTTTAAATTTTTATGAAATGTTTACTTTTTATTTTATAATTTTGCTATTTTTTATTTTTAATGGTCTTTTCTTTCTGTATAAAGTATTCAATGCATTTATGTGTTAACTGTATTCAGTTGCTAAAAGTATATACAGTATTTATTAAGTTACTATAAGTACATATTAAAAACGAATAAAAAGGTTTAACAGATTTTATCTTTATTTAATTGCTGATTACTATTTCACTAAGTATGCTAGTTTTTGTACGTTATGAAAAGCAATCAGGTCGCTAGTGTCCACTACGAAATCTACTGACGTGTATTCCGACTTACGAACAATTCGACTTGCGAACACTCGGCCGGTACGCATTATGTTCGTAAGTTGAGGACCCCCTCCCTGTATACATATTAAAACTAAAGTTTTTCTCTATTTTTCGACATAGTCGCCAAACAGATTCAAGCACTTGTCTTACCTTGGAACAGTCTTTGAAATACCCTGTGCATAAAAATCTGCCGCCTGTGAATGTAGCCAACCATTCACGGCGTTTTGAAGCTCTTCGTCATTGGCGAACCGCAGAGATGCAAGCCACCGCTTCATGTTCGGGAACAGGTGAAAGTCACTAGGAGCCAAGTCCGGGCTGTATGGGGATGATCGAAAACGTCCCATTTAAACTTGGCCAAAAGTTCATTTGTTCTTCGAGCTGTATGAGTGCGAGAAAACAAATGAACTTTTGGCCAAGTTTAAATGGGACGTTTTCGATCATCCCCCATACTGCCCGGACTTGGCTCCTGATTAAACATAAGTTATATTGTTCATTATTTACATTGGGAAGAGAAACACGTGTGAATGTTTCAACCAGATTTTTATAATTTCATTGATTAAATTGTGTAATTGATTAGAATAAGGCCATAATTTTACGAATGGTTGTATAGATTGGTTGACAGCCGGTTTAAAAAAACAAATGTTTAAGATTCTAAACATGAGACCTAAGGTCTCGGATAAATGGTTTAAAGAAGTCAGAAAGGATATTGAAAAAACTGGAATAAACTGAGAAAATTTAATGAGCTGAAGACTACTAATTACAAACGTTAAGGGTTTCCATGAAGAGTAAAAGTTGAACAACGATTAGACAGAAGAAAGGAGAAAAGCCTACAGTAAGCGAATGCTGAGAATGTAGGTTGCAAACAGAGCTTCCAGAAACGTCTAAAGTCACCTCCGTGGTCTAAAATTGGCCCTGTACGAGGAAAAAATTATGTAAATGAGCAACCTTTAAATTACATTTAATTATTTTTACTTTCTCTTGCCTATATGAATATATAAGAAGGAAAGTATTGTTTTCATGTCGATTTTTCGTAATCGAGTTTTCACCGGATCTACACGTTCTCAGATCCCATGAACCAAAAAAAACATGTTTTTAGCGATTGTTCTGTGGTGTGTGTGTGTGTGTGTGTGTGTGTGTGTGTGTGTGTGTGTGTGTGTGCAGAATATCTCAAGAACTGAATATTGTACGAACTTGAAACTTAACTTGACTGAAACTTAACTTAACTTAAGCTGAAGTTACATACCACTACCGGACCCGACACGAACATTTTCATCAAAATACACAGTTTATTCGTGTAATTTTTCACTTCTTTGCGATTTTTTCAAAAACGGGTCCTGCGATTTTTTTTAAATCGCCTGTTTTACTAAATTTTTTATGCTCTACTAGAAAGGGTAGGCGCCATGTTTGCTGAAATTCTTGGTGAGGCTATTTTCACGTAAAAATTTGTTTTTATTTAAGATTGCGGCCTTAATGTGCATTTTAGCGCAAACATTTATATAACAGAAAATGTAGAGAATTTGAAATTCTACAACTTTTATTTGTAACATTTTTGTGTATAATGCTTAGTTTATCGGTAATTAGCGATTTTCTGTTTTTTTCTCCCAAAATCGTGTAAAAATTGATTTTTTTTAAAGATTTCAGCCTTATTCTGCATTTTACGACAGAAATAATGAAATAGAAATAATGAAATTTATAGTAAATTAAAAGATCTACAACTTTAATTTGACCATTTTTCTCTACAGAGCCTAGTTTAGCGTGAAAGAGTGATTTTCCGTATTTTTAAGCTAAACTGCGGTTGATTTTCATTTTGCGTCTTTTACTCATGATTAAAATAAGGTTATGTTTTTTGTGGTTAGGTTTCTATTTATTTCTAATGTTTTCATGACGAATGTTACGTTATATTGTTAATTAATTGCATTGGCGAGAGAAAGTCGTGTGAGTGTTTCACACCAGATTTTTTTTTTTTTTTTTTTTTTTAATATCTTACCGTTTAGAATATTCTATTAACATAAATATTTTTGTTTCAGCTGGTATTACAATTATATCAGGAGAACAACAACATGTATGTCCAAAATGTGGAAAAGGATATCGATACAGGAAGAATATGTTAGCACACGCTAGAAATGAATGCGGGAAAGATCCGAATTATCAATGTCCTTATTGCCCTCATCGAACTAAACAACGTGGAAATTTGAAAATGCACATCATGGGCAGACATCTTGATAAAACTGATTGGGAAAAATCTGTTTCGACTTATTATCGATAATGATTATGAGATAATTAGTGTTAATAAAAAAAGTGAAATTTGTGATACTTGATCGAAAATTTATTTAATTTCATTATTACAGTATTATGTATTCGTAAATTAGAAGAATTTTTTTATTTTATTATGTCATAAATTAATCTATCGTTTTAAAATATAGTTGATTTGTTGAGGAGACTGATGCGTCAGGTACGTTGTAATATTAATTTAGGTAGTGATACACATATCTCTGAAGTTACAGTCACTTAAGTTACGAGTTTGCCCTTGTTTGCAACGAGGGGTAAAGGGGAAACAGCATCAGTGCGCATGCGCGACTTCTTTAATTCCAGTACACAAACATACCAACTTATACTATACCCAGAGCATAGCCTATACAGTATATCGCGGAACCTTTTGTACGTTAACGGTACGAATATAACTGTTTGCAACCGTAAACAGAAATGTTAGTTTCTCGAACATGTGGGCAGACTATTCACAGTCCTCAATGAAATCTAATATGCAGTGTAATAAAATGATGTGAAGTTTAAACTAAACAAAAATGCCTTTCAATGCCTCTTACAAAAGCCATGAGCGAGTGGCTAACTACTGGGATGTTCTCTTTCAATAGTTTTGTTGATATCTGGTAAAAAAGGAAATGGTTAGGAATATATTAGTGTGAGTTATAGTGAAGACGCCGGTGACAGCGATCGTAAAGAAGGTGATTCATTCGTACAAAAATTTGTTCCCATGGAATAAGGTAGCTGGTAATTACAGTAAATCAAATATTTCTACCTGTGTAATTAAGCTATAGGCAGTATTACAGGTCAGATTTATTTCTTATAAGGTTTACGAAGAAACTTTTTTCGGATTAAACCACAGATTGCAAAATGTATATATGTAGAAACTGCACGGTAGTGAAATGTACGAGTAGTGTCGCACTGTTGAGGTTGGCAGTCATATTTTCACTTCCGTTCTTCACAGCCCATACATGCGCAAAATGCAATCTCGTGACTTCGGTACCTATAATTGATATAACTCCATGAATCTATTTTTCTAATCCAAAACCTTACATTATATGTTTCCATCTTTTAAAATTCCGGTATTATTTTTTATTTTCTCTCTTCATGAAAAATTATAGGTAGTGAAATCCTCACAAAATTTTAAATGAAAGTCATGCATCACTTAGTACACTACTGTTATAGAAAGTCAAATCTAAGGTGCCTGATTACAATTTCAATCCAAAAATAAGACAGCATTTTGTAACCAATCCTCAAACATTTAATTATTGTTATAATTATTAGTCGTATAAATACGTTATGATATGTTTGTATCCTAATTTTTATAAAACTTGCATTTATTAGCTTCTTGAGGGACTCCTACAGATTTCTTTGCTTCCATTGTCTCATATATTTTCAGTCACCCTTCCTGAAATTACTTTCTAACGCAGCATCTTGTATAACCCACCGGGTTAGTCTTGCGGTAAGTTCATTACCACGAGTCAGCTGGAGACAAAGGTTCCATAGTTCAAATCCTAGTATAGGTAGTTACTTTTACAAATAACATTTTTAAAACATAATTTATGTAAGGTTTAATGTTTTGTTTTTTATTCCTAATTTGTGTACGTTGCAATCTGTTCAATTTAGAACAATAAGCAACCCCATGACCCAATGAGATGAGGATGATGTGTATGACGTGTAAATGAGGTGTAGTCTTGTACAGACCCAGGCCGACCATTCCTGAGAGAGTATGGTTAATTAAACCCCAACCATCAAAGTACACCGGTAACCACTGTCTAGTATACAGATCCGTATAAAAGTAACTACCTTTACTAGGATTTGAACCAGGAACCTTCGTCTCCGAAAATCAGCTGTTAAACAGCTGATTTAGCGACGACTTTACCTCTAGACCAACCCGGTGGGTTTAAGGTTTAATGTTAAGCCAAATTATTAACTAAGTTGTCAGCAGCCTACTGTACAAAATTTGAAAATTAATATAATTACAATAATTTTGGATTTAGAAGAAAAAATCTGCGAAATTTTTGAGAAAGATATATTATAATTTTTTTTAATTTGGTTTAGAAATTAATGATATTTCAAACTTTTATGACTTGTTAATAAATCTACCAAATTTTACTCTTTAAATTTTAAACAATTTAATACATAAAATGTAACCAAATTATGATTAATTAATTGGTGATTATACTACTTTAGTGATAAGTTAAATCATGAAAGTTTTAATTTGTTGTAAATTCCTTCCATTAGATATTATTAAATAAGTTTGTGATAGCTTTAATATATTTTCATTAGATTTGAATCAGTCATTTCAGAAAGCCCATAAGTCAAAATTCTACATTTTTTTTCTTTAGTGCATTTTAGCACTAACTGAATGTAAATACACCATCTCTACAAAAATCACATAAATCCGGATTTCCTTAAGTAATATGTTGTTGTTGTTTAGGTCATCAGCCAAAGGTTGTCTTGAACCTGTAGAGGTTTTACTAAGTAAAACGAGGAGTGAGGTGGTTTACCATGCCTTCCTCACTTAGTGGAAAAGTATGCTTATCAGCATGCCGAGCCCTCTGAAAAGCACATATGTTCCACTCTGCAAATGACACCTTCACTTCATTCACCACAGGGTCTGGCTGTATAATGAAATTCATTACTTTCAGAGGAGATAACTCTGATTAGTGTCTTTTACACCTCTACCTCTTCTGTTCTTAAATGATTCAGTCATTTAATTGGCTGACCATATGATAAGAAACAGAACTATTTATTTTAGCCCTGCAACAAACAGATTGAGTGTAAATAATTTGACACTCCGCCTGTCTGTTATGGGCAGCTAAGTAATATATAACACTAGAAAAAGGCGTATTATCCTTAAGGATATTAAGTGCTTCCTTCTAATTAAAAAATTAAAGTGAATGATTTTTGAAGTTTAAGCTCTACTTGCTAGTGGAAAAGGCTATACAAAGTTTCCATACAAAAATCTTTTAACGAAAATAACTACAGTTTGTGATGATTATGAAGAACATTAATAATCCTGAAAACCAACATTTTTCTTTCTTAAAGTTATGAATTTCAGTTTTTATTTGTGCAAAAAGCTATTTTAAGTTTTTAATGTAAATGAATCCTAACTATTATATATTTTTTCTCTTTAATTCTTTATTTACAACTGTAAAATTTTACAACAAGCAAATGTGATTATTATGATAATAATGTAAATGACATGATAGGCATGAGAGGGGTAGGGCCCCCATTGGTGCCTCCCCTAGAATGAAATTTGTATATCAAATTAGTATGTCTCTACTCCAGCGTCTTTTAAGGCGTCTAGGGGGATTATCAGGTAAATGGACGGAGAAAAACTGAACGCACCAGGGGGTTCTCGTGTTCGTGAGACTTGTCGTGAAAGCGTTTGTATAGGTATTCAATGGAATTTTGTACAAGTGGTGTTTTCAAATCTGTATGTAAGGTAATGCTAACGTAAAGAGGTGCATTTGCTATAAGGTGTAATGTTTTTGACTGGAATGTTTTTAACTATTATATAACCCACCGGGTTGGTCTAGAGGTAAAGTCGTCGCCAGAATCAGCTGTTTAACAGCTGATTTTCGGAGACGAAGGTTCCTGGTTCAAATCCTAGTAAAGGTAGTTACTTTTATACGGATTTGAATACTAGACAGTGGTTGCCGGTGTACTTTGATGGTTGGGGTTTAATTAACCATACTCTCTCAGGAATGGTCGGCCTGGGTCTGCACAAGACTACACCTCATTTACACGTCATACACGTCATCCTCATCTCATTGGGTCATGGGGTTGCTTATTGTTCTAAATTGAACAGATTGCAACGTACACAAATCAGGAATAATAATTTAATTTTAATATAACATAATTTGCTTTTGGTCTAACAACGTATTTTATATAAAACAACGTAAGTTAGCATTTTACTTCAATTTATTTTAGAAACAACTTAAGTCTAAATTTTTAAATTTTTTTAAACAAGTGGTATCTTTAAAAAGACAAGTATATACATTTTATATTAAACGGGACAGCTCTCGGAACAAAGTATATTTTTTAATATTGTTTTTTTTTTTATTGAAACGTAGAAAATTACCAGTTTTTTTATATTTCTAAAAGTTTATTATTTTGACTTATATGAGATTTCTGAAATGACAATATCATTTTTGTTTAGTATGTATTCAAATTTTTGGAAAATTTTATTGAAAATTGTAATAATAATTATATTAAAGATTTTTCTATTATTAAAAAATATATATTTAGTTTAATATATTTTTTAATTATTAACCTTTTCATTTTTTATTAATTGTGCGTCACTGGGGTTGCTAAGATAATGGAGGGAGTGATTTTTTAAATTAATTGCTTCCAGGATACTAACAAGGTAGTATAGGAGATATCAAGAACTTATAAGTTAATACATAATACTTGAACATTATAATATTCAATACATGTAGAAATAGAAATAATGTAGAAATAGGTTTACATGTAAACCTATTTCTACAAGCTTACTTACTACAATATGTGTGTATTTTAATATTATACGCACTAGTTCATTGTTTTCTTAGCATTCAGTTCAATGTATTGGGTGTTTACTTATATAATATGATTCAATGGGGGTTCAAGACAAGCTTACTGAAGTAAGCAGTAGCAAAAACATCTTTTTGGTGGTAAGTGATGAATTTATCATTGGTGATAAACTTTCAGTTTATCAGTTTTATCTTGACATGTCCTATACTCCCTTTGAAGTCTCCTGAATGCAAAAAAAATAAAAGAAAAGAGTTACTTCTCTTTTTATTTTCTCTTGCCTATATGAATATATAGCAAGGAAAGTATTGTTTTCATGTCGATTTTTCGAAATCGAGTTTTCACCGGATCTACACCTTTTCAGACCCCCTGAACCTAAAAAACAAGTTTTTAGCGATTGGTGTGTGTGTGTGTGTGTGTGTGTGTGTGTGTGTGTGTGTGTGTGTGTGTGTGTGTGAACAGAATATCTCGTGAACGGAACATCGTATGAACTTGAAACTTAAGTTACTTACCACTACCGGACCCGACACAAACATTTTTATCAAAATCGGTCAACCGGAAATGGTAGTTTATTCATGTAATTTTTCACTTTTATGCGATTTTCTCAAAAACTGGACCTACGATTTTTTTTAAAATCGCCTGATTTACTAAATTTTTTATGCTTTACAAGATAGGGTAGGCGCCATGTTTGCTGAAATTCTTGGTGAGGCTGTTTTCACGTAAAAAATTGTTTTTTAAGATTGCGGCTTTAATATGCATTTTACCGCAAAAATGTGTAATAAAAAATGTAGAGAATTTAAAATCCTACAACTTTTATTTCAAACATTTTTTTGTATAACGCTTAGTTTAGCGGTAATTAGCGATGTTCTGTTCTTTCCCCACGAAAACGTGTGAAAAATCGATTTTTTTTGAGATTTCGGCCTTAGTATGCATTTTACAGCAAAAGTGTATTTAATCAAATTTATAGAAAATTGAAAGATCTACAACTTTTATTTAGAGCATTTTTCTCTACAGAGAAAACATCGTAAGTTTAGCATGAAAGAGTGATTTTCCGTATTTTAAAGCCTAACTGAGGTCGATTTTCATTTTGCTTTTTTCACTCAAGATTAAAATTAGGTTAAGTTTATTGAGGTTAGTTTTTTGTTTATATCTAATGTTTTATTACTAATGTTAGGTTTATTGTTAATTGTCAAAGAGCTAAAAAGAAGGAAAGAAATCTGCCTTTTACCTCACACCACACAAGGCACGTATAATAGACGATGTACATAGAATATGCATGATGAAAGAAAACCAGCTTTCATTTTCTAAATTTTAAATTAAAGAACTTTTAGATGTAGTTGGCAATAAATATGGTAGTTTTCTTTTGTTTTTTTTAACAGTTGATATTTTCTAACACATCTCTGATACAAGAGTGGCATAGTCTGTGTGCCCATGGAAATATTTAAGTGAAATTAAATATAAGTTAAGTACTTGATTTGTGAGAATATTATTGCAATTTACCAAGCTAGTAATTATTTTATTAATGCAGTTTTACTGTTTCAGGTAATCATGAAAATACAGAAACTTTAATGACACTTGACGACCAGTCATTACCAATGTACAAGTGTCCGAAATGTAATAAATTATATCATTATATCAGATCTTTAAAAAGGCACATGAAATTTGAATGTGGTCATCAACCGAAATTTTATTGTCCGTATTGTCGTCATGCAGCTAAACATAAATCAAATTTAAAATCACATATGATCACTAAGCATCCGTTAGAAATGAATTTAAATTTTGATATTTGATTTATTATAAATACTGGTATAGCGAATAGAAGAAACAGTGTAAGTAGGCCTGTATTATAGTGTGCGTCATATCATTGTGAGCTTTAATGTTTAGAATTACTAAAAGCTTCATCTTGACCCTCGTCTTCCAGCATTGACACATGTATAGATAAGTAAAAGTAATGTTAGGTTATGTTAGGTTATAGAATAATGTGTTTTTTGTTTTACGTCCGACTATTTTGCAATTACTGCTAATTCAGACGATGAGAAGGATGTTAAATGAAGATGAGTGATGAAAAAATGCCAGACGTAATCAGGAAACCTGGGACCCCGATTTAGAAGCCAGTTGCGCTAACCACTACTCCTACAGGCTGGTGTAAAAAATAGACGAACTATATAATGAACTGAAAATCAAAACAGAACTTCTAATGTGTCAATGTTCTTCTGTTAGTAATGTAATCGTACAAGTAACGCATGGAAATTACGATCTATAGGGTGATTCAAAAAGAGCGCCGGTTTTAATATATCAAATTATGAGATTTATTTTATTGAAAAACTGAAAATAAATACATCAACAAGTTAATCTTACCTTCCGATTTCATGTATGAAAAATGATGTCATGCATGTGTCCTCCTCTACTGCGCTGGCACGCATCAACTCTGTCCATGAAATTGGATATTACTGCACGACAAGTTTAGACTTCCATTTGCCCGATAACCCGTCGAATTTCCTCCTTCAAGTCATTGATGTTTCGGGGTTTATTGGCATACACCAATGACTTCAGATGACCCCAAAGATGAAAGTCACACGACCTTGGTGGCCATTGATGGTCGGAATTACGAGAAATGATGCGATCCTGGAACCGTTCACGGAGCAACAACATTGTTTCTCGTGCAGCGTGACAGGTGGCACCATCCTGCTGAAACCACAACTCGTCAATGTCCATTCCATCCAAATGACGCCACAAAAACTCCCTAATCATCGTACGGTATCGGTCTCCATTTACTGTCACGGCTTGTCCTTCTTGATTTTCAAAAAAGTAAGGGCCGATGACACCGCCCGACCAAAAGCCGCACCAAACTGTCACTCGCTGTGCATACATTTCCCTTTCATTAACCACGCGAGGGTTTTCTAAACCCCACATACGGCAGTTCTGTTTATTAACAAAACCGTTTAAGTGGAAGTGCGCCTCATCACTGAAAATGATTTTGTTTGCGAAGGTGTCATCATCCTGCCGTTTTCTCAATACCCAGTCAACAAACTGTCGTCTCTTCTGGTGGTCTGCCACTTTTTAATGTTGCGTCAACTGAATTTTATACGGGTGATATTGGAGATCGTACCGAAGAATTCTCCATACAGAAGAACATCGTAAACCCAATTGTTGAGAACGGCGACGTATTGATTTTGCTGGGCTAACAGCCACACTGTCACGAACCAACGCAACGTTCTGCTCAGTTCGGCCAGAACGACGACGTCCAGAACTTTTAAGGTCGACTGTTGAACCCGTCTCAAAAAACTTTTTCATGAGCCTGCGAACTGTTGATTCATTCGGTGCTTCATTACGTCCTAGAGTACCGCGAAGTCGCCTGACAGTAGCCGCATAACTCTCTCCACTCTGGTAAAATGTTTTGAGGATTAACACTCGTTGTGCAATAGTAAACTTCTCCATGGTTAGACACAGACTGCGAGAGTACTACACTGCGAACAAGAGAAACTACAACTGAATCGTCAATCGGAATGTTCTCCGAAATAGAAATGAGGTCTAACAATGTTGCCAACCGATAAACAAAAATTTACCAGCCGTTTAAAAACCGGCGCTCTTTTTGAATCACCCGTTAGCAACACTATGGATAACTCCATCGACCTTCAAACTTACAATGATATGATGTATAGTATAGTATCATTAAGGGGGGGGGGTCTACCTTTTAAAATAATTTATTTTTGAAAAAAAATGTTTATTTGCTATTTATGTAGAACAAATAATTACGAACAAAATCCTGCTGTATTTATTTTGTTAGTTTTTATTTATTTATTTTTTAATTCCTAATATGTGTACGTTGCAGTCTGTTCAATTCAGAACAATAAGCAATCCCATGACCCAATGACATGAGGATGAAGTGTATGACATGTAAATGAGGTGTAGTCTTGTACAGGTTGAAGTGTATGGTTAATTGAAACCCAACCATCAAAGTACACCGGTAACCACTGTCTAGCGTTCAAATCCGTATAAAAGTAACTACCTTTACTAGATTTGAACTACTAGGAACCTTCGTCCTGGTTCAAATCCTAGTAAAGGTAGTTACTTTTATTTTGTTAGTGACACAATACGTTTTGGCAATAAATAAATGAAAGTAATATTGAAATATATATTTCTAACCACCATAATACGGTAACATAAAACACTTACCAATGTTTATAGCGCTTTCGTGTATCTTGTACACATCTTCAGTAAATTAAAAATTTTTTTACGTCAAAATTTAAAACTTCCTACTCCTACCATGGTAGATAAGGAATTGATCCTTTTTTACCATGGTAGGAGTAGGAAGTTTTAAATTTTGAGGTAAAAAAAAATAATTTTAATTTACTGAACAAGATACACTGTGTACAAGATCATCGAAAGCGCTATAAACATTGGTAAGTGTTTTATGTTACCGTATTATGGTGGTTAGAAATATATATTTCAATTTTAAATAATACTTTTTTTTTTAACGTCCGACTGTTCTGCAATTACTGCTAATACAGACGGTGAAGGATGAAATGATTTTTTGTAACGTATGAAAATATGCCGTGCCTGAATGGGATTCGAACCCAAGACCGCATGATGAGAGGCGAGCACGTTACCAACTGCGCCAATGCGGCCGGCAAATAATAGTAATAATAATACGGCTGTTTAAAATCCTACATGGGATATTTGATAAAATAATAATGAAAGTAATATTATAGCAAAATCAACAAATTTTTTGTGCAAATATTGATTTTTAAACTTTAATATTTATTTTAAGAATTGGAATGTATTAGAGTGTGCAACATGTCACTAATTTGCAATACGGAAATTTTTTGAAGGTAGCCTTCCCCTTCTTTTAAGGTAATACAGATCTCTATGTTACCATAACGACCATTTTCTCAACAAACTATAAAACTCTTTAAAAATTTTATAGTAGTTTTGTAAGGGTTATTTTACATAAGTTTAATTTTCTGGCGTGATAATTTTTACAGGAGATTAGAAAAGTGTATTTATTTATGTATATTCAAAATTTTGAATTACAAAAATTTTGCTTGAAATATTTTATGAAACTGGAAATAATTTTATATTATTCTTTGTAATTTTAATCATAATACTAATTGCCTATTCCACGATGCTAGTTTACTAGCAGGACTTGCTAGCCCACAAATTTCCAATTTGGTTCAATACTGGTGAATTTTCAGGCCAGTCCAAACAATTAAAAGTGGTCTTACCTAAATTGTTCTTTGCCTCTGCAGTTTCTTATGATACCACCTCAACAATAAAAAAAAATAGCTTCATCAACGGCCATTCAGTTGATGAATCGCGCAAGATCATCACGTTTGATGATCTATAATTGAGGTTTTGAAGTACAAGATAAGTTCTGTTGCTGACAGCAACACCTCTAGTGGCAGTACATTGAAATTTTTACAATTTTTACATTATCTTTTATTATTTCCTTTAATACTACACCTAAAATTTGTCTTTAACCTCGTGTACTTAATAATAAATACGTATATTTTATTAAATGAAAGATTTCGTGTTTTGAATAATTCATTTCTCTTTTAACCTTTCCTTGTTCCTTACTTTTCCACATTTTACTTGTAATGTAGACTGAGGTAGTAGCGATTGTGCAGAAAATTTAATACTTCGATTTCAACTCATCTTCATTTCGAGTTCTTGTATGTGTTTGCACTCAGCCATCTTATTCATCCTTTTAAGGTACAAGGGTGTATCAAAAATGAAAACTTATAAAGTGAAATAAAATTCTATACAGTTGTATGATTGATTTGTTTTGTGCTAGCAGTGTTCTGTGAGCTGCAAAACATTTTACTTTTGTTCTTGTATTGGCTCACTTTTTCTATCAGATTATTCATGATATCAAGTTTGAATGTTTTACACAGTCCATAATTCACCAAACCTCGCCCCTAGTGACTTTCATGTGTTCGGATCGCTTGAAGATTGGATGCGAATTGTGATGAATAGGTCATGACCGAAAGAGATCTTTAAATTTGGTACCCATGCACTTCCGAAGCAGTGTAATACTTATATTGAACGACATGATGGCTACATCAAAAAAATGTTTATATTATTTTTCTTTGATTGTTACAATACAAAACTTATGACACTTTTAAGTTTTTCATTTGACACAGCCGCATACGAGTGTGAGTCAAAAATTATCCGGATGTTTGTAATAAAACAATTTTTTAGTTGTCGTGCCACCTTCACTCGCGAATACCTCATTTGATCTTGATTGTAACAGTGTTGAGACGGCAGTGACAGTGGAAATGTCTCCACTCCACCAGCGGTTTGTACCAAGGATGAACAAAGGGCAGTGATATGATTTCTTTGGTCAGAAGAAGTAAAAAAGGGCTGAAACTCATTGTAGACTTTCAGCACAGTACGGGGACAGTACATTGTCCCGTACAAGTTTTTTTGAGTGGATCAAGAAATTTAAAAGTGGCCGGACAACACTATAGCTGGCAATAACATTTTTCTAGACCGGCAGATAATTTTTAGCTTATGGGTCACCAAACCGTAAAGAAAACTTTAAAAATTTTCTATAAATCACAAACCTTACCATGTGCCGTATCAAACTAACAAGAAAACTTAGAAAAACAGAATAAATAATTTATTGAAATTTTATTCTGACAGTAAGGGATCCTAAAGCTATTTGAAAATGATTTTAGACAAATATTTTTCTAAAATTTCAGATGACACTATTGATTAAAACTTTCTTATGCTCTACTTTCAAAATTCATCAGATACGAATCGTTACTTATAAGGTTTATTTCAAAATAAAACAAAAAGACAATTCTATGTTCAAAATTGAATAAAATATATACAAAAACACATCGTGTAAACCAAGAAATAACCAGCTCTAGGATAGCGTGGTTTCAACAGAGAAACACAGGCAGAATATACAACTAAAACTATTGTATTATACATAAAAATTTACTTCATACATTACTAAACTATTGTACAAAACAGCAACGCTGTCTGTAGATGAATTAAAAACTAAAACGACAACATTGCAATACTATGAAGCTAATCCGATTTTGCGACGCGACCATTTCAAGAAGCGGTAACATCGCCTCAAAATCGACAATTGCCGGCTCGAGGGTAAAGGAAGCTCAACTGATGGACTGTCACATCACTATTCCAGACCCTTTAATTAACCTAGCATGTCATTTTCTGGTTAAAGAAGAGAATGTTTGAAAGTGTTTATCATACTGATTCCACTATCAATATACTTTTAAACATCTTTTTTGTCTTTTTTTTTATCCGAGGCGGCGAGAAAAACTCATGTTCCCCTCCCTCACGCTGGGGGAACTAGTGTTGGACTCAATTGAGGTGTCTTCGTCCAGCCCCTAGGAGGCCGCAACTGCCTTACCAACCAAAAACCCGCCGCCTGCCCAATTGATCCAACATCAGCAAACAACCCTCCACATCTCCCTCGGAACTGTTTATGTAATACTACAAGGGAAATGTCGGGTTAAAAAATTTGTATAATAACAGCGAGGCGTGGAAGGGAACCGTAGCCTAATTCCCTCCCTGATATCTCTGGATTGATTCACTGTGGGAGAGGGCGATCCCACTGATCTTCATATGTCTCCTCCCTCCGCAGTCTCCCGACCACCCTCTCCGCAAACTGAGCGACCAACTTCCAGCTCTCCTCATCCCGCAGCATCGCGGCCCCTACACTCTCTGGGATCCACTGTGCAACGCCTATCTTCTCAGATGTCTCCATTCAGTCGAGGCCAAAATAGGGACATCTTTCAAAAATATGCGCAATGGACTCCTCTTCACTGTCGTGCAGTCGACATTTCGGTACTTCATGAAGTTTGAACCTTGTAAAATTTGCCCCAAAGCAACCATTCCCTGTTGCTTTGGGGCATATTTGACGAGGTTCAAATATACTTTTTAACCTTGTGTAAGGTTAATAATGGTTAACTCCCTCTGGGTACTAAATAAAATCGTGAGTAGCTCAAGAAAAAGTCTTTCAGATCTTGATATAAACAACAATAGCCAGTTATCGTCTAATAAATGTTTGACTAACATTCTTGAACCTTGAGATGCCAAAAAATAATTTTAAGTTACCCCCACTACTTTACATTTCGTATGAATTTCTCATACTATTTCATGTTTGTATAGAATCTAGCCGTGCACTTTTAGTTTCCAGAAGAGGTCCTGTTTTTTTTGTGCATCTTTTAGTCAAGGATTATAAACCAGCGACTAGGGTATAGAATGTTTTTTGGTAAAAATACCACATTTTAGTTTATTCAACATAATTCTTGTTTTTCTTTTATGGTAAAGTTTATAAAGACATCATTTACAAAATCATGAGGAACTAATCTGAATTTGTAAAAATTTGACATAATAAGAATTTTGGGTCACTTTCTGACCATTTACAGAAATTGATCTTCGTCCTTAGATTCTAGTGAGCATGTGACAACTAATACATCAAGCTGGTGTTTTTTAAAATTTTAAAATATTGTCTTCAGAAATATTTTTCAAGAAATACGTTTGCGGAGGATGATAATTTTCCACAAACTTTCTACATGCTATTTCCAGCTCAAGTCGGAGTATAAATGGAATCCTAAAGATTTTACCACTGTATTCTTTCTTGTAAGATCTTTTGAACTGAAAAGACATCCTCTGTTTATGTAGTATATTTAGTACCAAGGAATTATCTGCAATTGGAAAGCACAAAATCTTGAATTTTATTCTTTGGTAATGAAGTACAGGGTGTTTTATGAAGAACGCAACCCTATGTTAAAAGCCACAATCTACGGCATATTTTTATTTTCCGTACTTTACAAATTACTAATTAATCGAAATTATTATTTTAAAAATGAATAGCAAATTTCAATGAATTTAACTTTTTATGTTTACAGTAGATGTTCGAAGTGATTTTCTGCAACTTCAATACAGATACGAATTCGTTTAATGACAATTGCAGCAACTTTTCTTAAAGTCTGTTCACTAATGCTTGAAATCCCACTTGTAATGTTAGTTTTTAATTCATGGATCGTATGAGGGTTGTTTTTGTAAACTTCACCTTTTAAAGAATCCCATAGGAAAAATTCTGCTGGTGTAAGATCTGGGGATCTCAGAGGCCACAAATCTTTCGATACTAAGCGGTGATTAAAAAATTACCGTAGCATTGCTAGCGTTTCATTTGCAGTGTGATATGTAGCGTTGTCCTGTTGAAACCAACAATTTCGGTTGTCCAAATTCAACAATGAAATAAACTGTTGGATTAAATCACTATAAACTACACTGTCTACAGTACTGTCAAAAAATAATGGCCCTATTATACGGCGGCGGGAAATTGCACACCAAACACCAATTTTACGTGAGTGCAATGCTTTTTCATGGAAAGCATGAGGATTTGTTGCACTCCATATTCTACAGTTCTGACTTTTCACATAGCCCTCTAAATGAAACCAAAACTCATCACTAAAGTAAAAATGATCCAACAATTGAATACCATTTTCTTCAACCAAAGATCGAAACCACCGACAATATTGTAATCGTTTCTGATGGTCTGTAGCTTTCAGTTCATGAGTTAAGCCAACGCGATAAGGATGCAAATGTAACTTTTTCGTAGCTCTGAAAACAGTAGTTAATGTTAGCCCAGCTTGTGATGATAATCTTCTAAGCGATTTTTTAGGTGATTGAGTCAAACGATTTTTCAAATCTTCGAGAACTTCCACGGTTAACTTTGTTGGCTGGCGAGGTGGTTTCTCATCGAGTACACTCCCAGTTCTACAGAATTTATTTATCAAACGCGATATTGACGATTTATTCGGAACGGCAGAACGGGGAAATTTCAACTGAAACTTATCTTGTACACATTTGTAAGATTTACTCGCTATGTGTAACTCTCTACAATAAACACGCGTTCTTCCTTGGAAAAAACTACTGCTGTCACAATATAACGAAACGACTGCTGTCACCACACTGGAACATTTTAACTGTCTGAGGTAGTTGGCGTTGAGTACACTGTTGCCAACATACCGATTGGGGGACAGAAAATTTACCGATGTATTACTTCTATCTTCTTATAATCAGGGTTGCGTCCTTAATAAAACACCTGTTAGTTGATGCAAATTTTAAATTAATTAAAACAAAAGATATTTAAGTTATGATGTTTTATCTAAAATATTGATTGCTCAAATGGAATCTAGTCTAAGGTGGTTCAAATAATATTGATGCACTGTCAGTTTTTTATATATTTTTTGAATTCTAATAAGTTATTTTTGGTAATTTTACAGGATTATTTGAATACAATCAATTTTCTGGGGAGTTCAACCAAGAATATAATTTGAATTCCGATTCAGCACCAATGAAATTCAGTTGCGACAAATGCGGAAAAGTTTATAATCAAATTTGCTCTCTTTACAGACACAAAAAATTACATTGTAATACATCTCCGAAATTTTCTTGTAAATTTTGTGATCATAAATGTCGCCAACATGGCAATCTTACCAGACATATTTATAACAAACATAGACATTTATTTAATAAAATGTAATTAAAAATTAAAATGTTTCTTTTGTGTTGTTTTTGCTGTAAGGAGGAACAAATTTAGCTTTAATATTTTGGCTAAATATATTGTCCAAATTGTTTTGAATAAAATTATATAATTACTTTGTTCCTATGAAATCTGAAAATGTTTTAAAAAATGCTGGGGTGAAACACTCACACGACTTTCCCTTGTCAATGCAAATAATGGCCAATTAAACTTAACATTAGTAATGAAACATAAGAAATAAACAAAAAACTTAACCTTATTTTAATCATGAATGAAAGACGCAAAATGAAAATCAATCTCAATTTGCCTTAAAATACGGAAAATCACTTTTTCACACTAAACTAGGCTCTGTAGAGAAAAATGCTTTAAATAAAAGTTGTAGATCTTTTTATTTTCTATAAATTTTATTATATACATTTTTATCGTAAAATGCATACTACAGCCGAAATCGTTTTCGTGAGAAAAAAAAGAAAATCGCTAATTGCTGCTAAACTAAGCGTTATACAAAAAAATGTTTGAAATAGAAGTTGTAGAATTTTAAATTCTCTGCAACTTATTAGGTATGTAAATTTTTGCGCTAAAATGCATATTAAAGCCGTAATCTTAAAAAACAACGTTTTTACGTGAAAACAGCCTCACCAAGAATTTCAGCAAACATGGCGCCTACCCTATCATGTAAAGCATAAAAAATTTAGTAAATCAGGCGATTTTTATAAAAATCGTAGGGCCAGTTTTTGAGAAAATCGCAAAAAAGTGAAAAATTACACGAATAAACTACTACTTCCGGCTGACCGATTTTGATGAAAATGTTCGTGTCGTGTCCGATAGTGGTGTGTAACTTAAGTTCCAAGTTCGTACGAAGTTCCGTTCTTGAGATATTCTGTTCATACACACACACACACACACACACACACACACACACACACACACACACACACAGACACACACACACACACACACACAGAGAGAGAGAGAGAGAGAGAGAGAGAGAGAGAGAGAGAGAGAGAGAGAGAGAGAGAGAGAGAGAGATAAATCGCTAAAAACATGTTTTTTTGGGTTCAGGGGGTCTGAAACAGTGTAGATCCGGTGAAAACTCGATTTCGAAAAATCGACATGAAAACAATACTTTCCTTCCTATGTATTCATATAGGCAAGAAAAAGTAAAAATTTTAGCTTTAATGTTTTGGCTAAATATATTGTCGTTTTGAATAAAGATATAATTACTTTATTCCTATGAAATCTGAAAATATTTTAAAAAATCTGATGTAAAACACTCACTTTACTTTCTCTTGCCAATTAAATTTAAGAATGATGAAGTGATATTGATTGATGCTGCCTTGTATAATAATTTGTGAGAAGGGATAGATTATAATAAGGTTTTTTATCCCTAATTTGTGTACGTTGCAATCTGTTCAATTCAGAAAAATTAGCAGCCTTATGATGACCCAATGAGATGAGGATGAAGTGTATGACTTATAAATGAGGTGTAGTCTTGTACAGACCCAGGGCGACCATTCCTAGTAGAGTGTGGTTATTTAAACCCTAACCATCAAAGTACACCGGTAACTACTATCATCTAGTATTCAAATCCGTATAAAAGTAACTACTGGTAACGCAATATAAGTTGACGATCGTCAGCGAGTGTAAGATTGGACTATGTGGGTGTTCGATGCGGTAATTAAATGGTTTTATAATTCCTACATCTGCTTGATTCGTTAAAATGGTGGGATCTATTACCACCCGGATACAAAAGACGCGATGTGACTTCGACGCGCACATTAGGCGTAACGCTTTGCTCGTTAAGGAATAGGGAAGGTTGGAGGATAGACAGGAACATATATGTGGACTAATACTGCAATTATTATTAGGTGTAACAGTACTTACTCGATTTTGAGTGCGTAGATTTCCCAGGATGCTTCAGTTCGTTAACGTCGTTGTAGAAAATCACTAAATGTTCGACCAGATCTGTACAGATTTCACACAATAGACAAAGGCACGTTAAACATACACATAAAGCACTGTTAACACTCGGATAACTGCAGTTGGGATAGCGGTTTACAAGTTCGAAACGCAAGATTGCACAGATTACACAATGTCCGGTAATTAATCGAATAAATAACATGAATAGTTCGTTACACAAATGTAAGCGCGTTCACAATTAAAAGCATCGTTGCTTGGGGCCGTAATTAATATATTACCGGCGACATGAAGTTGGTATAACCAACGCGTTGAATGTAGGTGACGCCAGCTCTCGGGGCTGCGAGCGTCCATCGAAACACCACCGAACCGTAGGCTGGTTTTACTGGAAGTGGAAGAGAATCGGGAGAGAAGGAACAATGGCGAAGCGAGCTCGGGAAATTAATCTAAATTTTGCTATTGGCGGAGAGAGCGCCACGTGGTCAAGGATCGCACATGCGTGTAACTAATTGATGAAGCAATCAATGTAGAATCAATAAAACGGATGTATTCGCGCGGGAAGGATTTATTCTGGAGAATTCGACGGCGCGCGGTATTTGAATTTATTGTAGTACTGAACAGTGGGGGTGGAAGTGCTACTATATGTGCTTTTCTAAATACATCATAGCGACAACTCTAACCGTGATATCATGTTGTAGTTTTAATCTTACATTGATTTATTATGTGTACAACAATGTCGTTTTATAAACATCCCGTTGTATTATTTATTGATTCTTTATAATTATCCTAAATAATAAACATTCATTCTAAGTAAGCCATAATACTAGGCCTAAGCCATATTTAGTATCCTTTTTGGTCATCAGCAGTAAACTGAATTACTGCACTCTGACATTTGTAGTGATAGACTAGTTAGTCCGAGAGTTCCGTCGATGCGAGCTTATTATCGTGAGTAATACTAGTTTTACGGTAATTTCAAAATGTTATTGTATTTTTAGGGTTTTCATATTTCATTATTTTCAGTAAAGTTATGTTAAATTGCATTGAATTTTAAACAATTCACTTTTTTTAAATAGTTACATTACTCCTTATTTATTTAGTGTGACGGGTCATGAACTAAATTTTATTACTTAAGTGTTTGTGGTGGTTGATACATGTCTTAAGCTTTCGGGTTGGCCGATGTAAGTAGGATAGATAGTATACTGTCCTCTGCATGATAGGCGCAATCATCAACTTATAGCTCGTAACCAGAACCTTTACTAGTATTTGAACCAGGGACCTTCGTCTCTGAAAATCAGCTGTTAATCAGCTGACTCGTGGCGACGATTTAACCTGTAGACCAGCGGTTCCCAACCCGGAGTACGCGACGAACCGGTTAGGGGTACGCCGAAAATAAAGGGCAATAGCGGACGTTGTTTTTCTGAGTAACTTCATGGGGTTATTGTACTGACAAGCCTAATGCAAGCCCAGATCTAAGGCTTTATTTGTCTACATTTGAACCTGATTTCAAACAATTAAGTGCAACAAAACAGCCTCAAGGGTCACACTAAAAAAGATTTCTGAAGACGTTTGCTAGACTAATAATTTAGTTTAAATACATCACAATTTTCATGTTTTATTTTGTATTTACAAATTTTAAAAGAATTTTGTATTCGATGTAAGTTTTTTTCAAAGTTTAAAACTAATCTGTCTTGTCTTAGATTAGAAAAACTCTAATTATTATAACTCTGTTATTAGTATTTTGATGTAAAATTAAGACCATAAAAATAATGTTCAGTTTTCAATAAAATATCTATTTTAAACGATTGTGCTAACTTTCATTTTCCTTGGTTTAAATTTTTATGTTAATTTGAACACATAATAAAACGTACAAGTGTAAGTTATATTTTTCAGTATTTAAAAACTAACCAACGTATACTCACAGAAAAATACCATTATGATTATAAAAAAATAAATTTACTTTATGTAAAATATTTGAAAATAAATAAAAACAAATGAAAATATGCAAATTGATTAGAGATTAAATAGCCCCTACTTAGTGAAGTATTGTAGTTACAGTGATGTTACATTTTTGGGGGTACAATTTTAGTTAAAGATTCACCAAGGGGTACGGGAGGGAGAAAAAAAACGTTGGTAACCCCTGCTCTAGACCATCCCGGTGGGTCGTTACAATAACTGAAAATTTTCTTTATAGATGACTAAAGATGCAATATCTTGTGTAAGTTTTTAAATTTAAAAAAAGAAACGTTTCACATAATATTTTATGTTCTCTGATGATGCTGGATCCACCGAAGCATGTCTAAGTAGAAATTAAAGATCAAAGCAGCTGAAAAGGTTTGTGACGTTCAGCAGTATGGTGCAATATTGAGTACTGAAAGTCCTCAATTGTCCTCTTTGTCTTGGGACTTCTATACCAATCAAGTTTTTAGTAAAATATCATCTGGGGTATTTGCTCTAAAACAAATTGCTAGATTAAATGATAAAAATTACTAATGGCAGCTTATCATGGCCTCATTCTGTCTCATATCCGTTATGGTATATCTTAGTATGGGGTAATTCTAGCATGGGTAATATGAATAGGGTTTTTAAAATTCAAAAGAAAGCTATTAGGTGTATGGTGGGAGCTAACCAGCTAACCTCATGCAGGCCACTATTTAAGGAGCTTAAATTGCTTACAGTGTTCCCTCTCTCTACATTTTTGAGGTGATTATGTATGTTAGGCAAAATAATTTTATGCAGATTTCAATGTTCACAATCATAACTTGAGAAACAGAAAGAAATGATTATTATGTGGCTAATCACTCCACAAAATTGTTTGAACAAAAACCTACTTATGCAGGGAGAAAATTCATGAATAAATTACCCCAATTTTTGAAATGTTGTGAGGATTTGAAATCCTTTAAAAGGAACCTGAAAAATTACTTGATCGGTGAAACTTTTTATAGCGTACAAGAATTTCTTTCTTAAAAGTAGTGATACATTGTGTGATTCTTATATATATTTCAGGTGTTATAGCTGACATGTCCTATACTCCTCTTGGAGTCTCCAGGGCGTAAAAAAATAAAAATAAATGTACGTTTTGGATTGGAAGTGATGGGATTCAGTAAAATGCATATTTAAGGTAGGTATCGGATGGCGTACAGCTGTGCACATTGAGACATCGCTGTGTTCCCGGATTTACCTCTTGTTGCAAACTAGAGCAAACTCGTGGCTTAAGTAACTATAGCACACACAACTTTCTCTTGCCAGTGCAAATAATTAACAATAAACCTAACATTAGAAATAAACAAAAAACTAACCTCAAAAACATACCCTTATTTTAATCATGAGTGAAAGAGGCAAAATGAAAATCGAACTCAGTTTGGCTTAAAAATACGGAAAATCACTCTTTCACGCTAAACTAGGCTCTGTAGTGAAAAATGCTCTAAATAAAAGTTATAGATCTTTTAATTTCCTATAAAATTTATTATATACACTTTTGTCGTAAAATGCATACTAAGGCCGAAATGTTAAAAAATCGATTTTTCACACGTTTTCGTGAGAAAAAAACAGAAAATCGCTAATTACTGCTAAACTAAGCGTTATACAAAAAAATGTTTAAATAAAAGTTGTAGAATTTTAAATTCTCTACAACTTTTATTATATAAATGTTTGCTCTAAAGTGCATATTAAAGCCGTAATCTTAAAAAAAAACTATGTTTTTACGTGAAAACAGCCTCACTCAGAATTTCAGCAAACATGAAGCCTACCCTATCTTGTAGAGAATAAAAAATTGAGTAAACCAGACGATTTTTAAAAAAATCGTAGGACCAGTTTTTGAGAAAATCGCAAAAAAGTGAAAAATTACACGAATAAACTACTACTTCCGGTTGACCGATTTTGGTGAAAATGTTCGTGCCGGGTCCGGTAGTGGTATGTAACTTAAGTTTCAAGTTTCAAGTTCGTACGATGTTCCGTTCTTGAGATATTCTGTTCACACACACACACACACACACACACACACACACACACACACACACACACACACACACACACACACACACGTACACACACACACACACACACACAGACACACACACACACACACAGACCAATCGCTAAAAATATGTTTTTTGGGTTCAGGGGGTCTGAAAACGTATAGATCCGGTGAAAACTCGATTTTGAAAAATCGACATAAAAACAATTACTTTCCTTCCTATATATTCATATAGGCAAGAGAAAGTAAGCTGTATAAGTTGAAATTAATCTCAGGGATGTTGGACATCCAAAAGTCTCTTTTTGCTTTCAGATCAGTGCATGAATATTGTGGACAATCCTGGAGTCTGTGCCGAGGTATTAACTGCAAATTCGCATATATTTGCACGAAATGTTATAGGGTAAGTCAGAGAATAAATAAATAAACTTTATTGTCACTTAAAACAGTATACAGAGTGATTCACGAAGATATGCAGAAACTTTGGGAGCCCATTGTACATGTAAAAATAATAAAAAAAGTTTATATAAACATGGGTCCGGAAATGCTTCGTTACCGAGTTACGGCTAGCGAAAGATTTCGCCCAGATTTCAGCTCACCAGGTGAAATGAGGTCTTCCTGAAATTCTGGTAAGGTAGATTAAGGGGCGAATTCAATCGTTTCTTATGGTTTTTGATCTGATAAATTGAATAAAACAGGTCCCAGAACTGTAAGTTAAATAGTTTTTAAGAAAACCAGTGTCAAATGTAAAAAATGGAGTGAAAAAAACACATTTTTTCATCTAGTTTTGCCGGTTAATTTTACTTTGTACTCTTACGAATAAAAATTCATTTAACCTAACATCTATTCGCTTTCTGTGTACTTATATTACATCGGTTTGTTCAGAATAAAATTTTCTACTTGTTTTATTCAAAAATTTTAACTGTTTCATGGTGAAATAACAAAGTTATTCTTGCCCAAAGATGAAAAAATGTGTTTTCACTCCATTTTTTGCATTTGACACTGGTTTTATTAAAAACTATTTAACTTACAGTTCTGAGACCTGTTTTATTCAATTTATCAGATCAAAACCCGTAAGAAATGATTGAATTCGCCCTTTAATCTACCTTACCAGAATTCCAGGAAGACCTCATTTCACCTGGTGAGCTGAAATCCGGGCGAAACTTTCGCTAGCCGTAACTCGGAAACAAAGCATTTCCGGACCCATGTTCATATAAACTTTTTTCATTATATTTACATGTACAATGAGCTCCTAAAGTTTCTGCATATCTTCGTGAATCACCCTGTATATTAAAAATGTTTGGGACAGGCAACTCAAACGTTATACTAGTGCTACAGTAATTTATCAAAAATTTATAGATTATGTATAATAGAATATTTTCTGTAAACTGGTGAACCAATTTTTTGACTGATTTATTTTTTTATGTCTAGGTGTTTACTTGAAGTGGATTATAAAGTGGCATTCTTGGATTCTTGGATAACTCTCACAACTTTACACTGTTTATTATAAATGAATCAGGAGGAGTGAGGTGTTTTAACTTTGCCCAGTTCCTGGACAAAGTAAAACACCTCAAAATTCTTGAATCAATAAACTCAAGATTTATTATCAATTCACACCCAGTTCCTGAAAATGAAGAAGAAGAATAACTATAAGGAAATAATTTGTTCAGCCAGAAATGAACTAATTTCACTTAATTTGTGAGCATTTTGTAATGTCGATTGTCACAAGTGATTTTTTATAAGAGGACACATCTGGATCTGACCAATAGCAATTAAGTGTCTCCACACAACTTAATGTAAATTGGTCGCCATTTTTATATTTGGAACTGCTGCTCTATACCAACCCGGTGGGTTATAAAGCTAAAGATGCAACATTTTCTATAGTTTTTAAAAAATATTTTAAAGTTTCATATGGTATTTTATATACTCTGGTGAAAGTATATCCACTGAAACACGTGTAAGTAAATAAGGATCAAAGTAAGTAATAAGGTTCAAGGAAACTAAAAAAAAGTTGGTGAAATTTATATTATATAAAATCTAATTTATTTTAAGCTGCGGGATCCATTTAAAGATTTATTCTTCAATGAAGTACTGCTTGACAACGATCGAAATAGGATTCCCTCCCTTCCCCACTTCTTCCATTCCCGTTCGCACTACGTGCCGGATCGAATACATAAGTATGCACAACACAAATGAGCAATTAATATGAATATCACTTATACTAAATTCTTGTTATCCATAACATTTTGTACAGATTATGTGACCACCAGCAGAAAGCCATTAGTGTTTCCATTATTTTTGTTTACTATTAGGTAGTGTAGACATAATATAACTAAGCAAGTTCTTAATTTATAATGTTGACTGTTAATGTAAATACTTGATACGATTTAATTATTAAATGGAGTAAGCATTATTCTTTATTTACTTGAGAGCAGCTAATATAAACTACGCTTTTACTTCAGTTGTACAGTGTTAGCAACCGTGCAATATTGGTTTTGTAGTCAGTGCAGTTTTATTATGTTTTGAGTTTGATCGGTTATTCAATATTCAGATAAATTCGTTTCGATTAAACAAATACAGTGTAGGTGTATATTTGTGATTTAAACTGGTACAGGTTAAATAAGTGCAAATAATAATAAATAATAAAGTAAGTAAGTAATAATAGTAAGTATGAATATAAATACTGTTGTAGTAATGAGCTGTACCAGTAGGCTGACTATCCGAGCTAATGTTTTTGGGACGGTTGGTAATGCGAGGTGGTGTGGATGAAGTGCGGAAGGGAGGGAATCCTATTTTGAAACTTGTTGGACAGTAGTTACTACAAAAAATAATTGTCTGGTTTTTCTGACGATATAAGTTTTAAGCATAATATGAATGTAATCTGTACTTTGCATTTATATTATGGTCAGAATTTTTTTCAAAAATTCAATCTAAACAAGATTACTTGAAAATAACTCAGAATTTTTTTTTATTTTTGGTTGTTTTCGTTTTATTTTTGTACTAAAACTTCAAAATTCTTTCAGAAATTGTTTTTCTTGTTTCTTCTGAAAAGTTACGTTCAATTTCCTTTAGTCGTTTCTGAGTTGAGTTCTGTAGGAATTTTCATTCCAAATAGTTTACTTATAAATCTTGTTTTGTCATAATTTATACATCCTGCTGATTTTTCAGTTTGGTTACGCTCATAATTATGTCGTATTTGTCTTCACCTGTTAAGTTAGAAGTTCATTTATACTGGCAGTCATAATCTGGTCCCTGGAGCGTCTGCTGGTATTATTTTACCTTTACTTTGAGTATTAACCTATTCCCTACCTTCCCTTTTTGATATTTTCATTTTCTATTTTTTGTGATCATGAATACAACTAACTTTTCTCCCTTGTTTAAGTTAGGGCCAATTTTAGACCACGTGAGGTGACTTTCAATTTCATTATACGTTTCTGGAAGCTATTTTTGCAGCCCACATTATCACGATTTCTTCACTGTAGGTTGTTCTCCTTTCTCCTGTACACCTAGTGTTCTGTTTATGCTTTCCTTGGACACCCTTGTTTGTGTTGTTTAGGTCATCAACCGAAAGGCTGGTTTGAACCTGTAGAGGTTTTACTAAACGAAAACAAGGAGTGAGGTGATTTACTACTGCCTTCCTCACTGAGTTGAATGAGTATGGTTATCAGCATGTTAGGCCCTCCGAAAAATACCCACTTTCCACCCTGCAAATGTCACCTTCACTTCACTCACCACAGGGTCTGGCTGTATAATGAAATTCATTACTTTCAGAGGATATAACTCTGACTAGTGTGTTTTACACCTCTACCTCTTCTGTTCTTAAATAGTTGTCATATAATTGGCTTACCAAGTGATAAGAAACAGAACTATTTTTGTAGCCCCGGAACTAGCAGATCGAGTGCAAATAATTTTAACACTCCACCTTCCTGTTATGGGCAAAACACTCCATCTACTAATAAACTAATAAACAAGGGTTATTAATAAGGGTTAAGGGTTACTAATAAACAACCCTAAAACATTTTTCTGGGGATGTTTAACTGATTGCTGGATAAAAGTTATGTTCGGATTAATTTGCACGCTACTGTATTGTCATATTATTATATTGTCTAATCTTGGCTTGTCTTGAGTGCTTTCTTCTTATATAAGTTGTGAGTTCCTCAGAGTGCACCAGCTGTCTCTCCTTGTCTGCTGTTTTTCATTTCCTTTTCATTGGTCTTTGGTTATATTATCTCCCCTTGAAGCTATAAACTTTTTCAATTTTTTCATATTGTGTTTTTAAGTGACACGGGCTGTTTTTATGTTTCTTTGTGACTATAAACGGTGTATTATTATTAAAAATGTATAAATAAAAAGAAATTAAAGTAATGTTAAGAGCTATACAGGTTGGAGGAGGAGAGTATTAGTATAGCCTACTATATTTCAAGGGTGATGAGCTCTGAACGTACGCATTGCCCCCCACCCACTTTATAGCTAGCCAATGACTTGCCAGCAACGTTGCCAATACTTGCTCTCGTAACTCTGTTATATATTTCATCAGCCATTTTTTTCGATCTTTCAATAACAATTGGACAGCATTATGCGAAATGGAACCAACCCACATATAGTGTAAACTGAGATATTCGCTATTAAAGATTTTTTTAACTTCTAATTCTATTTCTGAAAAATCTTTCGGTTTTTTTAAACAAATATGTGTACAGTAATGGTAGAATGTTATTAATGTAGTAAAAACGTGCAAATCTTCATTTATTTTTGAAAAATAAGAAAATATTTTTGCAATAAATGATATGAACCATTGTTATGGTTCTTATAAGATTGTTCCTTTTTGCAAAACTAAAAAATTATTTAATGTGAAAAAAGGAGACTAAAAGTGTAATATAATATTAAATATAAATTGTTTTATTTTAATGCAGACAATATTATTGAATAAAAAACGTGTTCGTCTTCTTTTTGCATTTCTTGAGCTAAAATTACTATTAAAAAAAATAGGCTCTAAGATCTGGAATTAATAAAGATTTCCGGCAAATCCATTATTTTTTTCAAAATTAAATATTTAAAACAATTAAACTGCTGCAAATTCAATAAATACAATAATTTATATAGGTACCGTACGGTTTTTATTCTGCCCGTATGTAACTATAACCTAACCACAAATTTAGTTTTTAAAAATCGAACCAACCCACTGCAACCGGTGGTGGCTTGGTTCCATTTTGTAACACTTTATTATTACACAGATGAGAACCAAGCCGTTCAGATCCTTTTTGTATATTTGTTTTTCAATAAACCAGAGTTGTGGGTTGGTTCAAAGCCGTTTTTAAACAAAATACAGCTGGTTCTTACATTGGTTCTATTTTTTCAAAATAAAAATGCATCTTTTCCCGACATTTTCATATCGCTAACTCAATAACAGAAATTTTGAGGGATGGTTCCTTTTTGCAAAACTCTGTCCAATTATTACCTATAAACATACAATCAGCTGATTATTTTATCAAGTATTGCATGTTAATGCACTCTATAATCGATGTGTTCAGTACGAGATGCAAGATGAGAGTGAAGTATTACGGCTCTTATAGTCCAGCCTCTCTTAGTTTGCTCCTAAATGTAAACAAATAATGACGTCACTGACCATGTGCATTATATCAAAATGTGTACACGCTGATTAAAAAGTAACAAAAAAATACTTTCAAAAGTATTTAAATACAAAATACTTTTAAAAGAATTTTTATAAATGAAATTGTTAGACCTACATAATATCATGACTGATGTTTTAAGTACTTTTAGTACTTATAATTTAAAACGTAGTTAACTTAATAGGAATATGACATCCGTATAGTCGCAAACTCTAGCGTACATCCTGTAGTATAGGGTGATTCAAAAAGAGCGCCGGTTTTGATATCTCAAATTAAGAGATTTATTTTATTGAAAACTGAAAATAAATACATCAGCAAGTTCATCATCTTTCCTTCCGATTTTATGTATGAAAAATGATGTCATGCATATGTCCTCCTCTACTGCGCTGGCACGCATCAACTCTGTCCATGAAATTGGATATTACTGCATGACAAGTTTTGACTTCCATTTGCCCGATAACCCGTCGAATTTCCTCCTTCAAGTCATTGATGTTTCGGGGTTTATTGGCATACACCAATGACTTCAGATGACCCCAAAGAGGAAAGTCACAAGGCGTCAAGTCACACGACCTTGGTGGCCATTGATGGTCGGAATTACGAGAAATGATGCGATCCTGGAACCGTTCACGGAGCAACAACATTGTTTCTCGTGCAGAGTGACAGGTGGCACCATCCTGCTGAAACCACAACTCGTCAATGTCCATTCCATCCAAATGACGCCACAAAAACTCCCTAATCATCGTACGGTATCGGTCTCCATTTACTGTTACGGCTTGTCCTTCTTGATTTTCAAAAAAGTAAGGGCCGATGACACCGCCCGACCAAAAGCCGCACCAAACTGTCACTCGCTGTGCATACAAGAGAAACTACAACTGAATCGTCAATCGGAATGTTCTCCAAAATAGAAATGAGGTCAAACAATGTTGCCAACCGATAAACAAAAATTTACCAGCCGTTTAAAAACCAGCGCTCTTTTTGAATCACCCTTTAGGTGGCTTTTGTTTGTTGACAGTAGGAGCAAACTAAGAACCGCTGAACTGTATATGCAGCGCGCGTAATGTTTGTCAGTGGCAAACCTTCTGATTGGTCTAAACGTGAGGAACAGCAGAGCTCATCAACCGTGAAAAGCATATTAATATTCTATAGTTTTTAATATGTTCTTTTCCTGGCTGATTTTAACCTAGAGTTTATACATAAAGTAAATGTCACATTGTTTTAAATTAAGGTCGTCCTAATTCATGGATTCTTTCTAAATTAATTCTGAAAGAAGTAACCCTTGATTGTGAATAATGAAGTAAATAATTTACAAAAATGATACAGTTTTAATTCAAGAGGATGAGGAAAATATGTAGAGAGCTGTTTTTGTTTTGATAAATACATCAGTTTCCCATAACAGGCAAGTGGAGTGTTAAATTATTTTCTAATGTGTTAATTATTTACTTGATCTGCTGATTTCAGGGCTAAAAAATATAGTTATGTTTGTTATCACATGGTCAGCCAATAATATATCTGAAGTATTTAAGAACTGAAGAGGTAGAGGTGTAAAAGACACTAGTAACAGTTATCCTCTCTGATAGTAATGAATTACATTATTGTACAGCTAGACCCTGTGGTTAATGAAGTGAAGGTGTCATTTCCTAGGTGGAAAGTAGATGCTTTTTAGAGGGCCTGGAATGCTGATAAGCATACTTTTCCACTCAGTGAGGAAGGAAAATGTAAACTACCTCACTTATTGTTTTACTTAGTAAAGCCTCTAAAGGTTCAAACCAGCCTTTCAGTTAATGACCTAAACAACAAAATACATGTGACGGATATAGTATGAAGATATTTTCCACTAACACCATGGCAATTATCAGGAAGCATCCAGTTAGAACAAAGATTGTTATTGATAATCATTATAAATATCTAGGATGTGATATCTGATATGAAAAGGATTTAGACGTTAGAGAGAACCTTGTTAGATTTCAGGATAACTAGAGGACTATTGTCGCCACCGGCTTGTTGTAGTCAAATCAGTAAAGCCAACATAGGACTGGCCGGGCATCCGTCGGCGTAGATCAAAAGGAAGAAAAGAATGGTCGGGGAATCCATCGCCGCTACCTCAAGAGGAGCAGCCGCTGGCAAGCGAAAGTAAAGGCGTCTGTACCGCTGCCTAAATGAATAGGAGCAGTGACTGACGCAGCGAGCACCTTTTACCGCTGCCTACGAGAGGAGCAGTCGCTGGTGAAGCGAGGGGTAGGAAGGGAAGTGTGTGATTGTGTGGAGCAAGAAATACTCAATGTTGAGTGCTAAATCTTCTCCATATTGACCCTCTCGAATGAGCGGATCGATACTGATTGTTCACCTTCCCGACTTCTCCATTTCTCTTCCTTCTCTTCGATTAGGCTGAGTCCATGTACAGTATTCAGATGAACTAATGTCCCCTAGCCGTGGGAGTGAGAGAATGCTTAACGCTCTCACTCGCACAAGCCATACGCGCCGTTACAATAACATTGTCGTATAATTTTACCCATTGTTGTGAGCAAGCGTTTATGCATGCAGTAAACTAACAAGCAATATAACGACTGTAGTATGTTTTCAGATTTGGATTATAACGGTAAAGACCTTTGGGCGCATGCGTAGTTATGCCGCATATCTCCCTCTCACTCGCTCGGCTATGGGACATTAGTTCGTCTGATACTTATACAGTTCAGCCGTTCTTAGTTTGCTCCTACTGTTAACAAACAAAAGCCACCTACTACAAGGTGCACCCTAGAGTCCGCGATTTTATTGATGTCGTATTCCTATTAAGTTAACTATTTTTTTAAATTATAAGTACTTTAAGTACTAAAAACATCAGTCATGATTTGATGTAGGCCTAACAATTTCATTTATAAAATACTTTTAAAAGTATTTTGTATTTAAATACTTTTGAAAGTATTTTGTTGTTACTTTTTAATCAGCGTGTACACATTTTGATATAATGCGCATGCTCAGTGACGTCATTATCTGTTTACATTTGGAGCAAACTAAGAGAGGCTGGGCTTTAGTTGGTGTTAGGTTCCCGCCATTGTTTTAGCTGCTGTGAGAGGTTTGCTAGCTACGTTATTTACCGGCAGCAGCAACCACATTACAGTGCAAACAGTGGGCAAAATCCAAACGACGGACCGGCGTAAAAATATTACAGTATCACTATACATCGAACTCAGGAAAATAAAGTGAGGAAAGATACATCTGTAAGATTCTGTAACATGTTGGCTATTTCACTCTTTTGTACATATGTGAAACATGAAAAAATTCAAAGCCAGCCAATAACAAAATCCAGGTAGTTGATATAAAGTTTTTAAGAAGCACTTATAGATGTATGTAGCAGGAGTATTTTATTATTTGCACTTGATCTGCTAGTTCCAGGGCTATAAAAAATAGTTCTAAGAAACAGAATAAGATAAGAGAGTCCATGTAATAACTCACATGGTCAGCTAATTAAATGAATGAAATATTTAAGAAAAGGTAGAGGTAGAGGTGTAAAAGACACTAGTCACAGTTATCTCCTGATAATAATGAATTTCATCTTTTTACAGCCAGACCCTTTGGTGAATGAAGTGAATATTTAGAATATTTGTTGGCCTCCATTTACCCCTTAAAGCCATCCCAATCTCCATGAAAGGGACTAACAGGGAAGCGGGGATGACGTACATGAGTTGAAGAAGTGCAGCAACAGATAGAAATCCTTGAAACGCTGCACTTACCTATTGGGGCCTAAATCCAGGCGACATCAAAAGAAAAAACACTAACTAACTACATATGCCTATAAGCTTATTAGTAAATTTGTGCAGGGATTGGCAATGATACCACACCTACAGCGTGGAAAGATAACAACGAAAAAGAATACAAACACTAACAATAAGAAAAACAACCAAGCTAACAGCCAAGTAAAAAAAAAATCAATTATCAAAACAGGAGTCCTATATGACTTAATAACGCTGGTAGGCTACTCAGTTCACCTACTAACTTATCATATGGCTGTCCCAACTGGATCAACCCATCCAACATAATACAATTTTCCTCTTGAACATTGATATATTCTTGTTGAATATATCAACCCTGCAACCGTCAACAACAAAAGAGAAAGTGTCATCTTTAACTGGATTCAGTAATGTATCAAACATTCTTGTAAATTGGTCACTTTTTTCACAATTAAAGCTTAGTTTTGTATAACACCAGTTATTAACATCAGTTTAAACTAATAATTTAAATAAAAATTATTTATTTGTATTTCTATTGTTTTAATACAATAGCTTTTATAATTGTAGTTACAATGTAAGTGTAAAACTTAGCTAGTTTTATTTATTAATACCTGTCATTAAACCTGAATATCAAGGACAGCTTGATCATGAAGTATACTACTAAAAGAGAAAGATCCTAATTTCCAAACTGCATGTACAGTGTCTGTCAAAAGTTTAAGGACACCGCTACTTTTCACATTATTGGGTTTTGTCCTTACACATTTGCTAAACTATATAATTGTAAAATATTAGCCAAATAGCCCTTAAAATTAGTAGTATTTCAGCACATATTCGACTTCTCTATCTTTTATAGAACTATTGGCCTATCTATTGTATTTTCCTGTTTCAAAAAAAGTCAAATGTACGTCAAATTGTAATTCAAAAATGTTATAACTTTCGAATGGCTACACTCAGACTAATGAATTGGGACTTGCGGGAAAGGCACTTTGGGCCAGTCTCCTTTTTTTAAAAAAAAAACACATTTCATCTTGGTCACAGGGTTGAATGCATCAATTTTTTAACTCTGCAGATAAAAAAAGACCTGTTTTTCTAACTTTGCTGTGTTCGTAATAAAATTGTCACCGTATTAATTTCAAATAGTTATTACCATTCAATCGGGATCTGAGGAGCTGGTAGCATTGATGAACAACTGATTCCCGACACTTGTCCTTTATGCTGTTAAATTTACTAATAGCGAGTTTTAGGTTTCTTAACTTATTTTTTTATCTCTAATGTGTGTACGTTGCAATCTGTTCAATTCAGAACAATAAGCAACCCCATGACCCAATGAGATGAGAATGATGTGTATGTCGTGTAAATGAGGTGTAGTCTTATACAGACCCAAGTCGACCATTCCTGAGAACGTATGGTTAATTGAACCCCAACCATCAAAGTACACCGGTAACCACTCCCTAGTATTCAAATCCGTATAAAAGTAACTACCTTTACTAGGATTTGAACCAGGAACCTTCGTCTCCAAAAATCAGCTGTTAAACAGCTGATTTTGGCGACGTCTTTACCTCTAGACCAACCCAGTGGGTGGTTTCTTAACTTGAAAATCTAAAAATGGGCTGCAAGTCAGTGAATACCACTGTGATGTGGCAAATTTTGTTTATTTTCATGGCGTCCTTAAACATTTAACAGACACTGTAATAGAACCCTTGGAGCTATTGGTCTATCTCTCTTAGTGTGATTCAGTAAGGAAATATTTGATATGGTGACGTAAGAATCACTTACTGTCTATCAATCATAATAATACCTTTGCGAGGTGAAGCAGAGGAACGAGTCATTTCAATGGTGTTATTATCTTAGTTTACTATAGTTACCATGATTACTAAAATGATTTTTAGTCTGTTACTCTGCCAGTACAATGATGCCATTTCATATATAAATCTTTATAAAGCATCCTGTAGTTTGAAATTATTTCTATTTCATATAATGAATTTATATAATAATTTCACCAACCTTCTTTTTAAACTGCGTCACCTTAATTTTTACTCTTACTTACATGTGTTTCGGTGGATCCACCATCATCAGAGTAAATAAAAAAATTGAAACTAAAAAAATTTTTATCTCGCTTATTTAAAATTTACAGAAGATGATACATCTTCAGTCATTTGTATAAAACTGATTTAAAATTAATTTATTTTAATTTATTCCTTCTCATATTTACTGTAGATAGCAGCAGCAGTCAATATCACTTCATCATTCCTAAATTTGACCTGTTCATTCAAAATGTCCTGCTTTTGCTCTTTTAAATATTTATAAATATGGAACATCTCATATTTTTCAATTTTATTTTTATTTTCTATATTACGTTGTTCTATTATATTAAAATGTTCATCTATTTTACCAAATTTATGTTAACATAAAATTTATAGTCTACGTAAATGGTAAAATAGATGAACATTTTAATACAATAGAACAACGTAATATAGAAAATAATAATAAAATTGAAAAATATGAGATGTTCCACATTTATAAATTTTTAAAACAGCAAAAGCAGGACATTTTGAATGAACAGGTCAAATTTAGGAATGATGAAGTGATATTGACTGCTGCTGCTATCTACAGTAAATACGAGAAGGGATAAATTAAAATAAATTAATTTTAAATCAGTTTTATACAAATGACTGAAGATGTATCATCTTCTGTAAATTTTAAATAAGTGAGATAAAAATTTTTTAGTTTCAATTTTTTTATTTACTCTAATGATGGTGGATCCACCGAAACACGTGTAAGTAAGAGTAAAAATTAAGGTGACGCAGTTTAAAAAGAAGGTTGGTGAAATTATTATATAAATTCATTATATGAAATAGAAACCATTTCATATAGCACAAGAATCAGCCCTTTCCATTGTTCTGGAATAATAACGGCAATACTCGTTTTGCCATGAGTCTACAGTCGGTTTTTAGGCTGACCATTTTAGTGTAAATTTTTTTAGCTGGATCCAGGAGACTCCAGAAGGGAGTGTAGGGCATGTCACGATAATACTGATAAACCTGAATTTTAACAATGTGTTAATTCATTACTTACCAATATTCATGTATTACAACTACTTATAAGTAAATAAGTGTATCATCCAACCATTTTTATCAAATAGTACCCAATTTGTTTATTCAGCGTTTACTTAGAAGTTTATATATTTTTCAACCAAAAACTATTTGGATAGGAATTCTTATACACCATACAATTTTTCATATATTTTTTTTAACTTGTTTTTAAACAAATTTAAATTACAACTTTTTAAAGCGGTAAATTTTTGCGATAAAATGCATGATAAAGCCCCAATCTTAAAAGAAACAAACTTTCTTACGTGAAAACAGCCTCACCAAGAATTTCAGCAAGCATGGCGCCTACCCTATCTTGAAGAGCATAAAAAATTAAGTAAATGAGGCGATTTTTTAAAAAAATCGTAGAACCAGTTTTTGGAAAAATCGCAAAAAAGTGAAAAATTACACGAATAAACTACTACTTCCGGTTGACCGATTTTGATGAAAATGTTTGTGTCGGGTCCGGTAGTGGTATGTAACTTAAGTTCAAGTTTCAAGTTCGTATGATGTTCCATTTTTGAGATATTTTGTATACACACTCACATACCAAATCCATCGTACGATGTTCCGTTCTTGAGATATTCTGTTCACACACACACACACACGCGCGCGCGCGCGCACACACACACACGCGCGCGCGCGCGCACACACACACACACACACACACACACGACACACTCACAGACCAATCGCTATAAACATGTTTTTGGGGTTCAGGGGGTCTGAAAACGTGTAGATCCGGTGAAAACTCGATTTCGAAAAATCGACATGAAAGCAATACTTTCCTTCCTATATATTCATATAGGCAAGAGAAAGTAAAAAAACAATCAATGTTTATTGAGCCCAGGAGGCTCCTGAGGAAGTACAGAAATGTCAAATGATTAAGAAGCTCCAAATGTAAACAGTGTCGTGATGTAATTTCTAATATTATTTTAAAATAATATTTTATTAGTTTATTTTAATTGCGGTGGAACAGAATTGGAACAGTGGGTTTTCAGCACATGATAATATCCAGACACTATACTGTATTTCACGTTCAGAATGCAGTACAGCTCTTATGAGAACCCATTGTGTTATCAGGCGTACGAAAAACATCAGGCACAGCCAATAAAATAACCGTCCTCCAGTGATACCATCCGAAGGTCACAGGCAAAAATATTTCGCTTACCACGCTCTGACAAGCTCATTTTAAATCAAAAAATTCTGAAAAAATTGTTTTCGCTTCCTAATGAATAGTATTTTATTACGCTATAAATTTTATTATTATACTATGATATTTAGATAAAATACGCTCATACAAAGTTGGACATTTATATCCTGTCATTTTTTTGCATTTCACATTATATAACTTTTCTCTTTCAATGGCGACATATATGTTTTATTATTTTATTATAAAATATAGAATTTTATCTGTAATTTGATGTACGATAAGTCATATGTTCGACGGAAACAGAAATAATACAAGAGTGTGAAAAAATTACTGATGTTTTCATATTATGTTATTCAATAGGAGTTTGTTATTAAAAACTTGTTGTGTCGCGGAGTCGATATTTTTACTTAGCATAGTCCATATGAAATATAGTTTAAATATTCTGTAAAAGAGAAAAATACCGTCACAGTGTCTTGGGCCAGTCTAAGCTGGTGGGAGTAGTCTGTATGGAAAAGTCCATTTAATAAGGAAGGGGTGTGCGTGAGTAGTGCAACTTGACAATTTTGTAGTTTAGTTTTAACCTTAGCGTATTGTAGTGATTAATTAGTTAGTGATTAGTTAGTTATTGAAGTGAAGTGTTATTCTACACAAATGTTATAATCTATCTTTGTTGTTCTATCTCATGTATTTATTTTTATCTTTTACTATATTGCTATTTATCGGATTTTAATTTCTAATGTAGTGTCTTTATATTATTCAAAGCCGTTTATTTTTTCGTTGACTCGGTTCAGTTCTGTTCATATAAAATGAGTGAAAATAGGGGAAAAAATAAAGTCGGTAAAAAAGATCAAGTTTTGCTTAGTCAAAGTCGTGAAATTATTAATAGTGTGATAATGTTTTTTGAGCGGGAAGTGAAAGAGGGACCTTGGTGTACCATTGGTTTTCATTTCTTATAGGCTTAATAGAAGCTAATAATATCAGGCAGAGTAGTAGCGTTCAAGCTGCCGTTATTATGCGGTTCGGCTAGTATTACACGTGATGTGGAGTGAAAGGGAAATTCATTTCTCACTTTCTCACGACTATACATTGCTTATGGACTTCTTGTACTGCATTTTTAACGTGAAATCAACTATAGTAGGGAATTGAACCTGGAATCATTATTACATTATTACATATTTTTCAATCATTAGCCAAACAAAGTTGGAATACCTAGATCATGTCAAATAACAAATACATAAAGATATATAAAATACAAATATTTTTATGTATTTGTTATTTGACAACTTTGTTTGGCTAATGATTGAAAAAATATGTAATAATGTAATAATGATTCCAGGTTCAATTCCCTACTATAGTTGATTTCATGTTAAGAATGCAGTACAGGAAGTCCATAAGCAATGTATAGTCGTGAGAAAGTGAGAAAGGAATTTCCCTTCCACTCCACATCATGTGTAATACTAGCCAAACCGCATAACAAAGGTTGTAATACAACAACCGCATAACAAATACATAAAGATTTATAAAATACAAATAGCCGGCCACATTGGCGCAGTTGGTAACGTGCTCGCCTCTCATCATGCGGTCCTGGGTTCGAATCCCACTCAGGCACGGCATATTTTCATACATTACAAAAAAATAATTTCATCCTCCATTGTACAATAGTAGTTACACCCCAACGTAGTCGCTAATGACCGTTATAGTTGATGCGTCGTTAAATAAATGAATTAAAAATAAAATAAAAATACAAATAAAGATACAAAGGTCATCAATCATCATCATCATCACTCTGCACCTCGATGTGATCATCTGAATATTCGATGATTGTATAATAGGCTTTTTCTTTTAATAATATTCTCAATTTTTTCTCAAATTCGTTATAATTTAAGTTTTTGAGGGACTCAGGAAGCCTATTAATAAAATGTATTGATATTATTTTGGAGTTATTATAGCACTTGCTCAGCGTATTAAAAGACACAACTAGATCATCCCTGCTACGAGTATTGTAGTCATGAATATCTGAAATTACTTCATATTTATTTAAACTCTTTATTTCTCCTTAGAAGGCTAACTAACCATTAAGCTGTCGAAGTGGCCAAAAAAAAAAAAAATTATAATGCATTCTGCAGCTTGAAATCTATTATATATAGTGAAAATACGAGGTGTGGCTATTAAATAACGAGACTGATGTTGTAAAAAATTTAATTTTAATTTTATACATAATCACTTATTGTCACCTTCAATATACACTCCTTCTCTATCCCTACAATGCACCACGCGAATTTTCCATTGTTGGAAACAGTGCTGGAAGTCATCTTCTGTCAGCTCCTTCAGGACACGTGACGCTTTTTCTTTTACAGCTTCCACAGACTCAAATATTATCCCTTTTAATGCAGATTTCACCTTAGGGAACAGGTAGAAGATAGTAACATGTGATGAAAGTGGTTTTTTCCCTTTTCGTCCCTTTTAATCTCAGCATCTCATTGTTAGAACATCCACCTTATTTACCAGATCTTTCACTATGTGACTTTTACCTGTTCCCTAAGGTGAAATCTGCATTAAAAGGGACAGAATTCGAGTCTGTGGAAGCTCTAAAAGAGAAAGCGGCACGTGTCCTGAAGGAGCTGACAGAAGATGACTTCCAGCATTGTTTCCAACTATGGAAAATTCGCGTGGAGTGTTGTAGGGATAGAGAAGGAGTGTTTATTGAAGATGAGAATAAGTGATTATGTATAAAATAAAAATAAAATTGTTTACAATGTCAGTCTCGTTAATTAATAGCCACAACTATTTGAAAATTTCACTGGTAAAATAACCAAGTAGGTACATTTTCAGCTATACTGGAAGACATGGGGCGAGGTAGAGTTATCAATAACGGTACATAATGATGCAATTTCTGGATACAGTAATTCATATTCCAGTACAAGAATAGACCAGAGTCTCCTGTGATTACCCTATTTAGTTGATGTTAAAATGAAATGGCAGTTATATCCATAAATTTTTGCTCAAAGTATATATCTTTGTTGAAAATTTGTATAATTTTGTATTTGTGTGTTCAAAAATCATTACGTTGTTACTAATATTGTGTTTTTCTTTTGTTTTGGTTTGAATTTCAGATGAGTTCAACTCGGAGCAGTGGGGAGATCACAGTCTGTTTCCATCGATGGGCGGAGCAGGTATGGCCGGGAATCAAGGATCTTCAGAAAAGAAATATACGTGCGGAAATTGTGGAAAAAGTTATATGTTAGCATCATCCCTTTATACTCATGAAAAATATCAATGTGGAAAAGAACCACAATTTAAGTGCCCATATTGTCCGCATAAAACTAAATTGAAAGGAAATTTAAAAGCTCATATCGGATTCAAACATGCTGACATGCCCCGACCTTTTTAATTTGTAAAATTTCAATATTTTACGTATTTATTTTTAAAGACTTCTTTATACTGTTCATCAACATCAATCATAAATTTTAAAATATTTATTATAAACTTATTTTATGAAACTTTGTATAAAATATATGAAAATATTATTTTTTTTAACTATGAGTATTTATTAATTAAAAAACGTAGTGGATGAAATTGCTATATAATAAAAATATAGTATGATATAAAGTACATGGCAGTTCGAAAGATAACATTGGCAATATTTAAAAAATATTAAATATTTCAATAAAGAAATATGCCTATTTTAAAAATTGCCTAACCACACATGTAGGCCTACAATCTAAAACATTTGAACCCACTAAATCTTGCAACTGTTGACTATCATTAAATTCAACGAAAATATTGCTTTATTAATTATTTTTGTTGATCACAATCCAGAATCCACCGGATTGGTGGTCGAGTGGTAAAGTCGTCGCTGCTAGTCATCTGTTTAACAGTTGATTTTTGAAAATAAAGGTTCCATGGTTTAAATCTTAGTAAAGGTTTTTGAGACGGACCACAATTAACCATACTTTCTCAGGAATGGTTGGCCTTTGTCTGTACAAAACTACATCTCATTTACAATTCATTCATTGGGCCTATCATCCTCATCTCATTGGGCCATGGGGGTTGCTTATTATTATAAATTGAACAGATTGCAACGTACACACATTAGGGTTGAAAAAATTTCAATCCAGGAGACTTTTGATGGGAGTTCAGAACAACATATTCAAGATATTGAATTTACCATAAATTACACCACAATTGTGGTACCACAAGTAATACCATAATTTATATAGTACCACAATTAATTACCACAAAATTAAATATTGTTATTCAAAAAATAAAATGTTTTACATCTGGTTGAAAATGTCGTAGAGCATTACTAAATATCACTTAACATTTATACAATTCCATTTACAAAAATTATGATAATTAACCTTGGTGAATATTGTAATTTTTAAAATCGTCTTGAATTTATTTAAATTTTTCTCCGTAGAAGTAAGTTTTTTAAAAATTTTGTTGATGAACAGATTTAAATAGTCTTGAATTTTTATTTTTAATAAAATACTCAATAAATTTTATTGTTTAGTACTTAATTTTTTTTTAATCTTAAAAGATTTTTAATATACTATTTCATTTTTGAGATTATAAAACTTAAGTTAAATTGTGAATTAATTTTTTAAGTATCCTACCTTAAGAATTAACGATTTTATATCTATATACGTATATATATATATATATATATTTTGTAAGAAATTTTTTTTAACAAATTTAATAAGCTTTAATAATTATTTTAAACTACTTCCATTAATTTATTTTTAAATTTAAAATTATTTACCCCCCATTTTTTTTTTATTTCCTATGATTCTTTATGATCTATTACCACAGATATGACACCAGAAAATGTAAGTAATTATTTATCTATTTATATATTATATTATACATATATATATTATATTTTAATACTATATTGTAAGGATAATAATTGTATATATAAATAATATACACATAAGTATTTATTAAATTCCAGTTATTTGGAAATGATATTGTTGCTAATTGTAGGCTGTAGTTTTTAATATACAACGTATTACCAAGTTGAGAATATAATTATATAATTATTAGGATATTCTAAAAAGTTGCGTTAGTTTTTGATTAAAGTTGAACTTTGTACATAATATAAATACTACTCAGGAATTGGTGACATTATTTTTTCTAAGGGTCTCTCATAAAATTTATTAAATTGTTTGTAAACAATCTTTTGAATAAATTAATAATCTTTCGCCGGCCGCATTGGCGCAGTTGGTAACGTGCTCGCCTCTCATCTTGCGGTCCTGGGTTGGAATCCCACTCAGGCACGGCATATTTTCATACGTTACAAAAAATCATTTCGTCCTCCATTGTACAATAATTACACCCTAACGTCGTCGCTAATGACCCCGTTGGAGTTGATGCGACGTTAAATAAATAAATTTAAAAAAAAAATCTTTCAGTGTAGTATTTAATTTTTTGAAGTTCCATTTGGTTATAATTGAAATGCCAGTACTGTCCATTCATGTAAAGATGCCAGTAATGCATACAGATTTAGAATAGGAGTACTCCTTTACAGGCACTTTTGTTTAATAAACAATCATCTATTTGTATCATCTACTTTACAGGCTGAATGCTTTAACTACAATAGTTTATATGCGAATTGGTAGAGTCATTCAATTAATGTTAACTGTACTACAATCATTCACACAGTCATTATTGATTGTTCGCAATCATTCAGTGACACAGTCATTAGCTGAAACAGTTGTTCATATGAACTGCTTACTTTCAACACTCAATGAATGTAGTATAAAGATATATCTATATATTTTAATTGAAATATATATTTCTAACCACCAGAATATGGTAACAGAAAGACTTACCAATGTTTATAGCGTTTTCATGTATCTTGTACACATCTTCAGTAAATTAAAATTCTTTAAAAAAAATTTCACATCAAAATTTAAAACGTCCTACTCCTACCATGGTAGATAAGGAATAGTCTATTCTTATATTTAAAACAGTCTTGCCAACTTAATCAGTTGATCTGTGTGTTCATTAATTTTTCCCTGTTACAGTATTTTTTTTTTAATTTTCGCCCCAATTGGAGCATTTCAGTCATCCCATGTTCATTTAATCTTTGAAGAACGAGCTTCAGAGATAGCTTGTTGCTGCCTCTTTTGCTCCCACATCCTTTTCATATTTTTGATCTGGCAGCCCTCATCTTTTCTGTTGTGATTACGTTAGGTTGTTTTCTTTTATTGAAGGGGAGTTGAGTTAGCTTATTTTTCTTTTAAGACCTTCTTTTCGTCTCTTTCTTTTATCATTTTTTCAGTTATACCCAAGTCCTTCATGTCGGATTTTATCTCTTGGATCCATTTATTTTGGGTCTTGCACCTGAGTTAGTAATCTGAGCTGTTTAGTAAGTCTTGTGTTGGGTAGCGTGTAGAGGTGGCTAAAAAAAGCCACTCATCTTTTTCTCATTGTGTCAATTATAGACTCATTTTCCTTGTAGACTATGCTGTTAGGAATTACTGTATTACTGAATTACTGTATTTATAAATATAATATTTTTCTGAAATTTCAATTTCATTTTGTCGTTATTCATTTCTAATATTTCTAGATTTTTTTTATACTTGACATAGTATGTTTATTTTTGATCATGTACTCAGTTAGATTGGAGAATTTTCGGTTTCCTTTTTTATAGTTTGGTAGGAGTAGGAAGTTTTAAATTATGTGAAATTATTTAAAAAAATTTAATTTACTGAAGATGTGTACAAGATACACGAAAGCGTTAATAACATTGATAAGTGTTTACTGTTACCATTATTCTGGTGGTTAGAAATATATATTTCAATTTCAATTATAATACGGCTGTATCACTTACTATATATACTGCTCACTCATTCCCCCAGACAATACGTTAGGCTAATGTATTTACTGAAATGTATTTGTACCCAATGACCCAATGTATTTGTACTGAACAAAATAACCAATCCTCACCATTCTCTTGCGAGAGGTTTTCATAATTTCCACCTACACTAAGGTATTCTTTCTTTAAGGTACGAGGGTTATCCAGAAAATAACCTCCGTTTTGAAATAAAAAGTAAACGAGTGAAGATACAAAAACTTTATTGTATACATATTAAAACTACAGTTTTTCTCTATTTTTCGACATAGTCGCCAAACAGATTCAAGCACTTGTCGTACCTTGGAACAGTCTTTGAAATACCCTCTGCATAAAAATCTGCCGCCTGTGAATGTAGCCAACCATTCACAACGTTTTGAAGGTCTTCGTCATTGGCAAACCGCTGAGATGCAAGCCACCGCTTCATGTTCGGGAACAGGTGAAAGTCACTAGGAGCCAAGTCCGGGCTATATGAGGGATGATCGAAAATGTCCAATTTAAACTTGGCCAAAAGTTCATTTGTTCTTCGAGCTGTATGAGGGCGAGAAAACAAACGAACTTTTGGCCAAGTTTAAATGGGACGTTTTCGATCATCCCCCATACAGCCCAGGCTTGTGGCTCCTAGTGACTTTCACCTGTTCCCGAACATGAAGCGGTGGCTTGCATCTCAGCGGTTCGCCAATGACGAAGAGCTTCAAAACACCGTGAATGGTTGGTTACATTCACAGGCGGCAGATTTTTATGCAGAGGGTATTTCAAAGACTGTTCCAAGGTACGACAAGTGCTTGAATCTGTTTGGCGACTATGTCGAAAAATAGAGAAAAACTGTAGTTTTAATATGTATATAATAAAGTTTTTGTATCTTCACTCGTTTACTTTTAATTTCAAAATGGAGGTTATTTTCTGGATAACCCTCGTATTTATATTAAGCTCCCATTCCATGTACTGTTCTTTGAACGTTTACGTGCCATAAATGAAGGATCATTTGCATTGACTACCAGAACATTAACTTCCATAACAGAAGAGTATGTATAATCAGAAACAATGTCACCAATTTATGCGTAATGTTAAATTATGTGAAGTTTTACTTTAATTATAAAATTATAATGTGTTAGATAATTATATGATTTATACCAAGGAATAATATTAATATAATTAATTAATTAATCAATCAATCAAACAATTAATTAAAATGTACTAAATATAATTTAGAGTATAAATAGTTCGCAATTATAAAATTTACCTTAATTTAGATAACCTAAATTTCTTGTATTAACAAGTACCCCGTATTTCAATTATATAATTTTTGTTTATAAAATATTATAGTATTTATTTATGCCATTAGTATTTTTATGTATTTGTGTGTTTTTAAATTCTTTTATTTATAGATGGATTAGTATTGCATGTATTTTTTGTATTTATGAATTTTATTTGTGTGACTTATGTTTTTGTTATTTAGATTTTTTGTTGAAACTTTTAGTATTAGTATTCAGTAGTATTTTTTTTTTAATTTTTATTAATAGGGCCTACTTATAGGTATTTTATTTTGAGTATACGAAGATTTAGTATTTTAAGTAATATATTGATAGTTTTAATTTGTTTCAAAAGTATTAAATATCGTTATTTCGATTGGTAAGACATTACGTACTTGATATGATTTAAAAACTAATGTTCCTAAGTACTAACTTTCTTTTGGAAATAAAGTTTCGTTATAAAAAGTAATACTTAACCAGTTTGAACTTATGGGTTAGAGCTAAAATACTGTTGTAGCGGTTTCAATCAAAATGCCCCATGGTACGTAACTAATGAAATATTGCAATATGATCTAAACCTGCCCTTCATAAAAAAATCAATTAAAAAACGTTGCAAGAAACATGTAAAAAGTTAGAAGAGCATCAAAATTCTTTCGCAATTAACCTCCTCGACAACAGCGAAGATACTCACAGACTGAAACATTTTAAAATATTGGAATTACCTTTTACTATTTGGTTAATCATTTAAATCATTTCCATTTTTTCTACTAATCATCATCATTTTCAACTACTTCATGTTTCAAAATTTTAATGCACAATTCAGTCAAGTTTAGTTTTATTTTTTGTTCACACTTAAGTCTTTTTTTGAAACATACTACTGAGTGTGTTTTATATATATTTTCATTCTAAGAACATTATTATTTAGATTTTTATCACCTTTTCTTAAAGTTTATAATTACATTTAAAAAGAAAACTAAAACGAAACTTGACTAACAGTATTATACTGCCTTTAAAGAAATCAATACAATCTATTTACCTGTCCACTAACACTTGTTACCACCTGTACGTACAATCAATGTAAATCAGAAACAGTTTCATAACGACAATATTTCGAATTACCTGATACACACTTTTCATTCACTGATTCAGCTATTGACTGACTCACTACAAAGACACTTAAGTGTTTTTATACCTGTGATCTGACAGTTAATCTAGAGTCTCTGAACAATTACAAGATCTTCTAACAAAAGCATTGGGATTCTTATACCCCTGTAGAAGGAATCAAAATGAAAACAAACATTTTTAATATTTTTAATATCTTAGAATTTCTATTCAAAATATCTCATTCATTACAGTCTACTTGTATCCTTCACAAGCAGTTGTTATCACCCGATGAACTTAACTCAGAACCAGTTCCATAATGACAATATTTTGAATGGCCCGACACTCACTTTTCATTCACCAATTCAGCTATTGACTAACTCACTACAAAGGCGCTAACTGTTTTTATGCCTGCGATCTGATAGTTAATCTAGACTCTTTGAACAATCGCGAGATCTAACAAAGCGTCGGTATTCTTGAATCCCTGTAGAAGGAATCAAAATTAAAACAACCTTTCTACTATTTTCAATATCTTAGAATTTCTATTCAAAATATCTCATTGATTACATTCTACTATCCTTGTTCAACACACTCCACCGCATTCAATGAACAACCCTGTCCACAAGCAGTTGGTATCACCCGTACGCACGATGAACTTAATTCAGAACCAGTTCCATAACGACAATATTTTGAATGACCCAACACACATTTTATTCACCGATTCAGTTATTGACTAACTCACTACAAAGGTGCTAACTGTTTTTATGCCTGCATTTTGATAGTTAATCTAGACTCTTTGAATAATCGTGAGATCTAACAAAAGCGTTGGTATTCTTAAACCCCTGTAGAAGAAATCAAAATGAAAACAAACATTTCTTCTATTTTTAATATCTTAAAATTTCTTTTCAAAATATCTCAATCATTAAAACTTACTATCTTTGTTCAACATGGTCCACACCATACAATAAACAGCCAGCCGCATTGGTGTAGTTGGTGACTAGCTCGCCTCTCATGCGATCTTGGGTTTGAATCCCATTCAGGCCCGGCATATTTTCATACATTACAAAAAATCATTTCATCCTGTACCATCTGCATTAGCAGTAATTGCAGAACAGTTGTACGTTAAACAAAAAAAAAAAAAAATACAATAAACAACTTGTCCCATCAACCGTTTCCAGAATAATATTTCAACAAAATTGAAAGAAATATAAATTTTCTCAACAAAACATGTAAATAAAACACAAAAATGTCTTGCCAATCGCGATACTTATGACAGTATTTTTTTTGTTTATTAATATATTTTATTTGAGATTAACAGTCATTGATCGCATTGTTCTTTTATAACTTTACAACTTTTTTTAAAGTGTTCGTGAATTGAAACTGTAATAAGGTGATTCCATAGACAATCAACCTCAAAAAAGTGAGAATTTTTTTGCTTTTTTCATATTTTGTTATTTATAAGAATATATGACCATTTTAAACAGAAACTATTTAAATTTGAAGTTGATTGAAAAAATTTCTTGCGACCATAATGGTTAGAAACATAAAATGTAAATGTTGTAAATTTTGCCAGTTTTATATATTTGAGATATTTCGAGCTGTAATTAAGACAGTTCGATGGGTCTTGCGGTATTTGAATGTTTGAAGATCACACTTTCCTAGCATTTCAATTGGTAGGATATTACATTCGTGATATAATTTAAAAACTAATGTTTTTAAGTACTAACTTTCTCGTGGAAGTAACGTTCTGTTATACAGAATAATACTCAAACCAGTTTGGACTTTATGGGTTAGAGCTAAAATACTATAGCGCACATTATATTCACATTTTTTTTTGTCATCAGTCTCTCGACTGGTTTGATGCAGTTCTCCAACCTGTTCTATCTTGCGCAAGTCGTTTCATATCTACATACCTGTAACACCCTACATCTTTTGTAATTTGCTTTATATATTCTAATCTTTGCCTCCCTCTACAATTTACTCCCTCAATATTACCCTCCATTATTGATAGCCCAATACCTGGATATCTTCAGATATGCCCCACTAGCCTATCCCTTCTTTTGGTAAGATGCTTCCATATACTTCTTTTTCCATTCACTTGCCTAAGAACCTCTAAATTACTTATTTTGTCCACCCACCTAATCTTTAACATTTTTCTATAACACCACATTTCAAAAGCTTCTATCCTCTTCCGTTCTACAGCCCCCATCACCCACGTTTCACTTCCGTATAATGCTACACTCCAAACATAATGTTTTAAGAAATTTTTCCTAATCTGTAAATCAATGTTTGTAGTCAGTAAGCTGTTTTTCATTTCAAAGGCTTTCCTGGCTTGAGCAATTCTAATCTTGATATCACTTGTGCTTCTACCATCCTTTGTTATTTTACTCCCTAGATAGCAGAATTCCCCAACTTCCTGTAATATTCACATTACAAATGTGAATAAGTGTTTGGAGACAGCTTTATGTGAATTAGTTGATACATGTTGTGCAAATATTGTAATTAAGGTGGCAATCTATAGGACTGTACCTTAAGGGGGTACAGACATTTGTATTCCCACATGTTAATTCAGTAATTTTCTGGTACCATTTTCTCAGTTAACTGCTACAGATAGAGATTTCAAACAATAACCATTTTATTTATTGAATCGTGCTTTATAGTGTATACCAATAATACTTTGCTTTTTCAAATTCTGAATTTTTAAACAGTATTTTTTCGACTTTATCGTAAATTGGCCAAATTTTGAAATATTTACTTATCTAGCTCATAAAATTAAGAATATAATAGCAAATTATTTAGTATACCAGGTAATTAAAGTTATGAAGATACTCTGGCAAAAAACTGAAGGAGATATCTTTGTTAGGCTCTGAGTAAATGGTACCAAAGTGGAAAAAAAACACAATATCCCAAAAACCACCGTTTTTCAAAAGAATACTAAGCAATACTTTTTAAGTACCAAGCAATACTAAAACCTGAACAGTAAACGCAAAGAGTAAAGCACAAATTTCTAGGTTATTTTCCCATAAACAAAGCATTCACAACATGACAGCTAATTCTTGCACATGATTCAGTCTGTAAGAGAAAGAACTGTAATACTAACTGAATTCAAATGAAACAAAAAGTAAGCAACAAGCAAGTCAAAAGTCCAAAAAGTTGGTGGGCACAATCATTTCTTTTATTAATTTCCAAGTGTTTGCAATTTCACTATAGCTACAATTTATATACCAAATTAATCAGAAAACTATAGAGAATAATAAAATAAAATAAAAAGAAAATAATTTTTAAACATCTGTAAAATCAATATCATTTTACCATAATGCTATAAAAAAGATATTACAGATTTTAAAACAATGACAAATTTCATTATTTGGATTGGAACCCCTTATCATTGTATTTTAAAAGATGGTGTTCTAAGGCACATGGAATGTGAAAGCCTTTACATCAGTAATGTTGCTATTTATCAATTCTGAGGCTGTCAAACTGCAATAAAAGTAAATAATGTACTTAATACATTTCATTGATATATTTCATTTTTGAAATAAAAAATTTTAAGAATAATTTAGTTGTTTCATAGTTAGAATGTTGTTTTTTTTTGGATGTAGTGGGCATTGACTGCTACGGTCATTAGCCCTCCCAGTATTGTTAATTAGTATTAGTATAGAGAAATTAATCTGATATACCTGATTTTTGAAATTAAATATAAATTTGACTAAATAAACTACAATCTACTTTTCCAAACTCCTTATTACATAAAGTTGTAAAAGTATACATTTATAAATATGTGATCTTATGTCTGCGTAATCTCAAATTTATTCAAGTAATTAAATTATAAAGTATTAATTTAATGATTACTATCACATTTTCTAAGTCAAATTGATCAAATTTTGGAAAATATAAAATCTAATTAATTAATTTTTATATATTATTCTAGTTTTTATAATCAGGGATTAATATTAATTTATTTTTTTTACTTTTGATTTTATTTCAAAATCTTGATTTTTCTTTTGAAATTTTAGTTGAGTAATTTTTCTGTGTTAATTATTAGTCAAGTATTTTGTTTAGGTTATTTAGTTATTCATTATTTTATTTGTAGAAATAATTTTTTTAGTATTTAAATTATATTTTAGTAACAGAATAGTTAGAATTGGTATTAATGCAGTCATGCGTTGACCACGTTGTGTTTACAAAAACCGATTTGTAATAGTAAAAACACCTAAGTCATTTAGGTAGGGTGTTTTATTAATGCATGACTCTATTTTCTAATTGACAAGCATCTTTTACAGTTATAATTTATAGTTTTGGAACATTTAGGGTTCTTTCGGGATCTGGGTTTAATAAATAATAAACAAATTTATTACAATTAATAATTAACTTAGTCTACTAACAATAATTGTTAGTAGAACAATTATAATTATTATAATTGTTAGTAGAACAATTATAATAATTATAATTATTATAATTATATGAATTAAATAGATTACATAGTTTAAAACAATTACAAAACATAACCTTGATCACCTGGACTTACAATAGATTACTACTGTTCTTAAAAACTAAAATGATTACTTGTTCACAAACTTTTGCTATCATCTACATGCATAATCAATGTAACTCACAACCGGTCCCATAACGACACAATTTTGAACAGTCCGACACTCCATTTATGATTCAGGTGTTGATTGATGACTTCGAAGGTGCTAACTCTTTTACACCTGTGGTCTAAAAGTTTCCCAAACACTGAAAACCCTTCGTCGCTATTCTGGCAGGTTTCTCGTTGAAGGAATCAAAATTTAAAAAAAAATTGTACTACATTTGATTTCTTGATATTCCTTTTCAAAAAATTTCTAATTCATTGACTGGGAAATGAACTCAGGACTCTGGCATAGAAACCAGTTGCCCTGATCACTACACAACATACACCTCTACTTAAATTGTTTTTATGAGAAGAAACAGGATTATTTGTGTGTAGTCCTGGATCTGATTTGCTGTTAAAATATAGGGTGTTTCAAAAAGGACGACCGTTTTTAGATGACATGAATGTAGTACAATAATATTAAATTATTGAAACATTTATGTATTTTTTATTCCAACAATTTTCAAATTACAATGAAACTTAACCATTTATAACTTTATGATAGATGTTGAAAATGATTCCCTGAGACCCAAATGCAGGTTCGTAAATGTTTCATAACATGTGTACCCACTTTTCCTAATGTTTACTCATCAGTGTTAGAAATTTCATGTTTTTAAAATGTTTTAAAAATGATACTTTTTAACTACCCCACAAGAATAAGTTCTGGTGTAAGAATAAATACACTTGTTCATATTTTGAAAACAATATCGTTGTCATAATAAAGACGAACAGATACTGGAATAGCACTGGTGCACAATAATGGTATTTCAGTGTTGCCAACTGACTTGTTAGGAGTCATAAAATTTACCTATGTGTAACTACTACCTTCTTAATGTTACGGTTGCATTTTTTTACTTTCTCTTGCCTATATGAATATATAGGAAGGAAAGTATTGTTTTCATGTCGATTTTTCGAAATCGAGTTTTCACCGGATCTATACGTTTTCAGACCCCCTGAACGCAAAAAACATGTTTTTAGCGATTGGTCTGTGTGTGTGTGTGTTAACAGAATATCTCAAGAACGGAACATCGTACGAACTTGAAACTTGACACTTAAGTTACATACCACTACCGGACCCGACACGAACATTTTCATCAAAATCGGTCAACCGGAAGTAGTAGTTTATTCGTATAATTTTTCAGTTTTTTGCGATTTTCTCAAAAACTGGTCCTACGATTTTTTTTAAAATCGCCTATTTTACTCAATTTTTTATTCTCTACAAGATAGGGTAGGCGCCATGTTTGCTGAAATTCTCGGTGAGGCTGTTTTCACGTAAAAACGTTGTTTTTTTAAGATTACGGCTTTAATATAAATTTTAGCGCAAAAACTTATATAATAAAAGTTGTAGAGAATTTAAAAACCTACAACTTCTGTTTCAAACATTTTTTTGTATGACGCTTAGTTTAGCAGTAATTAGCGATTTTCTGATTTTTTCTCACGAAAACATGTGAAAAATCGATTTTTTTAAGATTTTGGCCTTAGTATGCATTTTACGACAAAAGTGTATATAACCAAATTTATAGGAAATTTAAAGATCTACAACTTTTATTTAACGTATTTTTCTCTACAGAGCCTAGTTTAGCGTGAAATAGTGATTTTCGGTATTTTTAAGCCAGACTGAGGTTGATTTTCATTTTGAGTGTTTCACTCATGATTAAAATAAGGTTATGTTTATTGAGGTTAGTTTTTTGTTTATTTCTAATATTTTATTACTAATGTTAATTTATATTGTAAATTATTTGCATTGGCAAGAGAAAGTTGTGAGTGTGTTTCACACCAGATTTTTTAAACACCTGTTAGTATAGCCTGTTATGTTGTGGGTTACTTCAATAACATAATCATATCATAAATTTATTGTCATTAAAACATTACTTCAATGTATGGACATCGTTACGTCAATAACCGATAACTAATGCAATACATTACATTCAGTTACAATATTCAGATGAACTAATGTCCCCTAGCCGTGGGAGTGAGAGAATAAATAATGCTCTCACTCGCACAAACCATACGCGCCGTTCCAACAAAATTGTCTTTAATTTTACTCATTGTTGTGAGCAAGCGTTTATGCATGCAGTAAACTAACAAGCAAGATAATGACTGTAGTATGTTTTCAGATTTGGATTATAATGGTAAAGACCTTTGAGCGCATACGTAGTTATGCCACGTATCTCCCTCTCACTCGCTCGGCTATGGGACATTAGTTCGTCTGATAACTATATACATTAGCTTAGTGTTATATCACATCATGTACATATGGATACAATACATATCTCTGAAATACACGAATAAACAAACATAAAGTAAAAATTAACTATTTTTAACGAATAATAATGGTAAATTGTTAAAATAAAACATCATCACATAAAACAATATTAATATTCTTTGGTATAATTCTGCATTGACAATGAACATAAAACAATTATAAAAAGTTATGTCATATGATAGAGAAATAGTCATTTACATTATACAGACACTCTTTGACTTAATTTTACTCTTAAAAAACTTATTTTGTAACTGTATTAGATGTCTGTCAATTAGATAAATAATTTATTTATATCTATTCTGACTTATCTAACTTTTAAACAATAAATTTTTAAAATAAATACTAACATCTTCCTGACCAAAATATTTTAATATTAGCCGCTGTAGTTATAAATAATTAGATTTAGAAGTAGATTGGCCTTTAACCTCTGTCCACCTCTGTTTAGATGGTAGGAATTTATACGGTTAACCTATTTATTTTAATATTTAAAATACATTTTATATTGTTTGTGATTTACTAATTTTTAAAAAAATCGATAGTAGTGAGATATTTAACCAAACTTATGAACAAAATAAACTTATGGTCTCATTTATGTAGTTTTATTTTTTAGGATTTTGTGTGATGCAAAATGCTAATTTTAAATTTTACGTAGTATTTAAATTTTAATTCTCATTTTCTTAAAGTGTTAAGATCTGATTTAAAACAGAATTTTTAGTGTTTATTTTTAAATTTCATTATTGACTTTTCTATTTATTTACGTGATAACTAAATTTCAATTTTTGTCTCGTCTCGTTTTATTCTATTTTATCAGTTTTTGAAGTTCCTTGAATTTGAAATTGTATTCTGTTAAAAAAAATTTTTCTTGTTTTCTTGTACTGATTGATTTCGTATTTCACCGTTCTAAATTCTGGTTTCTTGCCCTTTCATACACCATTTACCATCCTACCGTAGAAAATATTCACAATGAGATCATTGTGCTTGATACATCTTACCTTCCTTTCTGTTTAAGCTTACAATGAGTTTTCTTTTGCATTAAATGAGAACCTCGCAGTAAATTTTCTCAGTACAATGACTTTGAAATGCCACTTTTTATATGGTTTTTCTGTAAAAATATCATCTATAAAAGTCCCTTTCATGAGAAAATGCATCTTATGGCTGGTGGCAATTTTTAAAAAAGTTTACCTTTGATTTACGGCAAAAACGATTAGTGATTTCTGTATCTACTCTTTAAGAAGAATCTAATGACACTATTTTTATTTCCAAATTCCAACTTTTATTTCTTAACTTCCAATTTTAGGCCACTTCTGGTCAAAACTGGTACTTCAAAGCCAATGATTTCTGTATATATTCTTTCTGCCCATAATAGACAGGTGGAGTGTCAAATTATTTACACTCATTATGTTTGTTGCAGGGCTAAAATAAATAGTTCTGTTTCTTATTACATGGTCCCAATTAAATGACTGAATCATTTAAGAACATAAGAGGTAGAGGTGTAAAAGACACTAATCAGAGTTATCTCCTCTGAAAGTAATGAATTTCATTATACAGCCAGACCCTGTTGTGGTGAATGAAGTGAAGGTGTCATTTGCAGAGTGGAAAATATGTGCTTTTCAGAGGGCTCGGCATGCTGATAAGCGTACTTTTCCACTCAGTGAGGAAGGCAACGGTAAACCACCTCACTCCTTGTTTTACTTAGTAAAACCTCTAGAGGTTCAAACCAGCCTTTCAGCTGATGACCTAAACAACAACATGTATTCTTTAAGAGGAATCAAATGACACTATTTTTGTTTCCAAATTCCGACTGAGTTTTCCAGTTTTGGGCCACTTTCAGTTGAAACTGGAACTTCAAATCCAATCCAGGCCCTCTATTTTTTTGTGTAGATTACGATTATTATGGAAAAACCGTTTGTTGCTATCTCTTGTAGTAGTTTCTGATGTTTGGGTGTGACAGACAAACAGAATAGGAAAATGATTAATGACAATTTAAAAAATCGCCGCCAAGAAATTTTAATTCAATTTTTAAAATTTGAGGAATTTAATGAACTTTTCAACACACACACACACACATTTACGTTGTGTTAACGTACTAAAAATCAGTTTTTATTCGATGGAACTTCAAAAATTGACATTACTGATAAAACAACTCAAACAAGCTTCTTAAAAATCATATTATGAATTTTTATTGTTTTGAGGACCAGATAGGATTACAACTTAAAAGATCTATTACTGTTATTGTAATAAAAATTATTAATTGGTTTACCAGTAATTAATTTTACAGAATATACCATAAATTATAACTAATGATACATTTTAACTTCTAATTTTTTTGTTAATAATGAAACATTTTTATTACTTTGATAGCCTTCCATTTTGGTAACAGTTTTTATCTAGTTAAAGCACCCAGTCGTAATTTATTACTTCTGATTACTTTCACCATGTTGCTTATCTTTGGCCTAACATTACTTAAGTACTTAAAATCTTTTACAAAAGGCTGTACGAACAATATCTTCTATAAATAAAGCCTCTACTTTGCCATGATGACATCACAATTCCTTAGCTGATATTAATATAAAGTTCAAATTAAAATATAGGGTGATTCAAAAAGAGTGCCGGTTTTGATATATCAAATTAAGAGATTTATTTTATTGAAAAACTGAAAATAAATACATCAACAAGTTCATCTTACCTTCCGATTTCATGTATGAAAAATGATGTCATGCATGTGTCCTCCTCTACTGCGCTGGCACGCATCAACTCTGTCCATGAAATTGGATATTACTGCTCGACAAGTTTCGACTTCCATTTGCCCGATAACCCGTCGAATTTCCTCCTTCAAGTCATTGATGTTTCGGGGTTTATTGGCATACACCAATGACTTCAGATGACCCCAAAGATGAAAGTCACAAGGCATCAAGTCACACGACCTTGGTGGCCATTGATGGTCGGAATTACGAGAAATGATGCGATCCTGGAACCGTTCACGGAGCAACAACATTGTTTCTCGTGCAGAAACTGAATTTTATACGGGTGATATTGGAGATCGTACCGAAGAATTCTCCGTACAGAAGAACATCGTAAACCCAATAGTTGAGAACGGCGACGTATTGATTTTGCTGGGCTAACAGCCACACTGTCACGAACCAACGCAACGTTCTGCTCAGTTCGGCCAGAACGACGACGTCCAGAACTTTTAAGGTCGACTGTTGAACCCGTCTCAAAAAACTTTTTCATGAGCCTGCGAACTGTTGATTCATTCGGTGCTTCATTACGTCCTAGAGTACCGCGAAGTCGCCTGACAGTAGCCGCATAACTCTCTCCACTCTGGTAAAATGTTTTGACGATTAACACTCGTTGTGCAATAGTAAACTTCTCCATGGTTAGACACAGACTGCGAGAGTACTACACTGCGAACAAGAGAAACTACAACTGAATCGTCAATCGGAATGTTCTCCGAAATAGAAATGAGGTCTAACAATGTTGCCAACCGATAAACAAAAATTTACCAGCCGTTTAAAAACCGGCGCTCTTTTTGAATCACCCGTTACTTGAGTAATTTGGTGATGTACTTTTATAGGTGCCATGTACTTTCTATATTTCAGTAATATTGGTCTCAATATCATAACTTCAACTCATGTAGAACTTTCTCCTGAGGTAAAACATTTATCTAAGTCATTTTAATTTTTTTTTTTTTGAATTCAATTATGTTATTAAACATTGATCATCATACTCTGCAACCCTCTTCCAAAGTTTTCTCAGGTTGGCCCCATCAGAAAATTCTCCCCCTCTTCTTCATTGCTCTCTTGGTCTACCCCTTGGTGTTTTTTCTCCATCTGTGACTACAACATGCATTTAAGCAGTTTGCCCTCCTCTATATAATGGACGTGACCAAACCATCCATCGTAGCTTTGTCCAACTCTGCTTCTTCTTCTTCACTTCATTTTTTTTTTTTTTTTTTTTTTTTTTTTTTTTTTTTTGCTACTTGCATCCTGGAGACTCCAAAGGGAGTATAGGACATGTCAAGGTAAATTTGATGAACTGAAAGTTTATCACCAATGTGATAAATTTACTACTTACCACCAAAATTTGTTTTTGCTACTGCTTGCTTCAGTATGCTTGTCATGAACCGTATTAAATTAAATATCACACACAATAAATAATAAAAATAAATCAAACACAATGAAAAATTCAACACTTACCAATAATTTCCCCCTACTACTGCTTAACTCAGCAGGCTTGTCAAGAACCCCTTTGTATCAAATTGTACACAATATTTGTTTAATTAAAGTTAAATACCAAAACTATTTAGAAAGGAATTCGTGCACACTGTAAAATGTTTCATCAATCAAATATTGTTTTAGCTTTTTTTTAAAATGACTTAAATTGTCACAACTTTTTAAACCTTGAGGCAATTTATTGATGTATTTTCTACCTGCATAAGTTGGTTTTTGTTCAAACAATTTAGTGTTGTGATTAGCAACATAATAATCGATTCTGTTTCTTGTGTAGTGGTTGTGAACATCTAAATTCTGTAAAAAGGTATTTTTCTTTACGTACATTATCACTTCAAAAATGTACAAAGAAGGAACCGTGAGCAATTGCAGCTCTTTAAATAGTGATCTGCATGAGGTAAGGTGGTTGACTCCCATCATACACCTAATAGCTTTTTTCTGTATTTTAAAAACTCTTTCCATGTTACCCTGTGATGAATTACCCCATACTAATATGGCATACCTGATATGAGATAAAATTAAACCATGATAAGCTGCTATAAGCAATTTTTTATCATTTAATCTGGCAACTTGCTTTAATGCAAATACCCCAGATGATATTTTACTACAAATTTGATCGGTGTAATAATCCCACGATAGGGTCCTATCTAGTGACACTCCTAGAAACTTCACTGTTTGCACATGATCTAGGATATTATTTTGTATCAAGACATCCACTTCTCTGTTTTCCCTTACGTTGTGTTTGTTTTTGAACTGTAAGAACTGACACTTTTTCCCATTAACTGTTAACATTAATTCATTCAGAAATTGGACTACAGATTCTACGCTAATCTGTGTGTTCACTTCGAGACTATCTACCAGTAAACTTTTGTTTATGATTGAAGTATCATCAGCAAACAATAAAGCTTTACTGTTGGGTAAGATATCTGGTAATCTATTTATATACAACAAAAACAAAATGGGACCTAAAATTGACCCCTGTGGAACACCAGCTTTGACATCAAGCTTTTCAGACAAAATTTTTGTAAGTTTCCCCCTAACTACTCTAGTTATTTCTACACACTGTACTCTACCTACCAGATAAGACTGAAACCATTTAAGTTCTACGTCCCTAATACCTAATGACTCTAACATTTTCAACAAAACTTCATGATCAACACAGTCGAAAGCTTTACTGAGATCTAAAAACACATGGATTAGGTAGCTTGGCCTGTTCCAGAAACCATCTCCTTCTTGGGCTTCCAACACTCCTCTTTATGGTGGCCTTAACAAGACAAGCGGTCCTTCCTCATCCATTCCAAACGGCTGGAAGTATATCTGCTTATCATCTCAGGCACAGCCCTTCACCACTTTCAGAAACCTCATTTCTGTGTCTACAACTGATTTTGTTCCGACTTCAAAAGTGCCCATACCTCGCTTCTATACAGTTCCATAGGTATCACCATAGTTTTATACAACTTTAATTAATGTGTGTCATTCCTAGTGCTTCAACGTTTTATGTATCATTCCTCAAATATTCTTAAATTAATTTAGTTTATTCATCACATCCTGCTTGTTTGCTAAAGACATGTAACATCCCAAATATTTAAAATCAGATACCTGCCCCAAAATGTTCCCATTATTTATTTTGACCTCACCAGAAATTTTCCTAGAAACACCATTAGGGTACTTAAAGTCGTTTGAGAAAAAAATTGCAATTGTAGAAAAAAATTGAGGTCGAACTATAATCTTCACATATGTAATTAAGCGTATTCTTGATTGAATTCTGGTATCATACACCATGTTAAGTGTCATTAAATGCCATTAATACTATCATTTCATAATCTTGTAGCTCTGCAGTCCTTGGTGGCCTTTGGCTTCCTCCACAATCTTCCTCCTATCTAGTTGTTAGCAGCTTTCATTTTCTCACACCCATCAAAATTAAATCATTTGTATCATCATCCAACCGCATCTTCCTAGGATGGACATTCTTTCTTTTCCTGTACTGTCAACTTAATTAGCTTAATCAACTTTGTTAACTCTGTTCTCTCAATTGCCTCAAACATCTCAAATCTTTACGGCTTTATGAAACAGATTGTTTCCAATTTAAATGATACTCTCTAGGCACCTCTTTCTTTTACTGATCCGAAAATCCTCATTAAAATCTTTTTTTTTTAAGAACCTTCTCAGATTTTTACAATCCATTTCTGACAAAGTCCATGGTTCACACAGCCTTAAGTGATTTGTGGTCACCAAACCCATATACATGTTATGCTTTTTATGTTCTGACTTATTAATTTCTTTTTTAAATTTTACATTGGTTAAGTGGCTTTTAGTTTCTAATTGAATTCTTTCTTGGTAGAGTCACTCGTAATGTTTTTGTAATTTACGGTTTTCTTCATGTACCTGTATATCTAAATTACTTAACTTCACCAGTTTTTCTCTGAACAATAAAATTACGAGGACTCGATTTATTTCATCACCTTTTAAAACCTTGCGCTATGCCGGAACAAAATTCTGTTTGAGATAGTATACTTGTGGTCTCATTTGAAAAATCAGCATCATAAAACAAACATAATTTTTATTATTACCTGTGAACTTCCTAGATATTTCTAGTATTACAAATCATTGTACAGCCTTTAGTACTTAAATTTTTAATCCCTATAAATTTTAAGTCGTTGCTTCATTACTCGTGTTACAATTCTTCCATAAATTCATAATTTTATATTTTATTTTTCATATTCACTAAACATAACTAATTTCTACTTCCTTTGAATTTCATACTGTAAATATTTAATTTGTTAATTAAGTATACTTACTTATATATTCTGAGTAAATATAATTTTTTAAAACTAATGTGAAATTAATTTAGCTTTTTAGAGTAGGCTGTTATTTATATAATTTTAAATTTAAATATATAATACAAAATAACATAAAACTTGTATTTTTAAAACTATGTATTTCGTATTAACATCTAAATACATTTCAGCTCAGGTTCGAAATTAAATTTATTAATGTATTCGTAAAATTATAAGATATTTAGTTAGTTCCTAACCGTATTACCTTGTTTAGGGTTTAGTGCTTTATGAAAAAAAATCTAAATTAAGTGGTTACTAGTTACTTGCTACCCAAGTTTTTTTAAACGAAAATATATTAAGTATTATTTAAATGAAGCAGTATTTTAATTTATTTAATTTACTGGTTGATGTTAATTGGAATATGTTTCTGAAGGGTTGATTTTCAAGTTAATTAATAATACTCGTAATTTCATAATTTTTTCAGAAAAATTCAGATTTTCTTAAATTTAGAAAAATAAAATAACAGGAGTAGGGCGATGAGTTGTTAAGTTGGATTCCCCGGAGTTCGAATCTATTAATCATAAATTTATAAACAATTAATATTTACAAATATTTTTTTGTTTTTTCGTATGTTGCTTTTCAAGTATTTTCATTTTATCAAGTGCTTACAAATAGAGGTGCATAAATGCATACCCAAAGAAAAAATTTGAAGATGGAGAACAAGAAGAAACTCTATAATAGAGTTGTTCCTTTCTTTCTATTACATCACTTGTTCACTTTATGCATGGATAAAAAATGTATAATTTATTTTTATTTATATTTAAAGTCATGTATTTAAAGATGGAGGACGGATAGCTGTGCTTTTTTTAATTAGCCATAAAGTCAGATGTCACAGTATAATCTTGTCTAGTCAATTTTATATGTTATACTTTGGAGATTATTTATATTAATAGAAATTTAAAATTTCATTTTTTATTTTTGTGATTGTGTTTTTTAGTAGGCAAAATCGACTTGAGATTTAAGATGGCCTTACAATTTAAAAAATTGTTTAGAAAAATAAATAAATAGGTGGACATAATTTTGTAAATAGATAGGCCTGCAGTATTCCTTGGGAAGTATTTTTATTCAGTCACATTGTCTATAGTACATAGGATCAGTGCTTGTATATCAATACACAAATTTCCCCACCCCTTTTTTGAAGGTTCGGATTATATATCTGTGTCTGTCGATACTTTAAAATAGTTTTTTTTTATTAATGCATCCTGGAGACTGTGGGAGGAGAATAGGACATGTCAGTTATAACACCTGAAATACATATAAGAATCACACAATGTATCACTACCATCAAGAAAGAAATCCGTGTACGCTATAAAAAGTTTCACCGATCAAGTAATTTTTCAGTTTTTCTTTTAAAGAATGCAAATTATCACATTTTAAAAATTGGGGTAATTTATTCATGAATTTTCTCCCTGCATAAGTAGGTTTTTGTTCAAACAATTTTGTGGAGTGATTAGCCACATAATAATCATTTCTGTTTCTCATGTTATGATTGTGATCATTGAAATTCTGCATAAAATTATTTTACCTAAAATACATAATCACCTCAAAAATGTAGAGAGAGGGAACTATAAGCAATTTAAGCTTCTTAGATAGTGGCCTGCATGAGGTTAGCTGGTTAGCTCCCACCATACACCTAATAGCTTTCTTTTAAATTTTAAAAACCCTATTCATTTTACGCATGCTAGAATTACCCCACACTAAGATACCTTAACAGATATGAGACAGAATGAGGCCATGATAAGCTGCCATTAGTAATTCTTTATCATTTAAGCAATTTGGCAATTTGTTTTAGTGCAAATACCCCAGATGATATTTTACTACAAACTTGATTGGTTTAGAAGTCCCAAGACAAAAATTTATCTAGAAATACTTCTAGGAACTTCACTGTTCCACTGTCTACATGCTCTAAACTATTATTAAGAATAAATACATCTACTTCTCTACTTTCTTTAATGTTATATTTGTTTTTGAACTGCAAGTACTGACACTTTTTAGTAAATTGAGGACCTACTGTAGTGCCCCAAAGTTTGTTAATACTTACTATTACTGAATTAATCAATTAATCAGTTTATCAATCAGTTTATTAATCAATTAATGTCATATTCAATTAACATTCATTATTAAATTGGATTGTAAATATGGACTCTTTACACAATTCAGATCTATCCCAAACATTTTGAATTATCATTATGTAATGCATATTATTTTTACGATTACTTATTTTTTTATATTTATATGACCTGTCATTTATATAATATATTTTATTATTTTACGTGACAATATAGTTAATTTATTTATTCATATAGAATATAGAATATAGTTTCTACGGACTTGAATTAATCAACATATGATCAAATATTTCTCTTAACATTCATCATTTAAATTAAATTTAAATAAAATACTTTATTATTAGTTAACCTAAATTTTTGAAATTAAATTATTTTAAATAATTTATACTAGTCATAAACATATATGTGTAGTATTTTGATCTGCGTAATTTCAGATGTTTACATAAAAGAAATATTATTTGTATTAATAAATATTGCTTTATATTATGGCATTCAACAAATTAAATTTAAAAAATTAATCAATAATATTTTTCTTTATAATTTTTACTTTTATTTGTTTTTTATAATTTAGGTATTATGGTTATCTTTAATTCATTACTTTTTAGCAGTATTATTTTTATTGCGGATTGAAAAAAATTATTGTGGTATGAACAAACGGATAATAGCATAGTGCTGGGCTGGATGATTAACATGATACACATTTTTTTTTGTTTTCTTTATTGTTCAAAATAAATTTTTTTAACCTGTTCTGGATAAACTGGATCTTTGGATAAACGGATTCTAGATAATTATTGCACTCTCCAGTTTATTTCTCCAAAAAATCCTGGATTTTACTGAGGTTATAATTAATTTTTTTATTTTATTATAAATAAAATTATTTATAACCAGAGAAGTTTACAGAGACATTGAACCTGTAACAGACACAATGCGCAAAAAACTGATATTTTTCCTTAAACACATCATAAGAACCCCACAAACAAGAATCCTCAGACAACTAATAGAATATATGTGGGATCTTAAGTTGGGGCCGGCTTGGATTCGTGAAGTGAAGAAGGACTTAGTGGAGCTGAACCTAACATTGGAGGACCTTGAAAAAAATCCGATAACCTGAAAGCGATCAAACACACAAATATCAGGTTCAAAGAAACAGAAAAATACAGAACCCTTGAGTTTTTTCAGATGCTGAACGGGTTGCTAGATCCCAGAGAATGAAGAAATACTGGGAGAGGATTAGGAGGAAATTGAGGAACTGATATTTTTTGAGTGGTCCAATGGGCCTTACAAGAAAAAAATAAATAAAATAATTGAAACCACCATAAACGGTCAAAGAATGAGTGAGAACAGTTACCAATTGAGTAGTGTTTTCGTAGTTTTACCGCATCGTCAGCTCATCACTATAGTTAAAATTATTCATTACCACATGGGGGTACCCAGGATCAAAACTAGGAGGGGGCAAGGAGGGGGTCATTCACGTTGCAACATTTTTAAACGGAAAAGGTGCGAATGAAACTAAAATTTCAGTGTGGTGATCAATATTGTTTATTCACTGTCGCCCTACCTAATTTTGTTTCGTATTATCATTTTAAAACCATTTAGTTTTTTTTTTTGGTTTTAGGGGGAGGGCAGCTGCCCCTCTGCCACTCGCTGGGTACACCCATGCATTAACATTTATTTTGATACAGATGTAAACCTCTTCTGCATGTTATGCCAATTACAGGAATGAGTTTATCTACTAATTTTATAATTTAATACGACTTATTATTTACTAATATAATATTGTCTGGGATTAGCTTGCTCCTTAAAGCGTTGTGTGTGTATCAGTCAACTGAGCATCAGCTGCTCTTTAAAGTCTTTAAAGCGTTGTGTGTGTATCAGTCAACTGAGCATCACCTGCTCTTTAAAGTGTTGTGCGTACACCAGCATCAGCCTGCTCTTTAAAGTGTTGTGCATACACCGGCTTTTAAACTACTATGCTCCACAACATCTCTGTTCATACACAAATTAAATTATTTTTTTATTATTTAAAAATAATAAAATCTTTTTAGTTCTTAAAAGTATTTTATATTTTTTTGTCTAGGGTCATGAATCTTTGATTTTATTTTGAGTGTCTCAAAATAATGCATATACACTTTTTGAACGGATGTATTTATTTGAAGAAAACATTTAGATGATATTTGTGTTGCCTTGTAATATAAATTTACAAATGTTCAAAATGAATTCCGTTAACTGCAGTAGATCTACCACAAAGTGTTAATACAGAATTACATAACCACATTAACATTTTCATTACTTGTGGAGGTTTTTCTCCGCTCTGACCATTCCTTGTTCACATTTCTCACTGTCCCATGAGTTTTAAATTTGTCACGAATCCTTGTTATTCTTGAAAGTGGTTGGGTTCAAAATTCAATTTTCCATAGTCTTTGAACCTTTTGAATTCCAGTAGCGTTTAAAACCCATTTAAGTTGATTAAAAGACAACTAAACTTTAGCCATGTTTATCTCATACTAAATGGGAGAAATAAGGACATTGAATTACATTGTTAAAAAAAACAACTGTTTTTAATTATCAGCTGATGAAGGTTTTCAAGCTGTAAGTGTTATCTTCAAATTAATATATCCGTTCTAAATGTGTATACATTTTTCTGAGACACTCAATAGTATTGTTATTTTTATCATTATTTCTATTGTTAAATTACATTAATTAATGACATTAAAAATAGGCTAAAAGTTACCGAAATTCGTACATTTTAGAACAAAATTATTGTGTTCAATTTTGACGTTAAAGAATCATACAAAAAACTGAAATAGGGAACATTAATCGAACAATTATCCATACCACATCTTCATTACAAAAGAAAATCATCTCCGAATTGCTTCATTCTTAAAAAAAATAATAAATTTAAAATATTTTCCTCAACATTGTAATGGCACAAAACCACTACAACTTATTTACAACTTATTTTTATTATTTAAAAAATATTTATTAATTTTTATTATATTTAAAAATTAAAGGGATTTTTTAATATTACTTGTAATTAGGGCCTAAATATTGGTAGCTTTTTATATTATAAAAAAAATTTATTAACGTGGCTGAATAATTAAAAAAATTATATAGGCCTATAGCAGTACCTATGTTTTATATTAATAAAAATTTATAGTAAATAGCCTAATTTTTTTTATAGCAAATAATTTTTTGTCGTAAGAAAAATTTATAAAATTTAAGTAACCAAGATCAATTAATTATTTTGCCAAAATATTATCTTATAATTTTTCATTATGAAAATGTAATTATAACTGAATAATTTAGTGAAAAATTTGTATAGTTTTTATATATGTAGTGATTTAAAAATTGTGGGCTGGCTTTCATTTTTTGGACTCTACTCATAAAATTAACTCATTATATCATGTGGGAAATTTTTAAAATTTTCCCCTTTGTTAGCCATAATTTTGTTATTTTTGGTAAAAATTTATATCATATGATCAGATAAAAAACTCATAATTAATATTTGAGGAGCGTGTCTTTATAGTAATGTTATGTAAAATAGAAAAAATCATGATTCAGCTAAATGCTTTCACAAATTACAAATTGGCAACCATATTTATTTTTCCATCTGTTGTATCTCAATAACTGTTAGCAAAATTATTTGCACAATTTATCAAAATATGTGTACAGTTTTTTCAATCGATTAATAAATAATCGAGTTATGGCAGAAAATTGATGTTGTAATTTTGTGCCCAATATCATGTTCTCCACTTCACACTCAATTTGAAAAATATTAAAATTAAATTAAGAAATCCTTTTTTTGAGACGAAACATCTCACCGCTGGTGGGAATTTTTATAAAGGCTTACCTTTGACTTGTGGTAAAAAACCATTAATGATTTCGGTATTCATTCTTTAAGAGGAATTGAATGACACTACTTTTTGTTTCCAAATTCCGAATTTGATTTCTTGACTTCCAGTTTTGGGCTACCTTCGGTCAAATCAGAACTTCTTCAAACCCAATTTAGGCCCACTATTTTTCTGTGTTGATTGTTGTTAAGGTCATCAGCCGAAAGGCTGGTTTGAACCTGTAGAGGTTTTACTAAGTAAAACGAGGAGTGAGGTGGTTTACCATGCCTTCCTCACTGAGTGGAAAAGTACGCTTATCAGCATGCCGGGCTTTCTGAAAAGCACATATTTTCCACTCTGCAAATGACACCTTCACTTTATTCACCACAGGGTCTGGCTGTATAATGAAATTCATTACTTTCAGAGGAGACAACTCTGATTAGTGTCTTTTGCACCTCTACTTCTTCTGTTCTTAAATGATTCAGTCATTTAATTGGCTGACCATGTGATAAGAACAGAACTATTTATTTTAGCCCTGCAACTGTGTTGATTAAGAATCTAAAAACCGTTTGTTGATATCTCTGGTAGTTTCTGACATCTAGGTGTGACGGATAAAACAAAATGATAGATGACAATTTAAAAAATTACCACCAATAATAAAAGAATTAATCAATTAATTTAAAAAATAAATTAAATTTTATTATATATCATTTTTAATGAAAATTGGAGGACTCGATGTCAGGTAGAAAATTATACCAAATTTCTGCCATAATTCAATTATTTTAAACCGATTTAAAAAATGTTAAAGTGATTTTGTTTCAAATAAAAGACTTAATATTTTAGTAAAGCATACATTTTGATAAAGCTAATGGTTAATTGAAATAATTCTTTTTTATTTAATGAATTTATATAATAAATTTCGCTAACGTTCTTTTTAAACTACGTCAACTTTTATCTTTACTTACACGTGTTTCGGTAGATCCACCATCATCTGATTGAATAACATAATTGAAACTAAACAATTTTTTTATTTATTTAAAATCTATTGAAGATGATACATGTTCAGTCTTTTGTATAAACCTCATACAGAAGTTTTATACAAAAGACTATCATCTTCTATAGATTTTAAATAAATAAAAACATTTTTTAGTTTCAATTATGTTATTTACTCTGATGATGGTGGATCCACCGAAACACATGTAATTAAAGATAAAAGTTGACACAGTTTAAAAAGAAGGTTAGTAAAATTTATTATATAAATTCATTATATAAAATAGAATTTTAATTTCAAACTGCAGGATGAATTATAAAGATTTTTTTTTAATTCAAATACAACAGATTTTAAAATAATTGTGGTTGCCATTTTGTATTGTGTGGAGGAATCTAAATTGTGATTTTTATTTGTTACTGTAAGGACAATCCTCAAATATTAATGTGATTCCTTTATCCAATCATAAGAAAAAAATGTATACATAAGAATGAAAAAAATGGTTGACAGTGGAGAAACAATAGGAAAATTCAATTTTTCCATAGAACTTGTTTTCGTTTAGTTTTATGAGTAGAATTTTTAAAAAACTAGCTCGCCATGTTTGAATCACCTGTATATAGGTGAATCATTTGTGTTGAATCTAATGTGTTGAATCATTTGTGTATTCTTAATCATTTTTCATTAATTGGTTACATTTAGAGATGAATATTATTTATTTGGTTTTAATTTTTTAATATGCAAATACAGTGTGTTAGATAATTCTTTTCAGAAATAATTGCCAAGTGACAACTTTGACATGATTTTAAATTGCTCTGTAGCGTGAAATTTAGTTTAAAAATGAATTTGAAAAAATTTTATGTTTTAAAGAGATTCTACTTAAGCACTTCGAACAGATGGGCAGTATTTTATTAAATAACAAAACTTTAAAAAAAAAAAAACTTGATAAAAGACTCCAGACCACCTGGATACTTTTGTAGTGTCCCCAGGATTTCTTCAGGAATGATTTGGTCATGCTAGGAGGTTATATGTAGCAAAAAGAATTATCTAATGCATTACAAGTAAAAAAAAAACATTATGACTTAAGCTTATTTATTTTATGCACCACAGTTTGTTCAGGACACAACCTATATAATATCTAAAGTACAAAATTGATATAATTTTTTATAAAATAAAAATAAAATGTATATACTTTGGTGTTATAATAATAATAATAATAATGTAAATTGCGACTAAATTTTTTGTGATGAATTGGATGTTATATAGTTTTCGTGTGATATATCAGTAGTAGTTTTTGTTTTTAAGAAACAATATCTATTATAATTCCAGCTATTGTGGGAGTATCTTAAAATCCACATATTATTCATGTCTGGTGCCTTTTTTGTGTATTGACACTGGATTCAGGTAAATTTTAACCTATATCAATGTTTAAAATTTTATAACTGTATTATTTACTTTTGATTTTTTAGTATTTTAGATGTTTATTCCATTGTAACAGCGAACGTAGTGATTGTAAAGTATAATTTTCATCGTCGTCTTCATGTCTTTGAATATAAAAATTATTTTACTTCTCTTATTTGCTTTTAATTAAGTACTTATTTATTTGATATCGTTAGGTTTTTATAATTTATAAGTTAATCTCTTATTTATAAAATTTATAAGATAAATGATAAGCAACCAACTAGTGCAACGGTTCCCAAAGTGGGGGGCGCGCCCCCCAAGGGAGGCGTGATGACACGTCAAGGGGGGCGCGGGATTTCGAGATAGCTTTACCCTTCATAACGGATCCTTTCAGTGTTAACATAGACTTCCTGCCCGAAACACTTAAAAAACAAGTTTTAGAAATAAAAAATGTTTCTGCTGCGAAAAACGATTTCGATAAAATTGATAAAACATCACTTTGGTTTAAGTATTACCAAGTTTACCCCAGTATATAACAGCAAACGGCAGTAATTGTAATTATCTTTATCAAGCACCTATCTGTGCGAAAAAGTGTTTTCAGCACTTGTTACAATAAAAACAAAGCATCGGTGCGATGTTGGTTTTATCAATGATTTACATTGTACACTTTCTAATAATCAACAATTTTAAAAAAACGTGAGAGGTCATCCATCCACTGATTTATTTTGTCTCTTGTTAAAATTAAATTGCAACTTCTAATGCTACAAAAAATAAAAAAATAAATGTATGGTTATTCAATGTAATACGTGAGTTTCCATTGCCAACAAAATTGTGTAAGGGGCGTGAGAAGCTTTTTTTTTGGCAAAGGGGCGTAAAAGATAGAAGTTTGGGAACCGCTGAACTAGTTCATTTGTATTTTTAATTTTAAAAATTTGGTACTGTTGTTAATGTCTGGTGTGTGGTTAAGCACATGAGAAGGAAGTTGATCAGTTTGCTCATAATCGTATGATATTTCAAGTTGCATGTCAATCTAATTCCATAATTGGAAACATTTTTGGAAGGCTTTTTTTGAAAGGGCCCTCAGCTACTCTGGCATGGCCTCCTCAGTATCGGGAATGGTGTCCAAAGTTTCCTTTCAGCTCAGTTTTTATTTTTGGAAAGAATCAGAAGTCGCATGGTACTTAATCTGGTAAGGTAGATGTAAACGACAGGAATATTTTTTTCGGTCAAATACTCGCGGGTTAGAAGTGAGATTGTGGCAAGGGGAACAAAAGTCTGGGAACGAATTTTGAACTCGCTCATCTCATTTGCAAATTATCGAATAAAATGGTTTGCGTGGACCCATTCAAGATGTTTTGTTCTTCGGTAAGCTCTCAAATCGTTGAACAAACCAATTTTGCCATTTTTTTACACATTTTATTTTTTTTTTGAGGTCCTGACCGTTTCTTGTCTTCGATTGACTTATTTCTGCTTTTAAATTGCTCTTACCACTAGTAAACAGTCTTCAGAGTTACCACAATATTGTCATACACTAATTTTTACATTTTTTGAGCACCTTTGGTACTTTTTTGTAATTTAAAACAAAACTTAATTTTTTATATTGTTTGAAATCCATTATGTATCAAAATACGATAAACACAACCTTACTCTTCTGACTCTCGAAGGTGACTGACAAGTCACATCTTGTTTAACTTGACACTGATTATCTCAAAGAATCAGGCTAATGGACTTATTACTTTAAATGGATTTACCATCAGCAGTTTTTTTCGTAATAAAATTATTCACTGTAGATATTTTTCGATCCCACGCCATGTATAAAACAAAGTAAAACAGAAAATACAACTCCATATTTCCCGCTTCAATCTGATGGATTGATGGAATGCCTGAGTTGGATCTAATCGGAATTTGTAGTCACTGAGAATGTCTTCAATATGTCCAGCTAATTTGAATTGGCGACGCAATGTAGTGTAGCAAATTTAATTCGCCAATACATGTTTTATCATTGACTTATAATTACATGTCCTACACACTGGGGCTGTACTAGAATCCACAAGATATCCATATGTCAATCTGGTATGCTCAGTCCAAAGTCATGCGATGTTTGCAGGATGATCGTTCAAGCTTTGTGTATGTGCATAACAAACTCTGATGCATATGACCTCATTTATCAACTTCCTTCTGGTGTGTCGACCCATATAATTATATATATCAAATATTCATTTGGCATTCTTTATTATAAACTTGGTTTTTAAGTCTTTTGGACGGTTCATTCAGAGGCAATCTTAATTTAAAATATAAGCATAAAATTTTTAATCCTTGTCACCTGAGAACTACTTTCAATAATTAAAGTTTTTCTGTGCACAAGCCTGTCATATTTTAATATTTCAATAATTATCTGTTGCTTTAATTGTAACATCATGTTCTCTTAAATCGTAAAATAATTTTATTCTTCCCATAAATTTAAGCTATACCTTTATTGTGAAATTATTTTGGAATCTATTATTGGTATATGATCAGCACTTTTATGTAGCAAATTAATTATTCAATTTTAAAAATAAATTCAATACTCTGGAACAGTCCAGTCAATCAACTAGTAGAAGTTTGTTCTGAATAATTAAGTAACACTAGTTGGGTGAGTAACTTTATTTGGTGACCAGCGAACAACCATATTCTTGAACTACAGTATTCAGATGAACTAAAGTCTCCTAGCCGTGGGAGTGAGAGAATGCATAACGCTCTCACTCGCACAAGCCATACAAGCCATTCCAATAACATTGTATAATTTTACTCATTGCTGTGACCAAGTGTTTATGCACGCAGTAAACTAACAAGCAAGATAATGACTGTAGTGCATAAAAAAATATGATAATGAACAGCCCAAACAAAACAAAATTAAATATAAAACTCACCTCAGAGTATTATATTCTTTCGAGATCTTTCGTCTCTCTCGGAGACATCATCAGGAATTAAAACACACTAATCACACATATAACAAAAAAAAACATTGAAACAATTATGGTCGACGACCACGTCAATTATTATTCCCTATATCATAAACCATTCCACGCGTGGTTATTCGGCCGAATAACCGCACGCAAAGGAAAATAATGTTTAATAAAATAATGACTGTAGTATGTTTTCAGACTTGGATAATAAAAGTTAAAACTTTTGGGCGCATGCGTAGTTATGCCATATATCTCCCTCTCACTCTCTCGGCTATGGGACATTAATTCATCTGATATCTGTACCACTGGGTGTTCATATTCAAATTTAAATACAACCACGTGAAAAATCCTGTGTAATGAAACAATCAAAACAGTTGTGATAAGAAATTGCTAAACAATTTGAGGTTTTGCACAAAAAATTTTAATTTTGAAAAATATTTTCTAAAAATAGATTTTAATGGTAATATTATTTAGTTATTAATTATTAAATTGCCTCTAATATGTATTCAAAAAAATTGAGAATTTTTTTACAGAAATGACCATAGTAATACGTAAAAGTTTTAGTTGGAAAATTAAAATTTACACACATATTTTATTGTATTTTTTAAAAAGTTGATTACCTACATATTGCTTTAGTAAGTAAATTATTCAAAAATAATAAAATATTTTTTTTATTGTATTATGAAATATGATACAATTTACCATTTATTATGTATCACTAAAAAAAAAAAACAGATATAAATTTTAATAGAATTGATCTATATCTATTAATTTGTTATGGTTACATTAATTAATTATACAAAACATTATTACATATCAAAATCATCTTGATATAATTTAATAATTTATTTCAATTACATATTGTTAACCAATTATATAAATATATAGCCTAATATTTATATTGTAACATATAATAATTTGAAATATTATACATAACGTACCTTTAATGCTACAATTTAAAAATAAATATTGTTATACATAAAAATAAAATGCTGTAAGTTGGATAGGAAGTTTAATATTTTAAAACGCATAACCTTTCGTGGCAGATTTTTTACGTTTCACTAAATATAGGTCTACAATAGTCATGCATTGCTTCTTTGATTTTCAGCCCACAGCCCGAAAATTCTTTCTGATTTCCATTTATTGTTAATTTTCCTTGTACAATTCTTCTCGTCCTCGTAACCTATATTGCCTGTCTAATATCTTTAGACCTATTATGTTGCAGAGGATCTTTCTCTCGAATTTTTCTGCTTCTCTTAGATCAGGCTTCCCCTTCATTCCAAGACACTTACTCGTGCACTATCGCACAGTTTTTATCACAGTACTGTAATGTCTAGTATTGGCTTGTCTTGAGAGTGCTTTCTTCTTATACAAGTGGTGAGATCCTCGGAGTGCACCAGCTACTGTCATTCGCTTCCTTTTCTTTGATCTTCAGTTTTATTATCTCCCTGAGGTACTTGTAGCTATCAGCTTTTCCAATTTTATTGTATGTATTGTGTTTTCAAGTGACGCTGGGGTGTTTTGATGTTCGTTTTGTATTTAGTTTTTTCTCGAAAGAAATCTGCCTGCTTTTTCTGCTACAGATTTTATTATTATCAATTTATTAATTAATTTTTTTACATCTTGCTTAGTGTTTTTAGTAAATCAAAGGAACATTTATGTTTTGTTTCATTTTATTTGAGTTCTTTACAATTTTAATGAATAAAATTGATTTCTTTCCAAAAAATATTGGAATAATATAGAATTTTAAAGTAAATATTTACTGTATCTAAATCAATCAAATAAAAACTAAACATAGAGTGATTTAAAACACTTTAATTGAATTTTAAAATATTGTTTCATACTTTTTTTATATAAATTTAAATTTTCTTTAAATGGTTTGATACTCACAAAGGTTGTGTGTTTTACTTTTCACCTAATAATGTTAAATACCATGAGATAAAATATATTATATACAATGTTACTTAACAGAGAGTATTGTAAATATTATGAAATTATTAACAGTAATTGTGGCAGGATATTATTCGTGAAATGTATTTACAAATAAGACAATAATATTTCAGTTGGTTTTTTATATCAATGCATAATACTAAGTGATTTGATTTTGAATATTTTTTAGCATCAACTGAAGAGGTTTTTTGGTTTATTTAGAGTCACTTTAACAGCTTCCTCATTAATGGTTATAGTGGGTTATGGTATTGTATTTAACATGTTTCAACATGTAATAATTTTCCAGTTTCTAAAGTAGTTCAAGAATTAAATCCAGGACCTTCCACTTTGTAGTTTATCATAAGGTAGCCCTTTTTACCCATGTGCCTTTGACAATTTTCTACAAAAAATCATGTATTTTTCAACTAAATTATAATACAACATATGACATGATAATACAACATATATATAAAATGTCAAAGTTTAGAAAGCTTAGTTGGTACACAAGGTAGGGGTAGATTGCAGGTCATTTGGTTTGATGGGAGGAATTTTAAAAATAAATGTATGTTCATTCAAAAATAAATCTTTATAATGCATCCTGCAGTTTGAAATTATTTCTATTTTATATAATAATTTCACTAACCTTCTTTTTAAACTGCGTCACTTTTATTTTTATTCTAGAGGTGTAAAAAACACTAGTCAAAGTTATCTCCTCTGAGAGTAATGAATTTCACTATACAGCCAAAGCCTGCGATTAATAGGAAGTTGCCATTTGCAGGGTGGAAAGTAGGTGCTTTTCAGAGGGCCTGGCATGCTGATAAGCATACTCTTTCAACTCAGTGAGATAATAGTAAACCAACCTTTCAGCTATTGACCTAAATAACAACACATGTAAAACTTTAAGAAAAATTGTTCAGCTGTTTGTAAGAAAATTTTTAATACTTAAAAACATTTCTTAGGGAATTTAACGTTTAAAACGTTGAAGACAATCACACTGATGTATGGCAAAACAAACGTATTTTACCAGGCCTTATCAATGAAGTAAAGAGAAATTCTACAAAATATCTTTACAGTTAATACCTTGATTATATTCAAACTCGTTTGGATTTTAGCTATGTACAGAATTACAATCTACCAAAACCCACTTTCTTAAGACTCAGGGATTCTCAATACACAATAATTAACAAAAAAATTAAATTGAAATTAATTTTCTTCTTACAAGAATAACATTAACTTATTCTGTAATCTATGTATTTATATACTTGTTGTAAAAAGTTTAAAATATCATGCCACATTTATCATACATATAATAAACTGTATAAATTGGCCTTAAATTTATTTAGTACTTCTACTCATGTTATATAATATGTAATAAATATTTGAAGCTACATAAAAATAGGTACAATATTTTAAACCAAAATACATATTATTATATTACTAATTATAATATATATATTATAATTTCAAACAATATTTAATATAATATATTATTGAAATAATTAAAAAAATGAAATTATCCTAATAATATGTACAAATTATAATATTATACTAATTGTTATAAATATACAATTATGTAATTTATATATTTCTTTGTTAATTTCAACATCAAAATCGTATTAAATCGTTTTTTTTTAATTTACAGTAGATACATGTACAGTACTACTTTGTAATAAATAATATCTAGTGAGTTATGAAATGAAATAAGGAAATATTTTATGAAAAATTGTGTATGGTAGTAAGATATTTGAGCAATTTTATTTAAATATTGCACAAATATGAAGCGAATAATTTAAATATTATAAAAATTTTAATTTCTTTTGTTCGTTTGGTAAAATATTTATGAAAAATGTGTTTCTAGATTTCTAAATATATTAAAATATAAAATACCAATACATAATTGAATATTTCTATCGTTGTTTTATTTATCTTAAAAACAAATTATTATGAATTATTTTGGTATTTTGTTTGTAAACAGGTTCGTTTAAGAAAATTACCTAACTTTTAAAAACAATTACGTTATGTTATAGGTTTTATGGTTTCATGGTTTCATCAACATCAGTTTTTTTCAGTTCCCTTAAAATACAAATTTATAAACAGTGATAATTAATTATAAATAAAACATACTGTTGCAGTTTTTTTGAATCGTTGATTTTTTGAAAAATGTGTTGTGCACTTAAGGTGGGAAGTCTACCTTTTAATGAAAATTTTTACACTTAATAATTATAATTGTTTCCAGTATATTACTCAATACAGTGCATCATATCCAATTTATAATACACAAAAGATTATATCAAAGTTAATTGCAACCCCAATGTTTGAAAGGGGCTTGATGTAAAAAATTGGGTTTTATAGAAAAATCATATCTCTGTAATCTTTAAACTTCCAAATTTAAATTTATTGTCAAATTAAAGATTAAATTTAGGGGAGTGGTTCACCGAAAAAATATCATTTTTTTATTTTATATTAGTCGATAAATTAATCTTCATTCTCTCTTGAGAATAAGTTGCTGCTTTACAAAATGTTACTTAAACCAGTTTGGTTGTACGGCGTTCAACTTTGGGGAACTACCAGCAGAAGTAACATAGAGGTAATTCAAAGGTTTCAGAATAAGGTTCTTTGGGCTATAACAAGGGCGCCATCGTTTGCAAGGAATGCAGAGGTACTCAGGGTAAGAGGCCTTAACTTGGGATTTGTAAATTCAAAAGATTTGTTTATAGTTTATTTTATAATAATGATTGCAAATAATGTTAATTTAAATAAAAAATTAATCGATAATTGGAAATTCCCTCTTTAAAATGGTGGTACTTTAACAATCAGATGGATACAACTTCTATTATTGCATTTTTTTCCAGTAATCATCTGGTAAATTATTAATACAAGTCAGAGGAATTCTTAGTATTCTTACCTTTAAAGTGGAATTGCCGAAAATCTCATTTTCTGACATTAAATTGTACTTTTTTCAGATCCTACTGAAGCTATCAGTATAAAATTTTTACAATGTGTTCCTTACAGTAAGATGTCAGTTTTAGCATATCCAAATGTAAAAATATTGCAAAGAAGAAAAAAATTTTTTTTAACAGATGAAAAACTACCATTTAAAAAAATTGTAACTATTACAATAATTATGCATAAAACATAAAATGCGTTTGTTAAAATGTGGAGTAAATTTTATAGTTTCATTAAAAAGAAACTAAAGTAAAATATCTTTAGTGGCTGTTGAGTATGGTTCAGTATAGCTTGAACCACTCTTTTTAAACCTTAAGATGCTTTAGAACCATTTTGAAATATTTCATCAAAAAAATTTCTAGTATTTGAAATAAAATATTTATTATAATTTGATACTAACTAAATTATTCAAAGGGAAATAAAAGTAGTTGAACAACATTTTATGAAAACAATCTTCTGATACATTGTAGAACTGAAGTTACAATTTTTATTGAATTTCAAGACTCAAAATTTTAATTTACAGGAAATTTTGGATAAAATTCTGAGGGGTGACTAAGTTACCATGGTAACACTATTACATTTTTAAATAAACTAAATTTGCTGAATAAATTTTTTGTGTTATTCAAAATAGACTTCCCTCTTAAGTTGTAATCTCGTAGCATTTTTAAACAATTAAGTCTTAAATTAACATTCTGTATTATTAAAATATATGTTGCATGAATTACCAAGTGTATTGGCTTAAATAAGAAATGATAAAATTCTTACTTGATAACTTTTATCTATAAAGAAAATAAAAGGAATTTCAGGATGTATTTTTTGTATTGTATAAATTGTTCAATTAAAATTACTTATAAATTTATAATTTTCTTTTTAATAAATTTATAAATGAACTTCAAAATAATGAGGTAATAACATTTTATAAACAGTATTTTGTCAAGTAGCCATTTTGTATTATTAGTTAAATAAGATTGAAATAAATTGCTAGTAATTTAAATATTGAGTACCTAAGTATTAAAATAACAATTTCAAGAAGTTATTTATTAACATGTAGGTAACTAAAAATATTCTACTCCTAAAATAGATTTTTTTTGTTGCATCTAAATGATTGTATATGAAATATATTTTATTAATATTATACACCATTGTTTACAGTCTTAGTGAAGTTAATAAATAAAAAAAGTTATTTAACGTTACGATTACAATTTTTTAGTCTCCTTGGTGGATCACTCTATAGAGCTTACATTTGTTTAGCTGAATATTTCAGATTCAGTGCATTATTGTCTGGTAAATTTTTATACAATATCAGGCATCAATTTATACGGTCACTAGCAACCCCCGCTCGCTTCGCTTCACAGCAGCTAATGTAGGCCTCATTAAATTATTTTAAAACCCCTCCATGTACAATATTTGTGGTTTTGTTGCCCTGTGGCAGCTATAAACATTCTGAGTTTATAGTTGAAGTTCTCTTGACCTTTGTCAGATCTAATACTAGAACCTTTAATTTTGTAATCTAGCCCTTTAGTCACCAAATAGCGGAACGTAGTGCATGTCTTGACCATTGACTCAATTATTGCACACCGTGAGTTTTAGAGAATAAATATTTTTGTATACAGATCTTAATTTCTATGTGTGATGTGAAATTGTTTACATTTATTTTGTGTGTATGTGTTGAGCAACTGATGATGTCAACATGACATTTATCTTAAGTTTCTCTGAACCCACTGGGTTGGTCTAGAGGTAAAGTCGTCGCCAAAATCAGCTGTTTAACAGCTGATTTTCAAAGACGAAGGTTCCTGGTTCAAATCCTAGTAAAGGTAGTTACTTTTATACAGATTTGAATGCTAGACAGTGGTTACCGGTGTACTTTGATGGTTGGGGTTCAATTAACCATACTCTCTCAGGAATGGTCGATCTGAGTCTGTACAAGACTACACCTCACTTACACGTCATACACATCATCCTCATCTCATTGGGTCATGGGGTTGCTTATTGTTCTGAATTGAACATATTGCAATGTACACAAATTAGGGATTACAAAAAAAAATGTTTCTCTAAAGAGAGTTGATGCTCGCTGTGCAAGCTTACGGTTACACTGAGCTACAAAATACGAAAAACTACAACTTTTCTACACTGGTCCATAGTAGTTTAAAACTGACAGTACATTATATTGCTCAAACCTTTTCGAAATCAACAATACGTATTAAGATTTACCATAATTACCATATTTTTACAGTTGGCAATGTAGGTCTAAGTAGAAAGTTGGCCGAACTGTGGTAGTCTCATCAAAATTTTAAACGGACTTTAATCTAATTTAGTTAATGACCACTGATGTAGCCAATGTTTTGCTCTACTGCGTCTCCACCAAAATGATTTATATATTTGAAAATTTTTACTAAACAAAGTAATCAATTATATTTTCTTTCTAAACTTAACATCTTATATCAATATATGAACAAATATATTTTAATTGTGAATTTTTATAATTTCGAGACAGATTCCTGGTAAAAGAATATATTATTATTTTAAGTAATATTATTTTTTATCAACAAGTGTTAAAAATGTATCAAATAGCTATAATTAGTAAAAATATATTCAAATGATAGTGTATAAAGTATTATAGTATAAAAATAACGCCTGAGAATATAAATAAATAATTTATTCAAATACTTATTTATATAGTGTAAATATAAATGAATAATATATAATATTTTATATTGTAAATTTTGCAGTTTGATGATGTAGATGCCATTTTTATTCATTTATATATTTTCAGTAGTTATTAAACGATAAGAGATAAATTCTATTTAATAATAAAAAAAATTAATATGTAAAGCAATATTAGAGTGAAAATATGTACATAAAAATTTTAATAATATGTTTTATGTGTTGTACAAATTATTATTTGTTTAATGTTTGGATGTAATAGATATGTTTGAAAACCAATAACATCGATTTCATGTTTTCCAATTGAGTTTGTGAGAATGACAAAAATTTATAAGACAAAAAAATTAAAGACACTTCAGAAGGCTAAATATTATTTATGAAAAAAAACGGTAATTATTTTATATTTATTTATTAATATAATGGTTATTTATAGTTTTTCATAAATAATATTAAGTTGATTTAATAAGTTTTATAAAAACTTTTAATATTTACCCTTTATATAACTGCTTTGTTTTTCTTCAACTTACAAGTACTTTCTGATAAAACAGTGTGCACTGTGAAAGTACTTGTAGGTAAAAGAAAAACAAAGCAGTAAAAAAGAGTAAATATTAAAAGTTTTATAAAACTTATTATATTAATATGAATTCTACTACTATGATGTTAACTAATTACTTAAATAATAACTTTAGCTTTATTAAGTATTTTAATTTTTCTTAATTACACCACGGTCATTCTCACAGGCTCAGTTCTTAACTCTGATTGGCAAATAACTGTTTTTTTGTTGATTTTTTGCATCCAGGAGACTCCAAAGGGAGTATAGGACATGTCACGATAAAACTGATAAACTGAAAGTTTATCGCCAATGATAAATTCATCATTTACCACCAAAAATTTGTTTCTGCTACTGCTTACTTCAATAGGCTTGTCATGAACCCCATTGAATCAAATATCATACAAAATTAAAAATAAAAAAATCAAACACAATGATAAATTCAACACTTACCAATAATTTTTTCCCATTACTGCTTAACTCAGTAGGCTTGTCATGAACCCCTTTGTATCAAATAGTGCACAATATTTGTTTAGTTAGAAGTTAAATACTTTTCAACCAAAACTATTTAGAAAGGAATTCGTACACACTGTGTACAGTGTACTGTGTATGGCGTATGATGACCAGTTGTCAAACACACACGAATATCACCATTACGTGACACTGTTCAAATTTTTAAGTTGAAAACATGTGAAAATTACTAGTGAACAAATCGGTTGTGATCAATTATGTGTAGTTCACAACATAACAGAAACAAAAAAAGTAATATAAGATAAGCCTTTTAAATAAAGAGAAACACTGGTAAATAATTGCAGAATTTTAATTACAAAAATTATTGTTTTCTGAAAAATTGTTTGTATAAAATAATATCAAAAAGGATGCAGTGTTACCAACTTTGTGAATTTATTTTCCTGCTATTTATATAAATAATGCAGACTGCAAAAAATCATGTAGGCTAAATTTAATGAATTTGAAGACTAAGGATAAGTGCACAGTGAACGCTGGTTGCTTACAAGCAGAAGCCTGCTTATAGAAATATGCCTTTATATTTTAATCGGACGTCTCACACTAAACACTGGTGGGGAAACCTGCGCGCTGGTCATCTGCACATATCAAATCACAGATTTTTTTTTGTATAAACCGGCTACTGCTTGCTGGCAGGTTGCGAAGTGTACTCAGCGTCGTATAATACGTATTCGTAAATAATAACAACTTGTTAATTAATTATATAACATAGGTTTATAAAAATAAGTTTTAAAAATTATTACTGGTCAAACAATGCTTTATGATATTGAATATTTATAGTCAAAATGTTCAAAATACGTATTTCAAAGTAATCACAAGTCTTTCTTCCAGTAATATTGGTGGCTTGTGCAAGTTGCACCATTGTTTTTGTAAACAAAGTTCGACTTTTGACAATATAAAATTAAACGTTTCCAGAGTATTCTCATGTATTTAAAAAAACCTGTCTCGTATCTTTTTTTAATTGCGGAAAAATATGATGATACTCGCCTTACAATTTTCTATTCTTATTCATGTCCCTAACGGTTTTGTCTTTAAATGATAATAATTTTGTGTAAACATTTTCCATTAGTAATAATTTATCATCACTGCTGCTACTGGAACTCATGTTGAATACCGACAACTAAATTAAGGTTAAGCGCGTAATTACATGTTCTCACTATGCGCACTTGCCAGCGTGAATCAGCACTTGTGACCAGCGTTCACTGTGCGCTTACACTTATAAACCATTGTAACATAATAATAAAAACGCTGTTGTAAAAATCTGGGTTTAAAAATAGATAGTAAATCGTTTTTGGCCATCATGAATTAACTTTGTTAATAGTACATGAGTCACATGAGACATTTCTTTCATTCAAAATTGAACTAATAGTTTGGTGATTTATTTCATCTATTGCTAACTCCATTCATTATCATGATATTGGTCATCATCAGGTTTGTAGATTTTTATTGTTGAAATAATAATAATAATTATATATATTATTTTCATTATAATAATAATAATAATAATAATAATAATAATAATAATAATAATAAACAAAAGTTAAAAAAATGGGAGGTTAAACCAGAGACAAAAGCTCCAAGAACCGGAACAAAATGGAGTGAACAAAGAAAAGCTGAATTCTCACAAAGAATGAAAAACTGGTGGGCAGATAAAAAGGACAAGAAATCCCAAAAACAAACCAGATTTACTTAGCGTTTTCCACTTCGGGAGCTTTACGACTAATAATAATAATAATATATTTGTTGAAATTTTGAAACTTAAAACATTAACCTAAAATTTTAAAACCTTCAAATTTTAAATTTTGAAACTTTAAACTTCATCTTTAAACTTTCATATCTTGAAATGATTGCGAAAATTTAGTGAAAGAAAATTACATAAAAATTTGGTAACCCGAAAATTTTCAGGTCGCATGAGAAAATGAAAAACTCAAAGTATCATACATTCAAACCACAACATTCAAAGTTGAAATTTTGAAACTTTAAACATTAACCTAAAATTTTAAAACCTTCAAATTTTTAATTTTGAAACTTTAAACTTTCATATCTTGAAATTTCTAAATATTGTGATCCACCCAGCCCCTTTAGCGGCTGAACTTCACCTTGTGGCAAATGGTTCTGATCCACTTATGAATTCTGATCCACCTACCCCTCTGAGGTCGAGACACGTAAGCGGCGCGAAGCGCCGCTGGAGTGGCGGCGAGTAATTGGTTATATTTATTATCTATTACATTACTAACATCATTATTTTATATTTGATAAAAATTTCTTAAGGAATTATTTTGGAATAATCGATTTTCTTTATATATTTATTATTTTTATTAAACATATGTTTATATGGTTTAAAAATTCAACATTTTCTTTTTAATGTGAATACTATTTTTATTAACATCTTATCTGAATATATATTTTTGGTGCCATATAATTTTAGTTACCATCCTTATTTTATTAAATTCATAATTTAAGATAATATTTTTTTAACAGATAAGAATTTATTTGCTAAAAGTTAAATAAAAAATATATACTAAAATAATAATAAAAATAATAATTGTTTAGTACCAAGTTATGTAATATAACTTGTTATAAGTTATATTATAGAATTATAACTTGTTATAACAACAAAATAATAATAGTGAAACTATCAACTAAAACAGAAAATATAAAAAATATGAAATTGAATAACTAAAACAATACAATATAATATAAAAAGTACATAAAATAAAGTAACAAAGAACTGGTGAAAAAAACATTATATGCTAATAATTTTGAAAAGCTAAATTTTCAGTTGCCTCTTTTTCATATCATGTATATTTTCACTTATGTCCAACAACGAAGATTAAATTGAAATTTGCAAAGTATAGTTTTTTGAAGTAATGAAAATACGCTGTCCAGATTTATCTGTTAAAAACTTTATCAAATTTTATATTAATCAATTTACAAGAAAAGAAGTCAATATTTAATTATTCAAAAAAAAAAGAATTATATTGACCAATATTTTATTACTATAATTTTTATTTAAACATTTTTCAATATAGCTTTGTTATCATGTATTTATTAGTTTTTTTTATAAAAATGAATTTTATTTAAATTAATTTTATGTGTACTTTTGTAATAATTACAAAAATAATTAATTATATTTTATGCTATTACTTACGTACGTAATAGCGAAGTGTTTATTTAAATTTATTATTGAAATAATGTGAGATTATTTCTGTGTAATTTACATTTTTGTACTTTAAAATATGATAATATTAAATTATTTATACTGTACGTCTTTTGTGTTTTTATTTAGAATATTATAATGTTTATTTAGAATTATTAAATAATTTGTAGTTTTAAAAATATGTGAATTTTGGAAAAGCCGTATTCATTGAGCTGTATTTCGTGTACCAACGGGGGAGATTAAAAAAATCCTACGAGTTTTAAAAGGTCTCTAAAAATTAATGCCCTAAAATTTAGCAAGAGCGATATTCGTTTGCTATTTTCCCGTTCTGATTATTATTGTTTTATTTTGAATTCACAGCATGCAGAACACAGCGCTATCTGGCGACATATTTAACTACTATAATAATAAATTTATGTAAACATTGGTCAGCTGTTCTTTTAGGTTATGTGTACTTGCGTGTGTTAACGTGTTTTCACTAAACGTGATTTTTTTGTCAAGATATTTTTACGAACTTTTAAAAATAATAGTTGTCTCTTTCGGAAAAACTTTATTTTGGTTTTAGTGTATTTGTGTGTTAGTTTATAAATAACTAACTGCTATTTATGTGTGTTACAAACGTACAGCAATCACACGAACTGATCTATCTCATTTTTTCTTCAATCTGAATATTGTTTGGTAATTGTTTACTTATAGGAAACCAAACCGATTTGGACAAATTTATTTGAAATCGATACTTTTTTGTATGCTGAATCCGAATATGAACTTATTTTTGCGCGCAAACTACTGTGGAATTAGTTATAAGCCCTTTTATATCATCTACCGACATAACCTCACTTGCTTATAAAAATTCCGATTTTACAGTTATATTTGAATTTTTTTACAGTAAAAATGCTTAATTATATTTTTATATTTTATTGTCAATATCTTGTTCGTGAGAGATAAAAAAAATCCTAATAAATTTTAAAAGTTTGGTTAGTAATAATTTGAATAACAGGTAAGTATGTGGATATTAAGAGTTTTGAGAATAAATCACTTTTAAAAAACTCCTAATTTCAGAGAAGATAAAGTTGAACTAAAATATTTGTGAAGATTCAGAAAGTGCAGTCTCGCTACATACCAGAAGATACTGCTGATGAAATAGGTACAGTTGATAAATTTTGTTTTAGTACCTAATTGTAGAATATTAACATTAAAAATCTTTATAATGCATCCTGCAGCTTGCAATACATTCTAATGGATGAATATTTTAAATTCATTACAAACCTTTTCAGCTGCCTTAATTTTTATTCTTTGATTTTACTTAGCCTACATGTTTTTTATTGCTTCCACCATCACCAGAGTGTATAAAAATGGACCACTAAACAATAAACAGGTTGTATATAAAGTAAAATGTGGTATAGCCAGTTGAGTCACGAGTTTGCCCGTGTTTGCAATGAGGGGTAAAGGGGGAAAAGCATCAGTGCGCATGTGCGACTACTTTAATTTCAGTACGACAAACGTAACAACTTATACTATACCCAGATCATAGCCTATACAGTATATCGCGAAACCTTTTGTAGGTTAACGGTACGAATATAACTGTTTGTTACCGTAAACAGAAATGTTAGTTTCTCAAAAATGTGGGCAGACTATTCACAGTGCTGAATGAAGTCTAATACGCAATGCAATAAAATGCTGTGAAGTTGAAACTAAACAAAAATACCTTTCACTGCCTCTTAACAAAAGCCAAGAGCAAGTGGCTAACTACTGTGATGTTTCTTTTCCCACAATTCGAAAAGTAAAAAAGGAAATTAAATTAAAGAAAGTTATTCTTCAACAGTTTTGTTGACACCTGGTAAAAAAAGGAAACGGTTAGGTAGATACTAGTGAGACTGATAGTGAAGACGCCATTGACAGCGGTAGTAAACCAGGCAATTAATTCATAGAAAATTTGTTCCAATGGAAAAAGGTAGAGCTGGTAATTACAGTAAATTAATCATTTCTAGTCATGTTATTAAGCTATAAGCAGTATTACAGGTCAGATTTATTTCTTATAAGGTTTATGAAGATAATTTCTCGGATTAAACCACAGCTTACAAAATGTACGTAGAAACTCCATGGTAGTAAAATGTACGAGTAGTGTCTCACTGTTGAGGTTTGCAGCACTGTCATATTTCCACTTCCCTTCCTCACAGCCCATCTATAAGCAAAAGGCAAACTCGTGACTTCAGTATCTATAGTGAGGATTGTAATAAATTTTTTACTGGTATAACTTTATATTTGTATTGGTCGTAATTTTTAAGTAAGATATAATGAGCACTAAAAGCACTAAAATGTTGTCTTAATTTGGTACGGTCCAATAGCGATGTCCGCACTCTGACACTTTTGCTTGCACTAAGTGCATGCAACAGCGCATGCTTTAACGCAAGGGAAGCATCCGTCAAGGCATGCCAGGTATGAGTCAGAAATAGCAGATTTACATAGGGCATGGCGTAGCGCAAGAAATTCCACCAGCCTTGGATTTCTGTGCGTTTTAACGTTCAAATTGTTGTGTTTTTTAGTGCGCACCATGAAAGAAACCCCTTCTGTTTGAAGAGCTCTATCTCAAAACCCAAAAATATCCAAACGGAAAATTTTGAACCCTACATTAAATTAAAGCCTTTTCTTTTCTACGTTGATTGGTTTGGCTTAGATTATTTTATTTAGAAATTAGTCAGAGATACAGCAATTAGGATAAAAAGTACTCAATTAGGATAAAAAGGATAACAAGGTTAAAAAGTACTCAGTTTTTAGCTGGTTTTCTGTTAATGTAGTTTTTTAAACATCTGTTACTCTGGCCAGGCTTTTTATAAAAAAATCTGTGTTTAAGTATGTTAACCCACCGGGTTGGTCTAGAGGTAAAGTCATCGCCAAAATCAGCTGTTAAACAGCTGATTTTCGGAGACAAAGGTTCCTGATTCAAATCCTAGTAAAGGTAGTTACTTTTATACGGATTTGAATACTAGACAGTGGTTAACGGTGTACTTTGATGGTTGGGTTTCAATTAACCATAATCTCTCAGGAATGTTTGGCCTGGGTCTGTACAAGACTACACCTCATTTACATGTCATACATATAATCCTCATCGCATTGGATCATGCGATGAGAATGCTTTATTTTTATACATGTTATGAGTTTTTCAGAGCACTGTGACCAATTATTCTCTTCCCTTTCATTTTCGTTTGGGTTTATTAACTTCTTGGGGTATTCAAAGCTATCAACTTTTCCACATTGTTTTTTCAAGTAACATAGGATTGCTCTGATATCTGTTATTTATTTAGTACTTAGTTGGAAGCGTAATGGAAAAGAAAATTTAATATTTATATAATATTTAAACTTAAATAATTTAATATTTGATTACAGTAAACTCCCGGTTATCCGGAATAATTAGGGCCTGCCGATTTTGGATAAGCAGGATTTTCTGAATAACAGATAACTGAAGATGTTTTATTATAAAAAACCTATTACTTTGTCCTAAAACTTTTATTTATGCAATTTAATATTGTAAAATTTTTTCTGGGTTTTTTCCATTTGTTTTCTTACTGTAATGTCTCGCCAACTTTTAACTAAAAGTACTTAGCGAGCATTGATTCATTGCTTTGTTCGACAAACTGTAAAAAAACCTGCAATGAGAATTAATATGCCGGTAGAGAAATTACGGTGAATTAATCATTAATTATTTACTGTAAAACCTGGTATGCAATAAATGAATACTTTTTCTTACCCCTAAAGTAAAATAAGTAATTACAGTACAGCCTGCTTAAACAGTGTTTTGGTACAGAAATACAATTTACAGAATTTAGTATTTTTTGTTTTTTTTTTAGTTTATTTAGTCACATCAATGGCTCAGTCATTAGTGACTACGGTAGGATATATGACAGTGGTTTTTAACTTGTGAAAATTTTCAGACCGTGGCCAGGAACAGTACCTCCGCATGGTAGGCGAGCATACTACAGAGACGGCCAGTATTTCTTGTTGTTTAGGTTAACAGCCAAAAGGCTGGTCTGAACCTCTAGAGCAGTGTTTCCCAACCGGTGGTCCGTGGGAGCCTTCGGGGTGGTCCGTGAGAGTCCGGTGACTACTTACAAAAAAGTAATATTTTCCCGTGATTAAATCAGTTACGATTTTCATTGAACAAGATTAAGTTAATACATTCAAGATTCAGATTAAGTAAAGGTAGAAGAGTAGTGGTGTAAGAAAGTCCTGAGGTTCCCCAAGATTCGACAAGTAGCTTTGCGGTATCTTATGATTTTTTTCGACCACTTATTTGTGTGAGCAGGGGTTCTCTAGTTTATTGTTAATTAAAAACAAACAACGAAATTGGCTAAGTGTAAGCAGTGATTTGAGAGTAGCTCTTAGCAAGAGCCTAAAACCTAGAATCCCTCAGCTAGTCAGAAAGATTTGTGCACAAAAGTTGCATTGAAATTTTCATTTCATTTTTAATTCATGTTTTAATTTTCATTGTTACGTTCGACTAAGTAAATTCTGTATTCCTTATTTTATTAAAAGACAATTTACCCTACTTTCTGAAAATAACAATTATATGTTTGTAATAATAGTTTCTTAATTAATAATAATAGTTTGTTTCTGAAAATTTGTTTTATTTAATCACCTTTTAATTTGGTTACAACTGATAAGATAAATGGAATAATGTAATGGGTGGTTCGTGGTAGTTCACTCTCAGGCTGAGTGGTCCTCAGACCACTGCGGGTTGGGAACCACTGCTCTAGAGGATTTACTAAGTAAAAACGAGGAGTGAGGTGGTGTACTATTGTCTTCCTCACCGAGTTGAAAGAGTATGTTTACTAGGATACCAGGCCCTCCGAAAAGCACGTATTTTTCACACTGCAAATGATACTGTCATTTCATTCACCACAGAGTCTGGCTGTATAGTGAAATTCATTACTCTCAGAGGAGATAACTCTGACTAGTGTCTTTTACACCTTTACCTCTTCTGTTCTTAAATAGTTGAGTTATGTAATTGGATGACTATATTTTGTATGCCTAGAACCAACAGATCGAGTGCAATTAATTTAACACCCCATCTACCCATTAGGGGCAATTCTTGTTTTTAATGAAGTTATTTATTGAAAAATTACATTTAAAATTCTGAGTATGTTTTTTGATGTTTCGGTTAACGTAGATTTATAGTAATATTCCTAGTAACGTAATATTTATAGTAATGATCCTAACAAAATATTGTTTTCATATTTTCAGGGCCATTTGACATATTAAATCCAATGATACAGGAAGGATTTGGAAACGAAACTCATTTATGGATTAAAAATCAATCTGATATTGATTCACAGACATTCAGAAAAAAATGCAGACATACTTGTGATAACTGCGGGAAATCATATGCGCAGTCTTCTTCATTGTATAAACATAAAAAATATGAATGCGGAAAATTAGCGTCATTTTCGTGCCCTTATTGCATTTATAAAGCAAAATTAAAAGGAAATTTAAATGTCCATATTAAACATCAACATCCTGAATTCTCTATTCCACATAATGATCAGGAAAATATTCCTCATGATATTAATAGTAATAAAATTAATACTAATAGTAAAATAAGATATTAATAGTAATAGTAAATTAAGGATAGTAGTAGTAATAAAATAAATTAATAGTAATTAATAAACAGTTATTAAATCATTCATTCAATGCCTACCACAGTTCAGTTTTCATCTGTTTTAATTTTTTTAACGATACTTAGATGTTCGTTTATTTTAATTACTTGCATGTTCCGCGCGGCTTCATATGCGAAACATGTGTAATCAATTCTTTTTAAATAAATATGTAACAGAAATTGTGTAGCTGCTAGATTGACTGTATACTCACACACACACACACACACACACACACACACACACACGTGCGCGCACGCACACAACATTTTGATAAATTCCCGCGCATACGTCGTCCCTCGCTAGTCTTTATATGTATGCACTGTCTTCAACAATAGAACACACACACACACACACAAAACAACATTTTGATAATTTCCCCTGCGTACGTCTTTCACCTTCATCACACCCCTTCATCTATTTTAGCCGGCCGCATTGGCGTAGTTGGTAACGTGCTCGCTTTTCATCATGCGGTCTTCGGTTCGAATGCCATTCAGGCACGGCATATTTTCATACGTTACAAAAAAAAATCATTTCATCCTTCACCGTCTGCATAGCAGTATTTGCAGAACAGTCGGGCGTTAAACAAAAAAAAATTCATCTACTTTAACAGCAATATGTACTCAAATGTACAAGCACACACATACATATTTATAAAAATCTTCATTAGGGCCCTTAGGATTATCATTTTGAAAATTTAAAAAAAGAAATTGTTGCTCTAAATATAAATACGAATATGCTGTCGAAATTTTATGAAAATTTGTTCAGTAGTTTTGTAAATTAGCCTACACAAAAAAACACGCTTTGTCATTAAAATCATTTTTACTTTCTCTTGCCTATATGAATATATAGGAAGGAAAGTATTGTTTTCATGTCGATTTTTCGAAATCGAGTTTTCACCGGATCTATACGTTTTCAGAAACCCAAAAACCCCTGAACCCAAAAAACATGTTTTTAGCTATTGGTCTGTGTGTGTCTGTGTGTGAACAGAATATCTCAAGAACGGAACATCGTACGAACTTGAAACTTGAAACTTAAGTTACATACCACTACCGGACCCGACACGAACATTTTCATCAAAATCGGTCAACCGGAAGTAGGAGTTTATTCGTATAATTTTTCACTTTTTTGCGATTTTCTCAAAAACTGGTCCTACGATTTTTTTAAAAATCGCCTCATTTACTCAATTTTTTATTCTCTACAAGATAGGGTAAACGCCATGTTTGCTGAAATTCTTGGTGAGGGTGTTTTTACGTAAAAAAAGTATTTTTTTAAGATTACGGCTTTAATATGTTTTATAGCGCAGAAATTTATATAATAAAAAATGTAGAAAATTTAAAATCCTACAAGTTTTATTTCCAACATTTTTTTGTATAACGCTTAGTTTAGCGGTAATTTGTGATTTTCTGTTTTTTTCTCACGAAAACGTGAGAAAAATCGATTTTTTCAACATTTCGGCCTTAGTATGCATTTTACGACAAAAGTGTATATAATTAAATTTATAGAAAATTAAAAGATCTACAACTTTTATTCTGAGCATTTTTCTCTACAGAGCCTAGTTTAGAGAGAAAGAGTGATTTTCCGTATTTCTAAGCCAAACTGAGCACGATTTTCATTTTGCGTCTTTCACTCATGATTAAAATAAGGTTATGTTTTTGAGGTTAGTTTCTTCTTTATTTCTAATGTTTTATTACTAATGTTAGGTTTATTGTTAATTATTTTCACTGGCAAGAGAAAGTTGTGTGAGTGTTTCACACCAGATTTTTAAGTACGGTTTGATTTTTTTTTTAATTGCTTGCAACCTGATTGTAATCATTAAAGAATAAGTATTTTTATTATATTTATTCCAGCTTCTTAAGCATTATTAAAAAATGACTTTTTTTTGTTGATGACCAATCTTCATGGTGATTGTAAGCCCCCTTTTACATGGTCAGTTCCAGTTCTCATATGTTTCCGTTTCAGTTGAGAGGTCAGTTAAAACTGATGTGTAAACATCAAAACTGAAGGTTTAAACTGAAAGCTGGCTTGATGAGAAAACTATCGAGCGACTTGTCAGTTGTCTGTTTGAAACAATTTGAAATTTTATGAGACGTTTAGAAAACTTTATGAGAGGTGTTTTAAAAAAACAAACATGAAACTTTGTTTCTTTTTATGCCAGTTACAGTGAATTTACAAAAAAATTATAGTAATTACGCAAAGTTACGCGTTTTTGTCAAAATTTGGCAATAAATAATTTTTATTTTTTTTAGTCTGGTATTATAGAAAAATGTCTTTATTTTAAATATAAATTTTATATATTTATTTATAATTTATATTTGTTGTTTAGGTCAACAGCCGAAAGGCTGGCTTGAACCTCTAGAGGTTTTACTAAGTAAAAACAAGGAGTAAGGTGGTTTACCATGCCTTCCTCACTGAGTTGAAAGAGTATGCTTATCAGCATGCCAGGCCCTCCGAAAAGCACTCACTTTCCACCCTGCAAATGACACCTTCACTTCATTCACCACAGGGTCTGGCTGCATACTGAAATTCATTACTCTCAGAGGAGATAACTCTGACTAGTGTCTTTTACACCTCTACCTCTTCTGTTCTTAAATAGTTAAGTCATATAAGTGGCTGACTATGTGATAAGAAACAGAACTATTTTTTTTAGCCCTGGACCAAACAGATGGAGTGCAATTAAAATAACACTCCACCTGCCCGTTTTGGGCATAATTTATATTTATTAGAAGGATATTAAAAACTTATAATTTTTATGTGTTTAAATTTAAATTTAAATTATTGAAATATATATTTCTAACCGCCAGAATACGGTAACAGAAAACACTTACCAATGTTTATAGCGCTTTCGTGTATCTTGTACACATTTTCAGTTAATTAAAATTTTTTTAAATATTTTTCACATCAAAATTTAAAATCTCCTACTCCGTATGTACATTATAAGTTTTAAATTTTGATGTGGAAAAAATTTAAATTATTATTAATATTATTTTTAAAAATAATATATAAATACATAATAAATATAATAATAATTATATAATATAATGGCTAATATTGTGAAAGAAGACTTGGACACAAGAAACAATTTTAGGAGGAAGGTTGAAAAATGGGAAGTTAAACCAGAGACAAAAGCTCCGAGAACTGGAGTAAAATGGAGTGAAGAAAGAAAAGCTAAATTCTTGCAAGAAATGAAAAACTGGTGGGCAAATAAAAAGAACAACAAGAAACCCCAAAACTGAACCATCTTTACTTAGCGTCTTCTACTTTGGGAGTTTTACGACTAGTAATAATAATAATAATAATAATAATAAAAATAAATAAATAAATAATATAATATTAATTAATATTATTTTTAAAAATAATAATAATCTTGGATTGGTAAGTGTTTCCTGTTACCGTATTCTGGTGGTTAAAAATATATGTTTCAATTTTAAATAATATGGTTGTTGATAATCCTACTTAGGATGTTTGATAAAAAAAAAATTGTAATTAATCTAACAAAATATTTTTTTCATATTTTCAGGTCCATTTGATATATCAAATCCAGTGCTACCAGCAGGATTTGGAAATGAAACTCATTTATGGATTAAAAATCAATCGTTTTGTCCTGATGTATTTGATTCACAAACCTTTGGAAAAGAACGCAGGCATACATGTAATAACTGCGGGAGATCTTATGCACAGTATTCTTCATTGTACACGCATAAAAAATACGAATGTGGTAAACCAGCTTCATTAAAGTGTCCTTATTGTAATTATAAATCAAAATTAAAAGGAAATTTAAAAGTCCATATTAAAAATCAACATCCTAAATTCTCTACGCCACATAATGACCAGGAGAATATTCCTCATGATTCTAATAGTAATAGTAGTTATTAAATCTTTCATTCAATGTTGTCACAAGTCGATTTTTAACAGTATTAATTTTTTGAAACTTTACAAATGAATCGGTGAGTGGAAAAAGGGTAATATTCCAAAAAATGCGAAAGTGAACGAAGATAGCAAATTTGGTAAGTTTACTTTGGCGCATGTATTGGTTGATAAAAGGGAAATAGTACTTGTATCTAAAAGCAGCTAAGCTACATTAAAAATTTAGTAGAGTGGAAAAAGGATAATATTCCAGGAATATTACCCTTCTTCCATTCAATAGCGAACAGCTGTTGGACCACTAGTTTGTGTGTTATTATTTTCAAAATGTAACTGTAAATTATTTTAAAATTAAAATAAAGTTTTGTAGCATATTGGCACATTATATTGTTTTTTTAAACTTAATTTTTCCCATGCATGCAAAAATAAATCTTTACTAAATCTAGAAAAAGGTGAATAGTCAACATATTAATAATCAAAAATCAATCCCATGATTATTGTAAAACAAATTCTAAAGTCACCATTAAAAAGCTTTATTATAGTACTGCAAATGACCAATTGAACATTTTACCATTAAACCAAAAAACAAAGTCACAAAACAGTTTTTTAAATTTCTTGAAAATAAGGATTTTGGAATATTACTATTTTTCCACTCACCGATTCAAAATGGTACTTAGAAATTTGTCGTCGTCAACCATCTTGGATTAGGGTAAGCACACAGTGAAGGCTGGCTACAGGTTTGCTACAAGTGGGAACTTGCTAACAGAAATATTCTATTATATTTCAATCAGACCTCTCATAGTAAACACTGGTGAGAAACCTGCGCATATCATCTCGCTGGGTTGTTTTGTATAATACTGCAGGTTGATAAGTGTATTTGGGCATCGTATATTACGTATTCATAAATAATAAATTGTTGATTATAGGTATCAGACAAACTAATGTCCCATAGCCGAAAGAGTGAGAGAGAGATATGTCGCATAACTACGCATGCGCTCAAAGGTCTTTACCGTAATAATCCAAATCTGAAAACATACTACAGTCATTATCTTACTTGTTAGTTTACTGCATGCATAAACGCTTGCTCGCAACAATGAGTAAAATGAAAGACAATATTATTGGAACAGCGCGTATGGCTTGTGCTAGTGAGAGCATTATGCATTGTCTCACTCCCACGGCTAGGCTAACATGATATGGCATGGTTAGAGCTGTCGCTATGATGTATTTAGAAAAGCACATATAGTAGCACTTCCACTCCCCGCATCGACCAGTCTTACTCTCGCTGACGATTTTCAACTAATATTGCGTTACCAGTAACCATCTGCTCTATCAAGATAAAGTTTGTCTTTAATTATACTGTCAGGCTGCAAACTGTTTTTGAAAATGAATTTAGAAGACAACCTGGTGTGTTCAATCCATAATGTCATCAGTACCACTGTTTCCTTCCTCGTTAAATTTGTTTTATGTGCTCTATAAATCTCTTCATTCTGTTTTCTTTTGCCCTGAAAGATGAGGTGCAACAGAATGTACTTGTGATCATTTCACATTGTCTGAGATACTGTAGCTTCCTAATTTTTATAATGTGAAGGAGTTCCTTATTCTTGTTCAGTCGCTGCAGTATCTCCTCATTCTTTATGTTTTCTGGTCCATGATACCCTCAGAACTCTTCTATAGACCCATATCTCGAAAGCCTCAAACTTCTATATCACTTGTTCATTAAGTGTTCACAATTCTACTCCATATAAAAGTATTGAGAAAATGTATTATGTAATGAGCTCATTTTAATTATGAGTGATATCATGGCTCCGGAAAAGGTGGCTCATTTTAGTGAAAGCGGATTTGGTTTTAGCTATTCAAGTTCTAATTTCTTGTGACTTGTCGCAGTTTCCATTAGTAATTGTCCCCAAGTGAATCAACTCTTTGTACAGTGAATCCACATGATCCACTTTTTGTACAGTTAGGTTATTTATTTTGATGTTCTCAGTTTGGATGATATTCTTGCTGATTACTATTACCTTGGTCTTTTTGATATTAATGTCGAGTCTGTAGCTATTACCTTTTACTATTATTTTGTTCGCCAGACTTTGTAGCCCCTTCTCACTATCACCAAAAACAATGGTATCGTCTGCACACCTGATGTTCAACCTTGTTACGCCTGTTAGGATTCCCTCTTCCAAGCCTTTCAGTGCCTCCATAAATATTTTCTATGAATAAATATTAAACAATAGCAGTGATAATACACAGCCTTGCCTCACTTCCCTTTCATATCTCTATGGCTCCTCTTTGTTTTTTCTCCACTCTCACTAATATCTCATATCTTAACCTGTCATAATTCCGTAGCAGGTTGGGTTGGGTTTGTAAGAATGTACCGTTGACCTCAGTGTCTGTATTATTACTCTTAAAACAATTATATTAAAAGTTTTATTATTGTTAAAAACTATAAGGGTTATTTTTTTTTTTAACAAGGTCCGTTTGGGAGTGAATGAGAATGTTGTGTGTTCCCAGCATGCTTTGTGCGTGTTTAGACACCATTTGCAGCCATATCGTTTGTCTGTGTGCTGAGCTGTACAAGTTTTTAAAATTTAAGAAAATTTTATTTATTTAATTTAAGAGATTGAGTTGCTCACCAACTATGAGATTACAATATGTAATTTGATTCTTGAGTGCAAGAAACTTAGCACCAGAGGAAATTCTGGTAATAATGTTATGAGTTGAGCTTATTAGATAGGGCTACTATCTTTTGGTGCGATGTTGCTCCAGACTATGCAAGGCCATGTTTTTTCACAAATACAAAGTCTGATCAGGTTTTTTGAATTGGATCTTCCACTTATAGTCCAGATGTTGCGCTCAGTGAATTTCACTCATTTCGGTACTTAAAGGAGTCTCTTATTGGTCAATGACGATAAAGAAGTGAAAACTACGGTCATAAATTGGGTTTCTTTTCAGGCAGCAGATTTCTTTGATGTTGGAATTCAAAAACTTGTTGAACAGCATGATAAATGTTTCAACAAAAACTAAATTATCTAGAAAAGTAAATAAATATAAATGTAGAATATGGAAAAAATATATTTACACTATTTTTCTTTTTATTAAAAAACGGATCTTATCAAAAAAAAAAACTCCTTATACAGTATTATTGTTTATCATGATTGTTTATTTAGTTTTTAATTGTTTATTAGTGAGATAGTTAATAAGTAATTAATAGTTTTTGATGTTAAAAATTAGTTTTTATTATTGTTAATTAATTTTATCAGTGATATAAAAATAAACTAATGTGTGTTAAATTGGTTCTTTTGTCATTTTTATTATCTGATAATATACGAGGGGGTACCCAAAAGTAACCGGAATAGCATTGCCGTGGGCGGTGCTTGTGTAGTACGCATTTCTGCCGGACAGATGTGTTTAGCGCAACTCCTTGTGGGTTCAGTGCAGTGATTGCAACTCATTGCGAGTTCAGTATTCATCTGCAGTGATTGTTTTTGCTAGCGCTGTTTTATTCTTTTTTCGTTTTTTATGATGGCAAGTTTAAGTGAACAACGTGTAGCTGTGAAATTTTGTTTTCTGCTTGGTAAAAGTGCTGCTTAAACTGTTTTAATATTGAAAACAGCTTACAAAGATGACGCTATAGGAAAATCTCAAGTATACGAGTGGTTTTCTCAGTTTAAAAATGGCAACATGTCGATTGATGACAAACCTTGTTCTGGACGTCCATCAACTGCCCGAATTGACGAAAATGTTTAAAAAATTTGAGAGCGTGTGCTCTCAGACCGTCGACTGACAATTTGGAAGTTTTAAGAAGATAACGCAACAGTATTTGTCAAAAACAATCTGATTTGTGGCAGACAGGTGGCTGGTTCTTCCACCACGACAATGCACCTGCACATATAGCCATCTCGGTGAAAGATTTTTTGACTAAAAATGGCATAGTTCTGCTGCCCCACACACCTTACTTGCCTGACCTGGCTCCGTGCGACTTTTTCTTATTTCCACGCAAGAAAAAGGACATTAAAGGACGCAGATTTGACAACATTGAAACGGTCAAGAAAAAAATGAGGGAGGAGTTGTCAGCCATTTCTAAAGATGACTACAAAAAGTGTTTCAAACCGTGGAAACACCGGTGGGATAAATGTATTAATTGTAATAGAGAGTATTTTGAAGAGGATAAGGTTGTTTTGTAAAAAAAATTGAAAATAAATAGCTTTTGAAAAATAATTCCAGTTTCTTTTGGGTACCCCCTCTTATTTTGGTTTGCTTTCTATTTATTAAAGTTAACATGCATTTAGGACATGTCTTCGGATTAGATGACATTCCTTTGTTAATTCTGTGATGTTAGTATTAAAAAGAAAACTCATTTCAGTCTTGATGATGTGAACACATGAAATTTTGTATGCATTCAAATAACTGATTTGTGTTTAGATTAGAAAATCATTGCAGTATTAAGTTATTAGTATAGAAATATACAGGATTATTCGAAATTGAATGGCAATTTGTAAAAAATTGAAATGGATCTGTAAAATTACCACCATGATCTCTTCACTTATCAGAATTTTTCGTGTGAAGTTGGATGTAGTAAATTATTTATTCAATATGAATTAATACACAAAAGAATCTAAGGAATTGAATAGTAGAAGCCACAGAAATTATTAAGAAAACTTTCACCAGTGTAATTCGTATTAGAAATGAATAATAATAATAATTATTATTATTTATTTATTTATTTATTCCCATGATATTACACATTACATAAAAAAGAAATTATCATAATACAAAATTTCTTACAGTACTACTATTATGCTAGAAGTGGTGGAAATTATCCCATCCAACTATGGAGAAAACCATGAGTAGGATGGGAATATTTTCATAGAGTAATTATGCATTGAACAAATAAAAAATATTAAACTATTATTTAGTAGATAATAAATTATCTGTTGGCAATTTTGACTTTTTATTATTTATTATTAATGAAAGTCTATAATAAAATTAATAAAAGAGGTGCGGGGATTTCGTTAACTGCACGTCCGTGAACCAGCAATCAATTTAACTTGCCAGTATTCTACGTAGCTTTTTTATTTACTGGTATTTCCTGCTACTTCAGACACAGAGCGTTCTATGGCATTTACATTACTAAATATGCACTGAACACCTTCATCAATCACAAAAATTATGTTTTTGAAAAAAAGTTACGTGGCTGTTTCATTGTTTTAGCTCTTCTGTTGAATTATAACATAGTATTCATTTAGATTTTTCTGTATATTTAAACAATTTCTGTAAAAAATATTGTAGAGCATATATCAAAATATTTTTGTCAATTTATAAATATTATATTATATACTGAAAATAAATCTATTTATTATTGAAATATTTATAAATTATTTTGGCCTTCATATTTGAATATATTTTTAAAGTTTTTAAAAATACTTTTCTGGAACAACTGTTTTGTTTTTTGTTATTATGATGGTTTATGGAGTGTTATATATTTTGTAATATGAGGACGCGTGTTGAGATAGTACTGGGTGATTCATTTAAAAGTAGCCCGCCGCTCGAGTAATTTAATTTATAGCCGCTCGAGTAATTTTTATATACTGTATTGGCAGCACTGATCACGATGTGATCTACTAGCCTTTATAGTACAGTTTATATATTATTTAATTATTATATTATTATAGAGTACAATTTTTTCCAGCAAGATGGTGCACAACATGTCACACGTCTCGCCAGTCCCTATCTCATATCAATCAGGCTTTTCCCATGCGAGTTGTTAGTAAAGATTTGTGGTCTTCTCGTTCACCTGATTTGAGTATGTGCAATTTTTTTCTATGGGGTTATTTAAAAGGAACTGTTAACCAAACAAACCCCCGCAGTATACATGAGCTAAAGAATAACATCGTGGTAGCCATTCAAGCTATAGACGTTTCCGTATTGTGCCATGTGTGCATTAATAAAAATGAACGAGCACAAAAATGTGTAAGCGTTCAAGGGTGCCACTTTCAGCATCTACTGTAAAGGTTAAGTTGAAATTTGTATATAAATTTGAAATAAATATGTAAAATTATGTATTAAGTAATTCTATTTATTCATTTACTATTTGAATCCAATTGAGTGCCGAAGGCCGCTGTTAAATGCAGCGGGCTACTTTTAAATGAATCACCCTGTATGTACCTTTTAAATAAAAGTACTGACACATTTTTCAAATTAATTTTATTGTTTCACGAAAGAGCTTATGTACTTTAAACTATTTTTTAATATAGTCTTTACCAATGTCAAATGCTGATAGTAACAGATGACCATTTTATTAAAATTTTCCTCAACGAAATATCTTGGCAGTGATGATATTCATAACTCCATATGGTTGTTTTTTTAGTTTTGAAGCACTTAACCACCAAAATTCACACTTTATGTCCTGGAAAAGTGGTAATCAGATGGTACCAGGTCTAGCCTGTACAGCGGGTGATTGTACTGCTCTTAACTGAACTGTTAATGAGTCTTTGAGTGTCACCTACAGTACGGGACGAAGCATTGTCATGGAGTTAAACTATCTTTTGACCAAGCGTTCCTCTCCTTTTAACTTGAATTGCAAGCCAAAATTTTCTCGAAATCTCTTAGTATCATGCCGCATTGTTGGTTTCACGTCTGGAAAGGAATTTCACGACCAAAACTTATAAAAGAATAAATCTTTCAGTTGGTGGGTTCATCAGTAGTTATGGTTCTAGTGAAGAGGAAATGAACCAGCAAAACTATTGCACATGCACAGAGCAATGACGGTATCACTGCAGTGGCAACAGAAAAGAATGGTATAGCCTGATTTTTGTAAGGAGAGCGCTGGGCAAAATGTGCATCTGCATTAGTATAGTCTTGTATGTACTGCAATAGTGCAGTGTATGTAATCAACTATGGAACAGCATGCCTACGAAATACAACGGGAGTTGTCAATTTTCAACAACACTCTGACTGTACATCTTACTTACTTTCGAACTCATCTAATGTGTTTTAAAAATTTAGAAGACTTATCCTGAACAGAATCCAAGACCTCCTTACATTAAAAATGGTTGATCAATAAAAATAATTATTATACTAACTATCCTTGAATATTTTTGATAATTTTTTCTTTAATGTTGTATTGTATTCTGTATTTCTGAAATTGTATTAGTGCATGTATTTTCAAAGTATTTTGGTCCTAAAAATACTGGTTGATCTTTAAATATGCATTAAATAAATAAATAAATACCATCAACCCAGGGGAAAATATTAGTGGATATAAAAACGGTAGATTGTACCAGTGTTACATTATGACTTCAAAATTTATATAGATCAAAAGTTCAGAATAAAGTGCTGGTTGAAAAATTACTTCATTAAGATACTGAAATAAATATGAATATTTAATTTATCACTTTTTACCAGTGGTTTGCAATTTTTTTGTTATTTATGACACTATTTAATAATATCAAACGTGAGTTTAGGACCATCATTTTGATAAATTAAAATCTATAAATTTTATTTATTTTTTTTTTATCAAACGTCCTGTGTAAGATTATCTACTGCCGTGTTATTTAAAATTAAAGTATATATTTCTAACCACCAGAATACGATAACAGTTAACACTTACCAATGTTAATAACACTTTCACGTATCTTGTACACATCTGTAAATTAAATTTTTTTTTAAAACACTTTGAAGACTGACATTTTTTTTTGTAGTTTTGTCCATGGACTGGCATTTTTCGGGGATTTAAAAAAAATTGTAACCAATGATTGATTGGTTACCAATCAATAAAAAAAATTGTAACCAATCAACCATTGGTCATAAATTCAAAAAGTAAAGATCAAATTAAAGATCATAATTAGTAGATTACTTTTCATTTATTAAGATTAGGATTACTTGCATTATAATGATAAAGATGTTTGACTGTAGAGAGGTATGTTTTCTTGAATTTAAAAAGTTTTTCCCTGTATAATGACAATAATATAGAAGAATAATAAAATTAATTATATGAGTTAAATCTTACAAACTAATTACCTATTTCTAATAACCAATTTACTTTTTTATTTTTTAAGTAAAATTTAGAAAAACTAATTATTATAATAACGAACTAATAACTAACAACAACGCGCAGAAGTACCAGCAGATCGCTTGCTCACGCTCAATAACATCGATGCTGTAAAAGTCGATATATTCGATAATCTGACAACATTAAGACTATGAGTGTACTCTGTAGATTCAGAATGAATTAAATTAAGTGACAGCATAGACAGCAATCATATACGATATGAGCTAATGGATATAAAACCAAGTGAAATAGGCGCCCGTATCGTATATGGGTGCCGTCCTGAAAGTGTTCAATATTTTTTACTACAAAATTTAAAACTTTGTACTTCTACCATGGCAGATAAGGAACAGTTGATTCTCTAATCGATATAAATTACCCTTTTCAGGGCCACTAACTTATCAAGGGTTGCTTATTATTGTCATCATGTGTTGATACTTCTAAACTGTGTGAAATATATCTAGGTATGTGTTGCTTTTATTTTAATTTATTAAATTATTGTACTTTCATGTGATGCGAGATGAGAAATACATCGCAAAATATCATGCAGGGAAAAGTAAGCATGATTTTGGTCAACATTGAACATCGTGATTGAAGATTCTTCAGGACTGGTATTGTGTGAATTTGGTTATCCTTTTTTAACATGCAATCGACAAAACTTGAGTGGTAATATTTTCAGAGGTCAGGGCACAAGAAGAAGAAGAGAACAAGAGCAAACAATATTTATTTATTGCAGTTTGTTACTGATTGAAGTTTCAACTTAATCGTATTCACTAAGGTAGGCAAATCAAAATTTCTTGTCTTTTTAATTATTTATTGAACATCCACTGTACTATAAAGTCTGAGGTAACATGTGTCACCGTTGCCTCCTTTTATAAGGTATTGTGGTGCCGACAATGTTTCCGATGGGGCGGTAAGAACTTTGACAGCAATACAGAGAGCTAGCGGGCATTGAGCCCGAATGCCATTCCCTTCCACTCTATAGCTCCGATACCAACCATCTCACACGGCTACCAGACTGATGAAGACTCATCGACAACCCCGCAAAAGAGAAGATGATGCTTCCGCTCGCCAACCCAACACCTTAACTGCCATCGACGGACCATTATCGCCTGTTGCCATAAGCGATGGCCACAGTGGTCTCTCAACCGAGCATTGAGCTCGATGAAGCAACCATGCACTACTGCGTTGGAAGAAGATGACATATCCACTGGATGGTGAGACACCGTGTTGCCCGCCTCCTCGACTATCACGACAACTACGACCTTTACAGCCGCCCTCCGATTGACTCTCCCCACCTTGACGACCACTGCTTAAACGCCCTTTTGTTAGGGCCCCAAACATTTAAGATTTTCCCTCGCCACTCGTGTTCACCATCCAGAGACACATCTATCAGTACTAATGGGTGTTTTATTAAGGACGCAACCCTAATAAGAAGATAAAAGTAATACATCGGTAAATTTTCTGTCCCCCATTCGGTATATTGGCAACAGTGTACTCAAGGCCAACTACCGAAGACAGTTAAAATGTTCCAGTCAAGCATTTGTGTGGTGACAGCAGTCGTTTCGTTATATTGTGTCATCAATGGTTTTTTCCAAGGAAGAACCGGGAAGAATTAAGAACGCAACCCTATGTTAAAAGCCACAATCTAAGGCATATTTTTATTTTCCGTACTTTACAAATTATCAATTAATCTAAATTATTATTTTACAAGTGAATAGCAAATTGCAATGAAAACATTGTATTACTTCTATCTTCTTATAATCAGGGTTGTGTCCTTAATAAAACACCCGGTTCTTCCTTCGAAAAAAACCATTGCAGACACTATATAACGAAACGATTGCTGTCACCACACTAATGTTTGACTGGAACATTTTAACTATCTTAGGTAGTTGGCCTTGAGTACACTGTTACCAACATACTGATTGGGCGACAGAAAATTTACCGATGTATTACTTCTATCTACTTATAATCAGGGTTGCGTACTTAATAAAACACCCGTTATATATTACTGGTGCCTAGTTGTACTAGGAGCAAAATAATCTTATTCTTACCCATGACTTGTGCTCATAGACAGTGAGTAACTCGCTACAAATTTCTTATCTGAAAATTTATTTTTCAATCAATCTATTTTGTAATTCATCGAAAAATTTAGAAAAATATTTTGATTTTAATTGTCATTAAAGTGGAGATATTTTCTTTATTAGCAAAATTGAAATATGAGAAAACTAAACTAATGTTAATATATTTTCAGGTTTTCATGGAACACCAGATTCAATGTCAGTTGGAGTTGATCCAAATGTTTGGTTTAATAGTTACCCATCATCATCATCATCAGTCGCTATGGATTTTCCACAAATGTCACCTGGTTCTTCATCCAGCCAAGAAGGCCAACGTTTCATTTGTAACCATTGTAATAAATCATATGCCCAATATACATCTTTGTATAATCATAAAAAATTTGAATGCGGTAAACCTGCGACTTTAAAATGTCCGTATTGTCCACATATGACCAAACTTAAAGGTAACTTAAAAGCACATATTATTAATAAACATTCTAACAAAGTTATAGAAGAAACTGGTAAAGAATCAAATGATCAAAATAATCAGGATAATTCAATGTCTTCTTTAATCAATGAAGATCTACAACCAACTAACAGTTGTAGTTCTGGTTCACTTGAAATAAGTCAACCATCGGTACAATCTTCAAGTAATAATACCAACAGTAAATGTACCTTTAATAACAATGAAGTACTTCAAATATTAAAGCAATTTTAGATTTTTATAATTGTTGGTTTCTTACGAAGCAAGATATTATTGTAGTATACTATAAAATATATTATAATTATAAAATATATAAAAAATAATATATATAAAAATATATATAAATATATATATTTATATATATATAAATGTATAATATTATATTATATTTATTATATATAATATTTATATATATTTTATATATATATGTATTTATAAATAATATATTACGTATAATACGAGGTGTGGCTATTAAATAACGAGACTGATGTTGTAAAAAATTTAATTTTAATTTTATACACAATCACTTATTGTCACCTTCAATATACACTCTTTATCTATCCCTACAACGCTCCATGCGAATTTTCCGTTGTTGGAAACAGTGCTGGAAGTCATCTTCTGTCAGCTCCTTCAGGACACTTGCCGCTCAAAAATGTTTGAAATGAAGCTCGCAAAAATGTTTGTACTGACACTTTCTACATGATTGAAAATTTCTATTTCATATAATGAATTAATATAATAATTTCACTAACCTTCTTTTTAAACTGCGTCACCTTTATTTTAGTCCTACTTACACGAAAAAAACAGTTTAAAAAGAAGGTTAGTGAAATTATTATATTAATTCATTATATGAAATAGAAATATTTCAAACTGCAGGATGCATTATAAAGATTTATTTTTGAATGATTGAAAATGACCCAAAATTTTGGAAACAATAATAACATGTGATGAAACGTGGTTTTTTACTTATGATTCGGAAACAAAGCGCCAATCTGTGCACTACTAGAGCCGAACTTCACCGAGAGCCAAAAAAGCTCGAATGAGCAAGTCAAAATTTAAAGCAATGATGATTGTTTTTTTTATATACATGGGATTGTGTACCTTCACTGGGTGCCTGAAGGTCAAACAATTAATCAATATTACTACCTTGAGGTACTTTCTAAACTAAGTCACAGAGTAAGGAAAAAACACCCCAAAATGTGGAAGGACAAATCATGGATTCTCCACCAAGACAATGTGCCAGCTCATTTCACGTTATCTGTTAAGAGGTTCCTACTAGCCAAGTATAGCATCTCAATATTAGAACATCCACTTTATTCACCAGATCTTGCACCATGTGACTTCTACCTGTTCCCTAAGGTAAAATCTGCATTAAAAGGGACAAGATTTGAGTCTGTGGAAGCTGTAAAAGAGAAAGCGGCACATGTCCTGAAGGAGCTGACAGAAGATGACTTCCAGCACTGTTTCCAACAATGGAAAATTCACATGGAGCGTTGGAGGGATAGAGAAGGAGTGTATATTGTAACGTCTGATCTTCAGACCGTTACAGATTTTATTTTAAATTTTATATTTGCGGTGGTTGTTTAGTTATCTACTCATCAGCTGTTTGTCGTTGCGGTGGCCTATTTTTCTAATTAGGTACTGCTGCCGAATTTATTGAAAACTTTCCTGGTTGGACACAGAGAGTCATGTCTCGACTGTGTAAACGAAAGGACGTACATTACTACTCAGTAATGTTACGGGCCTAATTACTGTTTTAACTTTTAGTAAAAAAGTTTTATTGTTATTATTATTTTTTATTATGTATTGAACTGTTCGTTTTCCGGTATTTGTAATTTTTTGTTTGCCGTATCTATCTTATTAAGTCTTTTCGGTATTCGGCAATTTGTATTTAATGAAAATGTGATTCGAATATTTCGCCCAATTCAATATTGGATTCCAATCCTGGGACTTCAATTCCAATCCTGGTGCTACGTTTTTCAACCCTGGGACTGTGAAATCATTTCTTTGGGACGTGCAACACGATACTCGGATCATGAGTTTCGATTCCCGCATTGGTGAAATTCTTTCGCCAACAATCACATTAAATTGGTCAACGTTTCCTGAATTACTTGATCATGCTGTTTACTTGTCGTCCAAGCTAGATGAAGGCTTATTAAACACGTCAGTAATATATCGTAATGAGTGTTGTCTGCTAATTGGTATGATGTTTTTTTATTTTTATTATTTTGGGAAAAAAGTATCTTATGTCTTCGAAACTTATTTTAAAGTGGCAACTGATTAATTTAGTAAAGATCATCCCATACTAATGTATTGTCTTGTCGATTTTCTTACACTGGGCAGGAATTTATGTGTCATTAATTGACCTGTTTGGACTTTTCTTTCTAAAATTTATTTGCTGGAAAAACGTAATTTAATTAAGGAACGTGAACTAAGTAAATGTTATTAATTCATTCCCGATTTTTCTAAATTTATTATTCTTCTATTTGTTTTCTGTTTATTATTTATTAAAATGAAATTATGTAACTTAAAGGTTAGCCAGTGAAAACCTGGAATATTATTATACAATTAATTATGTATATCAAAAATATGTAAGTTTAAGATTTATTAATTTACTCCTGATTTAAAATTTATTTCATTTGTTTCAATTTAACTTCTGTTTTCTTAATTATAAAATTTGTGTAACTGAAAGATTACTAGTGAAACCTAAAATGTTATTACACATTTAATTATGTACATCCTAGAACATATAAATTTAAAGTTTATTAATTTTTTTGTCGAAAGCTAGCATGCTCAGCTGTAAAAAGAATTAAATTTAAATAATTTTGATTACACAAAATTTGATGTTATTTAACTAATGTATCTTTAACCTTTTGGATACTTTATTAACTTGATATTAACAACTAGTTACTTAATGAAATACAATTTTGGATTTTTGGTTATATTTGATTGTCCATTTATTTAAAGCTTGTTAATTTTGTATTAACATTGGTGTTTATACCTTTTTATTAATTTTATTATATTAAATTATTTTGGTTTTATCCACCTTTTAAAATTGTATTCATTTGTTTATGCAGCACAACCTGAGTGTATTTATGGTTTTCTTAGCTTCCTTTCCTTTCTTTTGTTAACGCCCCTACCAACCTATCGATGTAGATAGAGGGGCGTCACCAATATTGAAGGTGACAATAAGTGATTATACATAGAATAAAAATAAAATTTTTTTACGTTAGTCTCGTTATTTAATAGCCACACTTCGTATATTACGTATAATAATACAATACGAGAGCCGGTTTGTTTACTCCCTCCGACAGGTCGTAAATAAAAGACAAGTGAATATAAAAAAGTGTACTTAACTATGTACAATTATGGCTACTTTTTGAGATTATCACCTTGACGATTGAGGAATTTGTCATACCCATGGACAAGCTTTCCAATATCTATTTCATAAAATGTTCCCTCCTATGAATTTAAATGAGTCTTGATTATGGAGTATTATAGAGGGTTGAAATGGATAAATTATGGAGTTTCAAATAAGAGAGGACTGTATTTTTATATTTAGGGAAGATAACTGTGTCATATACAGGTAGAATAGAATATCATGTAAAAAAATCCCTTTCGTGAGAAGATGCATCGTATAGTTGGTGGCAATTTTTAGAAAGGCTTACTTTATTTTTTTATTTTTTTTTTTAAATGTCCGAATGTTCTGCAATTTCTGCTAATGCAGACTGTGAAGGATGAAATGATTTTTTTGTAATGTATGAAAATATACTGTGTCTAAATGGGATTCAAACCCAAGACTGCATGATGAGAGGTGAGCAAGTTACCAATTACGCCAATGTGGTATAATCCATTAGTGATTTCTGTATCTACGCTTTAAGAGGAATCTAATGACACCATTTTTGTTTCCTAATTCCAACTTTGATTTGTTGACTTCTAGTTTTGGGCCTCTTCTGATCGAAACCAGGACTTTAAACCCAATGATTTTTGTAACTACTCTCTAAGAGGAATCGAATGACACTATTTTGTTTTGAAATTCTGACTGATTTCTTGACTTCCAGTTTTGGGCCATTTTCGATCGAAACCGGAACTTCAAACCCAACCCAGGCCTACTAACTTTTTGTACGAATCTGGAAACTGTTAGTTGCTATCTCTTGTAGTTTCTGACTTTGATTTCTTGTCTTCCAGTTTTGGGCCACTTTTGATCGAAACCGGAACTTCAAACCCATATAAGCCCACTAACTTTTTGTGTAATTTGTGTTTTGGTCATCAGCTGAAAGGCTGGTTTGAACTCGTAGAGGTTTTACTAAGTAAAACGAGGAGCGAGGTGGTTTACCAGCCTTCCTCACTGAGTGGAAAAGTACGCTTATCAGCATGCCGGGGCCTGAAAAGCACATATTTTCCACTCTGCAAATGACACCTTCACTTCATTCACCACAGGGTCTGGCTGTATAATGAAATTCATTACTTTCAGAGGAGATAACTCTGACTAGTTTCTTTTACACCTCTACCTCTTCTGTTCTTAAATGTTTCAGTCATTTAATTGGCTGACCACGAGATAAGAAACAAAATTATTTATTTTAGCCCTGAAACGAACAGATTGAGTGTAAATAATTTGACACTCCATCTGTCTGTTATGCACAGTTGTGTAATTTATGAATCTAAAAACGGTTTGTTGCTATCTCTTGTAGTTTCTGACATCTAGGTGTGATAGATGGACGGGCGAAGGAAAATGATAAATGACAATTTTAAAAATTGCCACCAATGATTAGTAGTTATATTGTAATTTGTGTTAAATTATGTAAATTTGTTTAACATAAATTATATTGATATGAGATATCGCAACCACTAATTTGATGTAATTTATTTGTGTTGTTATGCTTGTTGAAGTAATTTTTGTTAATTGAAGGAGGAGAGTCTACCTTAATTTTTTACATTTTTCTGATAATTTTGTAGCACAAATTATTCTGAAAAGAGAGGTATGTATATTTATTTTAGTAATAAAATTTGTTTTATGTCAGTAGATGAGTAAAAATAAATCCAATGTCTTAACAAAATCAACAGATTTTTTTGGGAAATTTTTACCTTTATAAATTGTGTAATTATCTTGTTCAAAATTTGAAATATATTACTTTTTTTCAGAAATCATAACTTTAACTAATTTCCTTTATCCCATAATGGGCTCCTTTCTGCAAAAGGTACATAAAGATTTTATCTCTTAGCTGATCAACATTTTTGCATTATTTATAAAACTTTTTTGTTTGAGATTTAGATACAAAAGCTAAATTTATGATTTCAGAAATAATTGGCTGGTTTTCAGTCCCCACTTTCATTTTAGGGGATGAAGGTAAAATTTTGAAATAATTTATAGCTGCATTTCAGGTTTAAATTGACTGAAACAATTTTCAAAGATAGGCATCTCCTTAATCATTTTCTGTATAGTATTTTTAATTATGTAAATAAATATAGTAAATTGTGATAATTGTAATTGAATGTTATATTTTACTTTTAAATAAAATATTTTAGAACTAATTATTCTTGTTTGTTATTTAAGTTACGTATTTAAATAACTATCAAAGATACGAAAGAGTTCTTAACTAGATTGATTCTGGCTCCATTTTTGGTGCAATTATTAGTATGCTAGTTTGTGCGTGTCATATCATTGTGAGTTTCAAACTCTAGCATCACTAATAGCTCCTCGTCAAGTAGCTCATAGAAAATGCAGTCTGGCAATACTGTGGCTAACTCCATCGACCTTCAAGCTCAAAATGATATGACGCATAGTGTAGACTATAAAGTGGAAGGTCCTGTGTTTGATTCCATTCTAGAATCTAGATATTTTAACATGTTTCAAGTTTTTTACTGTTTTATAAATAACTGTATTGCCAATGACACATTATGTGACTTTAAATAAACCAAATAAGTTATATTAGATAAAAATTTAATAAAATCAGAAATCACAAGTACAAACTTACCGGTAAGAGAAATTTTTAATGACGGTTTATAAGATTGTTTCCAGAACAAGCCAACTGCATAATCCATGAAGTGAAGAAAAGATCTCCCTAAACTCCTGTATAGCAAAACCTAATAAGAAAACTTGATCGAAAGTGAGTAATAGATCTTTGAAAAAATAATATTATAAGACAATTAGGGACAAAAAATTAGTCCTGGTCACCATACAAAGTCGCTTGCCCAACCGGTGTTACTTACTTAGATTAGCCATGCTAATCTTCAGTCAGTCAGCTGGTAGTAAGGCGCTATTATTTGTTAAGTAACACCGGTTGGGCAAGCGATTTTGTATGGTGACCAGCTGACAACCATCCGTGAACAAACTCTACTGGGGGTCCCTCTTCAAACTCATGTCTGTCTAATTCACGTCAAATAATGCAGCAAAGCAGCGATCCAATTGGGTAGTTGTCAACAATGTACAGTTCCCGATAACAAAAGCTTAAAAAAAAAAAAAAAAAATTATTTTGATACGTCACGTGATAAGGTTTGTGATTTATAGCAAATTTTTAATGATTTCTTTACGGTTCGCTGACCCATATGCTAGAAATTCTCTGCCGTCTAGAAAAATGTTATTGCTGGCTATATGGTTAAAAGGAATGGAAATTATCATAACATTTTAAATATTGGGGTAATTTATTGATGTATTATCTCCTCGCATAAGAAGGTTTTTGTTGAAACAATTTAGTGTTGTGGTTAGCCATATAATAATAATCGTTTCTGTTTCTTGTGTTATGATAATGGACTTTTAAATTTTGCATAAAAGTATTTTGCCTAATTGTCGCCACCAGCTTGTAGTAGCGCAATCTGTAGAGCTCATCTCGTAGTTCAATAGTAAAACCAGATGATTGGGAAGCCTTTGCCGCTACCTCAAAGAGGAGCAGCCGCTGGCAAGCGAAGGGGAGGTCGTCTTTACCACTGCCTAAATGATTAGGAGCAGTTGCCGACGCAGCGAACACCTTTCACCGCTGCCTCCGAAGAGGAGCAGTCGCCGGTGAAGCGATGCGGGGTCGTCTGTACTGCTGCGTAATCAAATAGGAGCAGTCACCGACGCAGCGAGCACGTTTTTACCACTGCCTCCGAAGAGGAGCAGTCATCGGTGAAGCAAGGGGTAGGGAAGGGAGATGTAGTAGCAGAAAGAATTGACTCAAAGTTGAGGTGCAATTCCTCCGTATCGACCTTTGATTACATTAGAATCGATAATGCCTGGTCACCTTCTCAATTATCGCATTCGCCAGTGTGTCGATACATCTTGCCACTTGGTACATGCACTGCGAGAGGTGTTACTGCTGCGCTATCTATCGGCAGCAGCAACTCCATCACAGCGCCAACAGTGGGCAAAATATGAACTACGGACCGGTGTAAAAGTAGTACAGTATCATAATATACATTATCACCTCAAAAATGTAGAGTAAAAGAAACTGTAAGCAATTTAAGCTCCTTAAAACGCCTGTATGATGTTAGCTGGTTAGCTCCCACCATACTGGTAATTCATGAAGCTCGAACTTTAGTATTGCATTCAAGTTTTAATATAGTATTAATGATTTTTTGATGATCTACAGTTTTTTAATAATTTAAGGGTTTTTTTTTTTTTTTTTCGGTCTAGCCTTCTAAGGACTACGCAAATACTAATTAGGAAGGTTTATTTTTATATTCTTCATTTTCCGTTGCTGCCAGTAGGCTTTCATTTGGCTAGCAAATTGTTCTTTTCTTTCTTGGGTCCATTTGGTCCCCGGTTTACTTTTAGGTTTTTCGCATTCAAAGACTTCCACTTTTTCAATGTGTTGTCTAAACTTTTCTCTGTTTTGGCAAAGTTCTTCTGTAATTTTATATCTCTCTAGGAATTGTTCAACTGTTTTACTGAATATATGAGTACTATTCTTCATGTTACGGGTTTTATTGTAAATCTGTTTCACCCATCTTTGGTTATTCATTCTCATAATGTGTGCATGGAATTTCAGTTTACGCCTGATTATAGCTGAGTCTATGGGTTCCAAGACTCTGTATATCTCTGATGTTGGTCTCCTTCTGTACCCGTCTTCTGTTTTGAGTGGTCCGCATATCATTCTTAGGATTCTTTTCTCAATTCGGGCCAAGTTTTTGTTTTCCTTGTTCATAGCCAAGGTTTCGGAACCATAAAGAACCAGAGGTCTGATTACCGTTGTATAATGTCTTATCTTTGCGGTGATTGATAGGTTCCTTTTATTGTATATGTGTCTAACTGTGTTGAAAGCTCTTTCCAGCATCTCCGCTCTCTCCTTAAGTGGAATTTTATCAATGGCATTATGTGTTATAATTAAGGTTATTTTATTTATTAAAATAAAATTAATTTTTGTATCTGATTATCCTTCTTTATTTTTTCAGGTTCATATTTTTTATCGGATTTGTTAAAAGCATTTGGTTTACATCAAAGTATCAGCCATGATTACAAGCCGTACACATTTGAAACACGAAAACAATCGATGGACGCATCAAAAGGATCTGATTTCGACGGTACCACTCGGTATTTCTGCGATGCATGTGATCGTTCGTATTTACTTTATAATTCTCTTTATAATCATAAAAAATTTGAGTGCGGTAAACAACCGAATTTTAAATGCCCTTTTTGCGATCATATGACCAAACAGAAAGGTAATCTTAAAACACATGTCAGGAAAATTCATCCTATTGAATATTTAAAAGAACCTTGGGTAACCATCATACAACAATAATCCTTAATAACAGCTTAATCCTTCTATTTATCAATTAAAGACCCCATGTAACATCTTTTACTAATGTGATGTCACTTGAGCATAAGTACATCCAGTGTAATGAGTTTACAATTAAATTTTTTGATTTGATCACTACAATATAGGTATAGTATTACCCTTTCAGTGCCAAAACAATATTTAAAAATTTGATCTAAAGTGCCATTTAATTTAAATAGGGGTGTACAAAAAGTTCCAGCCCTTATTTCGAAATCTTGCAGGCGTAAGCCTGCCATCGCTGACCAAAATTTTAATATTAAAGAAAAATAAAATGTTCCGTTAAAAATTAATTTTTATTCTGTTCATTCTATAAAGATATTCTATTATATTATACTATTCTATTATATATTCTATTCATACTATAAAGTGTTATTTTAATTGCACTCTCTCTGTTTGGTCCAGGGCTTAAAAAAATAGTTCCGTTTCTTATCACATAGTCAGCCACTTATATGACTGAACTATTTAAGAACAGAAGAGGTAGAAGTGTAAAAGACACTAGTCAGAGTTATCTCCTCTGAGAGTAATGAATTTCACTATGCAACCAGACCCTGTGGTGAATGAAGTGAAGGGGTCATTTGCAGGGTGGAAAGTGAGTGCTTTTTGTAGGGCCTGGCATGCTGATAAGCATACTCTTTCAACTTAGTGAGGAAGGCAATGGTAAACCACCTTACTCCTCGTTTTTACTTAGTAAAACCTCTAGAGGTTCAAACCAGCCTTTCAGCTGTTGACCTAAACAACACAACTATAAAGAAATTGTTATAACACTAAAAATATTCAAAATAGTTTTTTTAGTTTATTTAAAGTTCCATTGACGGCTTGGTTAGCAACTACTTTGGGTTTCGGTACCTCAACGTTGGTTTTAACGTGTTAAAATTTCCAAACCCTAGCAAGGAACCGAACCTGGGACCTTTTCCTTTGTAGGCTAGCGTTTTAGTCACATGGTACGGAGACGGTTTCAAAATACATTATTCCATTAAATTTTATTAAAATGTTTTTTCAAAATGTTCGGTTATCCGGACGTTGGCACTTTGTTCTTCAATTACGGACGTCCGGCAAACCGGATGTTATAACAACGTAAAATATATTGATCCTGTTTTCCGGACATTGGCACTGAAAGGGTTAATGGTCAACACAAATGTTACTTAACATTTTCAATGTTAAAAGTAAATTAATAATAATAATAACTGAAATAAACTTCTACTAGAAAATAGATCTTGCAAAATTAAGATTGGTGACAATATCGGGTATCCCTAACATTTACAAAACTATATTAGGGTTTATTATTATTTCAGATTTACAGTAAAACCCTGATTATCTTAAACCCGCTTAACTATAATCTGCCTTAACCGAAACGTATCTGAAGAATTTGTTTTTTTATTTGGTGTTTACTCAGTTTCAATGTTGTCTACTGTCGCCGACTCCCTTTCCAACATTAGTGCCTGCAGACGGTCCTAGTGCCTACCTGCCGCGCATCACGCAGAGCCAACAGTGCCTCCCCTCCACTATGAAGTGGACTCGCTTGGGGAGGATTTAAGCGAGAGCGCTGGCCCGCAAGGCACATTCTTCACTCAACTCGCAAGCGTAGAAGAACCAGAAGAGCTCCAGACTGAAGAAGAAGAGCCCAGCCGAGACCAGACGCACCATCCCTGGTCTACTGTACCGGTGGCGGACGCTTCATTTCCGCACCGTTCAGCCTTTGCTGACCCAGAGAGAACTGCCTCGGCCGCGCTATCGGCAGACGGCCTACGCTGACCCAACACTGCGGGGTTCTGTGGGCCACCACTGCCACGCTGCAGTGGGGACCCAACTGCCGCTGAGGGAAGAGTAGGCCTGAACCCGGTAACTGAGCCGTCATTCTTTGATCTCCGCTTTCACCCCACCCAGCTCGCCTCTTCTGACCGCCAACAACGGCCCTTTTCAAGGCCACCAATTTTCCAAACAAGGTTTTGCCAAGTGTCGTTGGTCCCGGTCGGCGACAATACGCACGGTACCGCAATTAAATATGTAACTTCGTTAAAGTACAAAATAGTGTCCAATGAAATAAATTATTAATATAAAGTTTCACTACTCGGGGAATTTGTTTACTCATTCTTTACCTCCAGGACGTGTTTCTAAATAAAACGATACCATCTCACATTTTTTTTTAAAAGTCTGTTAATAATTTAAAAAAGATACATTAAATATTAATTACTGTACAATATTACATTTTGTTCTCTTGAAATTTCTATATTTTCATTTTTACTATTTTTAAACTCTAAAAGTGTGGTTCTGCGAGTTATCCGAAATTTCGCGTATCTAAAATAGGATCCGACTCTTAAATTTTGGTTAAGTTGGGTTTTACTGTATTTAGGAATTTATGAAATTGTTGCTTAAATTTCAAGTGTTGTTTTGCCAGTCATCATAAACTTCTTTATCTCTTTTTCAAGTTTCCTCAGGTCAGGCCCAACACAACTTCTCTCCACTGCTATCTATCACTGAATTATCTCTTCTCCTTTGCTATTTTGGAGTTACATCTTTTTTTTTCCAATTCATCCATAACTGAATCCATTCACTTCACTCTTGGTATTTCTCCCTGCATCTTCAAGTTCATCATCCTTTTAGGCAGTCTTCCTTCCTCCATCTTACTGACATGGCTAAACCATCTCAGTTATGTCTGTCCAACTGATGCAGTGGCGGAATGGACAATGATCCAATGGCAGCATGCAGGAGAAGATTTGGCAGAAATTATAAAATCTCTCTTGAGTGTGGCAACCTCAAGAGTATTTTGTCATTTTACCAGTACTGTCAGATATATTTTGATGATGTTTAACTATTAGTGGATTTAAACTGTACGTGTCAAATTCATTTCTAATATCAGGTATTCTCTTTCTGAAACAACAAAAGTTAATTGTTTCTAAATAGCCTGATTATACTGTGGTACTCAAATGTTAATATTTTGTTTTTTTATGTATACTTAAAAAAAACTTTGTAATTTACCTTCTACTGCTTTCAAAATCCTTCTTACAAGTACTTTCACGGTGCGCACCGCTTCTTCAGGTAATGATAATAAAAGTTCTAGAATATTTTATGAAGATTGCATCTTCCTTTGTCTATGGTTTGAATCAAACTTTGATATCAAAGTTGTCAATGGTAAAAAATTGGTTGTCAAAAATAAAAGTTCTAGAATATTTTATGAAGTTGCATCTTCCTTTACCATTGACAACTTTGATATCAAAGTTTGATTCAAACCATTGACTAAAAGTTCTAGAATATTTTATGAAGATTGTATCTTCCTTTACCATTGACAACTTTGATATCAAAGTTTGATTCAAACCATAGACAAAAGAAGATGCAATCTTCATAAAATATTCTAGAACTTTTATTATTGACAACCAATTTTTTACCATTGACAACTTTGATATCAAAGTTTGATTCAAACCATTGACAAAGGAAGATGCAATCTTCATAAAATATTCTAGAACTTTTATTATCATTACCTGAAGAAGCGGTGCACACTGCGAAAGTACGGGTAAGAAGGATTTTGAAAGCAGTATGTGGTAAATTACAAAGTTTTTTATATATCCATAAAAAACAAAATATTAATATGGATTCTACTGCTGTGATGCTAACTAATAACTTAAATAATTATAATTGTAATCAAATGATATGTTTTTGATGTTAATACCCACATTTTACTGCCATAAAAATCAAGGCGAATAGTAATTGATCAAAAAAAAAATTAATTTGAAGTTTCCATTTTAAATACCCTAGATATTATTCCATTCAAATAACATCCAGAAGCTTTTAATATATCTGCTTCTCCAATATACAATATGAAATATTTATAGAAATCTAATTCTGTCACCTTCTTAATGACCTTATAACGTTGAATTGACAACATTAAATTAAATTAAATTCACAATGAACTTATGACATTGGATGATGACTTCAAGAGATATACAGTACTGAAGTTTTTGATTATTTAAAACATTTGTGTTTTTCCACCCATGTCTGTTAAATCTATTTGATCAGAATTCCTTATTAAATTCGTTTTTTTATTGATATTGTTAATGATCTGTATGTTATAATTTTTTGTGCGTAGGTGCTATTTATTATTTATGTCTAAGTTAGTCGAATCTTCTGTACTTGACTGAATTTTTAAATATAAGTATTGAGAAAATTTAAACCGCTGGACAGGTTGGTTCTTAATCGTTATGTTACATTTAACTTAGGTTTTAGTTTTTTTTTACTGAAGTGTTTTCTAAGTCTTCCAATATAAATATGCATTTTAATATGTTACCCTTATTTTATATAGTCAATTATATATTTTTATTGTTGTAATATTGTAAAAACTGTGTTTATTTATTGTTGTTCTTGTTTTTGTTTTCTTGTAATATTTTATTACAGCATTCTTTGTAGATTTTGTATTAGAGTTTTGATTTTTCTATGTGTTACTGATGTATACCATGGACAATTCGAACTGGCATAATTCTTGCTCGACGTGTACACATAGTTCCGCATAAAGTATATCCATAACCTATTCTTTCAACAAGGTCTACAAATTTTAATGTACGCAAATGCCTACAACCTTATTTCATTTTAAAATATTTATTTAATTTTTCTCGATAAAAATTTATATTATAAATTACACGAACTAAACAACAAAAAGTCACTAAACTATACTCTACAGACGCACACAACTAACTAAACAAATTGGTCTGAATATATAATGAACAGAAAATCATATGTGAAAACAAATTAGTCACATCATTGTATCTGACAGATTATTAATAACAGGAGTGAAAACAAAGCGCAGTGACCGTGCGTGAGTCGCACATTACAGTAGCGATTGTATAGTTTTGTGACTGTACCATCGTTGCATGGTGAGGGGCAAAGAGTGGAGTAAATAAACACCGAAGCTGCTTGTGCCAATTCGAATTGTCCAAGGTATAATTTCTTTGTCAAGGAAATTAGAGAAATAAGTTTGATTGTTAATCAATTTGATTAATGTTTTTGATTTAATGTTTAGTACAAAGAAATCTATAAAATTGAATTTGTAAATAACATCTATTTGAAGATATATTATTAAGAATTAGTCTTAAGTTATGTGTTAGTTAGAAATATACAGTATAATGTTATTTTTTATAGTACAAGGCCCGTTTTTTTGTTCAACTCCGATAAGACGTAAGTGAATATAGAAAATATTTTATTACTGAAAGTTTTGTACACTTACGGGTACTTTTCAACATGATGATTGAGGCATTTATGGTACCGTTTGACAAGGTTTCCGATATCCACTTCTTAAAATGGTCCCGCCAATGAATTTAAATTTGTTGATACACCTAATTGTGTTTCTTGTCGAGCTCATGCAGCTGGGGACAACTATTAACACTTTAAAGACTGACTTTTTTTGTAGTTTTGCCCGTGGACTGCCATTTTTTGGGGATTTTTAAAAAATTGTAACAATTCATTGATCATAAATTCAAAATATAAAGATTAAATAAAAGGTCATAATTAGTAGATTACTTTTCATTTAATAAGGTTAGGATTACTTGCATTTTAATGATAAAGATGTTTGACTGTGAAGAAGGTATGTTTTCTTGAATTTCACCGTATAATGATAATAGTATGTAAGAATAATAAAATTAATTGTATGAGTAAAATTCTTACAAACTAATTAACTATTTCTAATAACCAATTTACTTTTTTATTTCTTAAGTAAAATTTAAAAAAAATTTATGTACTGTAATAACGAACTAAGAACTAGCAACAACACGCAGAAGTACCGGCAGATCCCTTGCTCGGGCTCGATAACATCGATGCTGTAAAAGTCGATATATTCGATAATCTGACAACATTAGGACTATGAGTGTACTCTATTAGATTCAGAATGAACTAAATTAAGTGACAGCATAGACGGCAATCGTATACGATACGAGCTAATGGATATAAAACCAAGTAAAATAGGCACCCGTATCATATATAGGTGCCGTCCAGCCAATCAAAATTGCGCGCCCGTATCATATACAGGTGCTGTCCTGAAAGTTTTAATGCTGCTGTTTATTGTGAAACTTTATGAAGTTTGCAGTGAGCCATTCAAAATAATAGAAGAAACATGTTGTTGTTTAGGTCATCAGCCGAAAGGCTGGTTTGAACCTCTAGAGGTTTTACTAAGTAAAACAAGGAGTGAGGTGGTTTACCTTTGCCTTCCTCACTGAGTGAAAAATTACGCTTATCAGCATGCCAGGCCCTCTGAAAAGCACAGATTTTCCACTGTGCAAATGACACCTTCACTTCATTCACCACAGGGTCTGGCTGTATAATGAAATTCATTACTTTCAGAGAAGATAACTCTGATTAGTGTCTTTTGCACCTCTACCTCTTCTGTTCTTATATGATTCAATCATTTAATTGGCTGACAATGTGATAAGAAACAGAACTATTTATTTTAGCCCTGCAACTGGACAGATTGAGTGTAAATAAATTGACACTCCATCTATCTGTTAAGGGCAGAGAAGAAACATATTGATCTGATCCATGACATTACGTGTCTACAGTGCTGGTGCAACCCAGTGACTCCTTGAGCAATTTAAATGTAACATTTTTAATCACCTGCCGAGGAGTCCAGGCCTTGCACCAAGTGACTTCCATCTTTTTCCTGAACTGAAGAAGTGGCTAGAAGGGTAGAGCGGACGCCGAATAAGCTTGTTGGTGTAGTTGCGTGAAAAGTTCGGATTCAGTCGGTAGATTTCGTGTCTTAGTACCAAACTGCCGATTAAATCACAGTCGCTGAACGATGTAAATTATAACCTATTTTTTTTTGTCATCAGTCTCTCGACTGGGTTGATGCAGTTCTCCAAGCTGTTCTATCTTGCGCAAGTCGTTTCATATCTACATACCTGTAACACCCTACATCTTTTGTAATTTGCTTTATATATTCTAATCTTTTCTTCCCCCTACAATTTACTCCCTCAATATTACCCTCCATTATTGATAGCCAAATACCTGAATGTCTTAAGATATGACCCACTAGCCTATCCCTTCTTCTGGTAAGATGCTTCCATATACTTCTTTTTTCATCCACTCGCCTAAGAACCTATAAATTACTTATTTTGTCCACCCACCTAATCTTTTACCTTTTTCTATAACACCACATTTCAAAAGCTTCTATCCTCTTCTTTTATACAGCCCCTATCACCCACGTTTCACTCATTTCACCTGGTGAGCTGAAATCTGGGCGAAACTTTCGCTAGCCGTAACTCGGAAACGAAGCATTTCCGGACCCATGTTTATATAAACTTTTTTCATTATTTTTACATGTACAATGAGCTCCTAAAGTTTTTGCATATCTTCGTGAATCACCCTGTATAACGTTGCGAGAGTGACGTGATTCTGATCACAGCTGGTACAGCTTGACCTCCACCACTCGCTGAGGCAACCGAGCGTTCCATTACCAAAATAAACCATCTGCACACTTCAGAAAACCTGCAAGCTTATTTTGGCATCCACTCTTTCAAACTAACGAGGAACATCTAGACAACATTAAGACTCATTTAAATTCATTGACCGAAACATTTTACAAAGAGGATATTGTAAAGCTTGTCCATAGGTACGACAAATAACGGGTGATTCAAAAAGAGCGCCGGTTTTTAAACGGCTGGTAAATTTTTGTTTATCGGTTGGCAACATTGTTAGACCTCATTTCTATTTCGGAGAACATTCCGATTGACGATTCAGTTGTAGTTTCTCTTGTTCGCAGTGTAGTACTCTCGCAGTCTGTGTCTAACCATGGAGAAGTTTACTATTGCACAACGAGTGTTAATCGTCAAAACATTTTACCAGAGTGGAGAGAGTTATGCGGCTACTGTCAGGCGACTTCGCGGTACTCTAGGACGTAATGAAGCACCGAATGAATCAACAGTTCGCAGGCTCATGAAAAAGTTTTTTGAGACGGGTTCAACAGTCGACCTTAAAAGTTCTGGACGTCGTCGTTCTGGCCGAACTGAGCAGAACGTTGCGTTGGTTAGTGACAGTGTGGCTGTTAGCCCAGCAAAATCAATACGTCGCCGTTCTCAACAATTGGGTTTACGATGTTCTTCTGTACGGAGAATTCTTCGGTACGATCTCCAATATCACCCATATAAAATTCAATTGCTGCACGAGAAACAATGTTGTTGCTCCGTGAACGGTTTCAGGATCGCATCATTTCTCGTAATTCCGACCATCAATGGCCACCAAGGTCGTGTGATTTGACGCCTTGTGACTTTCCTCTTTGGGGTCATCTGAAGTCATTGGTGTATGCCAATAAACCCCGAAACATCAATGACTTGAAGGAGGAAATTCGACGGGTTATCGGGCAAATGGAAGTCGAAACTTGTCGTGCAGTAATATCCAATTTCATGGACAGAGTTGATGCGTGCCAGCGCAGTAGAGGAGGACACATGCATGACATCATTTTTCATACATGAAATCGGAAGGTAAGATGAACTTGTTGATGTATTTATTTTCAGTTTTTCAATAAAATAAATCTCTTAATTTGATATATCAAAACCGGCGCTCTTTTTGAATCACCGTAATCATCAAGGTGGTAATGTTGAAATATATCCATAAGTGTACGTAACTTCGAGTAACAAATAATTTTTTCTATAATAATTTATCTCTTATGGTCTATCATAGGTTGAAAAACGAAATGGCTCTTGTAGATAAATGTATAAACCATACTGTAGGTATGTAAAATACTACCCTGAAAAGGGTTTAAATAATAATATTTTTTAAAATGGTGCATAGACATACCAAATTTAAACAATTTTTCGGTGTTGTTGTTGTTTAGGTCATCAGCCAAAAGGCTGGTTTGAACCTCTAGAGGTTTTACTAAGTAAAACAAGGAGTAAGGTGGTTTACCATTGCCTTCCTCACTGAGTGAAAAATTACGCTTATCAGCATGCCAGGCCCTCTGAAAAGCACACATTTTCCACTCTGCAAATGACACCTTTGCTTCATTCACCACAGGGTCTGGCTGTATAATGAAATTCATTACTTTCAGAGGAGACAACTATGATTAGTGTCTTTTGCACCTCTACCTCTTCTGTTCTTAAATTATTCAGTCATTTAATTGGCTGACCATCTGATAAGAAACAGAACTATTTATTTTAGCCCTGCAATGGACAGATTGAGTGTAAATAAATTGACATTCCACCTGTCTGTTAAGGGCAGAATTTTTCGATAAAATTTCAATTTGTCTACTTTTTGTGAATTACCTATTGGTACATCTTTTAATTAGGGTTTCTTATCTACTCCTCTAACCTGATGAGGCAGTTTTTTAACCGGCTCGTCTAATCTCGGGGTGTTTTTTTTTTTTTATTAAAAGTCCCTTTAGATAATTATAAAAGGTTAGAACCTAAAGTACAAACTATTTTTTTAAGTTGTTAAGTTTCTAAGTAGTAATGTTTGTTATCTTAGTCTCCTTCTCAAATGGTGTTATCACAGGAGTACAATTAGTTCATAGGCAGCTGTGTCTAGTAAATAATATATTGTATTCGATAAATATTAAGTGGGTGAATCAAATGTAAACCGGAATTATTGTTAAAAATTTTTTGGGACGTGATAGAAATATAAAGACATACAATTATTTTTCTATATAATCTCCTAGTTTCTTGACATATTTTTCCCAATGGATGGGTAATTTTTTGATCCCATCATCGTAAAATGAAGGTGGTTACTTCATGAACCAATTGCACATGATAGCTTCAACTCCAACATCTTCATCAAAATTTTGACCTCCAAGAGCATTTTACAAGAGTTCAAACAGGTGTTAATCACAGGGGGATAAGTCTGGACTGTAGGGAGAGTGTTCCAGTGAAGTCCAGGTGATTTCTGCAATTTTTTTCCTGAGTTTTGTTAGTTTTATGGGGTCGAGCAGGATAATGTCTCTTATGGGAAAGCCACATCTATTCCGAAACCCAAGGTCGTCATTGATGATTGCCTGAGCACTGCCAAAGCTAATTCCCATGTCAGAACCAATTTCAGCCACGGTTAATCTTCGGTTGTCCTCGAGAAGTCGACCAATAAAACAAATACCCAACCTTTGTGATGTCAGTTCTTGGTCGACATTTATGACCTTCATTTTCTATGACTTCTTGTCCTTCTAAAAATTGATTGTACCATGAATAAACTAGCGTCTTTTTAAGGGTATTATCCACGAACTGTGCCTCAAGCCTTTTTTGTGGTACATTATTGCTCTTCTTTTCATATGACACATTTAAACCAATTATCCGACACTTTAGGTATAGTTTAGTGTCTTAAAAATTTATTTTTTCAACCGGTTGTCATCCATTCTATGTACATGTCCATAAAATTTTATTCGTCTTTTTCTAATAGCTTCCATTAATCCATCAATCGTTCTAAGCTTTTTAGTATAAAGTAATTAATTTATAATAAGTAATACAAAGTTCCTAAATGTTTACCATATATCTAAGTTACCATTCTATTTATCTTTAGATTTAAGGTTTTAATAATATGTATTATTTAAAAAGATGATTAAAGTACCATATACTAATGTTAATGTTATATCTTAAATAATCTTAGTCAAAGGTTTCTTGGTTTATTTGTTAATGAAATCTCCAGAACTGAAATAATTTTGATGTGGTTTTTGTTCTATTATTTTGTGGTATTTCACAATATGTTCTTGGACAGGGTTTGTAAGTTCTTGATGATTAAGTGGTGTTGTTATGTACAGTTCGCTAATTTGATTTTGTATATTTTTATTTTTTGTCATGGATTATTTTTAATTACAGAAGAATTTCTTAAAATTCAATTGTTAAATAACTGGAACAATTAATTAAGTTGTTTTTGATCTCTGATAAGCTTTAAGTAAAAGACAAGTGAATATAGAAAAAATGTTTTATTACTAAAAGTTACGACTTAAGGCTATTTTTCGATTAGTTCCTCATTTAAGCTCGATTTAAACCCCTCATTAGTTAGGAAGAATTGTCCTCCTAGCCACTTTTTTAGTTTAGGGAAAAGATGGATGTCACTCAGTCCTAGGTCAGGACTGTATGGTGGGTGATCGAAAATGTACCATTGAAATTACTCAAGGTGTCTTTGGATTGCACCAGCACTATTAAGACAGGCGTTGTCATGGATCAAAACAATTCCAGAAGTCAGCATGTCTCTTCTTTTATTTTAATGGATCTGTTGTTTAGGTCAACAGCTGAAAGGCTGGTTTGAATCTCTAGAGGTTTTACTAAGTAAAAACGAGAAGTGAGATGGTTTACGATTGCCGTCATTACTGAGTACATTTATCAGCATGCCAGGCCTTCTGAAAAGCACCCACTTTCCATCCTGAAACCTTCACTTCATTCACCACAGGGTCTGGCTGTTTAATGAAATTCATTACTTTCAGAGGTGATAACTCTGATTAGTGTCTTTTACACCTCTATTACCTTCCTCACTGAGTTGAAAGAGTACGCTTATCAGCATGCCAGGCCCTCCGAAAAGCACCCATTTTCCATCCTGCAAATGACCCTTCACTTCATTCACCACAGTGTCTGGCTGTTTAATGAAATTCATTACTTTCAAAGGAGATAACTCTGACTAGTGTCTTTTACACCTCTATCTCTTCTGTTCTTAAATAGTTCAGTCATAATTGGCTGACTATATCATAAGAAACAGAACTATTTTTTTAGCCCTGAAACCAACAGATCGAGTGCAATTAATTTAACACTCCACCTGCCCGTTATAAGCAATTGATGGATCTATGCAAACATAAAGAATTTGTTGGTCCTTGGCTGCAAGAACTCCACAAGAAACACAACAAAGAGTAGGATATTGGAAAGCTTTTCAAACAAATGTCTCCATCGTCAAGGTGATTATGTCAAAACGTACCCATAAGTGTAAGTAACTTTTAGTAATAAAACATTTTTCTGTATTCATTTGTCTTATATTTATGGTCAGTTGGAAGTTGAATTAAAACAGCCCTCATTGTTTCATGCTGACAGCAATTAATTTTTACAAAATACTTGATTTTAATTAACTAACTATGAACTATATAGTCCAGCCTCTCTTAGTTTGCTCCTAATGTAAACAAATAATGACGTAATCAAAATGTGTACACACTGATTAAAAAGTAACAACAAAATACTTTCAAAAGTATTTAAATAGAAAATACTTTTAAAAGTATTTTTCTAAATTAAATTGTTAGGCCTACATCATATAATGACTGATGTTTTTAGTACTTTAAGTACTTATAATTTAAAAAATAGTTAACTTAATAGGAATACAACATCTGTAAAGTCGTAGACTCAGTGTGCACCCTGTAGTAGGTGGCTTTTGTTTGTTGACAGTAGGAGCAATCTAAGAACGGCTGAACTGTAGATATTATTGATTTAATTGAAATATATATTTCTAACCACTAGAATACGGTAACATAAAACACTTACCAATGTTTATAGCATTTTCAAAAGCGCTATAAACATTGGTAATTGTTTTAAGTTACCGTATTCTGGTGGTTAGAAATATATATTTCAATTTTAAATAATACGGCTGTTTAAAAATCCTACATAGGATGTTTGATAAAATAAAAATAATTATTGATTTAATGTTTTTTATTCGGGTAATACAAATTTTTGTGCTACTATTTTCAGGACAAAAAGCACATGGATTGTGCACTGTTGTTGTGGATATTTAGTAATATCCTAAATCTTAACTTCTAGGATCATTTATTTTGAATATGGAAGATTATAAGAGGGCAGGGGAGGGATAGGGAGGGGAGGGGGGAGAGAGAGAGAGCTGATAATTATAAAGTAGTCAAGAATATTAATTAAAAATATTTTTGTAATTTCTGTGATTTAATTTAAGTATTAAGTTTTATTTTTAATTAAATGTTACTATTATCTAGTCATTATAACAACTAAAAAAATTGTAAATACCTTTTATTCATTTTTTTGTAGCTTTGACCAAAAATCAACTGTTACGTTTTTAACCAGTATGCCAGCCCATTGGTGTAGTGGTTAGCGCAACTGGGTTCTATGCCGGGGTCCCAGGTTCAATTCCCGGTCAGGTCTGGCATTTTTTCATCACCCACTTTCACCTTTCATTCTTCTCACTGTCTACTTTAGTAGACATTGCAGAACAGTCAGACATAAAACCAAAAAAAAAACTGCTAGATTTGACCGAAAATCAACTGTTTTTCAGCTGATTCGCAGTGATGACTATACCACTAGACCAAACCAATGGGTTAAAAGTAACAATAAAAAATCCTTTGTGAAACACTCACATGACTTTCTCTTGCTAATTTAGATATGAACAATATAACTTAGGTTTGATCATGAGTGAAGGCCACTAAATGAAAATCAACCTCTGTTTGACTTAAAAAATGAAAAATCAGTAATGCTAAACTAAGCTAACTCTGTAGAAAAAATTCTTGAAATAAATGTTGCAGGTGTTTTCATTCCCTATAACTTTTATTTTCTACACTTTTGTTGTTAAATGGATACTAATGTCGCAATCTTAAAATTCCAATTTTTCCCTTTTTTTATGAGCAAAATACAGAAAATCACTAATTGTCGCTAAACTAGATGTTTTAGAAAAACGCATTTGAAATAAAAGTTTACTTTTCTCAGCTTTAATTATATGGGCTACACTTTTGCCCTTAACATGCATATTTAGGGCACAATCATAAAAAAAATTTTTTACTGGAGCAAGCCTTTTCAAGAATTTCAGGGACATGACTCTTACTCTTGTCTTGTAGAGCATAAAAAGTGTAGTAAATGAGTGGTTTTTTTAAAAAATCGTAGGAGCCATTGCAAAAAGTGAAAATTACACGAATAAACTACTACTTTTAATGGACCGATATTGATGAAAATGTTCGTGTCAGGTCCACTAGGGGTATTAAACTTAAGTTCAACGTTTTAATTTTGTACAATATTCTGTTCACACACATTGACCAATTGCTAAAAACTTGGTTTTTGGGTTCAGGTGGTCTAAAAACATGTAGTTCCGGTGAAACTCTATTTTGAAATTTTAACATTAAAACAATACTTTCCTTCCCTATGTATTCATATTATGACAAGAAAATATAATAAAATATTTTCTGTAAAATTTTATCATTGTTAAACATTTAAATTTTTGTTGAATAATTACGAAATTAGATTGTGTTATAGTAGATTATGAACATTAATATATAAATTAATTATATGTACATTTTAATGTAATAAGGTTTCATGTTCTAATGTATTATTCAATACATCTAGTAATATTAACTATAAAGTATTAAAAAAATAAATGCTGAATAAGTTAATGATGTATTGTCGTAATATAATAATATTACTAACACTGCTGAATAAGTATATTTACACTTTTGCTGACTACAATTAATAAAATATTTATCTGTAATAGAACAGTATTTTTTATATTTTATTTTCTAGTTGTATTATTTTAAATTTAATTATTGTTGTTTTTATCTTGTAGTACAGTAGAATCTCAGTACTCCGGCCTGTTCGGGACCGAGAGGGTGCCGGATTACTGGATGTTCAAAAATAAATCTTTATAATGCATCCTGCAGTTTGAAATTAATTCTATTTTATCAAATGAAGTTATATAATAAATTTCACTAACCTTTCTTTTTAACTGCGTCAACTTTTATTTTCACTTGCACGTGTTTCGGTGGATCCACCATCATCAGAGTAAATAACATATAATTGAAACTAAAAACTTTATTTATTCAAAATCTACAGAAGATGATACATCTTCAGTCATTTGTATAAAATTTTTATACATGGTGGATCCACCGAAACACGTGTAAGTGAAAATAAAAGTTGACGCAGTTAAAAAGAAAGGTTAGTGAAATTTATTACATAAATTCATTTGATAAAATAGAATTACTGGATGTGTTGGAATTTTGGAACTATAAATTATAAATTAACTAATTAAAAAAGGTTTGCTGATTACTTCTGTAGTCATTTTACTAAACATAATTATTGGCTATTGACACCGTCTAGTGCGGTGTGGGGTTGCTCGTGTTCTGAGAATTACGTTTCGTTGTCAATTCAGCATGAGCTGTATAGTATGACCCAGTTCTGGGTTTTGGATAAAAGGCCAAAAATTATTCCATTTAACAATAATTAAGGTCTGCTTATTCATTTCTTTAATCAAATCCTAAACATACATGTTATATTAAATCCGGCATAATTAGGTCGAGTTGATTTCCCTAATTCAATTTAAATCTTTTTCAAAAATCTGTCGTGGGTGAGGTTTCATACTGTTAGGCCTAATATTTTAAGGGCCGGATCACTGGAAGTGCCGGACTACTGCACGGCCGGACTACCGAGATTCTACTGTATTACCAAATTTATATTTATTGTTACTTAAAAGTATTATTTTCTGTTTTACATGGAAATATTAATGCTTTGTATTATTGTTATTTAATTTAATAAATTTATTAAATATTCTTCCTATTTCTTTATCAGGATCCTTGTATGGTTTTAATCTTCTTCCTTCATTACGGATTAGGCACATTCCCTGTTACAGCTTTTATCCATCTTTTTCATGGTCTACCCAAAGACCGTACCCCTTGAGGATGGTATTTTAAGGCCAGTAACAGATATCAATCTTTTGGCGTGTGACTTACATGTTGGAATCACCTCCATGTTGAACCGTCTGCATTAGCAGTAATTGCAGAACATTCGGACATTAAACCAAAAAACATCTTTCTATATCATTCAATCCTCTTTTTTACAGTTTCCATTCTACCCAGATCATGCCGGATTGCCTCACTCTTCCCTATTGATGCTTCTCTCACTGATATCAAAAAGCGCATCTCAGCTGCTTTCAACTTCCTACCTTTAGATTTCCTTAAGACCTATGTTTTACTACCATATGTAAGGGGTGTTTTTCTTATACACCACAATACATATGCAAACAAATACAATTTATTAATTCACAAGGATGACGGAGATCAAAGCAATGAAACACTCGTGTGTATATATATATATATATATATATATATATATATATATATTATCTAAATTTATTAATAATCTCAAATACTTACACCGCATACACACACATCTTATCCCTTCGCAAACATGAGACGCAATCCCCCCTTTTCTCGCCGTAACTCCAAAAAAAACCAACCCCGCATACTACCAACATAAAACATTAAATTTACAAAATAATAATTAATTACATAATACGGTAACAATTATTTCTAACACATACAACAAAAGAGGCAGTGCCATTACATCATATCTTCCCTCCTCCAATAGTAAACTCGGGAATGTGCAAATTTATGATTATGAGTTTGTTAGTGCATGCTTATGTATACAACCCAACGCATGTTGTAATAAACTTGCGAATATGTATCTTGTTCGGTTAGGGAGATACAGCCTTTGTAAAGTTACGAAAATACACAAAGTGTGTTAAAGAAGAAAGCATTGAATTTGTTTTTTTGCTCTCCTGTAAAACTGAAAATTTACACATTCCCGAGTTTACCATTGGATGGACGATATACCCTCAACTCCGTTTCTTTCCGGACCCTTGCTTTAAATGTTTTATTTATATAACTCCAAACACGTTGAAACCTAGAAACTTTCGTCATTACATCAAATTTCCCTTTTATATGTCATACAACATCCCAAGTACTTAAATTTGAAACCTGTTCCAATACTCAGTTCTCCAGTACTATCTTCGTTTGAATAGGTGCCTTACCCGTAAGAGTCATTACTTTTATCTTATCAATAGAAATAATCAGAGAGTACTCTTCACAAAGCTGTTTTACCAGATATATTGACATTTGAAGATCATCTTTCAATTCCTGAACGATCACTTAATCATCTGTATGTATAAAAATGAGTTCAAGAAAATCCCATCAGCCTAACACACACCTTACTTCCAAGATTCAGGATGCCTCGGATTTGGACGGTTTTAATGTTTAGTAATTATTTAAAATGAAAATTTATCATTTTCAGTGTAACATTATCCTTTAAAACAATACAGAGCTCAAAGATCCTCTGAGGTAATGGGTCCAAAGATAGAAGATGGCTACTACAGGTTTTGAGAATGAGAAGAATTGTACAAGTAAAATGAACGATTAATGGAAACGATCAGAAAACCAAGATTAAAATTCTACGGTAAGGAATGGTGGGTTAGAATTTCTTATAAATTTCCAGACGCTAGCCGGGAATTGAAACTGGGACCTCAGTTTGCAGTATAGAACACTAACCACTAGGCCATGAAGGTGGCCCAAATGTTTTACTCAATATTGTTACAACAATTTTTTGTGTTTTGTCTATTTTAATTATGGTGGGTCCGCCAAAACACGTAAATTTTAGAAAGTGAAAATAAAAATAAAACAGCAATATAAGGTCAATGAAATCTAAAAGTATTTTTTAGTTGAATTAACATAATCTGTGAAATAAATCTTCGGAACTAATTTTAACAAACTTTAACTTGCAACAATTTTTATCTGTTTGGGAAATTATTATTGAACATATACAGAATTTCAGAAGAAAAGACGGCTCCATTTTTTTTAAAATATTGATGAATATATATTTTAAAAAAATCAGTTGTGAATTACTCACACGACTTTCTCTTGCCAATAAAGATAATGAATAATATTACCTATGTTTAATCAGGAGTGAATGGTGTAAAATAAAATATATAACTTAATTTTAATCATGAGTGATTGACGCAAAATGAAAATCAATCTCTGTACAACTTAAAAATATGTAAAATCACCAATTGATCCTAACTAAACTCTGTAGAAAAAATGTTTGAAATAAAAGTTGTTGAAGTTTTTGTTTACTATAACTTTGATTGTACACTTTTGTTGTAAAATGCCTAAAGCCACAATAAAAAATGTGGAAATTAAAAATTCCTTTTGATTTTACCAATTTTGATGAGCAAAATACAGAAAATCACTTTCTTCTTCTTCTTCAGGTGCCATCTCCGCTTCGAAGGTTGGCAATCATCAGAGCGATTTTTATCTTTGATGTCACAGCCCTAAACAATTCGTTGTTGCTGCAACCATACCAATCTCTCAGGTTTTTCAGCCAGGATTTCCGTCTTCTTCCCAAGGATCTCTTTCCTTGGATTTTCCCCTGGACAATCACTTGTAATATTTTATATTTTTCTCCCCTCATGACATGTTCCATATACAATAATTTTCTTTTCTTCACTGTTAATAGTACTTCTTTAGTGATACCTAACTAAAGTTCCAAGTTTGAATGATTTTCCGTTCTTGAGATACTTTGTTGACACTCACACAAATAGCTAAACACATGTTTTTTGAGTTCAGAGGGCCTGAAAATGAGTATTTCTGGTGAAAACTCAATTTCAAAAAATCGACATGAAAACAATAAGAGAGCGAAAGTAAAATAAACTATGCCAAATTATTACTCTGTAATCTCTTAATTTATTTTATTATCTTACAATTTGTACATACATTTGCTTTTTATTTAAGTTTATGTTGAAAATCTGTTCATTTTTCTTTTATTAAAACATAAAAATTTCTTACTTACATTTATTAATTTGTTTTTTCATTTTCAGAGCAAGCAACTGTAGGTGTGATAGATACAGAAAAAGGAAGAGTTTATGTATGTTCATGTAGCAAAGCATATAAAAACCAACAAGCATTTAGAAATCATAAGATGTTCGAATGCGGAAAAGAACGCTCATTCAAATGTCCTCATTGTTTGTCTAAATTTACTAGAAAATATACTTTAAAAAAACATATAGTTATGAAACATCAGCTATTTGAACTTAATTTTGTCAACAATTGAAGATATATTATGTAATAAAATATCAGATTAAGACAGGTTTTTCATGAATTTATAAATTTTTCCGTAAAAAATTTAATATATTTTTTTTATCAACTTTACAGCTTATCCATTAATCCTTCTAAAGATCACAATTAGTTATTACTTTCATTACTTCACACATTGATTGCTTTGCTGGACCAAGTATAATATTATTCAAAATCTCAAAAATCTGGTGTGAAACACTCACACAACTTTCTCTTGCCAATACAAATAATTCACAATAATGCTAACATTAGTAATAAAACATTAGAAATAAACAAAAAACTAACCTCAATAAACAATCTAATTTTAATCATATATGAAAGACGCAAAATGAAATTCAACCCCAGTTTGGCTTAAAATTACAGAAAATCAGTCTCTCACGCTAAACTTGGCCCTGTTGAGAAAATTTCTCAGTATAAAATTTGTAGATCTTTTAATTTCCTATAAATTTGATTATATACACTTCTGTCGTAAAATGCATACTAAGGCCGAAATCTTAAAAAAATCGATTTTTCACACGTTTTCGTGAGAAAAAAAAACAGAAAATCGCTAATTACTGCTAAACTAAGCGTTATACAAAAAAAATTTGGAAATATAATTTGTAGGTTTTTAAATTCTCTACAACTTTTATTATATGAATTTTGCGCTAAAATGCATATTAAAGCCGTAAACTTAAAAAAACAATTTTTTTATGTGAAAACAGTCTCACCAAGAATTTCAGCAAATATGGCGCCTACCCTATCTTGTAGAGAATAAAAAATTGAGTAAACCAGGCGATTTTAAAATTGTACGATTTTAAAATCGTAGGACCAGTTTTTGAGAAAATCACAAAAAAGTGAAAAATTATACGAATAAACTACGTCCTGTTGACCAATTTTTATGAAAATGTTCGTGTCGGGTCCGGTAGTGGTATGTAACTTAAGTTTCAAGTTCGTACAATGTTCCGTTCTTGAGATATTCTGTTCACTCGCACAGACACACACACACACACACTCAGACCAATCGCTAAAAACATGTTTTTTGGGTTCAGGGGGTCTGAAAACGTGTAGATCTGGTGAAAACTCGATTTCTTAAAATCGACATGAAAACAATACTTTCCTTCCTATATATTCATATAGGCAAGAGAAAGTAAAAAACCGTTATTGCTCTAATTATATTACTTGAGATTAAAGAATTAGTGTAATAAGAGAGAAGAAAATTTTCACACCCGTCCTTTACGTCACTTTCTTGTAAGTTTTGCTTGGATAATTTATACTCCTACGACCCATAGATGTGTTGTTGTTTAGGTCATCAGCCAAAAGGCTTGTTTGAACCTGTAGAGGATTTACTAAGTAAAACGAGGAGTGAGGTGATTTACCATGCCTTCCTCACTGAGTGGAAAAGTACACTTATCAGCATGCCGGGCCCTCTGAAAAGCAAATATTTTCCACTCTGCAAATGACACCTTCACTTCATTCACCACAGGGTCTGGCTGTATAACGAAATTCATTACTTTCAAAGGAGATAGCTCTGTCTTTCACACATCTACCTCTTCTGTTCTTAAATGATTCAGTCATTTAATTGGCTGACCATGTGACAAGAAACAGAACTTGCTTTTAGCTCTCAACGAACAGATTGAGTGTAAAAAATTTGACACTTATCTGTCTGTTATGGGCAGGACCCATAGATATAACCCATGATATACCCGGGATATAACCCTATTCTCAGACCTACAAAGTGTACATATAAAATTTCATCAAAATCGGTTAAGCCGTTTCGGAGGAGTATGGCAACTAACACTGTGACACGAGAATTTTATATATTAGATGTTATTACGAGGCGTATTTTTAAAGTAAGTACCGTTTGAAAATAAAAAAAAAATAAAAGGAAATTTGCAAAAACTAATTTTATTTTCGGAATCTACATACTTTTATCTATTTTTCTACATAGTTTCCAAGTTTTTGTAAACACTTATCATATCGCACAACTAAATTTTGGAAACCTTCTTCATAAAAACTTGCCGCCTGCTGTGATAACCAAGAATTCACGGCCGTTTTCAATTTGTCGTCATCGTCATAACGGCTGCCGCCCAAGTGATGTTTCAGATGACGGAAGAGATGAAAGTTGCTCGGCGCAAGGTCAGGGTTGTAGGGTGGGTGGTCCAAAACTTCCCAGCCAAAAGAGTCCAATGCAGCTCGGGTCTGAGCGGCAGTGTGAGGGCTTGCATTATCGTGCAGAAACAAAATTCCTTTTGTGAGCATGCCACGTCTCTTGTTTTGAATTGCTCTGCGCAGCTTCCTCAGGATTTGGCAGTAGGCTTCTGCATTTATTGTCGTTCCTCGTTCCATAAAGTCGACCAGCAAAACACCATGCCTATCCCAAAACACGGACGCCATGATCTTGCGCTGTGACAAAGTCTGTTAGGCTTTGACCTTTACGGGAGAGTGCGTGTGTCTCCATTCCATGCTTTGTTGTTTCGATTCGGGAGTGAAATGCGAAATCCACGTTTCGTCTCCAGTTACGATCCGACTCAGGATGTCGTCACCATTTTCGTCATAACGTGTCAGAAAATTCAAGGAACTCTCGAGTCTTTTGTGTTTGTGCTCCTCCGTCAGGAGTTTAGGGACCCAACGCGAGCACAGTTTCTTAAAGTTTAATTTTTCATTAACAATTTTGTAAATCACAGACCTCGAAACGTCGGGAAATTCGTCATCTGAAACATCACTTGGGCGGCAACCGTTATGACGATGACGACGATTTGAAAACGGCCGTGAATTCTTGGTTATCACAGCAGGCGGCAAGTTTTTATGAAGAAGGTTTCCAAAATTTAGTTGTGCGATATGATAAGGGTTTACAAAAACTTGGAAACTATGTAGAAAAATAGATAAAAGTATGTAGATTCCGAAAATAAAATTAGTTTTTGCAAATTTCCTTTTATTTTTTTTTATTTTCAAACGGTACTTACTTTAAAAATACGCCTCGTATAATTACAGTATTCAGATGAACTAATGTCCCCTAGCCGTGGGAGTAAGAGAATGCATAACGCTCTCACTCGCACAAGCCATACGCCCCATTCCAATAACATTGTCTTTAATTTTACTCATTGTTGTGAGCAAGCATTTATGCATGCAGTAAACTAACAAGCAAGATAACGACTGTAGTATGTTTTCAGATTTGGACTATAACGGTAAAGACCTTTGGGCGCATGCATAGTTATGCCACATATCTCCCTCTCACTCGCTCGGCTATGGGACATTAGTTCGTCTGATACCTATACTTATTTTGTAGAGAATTCTTCAACACTAGTAATAGCATTTACAGAAATAGAATACGTTGACAGGGAAATATTTTTTCATCGTTTTAGTGTGAAAGGTTGGCTAGAGTGTTGAAAATTTTTATGTAAACAGATATCGCATGCCTGCCATTCGTAAGTCAACCTACAAACATGTTTCTTAGTTTGTGTAAAAGCTGTGAGGTTTTTGTATAGGAATTTGCTTTTGTTACAAACAGTTGGGTCTAATGTACATTGTAGCAAAGGGAGGAAGGGAGTGGCATACGATGAAATACTACCTGCAGTGTTCCCAAACAAGTCACCCTCATGTCATTCTCCTGCAATCTACAGAATTGTGAAATATACATATGTTTAGATAAAATTGTTGTTGTTTAGATCATCGGCCAAAAGGCTGGTTTGAACCTGTAGAGGTTTTACTAAATAAATCGAGGAGTGAGGTGGTTTACCTCTGCCTTCCTCACTGAGTGGAAAAATACACTTATCAGCATGCCAGGCCCTCTGAAAAGCATATATTTTCCACTCTGCAAATGACACTTTCACTTCATTCACCACAGGGTCTAGCTGTATAATGAAATCCATTACTTTCAGACGAGATAACTCTGATTAGTGTCTTTTACACCTCTACCTCTTCTGTTCTTAAATGATTCAGTCATTTAATTGGCTGACCATGTGATAAGAAACAGAACTACTTATTTTAGCCCAAACTATTTATTTTAGACAAAAATTTTAAAATAAACCGCATGGTTACAAAGTAAACACTTTTCTGAGGGCTATACATTAGCAAAAAATTGATAATAGACAGGCGGTCTCGCTCCAGAATTACTTAAAATGTTAACAAACGGAATCTGCTAGGTGAAATGGCCTAACATTTACCCATGACCCACTAGCCAGTCTCTAGCAATAAATAGTTTATAAATTATCGTAAGTTGTATGTATTCATCAAATTACTTCGGACTACCAGAAATAGCCTTTTTAAGTGAAATAAAATGGCATGTGATTGTGTATGGCTGGGGTTTTGAATTTTATCATGACTTCTTTTATTACTGGCAGAATTTCTGATTATTATCGTTGTAATTACCAACAGACTGAAAATTTGTATGTTATGTGTTTTCTGTGCTTTTGTATGGGGTGGAGTCGTGGATCTTGATTGAAACTGGCGGATTTTTAAGACGTATGCTTAGAATTTTTTGGATGGATTAAGTCACCAAAGAAGTTATGCTGTAAAAGTTGAAGATATGTTGGTATAATCAAGTGAAAGATAACTGGAATACTTTAGGCACATAATGAGGTATCCAGATAAATCCATATTTTATATCATCATCATTTTTTTCATCCCTTTTTTTAGTTTCCTCTCCTCCTCTCTATCACTGGACCATTTCTCCTCCATTGTTATCTTAGCTAATCCACTTCACTGTTGATTCACCGTCCTCCATCCTACTGATATGATCAAACTATCATAGCTTTGTCTTTTCGACCCTCCTTATCAGGGTCTCCAGTCTTATTTGTTTCCTAATTATATCATCTTTCCTAACAAACTCCTCTTCATTATCATTATCTGTGTCTCAGCAGCAGCTATTCAGGTGAGGTAGGTGAAGAGCCTCTTCACCTATTTCCTGGATAGTATCAAGATTTATTTCTTTCACAAAATAAGTATATTTCTGTTATAATTATTTTTTGTTTTACAATAAATGAACAAGTCTCGCATAAAACAAGTATGCAATGTATAGCATTTGTACCGAGAAAAACAATGAAAGTAGCTTATGTTTTTAAACTAATATATACCAGAGAACCAAGACAGTTTATCGGTATCTGTTGTCTATGACCAAATCGGAATACAGTAGGCCCTCACATTACGATTGTAATTCGTTCCGGAAGATCGATCGTAAAGCGAAAATATCGTATTGTGAGACTGCATTTTTTATTTTAAATTTTTTTTACACTCAGGAGTCTCATGGATATTTATTAGTCAACTAGTTTTTCTTGGCTTTTGCCACTTTTCACCTATTTTTGAAGGCACAAGCCTTCAAAACATTATACATAACTTTCTTACAATGCATAGGAACTCCTTGATCTGAAACGGAGCCTCCATACTTTGGAAGAAACCACTTGCTTTCTATAACCTTTAAATTAACTCCTTTCTCAATTTTCCTTCTGATAAGAAAACTGTCCATTAATATGTGAATTCTTTAACTTCCTCTAGCAAGCTACCATTTAGCCTCATTCCATTTCCTTGCCTTACTACCTTATTTCTCTAATATGCCTGCAGTTTACTTTTTTCTCACTAAATTTATAAAATTCAAAAATTAATCATGCATCCCCTGCAGCTTTGAAATCAATTCTATTGTTTAAATACGAGATGTGGCTATTAAATCACGAGACTGATGTAAAAAAATTTATTTTAATTTTATACATGATTTATTATTGTCACCTTCAATATACACTCCTCTATCCCTACAACGCTCCATGCGAATTTACGATTGTTGGAAACAGTGGTGGAAGTCACCTTCTATCAGCTCTTTCAGGACACGTGCCGCTTTCTCTTTTACGGCTTCCACAGACTCAAATCTTGTCCCTTTTAATGCAGATTTCACCTTAGGGAACAGGTAGAAGATAATGACATGTGATGAAAAAAAACGTGATGAAACGTGGGTTTTTATTTATGATTCGGAAACAAAGCGCCAATCCATGCACTAGAAGAGCCGAACTTCACTGAGAGCCAAAAAAGTTCGAATGAGCAAGTCAAAATTTAAAGCAATGATTATTGTTTTTTTTTATGTCCGTGAGATTGTGTATCTTCACTGGGTTCCTGAAGGTCAAACAGTTAGTCAATATTACTACCTTCAGGTACTTTCTAAACTACGTCAAAGAGTAAGGAAAAAACGCTCCTAAATGAGGAAGGACAAATCATGGGTTCTCCACCAAGACAATGCGCCAGCTCATTCCACGTTTATCTGTTACGAGGTTTCTAGCCAAGTACAGCATCTCAGTGTTAGAACATCCACCTTATTCACCAGATCTTGCATCATGTGACTTCTGCCTGTTCCCTAAGGTGAAATATGCATTAAAAGGGACAAGATTTGAGTCTGTGGAAGCTGTAAAAGAGAAAGCGGCACGTGTCCTGAAGGAGCTGGCAGAAGATGACTTTCAGCACTGTTTCCAACAATGGAAAATTTGCATGGAGCCTTGTAGGGATAAAAGAAGTGTGTATTGAAGGTAACAATAAGTGATTATTGTATAAAATAAAAGTAAAATTTGTCGCCACCGGCTTGTAGTAGTGCAGTCTGCAGAGCTCATAGGACCGGCCGGGCATCCGGCGGCGTAGTTCAAAATAAATATCAGATTCTCATAGCGAAGGGGGGGGAGGTCGTCTTTACCGCTGCCTAAATGATAAGGAGCAGCCGCCGACACAGCGAACACCTTTCACCGCTGCCTCCGAAGAGGAGCTGTCGCCAGTGAAGCAAAGCGGGGTCGTCTGTACCGCTGCGTAATCAAATAGGAGCAAGTCACCGACGCAGCGAGCACCGTTTACCGCTGCCTCCGAAGAGGAGCAGTCGCCGGTGAAGCGAGGGGTAGGGAAGGGAGGTGTAGATGACGGAAAAGAACTGACTCAAGGTTGAGCTGTCAATTCCCCGTATCGATCCTCGATCACACAGAACTCGATACTGTCTAGTCACCTTCAACTATCGCATCAGCTGGTTAGTAGATACCATCGTGCCACTTGGTACATGCACCGCGAGAGGTGTGACCGCTGTGCTATCTATCAGCAGCAGCAACCCCATCACAGCACCGACAGTGGGCAAAATTTTAACTACGGACCGGCGCAAAAGCAGTACAGTATCAAATTTTTTACGTCAGTCTCGTTATTTAATAGCCACACCTTGTATTTGTATGAACGGTTTTATTTATCTGCTCCTCTTCTGTAAACACCACAGTGAATTATGGCCAATTGTAGCAAATATTTTATGTTGAAGACATCTACCGGGTCTTTTATTGGTTCATTTTGAAAATCCGGATGGTCCCAATAAATCCAGATTATCAACGTTCTACTGTAGATGTATTTTCAAGATTGAAACAAATGAACAGCTGCTCATCCAGATATCAAGTATCAGAATTTATTTTATTATTTATTTCATATTTTTAAATTTATAACTGAAAATAAACCGAAATGTTTACTAATATTTATTCAATTTTTTTTTCAGAAGAAGCTACCGTAGATGTAATCGATACAGAAAAAGGAAGAGTGTACATATGTTCATGTAGTAAAGTTTATAAAAATGAACAATCATTAAGAAATCATAAAATGTTCGAATGCGGAAAAGAACGTGCTTTCAAATGTCCTTATTGTAATGCTAAATTTACTAGGAAATATTCATTAAAAACACATTTGGCTATGAAACATCAACAGATTCAATTGCATATCATTAAAAATTAATGATTTACTTACAGGAAATCCTCAACTTATTAGGGGTGTAGAATTTATATGGATTTTATATATCCTGAAATCATAAATATTTATTACAAATCGTGATACCTGAGGATTCCACTGAAAAATTTCTGGTTTCTTCGTTAGAGAAGTTTGTATACCTTGGACAATTCGAATTGGCACAAGCAGCTTCGGTGTTTATGTACTCCACTCTTCGCCCCTCGCCATACAACGACGGTACAGTCACAAAATTATACAATCGCTACTGTAATGTGCGACTCATGCATGGTCATTACACTTTGTTTTCTCTGTTGTTATTAGCCCTTTGAGTACTGTTGTCTTGTATATGCGACTGCACTTACATGCAAAGGCTAGAACCAACTGTAATGTAAACTCATGTTCAAATTTTTCAGAAGTACTATGTTCCGCATTCTATTGGCTTTAAAATGAGTTAGTACTCTGTAATTATATAAAATCTGGACCTATTGAAATTGGAAATAACAATTAGAGAACTTTTCTTTACCAAACTATATAACTAAACAAAAAGATGGTGTTTTTTATTTTTGTTCTGAATTTTTTCTAAAATGCACGCAGACGTAAGAAATAAGTGAATATCCAATAACTGTAGAATCTGATGAAGAAGAATGATAATGAGGATAACAACAAAGAATTTTGCAGGAATTGACTTTGACTATAGAACACAATTCTGTCACTGTCAACAGCCTTTGGTCGAAAGTTGTACTCATTTAATTTTTGTTACATTATTGCAGATTTTAAATTACAACTTATTTTGTAACAAACACATAAAACTAAAAATTACAAAAAACATGAAAAAATTAAAAAACTAAAAATACTGAAAACTAAATTTAAAAACTAAAAATTCAAGACAAACCATGAAATGTAGCTTCATCATGGTATAAAGTGTAATGAAAATACCTATCTGTGAAAGCTTTATTTCCTTTAAAAAAACTCAGTAGTTAAAAGGTTAATAATCTGTCAGACATAATGATGTGACTAATTTGTTTTCATATAATGATTTTCTGTTTATTATAATTATGTTCAGACCAATTTGTTTAGTTAGTTGCGTGCGTCTATAGAGTATAGTTTAGTGAGTTTTTGCAGTTTAGTTCTTGTAATTTATAATTTAATTTTTTACTGGGACAAATTAAATATATATTTTAAAATGAAATAATTATTTGTATGTTTGTACATTGAAATAAGGTTGTAGGCATTGTGTACATTAAAATTTGTAGACCTTATTGAAAGAATAGGTTATGGATACCTATACTTTATGCGGAATTTGTTTGTACACGTAGAGCAAGAGTTGTGCCAGTTCGAATTGTTCACAGTATATCTCTGCCTGATACTGAGTTAATATTGTTAGGGCTATATCCCCGTAGGACACCACACCAAATACATGTAAGCATATGGAGCATATTTTAACTGATGTCGGCTTTGTTGCACCAAGAGCTATGTAGTGTTCATACTGGTGTCTCTACCGCTCTGGTTGCGCCACTTGTAAATTGTACAGAATTATATGGCAAGTAACTCCCTCGGAAACCAGTTGTTGGCAACCAGTGCTAGTGTTTACTTGCATGCTCTTTAACTGACAAGTAACGGGACCGCACTGATGCATCAATGTGTAGAGCGCAGAGTGAATGCTCAAAAGTCCCTTGTCAGTAATTGAAGTTATATTGACTTGCAAATCAATTTGTTTACAATAAAACAATCTACAATCTATTACCAAACTAAGGTAGCAGTGGAGAGAGTGAGAAGAAAAAACAAGGATAGAAACATAACTGTTCTCAGTATTTTTTGTATAAAGTTGTTTTTTTTTAACAAATGAACACTTGATATTGCATGGTAAAAGGTTTATCTTGAAAATAAAGTAATTTATTGCAGTTTTGTTGACAGCTGTGAGAAAAGCATGACATTATAAATTTTTTTTGTAATCCCTAATGTGTGTACGTTGCAATCTGTTCAATTCAGAACAATAAGCAACCCCATGACCCAATGCGATGACGATGATGTGTATGACGTGTAAATGAGGTGTAGTCTTGTACAAACTCAGGTCGACCATTCCTGAGAGAGTATGGTTAATTGAACCCCAACCATCAAAGTACACCGATAGCCACTGTCTAGCATTCACATCTGTATAAAAGTAACTACCTTTACTAGGATTTGAACCAGGAACCTTCGTCTCCGAAAATCAGCTGTTAAACAGCTGATTTTAGCGACGACTTTACCTCTAGACCAACTCGGTGGGTTACATTATAAATGACCTGACTATTCGGGTAGATCATTTCTGAATTAAAAATAATTTTGTCATTTTTCTATTACTATTATTTTTTATTTCTCTTGCCTATATGAATATCTAAGAAGGAAAGTATTGCTACTATTATTTTTACTTTGTACACAACACAGATGTGTTGTTGTTGTTTAGGTCAACAGCCGAAAGGCTGGTTTGAACCTCTAGTGGTTTTACTAAGTAAACCGAGGAGTGAGGTGGTTTACTTTGCCTTCCTCACTGAGTGGAAAAGTACGCTTATCAGCATGCCGAGCCCTCTGAAAAGCATATATTTTCCACTCTGTAAATGACACCTTCACTTCATTCACCACAGGGCTGGCTGCATAGTGAAATTCATTACTTTCAGAGGAGATAACTCTGATTAGTGTCTTTTACACCTTTACCTCTTCTGTTCTTAAATGATTCAGTCATTTAATTGGCTGACCATGTGATAAGAAACAGAACTATTTATTTTAGCCCTGCAACGAACAGATTGAGTGTAAATAATTTGACACTCCACCTGTCTGTTATGGGCTAAACACAAATGTATAACAATGTAATTTAGCATTAAACTGGAGAGCATAACTTGTTTATTTCTTGCAACTATTCATCATTATCGTAAACTATTGATTTTTAATCTTACATAATTTTTTCTATGATAATTGTGTATCTATATTGTAAATTTTATCTCTGAAAAATATAGCAATAAAAATAAATTACCCTTTCCAAAGTAGCATGAAAATGCTATTTACACTTCTAAGCTTATTACACTTACCTTAAGCATGAAGGTTAAGAAATTTTGTTAATATATGTTTCTCACATATTTTTATATTGAGAATAAAATTTTATATTGAGAATTGAGAATATGTGTACAGTATACAGGGTGGGTGAAAAATCCAAGATTGATTGGTCATGTGACTAGTTGTTCACATGACTGATTGATTGGTCACATGATTGATTATCTTGACATATCCTATAATCTCCCTTTTCAAGTCTCCTGGATGCAATTATAAAAAAAATCAATGTACCGTTTTTTCAATTTAAATTGTGTTAAAATTTTGCATTAAATCATGTGTCATATATGACTATATGTTTGATGTAACTAAGCCTTAAACCTATAAGTTGAGGATCCTGTATAATCTCAATCAATTTATTGACAATAAATAAATCATATTTTGTTTTAGTATTAAAGAATGTTTATTGTAATTTACTTTGTAATATTATATAATTATATTGTTTTGTACTTTACCATTAATAATTTGTTATTAATTTAAGTAATTAATAAAATTTGAGGTGTGTCCGGAAAGTAAGTACCATTTTGAAAAAAAATAAAACTTTTTTCAAGCCAATTTTATTTTTATATGAAAAATTTCTATTTTATATAATGAATTCATATTCATTATATAAGATATAAAATAGAAATAATTTTGTTATATATGGAAACCCGTCTCGAAAGAAGAAGTATACAGAAATACAGTACCTCTAGCAGACCAGATGAGGAAAAAGAGAATTTCCTTCTTTGGACATCTCTTGAGGACCGACTCTTCCAGAATTTCAAAACAAATCATCAACTTTTTCCTTAACAGAAAAACTCAGCCCCACTGGATCAGGGAAATTAAGGAGGACATGAACGGGCTCCAAATCTCACTTGCGGACCTCAAAACAAAAGCCGGAAATTACCACAGGCTGAAAACCACAAGACTTGAACAGCAGAAACCAATGAAACGACAGAAAGTTGTGTATTCTGACAAGGAACGGCAGAGAAGATCGGATGGATTGAGGGAATACTGGAGAAAGTTCAAGGAGGGAAACATCAGGAAGGGACTCCAAAAACTGAAATATTGAACCGCAAAAATTGAAATGAGCTCTTTTTAGTTTGATGAACTTATGTAGTCCTATGTGGCTTTAAAAAAAAAAAAAAAAAATAGAAATAATTTCAAACTGCAGGATGCATAAAGATTTATTTTTATATGAAAAATCTTACCTTAAACAATTTTTTGTCATAGTTTCTACCAATGTTCAGTCACGTATTGTAGTGGGTGACCATTTTATTTAAACCTCTGTTAAAGAAACATCACGTCAATGAATAGACTTGAGTCACGAGTTTGCCTTACATTTTAACGAGGGGTAAAGCGGGGGAAAGCATCAGTGTGCGTGCCCAACTGCTTTGGTATCAGTTTGCCACCACACCAACGTAAACTATACTTAGAGAACATCTGCGGAACCTTTTGTAGGTTAACTGTACGAATATAACTGTTTGTTACTGTAAACAAAAATGTCGGTTTCTCGAAAACGCAGTCGAACTGTTCATAGTGCTGAATGAAATCTAATATGCAATATAATAAAATACCGTGAAGTTGTTGAAGCTAAACAAAAATACCTTTCCGTGCCTCTTAACGAAAGCCGTGAGCAAGCAGCTAACTTTTGTTATGTTTCTCTTTCCACAATTTGAAATGTAAAGAAGGAAGTTAAAGACAGTGAAAAAGATAATTTATCAGCAGTTTTTTTAACATGTGGTAAAAAAAGGAAACGGTTATATCAATAAGAAAGTGATGCTAATATGTGAAACATTATTATTGGTTTTGAAAGAAAGGCCAAATTTTAGTTGGAAACTTTGTACATTAAGAAAAATTTTAAAGGAAATAGGGTTTAAGCGGAAAAAGTATCAGTCACAATGAAGTATATTAATTGAAAGGTAACATGTGATTAGCAATTGGTGCAATTGCACTGTAGTAAAATATAGTGCCTCGCTGTTGAGATTGGCAGCACTGTCAGATTTCTCTTCCCTTCCTTACAGCCCATCCATACGCAAAAAGCATTCTTGTGACTCATTATCTATAGGCATAATTTCACAGCATTTTTTTGCATTATCATCACTTTTGAAGCAATATGGCCATGGTGATGTGGTTAGCGCAACTGGCTACTATGCCGGGGTCCCGGGTTCGATTCCCGGTCAGGTCTGGCATTTTTTCATCTGTAAATCAACACATATCATTACCTACGCACAAGCCCAAGGCTTATGTAGGCATCATCACTCAATAAAAAAAAAATTATCACGAATCTCATACATAATGGTTCTTGAACTCATGGAAATTCATCTGATATTGTTTTCTCACGAATTTCCTTATCCAAATCATTTCCTAACCAAGTTATCATTCACAACAGAAGGCTGCACATTAAGTTCTTCATTGTGGATATTTATAGAATTGCTTAACCCACTTTTTCCCCCATTCCATCTTTTTTAGCATTTTTAAAACAAATCTCTGTTGTCTGATGAATTTTGGCTGGCTCAAAAACTGGATAACAGACTAAATCTCAGAGTCGGTGGGTTTATCAGTTTGTTTTGAACTTTATAAATGATTACAGGAAACACTAAACGAATTAATTTTTATGCCATCAAAGAAGAGGCAATGAACCAATGAAACTTATTCCCATGCGCAAAGCCATGACAGTAGCACTGTGGTGGCATCAAAACAAAACGGTACTTTCCGGACACGCTTCATACTAAAGTCCAGCCTTTCTAAGTTTGCTCCTACTGTCAACAAATAATGACGTCACTGAGCATGTGCATTATATAAAAATGTGTACACGCTGATTAAAAAGTAACAACAAAAGTATTTAAATACAAAATACTTTTAAAAATATTTTTACAAATAAAATTGTTAGGCCTACATCAAATCATGACTGATATTTTAAGTACTTATATTTTAAAACATAGTTAACTTAATAGGAATACAACATCCATAAAGTCTTTGACCCTAGCGTGCACCCTGTTGTAGCTGGCTTCAGTTTTTTTTACAGTAGGAGCAAACTTAGGACAGCTGAACTGCATATATCTAATATAACTTGTTATATTTATGTCTTTTAAGATGAACCAGGTACAAAAGTTGCTATGTAATGCATAATGTGTATAGAATTTAGTTGTGTATATGATACAAATTAGTCTTTTAAAAATAAAAAAATTGTTAATTGATGGAATAAAGGTGTTTCAGAACTTTGTTGGAATTTATTGTCATTATGATAAACATAAATAATCTGAATATATTGAGCAGATGTATTTTGTTACACTTGTAGATTTGCAAATGTGTTCTTTGAATATTATAATTATAATGGGTTATAAAAAAACTACCTGGTCACTCTTATTTTTTCAATATGCAGTGTTAAATTTTTATAAATTATACCTTTAAGTGTTATACCAAATTGTGCCTTTTATATTATTAGTAATTTTCATTTTAAATCATATTGTTTGTGTTACATATTTTATTTATAAATGTTATTTACTTAAAAATATTATTATAGAAAATGATTTTCCAGAGTTATTGATGTTGTATTTTTATAGTGTAGTTAAAATTTTTATGTTACCCTGGAAAAATGTTTTATAAGTTAAGGGGACCCTGGATCCAAAAAAAATTAAAAAATATCAATTTTTTGTTATGATCTTAAAATATGGTTTGAAATTCCCTTTTTCCAACGCCGTATAAATCACATCTCTATGGCAACTAGAAAATATTTTTATAACTTGATGTCTGTTACTTTTGTAGTATTTTACGGCCTAACTGTACAATTATTTTATCTTTATCGTTTAATTGTTTTTATTATTATTTCTGAATTTAGTTGGTTATTACCAACTGTATAAAATTAACAACAAGCAAATTTGACAAAAAAGGATACAAATATTGACAAATTTTAAGACGTTAAGGAGATCACTGCTCATTGACAGTACTCCAACCGTAATCATTAAGTTAGTTCATTATTTTGTTAATTATTTACTTAATTTTATTTTGTTTATCTTTAATTTTGACGTCTCATAATATCCCTACTCCAGAGTCCTTTCAGTCTTTGTATAGGGGCAGTTGGTAAATCTGGTGTGTCTAGCTCAACAATGTGCTGGTTTAGATTATTGGGTAATTTCTTTTTAAATCGTTCGTATGTGCGTAGGAACACATCATTGATATATGGGACGTTTAAGTCTGTGTGTAGTGTATCGTTCGTTACGTAAAAGGGAGCACTAGTTATCTGTCTTAACAGTTTGCACTGAAAGCGTTGTATTTTCGAAGTGACCATTGGTTTGGTGCAACAGTAAATTTGGCTAACGATTTTTTAACATGGGAAGATTGCAAAAAGTATTTAAAAATAGGAAATGTGGCTTTTTTCAAAATGACAAATGGTTTGGCGCAACAGTAAATTTGGCTAACAGTTTTTTTAACATTGGAAGATCACGAAAAGTATTTAAAAATAGGAAATGTGGCTTCGCAAAATGCAAAAATTCGTTGATGTCAACTCTTAGCACATCAAGTTTTTTACAGTATATAAATTTCCTTATTGTTTTCATGTGTTTTTCTCATTTTGCCAATTTTCAGCTTCATGTACTTTTTTCACAGAAACTATTGAAAACAAAGGAATTAAATTTTCAGGCTATGTTTATTTAACTCAGTTCTTCAATTTGAGTGTGTAGTTTTACAAAGTTTTTGATACACAAAGAGAAAAAAAAATTTGGTAAAATTGTTGTGTTAAAAATAGACTTTTATTTGAAAATTCATAGAAAATTCAGTTTTCCATTAAAATTAAAAACAAAACGCTCAAAAGTTGCAGCAAAGCATGAATTTTAATTTGAGATATAAACCAGCTCTCTATCTCCAGTAGTTCATGGGAAAAGGTACAAATGTTAACATTGCGTTAGACAGAGATCCAGGGTCCCCTTAAGACACCTGGTACCGCTTAACTTTGGAACTGGTCAAACAAATTATATGAGAGTACAATTGGAAAAATCAAAACTAATAACCTGTATATCATGGCAAGGTGCCATTTTTTTTTTTTTTTTTTTTATATTGTCCGACTGTTCTACAATTACTGCTAATGCAGACGGGAAGGATGAAATGATTTTTTTTTGTAACGTATGAAAATATGCCGTACCTGAAAGGGATTCAAACCCAAGATCGCATGATGAGAGGCGAGCACGTTACCAACTACGCCAATGTGACCGGCTAGGTGCCAGTGATAAGTCATGTTATATAAATGTATTTATGTTTGTCCACTTTTGGCACAATAGTAAGCTACTTCTGTACTTCATTTTTGTAGTTCAAGCTTTACCATTAAAATTATTCAATAGTTAAAGATTATTTAAATTGATGGAAATTTTCTTTCACCATTGGGATGGCTCTTGCTAAGCATTTTCTATTACTGAAATTACTCGTTCAGCCAATAGCAGAGCAGAGTAATTGTTTACAACAGTTCCAAAGATAGTGGAATGAACTGTAGTTCATAACTAAGTATTGCCAACATTACACAATAAAATTATTGTACAAAAATCAATTTATTTTGACCTACACTAAATAAAATTTTAACTCAACATGAAAAATCTGCCGGCCGCATTGGCGCAGTTGGTAACGTGCTCGCCTCTCATCATGCGGTCTTGGGTTCGAATCCCATTCAGGCACGGCATATTTTCATACGTTACAAAAAAATAATTTCATCCTTCACCGTCTGCATTAGCAGTAATTGCAGAACAGTCGAACGTTAAACCAAAAAAAAAAAGAAAAATCTGGTTGGTGTAAAACACTCACACAACTTTAACTTGCAAATGTAAGTAATAAAAACTGTGTTAACCTATCTTTAATCATGAGTATGTTGTTTAGGTAATCACCTGTTGGCGTAGTGGTTAGCACAACTGGCTTCTACCTCGGGGTCTGAGGTTCAATTCCTGGTCAGGTCTGGCATTTTTTCATCACTCATTTTCATTATCATCATTATCCACATTCTGGATTAGCAGAAATTGCTAAACAGTCAGGTGTAAAACAAAATTTAACTTATAGCGCGTTACCTATACTTTTTTTTTTTTATTGTAGTCCCTAATGTGTGTAAGTTGCAATCTGTTCAATTCAGAATAATAAGCAACCCCATGACCCAATGAGATGAGGATGATGTGTATGACGTGTAAATGAGGTGTAGTCTTGTACAGACTCAGGACGACCATTCCTGAGAGAGTATGGTTAATTGAACCTCAACCATCAAAGTACACCGGTAGCCACTGTCTAGCATTCAAATCCGTATAAAAGTAACTACCTTTACTAGGATTTGAACCAGGAACCTTTGTCTCCGAAAATCAGCTGTTTAACAGCTGATTTTAGCGACGACTTTACCTCTAGACCAACCTGGTGGGTTGTTACCTATACTAAATCATTTTCTTCATATATTATGTAATATGCTATTGTTGATCATGTTTAAAATATCTATGTATTTTTTGTATTAAAAAACATAATGTAATTTCAAGAATATTGCATGTATTATTATAATAAGAAAGGAATAAAAAACTATTTTTTGTATGTTAATACTATTTTGTATAAAAATTAGATTTTTCTGGTACGTATTATAAGTTTTTATTTCATTAGTAAGATGTTTACCATTTAGAATAAGATAATTTACTTTACTTGAATTTATCAGTTAAAAAAAATTGTTGTTTATAAACAATGTTTTTCTATAATTGTGAAAAAATAAAGATTTTAATTATTTTCAATTATAATTCATTGTGGATATGGTTACATCTCGGAAATCTGACATTATTTATCTGACGATTATCAGAATATTAATCAGTGAAAATAATACAGAAGAATTTTTGAGTTGTGGTGACTACTTTAAAATGTAAAAAGTTCAGTCTGTTTGTGTAGGTTTGTTAATTAATTATAGCTACCATTTAAGTATGTCGTGATTTTTTCCTTCATTTGCATATGTAATAACATATAGTAAAACCCATCTTAACTGAGATGTACAAAGTGTGGCTATTAAATAACGAGACTGACGTAAAAAATTTTATTTTTATTTTATACATAATCACTTATTGTCACCTTCAATATACACTACTTCTCTATCCCTACAATGCTCCATGCGAATTTTCCATTGTTGTAAACAGTGCTGGAAGTCATCCTCTATCAGCTCCTTCAGGACATGTGCCGCTTTCTCTTTTACAGCTTCCACAGACTCAAATCTTGTCCCTTTTAATGCAGATTTCACCTTAGGAAACAGGTAGAAATCACATGGTGGAAGATCTGGTGAATAAGGTGGATGTTCTAACACTGAGATGCTGTACTTGGCTAGGAACCTCTTGATAGATAACACAGAATGAGCTGGCACATTGTCTTGGTGGAGAACCCATGATTTGTCCTTCCACATTTCGGGGCGTTTTTTCCTTACTCTTTGAAGTAGTTTAGAAAGTACCTTAAGGTAGTAATATTGATTAATTGTTTGACGTTCAGAAACCCAATGAAGGTACACAATCCCATGGATATAAAAAAAACAATCATTGCTTTAAAGTTTGACTTGCTCATTCGAGCTTTTTTGGCTCTCGGTGAAGTTTGGCTCTTCCAGTGCATGGATTGGCGCTTCGTTTCCGGATCTTAAGAAAAAAACCACATTTCATCACATGTTATTATTGTTTCCAAAAAATTTGGGTCATTTTCAATCGCCTACAAAGTGTCAGTACAAACATTTTTGCAAGCTTCATTTCAAACATTTTTGAGCAACACGTGCCCTGAAGGAGCTGACAGAAGATGACTTCCAGCACTGTTTCCAACAATGGAAAATTCGCATGGAGCGTTGTAGAGATAGAGAAGGAGTGTATATTGAAGGTGACTATAAGTGATTATGTATAAAATATTTTACGTCAGTCTTATTAATTAACAGCCACACCTCGTAGAGGGCAGACCCATTTTTGGATACAAAATAATAATTCAGTTATTCAAAATTTCAGATAACACACAGACATAATTTTTAAGTTTAAAAACAGTAAAAGTAAATTGGTAACTAAGAAGTAAAGGGAGTTAACTCCAGTTAAGTGAATTTTCAGAAGAGCCAAAAACTTACTTTTTTTAATATTCGTTATCGTAATTAAATTTCTGTAGGTACTAGAGACTTGAAATTTACAGTCAATAAAGCTTTTGATTTACAGATAAAAATTATTTCAAAAATTTTTAACTTCTGTACCCATAGACATATCATCTGAGAGTAATGAAATACAGTAATCCCTCATTATCCGCGAGGGTTATGTTCCGGAGCGTTATCACGGTTAGTAAAACCGCGGATAATAATACCTTATATGAACGAAAAGATGGAAGTTAGGTTCTAAAGGTAAAGTCCTGTAGTCTTTTTAAGTGTTTAATAGTTTTAGGAACATTTTACCACTATTATAGTCTATGAATATTTAATAAATACAGTAATGTACGCATAAAAAATTTAAGTTGCTTTAAAATAGTTAGTTATGGCTGTTTGCTTCTTCTTCTTTCCAAACTTCTTTGTATGGTATCATCAGCTCCTGAGTCCTCTTTTAAATTGAAGGGCCCTTTCCATGACTGGATCCGTCTCCAACACGTGGTCAGCCAATGCGTTTCCATGCTGAGGATCTCGTTGATGGTTTGTGAAGAAATGCTGGGCTTTGTTTCGGGACACACAAAGTCCGTATGCACATAAGAAAATGTTAAACTGACACATGGAGGAAAATGTACGGAGAAATTACAGTATGGTGCCTGGGTGTACGTATGGTGGTGAGGGTGGGTGTTACTGGCGGGGCCCGGTACCCGGTGACTGCCTCACTACGTACAGTACGCGGAAATCTAGCTTGGCTCATGGCGGCCATCGCCATACTAGTGTGTGACTCAACATGATACAAATGCCAAAACATTTATTCAAAAACATGTTTTCAGAATTGTATGACTTCCCAACCAAGTACGGTGTACACAAGGTGAGAAAACGTACGTATTTTAAGGTTTTAGGCCCACGGACAAAGTCCGCGGATAACCGAAACCCGCGGATACCAAGGGATTACTGTATGTGACATCTGGAAGATGTGATGTAGGACAACCATGGAAATTATTGTGAAAGTTGTGAATTTGGTACAGGCATAAAACAATTCTGGTGGAAGAAGAAAAAAATCAAGCGAAGTATTTTATTTATGTAATTAGGAACAAATTGTATGTACAGTCATATGTAATGATACTATTATAGCCCTGCGTTGTATATGTTGGTACACATAGTATCAAAAAGTGCTGATTGTACACTGTTGTTATATTACTCTCTCTTTCTATCAACCAGACAAAATCAAAACAATAAAGCTGTTAACGATTAAATTCTTTTTGGTTCGGTAATATAATGGATTTTTTAAAGCAACTGATAATGCTGTTTTATATAATAAATTTCATTAACCTTTTTTTAAACTGCCTTTATTTTTTATTTATCACGTGTGTTTTGTTGGATCCACCATCATCAAAGTATATTATATCGTTAGGAACTACATTTTTTTTAAATCTATAAATATATTTTATACACGTGACTGAAGATGTAACATCTTCTATAGATTTTAAAAAAGTTTAGTTTCAAACGATATAATGTACTCTGATGATGGTGGATCCACCAAAACACGTGTAAGTAACAAACAAAAAATAAAGGCAGCTTAAAAAAGGTAAATGAAATTTATTTTTTATTATTATATGTGTATGGACCCTGATGGATCACGCAAAGCATTCCGACTCATTTTTAGGAATTCTTTCTCATTTTCCATACTTCTCTCATTCTCTCCCCATGTGTTCACTTCCTCTCCTCTGTCCACTTCGTCCCTGTCCTCCTAAGGACCTCATTCTCTGGCATCACTTTCCACTCGTTTATCCTGTTCCTGAATGTGTTTCTGTCTCTAATACCTGTTGGGTCTATTTGTGCCTTATGTAAGTCTATTTTCACTTGTGTAATCCATGGTGTTGTTGATTTAACTTTTTGTATGTAAATAAGAATTTTGTTAGAGAGTCGTGTTGGGGGGAGTCTACTGATGTGCCCATAGAATTGCAGCCTTCTTTTCCTTATGTCTGCCGCTAGGTTAGACATTTTCTCGGTTGTTTTTCTGGAGTGTAGCCTGTAGCCTTCTTCTGTTAATTTTGGACCTAGAATTTTCCTCATGATCTTCCGTTCTTCCTTCTGTATGTTTTCAATATCACCTTTGTTTTGGAATGTAAGGGTCTCACTTGTATATAATGCTGCTGGTTTAATGACTGAGCTGTAGTGCTTAATCTTCACCCCAATGGACATACATTTCTTATTGTAAATGTCACGCGTCATGCCATACGCCCCCTTCATTTTCTGCAGTCGAGTTTTCAGTGCAATCTTCTCTCCACCTGTGGGTTCGAGGATCTCGCCTAAGTATTTAAAATGTTTGACTTTAATTTTGAAAAATTTCTAAAATGTTTGACTTTAAGTGAAATTTATTATATAAAATAGAATTCATTTCAAGCTACGATGCATTATATGGATTTATAACAACTGATAATTTTATAAACATTTTAACTGAATGAATTGTAATTTTAAATAACTGATCATAGGGGTTTTTTTAATATTTTTCTAATTTTGTTTATTTGCAGATAATTCATGTGATAGAAATTTAATTATTGATAATAATAATTCTCAAGAATCTTATCGATGTTCCTGCGGAAAGGTTTACCGCCATCAATCTTCTCTTTGGAACCACAAAAAGTTTGAATGTGGAAAATCACCGCAGTACATTTGCCCGTTTTGTTCTCGGCTGTTTAAAACTCCTTATAGTCGTAAAATGCATGTCTTTATTGTACATGCTGTTAAACCGCTTTAATTCATGTGTTAATATTTTAAGAACTGATAATTTTTTTAATTAATTGTAAATTGTATTTATATTTTTGGGTCACAATTCGTATGAAGTGATCCAATGAAGGTTGCTTGACCGTAAATATTTTTTAATTTTTTTTATATATTATTCCTATATGTACTTGAAATACAAAAATTTTTATATATTATTCCTATATGTACTTGAAATACAAAAATGATTTTATTAAATGTTTATCATAGCCTGATTTTTTTTGGCAGCCATTTTTGTTTTACAGTGGGCTTAAATTTAGGGGGTTTGCACACGTTAACGTTAACTTATTTTTCTTGGGACTGGATTATGCTAGAACACTGCAACAAATATAATTTTACGAGGTGTGGCTATTAAATAACGAGATTGCCGTTGTAAAAAATTTTATTTTTATTTTATACATAATCGCTTATTCTCACCTTCAATATACACTCCTTCTCCATTCCTTACAACGCTCCATGCAAATTTTCCATGGTTGGAAACCGTGCTGGAAGTCATCTTCTGTCAGCTCCTGCAGGACACATGCCGCTTTCTCTTTTACAGCTTCCGCAGACTCAAATCTTATTCCTTTTAATGCAGATTTCACCTTAGGGAACAGGTAGAAGATAATAACATGTGATGAAACATGTGGTTTTTTACTTATGATCCGGAAACAAAGCGCCAATCCAAGCACTGGAAGAGCCAAACTTCACTGAGAGCCAAAAAATCTCGAATGAGCAAGTCAAAATTTAAGGCAATGATTGGTCTGTGTGTGTGTGTGTGTGTTTGTGAACAGAATATCTCAAGAATGGAACATCATACGAACTTGAAACTTGAAACTTAAGTTACATACTACCGGACCTGACACAAAAATTTTCATCAAAATCGGTCAACTGGAAATTGTAGTTTATTCGTGTAATTTTTCACTTTTTTGCAATTTTCTCAAAAACTGGTCCTACGATTTTTTTAAAAATCACCTCATTTAGTTAATTTTTTATGCTCTACAAGATAGGGTAAGCGCCATGTTTGCTGAAATTCTTGGTGAGGCAGTTTTAACGTAAAAAATTTGTTTTTTTAAGATTACGGCTTTAATATGCATTTTCAAGCAAAAATGTGTACAATAAAAGTTGTAGACAATTTAAAATCCTACAACTTTTATTGCAAACATTTTTTTGTATAATACTTAGTTTAGCGGTAATTAGCGACTTTCTGGTTTTTTCTCTCGAAAACGTGAAAAATCGATTTTTTAAAGATTTCGGCCTTAGATTTCGGCCATTTTACGACAATAGTGTATATAATCAAATTTATAGAAAATTAAAAGATCTTCAACTTTTTTATTAAGCATTTTTCTCTACAGAGTCTAGTTTAGCGTAAAAGAGTGATTTTCCGTATTTTTAAGCCGAACTGAGGTCGATTTTCATTTTGCGTCTTTCACTGATGATTAAAATAATATTGCCGGCCGCGTTGGCGATGTTGGTAACGTGCTCGCCTCTCATCACGCGGTCTTGGGTTCGAATCACACTCGGGCATGGCATTTTTTCATACGTTACAAAATATTCATTTCATCCTTCACTGTCTGCATTAGCAGCAATTTGCAAAACAGTCGGACGTTAAACCAAAAAAAAGAAAAGAAAAAGATTAAAATAAGGATATGTTTTTTGAGGTTAGTTTTTTATTTATTTTTAATGTTTTATTATTAATGTAAAGTTATATTGTTAATTATTTGCGTCGTCAAGAGAAAGTTGTGTGAGTGTTTCACACTAGATTTTTTTAATCAGAATGACTGTTAAGAAGAAGCTTATTTCTTCAGACAGATTTTGTGGAATGTTATGTGATATTCCAGTTGAAGTTGGTATATTCCTTCAGTTCCAGAGGTGGTGTGTTTCTTAAAATATTTTTAGTAGTCATCGCACGTGATCATTAATAGACTTCTTAAATGGCATTCTAGGTCCTGCAGGATGGTAAAAATGTACATACACTATAAAGGGATTTTAACACATTCTGTGCAGATGTGGTATATCTACCACGTAAGGATTTTTGTGAGTGACGGGCGTGGTAGGGATACCACGGCAGTCCTTTTCATAAACTCTCTGTCTTTACTAACCAATTCAATGTATGAAGGAACGACTTTCACACACTCTCAACTCAATATATTATTCTAACTATTACTACTGAACTATGATTCTAAAAAATCAGATCTACCAACCCTACTGACAAAAAACTTGAATAGTGTACACTCCCAGTTCTACAGAATTTATTTATCAAACGCAATAATGACGATTTATTCGAAACGGCAGAACGGGGAAATTTCAACTGAAACTTATCTTGCATACATTTGTAAGATTTACTCGCTATTTACAAGTAACTAAGTCTCTACAATAAACACGCGTTCTTCCGTGGAAAAAACTATTGCTGACACAATATAATGAAACGACTGCTGTCGCCACACTAATGCTTGACTGGAACATTTTAACTGTCTTAGGTAGTTGGCCTTGAGTACTCTGTTGCCAACATACTGATTGGGGGACAGAAAATTTACCGATGTATTACTTCTATCTTCTTATAATCAGGGTTGCGTCCTTAATAATAAAACACCCGTTATATCAACGTTCTGTTTTCTGGACGTTGATACTGAAAGGGTTAAGCTAGGGATAAACAGTTTCATTAAAAATATGAGAGTCAATTCAGTTTTAATTAATAATTTTGTAAATTTAATTTATTCAATAGTTTTTTTTATTAAACGATTGTTTTTTATTTTTCGTAAATTGAGTTTCATTTATTTTCTAGTTGTAAATCTAGTGTATAAATTGTGTTTTGTCATTTTACACTAGGTGAGTTAACTGTTGTGGCCTTTTCCCATAATACTAGTTTTCTAGCTGCTACTATTAGCTGGAAGGTGACGGTTTCCACGGAGCTAGTTAATTAATGTCAGTGCTCTGAAGACATAAATGAGTTGTGTTGTGTATTCCTGTACAAAGTACACTTTACTAGCAACAAGCACGTTTCCAAAATGATTTTAACCAAGCTAGTTCACTAGTGCTAGTCATTTATGTGACCTTTTCTCCACTACAAGCGCTAGTATAATCAAACATGTTCAAAGTCTTTAGCGCGCTAGTGAATACTAGCGCTTTAAGGGGAGTCGGAAGGGCCAATACCGATGTTAAATTAGCCATTTTTGATGTACCTTTTTGAGAAAACAGTGAGAGATACAACTGTGAAGCTTTTTTTATTTAAAAATATACATCTTTCTTTATAATTTGTTGTAATAGTTTTTCATTTGATTGACTAAAAATTTTTTTTCAATTTATTAAAAAAATATCAATGATTTTGACCTGTTTACCACCTATTTCAGTTAATAATAACAATAAAGAAAATTTGTTCCAATACATTAAAAAGTAAGCTCTGATTTACATGTCTGCCAAATTTCAACTTTGTATCTTTAATAGATGTCTCAAAAAGGAACATTATGTATAAAAATTTAATATTTTTGGGAAACCTCATTTGAAGTTTTAGTTGTTTGTTTTTAATTTGTTAATCACTTTTAATGAAGTCCTGGTCAATATTCTGGATTGTCTGGATCCTCACAAGTATCTTACAACTTTCTTTTTTAACACGATTTCTTATTCATAAAACAATAATAATCAGTAATTACAACAGGTAGCAACAGGAACACATTGTATACATTCACAAAACAAAACACAGCTGGAAACTGCCAGTCAGCTGATAGCAAAGGTCAATAAAAATAATTATTTTGCATATTTCTAATATCCAAATGTATTAATGTTATACATCATTTTAAACAGAAAACTATGAACAATTCATTAAAGGAATAAAAAAAATTTGATTTTTTTTTTAATTTGCCCTTCCGACTCCCCTTAACTAAACTAGCTGTTAGTTATTCATTCCAATTACACTATTTTGCTACCTGCTATTCAACTAGCAGCTAGTAATAGCATGATGGGAATAGGCCTTTTACAGACGGAACAGAAGATTTCTGGTTTCGGTTCCAAATATTATATTTTATATTTTCATTTTTTATATTTTTCTGATTTTTTTTTATTTGCAGATAATTCATGTGATACAAATTTTTTAATTGATAATAATAATTCTCAAGAATCTTATCCGTGTTCCTGTGGAAGAGTTTATCGGTATCAATCTTCTCTTCGGAACCACATAAAGTATGAATGTGGAAAACCACCTCAGTATACTTGCCAGTATTGTTCTCGGCAGTTTAAAACTCCTTATAGACATAAATTGCATGTCTTTACGATACATTCTGTTAGACCATAGCTAGTAATTCATCTGTTATAATTATTTAAGAAGTAATCATTTATAAAATTAATTGTAAATTGATTGTATATTTTTACAAATATTAACAATATATTGCTCACTGGTAACTGTAATGAAAGAACCAAAAAATTGAAAAATTTTAATTTTTTTTGTTAGGTTGTTTCTTTTTCTGTGCTCTACATAGAGATGTTCTCTATGATTCAATAAAAAAAAACCATAACCTCAAAACTCAATCATCGATGATAGTGTTTAATGCATCTCTATGTCTACTACCGGGTGATTCATTTAAAAGTAGCCCGCTGCATTTAACAGCGGCCTTCGGCACTCAAATGGATTCAAATAGTAAATGAATAAATAGAATTACTTAATACACAATTTTACATATTTATTTAAAATTTATATAAAAATTTCAACTTCACCTTTACAGTAGATGCTGAAAGTGACGTTCTTGAACGCTTACACATTTTTGCGCTCGTTCAATGTTATTAATGCACACACAACACAATACGGAAACGTCTATAGCTTGAATGGCTGCCACGATGTTATTCTTTAGCTCATGTATACTGCGGGGGTTTGTTTGGTAAACAGTTCCTTTTAAATAACCCCATAGAAAAAAATTGCACATACTCAAATCGGGTGAATGAGGAGGCCCACAAATCTTTACTAACAACTCGCATGGGAAAAGCCTGATTGATATGAGATAGGGACTGGTGAGACGTGTGACATATTACACCATCTTGCTGGAAAAAATTGTACTCGCGTTCATCGTCGGTTAACTGTTCATGAAATTCATTAAAAATTCTGACGTACACATCGCTATTTACAGTTTCATGAAAAAATATGGGCCCTACAATACGATGTCCAGAAATCGTACACCATACACCAATTTTTTCGTCATGTATTGGAGATTCATGTAACACATGAGGATTTTCAACTGACCAATATCTAGTGTTCTGTGAATTTACATGGCCAGACAAATGAAAAGCTTCATCACTCATGAAATATCGTGTAGGATCTAATTCACCGTCCATAATTTTGTTAAAAAATCAGAAACAGTAGTTCAAACGTTTCTCTTTGTCTGGCTCCCTGATTTCTTGTACACATGTTACACGATAAGGTTTCAATTTTAAAGACTTAAGAACACGCAAGCATGAAGAATATTTCATACCGCTTTCTTGAGATAACTTTCGTACCGACTTCTTTGGGCTTAAAGTGATTCGTTGTTCAATATTCATGATCGCCTCTGGCATCCTGATTGTTGGTGTAGGCGGGCTACTTTTAAATGAATCACCCGGTAGTAAAAAAGTTAATAAAGTTTAAAAATTAAATTTAAAATTTAAAAAAACCATTTAAAAAGTAAAAAAATAATATGTATTGGTTTATTTAAAACTCTTTAGGTTTGACGTCAACATGTTCGGGTACCACTAAGTAATACATGTAAGTTCTATTCTGTTACTTTGCAGTCCCCTGACGCGATGATGTCAAACCAAAAGGGCCAATACATATTATTTTTTTACTTTTTAAACGTTTTTTGGTTGGGGGTTTTAAAATTTTTAATTTAATTTTTGTATATATAATAAATTCAATTTATCATGTGATTATTAGCTACTTTATTTTGTTGGTAAGAGTAATCTATAATTTTTTTTATAAAAAACTAAAATTCGTATTAATAAATAAATTACTAAGATTTGACATTTTATAAAACTTAACTAAATTTTGTATCACTGTTATTTGAAAATCTCTTTTTTTTAGTTATGTCCACTATAGTTTCCAGTTAGTAATAATAGTTCATTAATACCGATAACTGAAAATTGGTATCTTAACAAAAAATTTTCAAGTTTATAAATAGTTTTATTTTGTACTCTATAATTTCTCAATAAAAATACATCTTTACAAAATAAAAGGGTTTTTTATATTTTTTCTAACATCTGAAGTCATATTTCTACTTCTACTATTTTGTGTCCTATTACATTCTTTTAATATGTTCTTAAAAGAAATGTAACGGTTATATATAAATTAACCTCCGGTTGAGATGCAGAATTGATGAAAAGTAATTAAAAAAAAAAAAAAGAATTATTTACAAAAGTTATGAAGTCAACTAAAACAATAAAGTGTGGACCAGTTAGTTAGGATAGTTTGTAGTTAGATACATAAGAAATAATCTGATCAAGAAATGACCAAATCATCTTGATTTGATTATTTTGATGAAATGATCAAAGAAGCAATAATTAAAAGAGATAAATTGGGTTTCTTTCTTGACAACAAAAGTATCCTAGAAAGAATATATCAATACAAAAGTAAAATAGGAATAATAAAAAGTTTTTTGTAACAAAATTTAAAAAAAAGACATTTCTCACAAAAGACCCGTGTATTCACACACATAATTAATAAAAAATTATAACAAAAGGTCATACTTTTAAAATTTATCTAACATTGGAATGTCACGATAGGTCACACATTAGAAACAAACTAACATTCATCCTAATCGATTTCCCCAATCATTCGAAATCAACGGATAGTAGTGCCAATATAGCAAATTTATATTTTAAAACCATATTTACAAGGTCAGCAGCGTGCGACCTTGAATTTTTTCTAACAGCGGGACCGCTTGTGGGCTAAAAACTGGTATGGGCACATGAGGAGGATGCCTGAAGGTAGATGCCTTCAGATGTGGATGCCAGAAATGAGACGTGGGAGAGGAAATGAAATTATCCTGGTGGGAGAGTGTATTATATCGTGCGATGAGCCTTAGAGATTTGAGGGAGGATGACTTAATTCAGCGAGAAACCAAATGGTGCAGTTCACTTGCAAAGTATACATACAATCAGAGAAGAAGAAGGAAATATTATGCAAAGCAATACGGAATAAAAGAAAGTTCACAATATAAAGAAACATCAGGATTGATTATGTATTTTAACCTAATGCGCAATTGCATTGTCAGCTAAATTGTGGACAAACAAAATACAAAAGTTACATAGGCTGCACTTTTTATCACTTCTTGACATAGTATCCACCCAAATTCCAGCACTGGTTGTATTGTAGCACCAGCTTGTCTATTTCCTCTGCAAAGAATGAGATAACCATTGCCTATCATTTCAGTTACTCCTTCTGCAAGATGAAATTGCTTTTAAAGTTTTGAGTAGTCTTCTAATACTTTTTTTTTTAAATAAATTCGGTAGGTGCCAAATCAGATTGAAAAAGATGTCATTTAGGTCGGGCGTATATTGGAGCGCAGGTGGCACAGGGCGTTCGAGATGGACACGAGCAGGGTAGGGCAGGCAGAGCAGATATTTCTCCCAGGGTATACTGGAGATGCAGGATAGGCGAATATTTCTTTCAGGTTCAAAAATTAGCTCATGTTTGGCCATTTAGCGCGTTGGATCATTATAGTGAGAGTAATAGGTTAGTATCAGATTCGTCCGATTGCGGTATAGAAGAATTAATTTTACTTGTATTTTATTTCAAAGCGAAGGAAGAAAATTTTATGGCAAAGTGTCTTTATAAAGAAATATAAAATGCTTGGTAAATTCAAGTTAACACAAGTTTGACGTTACTACATTCAAGAATTATTCTAGGTTTACTACTGAAGAGTTTTTCATGTAATCAGCACAAATTTTATTAGCTTCTCTTAGGCCAACATGTTTCCCGCTCAATGCGTGTACTAAAACTCCCTCGACTACAAACTGTGGCTGCTCGACACAGACACGTTGCTGTGCCACACATGTCTGCCTCCCAATATACGGTACGCTACTGGCGACAATGGTGCACAGTTTTCGCTCCTGCCCTGCCTGTTCTGAACTGCGTTCCAGTATACGCCCGGCCTAAAACTTATTTAGCACAGTCAGGGCCATATTCATGGGCGGATTTACAGGGGTGCTCGGGGGTGTGCCGCACCCCTAGATTTTTGGGATGATAAGACAAGCACCCCCATAAATCCGCCCATGCCGGTGAGCTCGCACCCCCAGTTATCAAGACCTAAATCTGCCCATGGCCGTATTATGAGAAATGAAGAAAGATATATCTTGCTTCAGGAAATACTTCAAGGTAAGGTCGCAGGAAGGAGACCACTTGGACTAAGAAGAATATCCTGATTGGTAAACCTTAGAATTCGGTTTGACAAGAGTTCGGCAGAACTGTCCAGAATTGTAACGAATAAGGTGCAGATAGTTATGATGATCAGCAACATTTGAAATCGGATGGCACCTAAAGAAGAAGAAGTACAGTCTTGGTACTACCTTTAGTGTAAAGTTGTGCATTGTTGTCCTCGCATGATTCAGAAGTATCGTAGAATATAATTATTTTTTTGTCATCCGTTTCTCGATTGGTTTGATGCAGTTCTCCAAGCTTATAATTATAACACCATAATTTAACTCATAATCTGGCTGTTTAGAAAATCTATTATTTATTACTTTTATCCTTATATCAGGTCAACCAAATATTAGTATATTTTTTGCAAAAAATTTGGTGTAAAACATTCCCTCGACTTTCTATGGCTAGTGTATATATTGAAATATATAACCTATGCCTATGTTTAATCATGAGTAAACAATATAAAATGAAAAACATTACCTAATTTTAATCATTAGTGAATGATGCTAAATGAAAATCAACCTCTGTATGACGTAAAAATGCAGAAAATCACTAATTGCCGCTAAACCGAGCTCGCAAGAAAAAATGCTTGAAAAAAGTTTTAACTTTACTTCTTCTTCTTCTGCGTTTCAAGGATTAGGCATCTCTGCCTGTTCCAAACTTCTCAAATCTGCCCATCTTTTTCTCGGGCGTCCTCGTTCTCTCCTGCCCTCCGGCTTATAGCCCAGTGTCTGCTTAGGTATCCTATCCACCCGCATTCTGTTTACATGAGATACCTTCTGTTGCATTCTGTTCTGGGATACCTTGTTGTTTATAGAGAAGATGTTGAGTTCTTTCCTTATCTCGGTATTCCAGTAACGATCTTCTCTACTACACCCATATGTATGTCGAAGAAATTTCATTTCAGATGCTTGCAATCTACTCTCTTCTCGCTTTGATAGCACCTGAGTTTCACTGCCATAGAGTAGGGTCGGCACTGCTAATGTTTTATAAAATCTCAACCTCGTGTTTTTGCTGGTACTATTTTTTAAGTGCGGTGGATAGTTCCGCATATTTGCTGAAATCGGTGCATCTTATTGTAAGCATTTTTATCCTGTTGGTATGTAATGTTGCAACCTAGATACTGAAAGTGGGAGATCTGTTCCAAAATATTATTATTATACTAACTTTACTTAGTTATGAAAATTAGTTTTAAACCTTTAATTTTCAAAATATTTAATTTTTATTTTTTGTAAATCGCATTATAAGGCCGCAATCTTAAAAAATCCAATTTACTTACAATTTACAAAAAAAATATCTGTAAAATTTTACCAGTAACTACTGTCTAGTATTCAAATCCTTTTACACAGGTTTGAATTTCAGACAGAGATTACAGATATAATTTAATAGTTCGAGTTCAATTAACTATACTCTCTCAGGAATGGTCGGGCTGTATTTCTACAAGAATACACCTAATTATCACATCATACACATTATCCTCAACTCATTGGATCATGGGATTGTTTATTGTTCTTAAATTGAACAGATTGCAAAGTGTACACATTGTGATAGTATTTTGAAAGCAAAAAAAATTTTTTAAAAAACTAGTCACATAATTTTAGATTTACTTGAATCTCTAAATTATAGTTTCATATTGACATAGTACACGTATGTAACTACAGAAGTATATTATTGTACATTATCTAAAATTAATATCAAGTAATTTTTTTCAGTGTTTCTACGATCTTCAGACCAACGGAAATTTACATGTGATTTATGTTTACGTTCATATTCACAATCAGAAAGTTTACGCAGACATAAACGATTAGAATGTGGGAAAGAACCTCAGTTTCCTTGCAGGTTTTGTAATTACAGAGCTACCCAAAAAAATAACCTCAAAAGACATTTAATTTTCAAACATCCTGGTGTAATATTCAGTGATCTAGAAAACAGTTTGTGATTTTTTTTGTTTTGTAAGTTTATAAAATTTTTAAATAAATTGTTTGGTAATTTATTAAATTGTTTTTGGTGTAATTTTATTTACTCTTGGTTTCTACTTACATAGGTACCTATTTCGTTTTTTTTTCTTTTGGGTTTTTATTTTTTTAAGTTGCATCAACATCTTGGTTATTAGTGACTACTTTGGCGCATGAAACAATGGGTTTTGATGCACAATAAATTCCAGGTCCTCACCAGGAATCAAACTTGAGACCTTCCACTAGGTAGGCTAGTGCAACAACCACTGCGCCACAGAGGCATCCCATTTTTTTTTTTTTTTTTTTTGTTACGTTAATGGATTTTTCCTTTCCTTGCCCTATACGAAATATAGGAAAGAAAATTATTATTTTAATTTCAATTTTTCTAAACTGAGTTTTTACCGGAACTACATGTTTCAGGTCCCCTGAATCTAAAAAACATATTTTTACCGATTGGTGTGTGTGTGTGTGTGTGTGTGTGAGCGCGTGAACAAAATATCTCAAAAAGGAAATATCGTGGAATGTTAAATTATTTGCGCTCAATCTGTTAGTTCCAGGGCTACAAAAAATAGTTTTGTTTCTTATCATATGGTCAGCCAATTGAATGAATAAATCATTTAAGGGAAGAGGTGGAGGTGTAAAAGACACTAATCACAGTTATCTCCTCTGAAATTTATTAATTCCATTATACAGCCAGACTATGTGGTGAATGAAGTGAAGGTGTTTTTGCATGGTGGAAAATACGTGCTTTTCAGTGGGCCTGGCATGTTGATAAGCATACTTTTCAACTCGGTGAAGGCAATAGTAAACCACCTCGCTCCTTGTGTTACTTATTAAAACCTCTAAAGGTTCAAACCAGCTTTTGGCTGATGACCTAAACAACAATTTAAGTTGTAGAAAATTAAAAACCTACAACTTTTATTTCGAGCATGATTTCTACTGCGCTTAATTTAGCATTAACTAAAGATTTTTCATTTTCATCATTAAAATTGGTAAAAATGGGTTTTTTAAAGATTGTGGCATTAGTATACATTTTACAATAAAAGTATTTTTTTTTTTTTTGTCATCAGTCTCTCGACTGGTTTGATGCAGTTCTCCAACCTGTTCTATCTTGCGCAAGTCGTTTCATATCTACATACCTGTAACACCCTACATCTTTTGTAATTTGCTTTATATATTCTAATCTTTGCCTCCCTCTACAATTTACTCCCTCAATGTTACCCTCCATTATTGATAGCCCAATACCTGGATGTCTTAGGATATGCCCCACTAGCCTATCCCTTCTTTTGGTAAGATGCTTCCATATACTTCTTTTTTCATCCACTCGCCTAAGAACCTCTAAATTACTTATTTTGTCCACCCACCTAATCTTTAACATTTTCCTATAACACCACATTTCAAAAGCTTCTATCCTCTTCCGTTCTACAGCCCCTATCACCCACGTTTCACTTCCGTATAATGCTACACTCCAAACATAATGTTTTAAGAAATTTTTCCTAATCTGTAAATCAATGTTTGTAGTCAGTAAGCTGTTTTTCATTTCAAAGGCTTTTCTAGCTTGAGCAATTCTACTCTTGATATCACTCGTGCTTCTACCATCCTTTGTTATTTTACTCCCTAGATAGCAGAATTCCCCAACTTCCTGTATGTTTTCGTTGCCTACTTTTAAATTTCCCATCTCTTCTAAACCACTCTTGCTGCTGCACAACACTTTCGTTTTGTTCTTATTAATTTTCATGAAGTAATCCTTCCTCAAGATCTCATCCATTCCATTTAAGGCATCCTCTAGTTCATTCTTTGCCTCGGCTAATACTACTATATCATCGGCGAATCTCAACATTTTTATTGTTTCTCCTTGAATTTTTATTCCTACGTCAAATTTCTCCTTCACTTCATTTATAGCCTCTTCTATATACAAGTTAAAAAGTAGTGGTGACAAAGAACAACCTTGTCGTACACCTTTTCTTACAGCAGCCTCTTTTTCGTACCCCTCGATTCTCAAAACAGCCGTTTGATTCTTATACAGACTGTAGATAACTTTCCTTTCTTTGTATTTGATTCCTAGCCTTTTCAAAGTTTTAAACATTTTACTCCAGTCCAGATTAAAGTAATAAAAGTATGTAAAAGTAAATTTAAAAAAAATTAAAAACCTAAAACTTTTATTTTGACAGTTTTTTTTTCAGAGGTAGATTTTCATTTAGCCATTAACTTATGTTAAAAATTACGTTGTTTTTCATTTTACATTGTTTAGGTCTGTATTACAATGGAAATGGAGAGCCTTTTAAGCCACATTCACACAAGTCAATTTAGGTGACTGGTTTAGTTTAAAAACCTTGTGAGAACCTTTGTTTCATTAAGTTGATAAATTTTTTAGTAGTGGATCAAGAAAAGTTTGAACGAGTCAAACTTTATCATTTAAGTGATAAGTCATCTTCGAGTTGAACCAGATATTTACACGTGTGAACCCTCTGGATCACCCAACTGGCCTGTCAGTTTGCTTTCAACTTGTATCGAGTGCAGGTGTTCTTCCATTTCGTTTTTTTTAAAGATTTTTTTTCTGAACTTTCATTGGCGATTCCTCTAGTTTTCTTTCGACATTCTCAAATGATTTCTATATCCTTATTATCCTCTAACGCTAGTTCCTTTAGCAATGTCTTCGAAGCTCCGAATTGGTTTCTTCTCAAGATCCAGTGTCTCATCCAAAAACGATGCTTTCAACGATTGTTACTTGTTAGAAATGTTCACAGTTCTTCTTGTAACTTTACTGTTACAGTGTGCACCACTTTGTGCACCGCTACCTTCAAAGCCATTGTAACACTGAAACGGTTTGATCCATTTCAGTTGAAACGTTTGAAATAAAACTGATTCAAATCGCATTTGACTTTTGTTGGTCAGCTAAAATCGACCAACTAAACTTGATTCATAAGAACGCGGCTTTAAGGAGCTTTGGACAGACAAAGCGGAGATTATTTGGCCATATCAGTAAGATGTAGGAGGGAAGGGAGACTTCCAAAAACATGATATACTTGGAAATCGAGGGAAAAAGACCAAGAGTGAAGTGGATGGGTTCCGTTATGATCCCTTCTTCAGTTATGAAGAAGATGGATACATGATATCTGAATAAACCAATTGACTTTTTTAATCAATTGAAAATAATTTAATCTGTATTTGGTGGGTTTTTATACATGTAATATAAAAAACTTCTGTAAAAGTGACTGAAGATATAGGACCATCTGAAAATATTTTTAATAAATAAAATTAGTTTCAATTTTTGTATTTTATAAAATATTATTATGGTGGATCCATTGAAACAAGGAAAATTGAAGCAGCATAAATGGTTAACGAAAAGTAATTGTATCTTCTTAAAATAGGTATTTTTAATAAAATTAGTTGAATTTTTGTATTTATAATATATTCTTACCCACTGGATTGTTCTAATGGTAAAGTCCGTCGCTGCAAAGTCAGCTGTTTAACAGCTGATTTTCGGAGGCAGAGGTTCCATGGATCGAATCCTAGTAAAGGTATTGATACTAAAGTCACGAGATTGCCTTTTGCGTATGTATGAGCTGTGAGGAAGGGAAGTGCAATATTTGCAGTGCTGCCAACCTCAACAGTGAGATACTACTCGTACATTTACACTACCGTGCAGTTTCTACATACATTTTGTAAGCTGTGGTTTATTCCGAGAAAATGTTTTCTTCATAAATCTAATAAGAAATAAATATGACCTGTAATATTGCCTACAGCTTAATTACATGACTAGAAATGTTTGATTTACTGTAATTACAAATGAATCGCCTTCTTTACTATTGCTGTCACCGGCGTTTTCATTATCAGTCTCTCTAGTATCTACCTAACGTTTTCTGTTTTTTACTAGGTGTCAACAAAACTTTTAAAGAATAGCTTCTTCACTTCCTTAATTTCCTTCTTTATTTTTCGAATTGTGGGAAGACAAACATCACAGTAGTTAGCCGCTCGCTCACGGCTTTTGTTGAGAGGCACGGATAGGCATTTTTGTTTAGCTTCATAACATTTTATTAAATTGTATATTAGATTTCATTCAACACTGAATAGTTCGACCACATTTTCGAGAAACCAACATTTCTGTAACAAACAGTTAACCTACAAAAGGTTCCCCGATATACTGTATATGCTTTGGGTATAGTATAAGTTGTTATGTTTGTCATACTGAAATTAAAGCAGTCGGGCATGCACACTGATGCTTTTCCCCTTTACCCTTTGTTGCAAAAAAGGGCAAACTCGTGACTCAAGTGACTATAGTTACTTTTATACGGATTTGAATACTAGACAGTGGTTACCGGTGTACTCTGATGGTTGGGGTTCAATTAACCATACTCTCTGAGTCTGTACAAGACTACAACTCATTTATAAATCATGCTTATCATCCTCATGTCATTGGGTCATGGGGTTACTTATTTTTCTTAAAACGAAAAGATTGCAACAACACACATAGGGATTAGGAATTGGAGATTAGGGATTAGGGATTAAAAATAGCTATATTCTTAGGGTGAATCCCCTGAAACAAAATATATTATGGTGGATCCACTGAAACAACAAAAATTGAAGTTGCATAACTTGTTAATCAAAACTAAATTGTATCTTCTGAAAGTATTTTAAATAAAATTAGTTTCAATTTTTGTGTTTTATAAAATGAAACCTAAAAAAGGAAAATTGAAGGTTAATATGAAAGTTTAACGAAAACTAATTTTACTTTATAAATTTTTATTAATTATCAGCTGTAGGATATATTAAAACGACTTATTGTTCCAAGAAACTTCTAGAAATAAATATTATCTTACAAGAAAATCTGGAAAATATAAAATTATGAATTTTTTCACTAATAGATTAAATTTATTGCGTACTTTAAAAACATAATTTTGTTTTAAAAATGTAATAATTATGGTGTATCGTAATAAGATAAAAAAACTTATGTAATAAGTATAATAAATCAATAGTAATAATAAAAAAAGAGACTTATCTTAGTATACTGTAATAAAAACGATTAATCATATTTTTGTACTTCATTAATAACATTAAAAATATGTAAATAGTTTTATCTGTTCGATCTATATTATGTAAAAACAGCTTAGTTTTTTTTATGGATGATCAACATTCAACTTTATGCCACATAAATGTTCTTTTATCATTATCTCTTTAATCTAACAAAGATAACAGCACTTAATATAACATTTAATGTATTTTTATATTTAATAGGCATTCTCATATCATTATAAGTTTAATGTTCAATGATAAGTTATATAAATATTTAATTATTCAATACTTAGTTGTTCTTAATTACGTGCCAAATTTTATTGTCTTTGATAAAGTATTTTAAATATAACTATAATTTATTACTTACAATATTTTACAATGAAAAATATCTATACTAATATAATAAAAAAGAAATGTCTGTTTCTTTGTTTGTATGAGGTAATCTCAGAAACTACAGAACTGATTTTAAAATATCTTTCATTGTTGCATAGCTTAGAGCTTCCTAATAAATATAGGCTACTTTGCAACGTTAAGTAACTTTAATTAAGTTAGTTAAGCAACTTAAACTGGGACGATATCGCTTGTTTTAGTTGTTAATGCACCAAAACTCAAGATTTTTGGCTTCAGGGGGCCTGAAAATGTGTATTCATGGTGAAAACTCGATTTGGCAAAATCGACATGAAAATAATGTTTTCGTTCCCTTTAAATATTAATACAGGCCAAGAGAAAGTAAAAAAACGTCGGGTAACCCAATTTTTATAGATCTAAGTGTTTCATAGTACGGTATTGACTAGTTTTGTATGGAAAATCACATAAAACTTTTTACAAAAAATCACCATAAGTCCTTTAAATTTTTATTATTTCCATATTACGATTATACATAATAGCATAGAATCTGAAGTGCAATTCAAGAATGAATTATTGTTAACAGCCATTGGAAGAATTGTCAGCATTTACAGTTCAAAAACAAACCTTATGCAACAGAAAAAAGAGACGTGGATGTTTTCATTTATACTAATAATAAAGAAGAAATGTCTGTTTCTTTGTTTGTATGAGGTAATCTCAGAAACTACAGAACTGATTTTAAAAAATCTTTCATTGTTGCATAGCTTAGAGAGCTTCCTAATCAATATAGACTATTTTGCAACTTTAAGTAACTTTAATTAAGTGAGTTAAGCAACTTAAACTGGGACGATTTAGTTTATCGGGTGCATAGCACTTTTATTTTTTCCAAGTCCTCTGGATGGTATATTTTTTGGGCTAGAAGCACGATTCAACTTTTACATATCATAGAAAAACATGAAGAATAACATTCAATTCCAAAAACATTAAAAATTCGGAAATATTCAAAATTTTTATTTTTGTACTGTATTTCATATATTTGTTTTCATTAGACAGGTAGTGAATGTTATCCTATCCAAATATTACAAAATATCTGTATGTAAAAAAAATTTTTACGACCACTTTTATGTACTTCTTATTCTTATATTATTTTTAACCTTTTAATTTTACCTTCTTTTTCAGAAACAGAAGCAAACAGATCAAACGCACAAAAATTTCAATGTGATTATTGTCCTCGTTCTTATGTAAATTATGAATCAGTGAAAAGACATATGCGGTTAGAATGTGGAAGAGATCCACAATTCTTTTGTGAATTTTGTCCGTATAAATCAAAACGTAAAGATACAATGTCAAGACATATTAAAAGTATTCATATGAGGGGAATAGAAAATAATATTTTAGTTTAAAATTTTTTTATAATTCAACGAACTTAAAACTTTTTTTGACGTTTCATAATTATAAAATTTTTTATGATGTTGTATTTCTAAATTAGAAGTTATTAAATAAATAAAATTTGTTTGATAAAATAATTTCTGTATGTTATTACTATTATTAAAGTTCTAAGATATGTAATCAAATTTACAAGAGACTGAAGAATAGTTAAAATTAAGTCATGGTGAAATAATATGATGTTTTTTTTTTTTTTTTTTTGGTTTAACGTCCGACTGTTCTGCAGTTACTGCTAATGCAGACAGTGAAGGATCAAATTTTTTTTGTAACATGAAAATATGCCGTGCCTGAATGGGATTCGAACCCAAGACCACATGTTGAGAGGCGAGCACGTTACCAACTATGCCAATGCGGCCGGGATATGATGTTATGTTCTGTCAATAACAGGCAGGTGGAGTGTTAAATTATTTGCACTCAATCTACTAGTTACAGGGCTACAAAAAAATATTTCTATTCTTATCACATGGTCACCCAATTATATGACTGAAGCATTAAGAAGTATTTCAGAACAGATGAGGTAGAGATGTAAAAGACACTAATCAGAGTTATTTCCTCTGAGAGTAATAAAATTTATAATTATACAGCCAGGCAGCTGTGGTGAATGAAGTGAAGGAGTCATTTGCTGGGTGGAATTTTGATACTTTTCAGAGGGCTTGATATGCTGATAAGCAAACTTTTCCACTTAGTAATGAAGGTAATGATAAATCACCACAATCCTCGTAAAGCCTCTAGAGGTTCAAACCAGTCTTTTGTCTGAAGGCCAAAATGATAACATGGTGAAAAGAATACAAGGATGGGCTAATCTTGTTGCTTAATTTAGTCCAATCTGTGCGTATACGTCATTCATTTAATAAGGAGTCCTGCCATCTCCTGTTGTATACTTTTGACAATCATTGTTACTACCAAATCCTGTACAGGAAGCATTTGTGGATTAGCTGTAGTAACTGGTACTGCATGCTATTTCACTTGTGATTGGAATTGCAGAACAATATTTTAAAGAGTACTGAAAAATAAGAGTACTCATACAAATCAACAGCAAAGAAAAATACATGGTTGCACATTGCAAACAGACAATGAATGTGATCCTGATATTTGTAATGTTGAGATAAGGAATGATGATCCAGTAGTGATGTACAAGAAATATGGAAAACATTACACCCACTATTATGGTCTAGTCAACAATACGGTGTCAAAAAGGAATGGATTTTAATACGTTTAAAGAAAGAAAATCCAAAATTTCTGAATGTTCACAATTACAACATGAGAAACAGAGATGATTATATCAGTGCTATTCATCACCCAGAATCATTTGAAAAACCTACTTATGCAGGTAGAAATTACGTCAATAAATTACCTTAATTTTTTTTTAAATTTTGGTTATCTTTATTTGCTTAAAAAAGCTGAAAAATTATACATTTTTTTTGCTGACTATATACCAGGTAAGTGTGAAAAGTGCAGTTGATTGGTTATGAGAGTAGGCCAAAGATAACAGTAAGAATTGCTGCAGCAATAGCAGTTCTGTTCCATTTACTACTGTTGTACTAGGTCTGAAGTATCAGTGTCCTATAACTCTGTTTGTTACTTGTAAATGTTGTGATAATTTGCATTCCTTTAAAAAAAATCTGAAAAATTACTTGATCGGTGAAACTTTTTATAGCGTTCAAGAATTTCTTTCTCGATAGTAGTGATACATTGTGTGATTCTTATATATGTATTTCAGGTGTTATAACTGACATGTCCTATACTCCTCCTGGAGTCTCCAGGACCCAAAAAGAAACTTCCAATTACAGTGAGAATTTTTTTATACTGCATCCATGAGACTCCAAAATGTTGTAAGGACATGTCAAAATAAAACATAAGTCTAAATTTTAACACTATGTTAAATTAATTTATTACCACTACTTACTTGCTTACTTTGACAAGTATGTCATCCTATCCAACCATTTTTATCGCATAGTACACAATTTGCCTTAGCATTTACTTCTTCTCTTCTTCTTCACTACAGGGTTTAGGCGAATCGCCTGTTCCGGTCTCAGTTTTTTTTTTTTTGAAATTTTCTTAAGGACAGCTACCATCTTTTCCTGGTGTTCCTGGTGTGAATTCCTTAATTCCTGGGTCTTCCAATATCTCTTTGACCAACCGACCTATACCTCCACACTTCCTTAGGTATACGCCCATCAGGCATTCTTTCCAAATATGCCAGCCATCTCTGCCTGTTTTCTATTATTCGGTCTTCCAACTTGAAGATGTTCAATTCCTTACGCACATCATCATTATATAATCTATCCACTCTTGTACAGCCCTTTACTGACCTTAAAAAATTCATTTCCGATGCCTGAATTTTCCTTAATAATTGTTTCCGACTCTTCACCCATGTTTCTGAACCATACAGTAATGTTGGTATTGCCATCACCTTATAAAATTTTAATCGCGGCTCCTTCCTAGTTTTCTTGGAGAGCGCTCGTCGAATGGTTCCACACACTGACTGGAACTTACTAAGTTTATAGTCAATGTCTGTATCTATGTCATAAGTGATGTCGCAACCAAGATATCGGAAATGGGACACTTGTTCAATATTTTTATTGTGAACAGATATTTTCGTACGTACTGGGTATTTACCCCAGAAGGCCATGGATTTTGTTTTTTCTAAAGATATCTTCATATTGTAGGCTGCACTAACCTTTTCTAGCATTTACTTAAAAGTTTATATATTTTTCTGCTAAAAACTATTCATAAATGAATTTTTGTACACTGTAAAATGTTTCATTAATCAAGTATTTTTTTAGATGTGTTCTTAAACAAATGTAGATAACTATAACTTTTTAAAGTCATTAATTGATGTATTTTCTATCTGCATTAGTAGGTTTTCGTTCAAACAATTTAGTGTTGTGGTTGAAAATATTTGAATTCTGTAAAAAGGTATTTTGGTGTACATACATTAACACTTTAAAGATGTAGAAAGAAGGAACTGTAAGCATGTGAAGCTCCTTAAATAATGGTTTGCATGAGGTTAAGAACTTAACTCGCACCGTACACGTAACAGCTTTTTTCTGAATTTTAAAAACTCTTTCCATGTTATAGGTAGTGAGTCACGAGAATGCCTTTTGTATATGGATGGGCTGTGAGGAAGGGAAGAGAAATCTGACAGTGCTGCCAACCTCAACAGTGAGACACTATATTTTACTACCGTGCAATTGCACCGTTAAGAATTGCACCTTTCAATTAATATACTTTGTTCTGATTGATACTTTTTCCACTTAATCCCTATTTCCTTTAAAATTGTTATTAATGTACAAAGTTTCCAATTAAAATTTAGCCTTTCTTTCAAAACCGGTAATAACTTTTCTCATGTCGGCATCACTTTCTTATTGATATAACCGTTTCGTTTTATTACCAGGTGTCACAAAAATTATTAATGAAGAATTATCTTCTTCACTGTCTTTAACTTTCTTCTTCATATTTAGAATTGTGGAAAGAGAAACATCACAGTAGTTAGCCGCTCACTCACGGCTTTTGTTAAGAGGCACGGAAAGGAATTTTTGTTTAGCTTCAACAACTTCACGGTATTTTATTACATTGCGTATTAGATTTCATTCGGCACTGTGAAAATTTTGACCGTTTTCGAGAAACGAACATTTCTGTGTCTGGTAACAAAGTTATATTCGTACAGTTAACCTACAAAAGGTTGCGTGATATACTGTATGTCCTCTAAGTATAATTTACGTTGTTGTGTTGGCAAACTGATATCAAAGCAGCCGTGTATGCGCTCTAATGCTTTCATCCCTTTATTCCTCGTTAAAACCAAAGGAAAACTCGTGACTCAAGTAACTTTATTCTGCGTTGAATTACCCCAAAGTAGTATGGCATACTGTATGAGATTGAATTAAACCATGGTAAGGTGTTAGTGACAATTTTTTATAATTTAATCTGACAGTTTTATATAATGCAATTACCCCAGTAGATATTTTACCATATTTTTGATCGGTTTAAAAATCCCACAATAAAATTCTATCAAGTGAAACTCCTAGAAACTTCACTGTTTGATACGTTCTAGGATATTATTTTGTATAAAGATATCTACTTCTTTATTTTCCTTTACATTATGTTTGTTTTTGAATTGTAAATACTGATACTCAATCCCATTGACTGGTAACTTTAATTCATTCAATAATTGTACTACAGATTGCGTGCTAATATGTGTATTCACTTCAACTGTACTACCAGTAAACTTTTGTTTATTACTGAAGTATCATCAGCAAACAGTAAAGCTCTACTGATACATATGATTTCTTTTTTTTTTGATGAATAATACTTTTTATTCACTCTGATTGTATCTCTGTACTGAGGTACTAAAAGTGTCAAATAATTTGTATCAGTACCATTGAGTAATCGTATGTACAGTACGACCTCATTTATCCGAACTAACTAGGACCCAAGGCAATCTGGAAAATCAAAAATTCGGATAATATAGGTAATAAGCAAAAAAATCCTTACATAAACAGACTTTTATGATAAAAAACTATGTTTTGTAACAAAATTACGTAGAATTAATGTTTTGTTTTTTATGTAAGTATATAAAAACGTTTAATTTACCTTATACTGCAATTCTATGTAATTATTTAAGTTACTAGATAGCATCATAGCTGCAGAATCCATATTAATGTTTTGTTTCTTTTATGACCTAAATTGATTACTTTAGTCAAATTTAGAAAGCTTCTTCCTTTTCATATTTTTACTTTCTCTTGCCTATATGGATATATAGGAAGGAAAGTACGTATTGTTTTCATGTCGATTTTTCAAAATTGAGTTTTCACCGGATCTACACGTTTTCAGACCCCCTGAACCCAAAAACCATGTTTTTAGCGATTGGTCTGTGTGTGAACAGAATATCTCAAGAACGGAACATTGTACAAACTTGAAACTTAAGTTACATACCACTACCACTATCATAGTTAAAAATCTGGTTGAAACACTCACACAACTTTCTCTTGCCAATGCAAATAATACATAATATAACCTAACATTAGTAATAAAAAATAAACAAAAAACTAACCTCAAAAAACACAACCTAATTTTAATCATGAGTGAAAGACGCAAAATGAAAATCAACCTCAGTTTGGCTTAGAAATACAGAAAATCATTCTTTCTTGCCAAACTAGGCTCTGTAGAGAAAAATGTTTTAATTAAAAGTTGTAGATCTTTTAATTTCCTATAAATTTTATTATATATACTTTTGTCGTAAAATGCATACTAAGGCCGAAATCTTAAAAAAATAAATTTTCACACATTTTCATGAGAAAAAAACAGAAAATTGCTAATTACCCCTAAACTAAGCGTTATACAAAAAATGTTAGAAATAAAAGTTGTAGGATTTTAAATTCTCTACAACTTTTGCCATATACTATTTTGCGCTAAAATGTATATTAACGTTCCTATCTTAAAGAAATAATTTTTTTACGTGAAAACAGCCTCCTGAAGAATTTCAGCAAACATGGCACCTACCCTATCTTGTAGAGCATAAAAATATAGTAAACCAGGCGATTTTTTAAAAAATCGTAGGACCAGTTTTTGAGAAAATCGCAAAAATGTGAAAAATTACATGAATAAACTACTACTTCCGGTTGACCGATTTTGATGAAAATTTTCGTGTCGGGTCCGGTAGTGGTATGTAACTTAAGTTTCAAGTTCATACGATGTTCCGTTCTTAGATATTCTGTTCACACACACACACATACACAGACCAATCGCTAAAAACATGTTTTTTGGGTTCAGGGGTCTGAAAACGTGTAAATCCGGTGAAGAGTGGATTTGTTAAAATCGACATGAAAACAATACTTTCCTTCCTATATATTTATATAGGCAAGAGAAAGTAAAAACAAATAAGTTCAAATCTGATCTGGATCAACGAGGGTTGGATATGAGGTAAGATAAAACAATTTTTCTGTACTTGTACTGGGAACAGATAAACCCTAATCCTAACCCAAGAATACTGTGAGCATCTTTCTTAGTTTACTATTTTTCACTGGTTGTGGGTTTATTATTTCGCTGAGGTATTTTATGGTGATAATTTTTCCATATTTGTGATATTTTATCATTAGATCATGTAATTAATATCATAATATTATTATTAGATTTTAACATTTTATTGAAAAATATTCTATTTATTAAAATTGTTTTCTTTCAGACCCAGTGTGGGTATTATCAACGAATAGATATGTATGTGGTGATTGTAACCAGTCTTATATAATTCCAGAAAGTTTGATACAGCATCAACGATTAGAGTGCAATAAACAACCACAGTTTCCTTGTCTATATTGTAATTACAGAGCTACAAATCAAACTGATCTTATAAGCCATATTAAAAGAAAACATGTTTCCATGTTTTGTTCTAATAATGATATTAATGATTTTTTCCCCTAATATATTTATTTATTTATTTCATAAAGTTTTACATGTGAGAGCAACAGGTAAGACCCAATACTGCTCTCTTAAAACATATATAACAATACAATCGTAATTTAATTAGCTTATAATATATACAATAATGATGCTTATAACCTACAATATTATAACCTTATATTCATAACCTACAATATAATAATGAATGTACTAATGATTGTAACATATGAATATGAATAATATAATAATAATATAATGAATATGAAGAATATAAAATATGACCATGATGAATATAATATTTTAATATGATAGTATATAGGCCTAATATAATTATGTAATAATATAATTATATAAAATTGAATATAATACACACAAACAAACTAAAAATTTAAAAGAAGCATTTATTATATATACTTACAAATAAATTACAGTATAATTTAGAAAGAAAAGAAAAAAATTTAAAGATTGAAAGAAAACAGAAAAGAAAATAAAAGAAAAAAGGAAGAAAAAAAAAATATCAGAACAGGAGCCGTGGACAAGAAAGCCGTTACAAAGAAAGACTTTTTTTTGGTTTTACATCTGAATGTTTTGGAATTACTGCTAATGCAGATTGTGAGAAGGATGATACATGAATCTGAGAGTGGCCAGCCCGTTGGCGTAGTGGTTAGCATACAATCATAACACGAGAAACAGAAATGATTATTATGTGGCTAATCACTCCACAAAATTGTTTGAACAAAAACCTACTTATGCAGGGAGAAAATTCATGAATAAATTATACCCCAATTTTTAAAATGTTGTTAGGATTTGAATTCTTTTAAAAAGAATCTGAAAAATTACTTGATCGGTGAAACTTTTTATAGCGTACAAGAATTTCTTTCTTGATAGTAGTGATACATTGTGTGATTCTTATATGTATTTTAGGTGTTATAACTGACATGTTCTATACTCCTCCTGGAGTCTCCAGGGCGCAAAAAAAAAACAAAAAAAAGCACAACTGGCTTCTGCACCGGGGTCTCGGGTTCGATTCCCGGTCAGTTCTGGCATTTTTTCATCGCTCATTTTCATTATCACCATTATCCACTGTCTGCATTAGCAGAAATTGCAGAACAGTCAGACGTAAAAAAAAAAAAATGAAGATGAGTGATGAAAAAATGCCAGACCTGACCGGGAATCAAACCCGGGACCCCGGCATAGAACCCAGTTGCACTAACCACTACGCCAACAGGCCAAATTAAGAAAGACAAATTGATTGATAAAAAACAAAGATAAATTTTTAATAAAATCATTTTTTTACAATAATGTTTACCGGTAAGAGACAGCTGGAGTGTTAAATTATTTGCACTCAATCTGTTAGTTCCGGGCTACAAAAAATAGTTCTGTTTCTTATTACATGGTCAGCCAATTAAATGACTAATCATTTAAGAACAGAAGATGTAGAAGTGTAAAAGACACTAATCAGAGTTACCGTCTCTGAAACTAATGAATTTCATTATCAGCCAGACCCATGGTGAATGAATTGACGGTAAGGTGTAATTTTTGGGGTGAAAAATATGTGCTTTTCAGAGGGCCTGCCATGCTGATAAGGATACTTTTCAACTCAGTGAGGAAGGCAATTGTAAACCACCTCACTCTTCGTTTTACTTAGTTAAATCTCTAGAGGTTCATACCAGCCTTTTGACTGATGACCTAAAAAAAAACTGTTTTACTCATAATGACTTAAATTTTTTTTCTAATATTTATTTTTGTACTTAATTTATTTTATTTTTCTGTATACTTAAATATGAAATCCTTTGCTGACTGATTTATTCACTCACTCTTTTATTCCGAATAACCCTTTAGACTGCCCGTAACAGACAGGTGGAGTGTCAAATTATTTACTCTCAATCTCTTCGTTGCAGGGCTAAAATAATTAGCTCTGTTCCTATCACATGGTCAGCCAATTAAATGACTGAATCATTTAAGAACTGAAGAGAAAGAGCTGTAAAAGACACTAATCAAAGTTGTCTTCTCTGAAAGTAATGAATTTCATTATACAGCCAGACCCTGTGGTGAAAAAAAGTGAAGGTGTCATTTGCAGAGTGGAAAATATAAGCTTTTCAGAGGGCCCGGCATACTGATAAGTGTACTTTTTCATCCAGTGAGGAAGGCAATTGTAAACCTCTTCACTCCTCGTTTTACTTGGTAAAACCTCTACAGGTTCAAACCAGCCTTTCGGCTGATGACCTAAACAACAACCCTTTAGAGAGAGCATGTCGAATCAATGTTTTAATTACTTCTTCATATTATGCTCAGGTTTCCTTTCTCCCACAATCTTTTCAATTTTTTTGAATCTTTCCTTCATAAGTGTTTCAATATTGTGGGGTTCACATCTCTTCTTTTCATTCTCTTCCAAGAAGATCACTCTCTGACTTTTTTTCTTTAAAATTTTCTATTCTGTATGTCTTCTGAATAGATTTTTACTTCTTTAAGGTCATTTAATTTTACTGTGAACCATGGTGATTTAATTTTAAGATCTATTATTACTTTATTGAAAATTTATTTTTTGTCAATCTGCCATTGTTCATTCTTGCCATACAAGTATATCTGAAAAATACAAGTCTCCTTTTTCTCATTACATGGAATGTGTTTTCAATATTTTCGTATGTCTTTGTTGAACAGGGACATGTTTTGGTGGATCCACCATCATCAGAGTACACAAAATTAAAACTAAACGTTTTAAAAATTCATTGAAATTATCATCTTCTGTCATTTATATAAAGCTAAGTAAGTTTTATACAAATAACTGAGGATACAACATCTTCATCTGTAAATTTTAATAAATTTTAAAAAAATTACTTTCAATTTTGTGTACTCTGATGACGGTGGATTTACTAAAAGATGTCAGTAAAAAGTATGATCATTTAAAAAAAGATGAAAAACAAGATAATAATGTTTATTTAGATATTTAATATAAATAAATATTTTTATGTTTTATTTTTGTATTTTATTTTTATGTTTTATTTAAATATTTATTTTTATATATTATTTAGATATTTATTTATATATTTTATTTAGATATTTTATTTTTATGTTTCTTTAGATATTTTTTTATCTATGTGCAATGTTACACTCTGTAAGTGACATTGGAAAATAAGTGCTAGCAGCAGTGAGTGACTGCATGATTATACATGGGGGGAGGGAAATAATATTGTTAAATAAAAACTGTTGTTTAGTTTTAGTAAAAAGTTTCAGTAAATTTAAAAAAAAAAATATATATATATATAAAAAGTGCCATGTTCTTGTATACTTTACATTGTTGTAAACAAGTTTAAATTAATGTTATTTTTATACAATTTTTTAATAAATCTTAATTTTTTATCAGAATAAGTTTTTTTATCCCTTGTGTTTACTTAGGCAATATTTTGTGTTAAATTTTGCTTTTGTGTTGATTTGGTAACCAATGCTAGACATTGGTCACCGGTGTACTTTGATGGTTGGGGTTCAATTAACCATACTCTCTCAGGAATGGTTGGCCTGGGTCTGTACAAGACTACACCTCATTTACTCGTCATACATATCATTCTCATCTCTTTGGGTCATGGGGTTGCTTATTGTTTTGAATTGAACAGATTGCAACATACATATATTAGGAATTAAAAAAAAAACAGAAAAAAATTTGGTTCTCTTACCCACTGGGTTGGTCCAGTAGTAAAGTCATCACCTTGAGTCAGCTGTTTAACAGTTGATTTTTGGAGACAAACATTCCTGGTTCAAATGATTCCTGGCCGGACCGTGGTGTAGTGGTCAGCGCAACTAGCTACTATGCCGGGGTCCCGGGTACGATTCCCGGTCAGGTCTGGTATTTTTTCATCCGTAAATCACCGCATATCATTACCTACGCACAAGCCCAAGGCTTATGTAGGCATCATCACAATAAAAAAAAAAATCCTAGTAAAGGTAGTTACTTTTAGAAGGAATTATATACTAGACAGTGTTGACTGGTGTACTTTGATGATTAGGGTTTTGTTAACTCTCTCTCAGAAATGAGAAAGTCTGAATGAGAATGACCCTGAGTCCTCATTTCATTGAGTCATGGGGTTGCTTATTGTTCTTAAATTAAACAGATTGCATCGTACAGACATTAAGGATTTAAAAAGCTTCTCTGTTAATTTACATTCAAGAAGAAGTTGGTTCAGTTATTAATTTATTTTGGGAAATAAAATGAAACACCAGTTATTTACAAGATGTTAATCTTAAAGTGTGTGGTTCAAATTAAATTCAACAATAAAGGTGAAAGACAGGCCATCAACTAAAAAAAATCAGAACTTCTGTTTTCTGGGACCGTAAAGGTATAATATTTATTAATGGGATACTTCTGTGAATACTGATCATTAAAAAATGATACTTAATACCTTTGGCATGGACTTAAAAGTAAGCACCCAAGAAAATTTTTACACGGCATCATTTTCCTTAATGACAAAACATACTTGCTCATCGCAAAAGCAACAGTCTCACATTTGAAATCATACAATTGTGAGATTATGATCCATCCTCTACATAATTCCAACCTTTCCGTATCCGATTTTCATTTGTTTGGCAGATTGAAAAGCATTTTGAAGGAACGGATTTTGTTGACAAAAAAGAACTCCAAAAACCTGGCCAAATATTTTTCATAATTTTAATAGAAAATTCTATAGAGAGGCTTTTAACAATTTTGTGTACTGTTGGGACAAATGCTTACCATATTCTGGAAACTTTGAAGAAAAGTATAAAGATTTCATTTACTGTATTCATTTTTACATTCCTTGTAATAAATATTTTAAATAAAAACAAGTGTGTTACTTCTTGAACATCCCTTATACCAATCAATTTTTGTTTATATAACTCTTTAAGTCAAAAATAAATCTTTATAATGCATACTCCACTGGGTTGGTCTAGAGGTAAAGTCGTTGCCGCTAGTCATCTGTTTAACAGCTGATATTCGGAGACAAAGTTTCCTAGTTCAAATCCTAGTAACCCACCGCCGTTTATATAATCTAATTAATATAATATAATTATAATATATATAATATAAATATAATTATAATATATAATATTATAATTATTATAATATAAATAATTATTATAATATAATTATATAAATATATATTATAAAGTTTGAATTGAAATATATATTTTCTAACCACCAGAATACGGTAACATAAAACACTTACCAATGTTTATAGCGCTTTCGTGTATCTTGTACACATCTTCAGTAAATTAACATTTATTAGAAGTCAAAAGTCAAAGTGGTGGTTAGAAAATATATATTTCAATTTTAAATAATACGGCTGATTAAAAATCCTACATAGGATGTTTAATAAAAAAATAATTACAAAATTTATATAATCAAATTTATAGAAAATTAAAAGGTGTACAAATTTTATGTTAAGCATTTTTCTCTACAGAGCCTATTTTAGCGTGAAAAAGTGATTTTCTGTATTTTTAAGCCAAACTGGGGTTTATTTTCATTTTGCATTTTTCACTCATGATTAAAATTAGGTTTTGTTTATTGGGGTTAGTTTTTTGTTTATTTTTAATGTTTTATTACTAATGCTAGGTTTATAATCAATTATTTGCATTGGCAAGAGAAAGTCGTGTGAGTGTTTCATACCAGATTTTATTTTTTTATTGTTTGATTTCGAGAAACTATAACACTTAAAACTTCATGTGTTCATGAACTTTAAAAATTATGCTTTTTTTCTGTTTTATTCTGTAATATTTTATTCTATAATAATGTATCAATAATTTTTTTAAACATTGTTATAGTTTAATTTTTGTTGTCATTATAACTTTTAATCCACTGGTTGGTCTAGAGGTAAAGTCGTCGCCAAAATCAGCTGTTTAACAGCTGATTTTTGGAGACGAAGGTTCCTGGTTTAAATCCTAGTAATGGTAGTTACTTTTATACGGATTTGAATACTAGACAGTGGTTGCCGGTGTACTTTGATGGTAGGGGTTCAATTAACCATACTCTCTCAGGAGTGGTCAACCTGGGTCTGTACTAGACTACACCTCATTTACACGTCATACGTATCATCCTCATCTCATTTGGGTCATGGGGTTGCTTATTGTTTTGAATTCAACAGATTTCAATGTACATATGTTAGGAATTTTTAAAAAAAATTTTAACTTTTGGTGTTGTTTATTTTAAAATAATAAATTTAAAAAAATTTTATTTCTTTAAAATTAATAATTTTGTCTTTATAGGGATGCTCAATAATGTTTTAAGGGATGTTTTAACAGTTTTAATAGAAATAGTCCAGTACTTTATTACTATAAATAACCCCCACTAAATAATTGAATAGAATGGAAAAATATATTACGCTATTCTTCCGCATGACATAACATGAATTTTTAACCTCACGAAGCTGTCTGGACATTTCATTTTTTACTTTTAAATGATCTATTTTTGACAAATTAATTTCATAGTTTATTCTCTATTCAAAACCATTATAATAACTTTGTATCAATGGTAGGCAGTATGATAGATTTTAAAAAAACCTGGTGTGAAACACTCACACAACCTTCTCTTGCTAATACTAATAATTAACAATAAATCTAACATTAGTAATAAAACATTAAAAATAAACAAAAAACTAACCTTAATAGACATAACCTAATTTTAATCAAGAGTGAAAGACGCAAAATGAAAAACTAACTTCAGTTTGACTTAAAAATACAGAAAATCACTCTTTCACGCTAAACTAGGCTCTGTAGAGAAAAATGTTTTAAATAAAAGTCGTAGATCTTCTAATTTCCTATAAATTTTATTATATACATTTTTGCCGTAAAATGCACACTAAGGCCGAAATCTTAAAAAAATCGATTTTTCACACGTTTTTTTGAAAAAAAAACCAGAAAATCGCTAATTACCGCTACACTAAGCATTATAGTCTATGTTATATGTTATATGTCTATTAAGGTTAGTTTTTTGTTTATTTCTAATGTTTTATTACTAATGTTAGGTTTATTGTTAATTATTTGCATTAGCATGAGAAATTCGTGTGAGTGTTTCACACCAGATTTTAATTTTTGTATAAATTATTTAGAAAAAAAATTGTTGTACACTATAAAAAATCTCTATAAAAATCACTATAAAAATCACTATAAAAAATTGTTGTACACTATAAAAAATCTCCAATAGATTAATGGAACTGGCTTTATTGGTTCAAAATTAAGAGAACTTTACTCTGGCATAAAACTTTAAAATCTGTATATTAGGTTAGGTAGTCTGCTCCCACTGAACATCTAATTGCTTTCTTCTGAATTTTAAAAAAATTCTTCCTCATTTCACATTATCCCACACAAATACAGCATACCAGATATGAGACAGAATAAACCATGTTAACAATTTTTTGTTGTTTAATGTGGCAATTTTCTGGGTTTAATGCTAATACCCCAGATTTCAGTAAAGATTTGATCAGTATAAAAATCCTAAGATAAATATCTGTCTAGTCACACTCCTAGTAATTTCACTTTTTGTACCTGTTCTAGGATATTGTTATGAATGAAAACATCCACTTCTCTATTTTCTGTTGCATAAGGTTTGTTTTTGAACTGTAAATGCTGACAATTCTTTCAATGATTGTTAACAATAATTCATTCTTGAACTGCACTTCAGATTTTACGCTAATATGTATAATCAATAAGGAAATAATGAAACTTTAAAGTACTTACAGTGATTTTTTGTAAAAAATTTTGTGTGATTTGCTATACAAAATCTAGTCAATACTGTACTCTGAACACTAAGATCTGTAAAAATTGGGTTACCAGATGTTTTTCACTTTCTCTTGGCCTGTATTAACATTTATAGGGAATGAAAACATTATTTTCATGTCGATCGATTCATGCCAAATCAAGTTTTCACCATAAATACTCATTTTCAGGCCCCCTGTAGCCAAAAATCATGTTTTTGGTATGTGCATTAACAAATATCTCAAGAACAGAATATCTCAAACAGAGCCGGCCACATTGGCATAGTTGGTAATGTGCTTGCATCTCATCATGCGGTCTTGGGTTCGAATCCCATTCAGGCACGGCATATTTTCATACGTTACAAAAAATCATTTCATCCTTCACCATCTGCATTAGCAGTAATTGCAGAACTGTCGGACATTAAAAAAAAAATCAAGAACAGAATAGTGTACAAAGTTGAAACTTGACATTTAAGTTAGGTATCCCTAGAAAACCGAAAATGAACATTTTCATGAAAATCAGTCAAGCGGAAGTAGGTAGTAGGTAATTTACTTGGGCTATTTTTCATTTTTTGCGATTTCCTCAAACATGGCTCCTATGATCTTTTTAAAAATTACCTTATTTACTACATTTTGTGCTTACAAGATATGGTAAGGGACACTTCTGCTGAAATTCATGGGGGGGGCTGTTACCTTTATAGTAAACTTTGCTTTTTTATAAGATTGCGGTCTTAAAATGTATTTACGGAAAAAGCATAGGTAATTAAAGTTTTAGGACATTAAAAAACCTACAACTTTTAGTTTAAGCATTTTTTCTATAATGTTTAGCGTCAATTTGTGATTTTTGTATTTTGCTCATCAAAATTGGTAAAAAAATGGGATTTTTTTAAATATTGCAGACGTAGTATGCATTTCATGACAAAAGTGTATATAGTAATCAAAGTTATCGAAAATTAAAAAACCTACTACTTTTACTTCAAGCGGTTTTTTTTCTTGAGAGCCTAGTTTAGCAAAAAAATCGCGATTTTTTGGCATTTTAAAATCCTACAGAGGTTGATTTTCATTTTGGATCATTTATACATGATTAAAATTAGGTTATGTTTATTATTTTACATTCTTTACTCATGATTAATATATAAAGGGTGATTCAAAAAGAGCGCCGGTTTTTAAACGGCTGGTAAATTTTTGTTTATCGGTTGGCAACATTGTTTGACCACATTTCTATTTCGGAGAACATTCCGATTGACGATTCAGTTGTAGTTTCTCTTGTTCGCAGTGTAGTACTCTCGCAGTCTGTGTCTAACCATGGAGAAGTTTACTATTGCGCAACGAGTGTTAATCGTCAAAACATTTTACCAGAGTGGAGAGAGTTATGCGGCTACTGTCAGGCGACTTCGCGGTACTCTAGGACGTAATGAAGCACTGAATGAATCAACAGTTCGCAGGCTCATGAAAAAAGTTTTTGAGACGGGTTCAACAGTCAACCTTAAAAGTTCTGGACGTCGTCGTTCTGGCCAAACTGAGCAGAACGTTGCGTTGGTTCGTGACAGTGTGGCTGTTAACCCAGCAAATTAGGGAGTTTTTGTGGCGTCATTTGGATGGAATGGACATTGACGAGTTGTGGTTTCAGCAGGATGGTGCCACCTGTCACGCTGCACGAGAAACAATGTTGTTGCTCCGTAAACGGTTCCAGGATCGCATCATTTCTCGTAATTCCGACCATCAATGGCTACCAAGGTCGTGTGACTTGATGCCTTGTGGCTTTCCTCTTTGGGGTCATCTGAAGTCATTGGTGTATGCCAATAAACCCCGAAACATCAATGACTTGAAGGAGGAAATTCGACGCGTTATCGGGCAAATGGAAGTCGAAACTTGTCGTGCAGTAATATCCAGTTTCATGGACAGAGTTGATGCGTGCCAGCGCAGTAGAGGAGGACACATGCATGACATCATTTTTCATACATGAAATCGGAAGGAAAGATGAACTTGTTGATGTATTTATTTTCAGTTTTTCAATAAAATAAATCTCTTAATTTGATATATCAAAACCGGCGCTCTTTTTGAATCACCCTATATTATAATATGTTTCATTATATAGATTGGCAAAGAAAATTCATGAGTGTTTCACAGCAGATTTTTTATTTTTTTATAAAACTACAATATTCTTTCTTTTGTTATTACAGAATTATAAGAAAGCAAAAAATAAAAATACACACCTAGTTTTAACTACAATATAGTTCATATGATAAAGTATTCCATGTATATCAGAAGCTACTGATGTAATAATTAACAAAAATGTGTATTACTGTAAGAATTACAAAAGAAAACAAAATGGAAATGTTATTTTTAGATAATAACAGTCGGATTTCTTTAAAAAGACAAAGGGGTACAAGAATAACTATTAGTTATTCTATTAACTGTTAACAGACCAATCATAGCTGGGCCTAGTGGGACCACAACTCAATGCTACTATGTACTATTGGGCTGAACTAACTTTTCATTTAATCAATAATTCCTGCATTAATATTTATAAACACATGAATTTTTTATGCAGCATAAATCATTATTTCGTATTCTTATTCTTCTTCTTCTACCACTACTTTTGTTTGTATGCCTTTTATGTATTGATTAGATATGATGATAAAAATAGTTCTTTTTTGTTCCTGCCCATTTAATAAACTTTACATTCTAAATTTAAACTTAAATGTAGGTAATCGTTCAAATGAAATTCATCATGGTTTTTTTCATTTTTAAATTCTATCATGTAAATGTTAATTTAGATTTCGTTTGAATTTTATTTTCTTGTGATTTTTATAAGGTTATTTTTTATGATAGAAAAGATATTTGTGACTGTCAATTAAAAAAGGGTCTTATTTTTCACTAAGAAAAATTTTCAGGAGACCAAAAAACCAAAATTTGGTCAAAAATGATATTATCTGGTTTTTTTTGTTTAAAATATTACTTTTTCTTTACTGTGTATAAAAATAATCCAATTTTATTTTATTTTGAATTCCAAACCTGATTAAATTCCCAAAAATAGATTGTAGGTCAAATAGGAAAAATGGACCTTAGTCCAATGTGTTTCTTATTGGTGAAATTAAGACCCCTTTTCTGTTGGATATGTAAAAGGAAAACTAAAAAAAACACTGTAGAATATCCTTCCCAGAAAATAATCAAGATTGGTGGAATTTTCAGAACGTAAATTTTTAGTTTAGGCCTATTTTTCTAGTAAGTTACCATTATCTTTTTATTTATTTTTAATTTTTTAGATTAGTTTCCTTAGTATTATTTCAATTACTTATCCAATTTTTTTAAATAAAAAAAAATTGTAATGTTTTATATTTATTGTATGTTCAAATTACAATAAAATTTTTTAATTGTTTGTCTGTAAACTTTTACATTTGAAATGATCTCAGAAAATCTGATACAGGATTTTAACTATTTCAAGTATAAATTATTTGAAGACATCACTGGATTCAGCACAATATTTTACATAAGTATGACATGGCATCTGACAGCGACAAGGAAAGTAATACTTTTTTTTTAATTCCTACTTAATGTGTGTACGTTGCAATCTGTTCAATTCATAACAATAAGCAACCCCATGACCCAATGAGATGAGGATGATATGTATGACGTGTAAATGAGGTGTAGTCTTGTACAGACTCAGGCCGACCATTCCTGAGAGAGTATGATTAATTGAACCCCAACCATCAAAGTACACCGGTAACCACTGTCTAGTATTCAAATCCGTATAAAAGTAACTACCTTTACTAGGATTTGAACCAGGAACCATCGTCTCCGAAAATCAGCTGTGTAACAGCTGATTTTGGCAACGACTTTACCTCTAGACCAACCCGGTGGGTCAAAGTAACACTAACAGAAATATTTGTGGGTGGTGATACCACCCACAAGCTGATACAGTTGCTAACAGGGCATGGTTGCTTTGGGGCATATTTGACGAGGTTCAAACTTCATGAAGTATCGAAATGTCGACTGTGCGGCAATGAAGAGGAGGAGTCCATTTCACATATTTTTGAAAGATGTCCCTATTTTGGCCTTGGCAGAATGGAGACATCTGAGAAGATAGGCGTTGCTCAGTGGATCCCAGAGAGAAAGGGGCAGCGATGCTGCGGGATGAAGAGAGCTGGAAGTTGGTCGCTCAGTTTGTGGAGAGGGTGGTCGGGAGACTGCGGAGGGAGGAGACATATGAAGATCTGTGGGATCGCCTTCTCCCACAGTGAATCAATCCTGTCCCGATCTCAGTAGGTAAGGTAGGCACCATAATTTCCTGAGCTGGTGATAAATTATATTATATAAACAGTTCCGAGGGAGGTGGAGGGTTGTTGAGCTGATGTCGGATCAAGTGGCCAGGCGGCGGGTTTCTGGTTGGTAGGTGGTTTCGGTCTTCTTGGGGCTGGACAAGGATGCCTCAATTTAGCCCAACACTACTTCCCCCATCGTGAGAGAGTGAACATGAGTTTTTCTCGCCGCCTCGGATAAAAAAAAAAAAAAAAAAAAAAACAGAAATATTATACTAATTGAACAATATTATCACTAAAATATTGTCAACTTTAATTGTAATATTCTGAAAACAAGTGTTTCTTAAACTTCATTTCAAAAATTCTGTAATTTTTTTATAAATAACGATAAAAAAAGTAAAGATATCGTTGTTTTCAGCTTTAATTCTCTGTGAGAAACAATCTTAACCTCACTTTTGACTTGGGTTAAGATAAGGTCCCTTTTTCTATGGATGGGCATATTTTTTTAATATAAATTAATTTTTTAATAAATAATTATATTAACTGGTTTAATATAATTTAATGAAGTGAAGTTTAATGAAGTGAAGGTGTCATTTGCAGAGTGGAAAATATGTGCTTTTCAGAGGGCCCGGCATGCTGATAAGCGTACTTTTTTATTCAGTGAGGAAGGCAATGGTAAACCACCTCACTCCTTGTTTTACTTAGTAAAACCTCTAGAGGTTCAAACCAGCTTTTCGGCTGATGACCTAAACAACAACTGGTTTAAGGAAGTCAGAAAGGTTTTTAGAAAATTGGCATAAACTGAGAAAACTTAACCCTTGCAGTGCCAGGAGAATATTGTTAGTGCCTACTGAAAAATGCCAGGTATTTTCAACTAGGTACTGCTTAAAAATGCCAACCTATTTTTGTGCGATTGTAGCATTTCATATGTGTATCCATAACTTGGCTATTTTTAAAGATAACTTAAAAAATCTGGTGTGAAACACTCACACAACTTTCTCTTGCCAATGAAAATAATTAATAATAAACCTAACATTAGTATTAAAACATTAGAAATGAACAAAAACTAACCTCAAAAACATAACCTTATTTTAATCATGAGTGAATGACGCAAAATGACAATTGAACTCAGTTTGGCTTAAAAATACGGAAAATCACGCTTTCACGCTAAACTAGGCTCTGTAGAGAAAAATGCTCTAAACAAAAGTTGTAGATCTTTTAATTTTCTATAAATTTAATTATATACACTTTTGTCGTAAAATGCATACTAAGACCGAAATGTTAAAAAAATCGATTTTTCTCACGTTTTCGTGAGAAAAAAACAGAAAATCGCAAATTACCGCTAAACTAAGCGTTATACAAAAAAATGTTTGAAACAGAAGTTGTAGGTTTTTAAATTCTCTACAACTTTTATTATATAAGTTTTTGCGCTAAAATTTATATTAAAGCCGTAATCTTAAAAAAACAACGTTTTTACGTGAAAACAGCCTTACCGAGAATTTCAGCAAACATGGCGCCTACCCTATCTTGTAGAGAATAAAAAATTGAGTAAAATAGGCGATTTTAAAAAAAATCGTAGGACCAGTTTTTGAGAAAATCGCAAAAAACTGAAAAATTATACGAATAAACTACTACTTTCGGTTGACCGATTTTGATGAAAATGTTCGTGTCGCGTCCGGTAGTGGTATGTAACTTAAGTTTCAAGTTCGTACGATGTTCCGTTCTTGAGATATTCTGTTCACACACAGACACACACACACACACACACAGACCAATCGCTAAAAACATGTTTTTTGGGTTCAGGGGGTCTGAAAACGTATAGATCCGGTGAAAACTCGATTTCGAAAAATCGACATAAAAACAATACTTTCCTTCCTATATATTCATATAGGCAAGAGAAAGTAAAAATACAAAAAATAATTTCTGCTTAAACATTTATTTTGTGGAACTTTCTTTTTTCATTAAAAAAAATCACAAAAAAATTATGTTACCCAACTTCATTTATATCATTTTAAAGATGGTTTCATTATGTACAAAGTCACCTAAACTCATTTACATATTGTAAATTATAAAAATTACTCCAATAATTGCTTTGAAAATCCAATTTTCAGTTTTTTAACTTTGGAAAGTACGCAACTGTACTATTGAAAGTACTGTACAAAATCCTAATTTTTAATAATTACATTAAAAGTTTGTAAATTAAAAATTTATATATAGCACTATAAAAACAAGAAATAATCAGCAATAATATAAATAAAAATTCTATGAATTTTTTAGTCAATGTACTATAATAAAAGGATACTGGCATTTTTTTTTTTTTTTTTGGTTGAACTGCTGATGTCCTAATATTAGGACGCTGGCACTGTAAGAATTAATGAACCAAACCAAATTCAGACAACTTATTATGGACTCAAAGGGTCATGAAGAGCAAAAACAGAATACTGGGTGGACAAAAAAAAGGAGGAAAGCCTACAGAGAACGAATGCTGAGAATGTGGGCTGCTAAAAGAGCTTCCAGAAACATCTAAAATCACCTCATGTGGTGTCTAAAATTGGCCGTGTACGCAAAAAAGATTTACTAACTTGCTTATCTGTTTACTTATCATAGTACATTTACTTAATCATGTTCATACAGTTTAGATTTCTTTGTTTATCAAATTTCTTACATTCTGTACTCTTTTGTTTCTTCCTTTCTTCTGTCCATTTTTGCAATTCATGGTTTCTTTTGACGACGGTAATGTCGTCGCCGCTAGTCAGCTGTATAACAGCTGATTTTCGGAGACAAAGGTTCCTGGTTCAAATCCTAGTAAATGTAATTACTTTTTTACGGATTTGAATACTAGACAGTGTTTACCTGTGTACTTTGATGGTTGGGTTTCAATTAAACGTACTCTCTCAGAAATGGCCGGCCCGAGTCTGTACAAGACTACACCTCATTTACATGTCATACATATTATCCTCATCTCATTGGGTCACGGGGTTGCTTATTGTTCTGAATTGAACAGATTGCAACGTATACACATTAGGAATAATAATTAAAAAAAAGGTTTCTTTTCTTTTTCTTATCAATTTTAGATTTATAATTAAAACTTAATTTTTGTTATTTTTATTTCCATAAATATTAAATATTAATAATACAAATAACAATAAATAATTATAATATAATTATTAATAATTAAATATTAATTGTCCCACCGGGTTGGTCTAGAGGTAAAGTCGTCGCCAAAATCAGCTGTTTAACAGCTGATTTTTGGAGATGAAGGTTCCTGGTTCAAATCCTAGTAAAAGTAGTTACTTATATGTGAATTTGAATACTAGACAGTGGTTACCGGTGTACTTTGATGGTTGGGCTTTAATTAACCATACTTTCTCAGGAATGGTCGGCTTGGGTCTGTACAAAACCACACCTCATTTACTTGTCATACACATATTGACCCACCAGGTTAGCCTAGAGGTAAATCATTGCCGTGAGTCACCTGTTTAACAGTTGATTTTCAGAGATGAAGGTTCCTTGTTCAAATCCTTATAATGGTAGTTAATTTCAATCTGATTTGAATGCTAGACAGTGGTAACCGGTATACTTTGATGGTTGGGATTGAAATAACCATCTAAGTACAACCATCAACTATCTCAGGAATGGTCGGCCTGAGTCTGTACAAGACTACATCTCATTAAGTCATGGGGTTGGTTGCTTATTGTTCTTAAACTGGACAGATTGCATTGTATACATTATGGTTAAAAAAATACTTTCTTGTGACAGTACTTATGCTCATCAAAAGTGGTTCTTCTTTACATTAGGAAGAGAAAGTCATGTTCTTGTTCCATACCATATTTTTTTATAAGATGACATGCGATTTCCATTTTCTGAACTCAGTTTCTCGTGCAGAATTTGTCTAGTGTATCTGGTGTTATTACTTCTCATAAGTATTCAAATTTCAGCAATATCTTTATTTCTTTATTTTCTGAAATGTCAATATTTCATATTTTATTATATTTAAATTTTAAAAACTTATCAGGTTTTCTAATGCAATCTGATTTTATTTTCAAACTTCTTCAGTTTTTTAATTTTACTTTTGGTTGTCTTTTTATCAATATTAGTTGAAGTGTTATGGACATCTTGATAGAGTGGATTGCAAACGAATCTCAAAAAATATTTATATAAATGAAAAATTTCATAAATACGACAATTAGTTCTGAGAGATAGAAAATGCTTTGAATTATCTCTATTCCTTAATAAAGGTTGCTCATAGCAGGCAGGTGGAGTGTTAAATTATCTATCTACTAGTTCCAGAGCTACAAAAAATAGTTGTGTTTTTTATCACATGGTAATATGACTGAAGCATTTAAGAACAAAAGAGTTAGAGGTGTAAAAGACACTAGACAAGAGTTATCCTCTTCTGAGAGTAATGAATTTCATCATTATACAGCCAGACCCTGAGGTATATGAAATGAAGGTGTCATTTGCAAGGTGGAAAGTAGATGCTATTCAGAGGGCCTGGTATGCTGATAAGCATACTTTTCCACAGTGAGGAAGGCAATTATAAACCTTGTTTTACTTAGTAAAACCTCTAGAGGTTCAAACCTACTGTTCAGCTGGTGACCTAAACAACATAACAGGAATAGAGACAGAAAATGTAGGAAAATGGAAAATATAATTTATTAAATTAATGGGAGACTTTAGATTTTTTCCAGAAAGACTAAAGAAAACAAAATAAACTAAATGGTAGATGAAAGATGAGAATAACATGTGGAAAGAATGAAGGAATATTGCCAGAATGTGAACAAGAAGAAATATCTGGTGTGGAACACGCACACGACTTTCTCTTGCCAATGAAAATAATAAAACATACAACCTATGTTTAATCATAAGTAAACAATGTTAAATGAAAAACATAACCTAGTTTTAATCATGAGTGAATGACGCTCAATAAACATCAACCTCTGTTTGACTTAAATTATGGAAAATCACTAATTGACGCTAAACTAAGCTCTGTAGAAGAAAAATGCGTGAAATAAAAGTTGTAAATTTTTTTAATTTCCTACAACTTTAATTATATGTTTATGTTGTAAAATGTATATTATTATTATTATAATTTTTTTTTTTTTGGTTTAATGTCCGACTGTTCTGAAATTACTGCTAATACCAACGGTGAAGGATGAAATGATTTTTGTAACGTATGAAAATATGCTGTGCCTGAATGGGATTTGAACCCAAGACCACATGATGAGAGGTGGTTGACATTACCAACTATGCCAATGCGGCCGGGAAAATGTATATTAAGGCAGCAATATTAAAACATGTCATATTTTACCGATCTTGATGAAAAAAATCACTAATTGTCGCTAAACTAAGCATTGTACAAATTTTTTTTGAAATAAAAGTAGTAGGTTTTTTTAATGTTCTACAATATTGATTATATGATACTTTTGCTCTAGACTGCAATCTTAAATTGCTCTACGGCTGCAATTTAAAAAAAAATTATCCTAAGAGCGCATGCTCCCCCCAAGAATTTCAGCAGACATGGTGCTTATCTTGTCTTGTAGAGCATAAAAAATGTAGTAAGAGAGACAATTTTAAAAGAAATGATAGAAGCCGTTTTTTTGAGAAAATTGCAAAAAAGTAAAAATTGCATCAATAAACTACTTCTTCTGGTGGACTGATTTTGATGAAAATATTTGTGTCAGGTCCTCTAGTGGTATCTAAGGTAAGTTAAATCGCTGAAAACGAGTTTTTTTTTTTAGTTCAGGGGCCTGAAAACGTGCATTTCCAGTGAAAACAAAATTTAAGAAAATCGATATGAATATCGATATTTTCCTTCCCTAGATCTATATATGTATATGCATATAGGGCATGAGATAGTAATAAAAAACGGAATGTCAATTAAAAAAAAATGTATAAAAAATATTGTAATAAAATGGATGTGATGTTAATGTTTTAGATGAACATAAAATTGTTGTCAAATTATATATGTAATGTCTAAGCAAGAAAATAAAGACACAGTGAAAGTACATATATATATATATATATATATATATATATATATATATATATATATATATATATATATATATATATATATATATCCCACCATTATTATAGCCTTAACTATGGAAAGTTAGCCAAATTCCAATATGCTTTTGTGAATACAAAGTTTAACAAAGATACGCTGTATTAAAACATTTTAGAATGTACTCATAATTTTTCATTATAAAATATATTTTTTCCTAATCTCTCTATAAAATTTATTTTTTAAGTATTATTGTTTAATATTATATTTAGTGTTTTATGTGAAATTATTTTTTTTAAATAATCATAAACAGTATCAGAGAAAGTTGAATTTAAAAATACTTCGTTTATTTTTGGGAGTCAAACCAAGGACATTTTTTATACCTATATAATATATTTTTTTACTTTATTTAAAGTTTCATCAACAGTTCTTTAGCGACTATGGTGGGAACAGTGGGTTTTTACCTTGTGGAAAGTTTCAGACCCTGGCTGGGAATCAAACCCAGGACCTCCCCACAAGGTAGGCTAGTGCGCTACCACTACGCTACAGAGGCAGGCTTTTATATTTTTTGTTAATTGAATTTTTTTTTACTAGCTATTTGTTTTGTAAATTAAATTTTTAATTTTCAAATAATTTTTTTTCTTTTTATTTAACCTGTTTTATGTGATGGTGTGCATGCACATGGAGCATACAGTAGAGTAAAGATCATCTTGATTAGACACATAGTAACCTGAAAAAATCTTTTTTTTTTAAGATGAACCTAGAAATGAAAAATATTGAACAAATTTTTAAGGTTACGGTATTTTAAGTAATTTTCTATTTTTTCATGTTAGTTTTATTTAAATGAAATTTATAATCACATATTTAAATTTGTATTTACATTTCATTTACTTATTTATTTTTTAATACGTGTGAAAATTTCTGGGCTCAAGTCAGGAACTGAACACTAGATCATTTGTCTTGTAGTTTGGACTAGCACTCTACCAATGCAGCAGAAATATGGGCTTTTATAGTTTTAATTAATTTTTGACTCTGAATGAGATTCTTTGGGTATTTTATTGTTAAGCTGAAGGTTCAGAGTTGAATCCTCATTAAAGGTCTTAAAGTATGTACAATACTCCATTGGTAGTAAAAAAAAACTGGTGACCTTGAAAAATAACATTAAAAAAAATAAATTAAAATTCATCTCTAAAAAATAAAAAGGACCTAAATTATTTAAAAATTTAAAAGAGAATAAATAATGAGTTAAAAATTACTTCACAAAATTTTCAACCATATTTCTATTAAAACCCTTCTTTGCGTTTAAAACAGATGTATTTTATTTTTTTAAATAAATACATTAGAGATGCAATTTTTTAAATCCTCTATATTAAATAAGAAATTGTATTAATAAAATTTTGGTTTGCCAAAGATATGGGGTATTTCCTAAGATATTTGTGAATTGAACCCAGGACCCTACAGTTTTGCATTCTATCACTCATCACTGCGCCACCAATGAGGTTAATTTTTAACATTTATCTATTTGATACAGTATTGATACCAACACAAATAAAGAGTGATCTGATCAAAGAGTTGTTAGTTTTGCTCCAAGAACCAAACCTAGGACCATGTTTGTGAAAATAATGTAAATTCACTGAAGAAATCCTTGGTAGATATTAAAAATGTACCTTCTCTTAGGTAAGGAACTGATTACTAAGGATGCACGTAAATAACGATACATACGTATATAAATACACGTCAAATATTTGGTCATAATTTTTTACTGTTCCATGATTATAAATATTTGTTAATGTATTTTATAATAAAGGGACAGCAGTTGAGTTATTTAAAATCATAGTAAAATTACTTGTAATAAGCAATTTTATTTTATGTGCATACATTAAGAAAAAAAAATTGGTAGAATTTCTCATATAATATTAATTGCAGGAAATTTGAGGACGGAGTAGCATCATTTTTGAAATTATTTTAATACCATACACAGTACGTAGTACGTTATGAGATCAAAGTAATTGTAATATTACCGAAAGTCACGTTCATTTTTTACCAAATGGAATGCATAGCAAAGTTAATTATTTAGAGTGAAGAATTTCATAGAGAACATTCCGTAGTAAATTATTTATGACCTCGCTACAATGTAGTGTTCATAATTCCCGAATCATAATTTATAGTTAACGGCGCCCGTAAGTTGTGGAGAAATTGTAACAGGATATGATGTGAAAGTTGAAAATGACGTACAAAAAAAAACAGCGCACGTTCGAAGGCGAATATTCTACAACAGTGAGCCTGACACGAAATAGTTCACATTAGTTTTGACAGATGGCGCAGGCATCTTCATTTTCATTTGTTATTTTTGTCCCTTGGATGCTTCCTGTTCCTTTAAACAACGTTGAAGTTGAGGTTGGTGCTCTCGGGCGTCCATGTTAATCGTGTTAGGTTGTGTTGTTTTAAAAATATTTAATTAGTTTTATTGTTTACGTTCTTTGTCTCATGTAGCTTATAAAATTTAAGTCAGCTGCAGCATGGCGACTGATCAGCATTTTTGTTTAAGATGGAATAATCATCAAAGCACTTTAATTTCTGTGTTTGACACACTTCTTGAAAGTGGGACTTTAGTGGACTGCACTTTAGCTGCTGATGGTCAACAATTAAAAGCCCACAAAGTTGTTCTTTCAGCATGCAGCCCGTATTTAGAGGTAATTATATTTTTATTACTATTTAATTACAAAATTTATTAATATCGTACATGCTATTAAAAATATTTGTGTACATTGTCAAGGCATCGATGGGGTTAGCCTATGTGGGTCTAGTCGAAGTTTACATAGCACGTCTAGCGTTTGGTTGGAGTGCTTAATTATAACGGATATGTAATATTTCTTTGTAGATTGTTTAAATAGTTGAATTCATAACATTATCTTTCACGGACGTTTTATCTAAAACGATGGCCATAAAAATATTTTTATTTTCCCGTTATTTCGTAAAATATCTAATATTAAACTAGTTATCTGTTATTCGTATAGTATTATTTTATTCGATGCGATTTTGTAAATAAATCCTGATTTTATTGATGATCTGTTTTATTAAATTTAAACCCTTGTATTAATTGTATCACTATAATCACAATATCTTAAGTAAATAGTACAAATAGTTTTATTTTTCTTATAATTTTGAACTTTGGTACCTGCACTGGACACATAAAATTTTGAAAATGTTGGAAAAATTTTTCTATTTTGTGTTAATTTATTGGTTAATAAAGCGTATATAATAGTAAAATTAGTTTATCATTTTATTCTGCAATTTTGTATTTGTCTATTAAGTATTTTTTGTAGAGAAAGTAGGCTGTAAGTGTAATTTACTGAGTCATGCAAGTGTTTTGTGCTTCATTGATTCTGTTATTTTATTTTTTTATTTGAGAAATCGGCTTCAGAAATTGATAGGCCTATGTATCAGTCACAGTAAAGTAATCCCTGTATTGTATTTAGTGGTAAAAAAAGTGATGGAACACAGGACTTAATTACCATGCTAATTCTAAAATTCATTACGGTTTTTGTTAATTTTCGTGACTAAAATTGACTCTTTCTAAATCATGATTCATCAAAATTTACCACAGGTTAACTGTTTCGAAGCTTAGTCGGCTTATTTCTATTAATTATTGTACCGTTACATCCCAGAAAATTCTGTAGTAATGTTCTTTAAATTATTTTTTTTTGTTTATTACTTTGATATTGCGTAGACACAGATTTCATGGTTAATTTTTTATAGTTTAATAGAGCACAAATTTTTTGAATAATTTTTCCAATTCAATCCAATATTTAGGAATATTATATAGTACATTTTGATATCCTAGACCTTGTAATTTTGTTTCGATTTAATTGTTTAATGTTGATAAAATGATTAATAACTATGGTATACATTATTGTAGGATATTATAGGTGTCACAAGCAACTTGCAAGATTTATATTAAAGAACTTTTAGAATTCGTATTGAGCAACTTAATTTCTATTAAAATACGTTGAAGTTATTTGTAAATATGAATTATAGAAGAATATTTGTATTGAAGTTAGCGTTGCTTAAACACCATTGTTGTACATGTGTTCTCTAGGCACAAATTCATTGTTTTACGAATAGTGTCCAGTATTTAGAAACTAGTCTATTGAAATCATTTAGAATTTTAAACTTTTATTTTTTTGTTTTTTGTCGGAATTATATATTCAAAAGTATATTTTTTATGTTTAGGACGTATTTTTTTATAAATTTTATTGTTAACTGGTTTCATTGTGTGCACTGTGCAGTAATGAGTTCAATCCAATTTAAAATTATGATATATTCTTAATTTTTATTTTTAAATTCGATAAGTACCGATTGTCCGAAATAATTGGTGATTAACAATTTCAAATAGTTTGTAATACAGTAAATTATGTTGCAAAGATATGTTGTATAATAATATAAAATTTATAGTATGCTGTAATGTTAATAGAATAGTGAAATATGTGATTTTAAAGATAAACGAAAACCATTGAAAATTAAAAAAATTAAATATAAATTTTATGTTGTATTAATTATAATACATAATTCAGTAAAAAATTAAAATATGAGTGGTTTAATAGGTAAGGGTTTGTAATTACTTATTAAAAATAAACGTGGAAAATAAATGAATGCAAATCTATAAATTTATTTACCTAGTTATGTTTGAGAATACAGATATTGGTTTTTAAAATAATTGTTTATTTTGCATTGTTTGCCATCGGTTTTTCTTTTAAATGCGGCTTGATCCCTGATATATATCTTACTCAATTCTTCACATTTTAATTGGCTCCTCCAATAAAAATTAAGAAAAAAATTAAAGTGTTTTTAAAACATTTTGGAGATTGTAAAGCAAAAACTACATTTCCACGTAATTTTTTCATTAAACTAGGAACAGTATTTTTTTAAATGTTTTGGATAAGTGGTTTATGAATTTATATATTCCTAAGTGATTGTACAAATGTAAAAAAATTTGAAAATAACATGGGTATCTTTTGTGTATTTTTTACTGTTTAAAAAAAATTGGTGTTTTCCTAAATAAAATTCAGCTTTTTGGTGTAATGGAAAAAATTGTGGAAAATTAATCTTCCTTGAAGTTTTCAAATTGTATACGATTGTAATTCTGTATGAAAATTTTGTTAAATAGAAAAAATTTTAACGTTTATTTAGTTTGAAAGGAAAGCATTGATATTGATTTAGATAAAAGATACCATTGATGTTGTGTAATATTATGAGATAAGAATTTTTGTCAACTTTCACCCATTGATAGATAAAACAAGATTAGATTTAGGACTTGTTTCAATGAAGCAGTTGGACCTTCAAGGTTCAAGGTCCCACTCTTGATTCATTGTAATATGGTTCTTGTGATTTTATCTTATTTCATACGGATAGTTTGATACAATTTTTTTTGAACTGAAATGTGTTTATTTAGCAAAAGTTTGCCATTATTTTTACTTTCTCTTGCCTATATGAATATTTAGGAAGGAAAGTATTGTTTTCATGTCGATTTTAAGAAATTGAGTTTTCACTGGATCTACATGTTTTCAGACTCCTGAATCCAAAAAACATGTTTTTAGCAATTGGTCTCTCTGTGTGTGTGTGTGTACAGAATATCTCAAGTACGGAACATCGTACGAACTTAAAACTTAAGTTACATACCACTACCACAACGAGGTAGTGGTATGTAATATAATGTGGGGACGTGAAACAAACATTTACATCAAAATCGGTCAACCGGAAGTAGTAGTGTATTCGTGTAATTTTTCAATTTTTTGCGATTTTCTCCAAAACTGGTTCTACGATTTTTTTAACAATCGCCTGGTTTACTAAATTTTTAATGCTTTAGAAGATAGGGTAGGCACCATGTTTGCTGAAATTCTTGGTAAGGCTGTTTTCAAGTAAAAAAAATGGTTCTTTTAAGATTACGGCTTTAATATGCTTTTTTACCGCAAAAATTTATATAATTAAAAAATGTAGAGAATTTAAAATCCTACAACTTTTATTTCAAACATTTTTTTGTATAACTCTTAGTTTAGCGGTAATTAGCAATTTTCTTTTTTTTCTCACGAAAACATGTGAAAATCTATTTTTTTAAGATTTCAGCCTTAGTATGCAATTTACGACAAAAGTGTATAATCAAATTTATAGGAAATTAAAAGATTACAACTTTTATATCAAGCATTTTTCTCTACAGAGGCTAGATTAGCATGAAAGAGTGATTTTCCGTATTTTTAAGCCAATCTGAGGTCGGTTTTCATTTGTGTCTTTCACTCATGATTAAAATAAGGTTATGTTTTTTGAGGTTAGTTTATTTTTTTATTTCTAATGTTTTATTACTAATGTTAGGTTATATTAGTCATCATTTGCATTGGCAAAAAAAAGTTGTGTGAATGTTTCACACCAGATTATTTTTTATTGGAATACTTTGTACAGGGGTTATGTTTGAGAAAATTTCTGTGTATAATGAAATCACATTAATTAAAACTCATTCAATATAAAAATACAGGTTAGGTTCTTGTTATGTTATAAATAATATGTCGATTTTTGCAAAAAAAAAAAACATTTGCTTTATTTCATTATTCTATTGTTATTGTTTAAATCTGCCCATAACAGACAGGTGGAGTGTCAAATTATTTACACTCTTATCAGTTCGTTGCAGGGCTAAAATAAATAGTTCTGTTTCTTATCACATGGCCAGCCAATTAAATGACTGAATCATTTAAGAACAGAAGAGGTAGAGGTGTAAAAGACATTAATCAGAGTTATCTCCTCTGAAAGTAATGAATTTCATTGTACAGCCAAACCCTGTGGTGAGTGAAGTGAAGATGTCATTTACAGAGTGGAAAATATGTGCTTTTCAGAGGGCCCGGCATGCTGATAAGCATACTTTTCCATTCAGTGAGGAAGGCAATTGTAAACCACCTCACTCCTCGTTTTACTTAGTAAAACCGCTAGAGGTTCAAGCCAGCTTTTCGGCTGTTGACCTAAACAACAACAATTGTTTAAATTTTTTTTTTTTTTTGTAATCCCTAATTTGTGTACGTTGCAATCTGTTCAATTCAGAACAATAAGCAACCCCATGACCCAATGAGATGAGGATGATGTGTATGACGTGTAAATGAGGTGTAGTCTTGTACTGACCCAGGCCGACCATTCCTGAGAGAGTATGGTTAATTGAACCCCAACCATCAAAGTACACCGGTAACCACTGTCTAGTATTCAAATCCAAATAAAAGTAACTACCTTTACTAGGATTTGAACCAGGAACCTTCGTCTCCGAAAATCAGCTGTTTAACAGCTGATTTTGGCGACGACTTTACCTCTAGACCAACCCGGTGGGTTAATTGTTTAAATGTAATGATTATTTTAATACTTTATGTGATAAAGAAAAATATGTACTCAGTTTACTTCCTAATTACTTAAAAGAAAAAATGTGGTGTGAAACATTGACACAACTTTTTCTTGCCAATGTTTGTTGTTTAGGTCATCAGTTGAAAGGCTGGTTTGAACCTCTAGAGGTTTTACTAAGTAAAATCGAGGAGTGAGGTGGTTTTCTATTGCATTCCTCACTGAGTTAAAAGAGTACGCTTACCAGCATGCCAGGCCCTCCGAAAAGCACCTACTTTTCACCCTGCTAATGATACTTTCACTTCATTCACCACAGGGTCTGGCTGTAATAGTGAAATTCATTACTATCATAGGAGATAACCCTGATTAGTGTCTTTTACACCGGTTCCGTTCTTAAATACTTGTCATATAATTGGCTACCATGTGATAAGAAACAGAACTATTTTTTGTAGCCGTGAAACTAACAGATCGAGTGTAAATAATTTGGCACTCCACCTCATTGTACCTACGTAACTTAATTTCCAACATTCAACTTTGTACGATTTTCCATTCTTGAAATATTTTGTTCACACACAGCCCAATCTCTAAAGACATGTTTTTTGAGTTCATGGTGCCTGAAAACATACATTTTCAGCAGAGAATTGACATGAAAACAATACTTCCACGCCCTATATGAATATAAAAAAAAATTTAAAGTACAGTGTCTGTCAAAAGTGTAAGGACACCGCTACTTTTCACATAATTGGGTTTTGTCTTTATACATTTGCTAAACTTTACAATGTAAAACATTAGCCAAATAGCTCTTAAAATTAGTACTATTTCAGCACACATTCAACTTCTTTATCTTTTATAGAACTAATTTTATTGTTTTTTTCCGTTTAAAAGAGTCAAATGTAGGCCAAATTTTCATTCAAGAAAATTATAACTTTAGAATAACTACACTCAGAGACTAATGAATTTTGGTACATGTGTAGGCTTGCCGAAAAGCAATTCAAGCCAGTCTCCTTTTTTTAGAAAAACATATCATCTTTATCATGGGGTTGAATGCATCATTTTTAACCTTGTTTGGGACTTAAAAACACATGTTTTTCTAACTTTGCTCGTGTTCGTAATTGCCCCCGCATTAATTTCAAACAGCCATTGCCATTCAGCCGGGATCTGAGGAGCTTGTAGCATTGACGAAACAACCGATTCCCACCACTTGTCATTTATGGTTTTAAGTGTACTGATAGCGAGTTTTAGGTTAATTCCGTAACTTGAAAATCTGAAAATGGGCCGCAAGTCAGTGTGTAGCAGCAAATTGTGGGGATATGGAAAAGTGACTTAAGCTACAGAGAGGTCGCAGTAAAACTTTTGTAAGAAAAGTTAACTTTTTTTTTAAAGTGTCGTACCCACCGGGTTGGTCTAGAGGTAAAGTCGTCGCCATGAGTCAGCTGTTTAACAGCTGATTTTGGAGACGAATGCCCATAACAGAGTTTGTCTGTTTGTTGCAGGGCTAAAATAAATAGTTCTGGTTCTTATCACATGGTCAGCTAATTAAATGACTGAATCATTTAAGAACAGAAGAGGTAGAGGTGTAAAAGACACTAATCAGAGTTATCTCCTCTGAAGGTAATGAATTTCATTATACAGCCAGACCCTGTGGTGAATGAAGTGAAGGTGTCATTTGCAGAGTGGAAAATATGTGATTTTCAGAGGGCCCGGCATGCTGATAAGCGTACTTTTCCACTCGGTGAGAAAGGTAATGGTAAACCTCCTCACTCCTTGTTTTAGATACTAAAACCTCTACAGGTTCAAACCAACCTTTTGGCTGATGACCTAAACAACAACATTTGGAGACGTTCCCGATTTGGAAGGTTCCCGGTTCAAATCCTGGTAAAGGTACTTTTATACGGATTTGAATACCAGACAGTGGTTGCCGGTTTACTTTGATGGCTGAAGTTGAATTAACCATACTCTTTCAGAAATGGTCGACCTGGGTCTGTACAAGACTACACCTCATTTAAATATCATACACATCATCCCCAACTCATGGGGTTGCTTATTGTTCTCAATTGAACAGATTGCAATGTATTAGGAATTCAAAAAAAAAGAAAAAAAGTGTCTTAAACTTTTGACAGACACTGTCTAAAAATTAAAAGATCTTAAAATCTAGTACAGTAGAATGTCAGTAGTCCGGCCTGTTCGGGACGGAGAGGGTGCCGGATTACTGGATGTGTTGGAATTTTGCAACTAAATTATAAATTTAAACAAAAAATGAATATGCATTGATTTTTATGTGATTTAAAATTAAATAAACTAATTAAAAATGGTTTGCTGAGTACTTCTGTTGTCATTGTACTAAACATAATTATCGGCTATTGATATCGCCTAGTGCGGTGTGGGGGTGCTCGTGTTCTGAGAATTACGTTTCGTTGTCAATTCAGCATGAAGTATAGAGTATGAACCAGTTCGGGGTTTTGGATAAAAGGCCAAAAATTATTCCATTTAACAATAATTAAGGTCTGCTTATTCATTTCTTTAATCAAATTATAAACGTACAAGTTATATTAAATCTGCCGTAATTAGGTTGATTTGATTTCCCTACTTCATTTTAAATCTTTTTTCAAAATCTGTCCTGGGTGAGGTTTCATACTTTAAGGCCTAATATTTTTAGGGCCGGATTACTGGAGGTGCCGGACTACCGAGATTCTACTGTATTGTGTAGTTTTTGATTTGTTCAATAATAGTGTTGATTGTTCCTTGTGTGATGCAACTATTTTCTAGTTTTTGTAAAAACGGCAAACTACTTTCCCTTGTTGAATCTTTGACTGTAATACATTGTTTCAATACCTTTACCATTTTCAGAATTTATTTTTTAAATTTCTTAAAATTTGACTGATTATTTTTGATCTAATTTCCTTCTTCATTTTTTTCTTTGTCTCTGGTTTTTATGTTTTTGTTGTCTTGTCATCTCCAGACGTTTCTTAGTGTATTAATTCTGTGTCATTTGACAAAATAAGTGCATTTTCATTTAGTGCCTGTATATCTGAAAATTTACTTATTAAATGTAAACAAGGTAATAATGAATTAGGACAGTAAATGTCTGTTTGGTTGTGTACAAATGGTGGAGTGAGTCACTACTTCATTCAGTAATTTATATTTAATTATTGTTTAGTCTATTTGTAGTAGGCCTAATTTGTCTGACCGTAAAATAAAATGTTTACTGTTATTATCAAAATATGTACTATACCTACAGTGTTGAAATATATATTTTCTAACCACCAGAATACGGTAACATTTAGAAATAGCAAGAAATAATGATTACAATAATATTTTCATAAACAGATTAATAAATAAATATTTACATAAAATCAATCAGAAAAAAACACATCTATTACCATTATACAATAAAGAAGGAATAAACAAAAATGGTAATAAATACATTACATATAATTACATAAATCATAGAATACATAAAATTACCAATATATACGATAAAAATAAATACAAAATAGCATATAAACCCCAGTTTCCTATAAAATTTATTTTACAAAAACATAATATTAAGGCAAATGTAAATGATAAAGAAAAAGAAAATAATCAATTTAATTCATGTGGAATTTATAAAATTAAATGTAATGAATGTAATGAAATATATATAGGTAAAACCACCAGATCTTTTAAAAAACGGTTTACAGAACACTATTCTAACTATAAAAAAGGAAATCGAAGATTCTCCAATGTAACTGAACACATGATAAAAAATAAACATAATATGTCGAATATAAAAAATAATCTAGAAATATTAGAAATAAATAACAAACAAAATGAAATTGAAATTTTGGAAAAATATTATATTTATAAATACAATAGCAGGGAAAAATTAATGAACACACAAATTGAATACGACAATCAACTGATTAAGTTGGCAAGACTGTTTTAAATACAAGAATCGACTATTCCTTATCTACCATAGTAGGAGCAGGAAGTTTTAAATTTTGACTTGTAATAAATGTTAATTTACTGAAGATGTGTACAAGATACACGAAAGCGCTATAAACATTGGTAAGTGTTTTATGTTACCGTATTCTGGTGGTTAGAAAATATATATTTCAATTTTAAATAATACGGCTGTTTAAAAATCCTACATAGGATGTTTAATAAAACCTACAGTGTTATATATAAAAAAAAAATTTGGTGTGAAACGCTCACTCGACTTTCTCTTGCCAATGCAATTAATGAACCATATAACCTAACATTAGTAATAAAACGTTACAAATAAACAAAAAAACTAACCTCAAAAAAACATAACCTTATTTTAATCATGAGTGATTGATGCAAAATGTAAACCAACTGTAGTTTGGTTTAATAATACGGAAAATCACTCTTTCACGCTAAACTAGGCTCTGTAGAGAAAAATGCTTTAAATAAAAGTTGTTCTTTTAATTTTCTATAAATTTGATTGTATACACTTTTGTCATGTTTGAAATAAAATTTGTAGGATTTTAAATTTTCTAAAACTTTTATTGTATAAATATTTCCACTAAAATGCATATTATGCCCATAACAGACAGGTGGAGTGTCAAATTATTTACACTCAATCTGTTTGTTGCAGGGCTAAAATAAATAGTTCTGTTTCTTATCACATGGTCAGCCAATTAAATGACTGAATCATTTAAGAACAGAAGAGGTAGAGGTGTAAAAGACACTAGTCAGAGTTATCTTCTCTGAAAGTAATGAATTTCACTATACAGCCAGACCCTGTGGTGAATGAAGTGAAGGTGTCATTTGCAGAGTGGAAAATATGTGCTTTTCAGAGGGCCCGGCATGCTGTTAAGCGTACTTTTCCACTCAGTGAGGAAGGCAATGGTAAACCACCTCACTCCTCGTTTTACTTAGTAAAACCTCTACAGGTTCAAACCAGCCTTTCGGCTGTTGATCTAAACAACAAAATGCATATTAAAGCCGTTGTCTTAAAAAAAAACAATGTTTTTGGGATTGTAATTTAGAGAAACTGGGCATGCACAGTAGATTGTTCCCCTCTTACACTTCGTCTCAAACAAAGTTCATTTCGTGACTAACCAGTAGTTTCAAATGCCTTCCTAACTGAGTGGAAACGTGTGCTTGTCAGCATGTTCGGCTCTCTGAAACGCATCTACTTTCTACCCAGCAAATGACTTCTTCACTACATTCACCACAGGGTCTGGATGTTTAATGAAATTCATTACTCTGAGAGGAGATAATTATGACTACTGCTTGAATCTCAGCTCCCGTGTAGTTGGTAGGAATGCAGTGCATTGTAGTAGTAGGAGAATGAATGAGTTAGTAGTGTTTCACAGCTGATGCATTTGTAGTGGTAGCGTGTACTAACTAGATTAAAAACATATTCTTATCATCTTCTTCTTCTTCTTTATCTCTCCCTTCTGCCTCTCAGCGTCGGGCCTTCTATAAACTTCTTATACTCCACTCTGTCCAAAGCCAATGCTCTCAGCCGTCCTTTGCTCTCTCCCCTTCGCCCCCCCACACCCTCAACATACTCCTCCCACTCCATCCTTGGTCTTCCCCGTCTTCTGGTTCCCTCCGGTCTCGCCTCAAAAATTCGCCTCAGTCTGTATTCCAAGTTCCAAAAATCATGTTATTTGTCCGTTTCCAGTCTTTTTTCCGTTTAACCTGTCCGTTTCTCTCTATTTTGTCTCTTTGAATACGTTTATGTTTCGCCCTGCGTGGGATATTAACCCTACGGCAAGGCTAGTTAGGTGGAGGGGCTGCCTCCTAAGGATTCCTAACAATCCTGTTTTGGAGAAATACTCCTATTTCTCACTTCATGATCCTATCCTCCTTGATCATTACTCCCTGAGACGTCAAAGATTGAGGCATGACCATCAGGTTGTGAGAATTGACTGAAGATTGGCTCCTCAGCCCCCAACACCTATCAGCTTGCTGACCCGATTTCCCGCTGGGGTTTAACCCAACCTTCCATCGAGTTGCTCAGCGTAACAGGGGCACCTCTTGTAGGTTAAAGTGTTGGAGTTGGAGTGAGAGAGGCTAAGAGCGGTCTCTTGATTAACCGCTTATTTTGATACCGATGTTGTGTATCGTGACGCGTCATCACTCCCCTTTGCCAGAGCCGAAGCCCTCCCCAGGTCACTTCCCAGGGCCCATTCTTATCATCAAGTCCATTAATTTAACTAATACCTACCGGGTTATTAACTTGGTCGGATTCATAATATTTAACTTACCATTTTATATCAGAACATTTAAATACGAGGGCAGTCCAGAAAGTCTGTCACGTTTTGATATAAAAAAAACTAAGTACAAGAAAACAATTTTATTATATACATTTGAAAGTGCAACTAAAATGCTATTTTTCTACATAATCACCAAACAAATTAAGACACTTATCATAGCGGTGAACTAATTTTGAAATGCCGGCGTCATAAAAGTCTACCACCTGTGATTTTAACCAGTTAATCACACCCTCCTGCAGCTCCGCGTCGTCGTCGCAAGCCATGTGTTCATTGTCGGGAATAAGTGATAATCGCTGGGCGCAAGGTCCGGACTGTACGGCGGATGTGGGAAAACCTCCCATTTGAAAGCATCCAGGACTTCTCGTGTTCGATTTTCCGTGTGTGGTCGGGGGTGGTCATGCAAAAAGGAAATTTTTCCAGTCAACTTTCCTCTGCGCTTGTTTTGGATTGCTCTTCTTAACTTTTCAAGTTAAGAAGCCACGTTCCAAGAAATCGATAAGAAGAACTCCTTTCCTGTCCCAAAAAACCGTCGCCATACTTCTCAACTGGCGAGATTTTGAATTGCGGCACACATTTTAAATTGTTGTTGAAAAACAACGAAGAGCGACACAGACCTCTCGCTAGCACGGCTGGATAGCCACTGAACAGAGAAACGCCGCGGCACCAAAATGGCCGTGATAGCTCCGCCCCTAGCGGCTACAACGCAAAACGTGGTAGACTTTCTAGACTGCCCTCGTAAGTAAATGTAATAAATACAAACAAATATGTTAAATACGGAAAGAGTTTGAAAACGAATGTTTTGTATCAGAGTAATACAACAGTCGTTCTCCCAGCATGCATCACTCATTCAATATACCTCACCCGTACCCTTCACCCCGCAACTACACAGAGCTGGGACTCAAGCAGTAGTGTCTTCTACATCTCTACCTCTGCCATTCGTAAATGGTTCAGTCATATAATTGGTGGCTGACCATGTAATAAGAAACCAAATTATTTTTTGTAGCCCTGGATTGGATTAGCAGATAGAGTGCAAATAATTTAACACTCCACCTGCCTGTTATTGGCAGCTATTTCAGATACGGGTAAATATTGACGTCTTTGATGGCATAGAAGGTTCCGAATAAAATTTAAAGGTTGTAGAGATTAGACATTTGTTTTAAGCGATGTTTCCTTTAAACGAACAATTTAAAAAAATTACCTGTGTCCAATACTATTAGCTATTTATTATAAGAAAGTCTTCATATTTTTATTTAGTTTTGGTTTTGTTTTCTGTTATTGCCACTGTGTTAAAAAGTTTATCTCTGGAAATGATTGGTGTGCTTGGAAATTTTTTTTTAGATTTCTGTTCTTGTGGAATCTGTTTCACATTATTCTATGACCTTTATTTATTTTTCAAAGTTTATTTATTTATTTACCAATCGCAACATAGTATAAATCTTGAATTTCAATTTACTTCTCAATTCCCAGATCTAGCTTGCGTTGAAAACATCAATTTTTTTCAAATTATAACGAATGCATAATTATGCTGTTCAGTCCAGTTCTCAGAATCTCACAGTGGTATTTTTTTTTAAGATTACGGACTTGATTTGCATTTTAGGGTAAAAGTGTAAATAATAAAAAGCTGTAGAACATTTAAACACCTATAACTTTTATTTCAAACAGTTTTTTGTACAACTCGTAGTTTAGCAGCCATCGGTGATTTTTTGTTTTTTCCTTATAAAAATCTGTAAAAATTGGTATTTTTTTAAGATTGCAGTCTTAGTAGGGATTTTACTATTAAAGTGGTGTGTATAATCCAAGTTATACAAAATTAAAAATCCTACAACTTCGTTTTATTTTTTTATTTATTTATTCAAAGTCGCATCAACTGCTTGGTTTTTAGCAAATACGGTGGATTATGTGACTGTAACTTTGTGTTTTGACTCGTGAAAATTTCCAGACCCTGGTCGGGAATCGAACCTGTGACCTCTGCATGGTAGGCTAACATGCTAACACCTACGCTACGGAGGCAGCCACCTACAACTTTTATTATAAGCATTGTTTTTTTCTACAGAGCCTAGTCTAGAGGCAATTAATGATTTTCTGTATTTTTAAGTTTAACCGTTTTATTTTAATTTTGCGTCATTCACTCATGATAAAAATTAGGTTATGTTTTCATTTTACATTCCCTATTAATGATTAAACATAGTTTATATGTTTTATTATTTATAATGGAAAGAGAAAGTCGTGTGAGTGTTTCACCACAGGGTTTTTGTACTAAAGTACAACCTAACCTTTATTTAATCATAGAATTGAGTATAACAATTTTGCGCTTGAGAAATTGTTTTGTTTATAAATCCAACTTTAAAAATCTACAGTTCAGCCGTTCTTAGTTTGCTCGTACTGTCAAACAAAAGCCACCTACTACAGGGTGCACGCTAGTCTGGGACTTTACGGTTGTCGTATTCCTATGAAGTTAACTATTTTTTAAATTATAGGCACTTAAAGTACTAAAAACATCAGTCATGATATGATGTAGGCCTAACAATTTCATTTAGAAAAAAATTTAAAAGTATTTTGCATTTAAATACTTTTGAAAGTATTTTGTTGTTACTTTTTAATCAGCATGTACTCATTTTTATATAATGCGCATGCTCAGTGACGTCATTATTTGTTTACGTTAGGAGCAAACTAAGAGAGGCTGGACTTCACAGTACTTGATTCTGTTTCTTTAATGATATTTATTTTCTAATGTAATAAAATTTTAATACAGAATTTATATTGTGGTGGTTTTTTTTTACTTAATGCGTACGAGGGGGTACCCAAAAGAAACGGGAATTATTTTTTAAAACTATTTATTTTTAATTTTTTTACAAAAGAACCTTATCCCCTTCAAAATACTCTCCATTACAACTAATACATTTGTCCCACCGGTGCTTCCACTGTTCAAAACATTTTTTATACTCCTCTTCAGTGATGGCTGCCAGCTCATCCGTCGTTTTTTTCTTGACATCATCAACGTTGTTAAATCGGAGACCTTTCATGCCCCTTTTCATGCGTGGGAACAAGAAAAAATCACACGGAGCCAGATCGGGTGAGTACAGTGCGTGTGGTAGCAAAACCATGCCGTTTTTCGCCAAAAACTGGGTAAACGAGATTGCCATGTGTGCAGGCGCGTTGTCGTGGTGGAAAAACCAGTCCCCTGTCTGCCACAAATTAGGTCTTTTACGACGAATGCTGTTTCATAGTCTTCTTAACACTTCAAGATAAAAAGCTTGATTTACTGTCTGGCCTGGTGGAACGAACTCTGAATGGACAATTCCCCTCACATCAAAAAAACAAATCAGCATTGTTTTGATGTTCGATCTGACTTGACGACTTTTTTGGTCGGGGTGTTAATGAAGTCTTCCATTGACTGGATTGTTGTTTGGTTTCTGGGTCGTACCCATAGCACCAAGACTTGTCACCCGTAATGATCTTTGACATGAAATCTGGATCAGTTTCAAGCTGTTGTTTCAAATCACTACACGTTTCAATTCGACGTTCCTTTTGAGTGTCTGTCAGAACCCGAGGCACAAACTTGGCAGCGACTCTTTTCATTGTCAAGTCTTCTGTTAAAATGCGTTGGACTGAGCTCCAAGATAACCCACTAACCTGTGATATTTGGTCAATGGTCTGTCGTCGGTCTGTTCGTACAATTTCTTTCACTTTCACAACATTTTCGTCTGTTCGGGAAGTCGACGGTCGTCCAGAACGAGGTTTGTTCTCAATCGACATGTCGCCATTTTTAAAGCGCAAAAACCACTCGTACACTTGGGTTTTTCCAATAGCGTCGTCTTTGTAAGCTGTGTTCAACATTACAACTGTTTCCGCGGCGTTTTTACCGAGCTAGAAGCAAAATTTCACAGCCGCACGTTGTTCATTAAAACTTGCCATCATGAAAAACGACACAAGCACAAAACAGCACTAGCGAGAACAATCACTGCACGAGAACAGAAAAAGCTAGATCAACGAACAAAATGGCATTGAACTGGCAATGAGTAGCACTACAAGCAGCCTAGTGGCGGGAATTTGTACTGCACAAGCTCCGCCCACAGCAGAGCTATTCCGGATACTTTTGGGTACCCCCTCGTATGTGCACTGGTTACCTATAAATAAACACATTTCATTGGGTTACTAGTAGTTTTGGTTTATTTTTTAATATTTAATTTCATTACTGTGTATCATCAACACGTAATGTGGTTTTCCTTGACAATCGAAGAATTCATGGAAAAGCAATTATAGGGCAGACAGGATTACATTAAACTTGATCATTTACCACCGTGGGAAGTTTGAAAAAGTCTCGTGGTTTAACCCTTTATTTTGGTCAGTGTGCTAATAATATCAGACCACCGTACAAAATACCTGAATGGGCAGATTTTTTAAATTTTGTTTTCAACTTTTATATATTTATGTTACTTAATTATGCACTTTAATACTTTTTACTTTCTCTTGCCTATATGAATATATAGGAATGAAAGTATTGTTTTCATATCGATTTTAAGAAATTGAGTTTTCACCGGATCTACATGTTTTTAGGCCCCCTGAACCCAAAAAAACTTGTTTTTAGCGATTGGTTTGTGTGTGTGTTTTTACGTAAAGAAATTGTTTTTTTAAGACTACGGCTTTAATATGCATTTTAGCGCAAACATTTTTGTAATAAAAGTTGTAGAGAATTTAAAATTCTACAACTTTTATTTCAAACATTTTTTTTGTATAACGCTTAGTTTAGGGGTAACAAGCGATTTTCTGTTTTTTTTTCTCACGAAAACGTGTGAAAAATCGATTTTTTTTAAGATTTCGGCCTTAGTATGCATTTCACGACAAAAGTGTATATGTTCGAATTTATAGAAAATTAAAAGATCTACACCTTTTATTGAGAGCATTTTTCTCTACAGAGCTTAGTTTAGTGTGAAAGAGTGATTTTCCGTATTTTCAAGCCAAACTGAGGTTGATTTTCATTTTGCGTCTTTCATATTTGATTAAAATTAGGTTATGTTTATTGAGGTTAGTTATTTGTTTATTTCTAATGTTTTATTAGTAATGTTAGGTTTATTTTTAATTATTTGCATTGGCAAGCGAAACTTGTGTGAGTGTTTCACACCAGATTTTTTTTTTTTAGCTTTTATTTGTTATCGGGAACTGTACATTGTTGATAACTACCCGATTTGATCGCTGCTTTTTGCTGTATTTTTTTTTTTTGACGTGGATTAGACATGAGTTTGAACAGGGACCCCCAGCAGAGTTTGTTCATGGATGGCTGTCGATTGGTCACCATACAAAGTCACTTGCCTAACTGGTGTTACTTAACAAATAATTGCGACTTTCTACCAGCTGACTGATTGGGCTGGCCCGAAGACCGTTTGATACATTTAAAAACAATTTTGAGTATGTTTTTCGTTAAAAAAGTGTGTCCTTTTATATAGCCACCAAGCTTCTCTGCAGTTGACAGTTGCAAAGTGATTTGTGTATTATAATTCATTCACTAATGCTAGTAACCCGCCGGGTTGGTCTAGAGGTAAAGTCGTCGCCAAAATCAGCTGTTTAACAGCTGATTTTCGGAGACGAAGGTTCCTGGTTCAAATCCTAGTAAAGGTAGTTACTTTTATATGGATTTGAATGCTAGACAGTTACTACCGGTGTACTTCAATGGTTGGGGTTCAATTAACCATACTCTCTCAGGAATGGTCGACCTGAGTCTGTACAAGACTACACCTCATTTACACGTCATACACATCATCCTCATCTCATTGGGTCATGGGGTTGCTTATTGTTCTGAATTGAACAGATTGCAACGTACACACATTAGGGATTGCAAAAAAAAAACTAATGCTAGTGCCACTAATATCATATAAATCGAATAATAACAATAAAATAAATAAAATAGAGTTTGTTTTTTATTATACTAATGTTTAATACTGAAATTTTCAAAAAAACATTTACAATCACTAAAACGGATAGTGTCTTCATATAAGGACACTTTTCAAGTAGAGTGCAGCACCAGCCGCACAAACATTTTAATTTTGATGAGTGTGCATAAAAAGGAACTCCAAGCGTTTACGAATATACACCGGCATTCCTCGTTGTATAAGGTTCAAATTTGTTCATTTACAACCCGAAAACTTAAGTGTTCGTATTTTCAACCACCAGTAAGTTTACAAGATTTTTATGAAAATTAATTCACCCTATAACGGGTTAAAATGGGTTTTTTTAATTTGTTTATTTAAAAGTTGCATCGACTGTTTGGTTATTAGCGATTGTGGGTTATGTATGTTGAACATTAGGTTTACATATCTCAACAACGGAATATATTACATCTTCATAAAAAATCGGTCAACCGGAAGTAGTGGTTTATTTGTGCGATTTTCTCAAAAACAGCTTCTACGATTTTTTTTAAAAATCACCTCATTTTCTACATTTTTTAATGCTCTACAAGATATGGTAAGCGCCATGTGTGATGATATTCTTGGAGGGCCTGTGCTCTTGTTGTAAAAGTGAGATTTTTTTTTAAGATTGCAGCCTTAGTATGCACTTTACGACAAATGTGTATATTTCAATTTGAAGGAAATAAAAATATCTACAACCTTTGTATCAAGCATTTTCTTCTACGAAGCCTAGTTTAGCATCAATTCGTGATCTCCTGTATTTTTTAAGTTTAACAGAGGTTAATTTTAATTTTTATCATTCACTCATGATTAAAATTAGGTTACGGCTTTCATTTTACATTGTTTACTAATGATTAAATATGGGTTTATTTACATAGGCAAGAGAAAGTCGTGTAAGTGTTTCATCCCAGATTTTAAAAAATTTATTTTAGGTTTCATACATTTGTATTAATGTATTTGTTTATGTGTGTATTTTGTTTCTTAAAAAATACAACAGAGATATTTCTTTTTTTTTTTTTTAAATAGTTTCACCCGTTTCTTTAGACATTGTGTGACACCTAACCTATTTGAACAAACCTCAGGAAAATATTTTCATCTGAATAAAATAAATGCTTCTTTAGATTGTAAAGAAAATTTATTGAGCAAGTTATCAAATTTAATTAAACTCTTTGATAACTTGTAAAATGTTTGTTTTAAAAATATCAAATCGCTTGGAATTTAAAATAATATTTATTGTATTGTGCGTTCATTTTATATTTTTCTTTGTTATTTCATAAAACTAGAATAGCTATAATGTTAGTAAGGGATCGGTCTATTAGCTTAAATTGCTGGTGGTACTATTTTGATTCTGTCACTGGTTTTCTAAGGAATTTTGTGTAAAATGAAGGGTTTAAAGTGATGGATTAAATTCCTTTTCCTTTTTTGTTGGTTTGATGTTTATAAGATGAATCTTTTATTTCAAACTGACTAGTACATGCAAAATAGAAAAAAAAGAAGTGAATTTTTTTCGTGTTATCAGGAATTGTTTTATTAAAACTATCCAATTTTTGATTTTTGCTGAATTTTTGTTAACCTAGGGCAGTACTATGGGGGAAAATATACATGTAAAATGTTAAATTGTGTTCTATAGGGACTTGAATAATGTATTTCTATTGCCAGAACAGGTAGATATTTTTTTTATGTTCAGCCCTGGTAAGTATATTTTTACCAAGTAGGCTAACGTTTATTGAAATGGGAATCGTGTAATGTTTAGTGGTAAGAATGCTTATTAAAACAGCTTGTAGTTCTATGTTGTTGTTTAGTTCAACAGCCGAAAGGCTGGTTTGAACCTGTAGAGGTTTTACTAAGTAAAACGAGGAGTGAGGTGGTTTACCATTGCCTTCCTCACTGAGTGGAAAAGTACGCTTACCAGCATGCCGGGCCCTCTGAAAAGCACATATTTTCCACTCTGTAAATGACACCTTCACTTCATTCACCACAGGGTCTGGCTGTACAATGAAATTCATTACTTTCAGAGAAGATAACTCTGATTAGTGTCTTTTACACCTCTACCTCTTCTGTTCTTAAATGATTCAGTCATTTAATTAACTGACCATGTGATAAGAAACAGAACTATTTATTTTAGCCCTGCAACGAACAGATTGAGTGTAAATAATTTGACACTCAACCTGTCTGTTATGGGCAGTGTAGTTCTACGAGTATATAACAGAATATAACAGTATATAACGAGTATATAACAGTTCTCGTATATAACAGAAAAATGTGTAGAATAACTTATCTCAACGTTATATTAGCATGAATGCTTGCTTTCGTGTTTTATTGTTACCAAAAGTAACAATAAAACAACACGGTTACGTATGCTGGTATGAATCCTTACCACATTCATGTAACTCATGAAGCAAACGGTCGCTGCGCACTAATTTCAAAATGTGGATAGCCTACTTACCAGAGAAAATCTATAAAACCATAAAATACCAATAAGGTTCAACTGCATAGCATGTTCTTTATAAAAAAATCGACTGTATTATCAGTGGTAAGTATACTTACCAAAGACCTATAAAGGGTTAACAGTATAAAGGGTGTATTTAAATCGGGATTCTCATTGGTTTATGTGTATATACTATTTTTCAAGTCTGATGAGCTCCGAACGTATTCATTGCCCCCTACCAACTGTATAGCTAGCCAATGACTTGTCAGCAATGTTGCCAATACTTGCTCTTGTAGCTCTGTTAAATATTTTGTCAGCCATTTTTTTGGTTTTTCAATAACAATTATAACCTACAAACATACAATCAGCTGATTATACAGTTGAACTCTGTTTTAGAGTCATTGAAAGGACAGATTAAATTTTACCTTTATATTCGAGTGACGTTATAACAAAGTTAGTTCTTGTGTCAAGGGAAATCTAACTAAACTAAGAATATTTTGTATTCATTACTACTAATTTACGTATTGTGCTAAACGTTTTTTATTTGCGAATTTTAAATCGTAATACCCTAATAAAATAGACTAATAACCACTTTGTGTAAGTAGGTAGACTTTATTATGTATTAAAATACGGAAACCAAAATACGTATTTGTATGTACATACACTACATAATGGTACGTTATCTACTTTATTGGAAGAAATCGTGATTTTCTTTTGAACACCTCATTCTACGAAATAAAGTCTCTCCGTAATGTTGTACACTTGTTGCACTTGATGCATTGTGCCCCGGCAGATGTCTCTCGGTGTCAGTAAAATCTTAAAAGTTTCAGCCGCTAGCATTGCCTCCTGCAATGTTGGCGTAACGGTGTCCTCTTCATCTTCTTCTTGCTCAATCACTTCTTCAGTATTAGAGAATTTTCTTTAATGTGGATAGCCTGATGTGAAAGTTAAGTACAGTGCTACATACTAAGTGTCACATGTCACATAAAGGGTGCAGTCCCAAAACTAACCTTGACGTAGATCAATCAGTAGTTATTGACACACATATGAAGAGCTGAACAAAATCATTTTAATCCCTTCACACTAGCAAACACTATTCACAAGTAGACTATTGTACTATATTACTGTATACTGTATTTTTCTTTTTCAAACAATTAACTGATAGATAACAGCAAGTTCGCAATTGTACGTGAAGTAAAAAATGATTTAATCAAAAAAAATTTGACGCAACAACCAAGTTAATGACGTTAAAACAGGGTTTTTCAGATAGAAGTTCGACGTAACGCCTAAAAAATTACGTTAAGTCCGAGGCCGTTAAAACCGGGTTAAACTGTATTATAAAGTATTGCATGTTAACGTGCTCCATACTCGATGTGTTTAGTACTAGATGCAAGACGAGAGTGAACTATTGTGGCTCTTATACGCATGCGCGCAAAATGTTTGTCAGTTACAATGTGACAACGCTGGCAAACATTCTGATTGGTCTAAACGCATGGAACAGTAGAGCTCATCAACCGTGAAAAGCATATTAGGTGGTTACTGTACTGAGTTGATTGACCAACGGGTGTAACTTAACTATTTAAAACATACTCTGTACACAGCTGTTAAACTGGGGTGTCCCAGAGGTGGATGTAATTTTTTGGTATATGAAAAATGGTTTTTTAAAAAATTTTGAAGTTAGAAAATTGTTGACAATAAAATTTGTCCTTGAATTTAAAATATTTTTTAATATTTTAATTTATTCATGTTGAAAGTAGTTTACAGGCAATGAGGAATGGTACATTATAAAAATTACTTGCGAGAGATTTGGTATTATAAGGAAATGAAAATACAAATCATTAGTTTTGATTAATAAATCAAGTTTTTGAAATTTTTGAACATTAGTAATGATATAAAAATGATTGTGGGGCATTGTTCTATTCTCTAATTTTATGTATACGATACTCTGGTGGCAGTATTATGAACTAAACAATTATTTATTGGATCTGTTATTTTGTATAAATTACCATTGCAAAAGTAAGGCATGGAAAGTGTTATAACAGAATTGGTAATTGACACACTTAAATGTGAAAATTGTTGTTTAATTAAAATTTATTACATTGTGTATAAGATATTAATTACTGGTTAACATTTTCCCCTGGTTTTAATACTGAAATGTGATACTATAATTTTTATTATGTTATTGGCTAAGAAATAGGCTTTTTATAAGTTATTTCTAATGTATTGAATGAAAACAAGGTATTTTCATCGATTGAAATTTTCTCACGTATTCATTTAAAAACACCGGTGCCTGAAAAATACAAAAAAAAATCAGGTTTAAGCACTAATATACAGTGTGTGATAGACCACCAATTTAAAATTGTTAAGTTGTGAAAATTTGATAATTTTAAGTGTAAAAAGTTAAATTTTTCCTGTGGTGTAATATTTGCATCCTGAATTTGTATTTTTAATTGTTTCATTTGTTGGTGCTTGTCAACTCGATTCTATGATTTTTAATGAAAAAAACTGAAATACAATTTTTTTTTTTAAATTCCCAATATGTGTACGTTGCAATCTGTTCAATTCAGAACAATAAGCAACCCCATGACCCGATGAGATGAGGATGATGTGTAAATAAGGTGTAGTGTTGTACAGGCCCAGGTTGACCACTCCTGAGAGAGTATGATTAATTGAACCCCAACCATCAAAGTACAGCGGCAATTACTGTCTAGTATTCAAATCCGTGTAAAAGTAACTTCCTTTACTAGGATTTGAACCAGGAACCTTCGTCTCCAAAAATCAGTAAAATACAATTGACATTTTATTGTTAATTGGTGTGCTTTCATTCTTTTCAGCACAATCTTTGTGTTATCTTTCCTTCTAAATTTTTTGAAAACTGTTGTATTTTTCGATCTCAGACTAATATAACCGCAATTACTATTGGAAGATTTTTGTTTTCCAATTGTCAGGGCTTACCCATTATTGTAGATTCAAGTTTTAATGTAAACAAATTTAAATACATGTTGGTTAGGATTGGAGAAAATAAAATTTAATTTTTTTTCAGCTCGGCAGATAGTGTTTGTTTTAAAAATTCATAAAAATCTAAAAAGGATGTGTTAAAAGGTAGAAACAAATGTAAAATTCTGATTAAAGTAAAATTGTAACGAGTTATTTCAAACAGTTTCAGAGATATGTGTACATAAATTAACAAATTAAGGTGCACCAGTTAAGTTACAGCCGTGGACCTTTGTGATTCAGTTCTGGTTACTAAACATATCAGATACTTTATATCAATGCTATTACCAATTGTACTAGAAACAGAAATTCAATACTAGTCTAAAGTAACTTTGAATCGTTAAATTTTACTAATTGGGTAAGCGACTGACTGCGTGGTGACAAGCTGATATCCGTGAACAAACACTGCAGGTTATTCTTATTCAAATGCGTGTCATTTTTTGCCAATCATTTGAAATAAAACTATTTTAGTAGCAAAAATTCAAGTGAAGAATAATAAATAATTTATGATTGTGTTTTTTTGTTTCAGTCGCTTCTAAGCCAACATTACGACAAACATCCGATTATAATATTGAGGGATGTGAAATTTCCAGAATTGAAGGCGATGCTCGATTACATGTATCGTGGAGAAGTGAACATAACGCAAGAACAGTTAGGAACGTTCTTGAAAGCCGCCGAATCGTTACAGATTAAAGGTTTAACAGACAGTGGTGCCGGTGGCGGTGTAGGAGAGCTACGCGATGGCCTGCCGAAGCTGCGCAAACAAATACCCGTACCTGCTGCGATAACGCCGCAATCGCGACCTCATTCCGGTATTGTGATGGAGCCGCGTAAATCCGTGCCTCACATCCCATCCCACGTGCTCGATATACCACCAAGTAGTCCGTTGAAAGCGCGTGAGGGTAGCGTCTCGCCGGTCGTAAGAAAACGAAGGAAACCGAACCAGCCGATACACAACGACGACGCAAAACTAGTCCAAGATCGAATGCCCACCGCACTGCATTCAGAAAGTATGCATAATTCTCCGGGCGAACCGCCCAACACTAACGCTAATACTCCCGTAACAGGCGACGCGGCTACTCCTGCTACCGGTAACAACAACAATAATAATAATAACAACAATAATACTAACCATAACGCCCATAAAAAAAACGATTCTGGCAAACACGATACCTCCAAATCTGGTGATGGCGATACGATCGTCAAAGTAGAAATGGAGCCATTGCTGCAGCCAAAGACTGAATACTCAGAAGATATCAACGAAAACGAAAATGAAAACAGTAACGAAGACGTAACAATAGACGAGGATGATGACGAAGAAGGTCTGGACATGTCAAAGCCGGGTCCTTCACAGGCTGCTAATACTCAGGGTAAGAAATCTATTATTATTATTAATTTTTTAAAATTATTTAAGGTTGCATTGACTGCTTGGTCATCAATGATTATGGTGGAGTATATATAACATTACCTGTGGGATTTGATGACGTGAAAATTTCCAGACCCTGGCCAGGAATCTAACCTGGGACCTCCGTGTGGCATGCCAATGTGCTAACCTCTACGCTATGGAGGCGGCAAAAGTTTATTATTATTATTGTCAAGTTTTGTATTCGTTACAATAATATTGTAATGAACATCATTTCATATAAAGATGTTTCAAATTCTATTATTGAATTATAATTAAGTTCTGTAGGAACAAAACATTTCTCCATTTTTTAGTGAAATGTAGTTTTCACAGCTTTTCTTTTTAAAATATATTTCTTGCTGTATAAGCCAGTTCAGGCGAATTAAAAGACAATCTACAATTTGATGCTGTAGCCACGTTGTAACTACACTTAAGTGTGTTTTATTGTTTTGTTGTACTGAAATAATTGTAATTGAAATTTCTCCAAAAGTTTTGACTTCTAAAAAGATCCGATAACCATTAAATTTGGTTCACCAAGAACGGTTTGAAATGTTTGTGGAGTTCACTGAAAAAATTGAAATATTTTAAGACTCCCGAAGAGAAACTGGTTTTTAAGTCTTTGTGATTATTAAGTCTAATCATTTTGTGATTTACTAATAAGTAAAAGATAACGTTTTAACAATTTTTAGTTTGGATTGTCATAAGAATTAAGTTACTCCTGCCCAAAGTGCCTTTTTCAGCAGACAATTGACTATACATTCACAGCTTTACTATTATTGTAAAAGGACATTTGTCAATCAGAACAAATTTTTACTTATTTGACAAGAGGATGAATTCCCAAAGGATTAAGATACCATTGCCTCTGTTGTATACCATTAAGATGATAATGAATATTAACATTTCATATACAGTTATGGCAGTATAGTGTTAATTCAGTAGTATCAGTTAGACGAGAACTTGGTCTGGCCGTTGTAACAATTATAAGAAATAAATTGGGCTAATAAAGGGAGCGGCAAACAAATCTGATGGTTTTCGTTGTTGTACAGATAGAGTAAGTGATGGAATGATGATCAGCCTACGTGACACCATTTAAGTACACCATGCGTTTGTTGTCAAGGTGTTTTTTAAAAGTGGTGAGTCTTGCTTGGTTACTCAGCATTAGTTCTGTCAGTGCTTTAATAGTGTAGGTCGAAGAGGACGTGTTCCATCGCAAAACACAATTTTTTTATGGGTGAGTAACTTAAGAGCTACAGGCTCAGCCTTAAAACACAAGTTGACAGGGCGTCCAAGGTCACCCGGGGCACTAGAGAATGTTTTGAGCGAGTGCGACAAGCAGTGGAAGCCACTCCACGGCAGACGGCTCATAAGCAAGCTGCTGCTTTGCAAATGTCTGATCGCATAGCGAGACGAATATTGTGTTATGATTTGTATTTTCAATTGTTATAATTTGTATTTTTTGGCCCACATTAAAGCACTGAGTAACGATGCAAGACTCACCACTTTTAAAAAAATGCCTTGACAACAAATCCACGGTTTACACCTGACGGCAGCTCCATGGCTACCATGTATCATAATGTAAATGTGTACATGTATCATGTAAATGGCGTCGTGTATCATCATGGCGTCATGGCATCATTGCGCCAATCCCCACCACTCATTCGCTCATCTGTTGTACGTCGACGAAAACCCTCAGATCTTTCTGCTGCTCCCTCTACGTTGTTGCAAACTGAATCACTTGTGATAGTTTTTTTTTATTTAATTATTTTTGTAAAATAACGTTTAAATACACCGTTTTTGAAAGAAATAGGCATAACTATTAAAAATACGGAAATAACCTATGATAGTCAGCAATATGCAATAGCGCACATGTTGAGTACATACAAATTTCAAGCTGTTGAAATTTCTTTTAAAAGTGTTCATAGATGAAATTAAAAAAATCATTGATGCCTTCTGTAAATAATTATCTTTAATTTGATGTATTACGTATGTCATCGGTTATTTGAAATATGAACTGTTATGTGTAAGAACAGAGTAATGGTATTTTAAGGGTTAAACCCCAACCGGGGTTGGTCTAGAGATAAAGTCATCGCCATGAGTCAGCTGATTTTCACAGATAAAGGTTCCTGGTTCAAATCCTAGTTAATGTAGTTTCAGTCTATAAATAATGTTTTTTGTCCAGTCCACTAGTTTCAGTCCATTCAAAATAGCATGATAGTATTACTTGAAAAGCACATATTTTCCACACTGCAAATGGCACCTTAACTTCATTCATGGAATACAGAACAGAGGGAATTTTGTTATGTGCTCACGCATGTCTGTGCTTCCACTTAAGAGATTTTTCTTTGTGCTAATTTCCCTGTTAGTGAATGAAAGCGTTTTAAAAGATAACATTAATAATGGAAAAGAAAAAAGTAATGATTTTTCCAATAACACATGGAAAATTGAAATTAAATTTATTAATTGCTATTTTATTATATTATTATTAATTAAATAATAATGTATTAATTAATAATCACATCTTGTGTATTGAATGCATGCTGAATGCAGCAATGACAAATGCCAGTTGATTAATTAATTCCATATGATTTTCATAACACCCCGTAACAGACAGGTGGAGTGTCAAATTATTTGCACTTAATCGGTTTGTTGCAGGGCTAAAATAAATAGTTCTGTCTCTTATCACATGGTCAGCCAATTAAATGACTGAATCATTTAAGAACAGAAAATTTAAAAGACATTAATCAGAATTATCTCCTGTGAAAGTAATGAATTTCATTATACAGCCAGACCCTGTGGTGAATGAAGTGAAGGTGTCATTTGCAGAGTGGAAAATATGTGGTTTTTAGAGGGCCTGGCATGCTGATAAGCGTACTTTTCTAATCAGTGACAAAGGCAATTGTAAACCACCTCACTCCTCGTTTTACGTAGTAAAACTTCTACAGGTTCAAACCACCCTTTTGGCTGATGATCAAACAACATGATTTTCAAAATGAAAAACAAAGATTTATATTATATTTTGTAAGAATAATTAAAAGGGAAATTTTACTTTCGAAAAAGGACTTTTTATTTTGAAAAGTTACCACCATTCAGAGACTTACTATCATGATATTTTGAATGGACTATACTTTTACGTGGATTTGAATACTAGACAATGGTGTTACTGGTGTATTTTGACGGTTAGGGTTCAATTTTAACCATGCTCTCTTCAGGAATTGTCAGCAGTTTGTGTACAAGACTACGGCTCAATTCACACATCATACATATTGTCATCTCATTGGGTCATAGGGTTGCTACTGTTTTAAAATTGAACAGATTGCAATATACACGCTGTAGTGATAAAAATTGGTTTAAATAAGAACGCTGTCTAAATGATTGATACTTGTCACATGTTTGAAATTTTTGGAACGCACAAATTTGTCTCAATATCTTCGGGTGGAATTGTTACTGTCCGTGGGTTAGTCAGGCACTGTTGCTAATGAAACCTTTCAAGTACAATTTTTGATAATGAGTAATAAATTTTATTACACTCAAAATTATTTGGTTAGATTACAACTTTTGCATCTGAAACCAACTGTATTCAGGTTAAACAGATTTGCTGTGATTAATAGTTTTGATTTTTAATGTACAATCGAATAAATTTTTTTGAAATTATTGAATGTTGTGTTTGTTTATAAGGATATGGAGCGTGGATGGAAGGAGACAGTTCGAGTGAGGAAACAGGAGGCAGCGTTTCAGGCAACCAGCACAACTCTCAAGGTAATTTAATATTGTTTCAATTGTCTTTTCCCCGGCTAGTTTTACATTTGAATTGTTGTTTTTCTGTTCAGGACTTTTAGCTTTCGTTATATGACTGAAGTATTTAAGAACAGAAGCGGTGTAAAAGACACTAGTCACAGTTATCTCCTCCGAGAGTAATGAATTTCACTAAACAGCCAGACCCTGTGGTTAATGAAGTAAATGCGTCATTTGCAGGGTGGAAAGAGGGTGCTTTTCAAAGCGTCTGGCATGCTGATAAGCATTTTTTTCCACTCGGTGAGGAAGGCAGTAGTAAACCACCTCGCTCCTTGTTTTTACTTAGTAAAACCTGTAGAGGTTCAAACCAGCCTTTCGGCTTTTGACCTAAACAACAACAACAACAACAAGTATAAGTTTTATTTTCTTGTATAAGCATATGAATGATAGTATTTTGGTTTTATTGTAATTTCCTTTTGTTAGTACAATGAGTTTTCTAAAAGCCACAAATATATTTTGTCAACTTTTTTTAAAAATATTGTTGTTTTCAAATGAAAGTTTTGAAGTAATGTATAGTTGTTGTTTAGGTCATCAGTCGAAAGTGTATGAAGGTTACGACTTATGGCCGTTTATTTCTGTCTGCAGAGGACTAAAATCCTGTTCAACTGTTCAGCAGTGAAGATTTTAATTAGCTTTCTCTCTCGCCAATCTACTACATGGTTTTTTTAATATGAAGGTATTAAAACTAATGAAGATGGATTTAATGACCTAATGAAGATTAGTTTATTATTAGACATTTGACGCGTTCGAAAGCTTTCTTCATATTTGTGAGACAAGGAGTACGGTTTTGATTTAAAGTTAGCAAGTTAGTCTAACTTTTTAAACCCCATGCGGCGATGTACTGTTGCCAGTGATTATGCGAGGCCGGTGATTATGCGAGAAACCCTAGGCACCAATAAATTGTTGCCACTGTTCGGTTATTATTTGGTTAGTGAAAGTTAGGTACTAGTAGGGGACCCGACATGAACATTTTCATCAAAATCAGTAGTAGTTTTGTTTATTTGTGTAATTTTTCACATTATTGCAAATTTTTTTTTTAAATTGTCTTCCTACATTTTTTATGCTCTACAAGAAAGGGTAGGCGCCATTTCATTCTATACCCTAACGAACTAAAGACTGCAGATGAGATCTAGCCAATAACAGCCAAGGTCAGGTGTGAGGTTGCCCCTTCGCTAAGTCACACTCTGTTCTACTAGACTCCAGCTGACTTTTTGTTAGGCTGTCATCCACGGCGGGACCACAACGTGTCAACGCAGGATACAATTGGCTCTGTGCTGTGATCTAGGTCACTAAGCTCCGCCTTCATCTGCAGTATCTAGTTCGTTGAGCTATAAGCATTTTTCTCTACAGAGCCTAGTTTAGCGTGAAAGAGTGATTTTCCTTATTAAGCCAAACTAAGGTTGGCTTCCTTTTTGCTTAATTCACTCATGATTAAAATCAGGTTATGTTTTTTGAGGTTAATTTTTTGTTTATTTCTAATATTTTATTACTACATTACTAATGTTCGGTTATATTGTTCATTATTTGCATTGGCGAGAGAAAGTTGTTTGAGTGTTTCACACCAGATTTTTAGTAGGGGAAGGGAGCCATAAATATGGAGTAGGGTCTTATTATGGAATACTAGTGTTTTTCCAGACAGGACGTTAAAAATCCTGATCTTCTTGCACCATTGGTTATACCGACAGAAACAACTACCGGATTCAAACAGACAAATACAGCATGTTTTTTGTCAAGGTGATTATAATAAAGATAAAAACGGTGAAAAGTGGATTCAATGCTCGAGGTGTAATAATTGATATCATGAACAATGCACTAGTGCTGAAAGGTTGTATTTTGTCTACGATTACTGTGAATAAACTGATTAAACTAATACTTTGGTGCTTTAAAAACTATGTAGGCAAATTATGTATCTATTCTAAATTATAACCCTATGTATTCCATTTTAAGATCCTATTTTGTAAATTATAAAAATCGTGTTGCTAAAGAAAAATTAAAAAAAAAAAAATTATATTTGTAAATTAAGATTTTGTATTTTCTAGTTGTGAAATAAACTATTTCTACTATTGGTATAAAATTCAAGTAATTTCAAAAAAGTCATAGAAACCCAGAAAAATGAAAATTGTATACCATATTTGGTTCCTCTCCCCTACTAAGTTTTTGGTCTGGGGTTAAAAGGATATACCAATAAGTCTGCTGATCTTTATCCCTGTTTCCAATCTTTGTTTTAATTGTTTTTTTTTTGTTTTTTTTTTTCAGGATTCGCCCAGTGGCATGTTGCTACAGATGGGCCCGTCGATGAAACTATGATAGCAGCTCATCAAGACTCTCAAGGTAGGACACCAGTTACAATTATCTCGTAATTTTTAAGCAATCAAGTCACTTTGAGGCAACTTTTTTTTTAAAGTAAAATTCATACGAAAATTATTAAAAAACCTTCATATATAATCAAATATATTTTTCACCTCCTTACCTACATTTCTCTTGTCTTGTTCCTAAACGATTCGTTATGGTGTAAATAGATCGATGTAACTTGTGATTTTTTGCGTCAAATCGAGTGGATTACTTTGTGGAATTGTGCAGTGATTGTTTTTATTTGTTGTCGATAAAATTATGTGATAGATTCATTTTTAGCTGTTATACCTTTTATTTGATAAGTTTCTCTGTAGTTTTGTATACGTATGGCCTGTAATCGTATTTTAATGAAGGGTATAAAATAACGCAATATCTCTTTGATTGCGCCGGTTATATGTTCCGTCCGTGTTCCATTTTGCTTACTATGAATAGTAAACCGGACCTATGAAGGAATAGGTTGTTTATGCTCATGAACTAGTGAAAATTAAATACATTTTGATAATTTCAGTACAGTGTGATTAATTTATGGAAATCGTTTGTTTGTGATTGCTACTCGTGCAATCGTGACGAACAAAATGTTTGAATAAATGCTGTGGTTTCTCTCAAATTAAAATAAATATAGAGGTATTCTTGCTTGAGTTCAATCTATAATCCAATACTTCTCTGTTTTCTCTTCTTCAATAAATTACGACAAACTGGTGTAATTCTTGTTCTTGGTAAGTGCTTTCTTTCGCACTTTTCCAGATATTTTCTTAATGTACCAAACTGTTGGATCATGTACTCTGAAATCCTTGCTGCTGTCACCACATTTTTAAGTGGATAAAGAAGTTTTTAAATTAAATTTTCAAAAATAAAACAGCATCTTTATTGAGCTATGGCACTGATGTTGATTATTCCTATTGTATGCATGAAAAGGAAATAATATATTTCAGTGTTATTTTCTAGTAATTGTGTAATATTTTTGTGTATTACATTAATTTTCTTTTATAACCTTTTAAATACTCTTATATTTTTCTTAAAATTTTTTCTGACACACCTTCTATACTTCATTATGTCTGATTAAGGTATTCTTTGAAAATTGTTGATTTTAACTACGTGTGCTGTTTTTTCATGAGCATCTATTTAAATTAATCTTAAGGGATTTTCCCAGGGGTTTTGTGGAAACATGATGAACAATAGTCGTAATCATTTTTGCTCTTAGTGGCTTTATGGGTTAGAAATGTTATTTTCAGTTTTCCGTTTGTGATTTTTTTGGGGTTTACGGGTCACAGATGAAGGTTTAAAAACCAGAATCTGGACCTTATGTTTTGGCTAATGCTCGACAAAAGAGCTTCTGTTCACCGAAAATTTGAAGAGGCACCAAAATGAATTTACCATTTTTCCATAACATTTCTCTGTTTGAAATCAGCCAGTCATTTTAAACTATGAGGTCGATTGTCGCAATAAATGAAGAAATATGGTTTTTACTTTTTTGGGAGGGGTGACCCAGAAAGTTTTTTAGTTACCAAAGATTCATGTAATTTGGGATGCTGAACAATTTGATTGTATTTTGTTGTTTAGGTCACCAGCTGAAAGGTTGGTTTGAACCTCTAGAGGCTTTAATACGTTAAACAAAGAGTGAGGTGGTTTACGGTAGCCTTCCTCGTTGAGTAGAAAAGTATGTTAATCAGTATGCCCTCTGAAAAGCATCTAATTTCCACCTTGCAAATGACACCTTCACATTATTCACCACAGGGTCTGCCTGTGTAATGAAATTCATTACTTTGAGAGGAGATAACTGTGACTAGTGTCTTTTACACCTCTACCTTTTCTGTTCTTGAATGCTTCAGTCATATAATTGGCTGGCCATACGATAAGAAACAGAACTATTTTTGTAGCCCTGGAACTAGCAGAGTGCAAATAGTTTAACACTCCACCCGCCTGTTATGCTCAAATTTGATCGTTTATAAAAAAATTGAGTAATAGTAATTATAAAAAAGAAAAAACGTGTGTCATGTGTTAATGAGAAGTTTAATATGCTGTATATAACTAGATGTAAGCAGTAGTAAGTACATGAAAAATAAATTTGCTCCACGTAGTTTCTCAATGCAGCTTATCTAGTATGTTGTACGAACATGCCTATGAATATAATATACAAACGATTGATTGTAACTGATGTGTGGTATTTTCATTATATTAAAACAACGTGGCTTACAGTTTCTTCGTTGCTCGAGAAAAAATAATTTTATCATTTCATACGGCAATAAATATTTATAACCAAATAAACTGTATGTGTGTGTGTGGCAATTAAAAAGTCAAATTGTAACAACGAATATTCGTTTGTTCGTTCGTTCTACTTTGCAAGAAATAAAACGCTTTTTATTTATCGTCTCATCGATGATAATTTTTGTTTGTTTTATTTTATCTATTTAGTTTTTGTCTCAAATTTAACTGATTTTCATGTTTTATCGTAAACTGATTGATCAATTTGGTTAAAAAATTTAAACGTTATTACATTAAGGTAATTTTTTACTGATCTGATAAACAATAAAATCCCGCTTATCTGAATCATATTCAACCTTAACCCGGATTTACCAAAATGGATCCCAAAAACTTTCTTCTAATTTAGCGATTATTTAAACACCGTACCATATGTGTACAGTATAGCACTTACTGGTAATGCAATATAAATTGACGATCATCAGCGAGAGTAAGACTGGACTATGCGGGCGTTTGAAGTGCTAGCATATATGTGCTTTTCTAAATACATCATAGCAACAGCTCTAACCATTACATCATGTTGTAGTTTTACTCTTACAGTACATTGATTTATTATGTTTACAATTATGTCGTTTTATAAACATCCCATTGTATTATTTATTGATTCTTAATAATTATCCAATTAACATTCATTCTAAAAAAGCCATATTATTAGGCCTAAGCTATATTTAGTATCTTTTTTGGTCATCAGCAGTAAAGTGAATTACTGCACTCTGACATTTTGTAGTGATAGACTAGTTAGTCCGTGAGTTCCGTCGATGCGAGCTTATTATCGTGAGTAATACTAGTTTTACGGTAATTTCAAAATGTTATTGTATTTTTAGGAATTTCATATTTCATTATTTTCAGTAAAGGTATGTTAAATTGCAATTTAATTTTAAACGATTCACTTTTTTTAAATAATTACATTACTCCTTACTTATTTAGTGTGACGCGTCATGAACTGAATTTTATTGCTTAAGTGTTTGTGGTGGTTGATACATGTCTTATACTTTCGGGTTGGCCGATGTAAGTAGGATAGATAGTATACGGTCCTCTGCATGATAGGCGTAATCGTCAACTTACAGCGCGTTACCAGTAATTACGTAGTTAAGGTTTAGAACGATGTAAAATTAATTAAAGTACAAATGTAGAGTTTCTCCATTTTGTAAATTCGTTCAATTTTGCGTAAGTTGAACCTAGTTTATCTGTTATTACAAAAATATCTACGATACACTGTAAAAGTTTCACCATTCATTTTCAGAAATTCAACCCCAATACTCGCAACCTGTGCGTTAACACGTGGTTCTAATATAACAATGGCGTGATATTGCAGCAAGGCAATGGTTTCTTCAAAAACCTCAGACTTTTTTAAAGACTGTAAACATTGAAAACAGATATAGTAAATATTAATTACTGTACAGTATTAAATTTTACTGTCTTGAAATTAATGTAGTAAAAAATACTGTGTATTCACTTTAACCATTTTTAAATCCTAAACTTATGTCTTGTGTGTTATCTGGAATTTCACTTGTTTAAAATAAGAGTCCATCCCCATATATTTCGGTTAAGTGGGATTTTTCTGTGATTCTTATTTGGGTTGTTAATTATTTGGTTTTACACTGTTTCTGAAAAGAAAATGCAGCATTTCGTTTTTTTATTAATTGTTTTAACAATTTGATATCTGGTTGTTTTGCTTATTTTCTTAGTTGCTGATATGTTGAAGGCAGAAAACTGGTTTTAATAAGTCTTGTATCGGAATAGGATTTTTGTGATTTGCCAGTACAACTTTGTGTATGAGTACTGAATTGTAACTGATATACAACGTTTGGTACTTTTTGTACCTAGTTCTGTATAGTAATACCAACTGAGTGAAGAAGGATTATACTTGTTGTATTTGGTTGAATCGGTACTGTTGACCAGGCATGTTGTAAAGGACTTCAGATCTGGTTCATATGAGTACTGGGAATTCTATTGCTTACAGCTGTTCCTAGTACCGTCTGGTCCTTTTTCATATTGCATTTTATGACAAAAATGTATAATTGTAATGAATGTTGTTGGAAATAAAAGAAATCCGTTACTTTTATTTCAAGCATTTCCTTCTACCGAGCTTAGTTTAGGGTCAAATAGTGATTTTCCGTACTTTTAAGTTCTACAGAGGTTGATTTTCCTTTTGCGTCACTCACTCATGATTAAACGTAGGTTTTTTTGGGCATTATTTACATTGGCAAGACAAAGATGTGTGAGTGTTTCACACAAGAGTTTTTTTTACCTTACAAACTGATTTACGCTTACAATTCCTTCTGTAATGCAACAAATAAATATTAAATAGAAACATTTTACCATATTATCCCCCTCGTCCTTTTTTTTAGTTTCAGAATATTTACAAAGTCTGGTTCATGAGTACTGGGAATTCTATTGCTTACAGCTGTTCCTAGTACCATCTGGTCCTTTTTCATATTGCATTTTATGACAAAAATGTATAATTGTAATGAATGTTGTTGGAAATAAAAGAAATCCGTTACTTTTATTTCAAGCATTTCCTTCTACCGAGCTTAGTTTAGGGTCAAATAGTGATTTTCCGTATTTTTAAGTTCTACAGAGGTTGATTTTCCTTTTGCGTCACTCACTCATGATTAAACGTAGGTTTTTTTGGGCATTATTTACATTGGCAAGACAAATATGTGTGAGTGTTTCACACAAGAGTTTTTTTTACCTTACAAACTGATTTACGCTTACAATTCCTTCTGTAATGCAACAAATAAATATTAAATAGAAACATTTTACCATATTATCCCCCTCGTCCTTTTTTTTAGTTTCAGAATATTTACAAAGTCTGGTTCATGAGTACTGGGAATTCTATTGCTTACAGCTGTTCCTAGTACCATCTGGTCCTTTTTCATATTGCATTTTATGACAAAAATGTATAATTGTAATGAATGTTGTTGGAAATAAAAGAAATCCGTTACTTTTATTTCAAGCATTTCCTTCTACCGAGCTTAGTTTAGGGTCAAATAGTGATTTTCCGTATTTTTAAGTTCTACAGAGGTTGATTTTCCTTTTGCGTCACTCACTCATGATTAAACGTAGGTTTTTTTGGGCATTATTTACATTGGCAAGACAAAGATGTGTGAGTGTTTCACACAAGAGTTTTTTTTACCTTACAAACTGATTTACGCTTACAATTCCTTCTGTAATGCAACAAATAAATATTAAATAGAAACATTTTACCTCATTATCCCCCCTCGTCCTTTTTTTTAGTTTCAGAATATTTACAAAGTCTATCTATGGAAGATTGTCCTCCCTTGAAGGTCCTTGATTGTTCTTGTTTATTCAAGGATTATGTACCTTGTGTTAATGCTTCATGTCGGTAGAAAATTTGGGAGGAAGATACTTTCTTCTTGTCATAGTTTACAAACCAGGTCACCACTAAAGATACCCATGTTATGTAGAAGTTTGTGGGTGACTGTGTCTACAGTCAAATTTAAGCCGTTTTTTGGTCACCCGAGTACTTCAAAAACAAAAATCTGGGATATGATGCTTATCATTTTTTTTTTGCCTCAGTTCAGTTTTTTGATTTTTTGGTGTTCCATTTGGACCCGCTCAGAGACAACCCCACTTATCAATGACTAGCTGACTTTTAGATATATCAAACCAACGTACAGACCCTGGCTTCTATGTAAGGGGTCGTGGGTTCAACACTCAGTTAGATCTGCCAATTTTTTTATCATTTATTTTTATCCTATGTAAAACCACGACTAAAAAGAATGGTTATTGCATTTTTGGTTTGTTTAATTGATTTTTGAAGTTTCATTAATATTGATTTGTAAGAATTATCTGTGTTGGGAGTCTTAATAGTTACGAAAGTTTTTATAAAGTTGCATCTTATGGCGTTTCGAATTTTTCAGATCTGCGCGGAATATCGCTTTTGGAAGTGTTACAGGTTTCGATTATTTAAATTATTATTTTTTGTGTGTCGTTATGAATGACAAATGTTTGCTACTTAAAAGAAGTAGTAATAATCTTAAATATATTATTTACAGTGAAGTGATAATTCTATTAATTTTCATTACATTTAAATAGAAAATTGACGATAATGTTTTTAGTGTTTTTTTTTATATTAAGAAATGGCGATTTGTGATCGTTTAAATTTTTGTGATGATAAAAAGTGTTTTCGTGTTAAATAATCAAGTGTCGTTCCTTATTCCTTACCGTTGTTCTAATTTTTGTTCACATTTTCCTATGATGAATCTTTTTTTAAATTCATAAAAAAATTGCCTCCAAGTTTCTTTGTTGCATGTTTTTATTTTTTTCACCAGGAGACAACAAATAATTTTAAGATGATTATTTTTAACAACATTATCTTGTCAGCATTTTTTTTTGTATGTAATCATTAATTCGTTGTCCCAAGTTGGATTGAATTCGAAAAGAATTTTGTTACGATTATAATGTCGATGTTTAATGTTGTTAAAAGTATTTCATAATTTTTTAAGTATTTATATTTTTGTGTTCTAAATATTTATTTGTATGCTTTTTTGTGTTGTCTTAATTTCAGCTAGTTTTTTCTACGGAGGGGAAATTTATTTGATTTTGGTAGAAAATTTTAACGAAATTAATCTTTTTTATTATTTTGTTAGGTATTTAAAAATCAAATACTGATTTAGACTTTTTGTAGTTATTGTTTTATATGAATTAATTAAGGAATTCTTAACTTTTGGTGTTATAAAGATTTTATGTATAGAATTATGCGAACTACTCGTGTAGCTTTGTACTGTTTTGTTTGAAGGACTGTAGTGTGCTATAATTTCATCATTTTTTTTGTTGCTCTATAGCCCCTGGTCTAAAAAAATTTATCTTTGTCCGTTCTATTTCTATAATTCATAATTCCTGTCCGTCAACAGAGGTTTTTTTTCAATTGCATAACAACTGTCGTGGGTTTGTTAACTCCACATCCAATCCCCAACCTGGAAACTTTCTGTCAATGTTACCATATGTTACCTGAATAATTTCCATTTTTATGGCCTCAAGAACCTCCTTCCACCTGCTTGTCCTGCTACATAATTATATATTTTATGCCATTATACATTGCTCAGAGCTTGAGATAAAGATTCATGGAAATAGGATTTGCTAGCAAGAGCGGACAAACTGCACATGCAGTAGGTTCCGTCTAATTGACAGTATTTCTTCTCAGAATGCCTCTCTGTGCCAATGGTTGGCGACCATCATGACAATGCTTACTCTACTGGTGGCTATCTGAAAGAGTTCTTCTGAATTTCTGCTAAACCATACCCTCAGGTTGGCCAACCATGAAATTCTTCAGCGTCCTGGTTCCCTTCTACTGTCGATTTTTTCTTGGAGAATGCGTTGGAGCAATTCATACCTGCGTTCATCTTGCATGATATGACCGAAATATTGCAGCTTTCGCGCATTGGTAATTTTCTGCGTCCAAGATATCGCAGCATTCTCTCCTGTACAGCCTAAATTCAAACGCTCTTGATTTGTTAAGTGTTGCTTCTGTCAGAGTCCAGGCCTGAATTCCGTACAATAGGACTGAGAACACATAACACTAAGTATCGTTTTAGTGTCAAGGGTTAAATTGTGGTTTTAAATTGACAGTATTGGTAACCATTCATTGGCATTTAATGGTGAAATATTTTCGATATCAGTTCCCCAGCCAGCGCCTGATACCAGCCTCTGATTGCCACAATCGTTTAATTCAGTTGTCATGTTTTAAAATTTATGAACATAAATACTTTTGGTTTTCCATTTTAGTATCAATCTTACTGTTGAAATTGTCATTAAAATCTTGAAGGATGTCGTAAATTTTGTTTTTTTCCTTTGAACTCGCATTTTTCTCAATTTTTAATGATCGGTGTTTCACAGTTGTATTAAATTTTTGACACTGTTATTACGACGATTGAAAAGAGGATTGTTTTGCACAATTTTCCTCTCTCCTGTTTGTTTTCAGTATAAAAGCCCATTTGATTGGTTGTTTTTCGTTTGTTTCTTGCGGGTGAATAGAAAAAAACAGCGCATTTTTGTTAGAACTACTTAAAACGTACTATGAAGCAACATCATCATCATCCATCTTGGTTTAAGCCACTGCGACCTGTTATGTACAATATTGCTCCGCTTTTAATGGCAAACTGTGTGGAGAAATACAATAAGGCTTGGGTTGTCCAATTCTGTCTCGTGTTCAAGGATTTTTATATTTTATTTTTTACTTTCAATTTCAAAGGTTTAATTACGTTAAAATCTGTTCTTACGTAATTGTTTGTGAAATGAACTCTGTTTGTACAATCTTTCAAAACCTTTTTCGAATTTCATATCTGTTAACCTGGTTGTGAGATTCCTCCTCTCTACTGCTGATTCGTTCCTTATTGTTATATGTTTGTTAATACAGATACACGTGATGTTTGATAAAATCTCAATTTGTGAATGCCTCCTTTACCTATTAAAATTATATTTAATGGCTATAAATAAACGTACCGTATTAATTCTATTTTATAATATGAATTTCGCTAACCTTTTTAGCTGCTTTATCCTTAACTGGTTTACTTACACTTGTTGTAGTGGACGTACCATCATCAAAGTACTTAAAATATCTAATGAAACTTTTTTACGTTTTTTATTTAAAATTTATAGAAGATAATACATTTTTAATCATCTTTATAAAAAAATTATATAAAATTTTGTTTAGATGAGTGATAATGTAATATCTTCTATAGGTTTTAAATTAAAAAAAAATTAAGTTTTAATATATATTTTATGTACTCAGATGATGGTACGTCCATCGAAGCACGTGGCAGGATACAGTAAAAATAAAGGCAACAAAAAAGGTTAGTGAAATTCATATTATAGAATAGAATTAATTTCAAGCTGCTGGATTTTGTGTTTTTCTTGAACGTTCTGCAAATTTATAAGTCATGCTGAATGGAGTTTTTTTTGTTTGCCACATCATTTGTTATTCATTGGTGTATGTAATTCATACTCGTATGTCAGAAATTCCAATTCTGATGTTGAATATAAATTGTGCTAACATCGACAGAGAAAAAACAGGAGAATCGATAGAATCGACAGATTAATCCATGAAGTCTTCTTTTCTTTAATTACTTAGTCTGATGTTGTTTAAGGTCATCAGCTGAAAAGCCTGGTTTGAACCTCTTATTTGGTTTTCCTCACTGATTGGAAAAGTAGGCTTATCAGCATGTTGAGCCATCTGAAAAGTGTCTACTTTCATCTTGCAATAGACACCTTCACTTCATTTATAACCAGGGTCTGGCTGTATAATGACATTCATTACTCTTGACAGAGATAACTCTGACTAGCGTCTTTTACACCTCTACTTCTTCTGTTCTTAAATGCCTCAAGTCATATTTTAATTTTCTGACCATATGAAAAGAAACAGGACTATTTTTTTTCTTTTAGCCCTGGAACTAGTAGATCGATTGCAAATAATAAACTAAACAATTATAGTACTTTTAATTTTGTTGTAAATCTCTCTCTCTCTCTCTCTGTGTGTGTGTGTGTGTGTGTGTGTGTGTGTGTGTGTGCGCGCGCATGTGTGTGTGTGAGTGAAAATCATCATTTTATTTAACACTACACCTGCCTATTTTGGGCAATTGAACGCTTTAATATGATTTTTGAACAAATTTAATGATCTCTGTTACTTATTTTCATACTGCAGAATGGTTTAATATCGAATAGAAATTAAATTAATTTTAGTTGATGGTGATGATTAATTACAGTTGGGAAAATAAAAAGTCTTCGTTAATAGCATTCATTGTAATAAAATTCTCAAACCATACCCCAGTTCATTATTAACCATCTGTTAAGTTTATTTATATAGTACGTGACACATTATATTATGTATTTAATCTGTGTTTTGTTAGTATCTTTATATAAAATTTCCATGTGTACTATTATTATTCCAAAACCGAATTTAACGATTGTTTACCGTACATCTCTTAATTTATTAACCGATGAAATTTCATGTTCCATTTGTATTTTATTCGTAAGCCATATTTTCTGTACATTTATTACATATTTTTCATGTATACTGTGTTTTTGTAACGGTTTGAATTTTATATGAGGTTTCTTTGCAAATTAATTCAGTTTGAAATTTGTTTGTTTCGCTTCGCCTTGCTGTGCCATGCGCGTTGTGTCGATGTATTTTCATTTAGTTCAGCTCTGTTACATTATAGTATGGCGTTTCATTTTTATTTTCTGTAATGTACTTATATTGTGTTGTCGTATGTACGGCGTAATTTATTTTGTTTGTGTCGTAGTTTCCCCCGAATTAGTTATTTATTTTTTGTATTGTTTAATTACCTTGTTACTGATCATGTCGAATGATTTTAAATATTTTTTGGAAATTTTCTGTCGCTCAAATTCTTTACATAAAGGTTTTCTTTGTTCATGGGAAATTGTTTTCTTGTTTTATTCTGATCTTTTCGTTGTATTTCCTGGGTTCCTAAAATTGTTACTCGAATTGGTTTGGAATTTTGTTTTGCTAATCATGTCATAATTTGATTATGTCATTAACAGTCATTTATTTTCCATGTACTGATTTTCATTGTGTTGCAATTTGTACTGTCTATTCCACTATCTGTAGGTCCAGTTTTGGTTTAGATCATCAGCTGAAAGGCTGGTTTGAACCTCAAGAGGCTTTACTAAGTAAAACGAGGAGTGAGGTGGTTTACCATTACCTTCTTCACCGAGTGTAAAAGATGCTTATCAGCATATCATGCCCGCTGAAAAGCATCTATTTTCCACCCTGAAACACCACACTCCCTTCACCTTCATTCACCACATGGTCGGGCTGTATAATGTAATTCATTACTCTCATTTGAGATAACTGTGACTAGTGCCTTTTACACCTATCTACCTCTTCTGTTATTAAATGCTTCAGTCATATAATTGGCTGATCATGTGATAAGAAACAGAACTATTTGTTATAGCTGTGGAACTAACAGATTGAGTGCAAATAATTTATTAATCGATCTAACTGTTATGGGCAAGTAGGTCCAGTGTGATCTTCAAAATCTTTCTCTGAAACTTCTCAATTTTTTGTAATCTTTCAAAGGCATTCTTTCGCATAGATGTTCAGTCTTTATCATTGAGTTGTAATATCTGCTTGGCTTCATTCTAGAGCGTTGTTTTCTTACACAAATTCTGTGTTTTGCTTTGCTCAGTGGTTGTATTTCCTGTCCTGGTGTTCTTGTTGTTTCTTGTCCACCACTTTTTTTGTTGTATTACCTTACCATGGTAATTAAATTGTTGACTTATAAAAACTTTATTATTGAATTTTATGTTCAGATAATACATGCTCTTTATATGTTTCAAAATATGTGTATTTGTTTCTTGTATTCACTTTTCTTTTACTCTTGAAAGGAATTTAAAAAAAATTGTGATATTAATAATGTTGACTATATCTTCAAGATTGTTTTGTGCTAATAAATTTCAACCAGTTTGTTTAGTTCATCTCTGCTCTGGTTTTTTACTATATTTTTTATATCACATAGTGTTGAGTTGTTCTGTTTTTCCATTGTTTGTTTGTTGTTCGTGATATGTTTGTCATATCTCAGATGGTATTTTAGTGATATCTAATAAAAATTTTAAACAGCTCCAGAATTTTATCTTATCTGGTCGATAAGATTGATCTAATGTCTCAGAAATCTGCTAGTCAAACATCAGATTCTTAGTTGTTTAATTTTAACAACTTCATAAAACAGCGAAATGTCTTCGTTTATGTGAATTGTCGATGGTGGACACTGTTACGTTTATTGCGGCAAAATCGGTCAAAAATTGTATTTTTAATTTTTGAACGACCGAAAAGTTAATGGAATGTTTCTTTCGATGCCTAATTCGTTTATAAGATCAATTCATTTGATTTTTGATGTTTTTTTTTCAAATGCTCAGCTGGTTCAGTGAGTTGTTCCCATCATTCAGTCTTCATTTTTGTTTCTAATGGTTAATAATTGTATACGTTCATTGGTGTCATTATAATTTTTTTACAATGAAGATTGTATTTCAACTTTTCTTTGGCGTCCTCTTTCTATTCTTAATTCTTTATTCATTTGTAAGACATTCTAATTTGATTGATTCATCTTAATTTCTGTATTTGTTGTATCCTGTTTGGAAAAACCCAAAATCTTATGAAAATTTCTTAATTTTTTATTCCTGATGTTGTCATTTCTTCTTCTTCTTACTATCAAGGATTGCATTAGCCTGTTCCGAACTTGCAAACCATCCTGTACGTCTACACAAACACGAGACACTCCAGCCTGTACATCTCGACTACTGCCATCTTCTTCGAGGTTGTCATTTCAAACTTCATAAAAAGGCTTCTTAAAATCTTAAGCTTCTTTAAATCTCTAATGTAAAAAAAATCTTTTATAATTTTTTAGTGTTTATTTTTTGTTGAAGATGGTGGACATTATTGTTCCCAAAATTGAAACTAATATTTTTAATTTGTTTAGCGTTTGAATATTTTCATATAGGTCTAGATGAATTTGTCAGTTGAAACAAAGTTAGATGTTCAGTTTTAAAAGGTTATTTTTTGTGCGCTTTATGTTAAGTAATTCCATAAGCCTTGCTTTGTTGCTGTAAAATTGTTTTTATGTGAACTATTCAAATTTCATCATCGTTTATTGTTTCTTTTAAGTTGTTGTTCTAATGTGTTTCTTCGATTTTCTTTTAAAATCTGTATTGTATTTTTCAATTATCAGTTTTTCTAAATTGGTTGTTATAACAAGTTTATACCAACCTGTTAACTCGGCTATTACCAAATTATTAGTGTGTGTCCGTTCTAATATCATCTCTTCTTGTACACCCATCAACCGTGGAAATGGTGATTCGAATTTTGTTTTCAGCGGCAGTTGATGAAATTCCTTGAAACAGCTAAATCAAACGAGTGATATCTAGTTCAATAGGGTTTGTTATTATGAGGTTTTTTTACAAGAATTCAGTTGTAACAGACTTTTTCTCCACAGACAGGTGGAGTGTCAATTTATTTACACTGAATCTGTTCGGTGCAGGGCTAAAATAAACAGTTCTGTTTCTTATCACATGGTCAGCCAATTTAATGACTGGATCATTTAAGAACAGAAGAGGTAGAGGTGCCAAAGACACTAATCAGAGTTGTCTCCTCTGAAAGTAATGAATTTCATTATACAGCCAGACCCTGTGGTGAATGAAGTGAAGGTGTCATTTACAGAGTGGAACATATGTGCTTTTCAGAGGGCCCGGCATGCTGAAAAGCGTACTTTTTCACTCAGTGAGGAAGGCAATTGTAAACCACCTCACTCCTCATTTTACTCAGTAAAACCTCTAGAGGTTCAAATCAGCCTTTCGGCTGATGACCTAAACAACAACAGACTTTTTGAAACAACGTTGCCTTTTCTGTCCTCATATATTTCATCTGAATCTTAATGTTTTTCATTTCATTTTCTCTCCAATAAGCCTTCATTGTGTCTTATTTTCTTTCCTAGATTTTTCAGTAAGTGCAGACTTCTTTGGTGTCGTTCTCTTTTTTAATCTCCTTTCTTCCAATATTTTTAATTGTTTTTGATCTGGATTTTTTGTGCATTTTCTAGAAGAAAGCTGCCATTTCTCTTTGGTGGTTTTCAAAACTTAGTTTTGTTGAAATATTAAGTTTCATCAAATCTCAGTTGTTGTTTGTGATTAAAGTTGGTTTTGTTTTTGTCGTTGCAAATAGTGATAATGTTTTTGTTTAAAAGTTGTTGTTATATGTTCCATGTGTTCAAAATATTATGCTCTTCTTTTTGTAATAATATCTTCTGAAGTCTCAATGTGTTAGTTAAGTTCTCTGTTTGGTTTATCTTGTCGTTCTTTGACATAAATTTTATGAACGATCTTTTTTCCATTGTTTCCTGTTTGTGCTTTTATCTATTGTTTGCGATTATTGTTTCCATTTCTGTAACCCAGAATTTACTAGTTTGAAAACTGTATTTTAATGTTCAATTTCGGTGTTTCCTGAAATATTTTTTTTCTTGTAAACATCTTTGGAGTGAAAGAATAGTTTTGCTTTATTTTCTTAATTTGTTATTTCGTAATATAATTAATTATACGTTTTTAATAAGAGGTAAAATCTAAATCAGTATTTGCATTTAGCTATTACAGAATTTAATGTACCCTTGGGATCTTAAAAATTTTAAAAAGAATTTAAATCTAAATTCTATAATTTTTAATTTATATATGAAAGGGCGATGGTGGTTTGAGTACTACAGGTATTTTTTTTCTTGTCCAGTCAAGCAGCGAGGTAAGATTATTAAATGTTGTAATTATGATTGTTTCGGACATCATTTGGTGGGGTAATTAATCTTAATTTATGTAATTAATTAATCATTTTGTAATTATCTATTCAATTTATAATATTTGTCGATCATTATAATTATCATTGTCATCATTCTTGATGTAACATTGTATATTTTTTTGTACAGTTTCATTGTATGTTTAACTTTAAAACGTTTAATTAATTTTTTAATATAAATAATAATAATAATGTATTAACCAATTTTGTGTTGTCTCCTGGTATTTTATGTGTATTATTGTGATATTTTAATGTATCTGGTTTCGCCGAATTTTTGTGTATAAATTGTAAATATATTATAAATACATTTTTTTAAGACGACGGTTTGGGTTGTTTTTCGTTTATTTTCATTTTGAAATTTTTTTTACGTGTAACATTGTAATTTAGAGGTAATAATTTTGATTTGTTTTGAAAATGTTTTTCTTGTATTTTAATTTTGTTTTCTGTTTTGTAAATTGTAATTAAAAAGGTTTATAATGAATTATTTTTTTGTCTAAACGAATTACCATAATATTTAATTCAAATTTCCGGGATAAACCAAGAAAGTTTAATCCATTTGTTAAACAGAGAATGATAGTGCATCAGGCCGCCTCATAGGTGGATTAATGGTTAGAGCACTAGACTCTGCTGCCCATTGCAAAGTGTAAGGTGCTGGGTTCGATTCCTGGACAGTTCTGACATTATTACGTGTTAAATCATACTGATTGTGTTCTGCAGCCCCTGTAGTAGTTGCGGTAAAAACTAAAGCAGTTGATGCAAATCTAAATAAAGTATAACAATTAATCAAAATTTATTTTTGCCAGCTCCATAGCGTAGTAGTTAGCGCGCTAGCTTGCAAAGTGGAATATCCTGATCATATCGGTGCATTAAAAACAACCAAACCTATTGTACACCCATGGTAGTCGCTAATAACCAAGCTGTTGATGGGACTTACAATAAATCAACAAAAATAGTAATTGGGTGAACGATCACTGTCTTGACAGAATTAATGTTTTATTTAATTTTAGCTCATCGATGTCACTTTTCTGCTTAGTTAACATTTTATTGAAATTTAAACTTTTTTAAAAAAAATTTAGTTCAGAATACCTTTCATGACAATTTGTGGACATATGTTGTTCGACTCTTTATAGAAGCAGCAAATTGTAATCTATGGTCAATCCAGACCTTTAGTCAAAATTCGTTTAAGGAATTTGTTCTGGTGTTCCCGTTGGTTCTGTTGATGTAGTAAGACCTTCGACGACAATTTGATACTCCAATTGTAAAAGAGCAAGCCACATCATTTTTTATAATAAATTCATGAGAAATTTAATAACCACTTTAACATTAGCCTGTGATTTAGCTATAAGGAATTTCCCAATCGTGCGATTCTAAAGTGGAAGTGCAGCACAGATCTTAAGATCTAAATAGCGAATAATAGCTAATTGTTCTTATCGGAGAATGTACCATTAGGTACCTTTTCTCCTGGAAATTAAATTCCTAACTGTCAAATTGATTTTAGTATTTGTTTATTATAAAAACATGTACTGAACTAGACGGCTTTTTCTAACATGTTTTTTTAGTATAAAGAAAATTTTTTGTTGTTTTAATTAGATTGTTCCTGCACATTCTCCAGACATTTGGTTTTCGTTATCTTCGATCTGAACCCCTTTTGATTTAACTTAATATCAGAATCTTAAATAAAAAGTGTATTTCTCTGTTATTTTTTTAACAGATTTTTGTCAGTTGTAAATCTTTGATAAAAAGTTGTATTCTATATTGAGGATTTCATATTTTTTTAATCATAAAGTTATGTAATTATTTTTATTACCTCTAAATTTCTGTTTCGTTTGTTAAACTTCGATAAAATGTAGTACAGGTTTTGTTTCACCTGAATATTTTTTAAATTAGAAAAGTGGCGATAATCAGATACATTATATTAATGTATCACAGTGTGATTTTTTTTTTTTTTGTTAATTGGTTGTGCTTGGTTTGTGGGTTAATTTAAAGTTCATTGAATTTTTTTTATCGTTTTAATTCTGTTTTGGGTGAAGTCTCTTCAATTAGCTATCCTTTTTTTCTTTTTATTCTTATTTATTTTTTATCGCATGCTCTGCTTTGAGAGTTTTTTTTTGTATTCTATCATTATATTCATTAATATTGTTTATTGTAATTTGTTATTTGCACATGTTGTCTATATTTTTATACATTTTACATATATTTCGAGGGAAGTTTCACTTGCTAACAACAACTTGTATATTTTTTTTTTTACTTTATTTTTATTGTTATTATAATTATTTGGTTTTATATATTTATAGTTTTTTTAAAATTATTGTTTTTATAAGTATTGCAGATTATATAAATTAATTTTTATATAATTATATTCAAAGTTTATTTTATCAAATTAATTTTTTTTAAATTTTATTTTACAATAATCGTATATAATTTTTACAGGATTTTTATTATTTGAGTTTATTAAAAGAAATTTATAAAAAAATAATTAGTTTTAAAGTATGTAGTATATTTAGTTTTTAAATAGTAATAAATTTAAATTTTATATTTAATAAATAGTACATAAAATTATTTATATATAATTAATTATTAAGTTAATACTCCTGAATCTTAATTATTAATCTTTCCCTCCCGTAATTTTAAGTGGAATTTTATTATAAAATTTAATGATTTATTTTGTTAATAAAGTTTTATTAATAAATAATAAAATTTAACTGAATTTTTATTGATTGATTTTATTTTTAATATTAAAAAGTAGTTTTTCGGTTTACGGGAATACATAATATTCTGTTATCGTGTTTTGTTTCGTTGATTATTCTTAACGGGTTTTCAATATTTGTTTTTTTTTGATGAAGAAAGAAGTTTTAAAATGAAGTATTATTCTGTTGAATTTGGTGTTTTTAAAATTTTTGAATTGACGGTAAGGTTGGTTGGTTATTATATTATTTAAATTTGTTTATTAGATTAATTATTATAAATTATAATTAATTGTTCTCTTATATAGTATAAATATATTTTATATTGTAAGGAGTTTTGTTAATGTTTATTGATAATATTTTGTTTCTTAAATTGAGTTTTTCGTTTATTGAAGAGTATTTAAGTATGTAATTTCAGTAAATGTTGTAATGATTTTAATTGGTACAGGTGAGTATTTGTTTTTTATTTTCTAATTGTATAACAATAATATTAATTATCTAATTTAATTGTTTAATTGTATTTTATTATTATAAAAAAGGCCCGTCTCTCTTTTGTTAGAAGAGTTTGGGACTTATTTAATTTAATACATTTTGAAATTATCTATTTATGTGAATGTATTATACACATTTTTTTACAGCGTTTTACGCGTGATGTGATCGTTTCTATCTTTTTTTTTAAATTTTGTTTTTTTTTTGTTCACCGTTACGGGTAGAGTTGATAAGTTTAATACAGGGTATAATTTTGTCTTAACAATGATTTAAATGCCCGAGAACTAATATCCAGTTAAAAAAATAATAATTACAAGGTTTTTGTTCGATGTACAGTTTCAGAACTAAACGTAATATTTTTTTAGACTGAGATCAATTTTGTAAGTTTTGGTAGTTATTAAAAAAATTGTTAATTGACAAAATTAAGTTCTTTTTATTATTGCACTGTAAAATATTTAGAAAAACAAGTGTAGTGTGTAAATATATAGAGGGTGTTTCAGGTGGAACGGATCTAATTGTTTCAGGATCTGATTGTACAGCTAAAAATAAGAAAAACAGTTTCCATAAACTTTGGTCCTGAATCGCTTCCTGATCGAGTTTCGGCTAGCGAAAGATTTCGCTTGGAATTCAGCTCCCCCTGTGAAATAAACTCGTATAGAAATTTGTAGGGCGTTAATTAAGGTTGTTAACTGAATAGGTTTTATTCAAAATGAGCTGAAAATTCGAATAAAATGTGTTTCAGATCTGTAACTATAGTCATTTCTGAGATATCTGACGAAATACGCAAAATTCTGTCTTTATTTCTTATTTTTTGCTGTATAATAAATTCCTGAAAGTATTACCGTTCCTTCTGAAACATCCTGTATATATATTAGTTCTAAATTCAGTCTTTAAGATCTGGAGCGTTAACGAATTGTTAACGCTCCGGGGAGAAAGCATTGGCAGTGTTTCTGGATCTGAGTAAAGCTTTCGATTGTGTTGATCATGAAATTTTATTGAAAACACTAGAGTCATTAGGTGTTAGGGATGTAGAATTGAAATGGTTTCAATCTTACCTTATTAATAGATTACAGTGTGTGGAGTTAACTAGGTTTGTTAGAGGGAAACTTACAAAGGTTGTATCTGGAAAGCTTGAAGTCAAAGCAGGCGTTCCACAAGGGTCAGTTTTAGGTCCAATTCTGTTTCTATTGTATATTAATAGGTTACCAGAAGTCATACCTAATGGCAGAGCTTTGTTGTTTGCTGATGATACTTCAGTAATCAGTAACAGTTTACTGGTAGATGCTCTTGAAGTAAATACACATGTTAACATAGAGTCCGTAGTACAGTTCTTGAATCAAATGTTATTAACAGTTAATGGGAAAAAGTGTCAGTACTTGCAGTTTAAAAATAAACATAACGTTAAAGAAAGTAGAGAAGTGGATGTATTTATTCATAATAATAGTTTAGAGCATGTAGAAACAGTGAAGTTCCTGGGCGTATCTCTAGATAGATCTTTGTCTTGGGACTTCTATACCAATCAAGTTTGTAGTAAAATATCATCTGGGGTATTTGCACTAAAACAAATCGCCAGATTAAATGATAAAAAATTACTAATGGCAGCTTATCATGGCCTCATTCTGTCTCATATCCGTTATGGTATTTTAGTATGGGGTAATTCTAGCATGGGTAATATGAATAGGGTTTTTAAAATTCAAAAGAAAGCTATTAGGTGTATGGTGGGAGCTAACCAGCTAACCTCATGCAGGCCACTATTTAAGGAGCTTAAATTGCTTACAGTTCCCTCCCTCTACATTTTTGAGGTGATTATGTATGTTAGGCAAAATAAATTTATGCAGAATTTCAATGTTCACAATCACAACACGAGAAACAGGAATAATTATCATGTGGCTAATCACTCCACAAAATTGTTTGAACAAAAACCTACTTATGCAGGAAGAAAATTCATGAATAAATTACCCCAATCTTTAAAGTGTTGTGAGGATTTGAATTCCTTTAAAAAAAAATCTGAAAAATTACTTGATCAGTGATACTTTTTATAGCGTACAAGAATTTCTTTCTTGATAGTAGTGATACATTGTGTGATTCTTATATGTATTTCAGGTGTTATATCTGACGACATGTCCTATACTCCTCCTCCTGGAGTCTCCAGGGCGCAAAAAAAAAGAAAAAAAAAGTTTGTTTTAAATAATGAAAAATACACCTAATAATTATACATACCGAATTTTCATTAAAGTATATTATAAAATTTGTTTGAAATACGTTTTAGTATTTTTGTAATGTAGGCTGTATCCAGTTGTTAATTTAAATATTCTTTTTTTTTGTAAATTAAAAGAAATTTGGCCACCTCTGTACCGCAGTGGTAGCGCGCTAGCGTGTAACTGGTGGAGGTTCCGGGTTCGATTCCCGGCTAGGGTCTGGAAATTTTCACAAGTTTAAAACCCACCGTTGTCGTTAATAACAGAGCTGTTGATGCGACTTAAAATAAACTTAAAAAATCTGGTGTGAAACACTCGCACAACTTTCTCTTGCCAATGCAAATAATTAATAATAAACCTAACATTATTAATAAAATATTAAAAATAAACAACAACTAACCTCAAAAACATAACCTTATTTTAATCACGAGTGAATGACGCAAAATGACAAACGAACTCAGTTTTGCTTAAAAATACGGAAAATCACGCTTTCACGCTAAACTAGGCTCTGTAGAGAAAAATGCTCTAAACAAAAGTTGTAGATCTTTTAATTTTCTATAAATTTAATTATATACACTTTTGTCGTAAAATGCATACTAAGACCGAAATGTTAAAAAAATCGATTTTTCTCACGTTTTCGTGAGAAAAAAAACAGAAAATCGCAAATTACCGCTAAACTAAGCGTTATACAAAAAAATGTTTGAAACAGAAGTTGTAGGTTTTTAAATTCTCTACAACTTTTATTATATAAGTTTTTGCGCTAAAATTTATATCAAAGCCGTAATCTTAAAAAAAACAACGTTTTTACGTGAAAACAGCCTCACCGAGAATTTCAGCAAACATGGCGCCTACCCTATCTTGTAGAGAATAAAAAATTGAGTAAAATAGGCGATTTTAAAAAAAATCGTAGGACCAGTTTTTGAGAAAATCGCAAAAAACTGAAATATTATACGAATAAACTACTACTTCCGGTTGACCGATTTTGATGAAAATGTTCGTGTCGCATCCGGTAGTGGTATGTAACTTAAGTTTCAAGTTCGTACGATGTTCCGTTCTTGAGATATTCTGTTCACACACAGACCAATCGCTAAAAACATGTTTTTTGGGTTCAGGGGGGTCTGAAAACGTATAGATCCGGTGAAAACTCGATTTCGAAAAATCGACATGAAAACAATACTTTCCTTCCTATATATTCATATAGGCAAGAGAAAGTAAAAAAGAAGAAAAATCATTTCGTTTTTACTTAATAGTCCAGTACGTTAAGGTGTACACATTTTTGTTACAGATACTTTTCCGGTAGGTTAATTAGATTTATAAGACTTTAAAAATGTCATTGTTTTTAAGCCCTAGCTTAATTTTAAGGGTAGTGTGGATCCCTATCCTAAGTAATGCCAATGTTTGTACATTTTTCTCGGCAACCACTACAGCTAGAGCTACAGTTTTTTTTTTTTATACGAAAGGCCATTCTTTGATACATAATTAGAATGTGTAGAATTTAATTCTGGTAAGAATTTTGTTTTTAACAATTTTTTTAAAAAGAGACCCATATTTTTCATCGAAAAATCACCAAAAAAAATTTTCTCCCACAATTTTTAATATTTTAAAAAACGGCACATTCAATCAATAGAACTGGACGATTAACATACTCCATAAAAATTTCAGCCTTGTACCTTTTGTGGAAGCTGAGAAAAAGGTACATAAAGTTCTATAAATGACGTTTTGAGATGTTTGCGTTTAACGTTTGAGAAACAAAAACACGAGTGTAAACAAAGACAGACCACAAGAAAAATAGTGCAGGTAACTTTCAGGTTATAATACCAATCTACGATAAAATAAAAGAGAGACTGCAGTGTGAAAAAAAATTTACAAAAAAAAATCACAGACATTACAGTTAAAAATAAAAGCGTGGCGCATTAATATATATAATATTTATTGTAAAATATTCGTTGTAAAATATTATATATATTAATGCGCCACGCTTTTATTTTTAACTGTAATGTCTGTGATTTTTTTTTAGTTCATTTTTTTTTGATTAATTGTTAAATAATAGCGTTTCTTAAAAATTTTTTTTAATTTTTTTTTTTTGATTTTTTTGTAATATTTTTTTCTGTGATTTTTTTGTAAATTTCTTTTCTTTTTTTCTTTTTAGTTAATTTTTTTAAGTAATTGTTAAATAAAAGCGTTTTAAAATATTTTTTTTAAATTTTAAAATTTTTTTTACAAACACCTCCACAGCGTATTGTCATCTAAGATAAACAAGTGTGCAAAGTTTGATTCATATTGATACGGTAGAAGTATTAAAATTGTAAGTTGCAAGATTTGATGGATCCAAGAGTAAGTTAAATAAAAGCGTTTAAAAATAGTATAATAAATCACAGTAAAAATATTAATCGAAAGGGAAAATTATTTTGTAAAATTTCGTGACAGATGGGTAAAATCAGCTTAAACATACAATCACAACAAAATTAATAAAATATTTTCCAGTTTGCATAGCAACAGGATTCTAATGCCGTTTAAAAGCGCACATTTCAACCGATATTTTTAACAAAAAATGGATAATTTTTACTTTCTCTTGTCTATATGAATATGCAGGAAGGAAAGTATTGTTTTCATATCGATTTTTACTTTCTCTTGCCTATATGAATATATAGGAAGGAAAGTATTGTTTTCATGTCGATTTTTCGAAATCGAGTTTTCACCGGATCTATACGTTTTCAGACCCCCTGAACCCAAAAAACATGTTTTTAGCGATTGGTCTGTGTGTGAACAGAATATCTCAAGAACGGAACATCGTACGAACTTGAAACTTGAAACTTAAGTTACATACCACTACCGGACGCGACACGAACATTTTCATCAAAATCGGTCAACCGGAAGTAGTAGTTTATTCGTATAATTTTTCAGTTTTTTGCGATTTTCTCAAAAACTGGTCCTACGATTTTTTTTAAAATCGCCTATTTTACTCAATTTTTTATTCCCTACAAGATAGGGTAGGCGCCATGTTTGCTGAAATTCTCGGTGAGGCTGTTATCACGTAAAAACGTTGTTTTTTTAAGATTACGGCTTTAATATAAATTTTAGCGCAAAAACTTATATAATAAAAGTTGTAGAGAATTTAAAAACCTACAACTTTTATTTCAAACATTTTTTTTTGTATAACGCTTAGTTTAGCGGTAATTTGCGATTTTCTGTTTTTTTTCTCACGAAAACGTGAGAAAAATCGATTTTTTTAACATTTCGGTCTTAGTATGCATTTTACGACAAAAGTGTATATAATTAAATTTATAGAAAATTAAAAGATCTACAACTTTTATTCAAAGCATTTTTCTCTACAGAGCCTAGTTTAGAGAGAAAGAGTGATTTTCCGTATTTCTAAGCCAAACTGAGGTTGATTTTCATTTTGCGTCTTTCACTCATGATTAAAATAAGGTTATGTTTGTTGAGGTTAGTTTTTTGTTTATTTCTTATGTTTTATTACTAATGTTAGGTTTATTGTTAATTATTTGCACTGGCAAGAGAAAGTTGTGTGAGTGTTTCACACCAGATTTTTTTTATACGAAAGGCCATTCTTTGATACATAATTAGAATGTGTAGAATTTAATTCTGGTAAGAATTTTGTTTTTAACAATTTTTTTAAAAAGAGACCCATATTTTTCATCGAAAAATCACCAAAAAAATTTTTCTCCCACAATTTTTAATATTTTAAAAAACGGCACATTCAATCAATAGAACTGGACGATTAACATACTCCATAAAAATTTCAGCCTTGTACTTTTTGTGGAAGCTGAGAAAAAGGTACATAAAGTTCTATAAATGACGTTTTGAGATATTTGCGTTTAACGTTTGAGAAACAAAAACACGAGTGTAAACAAAGACAGACCACAAGAAAAATAGTGCAGGTAACTTTCAGGTTATAATACCAATCTACGATAAAATAAAAGAGAGACTGCAGTGTGAAAAAAAATTTACAAAAAAAAAATCACAGACATTACAGTTAAAAATAAAAGCGTGGCGCATTAATATATATAATATTTATTGTAAAATATTATATATATTAATGCGCCACGCTTTTATATTTAACTGTAATGTCTGTGATTTTTTTTAGTTCATTTTTTTTTGATTAATTGTTAAATAATAGCGTTTCTTAAAATTTTTTTTTTGATTTTTTTGTAATTTTTTTTCTGTGGTTTTTTTGTAAATTTTTTTTTAATTTTTTTTTTAATTTTAAATTTTTTTTTACAAACACCTCCACAGCGTATTGTCATCGAAGATAAACAAGTGTGCAAAGTTTGATTCATATTGATACGGTAGAAGTATTAAAATTGTAAGTTGCAAGATTTGATGGATCCAAGAGTAAGTTAAATAAAAGCGTTTAAAAATAGTATAATAAATCACAGTAAAAATATTAATCGAAAGGGAAAATTATTTTGTAAAATTTCGTGACAGATGGGTAAAATCAGCTTAAACATACAATCACAAAAAAATTAATAAAATATTTTCTAGTTTGCATAGCAACAGGATTCTGATGCCGTTTAAAAGCGCACATTTCAACCGATATTTTTAACAAAAAATGGATAATTTTTACTTTCTCTTGTCTATACGAATATGCAGGAAGGAAAGTATTGTTTTCATATCGATTTTTACTTTCTCTTGCCTATATGAATATATAGAAAGGAAAGTATTGTTTTCATGTCGATTTTTCGAAATCGAGTTTTCACCGGATCTATACGTTTTCAGACCCCCTGAACCCAAAAAACATGTTTTTAGCGATTGGTCTGTGTGTGTGTGTGTGTGTGTGAACAGAATATCTCAAGAACGGAACATTGTACGAACTTGAAACTTGAAACTTAAGTTACATACCACTACCGGACGCGACACGAACATTTTCATCAAAATCGGTCAACCGGAAGTAGTAGTTTATTCGTATAATATTTCAGTTTTTTGCGATTTTCTCAAAAACTGGTCCTACGATTTTTTTAAAAATCGCCTATTTTACTCAATTTTTTATTCTCTACAAGATAGGGTAGGCGCCATGTTTGCTGAAATTCTCGGTGAGGCTGTTTTCACGTAAAAACGTTGTTTTTTTCAGATTACGGCTTTAATATAAATTTTAGCGCAAAAACGTATATAATAAAAGTTGTAGAGAATTTAAAAACCTACAACTTCTGTTTCAAACATTTTTTTGTATGACGCTTAGTTTAGCAGTAATTAGCGATTTTCTGATTTTTTCTCACGAAAACGTGTGAAAAATCGATTTTTTTAAGATTTTGGCCTTAGTATGCATTTTACGACAAATGTGTATATAACCAAATTTATAGGAAATTTAAAGATCTACAACTTTTATTTAACGTATTTTTCTCTACAGAGCCTAGTTTAGCGTGAAATAGTGATTTTCCGTATTTTTAAGCCAGACTGAGGTTGATTTTCATTTTGAGTGTTTCACTCATGATTAAAATAAGGTTATGTTTATTGAGGTTAGTTTTTTGTTTATTTCTAATATTTTATTACTAATGTTAAATTATATTGTAAATTATTTGCATTGGCAAGAGAAAGTTGTGTGAGTGTTTCACACCAGATTTTTATTTTTTCATTCCACACTCCCCTTAAATCTCTTTTCTACAGTGTTATTAAATAAAAGAAGAGAACACCCTAGAACATGGCTTTTAGCTATAGTTGGGTAGGTCCATTTCCTCATTATAGCTTATGCTATAATTTTAATTATCATAGTCTATAGATATATCTGTAAGTATAAAAATAATTATTATGTTGCTTACAATCGCATTCGTGGCATTTTTTTGTCGATCGTGTGTGCAGCTAATCAGTGCTGAAATTGATGGAATTGATTGACACGTAGGTTTTATTTTTTTCATATGTATGAACTACGTTGTTACGTAGAGGTATTGGTAAGGTTATTTTTTTAGTATGTTTTGTTAATCATTTCATCGATATTTCTTCCGAACAGAAACACTTTTAATTTTGCCTCCCGTTTAAATAATTCACCTTGATTTCACTGTGATAATACCGTTCTCGTTGAAATAAGGTCCGGTATTCGATTCCCGGTCGGGTCTGGCATTAATGTGCAAAACAGTCGGACGTAACGTAAAACCAAATACAAATAAATTCCGGCCGCATTGGCGTTGTTGGTTACGTGCTCGTCTCTCATCATGTGGTCCTGGGTTCGAATAAAAAAAAATACAAATAAAAAATATTGTAAAAATAATTTCTGTAAAATCAGTTGGAAAAATTGTACTACAAAATGTGAAAGTAAGAAGGCCAAGAATCTTGTTGTGGGTTTTATGATGGCATGTTTTATTGTTTGTTTTTTATTTATTAAATTTGGGGGTTAGCTTGTGTCTTTTTAAAATTTGGTTAGTAGTTGTTTATATGTCGTAAATATAAAGTAGCATGAATTGTTTTGTTTTCGGTTTTTGTGTATTAAGAATATTGTTTATTAAAAACCTTTGTTTTGTGTTAATATTGGTAAAAAGGTTCTGATTTGAGAATAATTTATCAGTTTTTTTAATATTTCTTTTAAATGTTTTTGCATGTATTTGATGTTTGAATTCATATTTAAGTTCAAGTATATTATCTTTGTTTTTACATGAGGTATTTGTTTGGCTTAAAATTTTCTGTATATTTAAAACGCAACATCATATAAATGGGAAAACTGTTCAATTGAACAAAGTTTGACTAGGTTTTGTCAGTACTGGAATTAAATGAACTCGGATCTATAGCCCTAACGATTGAAAATTTATTTATTCGACATTCTTAAATTATTTAGTTGCTCCGTAATTGTCCTAATTTAATTAATTCACCCTGTAATTAACAAATGTGTTGCTTTAATTATTACATAAGATTATCATAATTAACATGGATGGATGTAATTGCGTATAAATACAGTAATATGTCGTATAGAAATGAATATGTTTAAAAGACTACATACAGAGTGTCTCACGAGGCCGACTTATTTTAAATGCGTCCTCTTATCAAAATTATGAAAAAATTGATAGGCTATAAATAATATGTCCGGAAACGCTTAGTTAGCGAGTTACGGCTGGCAAAAAAGTTTACCTTGGGGTTCAGAGATTAGCCTACTACTAAAAATAAAGCCATCCTGGAGGTCAAGGGACTCGATTTTATCAGTAAATTTGATAGTTTATTAAGGATTTTTTACCCGATTAATTGAATAAAATACGTTTAAGAACTGTACTTTTAGTAGTGTTCATGAGTTTTAAAGTAAAATTGAAAAATCTGTCGTCTAAAAACAGTTTATAGCTTTGTTGTCCAGTTACTTCGTTAAATGATCAATTATTGCGTAAAATGTTTTATTAAAGCTTGTAGAGAATTTAATTATGAGAATATTGATATAAAATAAGTCCAATAAAAGACAGAAACAAGTTCAAGTTTTAATTAAACTATTTACGCATTTATTGATAATTTAACAAAGTAATTGTACAGGAAAGCTAAACTTTTTTTTTTTCTGATGGCAATTTTTTTAATTTTACTTTAAAAATTATTGAATATACAGTTTTAAAACAAATTTCATTCAATTATCGGGTCAAAATCTATAATAAACCATTAAATTTACTCATCCAACTGCAAAACTCATAAATTTACTCATAAATTAAATTTACTCATCCAACTGGGTTCCTAGACCTCCAACATCGCTTTATTTAGAAGTAGGCTCTGATGCTAAAATAAATAGTTCTGTTTCTTATCACATGGTCAGCCAATTAGATGACTGAATCATTTAAGAACAGAAGAGGTAGAGGTGTAAAAGACACTAATTAGAGTTATCTCGTCTGAAAGTAATGGATTTCATTATACAGCCAGACCCTGTAGTGAATGAAGTGAAAGTGTCAGTTGCAGAGTGGAAAATATATGCTTTTCAGAGGGCCTGGCATGCTGATAATACTTTTCCACTCAGTGAGGAAGGCAATGGTAAACCACTCACTCCTCGATTTACTTAGTAAAACCTCTACAGGTTCAAACCAGCCTTTTGGCTGATGACCTGAACAACAACTCTGATGCTAAAGCGAAATCTTTCACCAATCGCTAATGAAGCGTTTCCCGAACCTGTTAAAATGATTTTTTTTGTTATTGGCGGTTTCCTTGTGGGGCACTGTGTACATTAACATTTTTTACTATTTTTAGACGATTCTCTTTTTTCAAGTACTTAACTTATTTTGGGATAGCCAGACAAATTACCTATGTAATCAGTAATGTTTATTTTTAAATACAATTTTAAGTTTTTCAAAAAAAAATTACAACAAGCTTCTTGGACTGGGTGGAGGTGGGCCAATAGTCCATTTATGGACTAATATTAATTAAATAATTTTTTTATTTGTATAAATTTATTAAAATAATTTTCATGAGAATAATTGCTTTAACAAATTTTTGTGGCAAGTGCGTTTCATATCTACCTGTATGTAATGTGATAATTGTTTTACCGACGATCTGCGATTTGTAAAAGAGTAGTAATAAAGGAAAAATGTTTTGAATTTAGTGTATTTAGTTTGTATGCATTATAACTATAAAATTGAAGATCCTGAGTTCGATTTCCGGGTAGATTTTGGAATTTTCAACGCATCAGCAGCATTTACAGTTACAAAAATGTCAACTCTACGTTTTCATGTGCTTCACGTAATGTTGTTACTTTTTGATTTCAAAAAGCATGTTTCGTTAAAAATGAATTACTCTAACAAATAAGCCCTTCTTTGCTTCTCTTATTTTTTACTTGTTTTTATTCATGATCGATTGTTGTGTTGTTGCCAAAGAAAATACTGTGTGATTTTATCTTGCCGTTTGTAAATATATTTAAATGTTTGTTCTGTCTAAAATGTAAATTTAATATTTACTTCCTTTTCAATTGAATGTTTGAAGCAGTAAATATTGTGTTATAAAAATAGTACAAAAATTTCTCTGTAATAAAAATAGAAGTAAATATTTTGCCGGCCGCATTAGCGTAGTTGGTAACTTGTTCGCCTCTCATAATGCGGTCCTGGGTTCGAATCCCACTCAGGCACGGCATATTTTCATACGTTACAAAACTAATCATGTCATCCTCCATTGTACAAAGTTACACCTCAGCGTCGATGCTAATGACCGTTGCAGTTGATGCGACGTTAAATAAATAAAAAAGAAACAAAAAAATATTTTGATTCCTAGCTAGGGCTAGCTGCTATAAAATTCATAATAAATTGAATCACCCTTTCGATTTTCGAAAAATTGTAAGGATTTTTGAAAAATGCTTTACAATTTTTCCAATTTTATTTTTTAGAATGAAGATTAAATTAATTAGCATTCAAATTTAAGGAAACTCTTTTAAATTAATTTGAAAGAAAAGCTAGAAGACAAAGAAGGTTTAAAGTTCCTCGGTTACGAAATGGAACCCAAGACCACCCGGGCTCGTCAAGCCCTTCTACCACAGTCCAGTTGATGCGATAAATAAACTAAAAAGAAAAAATATAAAGAGGAATGGTCATAAGTGGTGATATGTTTAATACAAAAAAAAAACTTGTACATTTAAAATTAGGTTCTATTAAGATTGGATTTAAAAAAAATGTTTTTAAAATTTCATTAAATTTGATTCCATAAGTTGCTTCATGCCAGAAATTTTATTTGTTCTTTTATATGAATAATTAATTAAAATTGTGTTGTTTTTTGAAAATTGGTTGAAAAAACTATGGAAAATTTATGAAAGTGAAAAATGAAAGGTATCATTGTCGTGGTTAATGGGTACATGTTGCTGTTGTTGAGGTGATCAGCCTCAAAAGGCTGGTTTGAACCTCTAGAGGCTTCACTAAGTAAAACGAGGAGTAAAGTAAATGGTTAACCTTGCCTTCCTCGCTTAGGGGAAAAAGTATGCGTATCAGGCATACCCTGAAATAACTCCGTCACTTCATTCACCACAAGGTCTGGCTGTATAATGTAATTCATTACCCTCAGAGGAGATAACTCGGTCTTTACATCTTAACCTCTTTTGTTCTTAAATAGAACTTTAGAACTGTTTAAAAGAACTATTTTTTGTAGCCCTGGAACTAGCAGATCGAGTGTAAATAATTTAATAACACTTCGCCGACCTGTAAAATGATTTACCATTGTAATATTGTCATTGCATTGAAAAGTGTGACACATTTTAATTTTTTTAATATTCAGTGATAAATTAAGTACGGTTTTGTTTTGTTTTTAAGGTATTCTAAGTAAAACACTTGTGAGAATTTTTTTTTATTAATTTAAGTTATTGTGGTAATTTTAAAATAAAATTTTTTTTTGTGAATTTTTTGTTTTACATCCCATTGTATCAGTACACCTTTAAACTAATACATTAACGGATTCGGTTCAATAGTGTATGCATGGTAATGAAATGAGTTTTCTCTTAATAGCATGATGCTAAACTTTATTAAATTCTATAATAATTACTCTAATATCCGTTATTAACAATGTTCCTCTCATTAATCATCAATTAATTAACTTTCTATACGTTAGATTGTTTTTACATCTGTTTAGCTGGAAATTAATTTTTCTCTCTTGTTTTTTGTTTTATTTTTGTTATTTAACGGTAAAATTTTTAGTAGAAAGGAAAATCTAATGCATGGAAACTATGGTGAAATTTTTAATGTATACCCGTAGAAAATTATACTGATTTGATTGGTTTATAAATCGGTATTTTTTGATTGGTTTTAAAGTAGTAATAATAATAATCTGTTGATGTATTTTTTTATATGATTATAATTATTTATAGCTGAAAGAATTTTGATGATTGAGAATTTATCCCACGGTGTTTTTTTATGGTTTTTGTACAAATTGTTGAACTGGTACGTTTTAAATTTGGTGTTTTATCCACGCTTCGCCCTCGTCTTTTCTCAGTACTACATATTTTTTATTTATGCTTAACTTACACTGTGAAGCATGAATAATTTCATTTTATTCATGTTTTTCTTTCATTTGTTGTTATGTTGAATTGTTACAGTTGATAACTTTATAATCACATGAAATAAATATAAATAAAAGTGTTTTTTACGCATAAAAACGAGTGCGTATCCTAAAAATGTTTTGTTTTGTTGTACTGTATTACCAGTATACGTTAGAGCGTCTTTAAGCAGGTCCTCTGTAATTCGGATCTCGGTATTCCGGACAGATTTACTAAAAAATTGTTGAATAGAATTAATTAATAACTTGAAGGTTACGTTCGTTGTTTTTTGATCAACATTTTGAAATAATAAATTTCTTGTTCTTCACTTTATGTATTCGTGTTTTCTTGGAGCCGGCCTGTTCCGGAAACCATCTCGTTCTTGGGCGTCCGAATACTCCTCTTACCGGTTGATTTGTACTCGTAAGATAAATCGGTCCTTCCTAATCCGTTCCAAATGGCTGCACAGTACTTCTTGTGAATTTTCATTCTCTCAGCTAGGCTAGTAATACCCATCTTCTATGGTATATCTATATTTCTTAGCTTATCCTCCCAGGTACCCTTCACCGCTCTTAAAATCCTAATTTCCGTTTCGTGTAACTTACTTCGTTCCCGCTTCGAAAGTGCTTACCACTGGTATCGCCATCGTTGTATACAACTTTAAACGTGTTTCTTTCCTAGTCCTGTGTTTCACGTATCGTCCCGTAAATATTCTTAAACCTATTTAGTTCAGCCTTACTTAGTTTGCCTCTACTGTCAATAAACCAAAGCCCAAACCAAAGGTGCACGCTAGGGTCCACGACTTTATGGATGTCGTATTCCTATTAAGTTAACTATGTTTTAAATTATAAGTAAGTTACTTAAAACATCAGTCATGATATGATGTAGGCCTAATAATTTCATTTTTAGAAAATACATTCATAATAGGGTTTACATTCATTTAGAGGTACATTCAAACCTAAAATTTCAAAACCTTTAAATTTTTAATTTTGGAACTTCAAACTTCATCTTTAAACTTTCATATCTTCAAATTTTAAAATATAGTGATCCACCCAACCCCTTTGGCGGCCAAACTTCACCTTGTGGCAAATTGTTCTGATCCACCTACCCCTCTGAGGTAGAGACACGTAAGCGGCGCCGCTGGAGTGGCGAGTTTCATTTAAAAAAATTACTTCTAAAAGTATTTTGTATTTAAATACTTTTGAAAATATTTTGTTGTTACTTTTTAATCAGCCTGTACTCATTTTTATATAATGCGCATGCTCAGTGAAGTCGTTATTTGTTTACATTAGGAGCAAACTAAGAGAGGCGGGACTTAAGTTTATTCGTCACGTCCCGCTGGTTTGCGAAAGACACGTCACATCCCAAGTATTTAAAATTGGATATTTGCTCCAAAGAAGTTTTGGAAGTAATAAAAATCGAATTCTGTTTTAGAATTACAGGTGGATTTATTGTGTAGTTGCGAGCTCGTATCTTACTTTTACCAGGTATGAATAAATAAATCGCTAGACTGCGCTGCACAATGAAAAGCGGAAGCTACCGGGCTCTGTTCCCGGAAATTATTACACGTTAAAACGCACCGATTACGTACCTTATTCTGTAGTAATCGCTAACAGCTAGAACGGCTAGTTCCCGTAGAAAGAACATTATCCTGTCAAAAGTCATTTTTGAACTTTGTCTCTGTGTAAAAGTGTTCAAAATAAACTATAATCATAAAATATGCCCAAATAAATAAGTAAGTATTTATTCAAAATGAATTAGTATTTGGAAAAGAAGGAGGAGTTTTGTTTGGGAAGTGTGTCAAGGTAGAGTCATTTATGTTGGTGCCCGAGTTTCTTTGACCAGAAGATATGAATTAAAATTTTTGCACTACTCAAGGATTTCGACATTGACCGATTACATCTTAAGCAAAGTCCCGAATGTTTGGCGATACAAAATCTGGAGAAAACCGATCTGTCTTTCACCATCAAAAACCGCGTCCGCAGTAAATTGAAAAATTTAACAAGATTGTTCCAGAGAGCTTCTCGTGTCGGGGTCCCTGTATTGTGCGGTTCCAAGCTCCGTGTAATTGCGGGTCGAAGGGTACGGGTGAGGTATAATGAATGAGTGACGCATGTTGGTAGAACGATTGTTGTATTACTCTGAGACAAAACATTCGTTTTCAAACTTTCCCTATTTAACATACGTATTTGTTTGTTTTTATTACATTTATTTATTTACGTATTATGATATAAATTAGGAAGTTAAATATGATGAATCCGACCAAGTTAATAACCCGGTTGGTATTTGTTTATATTAATGCGCCGGATGATAAGAATATTTTTTTAGTCTAGTTAGTACACGCTACCACTACAAATGCAGCAGCTGTGAGACACTACTAACTCATTCATTCTCTCACTATTGTAACGACGCACTGCTTTCCTTCCAACTACACGGAGCTGGGACTCGAGCAATACATTTCTGCATGGTTTTTTTTATCATACCGCTTGGCACCGCGCTCATATCTGTCCTTACAATAAGGACCAATTGTTTGTGTAATTAATATAATCTTTCTTCAGATGTATTGTCTTTTTTTAAATTTTCTCATGTTCCCCGACTAACCCCGATTTTTCATTGGCTCAAATAGACTCGGGTCTCTGTTGATCTCACGCAGAGAGGTTTTACTTTTGAATACTTTATTTTGAACCGAGTGTACATGCAGCGGACCTGATGTCGGTGTTCATAAGTTGTACTTTTATGTGCAAAGTTACTCCAACCACTGTGTAATCGAATCAAGTGATTAGGATAAAATTATTTTCTGTTTTTATTTTTTTGTTATATCAGCCGAAAGGCTGGTTTGAACCTTTACAGCGTTTACTACGTAAAACTAAGAGTGAGGTGGTTTAAAATTGCCTTCCTCACTAAGTGGAAAAGTACTCTTATCAACATGCCAGGCCCTCTGAAAAGCATATACTTTCCACCCTCCTAATGACACCTTCACTTCGTTCGCCACAGGGTCTGGCTGTATAATGAAATTCGTTACTGTCAGAGGAGATAACTCTGACTAGTATCTTTTATACCTCTACCTTTTCTGTTGTTAAATACTTAGTCTTCTTACTATCAAAAATTAGGCATAAGCCTGTTCCGAACTCACAAACCATCCTGTACGTCTACAGAAACACGAGACATTCCAACCCGTACATCTCGACTACTGCCATCTTCTTCGAGGTCTTCCCACCTCCCTTCTTCCAACTGGAACATATTCCTTCACTTTTAGGGGTATTCTCTTCTCTGGCATCCGTTCCAAATGTTGCCTTTATTGATTCCGGTACTCCTCCACTTTTTCATTCAAGTTAAATACACTTACAATTAAATACTTAAGTCATTTAATTGGCTGACCTTGTAATAAGAAACAGAACTATATTTTTGTAACCCGGGTACTAGCAGATCGAGTGTAAATAACTAACACTCCACTTGCCTGTTTTGAGCAACACTTTTATTTATAGTCCGATTATTATTTGCATTGACAACGTAATGTATTTTTTGTTTGAATGATCACACGTGTAGTGGAGAGTTTGATTTCTAATCATCTTAAATTTTTTAGTTTTAAATAATTATATAATGTATTTATAAATGGTAAAAAGAGCTACGTGATAAAAAAAATTTCTTGAGTATTTGCATTTGTACATGTATCGTACTTTATTACAGCCTACCGATGAGGAAACTGTTAAATTGTTTAATGTTTTCATTACTAAAGTATTTTATGTACATCTAATAACAATAAATAATGCTTACACTTATTAAATTTTCTTGTAACCTTCGGTTAATTTTTTTTTTGATGTGTTAAAGTTTTTTTATAATTATTTTGATTTATTTTATTTTTGTTTGTGAGATTCGTAACCTGTTTGTTTGTCCTACATTTAAGTGTGCAATATCTGTCTTAATAATTTCTATACTTTCTTTTTTATACGTCTTTATAATAAATATAATCTTATGTCTTATTTTCTATCGTTAATAGATGCAGTTTTGTTAAAGTCTAACCAATTTATTGAGATTTTCTTCGTAATTTATATACAGGGTGATTCATGAAGTTCTCCCCCCACTTCTACAGCACATTGTACTAGTAAAAATAATGAAAAAATGTTATATAAACATAGGTCCGAAAACGCTTCGTTAGCGAGTTACAGCTAGCGAAAGTTTCGCCTGGATTTCAGTTCACCAGGTGAAATGAGGTCTTCCTGGAATTGTGGTAAGGTAGATTAAGGGGCGAATTCAATCATTTCTTATGGTTTTTGATCTGATAAATTGAATAAAACAGGTCCCAGAACTGTAAGTTAAATAGTTTTTGAGAAAACCAGTGTCAAATGCAAAAAATGGAGTGAAAATCACATTTTTTCATCTTTGGGCAAGAATAACTTTGTTATTTCACCAAGAAACAGTTAAAAATTTTCAATAAAAAATGTAGAAAATTTTATTCTGAACAAACCGGTGTAAATAAAGTACACAGAAAGCGAATAGTTTTTGAGAAAACCAGTGTCAAATGCAAAAAAATGGAGTGAAAAAAACACATTTTTTCATTTTAGTTTTTCCGGTTAATTTTACTTTGTACTCTTATGAATAAAAACTCATTTAATCAAACATCTATTCGCTTTCTGTGTACTTAATTTACACCGGTTTGTTCAGAATAAAATTTTCTACATGTTTTATTGAAAAATTTTAACTGTTTCTTGGTGAAATAACACAGTTATCCTTGCCCAAAGATGAAAAAATAAGTTTTTCACTCCATTTTTTGCATTTGACACTGGTTTTCTTAAAAACTATTTAACTTACAGATCTGGGACCTGTTTTATTCAATTTATCAGATCAAAAACCATAAGAAATGATTGAATTTGCCCCTTAATCTACCTTACCACAATTCCAGGAAGACCTCATTTCACCTGGTGAACTGAAATCCAGGCGAAACTTTCGCTAGCTGTAACTCGCTAACGAAGCGTTTTCGGACCTATGTTTATATAACATTTTTTCATTATTTTTACTAGTACAATGTGCTGTAGAAGTGGGGGGAGAACTTCATGAATCACCCTGTATACTAGTTTGTTACAATGTTAAAGTAAAAATCCGTTTCATGATATGACGCGTCTCACGGATGATGGCAATTTTTTTAAAAAGTTGATCTTTGACCTGTGGCAAAATCAATTAGTGATTTCTGTATCTACTCTTTAAGGGGAGACTGTATGATGGTTTTGACTGAAAATTTTGATTTTCGGTTTTTTATGTTTTTCAATACTTTAGACCTAGATCTATCACAAAAACATTAAATTACGACAAAAATATTATTTTAATGAAACAAAAAATTAAGTATATCAGGTGTATCCTAAAAAATTGTCATGTCGCCAAGAACAAATATTTTTCATATTTTTATATTGCTCGTTTTAGTGAAAAAAGAAATTTAATTTTTTTTTAAATATCTGCTTCACTATTTTTAATATTCTCAACTGTTGGTACAGCTTTCTAACCAACTTTTTATGGGAAATTAATCATGTTTGTGTACATTTTGTTTTTCATTTGTGCCTTTTCCCGTAAATTTAGATTTTTAACACTCAAGTACGTTTTTTTCTGAAACCGTTTAACCTACCTGGCTGAAATTTTTACCAGTTCATTATCATGTACATGGACATTCACCGACATTGTTTTTATTTCCTCGGGTGCTCAAAAAATTTGTAATATGCAAAAAACGTAGAAAAAAATTCTAAAAATTTTATGTTATTCGTTATTTTTTAAAAACTTTATGGTCTAACAGATTAAATTGAAAAAAATCAGTAGCTAAAACCACCCTACAACTATAAGTGTGTAAAGTTTCATTTTCGTATCTTTCACCAATCCTATGAAAAATGTTCCTAAAATTAGCAAATTTAACATTGGTGTGATACAAAGTACAGTCTCCCCTTAAGGGAAGACTGTACTTTGTATCCCGCCAATGTTAAATTTGTTATTTTTAGGTACATTTTTCACAAGATTGGTAAACGATACGGAAATTAAACTTTATTTACTTGTAGTTGTCGAGTTGCTCGAGCTACTAATATTTTTGCAATTTAATCCGTTAAACCTTAAAGTTAAAAACAGAATAAGGAATATCATAAAAGTTTTACAAATTTTTTTACTGTATTTTGCATATTAATAATTTTTGTAGCTTTTGAGGAAGTCATAAAAGTGCCCGAAATATGTAAATGTACAAGATAAATAACTGGTAAAAATTTCAACCTGGTATGTTTAATGGTTTCCGAGAAAAATGTACCTAAATGTTAAAAATTTTAAATTTACGGGAACGGGCAAAAACACTAAATGGCACACATCAAAAGCTAAATGTACACAAGTAAATTTCCTATCAACATTTAGTTGGAAAGCTGAACCAACAGCTGAGAGTATTAAAAACAGTAATGCAGATATTTTAAAATAACTAAAATTCCCTTTGCTCTAAAACGATCGGTATAAAATTATGAAAAATTTTCGTTCTTGGTGATACGATAATTTTTCTGGGTGAATTTCCTACTTAATTTTTTTCACGTAATTTAATGTTTTTGTGGTTGATCTCGGTCTGAACTATTGAAAAACATAAAGAATCGAACTTCGAAATTTTCAGATTTTCGAAACCATCTCAGTCCCGTCTCAAGAGAAATCGAATGAATGTCACTATTTTGTTACCAGATTCCGACTTCAATATCTTGATTTCGGTCGAAACCGAAACTTCAAACCCAATGATTTCTGTATCTACTCTTTAAAAAGAATCGAATGACACTATTTTTGTTTCCACTTTCCGAATTTTCGTGACTTACGTTTTGTGTCATTTCCGTTTGAAACTGAAACTTCAAATTCAATCAAGGTCATTAACGTTTTGTGTAGATTACGAATTCGAAAACCGTTTGTTGCGATCTCTTGTAGTTTCTGATATCTTGGTGTGTCGGATGGACATAGGAAAATAATGGATAATTAAAAAAAATTCCACCTATATAAAAAAGTCAATTAATATATAGATAATATTAATCGGACGGCTTCGTGTTCAGTTCCGAGATTAGGGTCTGGTACTTGTACTTTAATACTTTAAACCCGTTCTTTCCGTAACTCACCGTAATTTTAACCGTTTTGAAAGTTTTTATCATTGGTGGAAAAATATATTGCAATTTTTGTAATTTAAAATTTCATGAGCTGATATTTTTTTTTAATTGTTGTATTCATCATTTAGTAATTGTTCCTTGGGATGTAAAAGCTCATCAGTTTGATTAATTTTAATTCTCGTTAAACGGTTTTAATCGATTACAACCAAGAAATATATACCGGTACTAAAACCTTTTATCATTTGCAGACACCTCCTGCTGTTTGTTTGCATGGATATTTTCCTTACAATCTTCTCATTATAACAATAGAAAGTAAAAAGAAAGTCAAGTTTGAAATGAATACAGATTTATAATACCTACATCATATCCAGGTTAATATATGTATGAAGAAATTTATAAAATCATTTTACTCTCCGTCGTTTAACTGGATAGAAGGTCCCGGTTTTAATTCTTGATTAAATTATGAAAAGTGTTCACCCGTAAAGCACAAGTATGAAAAACTTAACCCGCTCTCTTCGTCTGTTATGATCACTCTACTAAATTTTCCGTTCAGGGTCATTTTAGGCCATGTTAAGTAACAAGCCGGTCCATTAGTAATAGTGGCCACCGCAAGTGCCTTCTATATCAGCGGTTAGATTTAAACGCTTTTCATCATTTATTTTCTATTGTCACTCTTCACCGCTGCATTATTATGTTCATTACATTTGGATATAAAACCAGAAGAAATATTGATAAGTAACTAAATAATTCCGATTTTTTTTTACAGCTCACATTGTCAGCATTTTTCTCGTGTATGTTTTTCTTCTTTTCTGTATATTTTTTACGTTACGTCTTGGTAAAAAAGCCATCAGTCTGAAAAAAAATTTCAATTTTTTTTCGGTTTAAAATGTTTTCTCTGTTAATACCTATATTTTAACCAGACGGCTTACTAGTATTATAAATGGCATATAAAAATGGTTAAATGGTCTTAATGGTGTTTAAAATGGCTTAGAATGAGCACTTAGGTCTTATCATCCTGAAAATCTATTTTTTTGACCGTTTATCATACATTCTTTTGAACTTAATTCTGGTATTCATAAAATTGTAACGTTAATTTTGTGATTGACTTTATCAACAGTTGGGCTCTTTTTGCGGTTTTTATATTTATCTGTTAACTTGTACTGCCCGTTTTTTTATCGGCAAGCACATAATCTTGCATCGAATGTTTCTATCTATTTTCTCTGCAACTCAACAGGTTGGTTTAGAGGTAAAGTCGTCGCGACATGTCAGCTGTTTTACAACTGATTTTCGAAGACGAAGGTTTTGTGGTTCAAATCCTAGTGAAGAATTACCTTTACTAGGATTCGTATAAAAGTAAACTTACTTTTATACGAATTGGAATACCGGACAGAGGTTTTTACTAATGTACTTTAGTGGTTGGGGTTCAATTAACCAACCATTTATCTCAGGAATGGTGGGCCTGGGTTGTACAAGACTACACCTCATTTACACGTCATACACAATCATCCTCATCTTAGTGGGTCATCTGGTTGTTTATTATTTTGAATTGAACGTATTGCAACGTACATACACACACGTTAGGGTTAAAGAAAAAGTTGTCTCCGATTTAGTTAGCTCAGCATTCCCGTGTGTGCTGTCATTCGTAGGTATTCACTCGATTATGTACTCATTACTCTTGATTAAGTGATATTTACATATTTTTTATAAATAATAAAAAATACAAATTTTTAATATTTTTGGTTTGGTATCACATCTCTGATGAATTGGTTAGACTTTTGTTGGACTATCAATCTCTTGATGTACACTTGTTTCTGCTATTAATTTTATACCGAATTCCTAAATGATTTTCACACCTACCTTGGTATCTCTGTAGTTGTTTGTTTGTTTTACTAAAATATTTGTATGTTTTCTAATAATATTGTTTTCAGGTTCTACGTTATTAAACAGGTTTTTTATTATTACTATTATCATCAACTCTGTTATTACTGTCAAGTGTCGACAGGATTTTATTTTTTATTATTTTTATTATGAAGATTCATGAACTGAAAAGGAAGAATTAATTGGCTGTACTGATCTTTATTGAAGGAAGTTTGACGTTTATCTTTGTGTGATGATGGTAAAGTAGTACAATTTTTCTGAAATTTGTTGTGGTTTTCTTCAATTGTTTTTAGTTTTATTGTCGACGTTTACATTAATTAATAGACTAATAAATATTTAAGATTAGCTTTATTTTTAGATTAATTATTGATTATTTTTAGCTATATTTAACACGATTAAAAATAATAGTGAATATGGTTGCACAAAATGTATTAATCTATAAATTATATTTTAAGGTGTTATATTAATAATTTAATTAGCTCAAACGTGTTAGGACCGTGTCCATCGTTCAAACAATATTTAAACGCGTCTCACCGACTTCACAGGCAGGATTTTTACTGCTTTATTGCCATTGTTGAATTTTTTCACCCCTTTGCCGTACGTTATTGTAACTTGAAATTTTCCTTTTTGTTGAAGGATGTATCCACCGCAGACGTTCGCGCAATCGTCGGCATCAGTAAAGGAGCTAACAAATATTACTGTTCTTTTAAAACTAAGCCGCGGCTTTTATTGTTACCTACTGTACATTTATTTTTAATAAAATGTATGTAAATGTTGTTTAGGTCATCAGCCGAAGGGCTGGTTTGAACCTGTAGAGGTTTTAATAAGTAAAACTAGGAGTGAGATGGTTTACCATTGCCTTCCTCACTGCGTGGTAAATATGCTTATTAATATGCCACGCCCTGTGAAAAGCACATTTTCCACATTGCTAATGACACTTCATTCACCACAGGGTTTGGCTGTACAATGAAATTCATTAGTTTCAGAGAAGATAACTCTGAGTAGTGTCTTTTACACCATTCTGTTCGTAAATGATTCAGTAATTTAATTGGCTGACATGCTATAAGAAACAATATTTTTTTTAGCCCTGGAATTAACAGATTGAGTGCAAATAATTTTAACACTTCACTATTCTGTCATAAGTAGATCGGTGTTAATGTACTACCCTTTGAAACAAACTGAAATTTGGTAACGTCGCCGCCAGAATAGTGTAGCGCCCTCAAAATTTTTAATTCAATTATTTACGTCACATTAGCTTGGTATGGTTGTTTACCAATTTTCATTTTTTGGTTTATATTTGCAGAATACTGGAAGTAGGCATATTCTCTTTACAACCATATTAAAAAAGTTTAATATGGTGCTCGCTTCTCATCATGCGGTCTTGGGTTCGAATCCCATTCAGGCACGGCATATTTTCATTACGTTACAAAAATCATTTCATTCTTTCGCCGTCTGCATTAGCAGTAATTACAGAACAGTCGGACGTTAAAAAAAAAAAGTTTAAATCCGTTCGGCAGCGTTCTGTATTTATGGACTAACATAATCTCCATTTTAAATACATTAGACCAAAATTTGCGTTTTAAAATATAATGATTAGATTCATAACCGTTAATTAACTTTTGGTAAATATTGCAAAAACAGGGAAAAGATGGACTTTATTGTATATTTTAATTGTTAAATTATTGGGAAAAATTCTATTGTACGTAGATACTTTTTTAATGTTTTTTAACGAGTGTTCATTGAATGGATGATAACAATCTTGTGCAACCATGTTTAATTGATGCAGTTTAATTGGGTGTAATAAAACTTGATAAATAGTGTCTGAAAACTTGGCGTTACTTAAATCAATTATTATTCATTTAAGATTTCTAGTCGAGGAATTACTTAAAAATGTTTTTAATGATGTTCTATACTTATTTTTTAATTGAAGAAGTGCGTGCGTATGTATGTATACATGTATATTTTTAAGCATTGTTCTTTTGTAATAATTATGATGTTTTTGCAAATTAAAAAAGAATGTGAAAAATATTTGGCTATGTTTAAACATTTTTATTTTAATCGTTGACCTACTTTTTTTGGTTTGGAAATTTAGTATTGTTTGTTCAATTTTTTTTGTATGTGCTAAAAAAAATGTTGCTGTAATTGTAAAGGAAAAAAATTATATATTTGTGCAAAGTTCGTGGTATTTCTAAAGTAGGAAAGTTTTGCAAGTACGAATCAATTGAATTAAGTGGTACACAGTTTTGTTATATGATATTGTTATGTTAACGATTATTCAGCAAATTATCGTGAATTGTTATTTGATTTGCTAGCGTTTTCTTTTTCTTTTTCTTCTTCTTCATTATGTAGGCTTACTGTTGTGTTGGCCTAATTAAGTATGTTAAGTATAAATTATATCAGTATAAGCATAATGGTGGGTTTTTTTTATATATTTCAGTTAATCTATTTATTTATTACAAATGAAAATTACAATTTTTGTTTAACCTTAAATGGAGATTTAAAAGATTTCATTTTCAACAGATTTAAGATTAAATAAAATCATCGACCCTTGTAATTTTTTTCTCAAAATCATTTAAAAAAAAATTAAATTATATCACCACGAAAATGGTGATTCAAGTTATTTTCAGTAATTTACACAGCATTTTTCAGTTTTTGTCGAAATATTTGGTAGGCAGATTATAAGAAAATTCTGGAGAAAGAGTTAAGGAAACTACTGTTTTTTTATCATTGTCTTTGTAAAAATTTAGGAATTTTTATAAATTAAAAACAAAGTTTGTTTACCCACCGGGTTGGTCTAGAGGTAAAGTTGTCGTTGCTAGTCAACTGTTTTAATAGCTGATTTTTGGAGACTGAAGTTTCCTGGTTCAGATCCTAGTAATGGTAATTATTTTTATACGGATTTGAATGCTAGACCATTGTTACCGGTGTACTTTGATGGTTGGGGGTTTCAATTAGTAATACTCTCTCAGAAATATTCGGCCTGATTCTGTACAATACTACTCTTCATTTAAACGTCATACATATCATCCTCATCTCATTGAGTCATGGGGTTGCTTATTTGTTGTTAAATTGGAACAGATTTCCTATGTACACATTTCAGGCATTAAAAATATCGTGTCCAAAAATGGTGATTTAAATTTTCCAAGATTTACACAGTATTTTTCAGTTTTGGTAGAAATATTTGGTACAGATTATGAGATAATAGTGTTACCGAAACTGTTTCTTTTTTTATCGTGTCCTTTGTAAAAATTTAGGTGTGTTAATAAGAATGGGTTAATCGATCAAGTTGTAATAGATTTTTAATTATTTCGGATTTATTTATTCAGTTTGTATATGATTCAAAGAAAATAGCTCCACATATAACTTAATTTCTTTTACAAATTGATATACGAATGGTGATAACGTAGAACAATTAATTTTTTTATTGTTCCCAAATTCCCTTGCACCACCCCACCGTATCCAACCAGAATTATGCTTGGTTGTGTAAGGATGCGAGGTGGTGCAATAGAATAACCTTGGTATATTGCATACAATTTTATTCCTACTTTTCATTCCAATTTTTCCCCCCAGCAGAAACTGTCTGCTGCCGAGCCCTGCTCGAAACACACAAGATAACATAAACACTACGTAGTATTCTCAGCCTTCTTTCACAGTTTTTTGTGTTGTTTCTCCGTAATTTTGTCATCTCTGTGAAATCTACCACTCCGTTTGTATCATTTCCTGTTGCTATGCATCTGTTAATAAAGAAACTTTTATAACGTTGTTAAGTTCTGTTTTAATGTATAAATATTCTTTGTTTTTTTATCGCCAGTGTGTATGTAGGCAATGCGTTCAATTTAAGAAAAATAAGCAACTCCAATGGCCCAATGTGATAAAGATATGATGACGTGTAAATGAGGTGTAGTCTTGTACAGACCTAGGCCAACCATTCTCAGAGAGTGTGGTTAATTAAACCCCAACTATCAAAATACACTGGTAACCACTATCTAGTATTCAGATCCGTATAAAAATTAATAACTTTTATTAGGATTTGAATCACGGATCCTTCGTCTACGAAAATCAGCTGTTCTATAGCTGACTCGCGGTGGCGATAACTTTGCCCCTTGACCAAACCTGGTTGGCTTATTAATTTTTTTTTAAATAACATTATTTGCAATCAGTTTTTTAAAAATAAACTATAAACAGATCTTTAAATTTACAAATCACAAGTTGAGGCCTCATAGTACCTCTCAGTACATCAATTACTCTTACTTGCTTAATTACTTTATTGTAATTATAAGACTCAGTAGTAGAGTAATTGAATAGTTTTTATCAGTATTATGATTTTTTTTACAAGTGTAGGACTAGGTAAAAAAATCTTAATTATGAGGAATTTTTTTGTTTCATAGTTACTTCATAGTTATAAAGTATAAAATTTATTTGTTTAATTAGTGTTTATTAATAATTAATGTTTTAGTGGTAAAATTAATTGATTGAAATTCAATAGTTTTAAAAGCATTTCTTAAATATAAGAAGGTGTTAACAAAATTTTAGAGAATATTTTTGGTTCTTTGTTTATTTATTTAATTGATTAGCATAATAGTTAATTTATTCTATCCATAATAGCTTTGTAATTGTATGGAGTAGAGTTGAACTGTCAGTGTCTAAATGACTTAAAAAGTTTTCATTCTTTTAATTTTAAGTCATCTGTTTTTGACTCTTGTCTTCTGAATTATATGAATGACTGTTATATTAATTAATTGTGGTAAAAATAATTGGGTATAAATTTTTTTATGGTTTAAGTCCATTCTAAATCACGTTGAGTAACTTTATCAGCTGTTTTCTGCTGCTCATATTCTCTTCTACGTATTTTCGTTTCAGTTTTTTATCAGAGTCCTAAGTTTGTAATTTGTAATCGTGTCTAAGTTTGAGTGCTTTTCTTATTTTATTTAGGGGTTTTCATTGAATTTTTGGTAAACCGTTAGTATCTTAAATCTACTTTTTAATGTTGTGAAAATTTGTTTTTATTTTTTATTATTATTAATTCATTCTGTACAGATGTGAGAAGTTTACTCATTGTTTTCTGATTATCTCTTTCAGTTGATCGTTTTACTTGTAGTTTTATTTTCATTCTAATAATTTGAACACTTCTTCCACGATCTTTAATCCCGTTATTTCGTGTAGGTGTTATTTTGTGAATTTTTTCTCCGTTTCTCTTAGCTCAGTCACTTGTAAATCCAAATTATTGTTTGATCAATTGTACTCTGAAAGTTGAGGTGGTCGTTTCACTTTTAACTCGGTAGGTCTAACAAATATGTTATATTATCCCTTTGTACTTGTTTCAGAAGGATTGTGTATCGTCAATCTGTTAAGGAGAGACTGTACTTTGTATCCCGCCAATGTTAAATTTGCTGTTTTTTAGGAACATTTTTCATAGGATTGGTAAAAGATAGGGAAATGAAACTTTACACACTATAGGTGTCGGGTTTCTTCTCCAGCCAGTGACATTTTTTCAATTTAATCCTTGGACCATACCAATTTTTTTTTAAATTACAAATAATATAAATTTTTGACGAATTGTTTTCCACGTGTTTTGCTTATTACTAATTTTTGGTGCACCTGAGGAAGTCATAAAAATGTTGGTATATGTGGCTATACAAGTGATGATTAACTGGTAAAAATTTCAGCCTGGTAGGTTTATTGGTTTATGAGAAAAATGTACGTACCTTAGCGTTGAAAATCTAAATTTACGGGAAAAGGTAAGAAACAAGAAGGCACAAATCAAAAACAAGTAAATTTCCCATCAAAAGTTGTTTAGAAAGCTGAACCAACAGCTAAGAATATTAAAAACCGTGATGCATATATTTTAAAAACTAAAATTCTCTTTGCGCTAAAACGAGCAGTGTAAAATTATGAAAAACCATTCGTTCTTCGTAACATAATTTTTCTGTGTAAACCTGATAAAAACTTAATTTTTTTTATAAAAAAATATTTTTTTGACGTAGGTAATTTGATGTTTTTCTGGTAGATCTAGGCCTAGACTATTGAAAAACATAAAAAACCTAAAATCGAAATTTTAAGTTAAAACCACCGTGCGATCTCCCCTTAATGCTTTGCATTCGACGATTACGGTATGTGGAAGATTTCTGAGTCACCACTTACGATCCGCATGTTATATGTACATATTTCCTAAGACGACAGTTCCCTGTTAACTGGCCACAGACACTCTTATGTTTCTTGCCACTCAGACCAAGTATTTCCCGAGCAAGATTTAAGGGTATAACAACTATTATTCGCTCACTGTATATCTTTTCAGCATTTCGGTTCCAATGAGTTTCGTGTAATTTACTGATCCAGTCATAGATGTTCTCATCATATTTCAGTGGTTTGTTGACGCCCAGACAGGTTACGGCCCAGGAAACCGTCGTACAGTTTTAATATTTAGGCGGGTTTAGACACGACGATAAAACGTAACAATTGTCTGCAACGACAAATAGGTGCGTTTTGTCGGATATTGGGCGTTGTATTTACACTTATCCGTCTTTTCCTCCAACCTCTGTGAGTAGTTATTTATTGGCATGGTGTTTAGTGGCATAATTAAATATTTGAAGTTTTTAGGTTGTATTGTAAAAATGAATTAATTAAACAGTTGAGTACAACTTGTTTATTTTGCGCAATTGAGGAGTTACTACTGTGGTCTATGTACATTATTTGTCTAGCAATAAATGCGAAAAGAAAAAGAAAGCTTAGAAGTAAGTGGTTTCGGCAATTGTTACTAAGGAAGGAGTTATCCCATGTGAAGTTGTTGAAAGAATTAACCAGTGAACCCTCTGACTGGAGAAACTACTTGAGGATGAGTGAGAAGGCTTACAAAGAATTATTGAATATGGTTTCTCCGTGGATCAAGAGGCAAGACACCATAATGAGAAAATTTTTATCTCCACATGAAAGACAGTGCTACGTTATTTATCCTATTATTAATTTAAGTTATTAATCCTGGTTTCTTCATCAGATTCATCAATTGTGCTTGTAGAATTCCTGGGTTGTTCAACATCATTCAAAAAGTTGAGACGATCGAAATACCATTATTGAGGTTTCTAAACTTCATCAGCACCTGCTCTGGATTTCATGGAATTGTTCATTTCCCAACTCCTTCTTGCACACTGTTCTTAACGAGTTAATTTTCTTTACAACTACAGACGGGTCCACTTCTTTATATTTTTTGACTAGTTCGGCGTACGATAAGTCCTTTTTTGTTTCTATCCGAATAGTCTTTCTTCTTTATTTTTAACTTGCCAGAAGGACGGGAAGCTTTTGTAGAGTTCTGTAAACTCTACAAGGAACTCACGAGAGGCTTGACAGAGGTTAGACATTTTAAAAATTACCTATAACAAACCAACGCAAAACACACTGCGCTGCAACCACGGATAAATTGGGGTCTAATTCGGAACGATATGACTGAGTCACGTTTACAAGCACCTACTTATCGCTCCAATATATAAAATTGATGAAAATTTCCACCAACCTTCCAATCTGACTCCAATTCCGATAAGTAGTAACAACTTCCGGTTTACACATTACTCTTGTCGGCAACGTTTTGTCGTTTCAGACAAATTGTTACGTTTTATCGTCGTGTCTAAACCCGCCTTTAGTCTGGCTAAAATATGTGCCCTTTCCAAATTATTAGTCGCGTGGAATTGAGTTCTTTTTAATTTTTGTAATGTGTCCTTGAGAAATACGTGTAGTCTTTCAAGCGTCATTAACTGAAGTATTATTGAAGTATGTTTTTTGAAACTTAGTATCAAATCTAGGTCGTTTTCAATGCTTAATAACTTAAGTAATTTTTTAAGTTGTAATCGTGTGGCTTGTACGTTCTATACATTATTTACAGATAGTTTTATCTATAGATTAAGGTCTAAATTTAAAATATAATTTACATTGTACTGAATTTTTTTTAAAATTTAGGAACCTATAAAGTAAATATATTTTTTGAAATTGTAAATAAATTTGTAATATATGTTAATAATAAAATCATTTGCCAATCGTTGTTCAGCTTTGTAATGATTTTAAAGTGTACTTTACATAAGTTATTTTATGTATTGTAAAATTTAAATGCACATGTAAATTGAAATTTGTTATAGTTAGGTTTATTGAATTATAAATTTAAAATTTGGGAAATTCTATGCAGCACTAATAATTTGGAATTTGCTTTCGGTATTTTTTTTTTTAAAGAAAAAGTTAATTAAATTAATTTGGCGCATATTTTATTTAGTATTGATTGTTTTTTTTTCAAGATCAATTGCGGTTATTAATATTTTGAAAAGAGTAAATTGATTAACGTGTACCGCAATTCAGGTATTTCGGATATAAATACATAAATATATTGCATGCGCATGTGGGATGTACCCGGAAACTATTTTAAAAAGTTCTTCATCTACCCTGTTGAAGGAGTCCCTGTTTTTTTGGACTTTCTGAGGCTTTTTTGCTAAATCTTCATGGTTTTTCTGGATGGATTTGCAATAGCAAATGTATTTTACTATTGTTATTATTTTTGTTATATACATTTATATATATATATATCACTTGCCTAGTGGAATGAAATTTAGATAAACATATCTCTATGGGTTTCAGTTTGCATTTTTTATCTTTTTTGTTTTGGGTGTAGCATAGCATAATTCTTTTTTTTTGGTTATTTATGATTGATTGTAATAATTTGTATTATTTTTTAATAAAATATTTGGTCGTTATTGTTTTTTTTATTTGTTTTTTTGGGTAACACAAAGTTTATTTTTGTTAATGATTTCGAAATTGTATTTTTATAAAAATTTGTTTTTAGTTGACTAATTTAACGTGAAGTTTTTATTATGGTTGGTTTTTTTTACGTAGAATTTTTTTTTGTTTTGTTTTAGTATTTGCATAAAACTAATCGCATAATGTTTTAGTAATATTTTTGTGTAATTTTGAAAAATATTCGAATTTCGCGCCCATAATTTTATGACAAACTATTAAACTGTTTGAAATTTTTTGTTGAGGTGTACTTCAAAGGTCAGTTAATATGTTCTGTACTAATTATGATTTAACATGAAATATTTATGAGTGTTGAAAAGTTTTTATGTGGAAAACAATATTTATATTTAATAGATTGTTTTTTTTTAAAAATAGACCATGAAGTAAGTTTTTACAGTGAAGAATTTATCAACGGGGTTTATTTTTAATTTTGGGTTTGTTCGTTTTCAATCTGTCGTTGATTATTTTATTATAAAGAACTGTAATTGAATGTGACGTATTACTGCAGTAGAACTCCGATTATCCGATTTAATCTGAAGTCTAAACAAACACGGATTGTCAAAAATTCTGATGAATTGGATGAAACAGCGTATGTTAATAGGCAGGCCTACTGTTTTATTCTTTGTTTGTAGGGGGTCATTAATATTTCAAAGGGTATCATACTGCATTGAAAAATACTTTCAATGCAAATACTTTCAATCACAAAATGTCAGAATTTATTGAACGTAAGTTTATTCACTAACTGATGCAATCAGAAAAATTGTGACAAATATTGTACGTATTAAAATTATTGACTAAAAAAACCAGGTTGTAATAAAACATAAATATCCAGGGCTAAAATTTTTCAGCATTAAAATAACTTTTTATTTACCGTCAATATTTGGCAACAAAATTGTATTTTACAATTTATTACAGCGTCAATTTTAATTTTTCGAAATTATTTTTTTTGCACGTTGCGTTTATAAAGGTTGGGTATGGAATGTGGCGGGCCAACATTTAGATTTTATACTTTCTCTTACTCTCTCTCTTAATGAATTATAGCGAAGGCAAATATTGTTTTCAAATCGAGTTTTCATCGGAAATGCACGTTTTCAGGCCCCCTAAACTCTAAAAACCCGTAGTTTTAGCTATTTGTGTGTGTGTGTTTGAACAAAATATCTCAAGAACGGAATGTTGGACTAGAACTAAGTTGCAACTTGGAACTTAAGTTTGGTACAGCTAGGGGATCCGACACGAAAATTTTCTACAAAATCGGTCATCGGAAGTATTATTTTATTGGTGCAATTTTTCACTTAGTTGTGATTTTCTCAAAAATGGCTCGTACGATTTTTTTTATTTAATCACCCCATTTACTACAAATTTTATTCTCTACAGATTAGGGTAAGCTCCATGTATAATGAAATTCATGGGGAGTTTGTTTTTAATTTTTGAAATTTCGGCCTTTATATACATTTTAGGGCTAAAGTTGTAGAAAATTAAGAGAAAACCTACAACTAGTTTTTTCCTATAACACTTAGTTAAGCGGCAATTAGTGATTTTCTGTATTTTGTTCATCAAAATCTGTTAAAAAAATTGAAGTTGTTAAGATTGCAACCTCAATATGCATTTTACGACAGAAGTGTTTACATTCAAAGTGGTAGGAAGTTTTTTTCTACAGAGGTTAGTCGAGGTCAGTTAATGGTTTTCCGTAATTTTTGGTCGAACAGAGGTTGATTTTCATTTTGCATCATTCACTCATGATTAAAAACAGGTTATATTGTTCATTATTTACACTGGCAAGAGAATGTCGTGTGAGTTGTTTACATAAGATTTTTAGTACTGCACGTTGTTTCTTTTAAGAAGTATCAAAAGAGTTTTTACGGATAAATGGGAAGTAAAAATAAATTCAGAAAAATCATTTTTTCCCGTACGCGATTCTGATGATGATCAGTGTTCTACTGTACGTTAAAGTCATGTTCTGTTAGGTAATGTAATTTTATTTTATATCATATTATATTTGTTTTTGTCAATTGAAAATTTAATCGTTGTACGGCCTAAAACACGTTATGCTATGGTAATTAACGTTCATTTATTATTTTTTTTGTTTGTTGAAAATAAACGTCAGTTATTGTTTGTATCTTATAACATGAAATAAAGTTGTATGAAATTTATCAACCTATGTGTATATTTTATTAAAGGTATTTTTTTTAAGAAGTAAATAAAATATTTTTGTTTATTGTTGTAAAATGTTAAAAAAATTTGTAGATATATAAATTTTATTTATATGGCCTATGAAATTATTGTTATATGTAAAATACAATTTTTGTACAATTTTTTTAACGAGTAAATTTTGTGTTACCTAAATTTTTGTTATTGTAATTTGTATCTTTACTAATCTTTTTATTGTATTACAGTTTGTCTCTTATTTTTGTATATTTCTTGTTATTATTTTTGTATAGTGTATAATGCAGTCTTTTTTTTATTCATGAATTTAAACTAAATTTTGTTGTATTATTACTCAATTTTTTATATTTAATTAGCAAATACAATTCGCTTTGCTTCGCATTTTTTAATATGCTATATAATGATGTTATAATATTTTGGAAAAGTTTACTTTTTTAATGTAAATTTTTACAAAATAATTTTTTTAAAGTGATAAAAATTACCTTTCTCATTTCACTACAACGTTAATACGGTTTCTTTTTTCATTTAAATGTGAAATTTTTCATTATCCTTTCTAAGTTAGTTAGCTCCTTTGACTCACCTTTGAAAGTGAACCTACTTCCAAAATCGTAAGTTTCAAAGCTTTTGTAGTTCTGGAAATTTTTTGGCGAGTCAAGTCAGCGGTATTTCGCGTTTGTGTATCCACTGATAATTTCTAAAACTATGGTATAGTTTTCAATTATGGTTCCGTTTTGTAAACCGGTTTTAATTTCGAATATTTGTCCAGCGTTTGGTGTAGTGGTCGTTGCGACTAGCTTCTATGCCAGGTGTCCCGGGATTCAATTCCCGGTCAGGTCTGGCAGTTTTCCGTTTTTATGTCACCTCATATAAAAAAAAAATATGTTTTTGTAGAATAGTTGGCTATATTTCAGTGTTTTTCTTCCAAAATATTTATCTGATTTTTATAAAACTACTTAAGGTTAACAGAAAATAGTTCTGTTTCGTACCATATTTTCAGCCAATTATATGACTTAAGCATTTAAGAACAGAAGAGGTAGAGGTGTAAAAGACACTAGTCAGAGTTATCTCCTCTGAGAGTAATAAAGTTCATTATACACCCAGACCCTGTGGTGAATGAAGTGAAGGTGTCATTTGCAGGGTGGAAAGTAGATGCTTTTTAGAAGGCCTGGCATGCTGATAAGCATATTTTTCCACACAGTAAGGAAGGCAATATTGTAAAACACCTCTTTCCTCATTTTACTTAGTAAAACCTTTAGAGATTCAAAGCAGCCTTTCGGCTGATCACCTGAACAACACGGTGGTTGAGGTGGTTTTGTTTTTCTGATGGTCACTCCAGATTCAATTTTGTTTTTCTTTAGTTTTTCTGATTTGGCTAATCGTTAATGGTTAAAATTTTATCTTGTTATACCCAATGTTTTTTTCTGTAGTTTTTTTCTAACCGTATCTTTTTACTAAATTGAGCTGTAATGAAAAATAAATGAAATGAAAATTTGTGAAATTGACTGCATCATACACGTTATTTTATTAATCTCTGTAACTTCGTATTGTCATTATTAATTTTTTATGTATTGATTTCTGGAATACATTTTTGTTGCGTTTTTTAAAAGTATTTTTTTAATGTAATTATCTATCGTAATTTGTTTTGGTAGAAATTTAAATTATGAAGTTTTTTGTGTAATGGTTAATAAATGACGTAGAAAAATATTTAATTCGAGTTCGCCTTACAGTTTGATTTTTTATATCCGCCTATATTTTGTATTTAGATAAAGCATATAAATATAATGAGTAGAAACAGTTCGTCGTTTGGTATTTGTTAAATAGTAATATTTATGTATTTTCGTTTTTTTTTTTTTATTTACCCTGGAGATTGAATACAGTATGAAATTTAATTGGATAAATACCGTTGTTAGAAATAAATTGAAACGGTACCTCCTGGTTATTATACGAAATCAATTTATATTAACACACGTATCGATGCATATCAAGAAACTAGTTTTGGTGAGATGAAACTATATAAAATGTAACTTTAGATCGGCAGTTTTTATTTAAATAGTAAAACTAGTTTTTTTTAAATTTCTTGAAAAAATGTATTAATTCCGGTATATTTTCAGTTGTTTTACATAATGATATTATATACGTTTTATTCATCATTAATAACGGGTTTTCATAAAAGAATGGTGCGGTTTCGAACATGGTTTAAAGAAAAACCGAATTACTTACAGTTAATGTTGTTTATCCTTCTAATTTGTCGTCTTAAACAGTTTTTTTACATAATTAATAAATTTCAATATGTGTGCTCTTAAATCGCTCGTCAAATGTCCAAACGATACTCAACTTCTCTCCAAACATTCGTTAACATTTCTTCGGTTATGGTTGTCATTGCTTCATTAATCCTGTTTTTTAAGTGGTGTTCAGGTCGCGAATTTTTTGTGAATAAACAACGCTTTTGATATACCCTCACCAGAAAAAAATCACAAGGTGACAGGTCTGGACTCTTTGGAGGCCACAGCATATGTCCTTACCGGCCTATCCATCGATCTCTAAATTTTTCGTTCAAAGCGTCCGTGACCAATGCACTTGAAGTGTGGGGGAGCGCCATCTTGTTGGAATGAAGTTGATGAATGTTTTCGAGTTCATCTAGCTGAGGAAAGCAATAATAACTCGAAAACATTCACAAACTTCATTTCCAACAAGATGGCGCTCCCCCACACGTCAGTGCATTGGTCACGGACGCTTTGAAAGAAAAATTTGGAGATCGATGGATAAACCGGCAAGGATCTATAGCTGTAGTCTCCAAGGAATCCAGAGCTGACACCTTGTGATTTTTTCTTGTGGGAGTACATCAAAAGCGTTGTTTATTCACAAAAAATTCGCGACCTGAACCACTTAAAAAACAGGATTAATGAAGCAATGATAACCATAACCGAAGAAATGTTAACGAATGTTTGGAGAGAAGTTGAGTATCGTTTGGACATTTGTCGAGCGACTAACGGCGCACATATTGAAATTTATTAATTATGTAAAAAAAACTGTTTGAGACGACAAATTAGATGAATAAACAATATTAACTGTAAGTAATTCGGTTTTTCTTAAAACCACAAAAAACTAGTTTTTTTTTAAATTATGGGTTTTAATCACTGTAATATTTATGATAAAAATGATTTAAGGAATTTTTTTGTTAAGTTTTTCCTTATGTAAATTTTGATTTGTTCCAGAAATCAGTTATGACTTTATTTTACTTTTGTTATGATTTTTTTTGTTTTAAATAAATTGATTTTGAACTGAACGATTGTTGTTTATGTGGTTTTGTTTTGATTTTGGTATTGATGTTTGTCTGTTATAGGTATATCGCAAGTGCTAAGGCGCCCACTTGTACCGTCTTTGAAGTCGATGAATGAGTATATGGCCGCTTTAAACACAACGATTACGGTACCTACAGTTCCTTCATCTGGACCTACCATCGCTTGTCCTACTTGCAATAAATGCTACAGCTCGCAACACACGTTGCGCAGACATGTTCGCCTCGAATGCGGCAAGGAACCGCAGTTCCAATGCCCTTACTGTCCTCGAAAAACTAAACAACGATACAATCTGATGTTGCACATCGCGCGTGCGCATAAAACTAACGTAGTGATGCCTTCCAAAAAATAGATTAGTTACTTTGTTTTTTTTTTAATAAAAATAATATGTCTCTTTGTCTTCCGATATTTCACAGTATATCTTTATGTAATATTGTGTGATTACATATGCTGTTACCTGTTTCGACTCTCTATTTATAGCTAATATATATTATTTAAAAAATGACAGATTGTTATATTATATTTTATATATATATAATTTAACAAAAATTGTTTTGTGTTTCTTATAAATTTATTTATATTTTTGTATTGATCAAATATTTGTAATTTTTAAGAACGCGTCGTGGGGACTTCTGTAATATCCAGGTGGCGATTTTCTTGTTAAATAATATGGCCTAATAAATACTTAACTTATTCTCTTAATTTTAAGAAATTTTTAATGAAATTCAGTGGATAAAGATTTAAGTTTACAATTTATTTCTTAACGTCCGGAAAACAGGACGTCTATTTTTTTTTACGTAATGATAACATTCGGTTTACCGGACGTCCGTAAGTTTATGTATAAAGTGCCAACATCTGGATAACCGAACATTTCCAAAAAAAAAACTTTTTAAACAAAAATTAACGAAATGTATTTTGAAACCGCCTCCTTGGCGTAGTGACTAGCCCCCTAGCCTACACAGAGATAGGTCCAGGGTTCGATTCCCGGCTAGGGTCTGTACATTTTAACTTGTTAAAACCACCGTTAAGATACCAAAACCCACAGTGGTTGCTAATGACCTAGCTGTCGATGCGATTTTATATAAACTACAAAAAACTATTTTGAATATTATTTAGTGTTAGAAAATTTTTTTTTATGAACACTAGAAATTAATTTTTAACAGGAAATTTTATTTTTCTGTAATCTAAGAGAAAAGAGCAAGTTTTCGAATAAAGGGCTGGCACTTTTTGTACAATTTTATTAAAATTAAATGGCATTTTACAATCAAACTTTTAAATATTGTTTCAGCACTGAAACATATTTTTTTTTGTTATTGTTTATTATATTTTGAATGAGATAACAGTGAAATGAATTTCCCATCTTGTAAACTAAATGTTGTTACGTCTACAAAGTAAACAATATTAAATATTGATTAGTTTTCCCGATAATAACTCCTATGTTAAGTCCGATCGATTTTTTTATGTTTTTAAGGATCCTGGTATGCTGTAATTTTTTGTATTATTGTTATGATTAAATTATGTGTTTTTCTTGTTCATCAATTTTTTTAAAATATCTTCTTTATAATTTACAACAATTTTTTAAAATTAAAATTAGATTTTAGGTTTTTGTAAGCTGTTTGTATATTATTACCGAGAACAAAAGTAATTCTTCAGTTACATTGATCTTGCCTTTTTTGCGTGTAGTTTGGTAACGAAAAATATATTTTCAGTATCTTGTGGCCATGATCTTTAATTTGGCATCAGTATTGTAAGAGTTAGAAAAAAATTAGCAGTTGCAAGGCTGACCGACAGGAGTAACTACTTAATTAAGTTAACAAATTAAAATAGATTTTTGTAAATTAATTAATGGTAATTGTTGATAGCGGAGCGTAACGTGATGGCAAACCAAAGAATTTTCCTGTTCAAAAAACACAGTCCAGGTGCGCCAAAAGAAGTGGTCATTTAAAGTAGTCATTTCGATTCAGGTGTTTAAAAAACACCCGAATAAAACTAATAAACAGTACGTTAGGTATGAAATGTGCACTTTCCAATGGTGCCCATATCATTTTGGAATTCTGATATTTTTGCTTTCTAAAAAGTTTATTTTGTATAATTTTTATGAAAGATTTTCCAGAATCGATTAGGTAATGAAAATGTAACCAAATTTTCAGGTTCTGTTCAACATGTTTATACCAGTTCCTTTGTACACTAGAACGTTTTTTTTTGAAAGATTATCAATGTTTTTAAAAAGACTTTCAACACTTATGATTATTTTAATGCATTTTTATTCAAAATATAAAATGTCCATGTAAGGAACTAAAAATGATCAGCAAAATGGAGATAAATTAAAGTCATATATTTTTTTTTTGTTTATCGGGAATTTACTATTACAGTTGTCAGCTCTCATCAAAATTCTGTTAAATATCTTTGTAAAGAAATTGATTCCTCGACTTAAAAAAACAATAATATATAACTTAATTATAATTATGTTCCATTTCATCAGTCGAAATGCAAGTGTAAAAACTATTTTAACTACCATGGGCGTATAATACCCTTGATAAGTTCCATCTTTAACAGATCTTAACGGAGAAACATTAACATTAAATTTAAATAGGAAGTCGATATCTCTTTAAAAGAAAAAACATTTTTTTAACTGTAATTTCAGTGAGTTAATAAATTACATTAGTCAATTGGATATTGCAGAAGTACCATGGTGTTTTCTTTTATGCGTTTTTTTTTTAATATACGTATTTATATCATATTATATTCAGTACCTCTTAAAAAAGTTGGAAATTTGTAATGATAATTCCATTCTATATTTTGATTAGTACTATAATATTATAAATATACAAATGTATATCTACCAAACATAAAAATAAATTTTTTGATACATTAATATATATAATATAAATAATTTATTTTTGTAAATATTTATATATATACATATATATTTATTGTTTGTAATATTCCATAGTTGGAAAGTTTTCCTGACAAGTACAAAATGCATGAAATTAATAGTAATAATAATTAATAAAGAAAACTAATGTGTTATTAGCTTTAAATTGTTGAAAGAGATGTTAATATTATATTGTTGTGAGATTTTTTTGGCAGTACATTATTATATAATATATATTTTAATTTGTTTATTTATATGATAATTTTTTCCTGAATGTAGTTTGTAATTACCACCTTTTGTTGTTTTTTTCTTGATCGATTAACTAATTATCCAACATTAATACCTCTGAAAATACCTGATAATGATTTTTATTTACTGTTTTAGATGATGATGATGTAATTACCTAATTTGTTATTGTGTATACTTTGTCAGTGTTCAAATTTAATATTATGTAGTTTTATGGTTACGCATATTTTTTTATTTTTGTTTTGTTTTGAAATTTTATAAATTGGATTGTGTGTGTTTTATGGTTGGTTTTTTAAGGCTGGTCCTTTTATATTTTTGTTTTTTTTTTAAATATTTTTTATTGAAATCATTCCCCAACATTTGATTTTGGTGTATTAAGTGCCTTGGTGGTTTCAGATAAATTTTTTTATATTTTAATGAGGAGTCTGTTGTTAAATTTTAAAAAAAACCTTTACTTTTTTAAACAGATTGTTTTGAATAAAAAATGGTATTTTTTTTATTATTATTATTATTAAATCATATTTTGTGTCGGTAAATAAATTAAAAATAAATCAATATATTATTCAACAGTTAAAAATATACTGATATTTGTTTCACTGGCTAATTTTACATCTTCATTATGATCCCTTTTTAAGCAAAATCGAATACTGTGCACATTTAAAAAAATCACTATTTCATTTACTTATTGATTGAAATTTATGTTTAAAAGTCAGAATATAATGGGAATAAAGCAACCATACATGTTGTGTTGCATTTTTTTCCTTTAATTTGACACAAATTTTATGCGTATTGGTGAAAGTGCTCCCGAGTTGTGATTGTGAAACTAGTGGATGTTTTTCAACCCCCGTTTTGATTTTATGGGACAATGTTAATACATTTTACAATGTCAAAAACATTTTGAAATAATCCTTTATTTTATATTGAAGAGGCAGCTATATTTTGAGCATAAATTTTTTTCCGTTAATTTTTACAAAACCATTTTTATTTGATACGTTGATATAAATGATAATGTTGAAGTATATATTTTTTTGAACGCTTTTTTCTTTTAATCAGTTTTTCAATCTATAAGATAAAACGAGTTTTTGGATGACCTTTAACTTTTAATTTGGTGGTTGAAAATAAAATACATATTTCTTAATCCTTAAAATTATAAAATAATTTTTATTTTGTAAATTTTTCGTTGTTGAATTTTTTATTGTTGCATTATGGTGTTTTATGTAAGTAACCCAGAATGTTTGGGGTTGGTTTATTTATATATATTTATAAATAAAGTGAAACAAATTTTTTTTATAAAAAATTTACCTTTTCCATTGACCAGCTTAAAAAAATCAAACTTTTTCTCATTATCAAAATATTGTTTTACGAAATTTAAAAAGATTTTTCGATAATGTAATAAAACATTTGTCACTTTTCGTAATTAATTTGGATGCGTTTTGTTTCTTCCCAATTTGTTATTAATTAATATTGTTAATGTGTCTCATCAGTTTTACAATTTTTTTTATGGGGTTTCTAATCGTATTTGTGGTGAAGGTTGCATTAATCTATAGATAGCTGAGAATTTTTTGAATTTTTAGTTTAATAATTAAGCGTATTTTTTTCTATGAAATCATATCCGTTAAGAATTCAGTTTTGTCGTGTTTCTTGATCCAATCTAATATTTTGTTTTCTTACGAGGAGTTGAATTTTAAATATTTTAATATTATTTGCTATTAAGCTCCTTGATAATCTTGTTAAAATATTTAGTTTAAATTGTGTACTTCCTTTTGTAATTAATGACAATGTTATCTGTAAATTCTCTTAGTGATAACAGAAATATTTTTCTGTAACGTATTCGTTTTTAAACAAGTTGTACCAAAAATTTACGTGTAATTTTTCTTTAATGTGACTTGTTTGCATCAATTTTTTTATTTGATCATCATTGTGGCCTTCATGCATATTATCCAAGGTTTCATTTTAATGAATGTGAAATATCAGAATAGGCATTTCACCTTACTAAAAATCAAATTTGTTGGTTCATATTTTAAAGCCTGGAATAACAAGTTCATTTCAGTATATGTCCATTCTTTTTATAGTATATATATTTCTGGTTCCATGGCCTTCCCTTTATCTTATTATGCATCTTACTGTCAATGAAATCATTGTGTACCCAATACATGTCTCCTTGATCGCTGATTAAATAAAGGTGTTTTTAATAAAATGTGGTACTTTGTATAGATACTGAAGTCACGAGATTGCCTTTTGCATACGGATGGGCTGTGAGGACGGGAACTGAAAATATGACAGTGCTGCCAACCTCAACAGTGCGACACTACTCGTACATTTCACTACCGTGCAGTTTCTACATACATTTTGTAATCTGTGGTTTAATCCGAAAAAATTTTCTTCGTAAATCTTATAAGAAATAAATGTAACCTGTAATACTGCCTATAGCTTGAATTACACGACTAGAAATGTTTGATTTACTGTAATTACCAGCTGCCTTATTCTATTGGAACAAATTTTCTTCGAATGAATCGCCTTCTTTACGATCGCTGTCACCGGCGTCTTCACTATCAGTCTCATTAGTATCTACCTAACCGCTTCCTTTTTTTACCAGGTGTCAACAAAACTGTTAAAGGATTTCTTCTTCATCTTAAACTTACGCTCTTTATTTTTCGAATTGTGGAAAGAGAAACATCACAGTAGTTAGTCATTCGTTCATGGCTTTTGTTAAGAGGCATTGAAAGGCATTTTTGTTTATTTTCAACTTCACAACATTTTATTACACTGCATATTAGATTTCATTCAGTACTGTGAATAGTCTCCCCACATTTACGAGAAACTAACATTTCTGTTTATTGTAACAAACAGTTATATTTGTATCGTACACCGACAAAAGGTTCCGCAATATACTGGATAGGCTATGCTCTGGGTATAATATAAGTTATGTTTGTGTACTGAAATTAGGCAGTCGGGGATGCGCACTGAAGCTGTTCCCCCTTTACCCCTCGTTGTAAACAAGGGCAAACTCGTGACTCAAGTGACTATACATTTTTAATACAGCAATTCTTTCTAAAAATTATTCATGTGTAAAGATGCTTCATGTAACTTTTGCCGTATTACGTAACAACAGAACTTCCTGAAAGGTTACACAAGTGGGAAATCTAAAGTTTATCCTACAACGTCTTGATTTTGACATAGTTTATTTTACTAACCTGCTGTCTAATTATCAGGTTTATCTAGATCCTTTGAACACTTTCTCCATTTTAGTGGAACACTGCAGCAGATGGAAGCAAAATAAAAGCAAACGTTTCTATTTGTATTTTGATTTCCTAAAATTCCTTTTCAAAATTTCTCATTCGTCGGAATTCACCATCCTTGTTCAACACATTCCACTTCTTACAATACTTGAAACAATGTTTATGGAAGTTAGGTTCTTAGCTACAGATTGGTTTTGAGATATTTTTTAAGTTACAAAAATTGAAAATTTGAGTTAAGTACGTGGGTCTTGGCATATCCTAGATGTCAACACACATCCGGTTGATCACCACTTGTCACCACTGCCATTTTTAGAACCTTAAATTAATTGAATTTTATTGTAAGACTGATGAGATACTATAATTTGATGATCTGACGTAAATGTGCCTCGAATAATTGTTGAATTTTCCAATTTTATTCCTATATAAACTGCTCATAGTACAATATAATCAATTTTCAGGGATTTTTTGTTTGTTTTTTTTTTAAATAGACAAATTTGTGTTGCCATTTATTTTTGAAATATACAATATCAGGGATATTTTATAGGTAATAATTTCTCTTGTTTTATTTAATTTTTGAAGTTGATAACCAGTGTGGTGGTGCCCTCCTGAATAAATTTTTTCAAATTGTTACCACGAACGTTCTTGAATATATATTTACCAGTGTATTAGAACTTTGTTAACAATATTTTGTGTCAGGTGTACTATTTCTGATTGTCAGAATTCAGATTTTTTGTAAGAAAAAATTAAAATTTATAATTGGGTTCAGTTGTTTAGTGGCCATGTAGTGATTTACATGTCAAATAATTACCTTAAAAACTGAAATTGACTTTCCTGCATTATTCTTCTATTAAATTTGACGTGTATGTGACATCTTTCAACAATTTAAAATTTTAAAAGTACTGTAACAGGAATATAGAATTTTTTCGTATTAACTGATTTTAGATCACTTGAGGAAGGTGTCTTTTATTAAACGTTTCTGAAAGCTCTTTTTGCAGCAAACATTCTCAGCATTTGTTCACACTAGACTTTTCTCCTGTCTCCTATCCACCTGCTATTCTGATTTTACTCTTCAAGGAATTTGTCTGAATTTACTTTGGTTCATTAAGTTTCTCAGTTTATTCTGGAAATATAGAAACACCTATATAGATCTTTATTGGAAAATTTTTAGTTTTTTTAATGTAAAATTTGACATCACTTATTTTAGATTGTTTAGTGTTTTTTGACTCGTGTTTCGCGAGTTCTGACTGGTTGATTTTTACATTTTTGTGGTGTAATCTGGGCTGGTTTTTTGATTTTGAAAAACAAAATTGTGGTGGTTGTGCTATTCTAGTGGCGACGTGTAAAGTTCAATCATCCACGCACAACTGGTTTACTAATCCTGCTAAACAGTCTACGTGTACTTCAATAAAATTATTGTCAAAACTTCTCGTTACAACTTTATTTTGAAATTAAAAAAAAAAACAAAATAAAATATTTATAAAAAACCAATTTTATTTTGTGTTACCACATGGTTTTAACCTTCAAGCGATCACCTCTCATCCTGATTTACGATCACCACACCGTTGGAATTTCATTTTTGTTTCAATCATGGAGCATTTTATGTCTAACATTTATTACAATACCAGGATTGTGAACAATTTAATGCCTATCAGCAAAAATCAATTCATACTGGTCAGCTAATATAAATTTTGGTTCTGTTATCAGACATACACTTTATTGAATTTTTTAGTGGTTCCAAAGCAATTGATTACACAGGCCCAGCAATATTTGTAATATTAAAAAGAAATTTAAAATATAGTTTACATGGAGGGTACCAAACAAAACAATTAGTAAGAAGTTTGATAAGTTGTAATTTTTTTATCTGGACATTTTAATATAAATATTGTAGGTACTTTTTTGGCAACATTAATTATGAAATAAATAAATAAAGTTAATAGTTCCTAACTGTCATCCAAATGTCTATAATATTGTAAATACAGTAATACAATAGGTAGATTAAAATAATGCATAATAATATATTATTTTAATTGTTTATAATATTATTATTAATTACTACTGTTCCTGTTTTTTAGCGATTTATATTATATATATGGTTGTATTTTATTATGTTTATATCTTACTGGCACTATTGGTTTTCTTTCTTTGAATTAATTATTTAATAGTACGTTTTCTTTTTACTTTTCGCTGTCTGCTATTTCTGGAAGTTGTATAAGTCTTCCATAATTGATCATTATAAGTTGTTTTCATTTTTACAAATAGTACGGTTATATAAATGTAATTTTGTGTGAAAGTTGATAAATGATTTTTTTTTAATTCGTTTAAAATATGTTCAAAAATGTTTGTGGGTTTTTAAAGGAAATATATTTATATTGATATTTTAGTTTGTATTAATATTCCAGTGTTTAAGTTTTGTTGTAAAATTTGTCGAATCCTGTTAGATTTTTATTTTTAAAATGCAAGTAAAATGTTCAATGTTCAGATTTTTGCTATTTTAAAAGCTCTCTTTTGTCTCGGTAAGTCCTATTAAACAAAACTCCTAATAAATTAACCTTATTCAATTTAACGGATTTAATAGTAAAAGTGGTGCAACTTTAATTTTTTAGTAAATAATTGCATATAGTTAGATTTGTCTTGGATTTTTAGATGGTTTACATAAGTTTCTAAGTCGAAATTGGATGTGATGTTATTTTTTTAGATTTTCATCTAATAAATATTTTGAAACACCTTTCATGCGCCAAAGGTGTTTACACATTATTTTAGGTCAGTTCTGTACCATACCAGATTGCACAATACAGTTGATAGTTTTACAAAAGAACTAATATTTCCAAAGATTTAACACCAAATGAATAAAATGAAAGATAATTTCATTTTACCAAACACAAATTTAAAAATAAATTGCGTAATCCTGTATAGCTTATGTTACTCAGGAAGCTCTTAGCTAAGTGGTTACCAACTGGTATACTGCAAGCTTAAGAGAATAGGTTTTTTTATTTGCAAGTTTTATTTTTGTGTGCGATATGAAATTTTTCACGTTTAGGTTGTGTCCATTCTGAGAGCAACTAGTAATGTCTACGTGACATATGGCCAAGATCAGGCTGATAGCAAGTCGTGATACCGTTACACTACAAAATACAAAAAAACCTTCCAGTTTTGTATAGTCGGAAAGGAGTTTTGAATTTTAGTGATATCTATTGTTTTGTATTTTGTTATTATCAACTCGTTAATATTTTTTTAAACATTTTTGAACATATCTATTAATTTCAATACCAAATAATTTTACTAAAGATTAACGATTTGTTAATTTCATTTCCTGACCTATTATATGAATATATATGACATTTAAACTTACTTGTACAAGATATTATGACATTAGTTAAGTTTTATTGTTTTATTATTTATGTTTGTTCATATTATTAAAATATACCTCAATTACTCAAGTCACTATTAGAACACGTTAATTATATTATATTTTTCCGAACAATTTTTTTTTTTTTAAAGAAAAATGCTCATAATCATTATAGTTTAAGGTTACCAATAATGTTGTACAATTTTTTTCTCGTCAGAAATTTTTTTGTACGTTACTTTTATAAATCGGTTTCAGTGCCTTAATCGATTGTATACTGTTATTGATATTACATAATTGTTCTCCGTTCTGGTTTTTTTTTTGTAAAAATGTTTTATGAATCTTATAAATATATGTAACTGTTAATGGTTTGGTAATATAGTCAATGCTCCATTTAATGGACTCCATTTGCATGCCTGCTCCATTTAATGGACTAGCCTCCAAGTAAATGAAACTATTTGAAAATTATCTAAAATAAATAAATAAATCAAAGGAATGTTTGTAAAAAAAATGACCAATAACAGTTTTTGATATTCATAACTAATTATGCGAGATAGATATTTTTTCAAGTGTTGGCATCACTGCTATTCAGTGTAAACATCTGCCTTTCTCTTGCCTATAAGCTTGTCCTGAAAAGTACAGTTTTTTGAAAGTTACGATAAGAACACATCATAGAAACGTACATGACCGATTGTGTTATAAGTGAACGACTTTCACAACAATGGACATCGGTATCCCCCAATTAATCCATTAAATCGGGAATTGACTTTATTTTTCGTGTATTAAATAATGAAACTTTATAATAGGTGAGCAATATTTTTCTTTATGTTTACAATGTATTATAAATGCCGTAGGTGAATTATGCAAAATTACTTGCATGTGCAGTTTATTAAAGGACTTGTTTATTAAAAACAATTAACGGTTGTAAAAATGTTTTGCTCACTTTTGTAATTTTATGTCGTTTAGTAGGTTACTGTTTAAATTGTTTTCTTGATGCAACTTGAAATTTGAATTGTACAATATGTTTCGACATTTTCAAGTGCGATTTTTTTTCAGCGTATCTAAGCTGTACACTTGGTAGATTTAATTTGGAAATTATAGATTAGTTGAAAAAAATAAATTTTTGCTGTTACCAATATTGCATTTTGATTATTAAATGGTTTAAGTTATGCCTAATACTCGTTATAAAAAAGAACTTGAGTTAGTTTTCAACTCTGTACAATGCTTGTGTATAATGAAATAAACATAAGTTCGGTACAGTTTGTTAAAGTTTTCTTCGGCCAAATTCTCATGCCAGTTGTGACTTCATACGATTGTATAGGTTAGGTATTTTATTTTTAAAATTATTCTCATATCTACACCACACAAAGTCCTATAGGTATTTTAGCCTCCGTATTTCTCTTCAATCTGGACAATGTTTACTTGTTATTATGCTTTGAATGATATTCACCTTCGACAGACGTCTAACTTTCCGCACCCATGAAAAAAATCATAAAAGGCAGAGTCTTACTCTATAAACTCTCCCCCCTACTACGCTCCCGCTCTCTCAGAATTTCCCTTAAACTCCTCATCTACACAGCTATCATCAGATCCTTCCTTCTTTATGGTGCACCAGTTTGGTGGCAAGTTCTCTACTCCTTCAACAAAAGAAAACTCTCCTCCCTTCACAACCGCATAGTAAGACAAATTTCCAACCTCCACTATCTCATCAATAATAAAACCGTCTACGACTAAGTCCTCACCCCCACCCTGGAGGAGGAGTTCATACACCGAACTTCAAGAGTCCTTCATGACGCCGGTCAACGCTCTGTACAGCCAGCTGTCAGAGAAATCTACATGACACCTCGCCCGCCACAAGTAAAGATTAAACAGCCATTCCACGATTTCCTATAGACTCCCTACAAACATCCCTATAAATATTTCCTATTAGTAAAGAACACTCCCGACTAGAAAAAGCTTCTTGTTTCAAGGCAATGTTCTCGCTGTTATACCGATTGCGAGCCCATCTTTCCCCCAATTAATCATCTGTAATTCCAAATAAAGAAAAATTCCAAGAAAGTTCCTCTCATCCAAGTCTCCGAATGACAAGGTAGCCTAACTACGATGTCGTCATCCCGAGCGCAAGCTCACTTCTTTCAGGACTGGGACTCTGACTTGATTGATATGCTGCATTAGAAACTATATTTCTGACCTGTCATCATAAGTTTAAAGTATTCTAATTTCCTTATTTTAATTGTGCCTATCAGTTCAATTTTCTTATCTAAACATTGGAGTATTTCGGAGTTGCAGACTTTTCAATCTAAGAAACTTTCAACATCCTTCTGTAGCACCGGATCTTGGAACGCCTCAGGTCATTTCATATATCGCTGTTAAAAAGTCCAGATGTTAACACCTTAGTAAATTTATTTCATCAATTTTATTTATGTAGAAGCTACATAATTATTGATTTATCTGGGTTTATCATAAACGTTTTCTTTACTCGATAAACAACTGATTTGGAAACAGGAAGTCTTCCACCAGCTTTCTTATGAAATACAATTCCAGTACCCTTAATAATAATGTTTTATGAAGTTTTTACTAGGAGGATCGTGACCATACTGTAAATATAAACTTTTTTTAAAGTAATAACAGATTGATTTTCATGTAATCGCAGAAAGGACGTTAACTTTACCAAATTCTTTGCTTAAAAATACTCTTAGAATACTTGGAGCCAACTGTGTTCATTTAAGGTTATCACAAACTCTAGTATCTACTCATCTAGTATTCTGATGTCAGAAAAATTTTTTTTCATCTCAAGGCTGCTGGTGGTAATTTTTTCTAAAAGTAAGAGATCAAGGCTACTTGATCTTCGTAAGTAAAAAACCGATTTATCTTTGACCTTTGGAGAAAACCATTAGTGATTTCTGTATCTACTCTTTAACAGGAATCGAATGATACTATTTTTGTTCACAAATTTTCATAATGAGTTTTTGACTTCCGGTTTTGGGTCGCTTCCGATCGAAATTGGAACTTCAAATCTAAACCAGGTCTGCTAATTTTTTGCGTAGATTACGAATCCGAAAACCATATTTTGTTATCTCTTGTAGTTTCTGTAATCTGGATGTGATGGATGGGCATCGGAAAATTATAGATGACGATTTTAAAAATTGCCGCTGACAAAAATAAGTGCATTAGTTTCATTTTATTATTAATTTACTAAGTCCACTCAATAATTTATGAAAATATAGTTCTGAAACCGACAGGTATGCCTTATAGATGTCGACTTACGTGCCGAACAAAACTTTGACAAGTGTACTTGTGTACAATAAAAAAAATATTAAGTTCAATACATGTTAACTGTAAGACGCAAGTACAATACATTTATATTATAAAACATAAGTTCAATTCTTGTATACAGTAAAACTTAAGTACAATATACTATAACGTTACTACTATACGTTGTATACTATAACGTTTAATTATGTATCTAAGAATGTTTATATATCTTGGTTTTATAGTTCCAACTATTAATTACTACCTCAAATAAATTGTACAGTTAATCTGTTGTAATTTTATTTAAAAAAAAATGAATAAGCATTATTTTTTTATTATAACATATTATTCTTTTGCATGAATTGATGAAAATACATCTACAGTGGTCTCTGGTTATATCGTGGTTTTGGGGAGTCATTCACTGACCCACGTTATATCTATATATATATATATATACTGCAGTATAAACAAAATGAGGAATTTTTGTGATTACTACAAAACGTACTTTGCGTTTATTAGTGGTACAGGAGCTATTATCATCCAATTATAATTGTTGTTAAGGTCATCAGCCGAAAGGCTGATTTGAACATGTAGAGGTTTTACTAATTAAAACGAGGAGTGAGGTGGTTTACCATTGCATTCCTCACTGAGTGAAAAAGTACATTTATCAGCATGCCGGGCTCTCTGAAAAGCACATATTTTCCACTCTACAAATGACACGTTCACTTCATTCACCACAGGGTCTGGCTGTATAATAATGAAATTCATTACTTTCAGAGGAGATAACTCTGATTTGTGTCTTTTACACCTCTACCTCTTCTTTTCTTAAATGATTCAGCCGTTTAATTGGCTGACCACGTGATAAGAAACAGAAATATGTATTTTTTAGCCCTGCAACGAACATTTTGAGTGTAAATAATTTGACATTCCACCTGTCAGTTATGGGCACCAATTATAATTAGTAAACTATAAAACTTATGTATTGCGTACAACTTAAAAACTGAAGTAAATTTAGGTGCAATTTTAAAGTATGTACTGAAAGAAAGTAAGGTACTGTATATCCAACTGTTATGTATTTCTTTCACGACTTGTACATATTAAAAATAAACAAAAACACCACTTTATTACAGTATTCAATTTACTGTAATGTACTTCAAAATTCGTATCGCCATTATGATAGCCGACCTCCGTCATGGAGATGGCACGTGAAGAAGAGAGATTTCAAAAGTATGTTTTAAAAAAAAAAACAAATTAAAAAATATTTACAGTACCGTATTTTTAAATTCTGTAAAAAATGGGAAAATTTTGTGGGGTAAAATATTCAACCCGCATTGTGTCTGAAAGCGCCGTTTAACCGATTGTGTTGTAACTGGGGACCACTGTGTATACCTTTACTACGGAAAATATCTTGCCATAATTTTTGTCGACAGATTCTATATTAATTAAATCGGTTTATATTTTATTTTTTTATTTATAATATAAATATTATGTATATGCATATATTTTATGTAATTATTTTTTTATATTTTAAGCATTATGTGTTTATAATATTGGTTGTATTACTTAGTAGTTTTAGTTTTGTAGTGGGAATATTCTTTATCAATAATTTTGTGTAAATATAAAATATGAATGTACTATAAGGTATTCAAAGATTTAATAAATAATTAATATATTTGTATATGCTATATTTTATAGTATAAAATGACAATTTATATTATGATGATTGGATTTTATAAAATGTTTTTTCGTAAAAGAAAATTTGTGTTGAAATTTTTTGAAATATACTTTTTTGTGATAATTGGAAGACAATTGTTGTTTATATTAATATTGTGATTTCTGCGCTTTGTAGGGATTGTTAAATAGACCGTTTTTTTTATATGAAAATACTTCTGATTATAATTTCAACATAGACAAATTTACATATTGGTTTATTAAATTTTTTTGTTTAATTTTTTGATGTTGCATGTTTTCTGTATGGTTCGTTTTGTCTACGTTCCTGATTAATTAGTAATATTTTTAATTATTAAAATCGTAAAGTATATTAGCTAGTGGAATAACGAAATTCTGACATAAAGTATGTTATTATTTCGGTGCTTGATTTACCACTAGGTTAACTGCAGTGTTATGGTCTTAGGTTACAGACCACGGGGTCACACATATCCCTCTTCTTTTTATTCTTATTGTCAAGAATTAGGTGCATAGCCTGTTATGTTATTCCGTTTTCCACTGTTTTTTACTGGTCATTCCGTTTTTTTTTGTTTTCTCAAATCTCCTTTGGATTGTACCCCTCAATCACCTTAGGGTGAAATCTAGTGGATTGGTAATGCTAGAGTTAAGCAGCGAGTCAAGCTGTAAGAAAAATTATCATCGATGCTAGAACCGTGTCTTCAAAACATAGTGAAGTAATACTAAAAGCGCTGCTTTTAGTATTCTGGGAGGTTAAAAGTAGTTTCCAGTCGTCAAGATGTGCTCCCTGATAGTGAGGATGAAATTTTGTGTGAAAATTCTGGTCTTACTGGATACTGTCTGGTCTTACTTACTGGAATTTGAACAGAAGCCGTTTATTCCATAAATAAGCAACGCTCTAAACTCGAATATCACCACTTGTTCCAAGTACTTAGCAGTTTCCCGATCGCTTTTTTTTGCTACTAAAGGATAAATTACAGTACATTTCAATATTTTTTAAATCTTATAATTCCACGAATCACCATCGAGTATACAAACAAACTTTATCAAACAGCCAATAGAACAGGAAAAAAGATTACTTACTTTTGATGAGGTTATATTGTGTTCACTTTGGCATCAACAAGTGTAGTGGAGAGACGCGTGGAAAGAAATCGCTGCTCATTTCTCTAGCGGTGAGTCAAGAGTCTCATAGACGCATACATCGCCGCTCCACTATGTTTTCACCCTTAGGAATTCAGCCTGCACTCACCCTTCTAAAATCAACAACCACTGCCCTCTGTAGTTGTCGATTCATTTCACCGTCAATCCAGTCTGGAGTAACCTGCCCAAGATCTCAGAAACCTCATCTCAGCACTCTACACTCTTTTGTCTACAGGCAGCTGTCATATACATTTTATAAACGTATATAACTCAAATTTTATACACCTCATACTGGAGCCGTGAGTTAAGTGAAAAAGATTTAAATTTTCCCCCACTACTTTACATACTTATAAGTTATTCCCACATTTCATTGGTTTGTAGAATCTAGCCTCACAATTTTTCTTCTCAGTTAGAGGTCCTGGTTCACTGCGCATCTTCCTTTATTAATTTTGAGTTCTTCCTTTTTTAAATTTGAGTTTATTAATTTTTAAAGGTCCAAAAACGAGTGTATTAGTTTCTGGTAAGGTTCCACTCTTCTTTCCCATACAATATTATTGGCAAGGTGTAATGTTTAATATTATTTTCTACAGGTCCATTTTGAAATCTCGATAAGTCAGAAAGAATTTCTACTTAATAAATATTTGCCGTGCGGTTTCATTTCTGACTTCAGTCTCCAGTTTGCATTTATCTTTGTTACCAAATATCTGTAGTGAATCCATTGAACTTCTTCATTGCCTAATTTAATGTTTGTTTTACTAATTGACAAAAAAAATTTTCAACTTCAAACAGAACTTTGAAGAACTTTCATTAAGATTATTTAGAGTATCTGCATATCTAATGCTGTTAATCAATATTCTTTTTGATTTTTACGCCCTCTTTTCAATCTTAAAAGTGCTTCCATAAATATATTTTCATACTGTAGTTCTTGTTAAATTTAAAGTATTTTATGATCGATACCGTGTTAAATTTTTAAATTACGATTTTTTATTAATACACATGCATGTTTTTTTTTTAAGTAAATAAGATTACCCTAGAGAAATGTTTGTGTACAATTGATAAATTTTAAATTCATGAAAGAGAACAGTTGTTGTTGACAGTACAATGAAGTCTATGTTGAAATTTTTTAATCGAGGTCTATTTATTTTACTAATTAATGTTACTTTCCATGATATAAACTCGAAAATCTTGCTCAAAATGTTAATACGTACGTTAAACCATGACATATAGAACAATCCATTGACTGCATGACTTTGATTTTGACAATAATTTAATCGATATAAAACTTTCATAAGTATGACATTTTGATGTGATATTTTATACAAAACTATATTTTTATAAAAAATATTAACCAGTTTTGCTGTCGTAATGTGTTATTTACTTTGCATTTGGTAGGTACTCAAAGAGTGATTTTATTTAAGTTTTTTAAGTAAAAAAAAGTATGTGTATCAACAATTAAAATGGGTTGTATTGAAGTTTTTGAAAATAATGCTTTGTGTTATATATTTCATACGTTATCATTATACACTGAGTTGAAATATTTTTGAAATTATTTACTTTTTAATGTCAAATTTATTTGATTGTAAATTTTATCTTCGTTTTCGTTTATCATTAACTCATTCCAGTATCTCATAAGAATAGTTCTGTATAGTTTACGCTAAAACTTGTTTTTCTTGCCAATTGTATTAATGTATTTTTATCGTTTAGTTAAGGAACCCATGATTTAGTTGGAAAAATTTATTAACTTATCCACATTCATGAATTTTTTTTTATTATTATTCTGTACCTAGAAGTTTATGAATGTGTGTTTAAGAATTTCTTGTTAAACTTCACTAAATCAGTTTTTCAGAACTTTTGAACATATGTTTGTGAATTTCTTATGAGCGGACCAACTGACTTCCTAAAAGTTCATTTCCTAAAACTTACGAAGGTTTGGTTGTTTAAAAATTAAAGTTGTTTTGAAATTGCTTCTGATATAATTACTCTGATTATTTTTAGAGTTTTTTTTCTAGTATTTGTGAATTTATCACGGTTTATTTTATAGTTCTCTTCTTAGTACTTGTGAACTTAAAATTTTTTTGTAATATTATTTTCAAGTAACTGTATTTTACTACTTCATTGTTTGGCCAAAGACAAGTGGTCACGTTTGATTCCCTGCCTCTGGTCTGGCATATTTAAATCATTAATTTTCAACTGTCAATCGTCATTGTTTTTGTTGCAAATTAGTCGTTTATAAAAGAAAAAAATATCCTTTTTAAAATTTTCGTTTTAGTCAACTTAAGACTTCAGTATTCGCAAATGAGTTACTCCTTAAATTTTCTTGTTAGAGTTCTCATTTTGGAGCTTTATTCTTCTTTTTTTTATCTTTTCACCCCAGTATATTATTTTTTTATCTTCTGTTATATCTTTATCTATGTTTATTGTCGTTTGCTCTTTTTCTGTTTCTCTGAACCATCATGGTTTCTTTTCTTGCTTTATAAAGGTGTCAAGAATTGTGATCTAAAAAAATGAACTAATAATTTAATAAAAAAAGTTGAAAAGTTATTTTTGTTTGTATTCCTTTAGCTTTTCAAATGTTTGTTTTTGTAAGTTTCTTAGATTATCCTTTCCCGGTATTTTCCATCAACGTAATTTAATTTTTAACAACTTGAAATTTTTACAAACATTTTAAAGTGGAATATCTAAAGTTTATTATCTTTGTTGTTGTTTAGGTCATCAGCCGAAAGGCTGGTTTGAACCTCTAGAGGTTTTACTTAGTAAAACAAGGAGTGAGGTGGTTTACAGTTCCCTTCCTCACTGAGTGAAAAATTACACTTATCAGCATGCCAGGCCCTCTGAAAAGCACAGATTTTCCACTCTGCAAATGACACTTTTACTTCATTCACCACAGGGTCTGGCTGTATAATGAAATTCATTACTTTCAGAGGAAATAACTCTGATTAGTGTCTTTTACACCTCTACCGCTTCTGTTTTCTTAAATGATTCAGTCATTTAATTGGCTGACCATGTGATAAGAAACAGAACTATTTATTTTAGTCCTGCAACGGAGGGATTGAGTGTAAATAAATTGACACTCCACCTGTCTGTTAAGGGCAGTTATCTTTATGAATATTTAAAAAAAAAAAATTCAATTAAGAAATCAAATTTATGAGTTGGTTAGAGTTGGTCTATTACAATTCAAATTACAGTGTATAATGATTTGTTTTGAAATATGAATCGAATGCTAAGTTTTGTCGAGAAAGACATAATATATGTATATTTTTAAATATTTTTTTTTCGTTTTTGTAAACGTATGCTAATCATGTGAATTGATAGTACAAAAAAACATTATGTTATATATTAATATTGTCAATATATATTTTTTAATTTATATTTTGCCAAAGGATTTAAGCCAAACAAACGAATCGTAACCTCAATTTATTATGATGAGAAATGTGTGCTTTGTCGTCGTCATCTTAAAAATTTTGTACATAAAGAAATTTTTGCTAGATATGTATTATATATTATTTTTATCTTGCCTTTAGTTTGTATTGTAGTTTTTAAGGTTTTTTTTGTTATTAGTAACTTCAAAGAATATTTATATTCAATATAATATATTATATTATTTATTTTAATAATAATAATAATATTTCTGTGTTCAATATTTTACGGTTAAGTTTAATATTATTAAGGATTAATTTTTACTGTTCTTATTTTTAATTTACCTCTATTGTTAGTTATATATTGTTATTTTACGATTGTAATTGTATATATTGTATATAATTATATTATATATTTTTTTATTTATTCTGTTGATTAAAGTTCAGGATGATTATTGTATTATACTAAATCAGTTGTGTTTCTGTTTTTAACTGATTTGGTGTTATAATTTTTTTAAATTTTTCCAAAAAAATTTGTCGTAGTTTTTGTATCGGTTATAAAGGTTTTTTTAAATCTCTTAATATGGTGCATAATTTTGAAAATTATGTTCTTTGAATCTCAACATTTAATTGAATGTTTAATTTTTTTATTTATTATTGACTATTGGAAATGTTTGAATAAATTCAGTTATAAATAATGTGTTGAAACTTTATTTCTAGTTTCTTTAAAATGGCCTATGTTGGTGGTAGAAATACCATTTTCTTGTCTGATATGTGGATTAAATATCAGTTGTAATAAAAAAAAAATTATTTTTTTAAATTTAATTATTACTAAAACAGTTTGTATTCAGATTTTATTTTTGGGGTATCAATGGCTAACAATGTGTTATGTTCTTATAATATATTCATTTTACCCTTGAAAACATTAAAGAAATGTTGAGATGTTTTTTAACATTTATGTTTTATAATACAACACTGTTTGTTTATAAATCTAGTAAAGATTTTTGAAAAGTTATTGAAATTATTTTTCTATTTAAATGGTACAACCTAATTATTCAAAGGTTAGATAAATTTTGTATTTTAGCAAATTTTTGTGTGATTTGAATTCAGGAAATTGTATCTTGGAAAATGTGTTTGTATTTGAAAATTTATGTAGATGTTGGCAGATAAAGGCGTCCAGGAATTGTGTTTGAAAAAATTGAACTGATAATCGAACGGTCTTGGGTTTGTGTCTCGGCTATCATCTGGAAATAACTCTGCATTACTATATACAGTTAAACCATTCTTAATTCGTCATGTTTTGGAAATGATTTTGATAGTCAATTTCAGTATCTCTGGAATTTCATCGTATATTTTACGTGTATGAAATTAAAAGTTTAATAGTATAGCTTTTGAATGTTAAAAAACTTTGTTGAATTTTTATACTTTTTTTATTATTTTTTAAAGTACAACTGCGAAGACAATAAAAATCTGTACAAGTTAATTTAAAGTGCATAACTCATAACATTTATTCAAAAACTTGATGGAAACAAGTTGTTTTCGGATAAGCTGAAACCTCATTTAGAATCTTACTTGTTGAGATATGAGAGTGTCACATGGCTTCGCTTGAAGATTTTACAGGCAGTTGCCGTTTGTTACTTGATTTTGTTCTTTATTTATATTATTACCCAGCGATCGCTCCCATGGTTTATTCTATGTTTCAGTTTTGTACAATAACTGCCACTGTTATATGATGTAGTGTTACAGTATTTACTGTCTGTCTATAAGTTGATGGCCTCCCGCAGAGAAGAGCAAAATCAGCCCGGTACTAGTTTTTACTTTCTCTTGCCTATATGAATATATAGGAAGGAAAGTATTGTTTTCATGTCGATTTTTCGAAATCGAGTTTTCACCGGATCTATACGTTTTCAGACCCCCTGAACCCAAAAAACATGTTTTTAGCGGTTGGTCTGTGTGTGTGTGTGTGCGCGCGCGCGCGTGCGTGCGTGCGTGTGTGTGTGTGTGTGTGAACAGAATTTCTCAAGAACGGAACATCGTACGAACTTGAAACTTAAGTTATGTACCACTACCGGACTCGACACGAACATTTTCATCAAAATCGGTCAACCGGAAGTGGTAGTTTATTCGTGTAATTTTTCACTTTTTTGCGATTTTCTCAAAAACTGGTCCTACGATTTTTTTAAAAATCGCCTGGTTTACTCAATTTTTAATTCTCTACAAGATAGGGTAGGCGCAATGTTTGCTGAAATTCTGCGTGAGGCTGTTTTTACGTAAAAACATTTTCTTTTTAAGATTACAGCTTTAATATGCATTTTAGCGCAAAACTTTATATAATAAAAGTTGTAGAGAATTAAAAATTCTACAACTTTTATTTCAAACAAATTTTTGTATAACGCTTAGTTTAGCGGTAATTTGCAATTTTCTGTTTTTTTTCTCACGAAAATGTGTGAAAAATTGATTTTTTTAAGATTTTGGCCTTAGTATGCATTTTACGACAAAAGTGTATATAATTTAATTTATAGAAAATTAAGAGATCAACAACTTTTATTTAAAGCATTTTTCTCTACAGAGCCTAGTTGAGAGAGAAAGAGTGATTTTCCGTATTTCTAAGCCAAACTGAGGTTGATTTTCATTTTGCATCATTCACTCATGATTAAAATAAGATTATGTTTTTGAGGTTAGTTTTTTGTTTATTTCTAATATTTTATTATTAATGTTAGGTTTATTGTTAATTATTTGCATTGGCAAGAGAAAGTTGTGTGAGTGTTTCACACCAGATTTTTTCAATGACATTTCATTATGTGCTACTACTAACTAGTACACTGGAATTGGTTCATGATAAAGTGTTATTGGGAAGGCTAGTAACGGGCTGATTCTGCTCCTCTCTACGGGAGGCCATCAACTTATAGACAGACAATAGCTTCTATGTCTATATTCATCAAATTTTTCTTTCATCTTATACAACTTTTTTTTTAATTTTAATTGTAACACCGGGACAACCATATAGAGACACTGATTTGAGGTTAGTGTACCTTTTGTTACACTGACTTTTGAGTTTGAGGCTTTTACAAAATAAGTGTTCAAAATATATTTACTGCCGTGATCAAAATTACGGAAAACGCATTTTCATACGCTGTATTTTAACTTATGCATGATGTTGTATTTAAATTGACTTCAAAGCTTTTTACATCATTCATACTGTACACAAATTTGTCATATTTTTCTCAAAAATTTCAATCCGAAAGTAATGATTCAAAAATAACTCAGAATTTTTTCATAATTTTTAAAATGTATTTTCTTTTCTTGCCAATACCTCAACATTACATCGGAAGTCGTTTTTTTTGTTTTTTCTGAAAAAGTGTTCTTAATTTTTTTTTAAATGTCCTGGCTTGTTCTTACTCCAGTTTCATTTATCATAATTTTGTCATTTTCTGTTGTAAACTCTAGTTTATCATTTTCCTGTTGTTGTTTAATTGAATAATTGTATTATTATCGTTGCAAATTTTGAATATTTGTTTATGCTTCTCTTCTTTATCTGCCCCTTCTGCCTCTCAGCGTAGGGTGTGCCATTGCCTCGATCCATCCTCTCCAGATACCTCGGTCCATCATCATATTCCTCATCTGCTGCCAGTCTTTTCCTCGAGCCTCCCCCAACCGCTCCATGTACTCTTGATAGCTCTGTCGCGGCCTGCCCCTCGGTCGGCGTAGCCAGAGCTATCTTCTCTCTATAATCATTATCACCATTCCATGTCCCAAATCCAGTATTACAGCATTTCCGTTAATTATTCCGATTATCCAGTCCTGTTCCGAGGCTTTGTGTTGTGCTTTGAATCCGTTTTTAACCAACATGTGGGGGATTAGCCCAACACGCTGGGTTGGAGTACTTCTTAGTCTGGCTCCTACCCTTTGACCTGTCCGGCTTGGGTGGCCCTACCAGTAGTTACACTACCGCCGGCATAGCTCGCAGGGTCATAGGAACACGCTAGCCCCTCCACCAACGACAAGGTCTTGTACTCCCCAGGAGGGGCTATTTGTTTATGCAATATATTATTTTCGTTGGTATTCCAAAAAAAAAAAAAAAAAAAATTTCACCGGTTTTGGATAAACTAGTTGGTTGGATTAATGGATTCTGGACAAATGCGCCTAGTGTACCATCTACTACAACCATCTGGCTACAAACTATGTTGGGTTATTATATAAAAGTAACAAGTTAAAAAATATGTTACTCAGATCGTGGCTGGGAATCAAACCCAGGATCGTGAAGTACAGCATATGTTTTTAAGCCTTTTCGCCATGGAAAAGCAGAAAAGTAAACATTGTTTTTAATTGTTAGAACTAAATTTTTTTCAAATTTGAATTTTTTGAGTTTTATTAAGTATCAAACATAATACTGTATTATGTTTTATTTCTCTATAAAAACTATTCCTGATTGTAAATTATTTTTGATCTATGTTGTTTTTTATTATTATTATTATTATTATTATTATTGTAGAATGTAGTTGGTAGTTTTAGTTTGGAATGTAGTTCGTAGATAATAGAGGCGCTAAATAATGTATAAAAATTCTATTAGTGTATTCAAGAAATATTTTTTATAAAATTATTTTTGTTGGTTTTTCAAATTTAAATAACGTATGCTGTAGAATTATTATCTTTTTTGTTGTTAATTTATTTTTTATAAAAAAGATATTTTGTATTTTTAAATTTGGGGGCATATGTAATTTGTATGTATAAATTGTGGTGATTTAGTTTAAATTTCTCCCGTAATTCATGTATTTTGTTTAAGAGAAGAAGTTTTTTCGATATTTCAATTTTACGAGGTTATTTATTTAGTTTTTTTTGTTTATAAATAATTTGTATGTATTTTCTAATTTGTATTTTTTATTTAAATTTTGGTTATGGTTAGATTTTTATTTTATAATTTTTTTTTATAGAAAAGTGGGAAAATTGTGATTTTTATTAATAGATTCTCGTTATATTTTTATTGATAATTTATTTCGAAATTTTTTGTTCCGAGTAGTAATTTGTATTTGAAATGAGTATCTTCCTTTGGTAATATAATAGTTACATATAATTTTATGGTGATCAATTTTCTGACTCATCAAGTACCTTACTTAAAATCAATGTATAATTTTATCGAAAAGTCACCTACCTCAAGAACCCAGTCATAAAGTTTTTAAATGCACAAATATATAATAAATCAAGTAGGTATGGTAACATAGAGAATGCATATTTTGTGTTCGTATAACCTAATATTGCAATAAATATTGTAAACGTTCCTTTATTTTAAATGCCTTATGAATTCGTGGATAATTTGTTTGGTGATTTCAAAGTACAATAATATTTTGCTCATACAATATTTATGTAGTTTCCAGATTTTTATTTTTAATAATTTGACATTCCTTATCTGTAGTGTTTTATTGTTTCTTATAGAGTTACTAATTTTTTTATTATTAATTTTTATTTTGTGAAGTTCGTTGTTTTTTTTTAAATATATATTTTAAATGTTTAATATATAAAAAATTTTATTGTATTCATTTAAGAATATTACCTGGTCTTAAGATTGTGGGGTTTTGTTTTGTTTTATTTTCAATAATAATTTTTTAATATTGATAAAGTACTTGGCCCAGTGAGTGAGCGATTAGAAAATGGAATTACAGTCACCTAAAATATAAAAAAAAAACAGTAAAAACTGGAATTTTATTGTTTTAAAGCAATTCGTTAAACAATATTCCCATCAGTAGTTGTATTCTGGTATTGTGAGAGTTTCCTAAAAATTTCAAGTCTTCAACATTAGTAGTTTTTGAGATAACAGGCCGTTCAATCTGAAATACCATGTGTTGAGAAAAACGTGATGAAAAGAAAACATTAGATTTTTCTCAAGTTTGAACAGTAAAATTTGGTTATTCTCTTCACCTATTTACTGAATAGAACCCAATGCTACTATTATATATAATTTTTATGCGTGAAATAAACAATGTTGCCATCAAATTATTTGAAACGAAATATACCTCAATTAATTAAATAAGTTATAATGAAATTACAAAGAAAAAAATGTAAATGAAGTTTAGGTGTAATAAACTCATTACCATAATGACTAGGAATAATTATTAAATAGTTATAAAATTCATTCTTTTTCTTCTTCTTATCTGAGGCTATACCATGATGTTTGTCAATAATCTCAAAATACCCTCTGGCTGAATTACGGGCGCCGCGCAGATTAAGCCCGGTGGTAGGGCTGGTACCTTACTGCTCCCAGACTCTCAGGATTTTCTGTCAGGGGTTACTCCCCTAGGCTCTTCCGCTCTCACCGCCATTCGGAACTTTCCTCCTCTGCCGTCGAGACCATTGACCGGTTTTTACCTGTACCCTAGGCAGGGGCCCTATAATTGGGTGCTACTATCCGTAGCCAGATAGACCCAGGTTTTTTAACGAGGTTGTTACTTCTCCTGCTCCTCCTTCCTCATCACTTGATTGATGAGGCCCCGGGCTTGCAACCGGCGATATTAAACAACACCGTTGGTGAAGTTAAAATTCATTCTTGCGGTCTGAATTTAATTATAATTATAAACTAAATGGGGATCTATCTAATAATATGAAAAACAAAAAAACGAAGTTTTACTGAAAATCCTTTTAGATTTCTCACAAAAATGATGTCTATATTACAGTAACATTTAATGTCTGAATATTTAAATTTTGATTAAAAACAATATTTTTTTTTCTAAAGAAACTATATTGTTACTTTAATAATGTAATTCTTAATCAATTTTTTTCGTGTCTATATAAAATATTTTATTGATATTGAACAGTGTAGGAGAGTATTAAATCCTAGCGCATTGTATCAAATTAATTTTTTAATCGAGATAAAGTAGTGGATATATTTTTTTTTTAATCCTTTTAAACCAAATTTTGTAGATCCAGTGAATCAACAGAGTAACTTAATTTAATTGTTTCTTTTTTTAAAAAATTAATTACAAATTTAATACGTAGATAAGAAATAAGTGGCATGATGTTTCGGTTAGATCAGGTGATATTTTTTAGTGATTTTTCTTTTGTTTCTTATCCAATAAACAATTATTTAGCCTAAATTTTGGATACTTCATATTTTTTATTATTAGATTTAAATATAATAATGGTTTAGTGATTTTTTTTGCATGCTTGGATTTTAGTGACGTAGTTGGCATTGTCATCATGGTTGTTATTAGGTTTTAAATAATTATTAATATTTTTGCTTTTTGTAGTAGAGTAAAGGGGATAAATAGTAGGGTTATTCATTGTTAAACGTAAAAATTATTTAATTTATTTCTGTTCTTAAATAAATGCATGCAAGAGGTTGTATTTGTTTTTTTTTTTCAAAAAATATATTGATTCAATTGTATACGACGAAATTTTTATCGATGTTCTTCTGTTTAAAAAACATATTGTTGTTGGTTTTTTGATGTTTTAAATTCAAATTATTGAATTTATTTTCAAATTTAAGATATTATATTATTATATTTTTATCGTATTGTATTTTATTTGGGGAGTGGGTATGATTGCGAATATTTTTGGTCGTTGATATTTTGGCACTTTTATTTGGCAAAGTGTTTATGAATTCCTGTTACATAAGTTGTTTGTTTATATTTATGTATTGTAAATTTGTTTACTGTTCGGTTAATATCTTTACAAGGTGCTTTCCATTCTTTGGTTTTTTTTTTAAATATAATTTCAATAACTAATGGGAGTCTACAATATTTTTTGGGGGGCTCCCAAACTCCCCTACACCCTGCTGTCTCCACCCACTACTATGGCTGGTCGCAAGGATGCGAGGTGGTACAGTAGAACAGCTATACAATGTTGCCTCAGTATACTGCACCATTATAGCTTAACAAAGTCATTTTTTCTTCAGTAGAAAACAGTCAGCCGCCGAGCCCAACATACACCACATAGACACTAATAACATAAAAATACATAAAACAACATAAAGATCACGCAATATTTACAGCCTTCTTTCACAGTATCCTGTATAGTTTTTCTTTAATTTTATTATCTCTGTGAAACAGATCTACCTCTCCATTTATTTCATTTGCTGTAGCTATACATCTATTGATTGGAGCTATTTTACTTCTTCTGACTCCAGCAAACAGCCTGAATCTTCTTAAAGCTTGCTTTAAGGATTAAGGACATTATGGAACAAATTATAATTCAAAAGTTTTTTTTAGTCTGAAATACAATTTGTAATTGTTTAATTAAAATGTTGCTTCATTTATGATTCAACAGTACCGAATCATAAGGATTTTTAATATGGTTTTTGAACGTATTGATGTGTTGTTAAGAAATTTTTTGGATTCTTATAAAACTAAATCTTTACTAATTTTCTTTTTCATTTCTTAGTGTCTTAGTAAAGCTGAGTAGTTATACAGATGCAATTATTGTGTGGTATTTTCTTACCCTAGTTTTACAATTGAATGTCTAATTTAAAAAAAAATATATACAAAAATTGTGAAATACAAATTTATTTCTATGTTATATAATGAATTTATGTAATAATTTCACTATCCTTTTTAAACTGTGTCACTTTTATTTTTACTTACACATGTTTCGGTGGATCCGCCATCATCAGAGTAAATAAAATAATTGAAACTAAAAAAATTTTATCTCACTTATTTAAAATCTTTAGAAGATTATACATCTTCAGTCATTTCGAAATGACTGAAGATGTATCATCTTCTGTAGATTTTAAATAAGTGAGATAAAAATTTTTTAGTTTCAATTATTTTATTTACTTAGTATAGGACATGTCAAGATAAAACTGATTAACAAAAAGTTAAAAGTTAATCACAATGATAAATTCATCACTTACCACCAAAATTTTTGTTTCTGCTACTGCTTACTTCAGTAGGCTTGTCATGAACCCCATTGTATCAAAATCACACAAAATTAAAAAGTCAAACACAATGATAAATTCATCACTTACCAATAATTTTTTCCCGCTACTGCTTAACTCAGTAGGCTTGTCATGAACCCCTTTGTATCAAATAGTACACAATATTTATTTAATTAGAAGTTAAATACTTTTCAACCAAAAACTATTTAGGAAGGAACTCGTGTACACTGTAAAATGTTTCATCAATCAAATATTGTTTTAGCTTTTTTTTTAAATGACTTAAATTGTCACAACTTTTTAAACGTTGTGGCAATTTATTGATGTATTTTCTACCTGCATAAGTTGGTTTTTGTTCAAACAATTTAGTGTTGTGATTAACAACATAATAATCGATTCTGTTTCTTGCGTAGTGGTTGTGAACTTCTAAATTCTGTAAAAAGGTATTTTTCTTTACGTACATTATCACTTCAAAAATGCACAAAGAACGAACTGTGAGCAATTGCAGCTCTTTAAATAGTGATCTGCATGAGGTAAGGTGGTTGACTCCTCCATCATACATGTAACAGCTTTTTTCTGTATTTTAAAAACTCTTTCCATATTTCACTGGAAACATGGAAAGAATACATTTTGGTCGTAAGCTTCTTTCAGTAATTTATTTTACGTCCAATATAAATTCAATATCGCAGACTTTATCATCAATATTCACTCTGCAAAAGTATTCGCAGTCACTAAGCACTTCCCAATTATTATACTTTTTTTTTAAATAAATTTAACATAAATAAATAATGAATAAATATTTTATTGTTATTGTTTGTATTTTTTTTATAATGATTTATTGTAATGATATTTGCATTGATAGTCTATTAATTGGACCTGTTCTAATGTAATGATATTCTGGTATAATAGATTCATATATAAGTTCCTATCAGCATTAAGTATATAAACATAGATTAAATAAGTATAAGGTTTTTACTGTAGTTTTATTATAATTTATTCAATGTTTTATTTTATATTATATTATTTTTATTAATATATAGTAGTATTAATTGTATATTATTATAATAATCATCCCAAGTGTCTTGTGACATTAATATTTTATTATACAATTTTTTTTTTACCGCAAGTACAATACGTTGTTCCGCTTCTTTTTTTTTTGTTTTTGTTTATTCAGTCATCCCGAAAGAAACAGTTATGTAATAATTTATTATTTTTATTGGCCAGTATATTTTTATGATGTATAATAAAATTATTGTTTTTTGTCTTGTAATGTTTCTTTATTATAGTAATTATTAATATGGAAAAATAAAGTGCAAATTAATTTTGTTACGATTCGTGTTTTTATTTGTTTATTTAGTTTTTTTTATTGGTGTTCTTTTACCTTGTTATATTATTCCATAAAACGATTGAGGAGATACACGAATGGTGTTCAGTACTGATGTGTCGTCAGCTTTGTTTGTTTGAGAAGAGTGCGGTGAGGGAGAATATTGTTTGTAATGCTTATTCCAATTTCTTTCGGGATCTGTTTGTTACAAACAGTTTGATAGACAAATCAGGCACAACATATTTTCATATATTACAAAAAATCATTTCCTTCACCGTCTGCATTAGCAGTAATTGCAGAACAGTCGGATGTTAAACCAAAAATAAATAAATAAATAAATTGATAGACTAACTTCCTTTTAGACTTATTTTTGTTGTTTAGGTCATCAGCCAAAAGGTTGGTTTGCGCCCCTAGAGGCTTTACCAAGGAAAACAAAGAGTGTGGTGGTTTACCAGTGCCTTCCTCACTGAGCTGAAAAGTATGCTTATCAGCATACCAGGCCCTCTAAAAAGTATGTACTTTCCACCCTGCAAGTGATACATTCACTTCAGTCACCACAGGGTCCATCTGTGTTGTGAAATATGTTACTCTCAGAGGAGATAACTCTTGATTAGTGTCTACGCATTGGCGTAGTTGGTAACGTGTTCGCCTTACATCATGCGGTCTTGGGTTCGAATCCCGTTCAGGCACGGCATATTTTCATACGGTACAAAAATCATTTCATCCTTCACCGTCTGCATTAGCAGTAATTGCAGAACAGTCGGACGTTAAACCAAAAAAAAAAATTGAGTTATGAATGACCTGTAAATGAGGTGTGTGTAGTTTTATACAGATACAGGCTGACCATTCCTGAGAGAGTGTGGTTAATTGAAGCCCAGTCCCCCTAAGTACACTTGTAACAACTATCTAGTATTCAAATCCGTATAAAAGTAACTATATTTACTAGGATTTGAACTACGAAGCCTTCGTCGCCATAAATCAGCTGTTAAACAGCTGCGGGGACAACTTTACCACTCGATCAACCCGATGGGCTTTTATTTATTTAAATACTAATGTTAAGATGTTAAAAGGAAATTACAAAAAAGTCTTAGTAAATTAAGCATGTATTGTAAGATTTACTTTTAAAGAAGTAGTTGCATGCAAACTACTTCGGAACAAAAGAAACTTATTTTATGTTAATTTATGGTCACGACCCGGTTGGTGTAGCGGCAGAATCTTTGCCAAAGTCTGCTGTTTAACAACTGATTTTGGGATACGAAGGTTCTATTGGTCAAGTCCTAGTAAAGGTCTAGACAGCCGGCCGCATTGGCGTAGTTGGTAACGTGCTCGCCTCTCATCATGCGGTCTTGGGTTCGAATACCATTCAGGCATGGCATATTTTCATACGTTACAAAAAATCATTACATCCTTCGTCTGCATTAGCAGTAATTGCATAACAGTCGGACGTTAAACAAAACAAAACAAAAATAGACAGTGGTTACTGGTGTACTTTGATGGTCCGGGTTCAATTAGCTGTATTTTCTCAGGAATGGTCGACCTGAGTCTGTACAAGACTACACTTCATTTACACGTCATACATATCATCCTCATCTCATTAAGTCATGAAATTACTTATTGTTCTTGAATTGAACAGATTGTAAAGTACACACATTAGGGTTAAAAAAAATTATGGTAAATTGTTTCGGAACGCATCAACAAACTAAATATGACGTCACATATAAAACATTCCTCTCGCTTTTCATCCTGTAAACAAACTGAGCTGACGGCTGAGTAGTAACAAAAAAAAAAAGAGTTGTACGTCGGATCTACCAAGTAAAAACTGAAAAAAAATTCAGCTGAATTTTGTCTGTTATGATATAATATAAACACCACTGAACCAAATTCAATGAATTTTGGTTTTTACGAGGGTAGGCTGATAAGTAATGCACACATGCTTGTAGAAGACAACTAAATAAACTTCAGTAGCGCGCCTGGTGGCATGTGGAAGTACTATTTCTCCTCTACAAGCCTGCGCAGTTTGAAGGCGTTGCTTTCATTCAGTTTGTTTTGAGTAGTGGAAGTATGGCGTCGTGTTCTGGTGCTATGTCAACGAGAATTAAACAACGCGCTGTTATCGAATTTTTAACTGCTGAGAAAGTGAATCCTAGTGAGATTTATCGTCGTTTAAAGGCTGTTTATTGTGACGATACTGTTGATAGGTCTACTGTGAATCGTTGGGTAATAAAATTTCGTGATTGCCAACCTGGAAAAGCCTTAATTGTTGACAAAACACGCAGTGGACGACCAATCACTGCCTCAGACGATAATCGTCGCAAACTCATCAATGATTTGATTCAAAATGACCGGCGAATCACTCAACAGCGTATCGCAAACCAAATTGGAATATCTAAGGAACGTGTTGGCTTCATTATTGAACAATTGGGATACCGTAAAATCTGTGCACGATGGGTACCACGCCGTCTGACAGACGAGAATAAACAGCGTCGATTGGAATGCTGTGAACAACTTTTGAAGCGCTACCGTGACGAAGGAGACGACTTTCTTTTGAATATTGTGACGGGGGACGAGTCATGGGTTCATCATTACGATCCCGAAGAAAAAAGGCAGAGCGCTGAATATCGTCATCCACATTCTCCTGTTGTGAAAAAGTTCAAAACACAACCGTCCGCAAAAAAAATTCTTTTGACTGTGTTTTGGGATGCTCGCCGAGTTTATGTGACTGATTATCTGGAACGAGGGGCAACGGTAAATTCTGCTCAGTATATACAGACTCTGAAACACCTCCGACGTCGAGTTTGTCGTGTTAGAGGCAACCTGGCGCCAATAATTTTGCAACACGACAATGCTCGTCCACACACTTCGCGTGCAACTGGAGAGGCTCTGAGAAACCTGAAGTTTCAACCAATTTTACACCCTCCGTATTCTCCCGACCTTGCGCCTTGCGATTTTTATTTTTTTCCTCTACTGAAGAGAGACCTTAAGGGTAATCATTACAGCTCGGACAATGAGGTGAAGGCAGCTATTGCGTCCTGGGTTCGAGGAAAGTCGGAAGAATTTTTCAGTGACGGAATGAAAAAACTTGTTAAACGTTGGGAGAAATGTGTAATGCTTAACGGTGACTATATTGAAAAATAAATAGATAATTTGGTAGGTTAAGATTTGTACTTTAATTTGTTATTTACCCCATCTTGCTATTTCTTTTTGTTCGTCTTCTACAAGCATGTGTGCATTACTTATCAGCCTACCCTCGTAGTTTCCAGATATACGTAATTAGGCTGAATGAATAAGGTATTCATTTTTTTAACATAGCAAAGCGTGGGAGGTTCAGTGAAAATAAATGATTATGAATGTATCATATATTAACTCCTACCTCCGATTCAGTCTGAAATTTAAAGTATTTACTATTTAAAAAATAAATTATAATGTACAGTTATTATAATTTACCTTACTCATAAACATATTCACGTGTTATCTGAAAATTGGGTATCCAAGTGTAAATGAATCTACTTGTATTAAGCGTCAAGAAGTCCGTTTGAAGAATTATTATTTTATCGTTTTCCGTTTCTGATCTCAAGGGATCGACCATTTAAAGAGGTAAAATATTGAAACTCAAAAATTTACCTTTTTATTAATGGTATATTTCATAAATTTTTTATCTACAATCCTCAAAACCATACAAATTTTATGGAGGTTCGATTGCATATAGTTTTAATGAAATTGACACCATCTTTAACAGGCAGCAGATTGATAAAAGACAAATTGGTGAAGAGTTGATATTTTATTTGATATAATGTTATTTATGTTTAATATAGTGTATTGTTTCATAAAACAGTAGGTACATTACAAAGGTGAAAAATATTAACAGACTACCAATCTGATTGAAAAACGATTAGACCTACTACAGATATTTTTTACTCAATGCTGTGATTAGGTTTTAGGTAAATGTGTTCGTATTACATGTTGTATTAGTACATAAACAAAAAATACGACAAAGTATAAACATGACAACATAAAAACAATGTCCGGAACAACTGTATTAGCATAATATTCTCGTACATACTAAAATAATACGGTAAAGAAAATTAAAAATGGTTGCCTCTGTGGCGTAGTGACTAGTGTATTAGCCTACAAAGCGGAAGGTCCCAGGGTTTGATTCCTGGCTAGGGTCTGGAAATTTTCGATTTTAAAACCTATTGTTGCAGTACCAAAACCCACAGTAGTCGCTAATGACCAAACTGACGATGCGACTTTAAAAAAATTAATCACTGGAAATTAATTTTTTTTAACGAAGTAGGAAATTACATTATGTAGGTAATTTAAGAATTTTTTGGTGCATAAATTATATTATAAGATTTCCTGTACCTTATTGTACAATTTCTAGTGAAAATAATACATCAAAAGAAGAAATTTTTAATAATTGACTGAAAAAAGCCTGTAAATTCTTTTTTGTTTTCTTCTGGTAGACTTGAAAATTAAAAGCATTAGAAATTGTGCACATTAAATAATTTTTTTATGAATACTGCCTGGAAAATGTTTTCATACAATATAAATGACCACGAACTGAAACGACTGGAAATTTTTTGAATAAAAGATGTAATTTTAATTTGAATTATGGAGGATTTTTGAATGGGATAAAGTATATACATTCAAGGTATTGTAAGTTCGACTTTATAAATATTTTTGAGAAATTGGCAAGCACCTTTAACAGGCATCAAAATTATGAAAGAAATTGTGGAGAAGAGTTAATATTTCCTTTGATGTGAAGTAAAAATTATGGACAGAGGATGATAAACACAGAGATGAAAATGATATAGTCCATAAAGTGTACGTAATTGAGAAGGGAGATAAATGAATACGTATTCAACCTTTTTTGCAGGTAATTGTTTCTTCTCTTATCTTGATTTTATTATTTAAGGTAATAGATAAAGTATTTTAAAAATGCTGCATAAATCGGTCCAATTCATTTCTATTGCTTGTTATGGCCTGGAACTAGCAGATTGTGTGTAAATAGTTTAACACTCTACCTGCCTGTTATGGGCAAACTTGAAGCCATCAACTAGATTTTATTACTAAATAAAATAAATGTGTTTTTAAAAAGGCGTAAAAGTAAACTGTAGTATACTGTGGACAATTCGAAGTGGCACAACTCTAGCTCTTCGTGTACACACAGTTTTGCGTAAAGTATATCTATAACGTAATTTTTCAACAAGGTCTACAAATTTTAATGTACGCAAATGCCTACAACCTTATTTCAATATACAAACATACAAATAATCATTTCATTTTAAAATATGTATTTAATTTGTCCCAGTAAAAATTTAAATTATAAATTACAAGAACTAAACTGCAAAAAATTACTAAACTATACTCCACAAACGCACGCAAATAACTAAAAAAAAAAAAATTGGTCTGAATATATAACGAACAGAAAATAATATATGAAAACAAATTAGTCACATCATTATGTCTGACAGATTATTAATAACAACAGTGAAAACAAAGCGGTAGTGACCGTGCGTGAGTCGCACATTACAGTGGCGATTGTATACTATCGTGACTGTACCATTGTTGCATGGCGAGGGGCGAAGAGTGGAGTACATAAACACCGAATCTGCTTGTGCCAATTCGAATTGTCTAAGGTATAAAAGTTTCCTATTCTTGAGGACCAATCAGTACAAAAAATTTATTTTATAAAATTAGCTGCAGTTTACTCAGCCTGTTTCGATATGTTTAAAAATGCAGCTCTTGGGGAAGGTAAAGAAATATCTATTGCTTTAAGGTAATAACTCCGGTTTTACTGGCTAACCCGTTGGAGTAGTGATCAATGCAACTTGATTTTGTGTCAGGGGTCCCGTGTTCGATACCTTTTCCGGTCTAGTAGGTTTTCATAATTCAGTTCTATTACTCTTCACTGTTATGCCTTAATGTGCATAACAGTCGGGTGTAAAATAATATTAGGCCTATATATTTTGTACGAGAATGTCGTTCTTGTAATACCATTGTAAAAATAAATGAAAAGCTTTCTCTTTGTATCAAAATTCTTTATGGACATTGAATTTGTCTTCTCAAAAAAGCAAAACTTATTCTAAATGTGTCATTTGATGAAAACAAGTTGGAATTTTTTTCTAAACTTCTAAAACTTAATCTTATTCTAACCTCTAAATCTGAAATTTTGGTTTTAGTTAGTAAATTAAGTTGAAAAGGAAACTGGTTGTAATTAAAGAGTTCTACAGTTATCTTATATGCTAGCTAGTACATCCCCTCTTAAGGAGGGGGGGGTCTGCTTTAAAAAAAAAACTTTTCCCTATATCAGTTTAAAAAATTATTTATTTTGTATGAAAAGTTCCTTTTTTAGTGATATTTTCATACGAAAATCTCATATTCTCTCACCCAACCCTTATGAGGCGAAAAACATTTTAAAAAATTGTAAGAAAAATATTTAAAATATAATAACTTTACTATAATTGATCTATTTTCATGAAATTAGTACCAAATTAAAAAGAAAATTTCCCCGACTGTGGGTACAACAATTGTTTTTTACAAAACTTGTACAGAAATTTTTTTGTGATCTGAAAAAACTAAATCGATTTGAATTAAATTTTAGTTTCTAAAAATACTCCTTAATTCTACGATTTTCTTAATAGTGCAGGACTTAAATTCTGAGCATTGTTAAAAAATTATCATTCTTGTTTAATACAACTAAAGTTATGATTTTTGAGAGATTGTAAAACACAATAAAATATATTTTCTAGAAAACACCTGAAGAATTGAAACAAAGTAGGACTACTTAAAAGCAAAAATAATAAGTAACTGACGTCAGCAAACATTAGAATTCTCCAGGGGCACATCACGAACCTTTTAGTGAAATTAGAACTAAAAAAGAATAAATCCCGCTTTTCACTTTTATTCATACTAAACTTCATCGAAATATGTCAGTTACTGAAGTTAAAACAAAACATATAATGTAAAATGGCTAGTAATCACAGTAGCAGTATTTTGTTCACTATTTTTCTCTCTCAATATTTAGGATCATGCTACAAATAAAATGAATACATAATTTTATTCTGGAAATTTCACTCTAATTATACGATAAAGAAAACAAAAATTGTTTTGGCTAGGGGAACGTAGGCTTCTTCTCCCTTAAATTGAAACATCAAAGTAAATTAATAATAGAAGTTGAACCCGTGTTCAAAACAAAAGCACAACTTGTTCCAAATACATTATTTGGTGAAAACGAGTTAGATTTTTTATTGAAATTTTCGTATCGCCGTGTCTGGGTGTGCACCAACCCTCTCCATCTTCTTCTGTCCATCCAGCATTTCTCCTACTCTATTTGCTTCCAGTTGTATCTCCCGTCCCTTCACATTCGTTTTAAGTTAATCTATCCATCCTTATCTTGGTCGTCCTCTTGATCTTGTTCCTTCCATCCTTCTGGGTAACTTTTCCTCCTCCATTCCCTTCACATCTTATCCTCATTTTCTCCACTCTCTCTCTCATACATTCCACATCTAGCTTCCCTCTAATCTCGGTATTTCCTTACTCTATCTCTCCTTGTCCTATCCTTTATTGCTCTTAATAACTTCATTTCCCCTGCCTGTAACCTACACCAATTCCTCTTATTCACCCCCTCCCGATTCCGCTCCATACAGCACTGCTGGTGCATTGGTATAATACAAAACTTTAAAAATACACCATATTTTTGTATAATACAAAACTTTAAAAACTACTAAAATTGACTTTTTTGGTTTAGTTTGTAAATTAAGTGGAAAAGAATACTGGTCCTAATAAAAAAAATAATCATTATTTTCTACTCCTACCTAGTGAAAGTATATCTCCTCTTAAACTGAGATATAAAATAATTTAAATTCTTTTCGAACCTATTTGTTACGTTATAACTAATTGTAGTCTTATTTCAGGTACTACGAGAGATTCTGTGTTTATGACACATAATAGTGATTTAATACATATGTGTTCGTATTGCTCTAAAACTTATGGAAGTCGTAAATCTTTATGGAATCATAAAGCGTATTATTGTAGCAAGAGACCGCAATATAATTGTCCAATCTGTACGTTTAAAGGAACTTCAAGAAATTTGAAGAAACATTTTCTGTATGCTCATCCAGATAGGAATCAACGTTTATAATATTTATTGTTAATTTTTTTGTGATAATTTTATTTAAAAGAGTAAGTTTAGATTTTTATATTATTAAATTGTTGAATTTTCTATGTGTTGTTAATAATTAATAGAATTTTAATTTTTTGTATACGTAATGGTTTCTTTGAGTATTTGTTATTCTATATTCTATCCTAATTTTTGTGATAGTAAATTTATTATTAGAACGTTCATGAATGTTTTTCAATTAATGATTTTTTTATCCCTAATGTGTATACGGTGTTATGTGTTCAATTGACAACAATAAGCAACCCCATGGCCCAATAAGTTGAGGTTGATGTGTATGACTTGTAAATGAGGTGTAGTCTTGTACAGACTCAAAGAGTATGGTTAATAGAACCCCAGCCATCAAAGAACACCGGTAAATACAGTCTAGTATTTAAATCCATGTAAAAAAAGTAAATTACCTTTACTAGGATATGAATCTGGAACTTTCGTCTCGGAACCTGAAAAATTTAGAGAGAGCATTAAAATACTTTAAAAGAGCGTTAAAATACTTTTTAAAACCTATAGAAAATGTTACATCTTCAGCTTTATTTATATCTACTGTGGTTTTTAAAAAGTATTTTAAATTTTCACCTGATATTTACGAGGGTTATTTTTTTAAAATTCTGATTGGTTATAAAATTAAAATTAATGATAATAAAATAAATTTATTATCAAAAGTTAAATACATTTTTGGTTACTTTTCAACATAATTACTGTTTAAATTGAGGTAATAGCTTCTTCATAAAACGTTGCCGCCAGTGACTAGAAATGAGTCTTCTCAGTGTCTTAGAGCTTGTCGTCTGTTCGGAAGTTCTAAACCGTCTAAAAATTTCACAGTAACCTTCTGCATTTATTTAAAACAAAAGAAAAGGAATGCTCTTTTCTGGAGTTGTGCTCATCCATGGTAAAGTCCGTCCTCACAGTGCTGCAGTAACCAAACGGCTTCTTGACAAGTTTCAATGTGACATTTCTTATCATCTGGTGTATAACCTTGACGTTTGTTGACATTAGGAGCAAAGTAAGGACGGCTAAACTATAGATAATGATGGGCTGATTAAAAAGAAGTACCATTATAGTAGAAGTCGTATGAGGGAAGGTGGTTAGCTCACACTTTACGCGTAATAGGTTAATAATGCAGAAGTAGTGGTACGGGAAATAGACCAAAATCGCGTGAAGTTGTAGCTCAATTTGATAACAAATAACCATAGTATTTACTTAGTAATTACAACGCCGGCCGCGTTGGCGATGTTGGTAACGTGCTCGCCTCTCATCACGCGGTCTTGGGTTCGAATCCCACTCGGGCATGGCATTTTTTCATACGTTACAAAAAAGGTTCATTTCATCCTTCACCGTCTGCATTAGCAGCAATTTGCAAAACAGTCGGACGTTAAACAAAAAAAAAAAAAAAAAAAAAAAAAAAAATAGTAATTAGTTTTCTGGAAGCAGTTAGACTTTACTTAATTGTTACTAAGTTTTAGAATTTTTTTATAAACTTGTCTTTAAATAGTTGAAAAAGTACTTAGCAAGTACTAAGGGTAAGCGCACAGTGAACGCTGGTCGCAGGTCGCTTACAAGCGGAAGCCTGCTAGTAGGAATAGCCCATTATATTCAGACGTTAATCGGACGTCTCACAGTTAAACGCTGGTGGGAAACCTGCGCGCTGGTCATCTACTATTTGTTTATAAGTTGATGGTCTCCCGCAGAGAGGAGCAGAATCGGCCCGCTACTAGCCTTCTCAATAACACTTCGTTATGTACCAAGTCCAGTGCACTAGTTAGTAGAAGTACATAATAAAATGTTATTGAGAAGGCTAGTAGCGGACAGATTCTGCTCCTCTCTGCGGGAGGCCATCAACTTATAGACAGACAGTATAGGTATAAGACGAACTAATGTCCCATAGCCGAGCGAGTGAGACGGAAATATGTGGCATAACTACGCATGCGCTCAAAGGTCTTTACCGTTGTAATCCAAATCTGAAAACATACTACAGTCGTTATCTTGCTTGTTAGTTTACTGTATCCATAAACGCTTGCTCACAACAATGAGTAAAATTATACGACTATGTTATTGGAACAGCGCGTATGGCTTGTGCGAGTGTGAGCGTTATGCATTCTCTCACTCCCACGGCTAGGGGACATTAGTTCATCTGAATACTGTACGCATATTGTCCATCCAATGGTAAACTCGCGAATGTGCAAATTCTCAGTTTTACAGGAGAGCAAAAAATAAATTCAATGATTTCTTCTTTAACACCTTTCGTGTATTTTCGTAACTTTACAAAGGCTGTATCTCCCTAACCGAACAAGATACATATTCCCGCGTTTACTACAACATGCGTTGGGTTCATTAGCATGCATTAACAAACTCATATTAGCAAAATTTGCACATTCACGAGTTTACCATTGGAGGGACGATTATCAGTTCACGGGTTTGTTTTGTATAAACCTGTCTGCTGCTTGCTAGCAGGTTGCTAAGTGTACTTGGCATCATATAATATGTATTCATAAATAATAACAACTCGTTTATTAATTATAATAACATAAGTTTATAAAAATAACTTTAAAAGATTATCACTGGCCAAACAATGCTTTATAATGTTGAATATCGGTAGTCAAAATGTTCGAAATATGTATTTCAAAGTAATCACAAGTCTTTCTTTCGGTAATATTGGTTGGTTGTGCAAGTTGCACTATTGTTTTTGGAAACGAATTTCTATTTTCAACAAAATTTATATAAAATTAAAGGTTTCTGGAGTCATTCTCATGTATTTAAAAAACCTGTCTATATCTTTTTTAATTGCGGAAAAATATGAACGTCTTTAAATGATAGTAGTTTAGTCTAAACGTTTTCCGTTAGAAATAATTTACCATCACTCCTGCTATAGTATTCAGATGTCCCCTAGCCGTGGGAGTGAGAGAATGCATAACGCTCTCACTCGCACAAGCCATACGCGCCGTTCCAATAACATTGTCTTTAATTTTACTCATTGTTGTGAGCAAGCGTTTATGCATGCAGTAAACTAACAAGCAAGATTACGACTGTAGTATGTTTTCAGATTTGGATTATAACGGTAAAGACCTTTAAGCGCATGCGTAGTTATGCCACATATCTCCCTCTCACTCGCTCGGCTATGGGACATTAGTTCGGTTGATACCTATACAGGAATTCATGTTGAATAGCGACAACTGAAAGAAGGTTAAAGGTAGTTCATACCGCGTATCCCGTCAATGTTAAATTGGAAAAATTTGAAACCCATCATCTCAGTAACTGTTAATGTTTGAAAGCTGTAACTTTGAGGGATTATTTATGAATGATTCTCAGACATTAAAATATAACAACTTTTAAAAAAATTATGAATTATTTTGACGGGGCCAAATTTTTTAAATATTTTTTCATAAAATTCGAAATGTATAATGCTGAAAGAGGATCCACAGTAGTACTATAACCTACTAAAAACACAGTAAGAAATTCATTTCTTTATGTTGTGTGGTTTGTGAGAAAATGGGTCTTTTGTATGGAAAAACATGTTTACAAATTAAAATAAATAATATTCAGATATAATAAACACAGAAATAACACCAGAAAAAAACTGACTTTTCTCTTTTCACCCACTAGACAAAATCAATTACAACATACAACCTATGTAAAAACATAAACTACAAATCCAATAGAAAACGAGGGAAAATGACATCTTCCACAACCTTTCAGATTGTGTGGTTTCAGAGTAATAAATAAATAACTATGTCTGAAAATTTCACTGTCCAAAACTCTGAACCTGCTGACCTATTATAAAAAGAATATTTAAAATATTTCCAGAGATCATAAATATGCATATAAATTATATAGGGGAGAGGAACCAAATATGGAATACCATTTTCTTTTTTTGATTTTTCTGGGTTTCCATGAATTTTTTGAAATAACTAGAATTTTATATCAATAGTAGAATTAGTTTATTTCACAACTAGAAAATTCAAAATCTTAAAATTTACAAATATAATTTTTTTTTTAAAACTTTCTTTAGCGACATAATTTTTACAATTCACAAAATAGGATCTTAATACGGAATACATTGGGTTATAATTTGGAATACTTGGAATAGATACGTAATTTGCCTACATAGTTATTAAAGCACCTAAGTATTAGTCCATTCTGTTTATTCACAGTAATCGCAGACAAGATACAACCTTTCAGCACTAGTGCATTGTTCATGATATCAATTACTACACCTGTAGCATTGAATTCATTTTTCACCTTTTTTACTTTCTCTTAATATATATGAATATATAGGAAGGAAAGTATTGTTTTCATGTCGATTTTTCGAAATCGAGTTTTCACCGGATCTATACGTTTTCAGACCCCCTGAATCCAAAAAACATGTTTTTAGCGATTGGTCTGTGTGTGTGTCTGTGGATCTGTGTGTGTGTGTGTGTGAACAGAATATCTCAAGAACGGAACATCGTACGAACTTGAAACTTGAAACTTAAGTTACATACCACTACCGGACGCGACACGAACATTTTCATCAAAATCGGTCAACCGGAAGTAGTAGTTTATTCGTATAATTTTTCAGTTTTTTGCGATTTTCTCAAAAACTGGTGCTACGATTTTTTTTAAAATCGCCTATTTTACTCAATTTTTTATTCTCTACAAGATAGGGTAGGCGCCATGTCTGCTGAAATTCTCGGTGAGGCTGTTTTCACGTAAAAACGTTGTTTTTTTAAGATTACGGCTTTAATATAAATTTTAGCGCAAAAACTTATATAATAAAAGTTGTAGAGAATTTAAAAACCTACAACTTCTGTTTCAAACATTTTTTTGTATAACGCTTAGTTTAGCGGTAATTAGCGATTTTCTGTTTTTTCTCACGAAAACGTGAGAAAAATCGATTTTTTTAACATTTCGGTCTTAGTATGCATTTTACGACAAAAGTGTATATAATAAAAGTTATAGAAAATTAAAAGATCTACAACTTTTGTTTAGAGAATTTTTCTCTAAAGAGCCTAGTTTAGCGTGAAAGTGTGATTTTCCGTTTTTTTTAAGCCAAATTGAGTTCGATTTTCATTTTGCGTCTTCCACTCATGATTAAAATAAGGTTATGTTTTTGAGGTTAGTTGTTTATTTCTAATATTTTATTAATAATGTTAGGTTTATTATTAATTATTTGCATTGGCAAGAGAAAGTTGTGTGAGTGTTTCACACCAGATTTTTATCTTCATTATAATCACTTTGACAAAACACGCTGTATTTGGTCTGTTTGAATCCGGTAGTTGTTTCTGTCGGTATAACGAATGGTGCAAGAAGATCAGGATTTCCAACGTCGTGTCTGGAAAAACACTAGTATTCCATAATAAGACCCTATTCCATATATGGCTCCCTTCCCCTACCAAATTAAACAGAAAATTCCAAATATTAATATTTAATACAATTCAAAAATTTGATTATGGAATAGAATTTTCGGTATGAACTCCCCTTAAGCGCGTAGTTACATGCTCCCACTGTGCGCGTTTGCCACCGTGAATCGGTACCAGTGACCAGCGTTCACTGTGCGTTTACCCTAAGGCTGTAGGGCTAGATATTATTAGCCTTTATTTACTTCACCGTATGTAATAATGATAGTGGATTACAACTAAAATAAATTAAATTTTCTTTTCAGATGATTACATAACATACAAAAACAATAATCGATGGATGAATGTTAACGAAAAATTTCCGTTTTTACCGACTGGTAAACGGAAACGTTTTAAATGTGCTTCATGTGATAAGTCTTATTCGCACAGACAATCGCTGAGAAACCACGAAATATATGAATGCTGGAATAAAACACAATCAAAGTTTAAATGTCCGCATTGTTCGCATCAATCCAACCGAAAAGGAAATTTGGTATCTCATATCATTTCACGGCATTTAAATACAAATTCTGATGTAAATTTTAATAATAATATTTCCAAAACCAGTTATTAATACTTTTAGTCGTTTAAAACAATGTAATTAACCATTTCTTGGTCAGTTTTGTTTTGGTATGCTAAATAAAATTTGTTATTTTTTTACGTTTTTGAAATAATTTGTTGTTTAATTTAAATTATTTATGAATAAATCATTAATACATTTCTCAACAACTCTTTGACATAGTTGTAAAGCATTTTACTATGCTAATCTGAACGGTAAAACGTCCGATATTAATTTTTTCTACTGAAAATTTTGAACATGAAACCCCCAGATGATATTCATGTATTAAAGTAATACTGGTAACGCTATAAAGTTGACGATCGTCTGCGAGAGTAAGACTTGATTATGCGGGGGGTGGAAGTGCTACTATATGTGCTTTTCTAAATACATCATAGCGACAGCTCTAAACATGACATCATGTTGTAGTTTTACTCTTACATTGATTTATTATGTTTACAACTAATTCGTTTTATTAACATCCCATTGTATTATTTATTGATACTTAATAATTATCCTAAATAATAAACATTCATTCTAACTAAGCCATAATATTAGGCCTAAGCTATTTAGTATCTTTTTTGGTCATCAGTAGATAACTGAACTACTGCACTCAGACATTTATAGTGATAAATTAGTTAGTCCGTGAGTTCCGTCGATGCGTGCTTATTATCGTGAGTAATACTAGTGTTATGGTATTTCAAAATGTGATTGTATTTTTAGGGTTTTCATATTTCATTTTTTTCAGTTAAGTTATGTTAAATTGCAATTTAATTTTAAACAATTATTCACTTTCTCTAAATAATTACATTACTCCTTACTTATTTAGTGTGACGGGTCATGAACTGAATTTTATTACTTAAGTTTTTTTTCTAATTGCATCCAGGAGACTCCAAAGGAAGTATAGGACATGTCAAGATAAAACTGATAAACTTACAGTTTATCACAATGATAAATTCATCACTTACCACCAGAAAATTGTTTTTGCTACTGCTTACTTCAGTAGGCTTGTCATGAACCCCATTGAATCAAATATCACACAAAATTAAAAATAAAAAAATCAAACAATGATAAATTTACCAGTTACCAATAATTTTTCTCTGCTACTGCTTAACTCAGTAGGCTTGTCATGAACCCCTTTGTATCAAATAATACACAATATTTGTTTAATTAGAAATTAAATATTTTTCAATCAAAACTATTTAGAAAGGAATTCGTGCACACTATAAAATGTTTCATGAATCAAATATTGTTTTAGCTTTTTTTTTAAATGACTTAAATTGTTACAACTTTTTAAACCTTGTGGCAATTTATTGATGTATTTTCTACCTGCATAAGTTGGTTTTTGTTCAAACAATTCAGTGTTGTGATTAGCAACATAATAATCGACTCTGTTTCTTGTGTAGTGGTTGTGAACATCTAAATTCTGTAAAAAGGTATTTTTCTTTGCGTACATTATCACTTCAAAAATGTACAAAGAAGGAACTGTGAAGGAAGTGTTTATGGTGGTTACATTTTGAGTTACACGCTTGATACATGTCTTATGTTTTCGGGTTGGCCGATGTGAGTAGGATAGATAGTATACTGTCATCCGCATGTTAGGCGCAATCGTCAACTTATAGCGCGTTACCAGTATTATGAATTTTTTTAATAACTTTTCAGAATGTAATTTTGTTTGCCGGTGGCAATTTTTTAAATTGTCATTTTTCATTTTCCTGTGTCCGTCCGTCTATCACATCTAGATGTTAGATATTACGAGGGAAATCAAATCTGTGCCCTAGAGGTAAAGGGTGTTAACTCCAATTTTGGCAAAATTAAGTTTGAAAATCAGCAAAAAACGCTCTATAAAAGTTGCAGTAACCACATTAACTCAACTTTTGTATAATGATGCGGAAGATATTTAAAATTACTACCGTTTGTTATTTGGTATTATTTTGTTTTTATTTTCTTACTGATAGGCCTCATAATTTGCTTGAATTCTATTAATTTTTCAAACATAGTTGTGAATAAAATGCTGTTTTTTTTTTGTTAGAATAGAGTTAGCAAAATATATATTTTGTCTAATTTTTTTCGTTTGATTAACTCAAGTTACATTGGGGGTTAACACTAATGTAATTGAAACACAGAAAGACGTAAAGAGTATGAAGCCCTGTGGGTGGTCAGGGAGTAGTAGAAGTTAAGAAAGTTGTTTAGTCATTTAAATTTCTGTATCAAAAGCTATCTGGTAAAAATTTTAAAACATTTTCACACTTTTAGAAATTTTTTTACAAAATAAAAAACTTAATTTCTTTTGTTCTTCTGAAAAAATTACAAAAATGGAGTTAACTTCCTTTACCTCTTAAGTACAGAAATTATCTACACAAAAAGTTAGTGGGCCTGGATTGAGTTTGAAGTTCCGGTTTCGACCGGAAGTCAAGAAATCAAAGTCGGAATTTGGAAACAAAAATAGTGTCATTCGATCTACTTAAAGAGTAGCTTTCTTCGTTTTCATTCGAAAGCTAAGCGGCCGGCTCGTTGGCGTAGTGGTTAGCGCAGCTGGCTTCTACGCCGGGGCCCTGGGTTCGATTCCCGATCAGGGTTGGCATTTTATCATCACTCATTTTCATCTATCACCCTTCTCACCGTCTGCATTAGCTGTAATTGCAAAACAGTCAGACGTTAAAAAAAAATAAGTGGGCTTGATTAAATTTTTACTTTCTCTTGCCTATATGAATATACAGAAAGGAAAGTATTATTTTTAATGTCGATTTTTCGAAATCGAGTTATCGCCAGATATACACGTTATCTTCAGACCCCCCTGAACCCAAAAACATGTTTTTTACGATTGGTCTGTGTATGTGTGTGTGTGTGTCTGTGTGAACAAAATATCTCGAGAACGGAACTTCGTATGAAGTTCAAACTTGAAACAAGTAGGTTTCACTAGAGCACCCGACAGAAACTGTTTCATTAAAATCGGTCAACCAGAAGTGATAGTTTATTCGTGTAAATTTTTACTTCTTTGCAATTTCTCAAAAACGACTCCTACGATTTTTTTTAAAAATCACTTCATTTACTACATTTTATATGCTCTACAAGATAGGGTAGGTGCCATGTCAGCTGAAATTCTTGAGGAGGCTGTGCTCTCGTTGAAGAAAATGATTTTTTAAGATTTCAGCCTTAATATGCATTTTAGGGCAAAAGTAAAAATAAATATATAACAAGAGTTGTAGAAAATTTAAAAACCTACAACTTCTAATTTAAACATTTATTTGTATAACGCTTAGTTTAGTGGTAATTAGTGGTTTTCTGGGTTTTTTCATGAAAAGCTGTAAAAGAATTAAGTTCAGTGGTATTAAGCCAAGTTAAGGTTGGTTTTCATTTCGCGTCATTCACTCATGATTAAAATTAGGTAATGTTTAGGTAATATTTTTTCCTTTTAAAAATACATTTACTGTAAAACAAATCATGAAAATTGTCTAAGCTTCCCCAAAGTTATTCATTGGGTACCAAAGAGTTTTATGCCCAAAACGAGCAGGTGGAGTGTTATTTTAATTGCACTTTATCTGTTTGGTCCAGGGCTAAAAAAAATAGTTCTGTTTCTTATCACATAGTCAGCCACTTATATGACTGAACTATTAAAGAACAGAAGAGGTAGAGGTGTAAAAGACACTAGTCAGAGTTATCTCCTCTGAGAGTAATGAATTTCACTATGCAGCCAGACCCTGTGGTGAATGAAGTGAAGGTGTCATTTGCAGGGTGGAAAGTGAGTGCTTTTCGGAGGGCCTGACTCTTTCAACTCAGTGAGGAAGGCAATGGTAAATCACCTCACTCTTCGTTTTTACTTAGTAAAACCTCTACAGGTTCAAACCAGCCTTTCGGCTGTTTACCTAAACAACAACACCAAAGAGTTTAACTTAGTTTTTTTTAACCAGTGAGAAATATTTTTTTTAAGTATAAATTTATATTAATTTTAGTTTTAAGTTGAAATTATTCTGTATCTAATTTGTTTTTCATATTTAGGAAATATTAGAAAACCGATGCCTGTAATTGATCTTTTGAATGGTGTTTTCAACGTTCGTAACCAAGAAGAATCGAACGATTCTTATACGTGTCCTGACTGTAAAAAAGTATACAATCATCAGAAATCTTTGATACGACATTGTAAATTTGAGTGCGGCAAATCTCCTCAACACTCTTGTCCGTATTGTCATTATGTTACCAAATACGGATTCTCTTTGAAAAAACATATCTTTTTAAGACATTCTGCTTTTGATATCACGTAAAAATTATATAGTTTGTTAATCTATTAATTTTTATCATAAAAATTTTGGTATCTTTTTGTACACTGTTGGTATTTTATCCTGAATATTTTTTACGATTAAGTTATTTTCACTATAATTTTTCATGAACCTAACAATAATCAACTAAGTGCTATTACACTTTTTAAAACTCTAGTTTTCTCATTTTGTTTTTGTGGCAATTGGTAAAAGTTGTTTCAAAATAATATGAACATCCAGGATCATCTTGGTTTCTGGGGATTTTAAATATTACACAAAAATTTCTGAGTAACCCATTTATTTTCAGAATCTTTCAGTAAAACGGTCAAAAAATTCTGGTGTTATATATTAATCCTCAAAAAATTTGTGTGGGATAATCATGAAAATCCTTGTTTTGTTTTATTTCCAATTGTCAGTGCTACTGCCTTTTTTTGCTACGGTTTTTTTAAATTCCTAGTTAGATCTGGCAGGAATGTGTGAAATTCGAGATAATAGCGTCAGAATCATTTAATGAAGACGCTCGGGAATTCAGGGTAATATTTGAAATTCCTGATTTTTTTTTTAATGAAGATACGGTATAATCTTGATTTCCCAATTTATTTTTAGAAAAGTTGGCATAAACTGGGATGATCCTGGACATTTGTCATAGATTCCTTATTTTTACATCACTACGGCCTTACGGAAATGATAATGAATGGTCTTGCTTGTTCTAGTTCATTTATAATAAGTGCGGCTATGAGCCACATGTTTACGCACAACATAAATAGAACGCATAAAATGCGTAGAGCCAGTAGGCACTGACATTTTTTTCATTTTTAACAACTGATTGTTGTCATCATTAACTGTGACATGATAAAAAGTCTTATTTTACCATTGATATATTTTACTCTGGTTCAACGAACGCGTTTCTATTATGTTTTGGTTCAACTGGATGCAATACATTATGAAAATGTTAAAATAGGTTAATTCTTAGTAGATTTTTGCGTCATAATTTTTAATTAATGATATTTGAAGAAATTTTAAGGCAATGAATCGAAAATTTCACTAAAAACAGTCTAGTCAAATTGTGGATTTTCTGTGGTTTTTAATACACTTAAACTGGTTTCTATGAAGTTTTTTTTTTTAATATTAGGCCTGCTGATTTTTTGAGGATGTTTCTACAGTCACTATATGTAATACAAAAAATACTTTGTCAAAATGTATGAAAATTTTGTATTGTATTAATAAAATCTGTGAACATTATTCATTTGAAAATTTAAGAAACATTTTGTTTTGTCACTGTAATCAAAATTGGAATAGGAAACCAGCGAAGTTTTAATAATGATGAAAATTAAATTTTGAACCGTTTAAAATTCAAAATTAAAGTCTCGGCGATCCTGAGTTAAATGATACTTTTTAAATCATTTTTAACTCTTCATACATTATCATATTGTAACGCATTTTAAACCGTCCTAGTTTAAATATTATGACTGGTGTATTTTCTAAAAAAAAATCTTTAAATAAGTTTTGACAGAGTATTTTTGTGGGTTTTTTTTAATCAACAAAAGCAAATTATTTTGGTTTACCATGTGTGCCATACAAATGTTTTTAAAAAAATCACTGAAATTTGTTTTATTTATTGTAAATTTTTATAAGAGTATTGTACTTCTTATCGTGATTATTAATAAATTAAATATATAAATGTATTTGTGTTATATAAATTGTGAAATTTTATTTTTTTGTTTTGCTCCTTTATTCATGTTTCTGTATTTTAAAATTTTCTTTGTCTCCGTATTATTGTTTGTGTAATGAACTGTGTCCGTTTTTTTTATATTGATGAAAATTGTAAAGTTTTTTCTTCGATCACACTAATCGATGTCACTTTTGCGAAGTTCTTGTTCTTTTTTGATAAAATAACTTGTGTTATTTATTCGTACTAGCTGCCCAGTTAGGGACAAGAACAAGTGTCGTTGCCCAACCTTATTAAATTTGTGGCCCTGAAAAAGACCATTCATTTGTTTTTATGCCGAGGAAAGCTGACAGGTTTTAAGGGCAGCGTTTGCCTATGGCATCTCATCGTCCAGCAGTAACATCATCTTCCTTTACAGATTTGTCGACGAGTCTAGGTCAGAGTCTGGGAGCCGTAATTCACTTATCTATCTCGCTGTTATGAGATCAAACAACAAGTGTTATTCTGTTAGAAATAACGAGTTAAGTCGTTCATTGATTAAACGTCTTGTCAAACAGAACGCGGACCGATTGGATTGTCAAACAGAATGCCGGCCGCATTGGCGCAGTTGGCAACGTGCTCGCCTCTCATCATGCGGTCTTGGGTTCGAATCCCATTCAGGCACGGCATTTTTTCATACGTTACAAAAAATCATTTCATCATTCACCGTCTGCATTAGCAGTAATTGCAGAACAGTCGGACGTTAAACCAAAAAAAAAAAAAAAAAAAAAAAAAAAAAAAAAAAAAAAAAAAGAACGCGGACGGTCCGCTCTTGTCCGCGCGGGCCCCGTGTTAGACATTGTTGCACCATCCTAGTCAAATAGACAGTGGCCTACGCTGCGTCCCAATCTATTCTGCGGCGGACTGTTGGGGATTTGTATTTTTCTACAGAGTCCACGACGGACAGGAGGGCCGATGAAGAGGAAAAATTAATTGAACTTGTTAAGGAGCACCCACATTTATATGATGTGCAAGATAATGATTACAAACGCTTGTTATTTTATTATTTTTTTTGTTATTACAGTATTTATAACAAAAAATTAGTTTTACGTTTTTACTGTTGACGTGATTGATAGCATAACTGTACATTGAAAGTGTATCAATCTATAATTAGTCATTGACTTATTAATTATTAACATCATTCATTGACTCAAATAGTTGAAGTAATTAACAAATTGGTCTCATACAGGGATGTCTGTTCTTTGTAGTGACTTTGGAGGCAGTATAATTTTGTTATTTACGAACTCACGATAGAAAGCGGAATTTTCGAAGATACTATCATTATGCCTCCCATAACTACCTATATCAACAATAATGAAATTATAGTTGAAATAAACGAAAATACATAAAAAAATCGGTTGAAGGAATTCAATTCATTGCAAAGTCTGTGAAATTCGCCTACCTCGTCTCTTTTGCATTTAATTTCGTGCACGCATTTTCTTTTTTGTTTCAACCGATTTAAAGCGAACAAAAGAAGTAATTCTTCTTCGTCTGAGGAACTGCTAGACAATATTAAATTACATTATAAATTACAACATAATGTAATAATTATTGCAAATTTAAATTAAAAAATGAATTACTATATTTTGGAAATACAGTAGACTCTCAGAAATCCGGACTAATGTGGCGGACGGCCGGTCCGGATTTCGAAAAATTCGGATTTCCCGGAGGTTGGCAATTTCGTCTTTATGGCGAATAATTATGACAATAAGCATTAACGTTTATCTGCTAATATAAGAGTGAGCTTCTGAAAAAACTTTAAAACACTGTAGGCCTAATAAATTATAGTAGGCTACTGGTACTGTAATTATTCAATATACGAAGCACAAACATTGACTAAACTTAACGCTACTGTACCTTAATAAGATTCGATTGCACTCTTTGTAAGATTTGCAAGTTACGGATTTCAAAAATGTAACAATGAACGTCATATATGTCTCAATTATAGAGTAATTATAGTAGGTACAAATTCATTAAAAAAAAACCAAGTCTTAAAAATTGTAGAATTCATCCATGCTTTTTGTTGGTATGTATACCAAAGTGGCAACACATCGTCTTTCTTTAAATTTTTAAAAGCTCTGGGTTTTCTTGATTTTCCTATTAATGTTAACCTAAGTTTATGACTGCCGGTCACATTGCTACAAGCTAACACCGTAACCCGTTCCTTGCTTTTTTTATAGCCCAAGGCTGAAGTTTCTTTTTTGGATGCGAGAGTTTTCGTGGGAAACATGTTATAGTTCAGACCAGTCTCGTCGCAATTATACAGCTGGTCACCGGAAATTCCTTCTTTGTCAAGGATTTTAAAAAGTAAGGTCTTAAATTCAGGAACAGCGTCTGTGTTCGCCGATAAAGTCTCCCCACTGATTTCATCGGGCCAATCCCATGAAAACTTTTTACTGGTTGTTAATTTAAAAGTTGTAAATTTTCAGAAAATAAAGTAAAAAAAAAAAATCATCATCCGGAGTCCGGACTAGCGCGATCCGGATTTTTGAGAGTCTACTGTAGTACCAATTATAATTGCATGCAGTATTAAAATTTAGTTGTGTTGTGAAATCTTTAAAATTGATTAATCTCTCTTTTGCAGCATATTATCATAACTCAAATGTAACTGGAAGTAATAAGGGAACGTATACTTGTGTTAACTGTGGAAGATCGTATAACAGAACAAACAATCTTATGAGACATCTTCGGTTGGAATGCGGCAAAGAACCCCAGTTTCAATGTCCTTATTGTGAATTCAAAGCTAAACAAAAGATTAACCTCAAATCGCATATAGTTAGAAAACATTTACGTTTAATACAGTAAATTCAAAACTCAATCTGTTCTTTGCAGGGCTAAAATAAATAGTTCTGTTTCTTATCACATGGTCAGCCAATTAAATGGCTGAATCATTTAAGAACAGAAGAGGTAGAGGTGTAAAAGACACTAATCAGAGTTATCTCCTCTGAAAGTAATGGATTTCATTATACAGCCAGACCCTGTGGTGAATGAAGTAAAAGTGTCATTTGCAGAGTGGAAAATATGTGCTTTTCAGAGGGCCCGGCATGCTGATAAGCATACTTTTCCACTCAGTGAGGAAGGCAATGGTAAACCACCTCACTCCTCGTTTTACTTAGTAAAACCTCTGCAGGTTCTAACCAGCCTTTTGGCTGATGACCTAAACAACAACAACAGTAAATTATTTTGGGTGCAAGAATATCTACTGTCTCTCTAAACATGATGGCCTCCGGCAGAGAGGAGTAGTATGCAGATTGTAAAACCATTTCAGAAAACATATTTCTAATTTCTTTACTTTCTCTTGCCTTTTTGAATATACAGGAAGGAAAGTATTGTTTTCATGTCGATTTTTCGAAATCGTGTTTTCACCGGATCTACCCGTTTTCAGACCCCCTGAACACAAAAAACATGTTTTTAGCGATTGGTCTGTGTGTATGTGTGTGTGTATACAGAATATCTCAAGAACGGAACATCGTACAAAGTTGAAACTTGAAACTTAAGTTACATACCACTAGAGGACCCGACACGAACATTTTCATCAAAATCGGTCAACCGGAAGTAGTAGTTTATTCGTGTCATTTTTCACTTTTTTGCGATTTTCTCAAAAAGTGGTCGTACGATTTTTTTAAAAATTGCCTAGGTTACTAAATTTTTATGCTCTACAAGATAGGGTAGACGCCATGTTTGCTGAAATTCTTGGTAAGGCTGTTTTCACGTAAAAAATTGTTTTTTTTTTTAAATTACGGCTTTAATATGCATTTTAGCACAAAAATTTATATAACAGTTGTAGAGAATTTAAAATCCTACAAGTTTTATTTTTAACATTTTTTTGTATAACGCTTAGTTTAGCGGTAATTAGCGATTTTCTGTTTTTTCTCACGAAAACTTGTGAAAATCGATTTTTTTAAGATTTTGGCCTTAGTATGCATTTTATGACAAAAGTGTATATAATCAAATTTATAGGAAATTACAAGATCTACAACTTTTATTTAAAGCATTTTTCTCTACAGAGCCTAATTTAGCGTGAAAGAGTGATTTTCCGTATTTTTAATCCAAACAGGTTGATTTTCATTTTGCGTTGTTCACTCATGATTAAAATTAGGTTATGTTTATTGAGGTTAGTTTTTTGTTTATTTCTAATGTTTTATTGTTTTATTACTAATGTTAGGTTTATTGTTAATTATTTGCATTGGCAAGAGAAAGTTGTGTGTTTCACACCAGATTTTTTTTATAAAACAAAGTATTTCGCATGTTTTGTTCTATAAAATTATTTCAAAAAACATGCTGAATGAGAACATGTATAATAATATAGTAAGTGTTTTGTTTTTAAAGAAAAAAATGTATTTTTTCAAATACATCGCCATTGTTCAGCAACTGTGGCACGGATAAGATAATATTTGGCAGATTTGTTCTGTAATAATTATGAAAAACGATGAGCCAATAAAATTTAACAGAAAATCATTACTTTTTAAGTTATGAGGTATTTTCATAGATAAACTTTGTAAAATGCGAAATACAACATAAAAAAGTCACCATGCAAGAATTTTTTCTGTCTTTAAAGATAACTGTACATATTTAGGAAACTAAATAAAGAGAAAATTTTAAATTAATTTTTAGTGAAAAAATTATTTAATGAACAATGACGATGTATTTAAAAAATACGCTTTTTTCTTCAAAAACAAAACGTTTATATTATACATTATCTCATTGTGTGTTTTTCAAAATAATTTTAAAGAAAGAAAATCATGTGAAATATTTTGTTTTATATAAATATGTCATTTTCGACAAGTTTCAGTTACTTAAAAAAAAAAAATTAGATATGTTTTCTGTAATGGTGTTACAATCCGCGTATTGCTTCTCTCTGCCGGAGGCTATCAAGTTAGAGACAGACAGACAGACAGTTGTAATCGGGTGAAATAGTGTGGGCACTGTTAAGTTAGAGGAAAACCAACAGAAACAAAACTTTTGATGAAAGAAAGAAAAACAAATCTTAATAATTAGTTGAGTAGCTCAAAATTTAAAATTTTACAAACAAATTGTTGAGTTTGCTCTGTGATATTGTTTTAGTTTTTATTTATTTGTGACCGTTCATAGGAAATGGGACCCAAGTCAAAAGTGAGGTTATGATTGTTTCTTACAGAGAATTTAATGCTGTAAATAATGATATTGTTACTTTTTATCGTTGTTTTTAAAAAAGTTAGAAAATTTAAAAAATGAAGTTTAAGAAACACTCTTGTTTTCGAGATTTTGCAATTAAAGTTTGTTAATATTTTAGTGATAATATTGTTCAATTAGTATAATATTTCTGTTAGTATTTACTTTCCTTGTCGTTTTCATATGTCATGTCTTAGTTATGTAAAATTTTGAACTGAATCCAGTGATGTCTTCAAATAATTGATATTTGAAAGAGTTAAAATTCTGTAGCATTCTAAGATCATTTCAAATGTAAAATTCACAGAAAGGCAAAAAAATTAAAAAAAATTATTGTAGTTTTAACATACAACAAAGATAAAATATTACTAAATAATTTTTTCCTGTAATAAATTTTGTTATTGTTTAGGTCAACAGCCGAATGGCTGGTTTGAACCTCTAGAGGTTTTACTAAGTAAAATGAGGAGTGAGGTGGTTTACCATTGCTTTCCTCACTTGAGTAAAAAAGTAGCCTATGCTTATCAGCATGCCAGGCCCTCCGAAAAGCATCTACTTCGCATTCTGTGATTGACATCTTCACTTCATTCACCACTGGGTCTGGCTGTATAATGGAATTCATTACTTTAAAAGGAGAGAACTGACTAGTGGCTTATACACCTCTACCTCTTCTGTTCTTAAATAGTACAGTCATATAATTTGCTGACTTTGTGATAAAAAACAAAACTATTTTTTGTAGCCCTGGAACAAATACGTAGATCGAGTGCAATAAATTTAACACTCTACCTGCCCATTATGGGCAAATAACAAATTGTAATTGAAATAATACCAAAGAAACTAATATAAAATTAATAAAAATAAAAAGATAATGATGCTGGAAATAGACCTAAACTAAAAATTTATATTCTGAGTATTTTATTAATTTTCTTGTTAAGTGTAGAGGCACCATTCTTGATTATTTTCTTGGAAGGATATTTTCCGGTGCTTTTTTTACTTTTTTTCATGTTTTGAGCCAGAAATTTTGGTTTTTCTTTTACGTATCGAACAGAAAAGGGTTCTTTACTTCACCAACAAGAAATACATTGGTGAAGCTGAGGTCTGTTTTCCCTATTTGACATCTTGTCTATTTTTGGGAATTTAATCAGGTTTAAAATTCAGAATAAAATAAAATAGGGTTATTTTTATACACAGAAAAGAACAAGTAATATTTTAAACAAAACAAAAAACAGAAAATGCAATTTATTGATCTAATTTTAGTTATTTGCTCTCGTGAAAATTTTGCTTATTGAAGATAAAAGATCCCTTTTCATATGGACGGTCACATTTTTTGATGCAAAATAAAAATTATTTTTTTTGAAGGTAGGACTCCCTGTTCAAATATTTGTCACAAAAAAGTGAACTATAAATGCTTCAATCACTAGTACATTTACAGCTTGACAACATAAAAACGTGGGAATTAATTTATCATTAAAGTATATTTGTAATTTTTTTTTTATTTGTACTGTGCCAAAGTTATAATTTTTAAAGTATTTACGCACCCCCAATGTAACAGTAGCACTCCTAACGGCAGTACGTTGTAATTATTTGAGTGCACACACTATTTCCTCGTGTAATTTTTGGTGTATTTGTAATTGTGACGTTTATACATTTTTGATAGGTACTTAAAATGTTTGCCCATAACAGACAGGTGGAATGTCAAATTATTTACACTCAATCTGTTAGTTGCAGGGCTAAAATAAATAGTTCTGTTTCTTATCACATGGTCAGCCAATTAAATGACTGAATCATTTAGGAACAGAAGAAGTAGAGGTGTAAAAGACACTAATCAGAGTTATCTCGTCTGAAAGTAATGGATTTCATTATACAGTCAGACCCTGTGGTGAATGAAGTGAAAGTGTCTTTTTCAGAGTGGAAAATATATGCTTTTCAGAGGGCCTGGCATGCTGATAAGTGTACTTTTCCACTCAGTGAGGAAGGCAATGGTAAACCACCTCACTCCTTGATTTACTTAGTAAAACCTCTACAGGTTCAAACCAGCCTTTTGGCTGATGACCTAAACAACAACAACACTTAAAATGTATGATTACTTAATTGATAGATTTATTATTAAAGATGTGTTTTAAAAACTGCATTTTATGCGTTGTTTATTGTTCACTAATAATTAGGCCTGTATTTCATTTACCGATTGAATTCTAATTAACAAATTCGTGGAAGTTAAATTTTTGAATTTTGTGGATATGTGTTTAACAGTATTTTATGGTCGGTCTGTTATGTTTAATGACATGCTTCTGTACACTTAATAAATAACATGAACAATGAGTGGCCACCTCCGTAGCGTAGTGGTTAGCGTGCTAGCCTATGACACAGGTTTGATTCCCGGCTATGGACTAGAAATTATTACAAGTCAAACACCACCATTCCAGTAAAACCCAGTGCATTTGCTAATAACCAAGCTGTTGATATGACTAAATAAAACTAAAAATAAATAAATACGAACAAAAATTTATATAAATATATTATAAAAATACAGGACAAATAAATTTAAGTTCTAAAAATTAACGGTTAAATTAACTTGTACTAATAAAAAAAAACTCGTAATGTAATTCAACAAAAGCCAGTTTTAAACAGTAGTTTTAAGATTTTAAATACACTTCTTGTAAGAAGTAAATGTACTAATAGGTCCCAAAAAAATAAATATTTTCGAAAAACAATTATTGGGTTGGGGAGGTCTAACCAATTCGGCTTCTAGTAATAAATCCACCCCTCTGCTTCAACCGATCTTGGTTCTAGTACAACTTCTGAACGAAACTGATACCAAGTATCTGATATTTTAATACCTAATATCAACTGAGGTTACTTCTATAACGCTTAGTTTAGCGTCAATTAGTGATTTCTATTATTTTTAACTTGGAGGTTGATTTTCACTTTACGTCATTTACTCATGATTTAAATTAGGTTATGTTTTTCATTTTACATTGGCAATGGGAAGTAGTGTGAGTATTTCACACCAGATATTTTAACGTAATTTGAACATTTCATTTCCGGTAAACCAAATAGAAACTTGGTATATTGAATGTGTAAATTTATTCTGTATGTGTATTTTCTGTATCATTCAATTTTTCGGTATTTTCTGTAGTAGAGTTCTTCAAACACAACGATAGTTTTCTTTTGTGGCGATAGTTCGTAGAATATTTTCCTATAATTTTCCCCGATCATTGATGTTGTAAAAATCTTTACATGAATGAAATCGGGTTCAATCCATATTTTGAATTACTGGTGTTCTTTATGTTTTAAAACTGAGTTTAATGTTAAGTTTCTCAACAGTTCATGCTTTAGAAATATGGTTTTTATTCAGTCAAAAATGTGTTTGTTGTACTGATATAAGTTTTATTTACAGCAAACCGAAATTGTCAACAGTCTACGCGAAATGATAAACCTCTCCCTTACCAGTGCAATATATGCGGAAGAGTTTATGGTTGGTACGACAGCCTTCTAAGACACAAACGACTCGAATGCGGAAAGGAACCTCAATTTTGTTGTTCGTATTGTGATTATAAGGCTAAACAAAGAGCCAATTTAAAAACCCATATACTCAGGAGACATTTATCATGAAGATCTTTATTCAAAATTTATGATTCTTTAAATATATAAATCCGAAACCTTTTAAAATAAATTTGTCAACAATTTTTATTTTAAATGTTTTTACATTTTTATAACATAGTCTACCTCTACATAGATTCTTTTATAAGAGAAATATTTTTTTATAAAAAAAAGTTCATGTGATAAGTTTTTCATTAAATATTGGTCTAATTTATTATAGTTTATGTTTTAAAGTAATTTCAGATTTTGAGTTAACATTATTATTTTACCCTGAGCACCCTGAATGGAATCGATTTTTTAAAATCCCTTTCATGAGACGATGTGTTTCATGGCTGGTGGCAATTTTTAAAAAGACCTTTAGTGATTTGTGTATCTACTCTTTAAGAGGAATCAAATGAATCTACGAGGTGTGGCTATTAAATAACGAGAATGACATTGTAAAAAGTGTTATTTTTATTTTATATATATTCACTTATTGTCACCTTCAATATACACCCCTTCTCTATCCCTACAACGCTCCATGCAAATAATTTTCCATTGTAGGAAACATTGTTAAAAGACATCTTCTGTCAGCTCCTTCAGGACACGTGCCGCTTTCTCTTTTACAGCTTCCACAGACTCAAATCTTGACCCTTTTAATGCAGATTTCACCTTAGGGAACAAGTACAAGTCACATGGTGCAAGATCTGGTGAATAAGGTGGATGTTCTAACACTGAGATACTGTACTTGGCTAGGAACCTGTTGACAGATAACGCGGAATGAGCTGGCGCATTGTCTTGGTGGAGAACCCATGATTTGTCCTTCTACATTTCGGGGCTTTTTTCCTTATTACTGTTTGACGTAGTTTAGAAAGTACCTCTAGGTAGTAATATTGATTAATTGTTTGACCTTCAGGAACCCAGTGAAGGTACACAATCCCATGGATATAAAAAAAAACTATCATTATTGCTTTAAATTTTGACTTGCTCATTCGAGCTTTTTTGGCTCTCGGTGAAGTTCGGCTTTTCCAGTGCATGGATTGGCACTTCGTTTGCGAATCAGAAGTAAAAAACCACGTTTCATCACTTGTTATTATCTTGTACCTGTTCTCTATGGTGAAATCTTCATTTAAAGGGACAAGATTTGAGTCTGTGGAAGCTGTAAAAGAGAAAGCAGCACGTGTCCTGAAGGAGCTGACAGAAGATGACTTCCAGCGCTGTTTACAACAATGGAAAATTCACATGGAGCATTGTAGGGATAGAGGAGTGTATATTGAAGGTGACAATAAGTGATTATATATAAAATAAAAAAATTTTTTACAACGTCAGTCTCGTTATTTAATAGCCACACCTCGTATATAATAATATGTTCTTTTACAGTGTCGGTAAACAACACAGTAATTTGCACGTTATTGGCAGCTTCTCTAAAAAAAATGTATGCAAATCTATACCATACCAATCTTGTAGGTTTTTTAGCCGTGACTTTTCTTTTCAACCTTGGCCATGTTTGCCCATTATTTTTCCTTGCATGACTTTTCATCTTGTGTCCAACTTTCTTTAAACTGCCTTTAATTTCAATGTTCTTATCCAAACGATAAAGTATCTTGAAGTTATAATCTTTTTCCTTCAATAATCCATCGATCTTTGTTTATCGAGTTTTGTTTCAACCCCCGTCTATTTCCATCCATTTGATGCTATTCAAAGCATTATTGTCGTCACAGCTTCATCCAACTGTTAATTATTTCTGTTACTCCAGTAATCACACTGTTTCAACAAGGATATGTAAGGGGGATCACGGATCGAAAAAGTTGAAAATTATGATTTTTTTTTTCTTGCATTATGTAGTTTAAAATTTCTTCTTAAGATGAACATTTACAGTATATAAATATCTATGATAATTATAATTAGTTTTTAATATTTCTTTCATTAACCTCTAAAGTTGGTGCAACTACTATAAATTAATTATAAATAGGTACTATATCGTGTATTTAAAAAGGCTGTTTCCGAAAATTAGGGATTTTTACCACGTTTGTTATCTTTTCTCAGGATGTACCAAAGATATTTAAGTGATTTATTTGTTGACAGATCCAGTTTTTGTGCTTATTCCGAGCATTTAAAAATTTTAATTTGTTTAAAATTATTTTTTAATGTTTTCACCAAAAGGTCTTTTTGAAAAAAAAATAGTAAAGAATTTTCATTTTATCAGTTTAAACATTTCTTATGCTGAAAATGTGAACAACAGAATAACCTAAAACACAAAAAAAACATTAAGTGTTTACCTTTTGTAATTCCTGAGAAGAACATACAAACTTTAACAATGTAAAGTGTAGGGATCCGTGACTCTCTTAATGTACTCACTGTTTGGATTCCTCACTTCTTAAATATTCTTTTTCCGAAACTTTTCTTAATCTAGAACAAAATTTGACAGTCGAAGAAATCTCATTTGTACTGCCTGCAGCCTGTTTTCCTATTTTGAACCTTTGGACCAGATTTCACTTCCATATAACAATATTGAACAGCCGTATAAATGTTTAATTTTTAACTTTCTCTTTCTCTTTAAATTGGTATATAAAATGTGAAGTCAAATAATATCAAAAGCGGGACGTTTTAAGTTTATCTTTTTTAAAATTACGGGTCGTAAAATTTTGTATCCCTGAATTTAAATACGTCGATGTTTCGATGTGGTGTTAATACATCAGTTAAACAACAACTTTTGTAAGTTTAAATCATTTTCTTTAAGATGGATGAACTGAGAGGCATTTCTTATGAGGTACGTTAAACGATATACGTTTTTTGATTAAATGTAATTATGTAATGTTTAAAAATTAGTATTAATTTTTATTTACTTGTTTCTATTTCAGTACATTCATTAAAATTTCAGTGTAATGTCTGTGGAAGAAGTTATTCTCGACCTGAAAATTTAAAAAGACATCAACGGTTGGAGTGTGGGAAGTTACCGTCGTTTTTGTGCGATTATTGTCATTATAGAGCTAAACAAAAGACTCATCTGATTTCGCATGTGTTCAGGAAACATAATGTTTTGTTCAAATGAAACGTGTCGTTTCGTTTATTTGCCAATAAAATTGAAAATTATTATGTTTATGATGTTTAAACCTACTTTATTGAACTGTCATATGATTTAGGTAGGTAATTAACTTTAATTAATTTTTTAAAAAAATAAGGGTTTTTTTTGCACATTTTGGTCTCAACTCCCACTGGGTTAATTCCGGTTAGCTTTTTTACTTTCTCTTCCCCTACATGTAAGTATTATTAGTAAGAAAAGTTTTAATTTAATGTTGATTTTTTTTTAAATCGAGTTTTCACTGGACACACTCGTTTTCAGATTCAGTTGTGTTGTTTAGGTCATTATCCAAAAGGCTAGTTTGAAGCTTTACTAAGTAAACTGAAAAGTGAGATGGTTTACAATTGCCTTCCTTACTGAGTTAAAAAGTATGCTTATCAGCATACCAGGCCCTCTGAAAAGCGTCTACTTTCCATCTTGCAAATGTCACTTTCACTTCTTTCACCACTTGGTCGTGCTGTCTACACCTCTACCTCTTCTGTTCTTAAATGCTTATAAAGTCATATAATTTGGTGACCATGTGATAAGAAACCGAACTATTTTTTGTAGCCCTGGAACTAGCAGAACGAGTACAAATAATTTGATACTCCACCTGCCTGTTATGAGCGGGTGGAGTTTATTTTGGTTCAGATCCTATAAACCCAAACACATTTTTAAGGTTGGTACATGCATGTGTGTTAATCAGATAACTCAAAAATTGAAAAACGTACAAAGTTTAAACTTTGTACTTAAGTTAGGTACCATAAGGGCTTCCGACATTAACATTTTCATAAAAATCTGTCTACTGGAAGTAGTAGTTTATTTTTGTGATTTTTAATTTTTTTAGATTTTCTCAAAGATGGCTTTTCATGTCGATTTTTCGAAATCGAGTTTTCACCGGATCTACATGTTTTCAGACCCCCTGAACCCAAAAAACATTTTTTTAGCGATTGGTGTGTGTGTGTGCGTGTGTGTGTGTGTGAGTGAACAAAATACAGAGTGATTCAAGAAGATATGCAGAAACTTTGGGAGCCCATTGTACATGTAAAAATAATGAAAAAAGTGTATATAAACATGGGTCCGGAAATGCTTCGTTACCAAGTTACGGCTAGCGAAAGATTTCCCCCGGATTTCAGCTCACCAGGTGAAATGAGGTCTTCCTGAAATTCTGGTAAGGTAGATTAAGGGGCGAATTCAATCGTTTCTAATGGTTTTTGACCTGATAAATTGAATAAAACAGGTCCCAGAACTGTAAGTTAAATAGTTTTTGAGAAAAACAGTGTCAAATGCAAAACAATGGAGTGTAAAAACACATTTTTCATCTTTGTTTTTCCGGTTAATTTTACTTTGTACTGTTATGAATAAAAATTCATTTTATCAAACATCTATTCGCTTTCTGTGTACTTTATTTACACCGGTTTGTTCAAAATAAAATTTTCTACATGTTTTATTCAAAAATTTTAACTGTTCCTTGGTAAAATAACAAAGTTATTCTTGCCCAAAGATGAAAAACTGTGTTTTCACTCTATTTTTTGCATTTGTCACTGGTTTTCTTAAAAACTATTAAACTTAGTTCTGGGACCTGTTTTATTCAATTTATCAGATCAAAAACCATGAGAAATGATTAAATTCGCCCCTTAATCATCTTACCAGAATTTCAGAAAGACCTCATTTCACCTGGTGAGCTGAAATCCAGGCGAAACTTTCGCTAGCTGTAACTTGGAAACGAAGCATTTCCGGACCCATGTTTATATAAACTTTTTTCATTATTTTTACATGTACAATGAGCTCCAAAAGTTTCTGTATATCTTCGTGAATCACCCTGTATCTCAAGAACAAAACATCGTACAAACTTGAAACAAATTTTTTTACGATTTCAGCCTTAGTATGCATTTTACAACAAAAGTGTATACAATAATTTTCATAGGAAATTAAAAGATCTACAACTTTAATCAGAGCATTTTTCTCTACAGAGCCTAGTTTAGCGTGAAAGAGTGATTTACCGTATTTTTTAACCAAACTGAGGTTAATTTTCATTTTGCGTCTTTCACTCATTATGTTTATGTTTATTGAAGTTAGTTTTTTTGTTTATTTCTAATGTTTTATTACTAATGTTAGGTTATTTTGTTCATAATTTGCATTGGCAAGAGAAAGTTGTGTGAGTATTTCACACCAGATTTTTTAATTTAGCTCTGCTCATGAGGATTAGCCATCACTGTCATTATTATTTTCAAATTCGCGATAACGTAGAAAGTAAGGGAAGATACTTGGGACTTGGTATTAGCGAATAATAGGAACAGAATTGGTACTTCTATAGCGATTCCTTCTGTGGTTTTTGGCCTACTGTCTTATCAGTAAAGATATAAATAGTCGTTAATGACCAAGCTGTTGATGCGACTTTAATTTTCTTTTTATTTATATTTTAAGAAATTGTTCGTTCAGAAATCTAAAGAAGATTTAAAAAAGGGAATGACAATCTGAATCGAACAGTTATGTTTGTCAATGACATTTGTGATTAAAAATAATACAAGCATGGTGTGTTAAATTTAAATAATGGAAAATTTTATCACCGTAATTTTATATATAAATTTAAAATATTATTTTATATAAAATTGTTTTTCAGACACAAAAGGATGGCTGTATGAAAAGGAAACGAAATTTAATCCTTCAGATATTCTATTGTGTCGTTTAGTCGATTTTAAACCAATTAAGTTACCACATAAGAACGATACTAGTGAAGATACTAAAAAAAGAGTTTCCAAGATGGAGAAACGAAAACGGTGTGCTTTTTGTTACGTCAAAGATCGTAAAACACAATATCAATGTGTTTTGTGTTATAAACCTATTTGTTTACAGTGTAGTTGTTTTTGTTGTAATCATTGCTTGGATAAAAAATAAATTGGTTTTTTGGATGTTGAATTGTTATAAATTTGTAGTTTTTGTATTTTTATGATTTATTTTTTAAGAAAACAATTGCAGTATTTTAATAATTGCCCTAACAATGTGATGATTTATTCACTGTAATAAGATCTCGTAAGTTATTTGTAAAAATCCCTTTCATGTGACAACGCGTCTCATAGCTGGTGGCAATTTTTTCTAAAGAAAATAATACAAATAAAATAAAATATATTCATTCAAAAATAAATCTTTATAATGCATTCTGCAGTTTGAAATGAATTCTATTTAATGTAATGAATTTATATAATAAATTTCACTAACCTTTTTTTAAATTTTTTTCTTAAAGTTGTTTTCATTTTTTAGCCTACTAAAATATAAATATAAATAAATAAATTGAAATTGAAATATATATTTCTAACCACCAGAATACGGTAACAGAAAACACTTACCAATGTTTATAGCACTTTCATGTATCTTGTACACATCTTCAGCAAATTAAAATTCTATAAAAATTTTTCTACATCAATATTTAAAACTTCCTACTCCTACAAAGATGTACAAGATACATGAAAACGCTATAGACATTGAAAAGTGTTTTCTGTTATCGTATTCTGGTGGTTAGAAATTTATATATTTCAAATTTATATAATACGGCTGTTTATAATCCTACATAGGATGTTTGATAAAAGAAAAATAAATAAATAAATATAAAATATAAATCCGGCTGCCTCCATAGCGTAGTGGTAGCGCAATAGCCTACCATGCGGAGGGTTCGATTCCCAGCCATGGTCTGAAATTTTCGAAGTTAAAACCCACTGTAGTCGCTAGTAACCTAACTGTTGATGCGACTTTAATAAATTAATTTAAATAAACTAACAAAAAATATATATAAAAATGCATAAACAAGTCACTGTATGACACATTACCAAATTTGTTGTATCAAATCTTTATCAGGTATAATAAATGAGTTATCAAATAAAAAAGAACATGGTACAGAAGGATTAATTAAACTGAAAGTTTAGTCCTAACATTTGTGTTAGTTATAATTTCTGAAATTTATTTTTAATCCACTTGGAGAAAAATTTAACTGATATTAAAGATTTTTTTTTTAAATAATTTTGAATGTTTGGATTAATTTCAGTGGATTACAGTAGCATGGCTTCAAATTTGTTTGGTTGTGATCAGTGCGGACGAGTTTATAAATGGAAAGAAAATTTAAAAAGACATCAACGTTTGGAGTGCGGAAAAGAACCGAAATTTATATGCAGTTATTGTAATTATAGAACTACTCGGAAAGGATCATTACATCTACATGTCGCACGGAAACATACATCGGCCGTTAATTTTGTTCTTTAATCACGTTTGTTAATTAGTTATAAATGGGCGCCCATATTAATTGTAAATTTTGGTATTTAAATTAAAATAAGAAATGTCTTATATGACATTTAATTACTGACAGTAGTTTTGTGATGATTTCTATAATGGAAATAATCTGAAAAGTACATAAATTTACTTACAAAAAATGTGTACTTCAGTAATCTCATTGTAAAAATTTTATTCTCAGGGCTCATAATTTTTACAGGCAACCCAGATTTGAATATTTGTTTTAAATTTCACATCATTCTTTTAGTTTTTTTTAATAATGTTTGTACAATTTGGTTAATCAATGTGTTAAATATATATTTTGTTCTTAAGTTTGGTTGTTTTATTTTTATTTAATTATCCTCATCAGGCATGTAGTTAAATTTTGAACTGTTGTATTTTCTGCAGCTCTAAGTTCTTTGTTAGGATTGTGTATCAGGTTCATACGGTTTTTAACGAAAAAATTATTAAAAAAAGAAAAGGAGATGTGAAAAAATTAAATGAATTTGAACTTCACCCATTTGATTTACATTGGTGAAGGTATGGTCTCTTTCCAACGACTTTAAGGGTTCATAAGAAAATATGGTTTTGTTATTTAAAGCTACGTTTAAGGCGTATAACCTATATTTTGTTGTACAGAAAAATCAAAACTTATATTTCCTAATTAAAATAAACACTCAGTGTTTTTGATCCATTTCATTTAAAACTGCTTACCTGAAAAGTTTACTCTGTGAAGATGCTCTCCAGCCTGTGGTTGATCACGTATCAAAATTTTTATTTTTTTTTACATTTGTTACAAAAAACTATTTTTAAAATATATTTTAAATGATCTAACATAGTTCAAATTTTAGAGTACTGTAAAACCTTAATTATCTGAAACCCAATGTAATTGAAACTGATCTGAAAAATTGATAACGCCCAATACACCATTTAAATACATAGCGTTGTTAAAGTACAGAACAGTTTCCGATAAAATAAATTACGATTATAAAGTTTCACTATTTTGGTAATTCCTTTACTTGGTTCTTCATCGCCAGGATGTGTTTCTAATAAAACAATGTCGCAAAAAATGGTTTCATAAAAATTCTGGCACTTTTTTTTTTTTAAAAAGACTAAATAATTAAAAATACTGTATATACAGCAAATATTAATATAATAACTGTTTAATATTACGTTTTGTACATGTCATTTATAAAAAGTAATATAATTATTATTTCAGTTTTTAAATAAATTCATAAGTATTTTAATCTAGTTCATCATCATCATCTTCAGTTCAAGGATTAGGCTGGATTAAACCTGTTCCGATACCCATCTTTTCCTCGGTCTCCCTATATCCCGTTTTCCTATTGGCTTGTAATTCATAATTTCAAGCGGTAGTCTTCCTGGTTCCATTCTATTTAAATGACTGCACCAGTGTCTTCGATTGTGGATAATTTTTTCACGCAGGGGTGTGACACCCAAAGCTCTTCTGATTTCTTCATTTCTAATTCTATCTGCTCTGGAACATCCATACACACTACGTAGAAACCTCATCTCCGCTGCTTGAACATGACTATCAATTTTCCTTGTATGGATCCAGTTCTCACTTCCATAAAGTAATGTTGGGATAGCTATTGTATTATAAAATTTTATTCTAGTTTCTTGCCTTGTTCTGTTTTTGAGGTTTCTGTGTATGCTGCCACATATCCTCTGGAATTTCACCATTTTGTCATGTAGCTAGTTTTAATCTAGTTATTTTCCTAATATATATTCTGTATTTATTTATTTAATTTTATAATTTGTAGGTATTGAAAAGGGAAACAATCGATGGAATAATAAGAAATTTACTTGTAATTGTGGTCGACTGTATACAGTTTATGACAGTCTGTTGAAACATTTAAAGTACGAATGCGGTAAAGAACCGAAGCACTGTTGTTCTCTCTGCAATTACAAATCTTATTACAGATACGCTCTGGTTCTTCATCAGAAAAATAAACATCAGATGACTTAAAAAAATCTCACCATGTTGTATTTGTATTGCAGAAATCCCTTATCTGTTTTTATTAAAATTTTATTGATTTTTTTTAAAATTCATATTTTTTTAAATGAAGTAAAAATCTTGAAATACGGCTGATAATTTTTAGATATTATTTGATCTGGATTCTATTTGATTATTAATTAATTTAATTTACATTTTTTGGAATTACTTGGCACTTTTTGTTAATTTTTTTAACAGAAAAATTGACTTTATACTTTTATTTTCGATTGTAGTTAGTTTACCATTAGTGCAACTGGCTTCTACGCCTGGGGTCCTGGGTTCGATTATCGGTCAAGTCTGACGAATTTTTTTATCACTTATTTTCATATATTATCAATCTCCACTGTCTCCATCAGCAGAAATTGCAAAATATTCAGATGTAAAACAAAAAAATCACTATTTATTACTTTTTTTATCCATTGTCTCAGGAGAATAATTTACTACTTGACCAAAATAAATGACCGAAGTGAATAATTATGTAAGAGCAAGTGTTGCCATCTTTATGCATTAATGTTGGAGTATAAATTATCCATTTAAAACTCACAAGAAAAGAAGTGACTTAGAAAGTTGTAGCAAAATTTTTATTTTCTCAAATGAGTGACGTTAAATCTTTTTTTTTTTTTATCTGAGGCGGCAAGAAAAACTCATGTTCACTCCCTCACGATGGGGGAAGTTGTGTTGGAATCAATTGAGGAGTCCTCATCCAGCCAAAAACCAACCAAAAACCCGCCGCCTGGTCACTTGATCCGACATCAGCAAACAACCCTCCACCTCCCTCGGAACTGTAAAAAACAGTAATGTTAAATCTGAGCCATGATAATTGTGAGACCACTAAATTAAGTACCTACTGTGTAGGAAGATGGAGTGTTTGATTATTTGCACTCAATCTGCTGTTTTCAGGGTTACTATAATAGTTCTGTTTCTTACCACATGCTCAACCAATTATTTGACTGAAGCATTTAAGAACAGAAAAGGTAGAGATGTAAAAGACACTAGTCAGAGTTATCTCCTCTGAGAGTAATGAATTTCATTATATATCCAGACCCTGTGGTAAATAAAGTGAAGGTGTCATTTGCAGGGTGGAAAATAGATGATTTTCAGAGGGCCTGGCATGCCGATAAGCATACTTTTCCACTCAGTGAGGAAGGCAATAATAAACAACCTTACTCCTCGTTTTACTTAGTAAAGCTTCTAGAGGTTAGAACCAGTCTTTCAGCTGATAACCTAATCAGAGTAGGCTAGATTTTTACTTCACTAAGATAATAGAAAATGGATTTTTTTAAAAAGAAAAACTTTTCTTTCCTTAACAAAAAAAGTTTTTTAAAAACTCTTAATAACTTGCTTCAAAAAAATAAAATAAAGATGCTGGGATTGCTGTAGTTTTTTAATTAAGATGTTTTATTATTTTATTTTGTCTATAAAAACCTAATAAAATTGATTTCTTTTATTTGTAATGAGCTTTGTTTTTTTTTCAAAACTCCTGAAATATCTTAGTGTAATCTTTCAGTATATATAATTTTATTGACCCTTTTCTGGTCAATATTGGATAGGAAGGTGAAAGTATTGTATCTTGTGGAACTCCATAATTTAGATTGTACATATGTGTACATGAATAGGGCCAATCTGTATTAATACTGGTAACAGTGGAATTATATTTTTCTTGAAATTTTCTTTCTTAGAATGTTTTAAATTCCTTCAGAGAATGATTGTTATAAAGATTTACTTGTGTAACTAATCATTTTTTTATTTTCTCTTGCCTATATGAATATATAGGAAGGAAAGTATTGTTTTCATGTCGATTTTTCGAAATCGAGTTTTCATCGGATCTATACGTTTTCAGACCCCCTGAACCCAAAAAACATGTTTTTAGCTATTGGCCTGTGTGTGTGTGTGTGTGCGCGCGCGTGCGTGCGTGCGTGCGTTCGTGCGTGTGTGTGTGTGTGTGTGTGTATGTGAACAGAATATCTCAAGAACGGAACATCGTACAAACTTGAAACTTGAAACTTAAGTTACATATCACTACCGAACCCGACACGAACATTTTCATCAAAATCGGTCAACCGGAAGTAGTAGTTTATTCGTATAATGTTTCACTTTTTTGCGATTTTCTCAAAAACTAGTCCTACGATTTTTTTTAAAATCAACTGGTTTACTACATTTTTTATGCTCTACAATATAGGGTAGGCGCCATGTTTGCTGAAATTCTGCTTGAGGCTGTTTTTACGTAAAAACATTTTATTTTTAAGATTGCGGCTTTAATATGCATTTTAGCGCAAAACATTATATAATAAAAGTTGTAGAGAATTTAAAACCCAACAACTTTTATTTCAAACATTTTTTTGTATAACGCTTAGTTTAGCGGTAATTTGCGATTTTCTGTTTTTTTTTCTCACGAAAACGTGAGAAAAATCGATTTTTTTAAAATTTCGGTCTTAGTATGCATTTTACGACAAAAGTGTATATAATTAAATTTATAGAAAATTAAAAGATCTACAACTTTTGTTTAGAGCATTTTTCTCTACAGAGCCTAGTTTAGCGTGAAAGCGTGATTTTCCGTATTTTTAAGCCAAACTGAGGTCGATTTTCATTTTGCGTCTTTCACTCATGATTAAAATAAGGTTATGTTTTTGAGGTTGGTTTTTGTTTATTTCTAATATTTTATTAATAATGTTAGGTTTATTATTAATTATTTGCATTGGCAAGAGAAAGTTGTGTGAGTGTTTCACACCCGATTTTTCTAAAAGTATTTACTATGGGGATAACATGTAGTACTAAATAAATGTAGCTGTCATTCTTTCAGTTTTAGAAAGCTTTTGTAGAATGCTTCATTTCTTAAGGTTTCGTTTGCATATGGCCATGAAGTATCATGAATTATAAAATATGTAACTTTAAGTGATTCTAGATGACTGGTATTTTATAATCTTGTGTGTTTCAAGGTAGTAGTGAGATTCAACTAAATATGTGTGGTTTTTATAAATTCTCAAAATACACTAGGTAATGTTAATTCACTAGTTTTAGTTAGTTTTTTAAAATGAAAACCAGGAGTTTTCCAATGGAAGTATATGATTTATCAAAAACTTACAGGTTTTAATATTAACTACATGTTTATCTCATTAAATATCAGTTTGTAATGTAGTTTAACAGCTTAGGCGCGAAGGGTCATACACCATGTTAGAAATCATAGATCCTAGACCACAACCTGAAAGCCAGTGTCAGTGTTTTAACACGGTTACATTTTGCTTATTTAATTACAATAATTATTTAGTATTTTACATTTTTATGTACCAAACATGGGTTATTGCTCTTATGATAGGAGTTCGTAAAAAAAAGGGAGGAGAGTTATTTTTTGAGAGATTAACCATTATGTAAATCTACCTTCTGTTTTTAATGTACATGTTAGCCTCTAAATATAGGATAAGAGAATTGTAGGCATTTTAAGCTACTTTAAGACCTATTCCCATGATGCTAGTACAAGCTACTTGTTTAGTTAAAGCATTAGTATTCACTACCACGCTAGTAACTTTGAACACGTTTGATTTTACTAGCGGACAGTAGGAGAGAAAAGGTCACGTGATTGGCTAGTACTATACTCTATTTCACGTTCAGAATGCAGCACAGCTCTTATGAGAACCCTTTGCGTTATCAGACATATGGAAAACATTTGGTACAGCCAAAACAATAACTTTCCTCCACCAGCAACATCTGAAGGCCGGGAGCAAAAATATTTAGAGTTTCTCTTAACAAGCTCATTTTTCATCAAAAAATTCTGAATAAATTACTTTCGCTTCCAAATAAATTCTATTTTATTACTCCACAAATATTATTATTATAGTACTCTGATATTTAGATAAGATTCGCTTGTACAAAGTTGAAAGTTTAATTCTCGTCACATTTTTTGCGTTTCACATCAAACCACTTTTTTGTTTCTATGGCGCGACATATGTGTTTTATTATTTTGATATAAAATATAGAATTTTTTGAAATATGATAAGTCTTATGTTGGATGGCAACAGAAATAATTATAGAGTTTGAAAAAATCACTGATTCGAAAGCAGATCAAAAAGTAGGTTACGTACGGGTCGTGTTTTGTATTCTGAGAATCTCTGAATCATTTTGACACTACTTATACCAAACATACAGTCTATTTTTAAACCCCAACGAAAAAAGAGAGGTGTTCAAACTAGAAATTGTTTTTTACGTAATTGTCTATCAAGATTTAAACAATAACTATTCTTTACTTTAAAATAATTAAAAAAGACAATAAAATTGATAAACAATTCCATTACTATAATAATTGTCGATACCTGATCTTTAACACGATACAAATATTAAGTACCAATATTTTTGTGTTACGTTATTCAATAGGAGTTTGTAAATGAGAATGTGTTGTGGCTTGGAGTCGATATTTTTACTTAGTGTAGTGTACTTTTAGTAGCACTTAAAACTCCCATCTGAAATACTTGCTTATGGATTTTCTGTACTGCATTCTGAATGTGAAATCAATTATAGTAAACTAGCTCGGTGTGTGCATTTGGAAACATTGTTATTATAGTTGCCAGTAAGCTGTTTTCATAAGCAACCAAAGTGGAATTTCGAATTAATTTTGAAATTTTAAGTCACTCTTTCATAAGAAACTCATATATAGGGTGATTCAAAAAGAGCGCCGGTTTTAATATATCAAATTAAGAGATTTATTTTATTGAAAAACTGAAAATAAATACATCAACAAGTTCATCTTACCTTCCGATTTCATGTATGAAAAATGATGTCATGCATGTGTCCTCCTCTACTGTGCTGGCACGCATCAACTCTGTCCATGAAATTGGATATTACTGCACGACAAGTTTCGACTTCCATTTGCCCGATAACCTGTCGGATTTCCTCCTTCAAGTCACTGATGTTTTGGGGTTTATTGGCATACACCAATGACTTCAGATGACCCCAAAGATGAAAGTCACAAGGCGTCAATTTTGTTTGCAAAGGTGTCATCATCCTGCCGTTTTCTCAATACCCAGTCAACAAACTGTCGTCTCTTCTGGTGGTCTGCCACTTTCAAATGTTGCGTCAACTGAATTTTATACGGGTGATATTGGAGATCGTACCGAAGAATTCTCCGTACAGAAGAACATCGTAAACCCAATTGTTGAGAACGGCGACGTATTGATTTTGCTGGGCTAACAGCCACACTGTCACGAACCAACGCAACGTTCTGCTCAGTTCGGCCAGAACGACGACGTCCAGAACTTTTAAGGTCGACTGTTGAACCCGTCTCAAAAAACTTTTTCATGAGCCTGCGAACTGTTGATTCATTCGGTGCTTCATTACGTCCTAGAGTACCGCGAAGTCGCCTGACAGTAGCCGCATAACTCTCTCCACTCTGGTAAAATGTTTTGACGATTAACACTCGTTGTGCAATAGTAAACTTCTCCATGGTTAGACACAGGCTGCGAGAGTACTACACTGCAAACAAGAGAAACTACAACTGAATCGTCAATCGGAATGTTCTCCGAAATAGAAATGAGGTCTAACAATGTTGCCAACCGATAAACAAAAATTTACCAGCCGTTTAAAAACCGGCGCTCTTTTTGAATCACCCTATATATTCCTATGAATATTCTAAAGCAAGTACTTTCACAAGTTTTGAAGAAGCTCCTAAACTTTCCTCTTCTAATGACCAACTTCCTCGCCCATTCATTCAGTTTTTTCTTTTTCAGCTCTCTTTTAGATGTGTCGTGTATTCCCATCCTCAAGATTTATCTTAAATTTTTACGGTTTACACCAACAGAAGATTTCATTTATTAACCCTTTCAATCCCAATTTTTTTTAACTATACACAAAAAATATCTGTTCATTGTTTCATACAAAAATATGAATATGTAAAATTATGTTCAGGCTTCCTAAACAAAATATATTCTCTTACTTAGATTTGTAGCAAAAAAACTAAATATGATTTTAATTTTAAAGTCATCATTTAAGACAAAATATTTTACAATTAAAAATATTGATAAAATGGATAAAATCACTTTTTACAACCATTCTAAAGAATATACTTGTACTTACGTACGACATATTCGAAGAAATGCTACTTTATTTTAGTAAATAAACACGAATATTTAAAACTAAAAATAATTTTTAAAAGAAACTAATTAATTGTCGCCTCCGTAGCGCAATGGTCAGATGCTACACTGCATCTGCATCTGCTAAACATGCTACACTGCAAAGCGGAAGTCTCAAGTTCGATTCCTGGCTAGAGTACAGAAAATTATTACACTTCACACCCAGCGTTCCTAATCCAAAGTAGTCGCTAATAACTAAAATCTTGATGTCTGTTATTTCACTCCAGTGTAACTTCTTCGCCAAACTGGGTTAGAAAGGGTTATGTAACATTTACTTTGTACAGCAGTACACAACACAACATTCACGTATGTCTTCAGAGCACTGGCATTAATTAACTAGCTCCGTGGAAACCGTCACCTAATCGCTATTAGGTTCTGGTCATATTAGCAGTACTAGCATCGTGGAAATAGATCATTAGTAGTGGTGTGCTACAATGTGATTAGTTCTGAATACACACCTTAAAGCGTTCTTCTGAAGTAAAAAAATATTTTTTCCAATTGGTTGAACAGTAAATTCTATTGTTTTAAAGCGTAATGACTTTAAAACAATAGTCATTATCATTTGTTCTGAATCTGCAGGGTAATTGAATCTAATCATTTATTTGAAGAAACTGTTTTCTAGACAATACAGATTGGTCATTTTCATTAATTCAACTAATTTATTATAAATATTTTTTATATTTTACACTAATTTTTTTAATTGGGAATTACTTTTGGTAAGGATTCTATTAATAAATTAATAAATCACATCTCAGAATATTTTCAAACATACAAAATGTTAGTTAATTTGTTTTGTTTTAACAGTAATGAATTATTCTGATGAACAAAAAGGAAAATTCACGTGCGATGACTGCGGACGTACGTACAATTGGAAAGGTAGCCTTGCAAGACATAAAGTTTATGAATGCGGTAAAGAAGCGCAGTTTTTTTGCCCGAATTGTCCGTACAGAGCGAAATTACATTCGAATATGTTACGTCACGTTCGGATGAAGCATTCACATACATACACAAGTGGTAATTTTGAAAGATTTTGGAAATCAATTCAGCCGTTAGCAGGAGGTGATGTTAACGATAATGAATTTTAAACTATTAATAATTGTATATCGTAAATTTTAACGATTAATATTTAAATGTCTATTCAATATTTTAATTTATTTATTCATTCTTTTATTTGTATATATTTTTTTCATTTAAAAATTATATATTTTTTAAAATAAAATATATTAAATTTAAATTGTAAATTTGTTTAATTTAAATGAATCCTTAATTTCTATTTCCATCCATCTTTCTTTTTTTAAACTTGTACAAATTAATAGTTCAAATGAAATTTTATTCTCTATCAGTATTATTATATCATTATTAATATTATTGCCCAAATTATAAAATTTTCTAGTTAAAGTAATGTGCATTATTGAAGTGACTACACATTTCGGCGCGCTTGGACTGTGGTTTTTGCACTTTGGTTTGCTGTCACGTCATGCCCGGCTATCAAAAATTACCATTAATTAATTAAGAAGTCATTTATTTTATTTAATATAAGTAGCACCACAGAATTATTATTTTAAACTTTTTTTTTATTAGATTGAGTGAAAATCCCTGGGAAACAATGTGTTAATTTTTCTGTGATCTTCAGAGAAAATATCTTTTCAGAAAAAAAAATTAACCTTATTTTTTTTTGTAACTGCATTCAGGAGACTCCAGTAAGGATTATAACAGGTGTTTTATTAAGGGTGCAACCCTGATTATAAGAAGATAGAAATAATACATCGGTAAATTTTCTGTCCCCTAATCGGTATGTTGGCAACAGTGTACTCAAGGTCAACTACCTAAGACATTTAAAATGTTCCAGTCAAGCATTAGTGTGGTGACAGCAGTCGTTTCATTATATTGTGTCAGCAATGGTTTTTTCCAAGGGAGAACCGGTTGTTTTATTAAGAACGCAACCCTATGTTAAAAGCCACAATCTACAGCATATTTTTATTTTCCGTACTTTACAAATTATCAATTAATGTAAATTATTATTTTACAAATGAATAGCAAATTGCAATGAAAACATTGTATTACTTCTATCTTCTTATAATCAGGGTTGCATCCTTAATAAAACACCCGTTAGGGTATGTCAAGATAAAACTAATACGTCTTAATTTGAACAATATGTTAAATTCATTACTTACTAATTCATTTATTACCGCTACGTACTTGCTTACTTCAATAAGCTTTTCATCCAACCATTTGTATCAAATAATATGTAATTTTCCTCAGCTTTTACTTGGAAGTTTATATATTTTCTAACCCAAAAACTATTCAGAAAGGAATTTGTATATAAGTTACTATAAAATCAATCTAGTAGTTTTTAGTTTTTTTTAACAAACTTAAATTACCACAGCTTTTTAAAGCTTGTGATAATTTATTGACGTATTTTTTACCCGCTTAAGTAGGATTCTGTTCAAACAATTAAAGTTGTGTGAACAATTTGTTTCCCAAAGATTTTTGCTCAGTTTAAAACAAAATTCAAAATAATAATTTTGGTATTTTAAATTAGTGCACAAACAATTAAATTTACAATTATGAAACAATTTGAAGTTATTTTTTTTTATCTTCAGAGATAAGGTTCCTCAGAGAAAAATTTAACTTAATTGTATCCTAAGAATTTTTGATCTATTTAATAAATAAATGGAAAAAACATCAAAATAATACTGTGTTATTTAGAATTTAAATTGTTTTTAATCCACTCACCAAATTTTATACAAAACTACAATTATGCACATCAGTAACATTTTTTTTTAATCTGTCACTACTTTTTCGGGCTGCCAGTTCTGTTTTTCTTCATTTAAGTAGATCATCTTTCTCGTACCTTAAGAACTCCTAACATCCAGAATAAACAAAGTTAGTTTTGAATATCGGTTTATTAAAATCGGGAGTTTGTAATTTTTATATTCAATTAACCCATTATGTGTTAGTTATGACCGTAGCAATGTAATAAATACAAACAAATATGTTAAATACGGAAAGTTTGAAAACGAATGTTTTGTATCAGAGCAATACAACAATCGTTCTCCCAGCATGCGTCACTCATTCATTATACCTCATCCGTACCCTTCACCCCGCAACTACACGCAGCTTGGAACCGCACAATACGTAAGGATCAATTAACCCTTACAGTGCCAGGAGAATATTTTGTGAGTTTCTACCGAAAAATGCTACTTGTGTGCGATTTCTAGCATCTATCTATCCATACCATGGCTATTTTTTCAAGGTATCTTAATGTCTGTTTTGTTCTTGTACGACATTTAACTTGGAACACATTTCTTACAATTTAAAAATAAAATTATACGTAGTCATTTTTTGTGGAAATTTCCTTTTCAACTTAAAAAAAATCACCCTGAAAAATTATGTTATTCAATTTCATTTAGGCCTATATCACTTTAAAGACAATATTATGCAAAAACTACACAAAATCATTTATTTATTGTAAAAAATAAAAATACTGTGATAAAAGTTTTAAAAAGTCAATTTTTAGTTTTTTTAATCAATATGAATCAATTACATTCAAAAAAAACTCAACATGTATTTTATCAATCAATTTCTTACTGATTATTTTCATACGCTTTTTTTACAAATTGAGTGAAAAATAAAAATTCTATGAATTTTTAGTCAACGTACTAATAAAAGGAAGACGCCGGCATTTTTTGGTAAAACTGCTGACGTCCTAATACTAGGACGCTGGCACTTTAAGGGTTAATATACAAAATAAATTTCATCCAGATATCTCAGTTATTTGTTAGTAATAATTAAAACCTTGTGATACCCCCTTGTTTATAAGATTTTATATTGGCGATAATATCCCTGGATCACGTACAGGTACAACAGTTATCTTCGCCTTACAGTAAAAATTATTAGTACTTGTTTTTTCCCTATTAATAATATAAATTTTTAAATTATTTGATGATAATGAATAATGTGTAAATTTCAGAGGAGAAATTGAAATACTTCTGTGATGTTTGTGGTCGGGGTTACAGCTGGCAAACTGGTCTATCTAGGCATAAACGTTTGGAATGTGGCAAGGCAGCACAGTTCAGTTGTAACTTTTGTGATTATAAAGCAAAGCAAAAAGTGAACCTTTATGCTCATATCAGACGAAAACATTAAATTCTTTGTTCTTTTATTTATTTATTTATTATAAATTATATAATATTATTGTGTTTTTAATAAACACTTTCAAAGAAAAAAACATTGAATATATTTTTTTACGTAGATGAGTTGAAATTGAAAATTTATTGTTTTATAAAATTATTTTCAAAATAGAAGACGATGGTAATGGCGTTCTGAGGGGAGGATCCAGTCAGGAACAAAATTGTTGTATAGATTATGGAACAGATATTCCATTTTCAGTTACTGAGTTGCAAAGTAACGTATCAACGAGATAAAGATGCCTTCAACAAGATCCACCGATTCCAATTTATGTATATGTGGTATTATCCAAAGAACCTTAAAAAACAACACCAGTAGGGATATGAGGTTAAAATTTGATAAAACAATAGCATTACCAACCCTACTTTATGGCAGTGAAACTTGGGTGCTAAGAACACAAAGCAGAACAGATTGCAGGCATCTGAAATGAAATTTTTATGGTAAACATATGAATGTAGTAGAGAAGATTGTTATGAGAATACAGAGATAAGTAAAGAGCTTAATATCTTCTCCATAGATGATAAGGGACTGCCAAATAAATTACAGTAGATAGGGCATGTGGACAGGATGAATAGGATAAGACAAGAAATAGGACAGGACAGAATAGGATACCTAAGCAGGCACTGGGTTACAAATCTGAGGGAAGGAGAGACCAAGGACGTCCAAAGAAGAGATGGTTAGATTTCAGAGGTTCAGAACTGGCAGGAATGTGTAATCCTTGAAGAGAAGAAGATAAAATTATTTGAATAATATTTTAATGTAAATAATAGTCAGAAGTGAGTTGTTACCAGTTTTTTGGTATTCAAATCGGGAATGAAAACTACAATCGTTTTGTTTGCTGATGACGAAGTGGTGTTTTTGCTAAATATCAACAGGATATGGAATAAATGATTAGTATTTTTATTGTACTAGTTTGGAGTTTTCGAGTACTAGTTTGGAATGGAAATTATTTTGAGAAAACTAAAATATGATCGTTGAAGAGTCAGGATAAATTATACAAATCGACAAAAAATTCATTGAATTTATAAATAAATATTTAGACACGTTTTTTAACATTAGATATGATAATGATATTTAGGAGGAGGTTAGCAAAGATAGGTTATTAACTCTCGTATTGTATTGTGTGAATGTATCATACGACACTATAAAGAAATTTTTTATTCTTTCATTGAATGCTTCTCATTTATGAATTTTGGGCTTTCCAATCAAGATTTTAAATGCAGAATAACAGCTATGAAAATGAGTTTCTGGGGAAAAATTTATCAGTTAGTTCGAATTAAAAAAGTTGATAGATTATAATGAATCTAAATAATTGAAGAAATACAATTTATCTGATTTGATCATCTGTCAAGAATAGAAGAGAACAGATTACCATGAAAATATATGAATTATTGGCACAACGAAATACAATTTACATCTACTGCGCTACCGAGTATCTCAAAATAATGTATACACATTTTGAACGGATATTTTTGAAGAAACTATTTAGATACATGATATTTTCGTATTGTCTTGTATATAAACTTATAAATGTTCAAAATATATTACATATCATATGTGTACGTCTTACATCGTGTAAATATCTGCATAACCGCATCAACATTTTCATTACTTGTGGAGGTTTTTCTCTGCCCAGACCGTTCCTTGTTCACATTTTTCGCTGTCCCGTGTGTTTCAAACTTGTCACGAATCCTATTAACTGTTTTTTTTAAAAGTAGTTGGGTTTAAAATTTCAATTGCCATTTTCTCTGAACCTGTTGAACATTCTCAGTCTTCCAGTAATACTTTACTTGGTCTTGGGTTCGAATCCCATTCAGGCACTGCATATTTTCATACGTTACAAAAAATAATTTCATCCTTCACCGTCTGCATTAGGAGTAATTGCAGAACAGTCAGACGTTAAACCAAAAAAATAACAAAAAAAATCCATCTTAGTTGATTAAAGACACCTGAACTTCAACCGTGTTTATCTCATACTAAATTTTTTTTTTTAAATTCCTAATACGTGTACGTTGGAATCTGTTCAATTCATCTGTTACAATAAGCAACCCTATGACCCAATGAGATGAGGATGATGTGTATGACTTGTAAATGAGGTGTAGGCTTGTACAGACTCAGGCCGACCATTCCTGATAGTACACCGGTAACCACTGTATAGCATTCAAACCCATATAAAAGTAACTACCTTTACTAGGATTTGAAACAGGAACCTTCGTCTCCGAAAATCAGCTGTTAAACAGCTGATTTTGGCGACGACTTTACCTCTAGACCAACCCTGTGGGTAGATTTAGTATCTCATACCAAATGAGAGAAATAATGACATTGAATTACATTTTTAAAAAAACAACTGTTTTAAATTATCAGCTGATATAGGTTTTCAAGCTGTATGTGTTTTCTTCAAATTAATATATCCGTTCAAAATGTGCATATATTTTTCTGAGACACTCTGTATTATTAACTACTTTTCTACGAATTATTATAATAATTTATGAAATACTTCAATTATTATTACAGTATGAATGAATAAATTAAATTTGATGATCTTAAAATTACACAATGAAAACAAAACAGTAAATGATTTATGTTTTTTAAAAAAAGTAAGTAACAGATGACTTACTTTTTGGTGCAACACATTGGAGTGTCAATAGAACCTCCTTCACCACCAAACTAGTTCAATTTCAAGTGACTGGATGAAGATTCTTAAATCAGATTTTTAAAATTGTTAATAAAATTTGCAATTTTATTCACTTGACAAGGTAAAGTATGTATCGGCTCAAATACCTATGACAATTATGAATTTTTATTAGAAGGAAATTTATGTGCCTGTATTAGTCTACCGGTGATGTACGATATGTTTTAAGGAAGAAATTATGAGGTAGTTTTCTCAAAGATAAGTAAATATTTGTGTGTTCTTAATAATGTGCTCATATATTTAATTGGTAAGTGTAGATTTTTATTATAGTCAGTTTTGATAGGTCTCATAGGAACTTGAAATGTTATAAAATATGAAAATCATGTAGGTATTGTTCAAAAAATTATCAACATAATGTTGTTTTTAGGAATATTAATTTTATTGGTTGTAAAAGTTATAAATACAGTAGTTTATTTATTGTTATAACAATGTCTTAATATTCTCAAATTCAAATTCTTATAAATATCAGTTTTTATCTGAATATAAATATTTTGTTAAAATCTATATTATTTGGAAAATTTATGTCGGTTATAGTTTTTTTTTAAATTGAGAAACTAATAAATGCCCTTAACAGGAAGGCGGAGTGTTAAATTATTTGCACTTGATCTGCTAGTTTCAGGGCTACAAAAAATAGTTCTATATTTTATCATAAATGATAAGCTAATTATACGACTGAAGCATTTAAGAACAGAAGAGGTAGAGGTGTAAAAGATACTAGTCACAGTTATCTCCTCTGAGAGTAATGAATTTCATTATACACCCAGACCCTATGGTAAATGAGTGTAGGTGTCATTTGCAGGGTGGAAAGTAGATGCTTTTCAGAGGACCTGGCATGCTGATAAGCACACTTTTCCAGTCAGTGAGGAAGGCAATGGTAAACAAATACAAATATTATATGATTTGATTACGCCCCAATTCTTTGAAAATAATTATTCCTAATTTGTGTACGTTGCAATCTGTTCAATTTAGAACAATAAGCAACCCCATGACCCAATGAGATGAGGATGATGTGTATGACGTGTATATGAGGTGTAGTCTTTTACAGACCCAGGCCGACCATTCCTGAGAGAGTATGGTTAATTAAACCCCAACCATCAAAGTACACCGGTAACCACTGTCTAGGATTTGAACCAGGAACCTTCGTCTCCGAAAATCAGCTGTTATACAGCTGATTTTGGCGACGACTTTACCTCTAGACCAACCCGGTGGGTCTTTGAAAATAATATAAGAGAAATTGTTGCACGTTGGGTGATACCTTGCTAAGATTACTGAATTATTTTTTCGTTCCATCTTTTCGCATTTCAATTATCCTTTGAGACCTTTAGTAATTATAAGTATTTAAATTTAAGTATTACCCGGAAAAAATGAGAATTTGTCTTATGAATTAAATTTAATAAAACTGTTATTATTTTCAGGATTTGCTGCATCTAGAAACTTCTCGAATAAATTAGGGAAATATGTATGCGATGCATGCGGTAGACATTATTGTTGGCCTTCAGGTTTATCTCGACACAAGAATTTGGAGTGTGGAAAAGAACCAAGATTTCGGTGTCCTTATTGTGAATATAAATCGAAACAAAAAGATACTTTAGTTTATCATATGCGTGTACGTCATGGAAATTCAATTAGTAATAACAATAGTAATACTAGTAATAATAATAGTACTCCCACTGCCATTTAGATTTAGTTTATATTTGAATTTGTTTAGTGGAAGTAATATCCCAATAAAATACTCATTTATGATCTGATTTTTTTTTATAAAGTTTTTACTCAATAAGCAGTTATATATTTTATATTGTTAGTGTGTTCTAGTGATGTAGATTGTAATGCAGAGCAACATTATTCTTATTAATTGATTGTTAGACATTTTTAAATGATTTTTTTTGCGCCCTGGAGACTCCAGGAAGAGTATAGGACATGTCAGCTATAACATCTGAAATACATATAAGAAACACACAATGTATCACTACTATCAAGAAAGAAATTCTTGTACGCTATAAAAAGTTTCACTGATCAAGTAATTTTTCAGATTCCTTGTAAAGGAATTCAAATCCTCACAACATTTTAAAAATTGGGGTAATTTATTCATGAATTTTCTCCCTGCATAAGTAGGTTTTTGTTCAAACAATTTTGTGGAGTGATTAGCCACATAATAATCATTTCTGTTTCTCGTGTTATGATTGTGAACATTGAAATTCTGCATAAAATTATTTTGCCTAACATACATAATCACCTCAAAAATGTAGAGAGAGGGAACTGTAAGCAATTTAAGCTCCTTAAATAGTGGCCTGCATGGGGTTAGCTGGTTAGCTCCCACCATACACCTAATAGCTTTCTTTTGAATTTTAAAAACCCTATTCATAATACCCATGCTAGAATTACCCCATACTGAGATACCATAACGGATATGATGCAACCAGTTGGACGGTTTTAGTTGTTTTATAAAAACACCCTCTCAATCCTGTTAACCCTTTCAGTACCAACGTCCGGAAAACAGGACGTTGTTATCTTTTACGTAGTTGTAACATCCGGTTTACCTGACATCCGTAAGTAACAAATAAAGTGCCTAAGTCCGGATAAATGAACATTTCCAAAAACTTTTTAAACAAAAATTAATGGAATAATGTATTTTGAAACTGTCTCCGTGACGTAGTGACTAGCGCGCTAGCCTACAAAGCAAAAGGTCCTGGGTTCGATTCCCGGTTAGGATCTAAAAATTATAACAAGTCACAACCCAACGTTTCATAACCCACTGTAGTTGCTAATGACCAAGCTGTCGATACGACTTTAAATAAACTATTTTGAATATTTTTACTATTAGAACATTTCTTTTTTTTTTATAAACACAATAAAAATTAATTTTCAACAGAATATTTTATTTTTCTGTAAGGTTGAGATTTTGGTCGGCAGTGGCAGGCTTGCGCCTGAAAGTTTTCGAAATAATGGCTGCCACTTTTTGTACACCCTTGTTCAAATTAAATGGCACTTATAAGGTCAAACTTTTAAATATTGTTTGGGCACTGAAAGGGTTAAATATATAATAGGGCAAGCAGAACATTGACTGATTTAGGGCAACCTGACTAAAGAACCTAAGGGATTGGTTTGGGTGCAGTAATACGGAACTGATCCATTCAGCGACGAATAAGTTCTGCATAATGATGATGATTTCCGACCTCTGATAGGAGACGGACTTTATGAAAAAGAAGCATAGGTGATTGTTTAATAGTACCATGGACTGCTTAGATTGCAAACATCAGGAGGATGAAGAAAGATGTTAAAATCATTTACGCTTTCAAACTTAGAAAATTCCAGTACTTTGGACAAGTCATCAAAAATGAATCCAGATGTTCATTACTTTGAACCGTTCTGCTGAGAAAAATATTTGGAGAAAAGTCAGGAGGCTATTCCAAAGTGCAACAAGGAAAGTAAAGATGATGTATGCCAACTTTCACAACGGACATACACGGAAAATATTATTTTATTGGTAGATTATTAACAAACATTTATTTTATGCTGGGGTGATGTTCTTTGTACAACACTATGCACTTATAAATAAATTTGATAATAAATAAATTAGTATTATTTTTTATTATTAATTTATTATTATTTTTTTGTTTTTAAATTTTTTTTAAATTTTAGGACTTAAAAAATATTCCTAAAATTTTAATTTTTTCATATGCAAATCATAGTTTTAATCTTTGTTTATTTTTCTCTGTTGCTCTGTCTTTGCAATCTGCCATAAAGACTGTTGATTTTAATGTACATTGATAAAATTATCGCTTTACCATACCAAAACTGATTAGTTTTTATAAATTTTGAAAATAAAACACATTCTGTGAGTAGATTTTATATTAAAATTATAAAGGTTTTTTTTATTTAAATATATTTTGTGCATTAATGACATGCAAGTCAACATTCGTTGATTGACTGGTTAATAAAAAAATTGCTTACGTTGCAATAAAATAACTTTATTTTTTGTGATGTTTATATTATATTTTATATTGTAAAACCCTTAAATTTCTATCTTAGTTTTTAATAATATTGTGATAATTAGATTTTAATTATTATTAAATATTTAAAGATAATTATTTTTTTGATATATTTATTTATTTAATAAAATTTTATAGTTATTATTTAATGGAGATCTGATTGGCCTGTTAATATTTATTGTAGTGTTATGTGAACGAGTAAAATCAATTTGTGATGTATTTTTTTAGTTTGTTTGTTTGCATTTTAGTATTCATAAACTTTTTATACACAACAATCTTGCTAATTTGAAATAACAGATAATCCAAACTGATTTTAATTTTTTTTAACATGATTTTTAATGTTTCTGGGAGCTCTTTTTGCAGCCCGTATTCTCAGCATTTTCTCACTGTAGGCTTTTATTCTTTATTCTGTCCACCAAGTGTTCTGTTTTTGGTTGTTATGAAAGAAAGCCCTTTAAGTCCGTAGTTTGGTTAAAGCTTGATACTGTACTATTTTTACGCCGGTCCGTTGTTCTAATTTTGCCCGCTGTTGGTGCTGTGACGTGGTTGCTGCTGCTGCTGATAGATAGCGCAGCAGTCAAACCTCTCGCAGTGCGGGTGCCAGTGGTAAGATATATCTGAGGTACCGGCGAAAGTTATAGCTGATGGTAATCAGTCAGTATCGATCCTCACTCGAGAAGGTTGATTCGGAGAAGTAATTGTCACTCAACATTGATTATTTCTTGCTTCGCACGATTGCTTCACTTCCCTTCCCTTCCCTACACCTTGCTTCACCGGTGACTGCTCTTCTTGTAGGCAGCAGTGAAAAGTGTTCGTTGCATCGGCAACTGCTCCTATTCGTTTAGGCAGCGGTACAGACGACCCTCCTTTCGCTTGCCAGCAGCTGCTCCTCTTGAGGTAGCAGCGAAGGCTTCTCCAACCATTTATTTTCTTCTTTTTGAACTACGCCCCCGGATGCCCTGCACTCCGGCCAGTCCTATGTTGGCTCTACCGATAGAACTACTAAAAGTCGGTGGCGACAAGTTGTCTGAATTTGGTTTGGTTCATTAAGTTTTCTCGTTTTATTCCGTTTTTCTCAATATCCTTTCTGACTTATTTTATAAACCATTTATCTGACACCTTAGGTCTATTGTTTTTGGTGTTCGAAAAATTTGTTTTGTCAACCAGTTGTCATCCATTCTATATAGGTGTCTGTAAAATTTAGTCTTAGTTTTCTTATCGTTTCCATTAATCGTTAATTTTCCTTGTACATTTTTTCTCGACCTCGTAACCTGTATTGTCCATCTCTTATCTTACGACCCATTATCTTGCGGAGGATCTTTCTCTAAAGTTTCTGTGCTTCTCTTAGACCATTCTTCTTGATCATTCTAAGGCAGTCGCTCAAATACGGACACACAGGTTTTATCACTGTATTACAAAGTCTAATCTTGGCTAGTCTCGAGTACTTTGTTTGTATACAAGTGGTGAGTTCCTCTTAAGTGCATTGGCCATCTTTCCTCCTCCGTTGTTCGCTTCCTTTTCGCTAGTCTTTTGGTTGTATTATCATCCCAAGGTACTTGAAGCTAACAACTTTCCCAATTTTTCCGTATAGTGTCTTCAGGTGACACAGGACTTTTTCAATGTTCATTATGTATTTAATATGATTTTTATGTGTAAAACATGTTTTAAAGTTTTAAAAAAATTATAAACAGCGTAGTTCTTGAGAATACAAGATGATTATACAATATAAATCGCTTACTGGTAAAATGTTTCTTTTAATTTATTTGTAATTACAAGAAATTATACATTTTCACTACTGCCTGGCAGCATAAAATTATCGATTGTTAACTGTTGTAATGTTGAAAATCTTGATGATGAAGCATTATTTCACCAGTGCCTCATAAATGTTGGCGTGTAGCGTTGATGTACTGCTCTACATGTTGCAGTGCTATTTTCTGTGCTTTAACTATTTCTGAGTGTGAAATAAACTGCTGTGTATTACATATTTGAACAGTGTTTATGTTATTTTTTGTTATGCACTTTTTTTGGGTAATCCAAACAGGTTCCTCAGTCCCAATTAGTTCGGGTTAGCTGGGTTGTTGTGTATTTCCAAATATGGATAATAATAGTCTTTTAGTTGTTTGTTAAGGTGTTTCGTACTCCATTCTTTTGTTGGAGTAATACTGTAATATCTTGGTAATTCTTTTATTCTTTTTAACTGATTATTTTATGCTTCCTACAAAAAAAAATATTGTAACTTCATGACCTCTGTTAACAAAACAATTAAATACAGTCAAGATTTTTTTTAATTTTAAATATAGTAGTGCTTTAGTTATCTGAACTATTTTATGACTAAAATATTTTTCGAAACATAATAGAGAATTTTCCAGTAGTTACGTTTTGCATTTATTTATGTGCAAGGTGTGACCAAAAATACGGATTCATCATTGCAGTAAAATTTATTTTTATGAATAATGGAATAATGTTAGATTTCGAAAAACTAAACTAATAAGAATAATCTTGTATACAAAATATTTCAGTTAAGTAAGACTTAGACTTAAAAATGTATGTATAATTTATTATAATTATTTAAGTTATTACTTTGCATCTTAGCAGCAGAATCCATATTAATGAGTAATGTGTTTTTTTATATTCGTATAAAAAACTTTTAATTTTTACCTTTTCCTGCTTATTTTACTTTGATTTTTTACGAGTACTTTCGCAGTGGGCACCGCTTCTTCATACATAGAGTTTGCAGAAAATTTTTTATTTTGAAGATTCCATCTTAGTTTGTCAAAGGTTTGAATCAAACCTTACAACAATTTGAGGACTGTGCATCAGATAAAGAATTCCCACAAACTGTGCTTTCAACAAAATTAACCAATCATTGTCGAATACTGTCAAGAATGTTTTATGTTTTTATTATGTTTACAGGTATAATTTTTGTATGACAATACACGCAACTACTGAAAAATCAGTAGAGTAGTTCAAATATTTATATGTTTATTTCCAAAAAAAAAATACAACAGGAATTATTCTTCTCATGTTCCTGTCGGGGGTTAGGGCTTCTGATTTCTTTGCCCATCTTTTTCGCGGTCTACCTACATCTTTTCGTCCAATGGATTTGCAGCTTGTAATGCCCGTTTCATCCATTTATCTTCACTCATTCATATTAAATGTTCCTCCCATTAAAGGGAGACATTAAAATGGGCCCGTATTTCCTCATTCTTAATGTTTAATTACGCCTTTAAACTACGCCTCCTGAACTCTTCTCAAGAAACATAATTCTGCCCCTGGATCTGATGGTCATCTTTCTTCCCAAGTACCTAGGACGACTCACTACCGTAGAACAATACTGGAACAACCAGATAGGAAAAATTGATTTCATTAAATAGTTAATTGATTTTTGTCAAAATCTTTTTATACTGTTTTTTTTATACAAAATATAATGTAGTAAAGTAGAAGTTTTAATTAAATACGTTAAGTTTGTTATACGGAGGTATAACAACACGGAGGTATAATAATACGGAGGTATAACGTTTTGTTTATTTTTATCCTTTTTTATCTACAAATGTTTAGGATGATAGATTTATGTTCCTATATCATTAATATTATTAAATTTATTGTACCAAAAGTTTATTTATAAATAATAATTGTTGCTCATTTATTTGTTATTGATATTTAATAATGATAACATTTTTGTGATTGTGTAATATGATATTTTTATGAAATTTATTATTTGTCAAGAACAATAAAATATTTGCCAAAAATTATTGTAGGTTTACATTGATATTATAGTCATTAATAATTTTTATGATATCAGATATTTAAATTTGTAATACCAGTGTGTTATAGTTAGCCATGTAATTTATTAAGACTGATAAACAAAAAAAAACTATAGCGATTATTATTGTATAGATATTTAAATTGTTTTAAGTGAATTTTATTAAAGGATTTTAATTCGCTCTGAGTTTATTGTTGTTTTTTTTATTTCTTCTCCTTATTGTATGTTAGGTTATTGTGTGCAGTATTACGGATTACCTCAGTGGAGTCTCATTGGTTTTTATTCTTTCATCGTGTTTACCTACTTCTCATTCGATAGTAGTCCAGTCACTCACGGTTTTTGCTAAGAATTTTAAAGTACCGCTTGGATTGACATGAAATTTTGCATACACATAGTTGACATGTCAAAGAAAAAAAGTTATATAGTGCCGATGTGTGCTTTTACCCTGGGGGTGAGTACCACCCCTTCTCGGGGGTGAAAATATTTAACCTCAAAATAACCCCGGGAACGATAGATAATTCAATTTTAAGCAAAAAATGTTTTATTGACTTTTTTCGGTAAGTGGATATTTACCGATTTATTGACGATTGAAATTGATGATTTCTTGCATAAAAAATGCATATTTTTCAGTATATTTTCCGTAATAACTCGAAAACGGTGCATTTTTACAAAAAAGTCTTAAGAATCAAAAAGAAACCTTTTAAAATAACAAATCGAATGGTTTTTTTTAAATTATCATCGGAGCAATAAAACCCAAGTTACAGCCTAATTAAGGTCAGGTATTTATTCGATTTACCTTTTATAAAAGTGTTTATCGTTAAATAACGTAAAAAGGAGTGGATTTTTGAAAAAAATAATGACAATGTTTTTTGTAGATTTTAAAAAGATCTTCAAAATGAGCTAAGGTAAAAGTAATTTGGATAAAAAATGGCCGAGTTATTGCAAAAACAAAAAAATTATGTCGTAAAAAAAAAAAAATTTATTAAAACGGTAATTTTTTCACAAAAATAAAAATTAACGTTATCCCAAGTGTAATTAGCTTTATTTATGTACTGACTATGAGTCCTGAAATTTTAACCAGTTTAAAATGCTTAAATTTGAAAAAAAGGTCAATTTAGTAAAAAATGAATTTTTGCAATTTTAAAAAAAATTTTCCATTTTTTCAAAACTGCTCGAAATCAAAGAGGAATACGAAAAATTGACAAGAGTTCTAAAATGTAGTATTTTTTTCACTGAAAATTTTCCATTTTTTTTTATTTTTCTATCATAAAAACTAAGCGAGATATTTACATTCTAAGCTTGCATATAAGGGTGAGAAGCCCCCTTTTTTATCCCTTTAAAACGCATTTTCTAAAAATCAACAACTTTCAAATAGTCCAAATTTTCAGAAGTTGTAGCCCTTAGAATTCCCTACAAAATGAGCTTTGAAACGTTCAAATATCTTTAAAATTACCGAAGTTATCGTTTATAAACCATTTTTTTCACCGAAAAAAAATTTTTTCATTGTAAGGAGTAGTTTATAATAATGTTTATTAAAGTATAGTAATAATAATGTTTATTAATTGTATAGTTAATAATGTTTATTAAAGAGTAGTAGTTTATAATGTTGAAAATATTAAATACTTGAAAAAATTATATAATAAGTATAAAAAGGTTTAAATAACCGCAAAATGCAGCATTACCTAATTTAAAGTTTCAAAATATTTTTTTTTTAAATTTGACCTAAAGGGTGGTTTTTAAGGGTTGAATAAGTGCATTGTGTCTTAAATTAAATGTTACCTACCATAAATTACCATTTAAAATTTTAAGCACCAAAAAAAAATTTTTTTAAATAAATTTCATTATAAGGGGTAGTTTATAAGGGTTGAAAATATTAAATACTTAAAAGATTAAATTATAAGTATAACAAAAGTTAAAATCACTACAAAATGTATCATTACCTAATTTAAAGTTTCAAATTTTTTTTTTTTTTTTTGGAAAATTTGACCTTAAAGGTGGTTTTTAAGGGTTGAAAAATTGTTATAAATTGTAAAATACTTTCCTATATGATAAATAAATCTTTATTTAACATACCCACACATAATCCATAGGTAAATAACGATTATATCTACTGTTTTTAATTTTTGCAAGAAAGGGGTGCTTTTCACCCCTTAAAAACAAAAAGCACATATTCTAACCATATAACTTTTGAAGAGATAGGCAAAATAAGCTCACTTGCAAAATTTCATTAAAATCGGAGCGGTACTTTAAAATTCTGAGGTATTGCAATATTATACCGTGAGTGACTGGACTATAGATCATTATCATGAAGTCATCTACTGTTAGGCACGTCCTTTGCCCCATTTTAATCTACAACTCTTTTGTGTTTTCCACAAGTATCTTCATTTCTTGATAGCTTGTACTTCTTTTTAACTCATTTATAACCTTTATAATTTTGACATCTTTTCTCTTCAATTTTTTAAAATCTTTCTAGATTCCTTACTCGTTCAATTCTTTCCTTTTAATTTATTCAATCTTTTCTGTATATTGTTTCTGTTGAAGGTTTGTCCGTGGCAACCTGTTATGTTTAGCTTACTAGCATGCCCCGTCGCGGCTTTGCATGCGAAAAGTGGTGTAATCACTTTTTTTTAAAAAACATGTAGCAGAAAAATAGGTGAGATTCTCGTTGTTCCTTCATTTCAGCAGTTCTTGCTTTTTGAAGATTTTCTTCCTAGTGATGTTTTTTTTGATGGCATTATTGAAAATGGAAAAAACAACCACAAAAATAATAATTGTCAAAACCAAAAATTTAAATCTACGTTGAATAAAATAAAGAGTCAAAATAAAATTAAAGAAACATGGAACTTTACTTTTATAAAATACTGAACAATACAAAATCGTATCTACATAATAGAATACAATAAAATTATCGTGTGATGTTGTCACCAGCTGATCCTTAGCACCACGTCACTATTTGGTAAATCATACAACTTTATTTATGACAAATCTTTATTTGAATCACATCAGCTGGTTTAAAAGCAGCAGATTATCTAACCTCATAAAAGCCTTAATGTAGGACATAAACATTATTTTCAACCCTTTAGGGCTAACTTTTTAATGGTTTCAATAGCCTAAAACCTGCACCGGCATCACAGTTACAAACATAAAAAAACTGCATGAGAATTGGTTCAGTAATTTAGGAGATAAAGGGGGAACATACACACACACACACACACACACATACATCGAATTTTATTCATATAGATAGATTAGTCATTCAGATAGCATAGATTCATTGATACTTTTATTTCAATCTCCAATCGTATTTTTGATTTTCAATGTTTTTAATGATTTCATTTAGTATTGAGGTTGAAGTGATATTCTTCAGTTTTAATGAAAAAACCATCACAAAATTAGAACTTTTCTCTAAATTTTATGCATTTACGTTATGTTATAAATAACTTCTATTTAATTAAAATGTGTTTTGATCGTGTTAGATTTTCTTTTAAATTATAAACTCTTCCCAACAAAATGACAGAAATTCACTGATGATTATGTAACATCAAATGGATAAGCGACTTTGTATTGTGACTAGCTGAGCATGAACATACACTACTAGGTGTTTCCCTGTCTCCCTCTTTGAATCCTTATCGGTGATTTATTGGGAGATGGCAAGATTTTTTTAACTCAAAATTTTACTTTTTGGTTTTTTATGTTTTTCAATAGTTTAGCCCTAGATTTACCCGAAAAAACATTAAATTACGTCAAAAAAATAATTTTTTATGAAAAAATGAAGTTTTTATCAAGTTTACACAGAAAAATTGTGTTACTGAGAACGAATATTTTCACAATTTTATACTACTCGTTTTAGCGCAAGGAGAATTTTAGTTTTTAAAATATCTGCATCACTGTTCTTTGTATTCTCAGCTGTTGGTTCAGCTTTCTAAACAACTGTTGATGGGAAATGTACTTGTTTGTGTACATTTTGTTTTTGATTTGTTCCTTCTTGTTTCTTGCGTTTTCCCGTAAATTTAGATTTTTAACACGAGGTACATTTTTCTCAGAAACCAATAAACCTACCGGGCTGAAATTGTTACCAGTTAATTATCTTGTATATCCACATATACAGACATTTTTATGACTTCCTCAAGTGCTCCAAAAATTAGTAATATGCAAACAACATAGAAAAAATAATTTGTAAAAATTTTATGTTATTCGTAATTTTTTTTAAAAATTGTGTGGTCTAAAGATTAAATTTAAAAAATCTCAGTAGCTCGAGAAGAAACCCGACACCTATGGTGTGTAAAGTTTAATTTCCCTATCTTTTACCAATCCTATGAAAAATGTACCTAAAACTAGCATATTTAACATTGGCGGGATACAAAGTACAGGCTCCCATTAAAGATAAAATTAAACTCAAATGAAAATTTACTTTTTTGGGAGCTAAGTTTTCATCACTTGCCAGGAAATTCACCATGAACACTAAACACTTTCTTTCGAATTGTTCTTAGTTTTCAATCTTCTCCCTTCAAAAAATCAGCGGATGTCTCTGATCTGTATCAGCCGTGCATAATGCTGCGGTGATGGCTTTTTGAAAATTTTTCGAAGTGCACTACCATTCTTGAGGGATGTCTTCATGTGGTTTCTGCTGGGCAAAGATTACTCCCTTCTATACCAAGACAAAAGGCGCTGATGCCATGATAACAGATTGGTAAAGCTTGTCTGAAAGCTCAAGTCAGCTGCATTGTGAATGCGATAATGTTTTGTCCTTCATCAGTTCTGTTTAGTCTACGATTACTTAAAAGGTTTTTTATAGATTTTTTTTTAGTTTATTTAAAGTCTTATCAACAGCTTGGTCATTAGTGACTACGGTGGAATATATAATGGTGGGTCAAAATTTCCAGACACTGGCCAAGAATCGAACCTTGGACCACCGTGCGTGGTAGGCTGACGCACTACCACTACACTACATAGGCGACCACAGATGTTTTTATTTAGTCTCTATTCTTCTTCTTCTTCTTCTTCTTCTTCTTTTCTTCTTCTTCTTACTATCAAGGATTAGGTTCCAAACTCACAAACCATCTTGTACGTCTACACAAACTTGAGACACTCCAGCCCGTACATCTCAACTACTGCCATCTTCTTCGAGGTCTTCCCACCTCCCTTCTTCCAACTGGAAATTAGTCTCTTTTAGAACTCTTTAATTTGCAGATGTAAACTAAACCTTACTGTTTGTTTGTACAGATGACTCAAGCCATCAGACAACCTCTAATAAGTTTGTCCAGTTGTAACGTAGCTATATATTAAAACATCCTCAACTCAATGCAGAGTTAGAGTTTTCAACCTGTAGATCTAAAGTCGTGTTGGCGGTAGATCCATTCTTTATTTACCTACCGTGTCTGTTTTTGAGGTTGGTAATATGAACAAACTGGTTTTGATAAGTGTTTGTTGGCGTAAAATACAGAAAACCGATAAAAAAAGTACAATCCTAATATTATTCAACCAAGATTTTTTGCCCTAAATTTAAACCTATCTCATAATTCTCTTATAGTTTACAATTTTTTTAATAAATACTTTTTAAGGCAGTTTCTTCGTATTTAATAATTTGGTTTGTATCATTTTATTTTTAAATACACACGTTTTTATTATTAGTTTGTTTATTTATTGGTTTTTGGTTTTGCATGTTTATTTTATTTATTTTATGTCACAAGGTTTAAGTGAATACAGTTTTCTTTGTTTCTTACATTTTTATTATTTTCCACAGATAAACAAGATTGTAATAAAAAACAATCCTCCTCTACTTTTAAGATTAAAAGATCTGTTTCAAACAATTGCTCTCTTGAAAATTCAACAACGAATGTTAAAAATAAATATAAAAAACCGACAAAACGTACTCATGGCAATTTCGGATGTATCAAATGTGGAAGGACATATTTAAGGAAAGATTCGCTACAACGTCACGTATTGTGGGAATGTGGTAAAGAACCGCAATTTCAATGTCCGTTCTGTCCGCAGAAATGTAAAAGGAAATCTCATCATATTCGGCATATTCAGAGGCAACATAATGATATGGTGTTATTGCTGAAGGCATCTAACAGCGACCAAGATTATTGCTCAACAGATGGTCTTCCTCCGGAGTAATTTAAATTAAATTTTTTATTGTTATTTTTTTAGTATTTTAATTAATAGTCAGGATGTATAGGTATCAGACGAACTAATGTCCCATAGCCGAGCGAGTGAGCGGGAGATATGTGGCATAACTACGCATGCACTCAAAGGTCTCTACCGTTGTAATCTAAATCTGAAAACATACTACAGTTGTTATCTTGCTCGTTAGTTTACTGCACGCATAAATGCTTGCTCACAACAATGAGTAAAATTAAAGACAATGTTATTGGAATGGCGCGTATGGCTTGTGCAAGTGAGAACGTTATGCATTCTCTCACTCCCACGACTAGGGGACATTAGTTCATCTGAATATTGTATATTAGCTTTATTTGTACATGGTCAGGTTGGGTAAAAATGTTTGGAATTTACTTGTATAATTTTTTTATTTTTAATTCCTAACGTGTGTACGTTGCAATTTGTTCAATTCAGAACAATAAGCAACCCCATGACCCAATGAGATGAGGATGATGTGTATGATGTGTAAATGAGGTGTAGTCTTGTACAGACCCAGGCCGACAATTCCTGAGAGAGTATGGATAATTGAACCCCAACCATCATAGTACACCGGGAACCACTGTCTAGTATTCAAACCCGAATAAAAGTAACTACCTTTACTAGGATTTGAACTAGTAACCTTTGTCTCCAAAATCAGCTGACTCACAGCGACGACTTTACCTCTAGACCAACCCGGTGGGTCCTTGTATAATTTTTAATTGTTTGACTATAATACAAAAAGCTGTCAACGGATTCTTACAGAATTATTTCCTAATTAGCTCCCCATTTAGACCAGAAAACAAATTAGTTTGAAATGTATAAACATTTAACGGTTCAACCCCTTATGGGTACATTTTGGAAATTGTTAAGGATAATTTTTTTGTTGCACTATCGGTAATATCTCCACCTAGTTTCTGCTATCTAGCTTCTATCTGTAATTCTATCTGTAATTTTTTTAGCATCACTATACATTACGTCTTAACGGAGTTTCAGCCATCTAACTCGCCCAGAATTTAATGAATAAAAAATATTGGTTTAAGGGTTGGATACCCTTTTCAATCTTTAGGGGTACATTTTAAAAATTTTTAAGGTGTTTTTTTTATAGTTGTACTATAAATAACACCACCAAAATTCAGCCATCTAACTTGTGTGGAACTTAGTAAACAATAAATATTGGTTTAAGGGTTGAACACCATTTTTATTCCCTTAAGGGTATATTTTGGAACTGGTTAAGGAGTAATTTTTGTAGTTGAACTATGAGTAATACCACCAGCGAGTGAGTTTCAGCCATCTATCTTATTTGGAACTCACGTAACGGAAATTATCAGTTTGTGTTGAACACTCTTTTCATACGTTTAAATGTGGAATGTCAAAATTTTTTTTAAGTTTTCTATTTGTCTCTGGGCCAGCCCAGTCAGTCAGCTGGGAGAAAGTCGCTATTATTTGTTAAGTAACACCAGTTGGGTTAGCGACTTTGTATGGTGACCACCTGACAGCCATCTATGAACAAACTACTGGGGGGGTCCCTGTTCAAACTCATGCGTAATCCACTTCAAAAATACAGCGATCAAATTGGGTAGTTGTCAATAGTGTACAGTTCCCAATAAAAAATAAAAGCTAAAAAAAAAGAAGTTTTTACACTAACAGGAATATTTTTACCTTGAGATGAGCCAATAAAATCTATCCATCCTTGTATTAGGGAACAAGTGAAAATGCTATTCATAAATATTTTGTGTACTTAAAACCCCCTGCTCAGTAAAACCTATATTTTTAATTTATGGTTTTTTTTCTTAGAAATAATCAATTGTAACCATTTCATTTCATTTAAAAATATTTGATTGTACTTTTAAAAAAAGCAAAGCTATATTTTTACAAACATTCCATAAATTATGTATCATAGTTTTTCAAAATTTTTGTTAAATTGAAAATTTAACTTCGTTTGATATGAAGTATAAAATGTAGGTGTTACGTACATTGAGTATAACAGTTTTTTTTGTTAAAAAATTAGTTAATACTCAGCATTTAAAATTTGAGCAGCCAACCTAAGTATTCTCATTTTACCTATAAAAGAAATAACTTGATGTGTTAGGACCTATCCTCAACAATTTAACTTAATTCTTAAATAGCTAACCTATTCTTTGTTCGTGCCTTATAAATATCATCCATTTATCTATTTAATGGTCTACCACTGTTTCTTTTACAATTATATAGTGTTTGTTTCAGTATTATTAATTTTTTTATTAACTCTTAAGGGTTTAATACCGTTTACATTCCATATACAGCAATAATTTTAGAATTTTTATTGTTAGTTTCTTTGCAGTTTTCAATTTTGGTGAATAATATTATTTATTCAGTTACATTTTAATGAGAACTTTAATGTTACTAATTATGTTATTAATTGTTATTGTTATAAACTATGCTGTTTAATTTTATGCAATAAAACCCCATTTATAAAAAATCTGGTTTATTATTAATTACATCTGGTTGACCACCAAATTTTATCAAGTATAGTATATAGTATATTCAGAATTAAACAAAAATGGTAAACACATTTTATTTATTTGGATTTTATTCATCAAATTTTTTTGAAGTAGCTTCATAAAATTTGACCTATTTGTTCATATTTTAAGTTCTTTAATAACCGAAAAATTATGGTGACGACCATTAAACCGTTAAATTTTAATCTATTGTATTTGCTTATAAAAAATTGTAAATATTTTATGGTGATACTCATTGATACCTACTTTGTTGAAATCTAATTTCAAATTAGTGAGTTACGATGAAAATTAATTGACTTTTTTGCCGGACTTTGACTTTTGTTGTTTAAAATTAAATCTTTGTAATGCATCCTGCAGCTTGAAATCAATTCTATTTTATATAATCCTGTATTGGTGAACATTATCCAAATTTGTCTTGTAGATTCACTTTTTGTTACATATGTGTTGGCGTAAACGTAGTACAATATTGTCCTTTAAAATAAGTTACAAATAGAAACTTTTAAATGCTTTTCTATTGAAACAATATTTCCAGAAGAATTTTTTTCTAATACTTAATGTTTGTACGTTGAAATCTGTTCTATTAAAGTACAATAAACAAGCAACCCCATGACCCTATGAGATGAGTATGATGTGTAAATGTGACGTATTTTACAGACTCTGGCTGACCATTGTCTAGTATTCAAATCCGTATAAAAGCATTGCTTGAGTCCCAGCTCCGTGTAGTTGGAAGGAATGCAGTGCGTTGTTATAGTAGTAAGAGAATGTATGAGTTAGTAGTGTTTCACAGCTGATGCATTTGTAGCGGTAGCGTGTATTAACTAGACTAAAAAAATATTCTTATCATCCAGCGCATTAATTTAACAAATGCCTACCTGGTTATTAACTTGGTCAGATTCATAATATTTAACTTACCAATTTATAACAAAATATGTAAATAAATAAATTAATAAATACAAACAAATATGTTAAATAGGGAAATTTTTTTATTGAAAACGAATGTTTTGTATCAGAGTAATACAACAATCGTTCTCCCAGCATGCATCACTCATTCAATATACGTCACCCGTACCCTTCATCCCGCAACTACACGGAGCTTGGAACCACACAAGAATTTCCATTACTAGGGTTTGAACAACAGAACATTTGTCCTCGAAAATCAGCTGTTAAACAGCTGATTCTTTAAATTTTTTTACTGGTTTAATAAATATATTTGTATTTTAAAAATTTTATTGTATATATTTTAGATAAATGGGGTTTTATTGTATTGTTTTTGTAAATTAATTGGCTTATAAAAGTTGTAAAAATTATAATAATGTGATATGTTATATACTCTATATTTATTAAGATGTTAATAATTTATTTTGTATAAGATTTTATTACGCGTAGTTTGTAAGATTTGTACAGATTTTATATTTTTTTATGTATTTGTATGCGTAATTATCATACTGTTAATGTATTCTATGTATAATGCTGTTTTTATTAACTATACACAGGGTGATTCACGAAGATATGCAGAAACTTTGGGAGCCCATTGTACATGTAAAAATAATGAAAAAAGTTAGGTGAAATGAGGTCTTCCTGAAATTCTGGTAAGGTAGATTAAGGGGCGAATTCAATCGTTTCTTATGGTTTTTGACCTGATAAATTGAATAAAACAGATCCCAGAACTGTAAGTTAGCTAGTTTCTGAGAAAACCAGTGTACAAATCTAAAAAAAATTGAGTGAAAAACACATTTTTTTCATCTTTGGGCAACAATAACTTCGTTATTTCAACAAGAAACAGATACAAATTTTGAATTAACCTTGTAGAAAATTTTATTCTCAACAAAACGGTGTAAATAAAGTACACAGAAAGCGAATAGATGTTTGATTAAATGAATTTTTATTCATAACAGTACGAAGTAAAATTGACTAATCTAAACCTATTCAACCAAATTACAGTAAATTTTCAGATTTGTCTCCGCAACTTCAATGCATTTTTCTGCTCGTTTAAGGACAGCTCTTGTTGCTTTCCGTAGTTCAACAGGGTTTTCCGTTAATGGTGTAAAAGCTTCATTAATACGTCTAATTATTAATGTTATTTTAATAAATGATTTTCACTTCATTTTTTGCATTTGACACTGGTTTTCTCAAAAACTAGTTAACTTACAGTTCTGGGACCTGTTTTATTCAATTTATCAGGTCAAAAACCATAAGAAACTATTGAATTCGCCCCTTTATCTACCTTACCAGAATTTCAGGAAGACCTCATTTCACCTGGTGAACTGTAATCCGGGCAAAATCTTTCGCTAGCCGTAACTCGGTAACGAAACATTTCCAGACCCATGCTTATATAAACATTTTTCATTATTTTTACATGTACAATGAGCTTCCAAAGTTTCTGCATATCTTCGTGAATCACCCATCCCATACATACATATGTATGTTGTATATATTATTATATATATTATTCGTGTTTTATTAAGTTTTTCACTATAATGCAAGTTCTACAACATTAATTGTTATGGTCTTGTTGTTATTCTTCGTTTCCAATCCAATGTTATTTACTTCTAGTAATGAATCAAGGACTTGTTTTTGCATTTCTAAGGTATCTAATAATTTAATTATATAATATTGTGTGATTAATATTTTTTAAGTAAATAAAAAAAGAGATATCCCTAAAAATGTCCTCCTGAAATATTAATCTCGGATGTTATTAATTATTTACTCATAATCCAATATAAATGGTGCCTTAATATATTTACCAATATTTTTCTACATTGTTTTGTTAATCTTGTTGAAATTTATATCTAGGAAAGTTTAACTATTGCATTTTTAAAAGGGATTGTTGAAAAATAAACTTTAACGGCAAAAAATCTTTTGTATATACTATTTTTTCGTTGGTAATCTCTTCAGAAATAATAACTATGATGTCTATAGGAATTTTAAGTGTCTTCCATCCCGGTATTAAGTATTTTTAGTTGTTTAAATTTTCAAGAAATTAAAGATGGGTTTGTTTAATTATTTTATCAAACATCTTGTGCAGGTGTTATCTATAATGTATTATTTAAAATTGAATTATATATTTCTAACCACCAGAATACGGTAACAGTAAACACTTACCAATGTTTATAGAGCTTTCGTGTATCTTGTACACATCTTCAGTAATTTATCTTATCTTGCCGTAAACATTGGTAAGTGTTTACTTTTTCTGTATTCTGGTGGTTTAAAAATATATGCAGTAGAATCTCTGTAGTCCGGCCTGTTCGGGATCAAGAGGGTGCCGGATTACTGGATGTGTTGGAATTTTGCAACTATAAATTATAAATTTAAACAAAAAAATAATATGCATTGATTTCTATGTGAGTTTAAATTAAATTAACTAATTAAAAAAGGTTTGCTGAGTACTTCTATAGTCATTGTACTAAACATAATTATCGGCTATTGACATCCCCTAGTGCGGTGTGGGGGTGCTCGTGTTCTAAAAATTGCGTTTCATTGTCAATTCAGCATGAAGTATAGAGTATGACCCAGTTCTGGGTTTTGTATAAAAGGTCAAAATTATTCCATTTAACAATAATTAAGGTCTGCTTATTCATTTCTTTAATCAAATCATAAACATACATGTTAAATTAAATCCGCTGTTATTAGGTCGAGTTGATTTCCCTAATTTAATTTAACTTAATTTAATTTAATTTAATTTGTCTTTTACCAAAATCTGTCCTGGGTGAAGTTGCATACTTTTAGGCCTAATATTTTTAAGGCTGGAGTACCGAGATTCTATTGTATTTCAATTGTTTTAATTATATGCACTAAATGGACTCTGAATTATGTTTGCGTGTAGTAGAAATATAAATTGTTTTAAAATCTACAAGTTTTTTGTTTAATAATACAGGTAAGCTTTTCCAAGCTTTGTAACTTAAATGTTTATTTTTAAAACGATAATAAATAAATAATATTGTAGTATAAAGTAAATTTTATGTATTGTTTAAAAGACAATTTTAATTTTCCCAAATATAAAATCGCTTTTAATTAGATTTTAATACTTATTCTCATGTAAAGTAAATGGTGCTTAAATGTTCGTTTTTTATTATTATTTTGAATTTAACTACTAATATGTCACATTTTTTATTTTTTTATTTTACACTGTTAAAATTTATTGATTTTTATCGATTAGTATTTTTATTATTTGTAATGTGTATATTTTGATTATTTTTTAAGTTTTACTTGCATGATTTGTTATATTAATAATTGATTTTAAAATAAATTGTCTTTTGAATTACTAAATTTTTGTTTTTATTGAATTTCCTTATACAGTAAAATTTCTCTATTGCGGAACTCTATATAGCGGAAATCTCTCTTTAGCGGCATTATTTGCCGACCCCGACCTTTTCGTATACTACGATAATGTATTTAACTCTCGTTATAGCGGCACAAAAATCTCTCTATAGCGGCAAAACAATATCTTCAAGATATGGATTTAGACGCCTATGTAGGGGTAGAAAATGACTTAGCTACTTCAGCAGATGTTGGCGATGATGCAATAATCGAAAATGTCTTAGCCCAAAACAACGAGCAAGAAAGTGAAGATGACGATGAAATGGAAACAGAAATGTTGTCCCTTCAAGTAAACAGGCACTAGACGTTATTCTTGTTGTTTCCACGTACTGTCATTGCCAATATGTAAATGAAAATTTACAAGTTTTAAACATTGAAAATGAGATTGAAGACATGTTTTATGAATTGAAAACGAAACAAAATTTACAACTTATTTTACGAAATGAAATGTACTTCACAGTTATTGTTTCCTTAATAACAAAAAATATATACTGAACTGTGCATTTTTTGTGTTTGTGTAGCCTATATTTTATTAGATTTTAATTGTATGTATGTATGTATGTCTATTACTGTTCAGTGAAAAACGAGTTGCAGTGCTAATTAATTTTAGGCTATCTATTACGGTATGTACTGTATGAATGATTATTGAGAAAAGTTCAATATGAAAGGTGAAATTCTATTGTTAAACATTAGTAACACAAAATCTAATAAAACCAGTTTGTATCCAAATTTCTTGTTAAGTTAATAACCTACACTTTATGTAATTAATTTAAATATCTCACTGTATTGAAGTAATCTACTGTATTAAACATTCGTCATAAAGTTATCTATTCAGTAGTTTTTCAAAAACTTATTCCATGCACCATTTACATACGTATATAAGTTATTTTGTACAGAAAAATTAGTACTCCAACTTCCCTCCCACCGTTAATTACTCGCTCTCTCTATAACGGAACTCTCTTTATAGCACCGGTACCTCATGGTCCCTTCAATTCCGCTATAGATAGATTTTATTGTACTATTGTTTTTTTTTTTTATTATAAATTGTTTTGTAAATTTAAGAACTTATAGTTAATATTATAGTATACCGCTGGTAACTTTGCCTGTATGGGTGGGTTGAAGCCGGAGCAAGTCATTTCCTTAGTGCTGTTATAATATAGGGTGATTCAAAAAGAGCGCCGGTTTTGATATATCAAATTAAGAGATTTATTTTATTGAAAAACTGAAAATAAATACATCAACAAGTTCATCTTTCCTTCCGATTTCATGTATGAAAAATGATGTCATGCATGTGTCCTCCTCTACTGCGCTGGCACGCATCAACTCTGTCCATGAAATTGGATATTACTGTACGACAAGTTTCGACTTCCATTTGCCCGATAACCCGTCGAATTTCCTCCTTCAAGTCATTGATGTTTCGGGGTTTATTGGCATACACCAATGACTTCAGATAACCCCAAAGAGGAAAGTCACAAGGCGTCAAGTCACACGACCTTGGTAGCCATTGATGGTCGGAATTACGAGAAATGATGCGATCCTGGAACCGTTCACGGAGCAACAACATTGTTTCTCGTGCAGCGTGACAGGTGGCACCATCCTGCTGAAACCACAACTCGTCAATGTCCATTCCATCCAAATGACGCCACAAAAACTCCCTAATTTGCTGGGTTAACAGCCACACTGTCACGAACCAACGCAACGTTCTGCTCAGTTTGGCCAGAACGACGACGTCCAGAACTTTTAAGGTCGACTGTTGAACCCGTCTCAAAAAACTTTTTCATGAGCCTGCGAACTGTTGATTCATTCGGTGCTTCATTACGTCCTAGAGTACTGTGAAGTCGCCTGACAGTAACCGCATAACTCTCTCCACTCTGGTAAAATGTTTTGACGATTAACACTCGTAGTGCAATAGTAAACTTCTCCATGGTTAGACACAGACTGCGAGAGTACTACACCGCGAACAAGAGACACTACAACTGAATCGTCAATCGGAATGTTCTCCGAAATAGAAATGAGGTCTAACAATGTTGCCAACCGATAAACAAAAATTTACCAGCCGTTTAAAAACCGGCGCTCTTTTTGAATCACCCGTTACTATGATAAGTACCCTAACTGTTGTATGCACAATTTATACATCCTTAAGCCTAGTTTACACGGGTCGAGTATATTAGTCGAGAAGATTAGTAATTTAGTACTCGACTTGTTTGGACAGGACGTTTTAGTCGAGTAGTTAAGTTGTAGTCGAGTAGAACGGTCGAGTGCACAGTTTAGTAGCTACCCCCACAACTACGCACAATGTAATTTACGAGCGAGACCCCACCTCCGTGGAGCCATAACAATGCACTAAATTCACTCTCTACTTCACACGAAAAAAAAAAAACGCTTACTGACTACAAACATTGATTTACAGATTAGAAAAAATTTCTTAAAACATTATGTTTGGAGTGTAGCATTATACGGAAGTGAAACTTGGGTGATAGGGGCTGTAGAACGGAAGAGGATAGAAGCTTTTGAAATGTGGTGTTATAGGAAAATGTTAAAGATTAGGTGGGCGGACAAAATAAGTAATTTAGAGGTTCTTAGGCGAGTGGATGAAAAAAGAAGTATATGGAAGCATCTTACCAAAAGAAGGGATAGGCTAGTGGGGCATATCCTAAGACATCCAGGTATTGGGCTATCAATAATGGAGGGTAACATTGAGGGAGTAAATTGTAGAGGGAGGCAAAGATTAGAATATATAAAGCAAATTACAAAAGATGTAGGGTGTTACAGGTATGTAGATATGAAACGACTTGCGCAAGATAGAACAGGTTGGAGAACTGCATCAAACCAGTCGAGAGACTGATGACAAAAAAAAAACTTTACACGTGTGGACAGTTACTAAATTACTCGACTAAAATACTTGACCCGTGTAAACTAGGCTTTACGGTAAGTGCACGTTGAACACTGGTCGCTTACAAGCAGGAGCCTGTTGGTAGGAATATGCCATTATATTTTAATCGGACGTCTCACGGTAAATGCCGGTAGGGAAAGCTGTGCGCTGGTCATCAGCGCATATCAGCTCATGGGTTTTTTTTGTATAAACCTGCCTGCTGCTTGCTGGCAGGTTGCTAAGTGTACTTGACATCATATAATATGTATTCATAAATAATAACAACTTGTTTATTAATTATAACATAGGTGTATAAAAATAAATTTAAAAGATTATTATTGGCCAAACAATGCTTTATAATTTTGAATACCGGTAGTCAAAATGTTCAAAATACGTATTTTAAAGTAATCACAAGTCTTTCTCCAGTAATATTGGTTGCTTGTGCAAGTTGCACCATTGTTTTTGTAAATGAATTTCTACTTTTTACTATATAAAATTTAAGGTTTCCAGATTCATTCTCGTGTATTTAAAAAACCTGTCTCTATCTTTTTTAATTGCGGAAAAAGATGATAATATTCTCCGTACAATTTTCTGTTCTTATTAATGTCACTAACAGTATCATGTTTAAATGATAATGTGTAAACGTTTTCCATTAGAAACAATTCTTCATCACTGCTACTAGAACTCGTGTTGAATAGCGACTACTGAATTAAGTTTAAGCGCGTAATTGCATGTTCCCACTATGCGCACTTGCCAGCGTGAATCAGCACCTGCATCCAGCGTTCACTGTGCGCTTACCCTTACAGAGGCAAAGCAACCAGCAGTTTACTATATAGTTGGTATTCTACTAGATTAGTGGTGTCTAGAAAAGAGTATTATTTACCAGAGATTTTTGCGATCAAAGTTTTTTCTTAAACATACTGGAAACAGCTGATGCCATTCATTGTTCTTTTGTATTTCTATACGTGTTATTTCTTTTCCACCAGCTGAACAGTTTCTTTTTTACCGTACTGTGATTCAGAAACATTTTCTGCCACTGTTGTGAAGATCATTATACGAAAATCCTTTTCATGAGATGATGCGTCTCATGACTGGTGGCAAATTTTTCTAAAAAGAATATTATGTAAGAGATCTAACCCATATTGCTTTCATAAGAAAGAAAAAGGCTTACCTTTGACTGGGCAAAAACCATTAGTGATTTCTGTATCTATTTTTTAGAGGAATAGAATGACACTATGTATTTATATTTCCAACTTCCGACTTTGATTTCTTGACTTCTCAAGTAAACAGTGTAAAGAAAAATGGCTGATCTATGATGTAGTGGTCAGTGCAACTGGTTTCTATTCCAGGGGTCCTGGGTTCGATTTCCAGTCAAGTCTGGCATTTTTTTAATTACTCATTTTCGTCTATCATACTTCATTGTCTGTATTATCATTTAAGAATTAATTAATTAACCGTATTTAATGTCCAGCTTAAGCAAATAATAGATTTTTAAAAATATTTTTTTTGATATTATTTATTAATTATTTCTCTTTAATTGTGCGTTATTTTATTCTAATATTCATCTTCAGACACCATTACTTCTTTTAGATATCTACCTTAACTAAATTTTAATGGATAGTGAAAATTTTGGTTATATACTGATAAAATATAAGTAGATCAAAATCATTATGGAATTGGTTTAGTTCAAGTTTCATTTTTAGCTCTTTCTTTTTCTAAATCTTGATAATTTTTTTTTTAGTATGATACTCATTAATTATATTGTAATTGTTTTTTTTAAATATTGAAGTTTATTGACAAATTTTTTTTTTAATTTCAATATTTAGGTTTTTTATGTTTTGTCTCGATAAACAGTTTTGGAATATCTGATGTGGGTGAAATTATGAATTTTTGTTTATTTTAATTTATTGTGGTTTTATTATTGAAATTACAGTAAATACATTTTTAGCTCTTATTTTAAACAGATGTATAACAACATATGACTCATTTCAGTGAGATAGGAAATTATACAATTTAGCAGAACATACGAACAAAGACTGGACGTACCTCCAAATTATATTGCATTAAACTTAAGTAATTAACGTTTTAATTTTATTACACAAATCTTATTTTATTTAAAATTCTTTCAAATTTTTTTGTTTAGATTCAATTTAACATTTATTATTAATGGATAATAAGTTATTTATTTTGTGTTTTTCTAATTAACCACTATTGGTTTTTGTTTTTCAATGTAAGAACTATTTGTTATTTTGTTGCATAGATAAACAAAGCTCTTATTTTTATTATTGGCGACCAGTTAAGTGTTATTACACTTGAATAGTGGCGTAGGCTTGTTTGGTAACACCAATAAATGCATCAGATTAGAGTCCTACTAATCGTTTCCATTAATTGAAAGGCTCAACAGAAAAACGTTGCAATTGACAAAATTTACAAAAGTAAGGTTTCAGTGGAATATGTTCTATAAATCCTCTATTTGATTATAATAGTGAATTCTAATGGGTATAATTGTAACTAAAATCTCGGAAATTCTTGAAACAAAATCGTCATACAGTGAACAATCGTTATACAGCTAAGGATCAGATGGTAACTTTCACTTTCTGTAAAAATTTGTTTTTGTTACTTGCAGCATTTTTCCGTTGAACCATTTAATTGTTCATTTTCCTTGTACAGTTCGTCTTGACCTCGTAACCTATATTGTTTGCCTACAGTCTTTGAACCCATTATTTTGCAGAGGATCTTTCTCTCAAATTTCTCTGCTTCTCTTAGACCAGCCTTCCCGATCATTTTAAGTTACTCACTCACGTACAGACACACTCGTTTTTTTCACTGTATTACAATGTCTGATCTTAGCTTGACTTAAAAGTGCTTCCTTCTTATACAAGTAGTGAGTTCCTCGGGAGTTCACCAGCCATTTTTCCTCATCTGTTGTTCACTTCCTTTTCACTGGTTGTATTATCTTCCTGAGGTACTTGAAGCTTTTAAATTTCCAAATTTTTCTACATTGTGTTTTCAATTGACCCAGGGCTGTTTTGATGTTTGTTATGTATTTAGTTTTCTCGGAGGAAATTTAAATCAGCTAGTTAATGAACAGAACTTTTATTATATCTGTAATAATATATTTTCATTGTAAGTCTGATTATACTATTTAAATAAATAATTACACCCACTTCAAATGTACCGAAACTGTCAATCTTAAGATGAAAATATAAATATTTGAATTATTAGATAAAGGGGTGGATGGGGATGGATCTAATTATTCAAATATTTATATTATTATTATTATTATTATTATTATTGTTATTTTCATACCCTAATTTTAATTTATTGAAACAAGTCGCTCGAAAGTTTAATTTTGTGATATTTTAAATGTATTCGTCTTAGTTTTATCTTAATTTTGTTTGTTTTTTTTTAAAGAGTACTTACAATGGAAATTTTCAACGTGATCTCTTGTAGTAAAATTTGTAATTAAGAATAGAATAGAATTTTTATTGTCGTAGAACGCATACAGTATCCAGCAATGCTGCTTACACTGGTGATTTGGTGATGTAGATGTAATATACATCTTACATTGTTTTTTTATCCTTAATGTGTGTACGTTGCAATCTGTTCAATTCAGAACAATAAGCAACCCCGTGACCCATTCAAATGAGGATAATGTAAATGACGTGTAAATGAGTTGTAGTCTTGTACAGACCCAGGCCGACCATTCTTGAGTGAGTATGGTTAATTGAATCCCAGCCATCAAAGTATACCGGTAACTACTGTCTAGTATTCGAATCCATATAAAAGTAACTACTTTTACTAGGATTTGAATCAGGAACCTTCATCTCCGAAAATCAGCTGTTAAACAGCTGATTTTATGATTATATCAAAAATATAAGAACAAAACAAAGCAAATATACGGTTTTAACTTACACAGAATGAAAGGCATTGATTTATAATATCTTTTATGGAGATGGTCCATTGTACGATACAGCCTGAAAAATTTCTTTATCCTCCAAGTACTCCTTTATAAAGTATTAAGCTCTTTCTACTAGAAGCCGGCCGCATTGGCGTAGTTGGTAACGTGCTCGCCTCTCTTCGTGTGGTCTTGGGTTCGAATCCCATTCAGGCATGGCATATTTTCATACGTTACAAAAAAAATCATTTCATACTTCACAGTCTGCATTAGCAGTAATTGCAGAACAGTCGGACGTTAAATAAAAAAGAAAAATAGTTCCTGCTAGAAGATGTCTTGAGTTGTTTATCAATAGATCTTCATGTTATTTTATATCTATCTGATAAATTTATTGTAGATTTAATATTTTTATTGTAAGATTTAGTATAACTTGGCCACCTTCGTAGTGTAGTGGTGTCACACTAGCCTACCATGTTTAGATCCCGGGTTCGATTATTTCCAGGGTCTGGAAATTTTCACAAATTAAAACCCACCGGTACATATCCCACCATAGTTGTTAATGACCGAGCTGTTGATGTGACTTTGAATAAAAATAAAAAAAACAACCTTGGATATGATGTATTAGATACCAACCTTAAAAACTGGATTATAGTATTATAGTTTATTAAATATTTTTTTTAAATATAGATTACACGTTTTTAAATCAAAATATCCTTCTATGCGATAGTAAATATGAATTTTAAAGTAAACTACTCCATAAATTTTATCACACAGATAAGAAAATTTGAGGGCAATACATAATAAAAATTACTACTAACTTTTTTTAAATAAAATATTGTGCAGTCTTCTTTGTTATGAATAAATTATCAATTTTTTTTTATAAAGTAGTTAAAATGGATAAGTGTGTAAACTTTCAATTTGTGTGTTTCTTTTAACTTTAATAGTAAATATATCTAGTAAAAAGTATAATTTTAAAAATAAAACTTCATTGGATGAAGTGTTTTATAGTACTATTTAATTATGTTGTTTTTTTCTTTTTTACTTATATTGCATGTTGTTTTTTCATTTTTTGTTTTGTTTAACAGTTTGGTTTTTAGTTGGTATTAACTTCTGCTGTTTTTTTTTTTTTACTTTTAAAATATTAAATTAGATAAAATCTGTTCACGAGTCTTATGGCTGGTGGTAATTTTTAAAAAGGCTTACCTTTGATTTATGGCAAAAACCATTAGTGATTTCTGTATCTGCCATTTAACAGTAATGACATGATTTTTGTTTCCAAATTCTGACTTTGATTTCTTGACTTCGGGTTTGGGCCACTTCTAGTCGAAACCAGAACTTCAAACCCTAAGATTTCTGTATCTACTCTTTAAGAGGAATCAAATGACACTTATTTTTGTTTCTGAATTCCGACTTTGATTTCTTGACTCTCGGTTTCTGGCCACGTCCAGTTGAAACCGGAATTTAAACCCAATTTAGGCTCACTAACTGTTTGTGTAGATTACGAATCCATAAACTGTTTGTTGCTAGTTTCTGACTTTGATTTCTTGACTTCCAGTTTTGGGCCACTTCCGGTCAAAACCAGAACTTCAAACCCAATTTTGGCCTTCTAACATTTTGTGTAGATTATGAATCCGAAAACCTTTTGTTGTTGGCTCTTGTAGTTTCTGACATTGGGTGTGACAGTTCGATGGACGGACAATTTTAAAAATTTCCCCCAACAAGGTTTTGATGATAGTGTTGTTATTAATTCGCATCAGTTGTAGCCTCTATTCCCAAATTCAAATAATCCTGAGACCTCTATTCTCAGTAGATATTAATATATTACGTGTTTTTTTTTCAAATTAAAATATTTTCTGAGTAATAATCCTGATAGGAGTAATTCTACGAGAAATCTGAAACCGAAAAGGAAACTGAACTTAAATTCAGTAGAAAACACCTGTGATCTAAATGAAAAGCATATCAATTTTTCTTCACCTGAAAAATTGACTTAAAATTTGAAATGAGCTTATTAGTTATTTTATGGGTTATGTCATTTAGTATAAGTTTTGTTTGGTAAAAATTAAGTGTCCATCAGTTATTGGAAAAAAACCATCAAAATATTTAATTCATAAATATTTTATTTCTGTCAGTAGGAACATATTTCGTAGAGTGAAGACAAAAATTTGTGGTAAACCATTTACTTTGTTAACAATCATTAAGTTGTCTTTAGAATTATTTGTAAGTTTTCATTTCTTTTAATTTAAATTTATATTTAATGCATGTAGAATCCTGATAAAAATTTAATATAATATTGATTTAAACCAATTTTTTGTATATTTGTAGTAAAGTTATCATGTTATATAATAAGATGATTATAATATAAAGTTGTTAAATACATTAAAAATTTTCTGCAGTAAGGATTTCAAATATTTTTTTATTATAGTACTATTATATTATAATTTAAGTTTTTACAATATTAAGTTGCCTGTTTCAGATCCAATAATGAATTATGAACTTTTGAATTACTATCAGTATTAGGTTACTTTTTTACTTTCTCTTGCCTAAATGAATATATAGGAAGGAAAGTAGGCCTATTGTTTTCATGTCGATTTTTCGAAATCGAGTTTTCACCGGATCTATACGTTTTCAGACCCCCTGAACCCAAAAAACATGTTTTTAGCGATTGGTCTCTGTGTGTGTGTGTGTGTGCGTGTGCGTGCGCGTGCGTGCATGCGTGTGTGTGAACAGAATATTTCAAGAACGGAACATCGTACGAACTTGAAACTTGAAACTTAAGTTACACACCACTACCGGACGCGACACGAACATTTTCATCAAAATCGGTCAACCGGAAGTAGTAGTTTATTCATATAATTTTTCAGTTTTTTGCGATTTTCTCAAAAACTGGTCCTACGATTTTTTTTAAAATCGCCTATTTTACTCAATTTTTTATTCTCTACAAGATAGAGTAGGCGCCATGTTTGCTGAAATTCTCGGTGAGGCTGTTTTCACGTAAAAACGTTGTTTTTTTAAGATTACGGCTTTAATATAAATTTTAGCGCAAAAACTTATATATTAAAAGTTGTAGAGAATTTAAAAACCTACAACTTCTGTTTCAAACATTTTTTTGTATGACGCTTAGTTTAGCAGTAATTAGCGATTTTCTGATTTTTCTCACGAAAACGTGTGAAAAATCGATTTTTTTAAGATTTTGGCCTTAGTATGCATTTTACGACAAAAGTGTATATAACCAAATTTATAGGAAATTTAAAGATCTACAACTTTTATTTAACGTATTTTTCTCTACAGAGCCTAGTTTAGCGTGAAATAGTGATTTTCCGTATTTTTAAGCCAGACTGAGGTTGATTTTCATTTTGAGTGTTTCACTCATGATTAAAATAAGGTTATGTTTATTGAGGTTAGTTTTTTGTTTATTTCTAATATTTTATTACTAATGTTAAATTATATTGTAAATTATTTGCATTGGCAAGAGAAAGTTGTGTGAGTGTTTCACACCAGATTTTTAAATTAAGTAATTTAAATGGGGGTGTGCTGCCAAAGAAATAATACTTTTACCATGTCTGCTTAATAAAGTAATTTTATTTTCAATGAAAAGTTTCTTCTTTTAGGAACTTTTATATAAAAAAATTCACTTTTTAAAAGGGGTCGGGGGGGGGCAAAAAACATTCATTTAAAAAAAACAATAACTTTGTTTTAATTTGATCAATTTACATGAAACTAGTGCCAAATTAAGGAGAAAATTCTCATTTGAGGCACAGTGAATCATTTGTAATATTCGAAAAAACTATAAAACGATTTCATTTTAATTTTTTTAAATACTTAAACTCTTCTACTAATTTTTTTAGTAGTACAGGTTTATTACTTCAAAATTTGTGATCATTTAAATGTTGTAAAACTCAAAAAAATATAACTTGTAGAAAACAGCTTAAAAAAAGAATTTACCACAATATAATCGCTTGGCAGTGATTTCATTTTTTTCTCTTTTTATAAAACTTAGGAGGATAATACTAGAAATAAAATGAATATACACGTTTGGTTTAGGAAATTCTGCTACAAAGAAAGCAAGTATATGTTAAATTACAAAAAAAAAAACGTTTTGGCTGAAAGAAAGCAGACTCCCGTATGAAGCTATTATGAAGCCATATGAAGTTATATTGTACAAAATTGAAATTTGAGTTAGGTACCATTAGAAGGGACCCAACATGAATATTTTCATCAAATTCGGTCAATTGGAAGTAATATTCATGGAATTTTCTCAAAAATGTCTCCTACGTTTTTTTTTTAAATCGCATCTTTTATTAAATTTATTATGCTTTATAAAATAGGTTAAGCATCGTGTCTGCTGAAATTCTTGGAGGAATCTGTGGCTCTCTTGCTAAAAAACGTTTTTTTAAGATTGCATACCCTAATTAAAAAAATGTAAAACTTAAAACACCTTCATATATTTCTTTCTACTGAGCCTGCGAGTAACTTTAGCGTCAATTTTCCGTATTTTTAAGTTACAGAGGTTAATTTAAATTAAATTAGTTTATATTTTTCATTATATACCTTGGCAAGAGAAAGTAATGTGAGTTTGTTTCACACTAGATTTTTTGTTTTTTAATTATGATGATGAAACTATAATTAGGTAGTTACTTTGTCGTACTGTAAGTAGTTGATACAGAATTTCTATTTCATATAATGAATTAATATAATAATTTCACTAACCTTCTTTTTAAACTGCGTCACCTTTATTTTAATTTCTACTTACACGTGTTTCGGTGGATCCACCATCATCAGAGTAAATGAAAAATTGAAACTAAAAATTTTTTTTTTCTCATTTATTTAAAATTTACAGAAGATGGTACATCTTCAGTCACTTGTACAAAACAATCAGGTTTTCACCTCGGTCATCTCTTAAATGATAAATTTTATGATGCTGGGAATAATGAAACAAAGTTTATCAAGACAGCATTCAGGATTTTGAACATTTAAGATTAACCCTAGGTTCATAAACTCCATCACAGAAGCAGCATTCATAAACATTCATCTCTCAGACTACTTAAAAAAAAATCGGAAAAATAAATAGAAAAATTAATATTAAAGAAAAATTTCTGTGCTCATGTTTATTTTATACATTTTTCACATAATTTGACAAAAAGAGAAATTGATTTTGTTATTCACAACCCCTAAAAACAAATTTTTCAAAAATGTTCCATACACATATAATTTTTGCAGTCATTTCATTGATAGCGAGCCGTCTTTTTTTTTAAAGGGCAATAGGCAAAAATCTTTCTTCCGTGAGCAGGTTGTGGTTGATCTTCTGCAGAAAACGTTGATTCGCCTAATATTTCAGCTATATTCCTTTTTTTCGCCTAATATTTCAATATACATTATACATAAACACTCGTCTGATAGGTGTCAGCCATTAATTATCCAAAACAAAGCAAGCTGCACATGCAAGGACAAGAACAGCACTAACTAAAAGACAAAAAAGGGGAATACTGAAAAGGACAGTTGCTCCCTCCGACTCAAAAATTCACTACGGGTAATATCTCCCGGCGTTGACATGTTTATGAATGTTTATGGGTCAGATGAAATGAATTATTTATGCGTCAGATGAATGTTTATGAATCTCGGGTTAAGAACGTTTAATGCATTGGTTCTGAGTTTTATTAAAATTTATTTTACAAAATTATGAGTATTCTACTTATGCTTTGTAGCATCTGCCTACTTTTGAATGAATGATTAATCGACTTTTGTTTAAATAGTTCGTTTAATTCTTCGACTTGTATTTTTTTACTGTATTATAATGGTGTGGTATGGTGCAAGACACCCTTCTTTCCTCCCCCGGTCCAAGTACAATTAACGAACCAACAATACTTGACTACAAAGAAGAATATTTAAATTTTAATGATTTTTAAAGTAGAATATTTCAATTTTACCATCCTAAACATTTTTTTAACGTACAAAATTAAACTAGAAATCTTTTAAAAATTATCAAGAAATTGGACAACACATACCTCCGACATGTGATTATATCAACTCTGTGAAAATCTCTACATATTGTGCACCAAGAAATGAAGAGAGATACTTTGAACATGAAATATAAAATATGTGTGTATTAACTCTATGCTAATAAAACAATGTTAATCATTATTTATTTAAAAATAAATATTTCATATATGAATGTGTTTTCTTGTCACGTTAATTGTGGCACAATGTTGCGTTACTTTTAAACTGTATGTATTTGTAAATGTGTCCCAATTTAGATTGTATAAGATATACTTTTAACAAACAGTAGTTGTCTTTTATTCACTTGGAATTCGATTTAGAATATTTTAGTACTTAAATTTAAGAATGCAGACTACAATATGTGCATAAAAGAAAAAAGAAAGACATTTGAAAATTATACAGTAGAATGCTGATAATCCAAATTAACCTAAAAATAAATTATTTGGATAATTATCCACTATATGCACTATTATTAGCACTATGTGTGCTAATATTTTATACCTAACTTTTATAGGACGTAATTAATATTTCAAAGGATAAAGTATAAAAAAAATGTTAAAATTCAAAAAATTTAGTGAATCTTACTTTAATTACTATCTTATCTACAGAATAATTATGTTGGTGTAGTGGTTAGTGCAACTGGCTTCTCCACAACTCCAGGGGTCTTGAGTTTGATTCCCAATCAGGTCTGGAAATTTTTCACTCATTTTGACCTGTCACCTTCCATTATCTTTGTTAGCAGTAATGTTCAAAACAAAAAATTATTATGTAATAAAATTATAAAGAAATTAAAATCAGGGGTACCATTTGTAGTATAATTTTTAACTCACTGGGTTGGTGTAGCAATTAAGTCGTTGCCGCGAGTTAGTTGGTGTTAGACAGCTGATGTACAGATTTAAAGGCTCCGTGGTTCAAATCCTAATAAATATTGTTAATTTTATACAGATTTAAATATTAGATGGTGGTTACCGGTATACTTTGATGGTTCTGGTTCAATTAACCAATCTGTCTGAGTCTGTACAAGACTACACCTCATCTACATGTCATCCTCATCACATTAGGTCATGGAGTTGCATATTGTTTTAAATTGAACAGGAAACAAATATTAGGATCAAAACGTTTACAATAACTTTTGATTTACAATCAATATTGAAAACGTAGGTACTAATTTTTTTTTTTAATAAATCTGTAATGAAAACTTGCTTTAATATTGACTTGAACTTGCATGGCAAGATCATGAAATTTATATACTGTTAAAAATGTAATAAAGTGTTTTTTTTAACACCGAAAACACTGTGGTTGGGTATAAAAAGTGGCAGGATACCCAAGGTAATTTTTTAGTTAATGTTCTTTTAAGAAATATCAATAGAGTATGTATATATATTTATTTAGTTGGTTTAGTGGCCAGCACAATTGGCTTTGACACCAGGAGTTCAAAGTTCGATTCCCAGTTTGGTCTGACAATTCTTTTTCATTTTTATACCACTTCATATCTTTATCTACACTTAAATTAAAACATAGGTATTATCTTTTTTTTAAATTACAAAGAAATGGAAATTTGGAAAACTTTAAAAATATTTTCATAAGTGATTTGGATTATCAGCATTCTACTATTTATATTAATAGAAAATATTTATGATTATATTATATATGTATAAGTATTTTATAAAAATAATAATAATAATGTATTATATAGTGTATACATGAGTACAAAATACAAAGTAGTAAGGATATGGTTTTTAACACTTTGTCTTTCTGTTGAATGCAAAACTAATCTTTTTTTTATATTGATTTCAAACTTCTTGCTTGGCCTTTTGTCTTTTTTTACCTTTTGAATGCTGTTCTCTACTCCCATCTGCACTGCTTGACAGAACATATACATACGAAGCTTCTCCTTCTACAGGCTGCAAAACAATCTTCTGCTGGGTAAATTATTTAGATTACTAATCTACTTATCTTGTTGTTGTTTTTGTTATTGTTGTTTGTATTTAAAGTTATTGAGAAATCCTACAAATATTTACTCTGATTGAAAAATAAATTTTTAAAGATGTTCTTCTTACAGGAGAAACGTTATTTAATTGTGAATTAATGTTTTTTTTTATGTACCCTGGATTCGTTGGTGTTTAGTTACTACAATGGCATACAAGGTGTGGCTATTAAATAACGAGACTGACATTGTAAAAAATTTAATTTTATACATAATCACTTATTGTCACCTTCAATACACACTCCTTCTTTATCTCTACAATGCTCCATGCGAATTTTCCATTGTTGGAAACAGTGCTGGAAGTCATCTTCTGTCAGCTCCTTCAGGACACGTCCTGCTTTTTTTTTACAGCTTCCACAGACTCAAATCTTGTCCCTTTTAATGCAGATTTCACTTTAGGAAACAGGTAGAAGATAATAACATGTGATGAAACATGGTTTTTTTTTACTTATGATCCGGAAACAAAGCGCCAATCTATGCACTGGAAGGGCCGAACTTCACTGAGAGCCAAAAAAGCTTAGAAAGTCAAAATTTAAAGCAATTATGATTGTTTTTTTTTTATATCCATGGGATTGTGTACATTCACCGGGTTTCTGAAGGTCAAACAATTAAATTAATATTACTACCTTGAGGTACTTGAACTATGTCAAAGAGTAAAAAAAAAATTGCCCCGAAACGTGGAAGGACAAATCATGGGTTCTCCACCAAGACAATGTGCCAGCTCATTCTGCGTTATCTGTCAAGAGGTTCCTAGCCAAGTACAGCATCTCAGTGTTAGAACATCGACCTTATTCACCAAATCTTGCACCATGTGACTTCTACCTGTTCCCTAAGGTGAAATCTGCATTAAAAGGGACAAAATTTGAGTCTGTGGAAGCTGTAAAAGAGAAAGTGGCACGTGTCCTGAAGGAGCTGACAGAAAATGACTTCCAGCACTGTTTTCAACAATGGAAAATTCGCATGGAGCATTGTAGGGATAGAGAAGAAGTGTATACTGAAGGTGACAATAAGTGATTACGTATAAAATAAAAATAAAATTTTTTACGTCAGTCTCATTATTTAATAGCCACATCTTGTACGCAGTTGTTTGCATTTTAGATTGCCAAGTAGAAGATCGCTCCTTAAAACTCCAGCTAAGATCAAAAAAATAATTATATGTACAATTGATTGTAATCGTTAATGATCACATTGTTGATATTTTTTAATAAAACGGCAGGTGGAGTGTTAAATTATTTGCACTCGATCTGCTAGTTCCAGGGCTACAAAACGTAGTTCTGTTTCTTATCACATGGTCACCCAATTATATAACTGAAGCATTTAACAACAGAAGAGGTAGAGATGTAAAAGACATTGGTCAAAGTTATCTCCTCTGAGAGTCATTAATTTCATCATTATTCAGCCAGACCCTGAGGTGAATGAAGTGAAGGCGTCATTTGCAGGGTGGAGAGTAGATATTTTTCAGAGGGCCAGGCATGCTGATAAGGATACTTTTCCACTCTGTGAGAAACATAATAGTAAAGCTTCTTGAGGTTCAAACTACCCTTTCAGTTGATTACGTAAACAGCAACACAAACTACTGATATGTAATGATGAGATGAACCCACTCAGTGTGGGCAATGCGCTGCTGCTAGCGTAGTACATACATTTCCAAAAACATACGACTGTGTAGTATATACCTATAGTTTATTTTTTGCTTCTTCTTTACAACACTTAATAACATTTAAAATAACATTCTGTTCCGCACTTTGAATTGTTTTACCCTGCTTTTGAACGGTCGACATGATTAACTTATAATACATGGATAGATAACTAATTTATAACAACACTACAGAATAATGAATAAAATGTGAAGAATTAAAATGAAAAGAAACGGAATGAGTTTTAACGAATTAAAATACTTTTATTTGTATAAATGTTGCCTAAAACGTAAAAACAGAATAGCCAAATAAAAACAATATTTCCTGTACCACTCATCGCGTAATAAAATAAGGACTGTGTATTCCAATGAACGATGAGTGTCCGTATGTTTTTAGGATTGTAATAGAGAAATTGGGCATGCGCAGTAGATTGTTCCCCTCTTACACTTCGTCTCAAACAAAGTTCATTTCGTGACTAACCATCAGTATAATAAAAGTTCTTATTAAGACTAATAACAGTGTCTGAAAAATTAGTAATTATTTCTTTACAAACATTGTAAGTGCTGCTTATTGTATTCACTGTTTCATACAGTACAATCAAATGTAAAAGAAAGGAATAATAATACAATTTTATATAATTTCCTACTATTCATACAATCTTGTATTGTATTCAACCACTTGTTACTAAAGGAGAGATTACCTTATAATTATAATATTATTAAAGGGGAGATAGTTTTCTAGTGTAACCTAATTTTATGTAATTGTTTTGTCCTAATGGGAAATCGCTCATAAAATTGCTAGGGTAGAGTGAAATGCATAGTCCTTTGTATTATCATAATAAGCCTTGAATACTACATTAAAAACAAAACACGGTGTTTAAATGTGTTCTTCATATGATCACTCCACCAGATGACTTCTCTTATTTATCTAGCATATAGAATATCATTAAGTCAAACTGAAAAAATTACTCTTCGATTTGTTCATTGTTTGTATATAACGTTGTTAAGGTCATCAGCCGAAAGACTGGTTTGAACCTCTAGAGGTTTTACTGAATAAAATGAGAAGTTAGGTGATTTACCATTGATTTTCTCACTGAGTAGAAAAGTATACTTATCAGCATACCAGGCCCTCTGTAAAGCATCTACTTTCCACCCTGCAAATCACACTTTCAATTCATTTGCCACTCGGTCTGGCTGTATAATGAAATTCATTACTCTTAGATGATATAAATCTGAATAGTGTCTGTTACACCTCTACTTCATCTGTTTTTAAAAATTTAAGTTATATGACTTAATGCTGGCCATGTGATAAGAAACAGAACTATTTTTTGTAGCCCTAAAACTAACAGATGGAGTACAAATAATTTAACACTCCACCTGTCTGTTATGAGCAACTTTGTATTTATAAGTAATTATTTACATCCTTAAAAAATTAAATATTATTTTTAAAAACAATTTTTGTCATACATTTCCTGTGATGACTTTTTGACACACGTGGTGCGATAACTAATTGTCCACATGAATTACATTTCTAATAAGACCAGATATCTAATAAGGTTCGATTTTCATCTACAAATTAAATGTAACACACGCTTTTGTACATTTTAAATATTCCACAACTTTTGATGGAAACGGAAATTCTTTTGAAAAGTAATATTTGCTCGGTTTTTAAAATGGTTTTTACTTATATTATTTAAATATTTACCTTAAAGAATATTAAGGAATTTAATAGTTTTCTCAGTTATTTAAAAGTTATTCAAGTAAAAAATGTTTTCACTTCAAAATTTAGGGTTATATGTTTACTTCCCAAATAATAATATTAACCAGTTAACAAATCATCTGGGATTCATATTAATTAAATTCATTTCTCTATCCTTCGAAGTAACCTTATGGTTATCCTAAATATAAGAAAATCCTTAATTAAAAACTTTTTTTTTTTTTTTTGGTAAATGTTTAGATTTGTCTTGAACTTTTAAAATAGCAACGGTTTTTTTTTTTTGCTTTATGCCTGACTGTTTTATAATTACTGCTGATGCAGACGGTGAGAAGGATGATAAATGATGATGATGATGATGATGATGAAAGAATGCCAGACCTGGTCGGGAATTGAACCTGGGACCCTGTTGTAGAAACCAGTTGGAGTCCCGAGTTTGATTCCCGGTCAGGTCTGGCAATTTTTCATAGTTTTCATCGTTCTCACCATCTGCAATAGCAGTAATTGCAAAACGGTCAGATGTAAAACCAAAAAACTTAAAAAACCGGTTATTAAAAAATAGGTTTTTGTGTTAATGTGAAATAGTTTTGTTTTGTTTTTTTTAACTATCGTAGTTATAGAATCATGTATTTATTGGATTTACTGGTGTAATTTAATATATACGATCACTGTATGGTCCAGTTGGTTATGTAATTGATTACTTATCTGTAGGTGCCAAGTTTGATTTCTAGTTATGCTGCGGATCTAACTTGATATGAACTTTATTTAGGATAATTATTAATGATTTGTTGTTTAGCTCCCATAAATGTTGGTTTCAGCAATTTTAAAAGTTTTTCTTCTTCACAAGTAAGAGGCAATAGCCTATTATTATATCATCCCTCTTTGATAGTGTCTCTCTCTCTAATATTTCATCAGCTGTCCCAAACTTTTACTTTTTGATATTTATTTTTCAACCAAATGAGGAATCCTTTTGGTACCTCCTTTTACTGTATTTTTGTATTTTTTAATTGCGTCTTTTTGGGATTGAACATTCAGTTCACTTCTAACGTCAGTATTTCTTTTTTTATCCAATCTGATGAAGCCTGCCACCGACCTCAACATCTTATCTCAGAAATCTATAACCTTTTTGTATTAAGGCTTCTAAGCATCCACGTCATACAGTTATACTGGCAAATAGTTTTTTTTCTCCATACATAGAGCCAATTTTAGATCACATGAGGTGACTTTTAGACATTTCTGGAAGCTCTTTTTACACCCCACATGTCAAAATTTTTTCACTGTAGGCGTTTCTCCATTCTTCTGTCCACCTGTGTTCTGTTTTTGCTCTTCGTGGAAGCCCTAAAAGTTTGTAATTAGTTTTATGAATTTGATTCCGTTCATTAAGTTTTTTCGATTCATTCCGGTTTTATCAATTACTTTTCTGACAGGTGGATAGTAATTCTTATACTCCCTCGGGAGCTTCCTGGAGGCAATTTAAAAAAACCCTTAAAATTTAAAAACCCTTGGTATTCAAATACCAGTCTAAGTTTACTCTTTAGTACTCTTTTAATAATGCCATTCAGTTTTTTTTAAATCTTACAAATTTATTAAACATTCCACTTCGCCAACATATAATTTAGAATTTTTAAATTTTGTGAATTATATGTCACATCCAAAAAAAATTGATGAAACTTGTTGATTTTCCTATATTCTAGATCTGACCAATGACCACGTACCACCTTTGTTCTTGATTTTTCGCTGGAAATTATTAGATTAATTTTCTTATTTTTCAAAATAAGACAAATTGATTGGCATACCTTCTTAATAACGTTTAGCATCCCGTAAAAACTTGTCTAAGTAAATTGATTTAGCTGTCATTTTCATTTGCCGTCCCCTCTGTTCTGAGAAATGTGACTGCTCATCAATTTGCCAAGCTACCTGAAAAACTGTCACCTTTTAACCCTGCAAATGGCACTTTCATTGACCACAGAGCTGGCTGTATAGTAATTTCCATTATAAGTGTGATTATTGTCTTTTATATCTCTACTTTTTTGTTCCTAAATACTTAAAAAGAGTCTTGCCTTGAAAAAATGAAAATAATTGATTTTCAGATTTTTAAAGTTATATACAGTTTAAAATTTGTTAGTGTAGAGTGGTCAGCACTACTGGTTTCTATGTCAGGAGTCCCAAGTTCGATTCCCAGTTATGTCTGCCATTTTTCATGATTTATATTAATTTATCACCCTTCATCCTCTTCTATATTTCCCTTATTGTTGCATACAGTCACACGTAAAACCAAAAATAAATTTAAAAAAGTTATGTCATCTTAATTCTGCTATTTTGTGTACAATTTCATTTAGAATGTACTACTTGTTTTCTGAAAACTACTTAGTAAATTATTTTTAGACTGGTTTCATTATTATCAACAATTCCCTTGTAAGGAACTAAAAGAAAAAATCTACAAATGAAAAAAATTAATGTTACATCTTTTACAGGTTTTGAGAAATGTGACAAAAAGTTAACTTTGGCTATGTAAAACTAAAAGTTTAAATATCTCTTAAGTATTTAATTGACCGAGAATAAACAAAACGATGATTTATTATAGCCTGGAAATTGTAGGAAAATACAATAAATCTAATATTCCTCTTGCCTGTTTTGTGGCAATCATAATTATTCATTCAATTGAGAAATGTTATTTCATCATTGTAATAAACTGTGGGATTTCTCAATTTTTTGTAATAATAGTTTTGCATTTTATAATTTAACTGTTATATTAAAACATTATTACCATTTTACTTCAGGTATCAAATTTGAGTTGTTGGTGTTTATTTTTTTTTTTTTTTTATAAAGTTTCGTGGTTTTTTGAACAAAATTTTTGGAGTGTTTTGATTGCTCGTTTTGAGTGATATATTTTTATTTATTGGAGTTGTTTTAAAAAATGGATGATATTATTTGAGTTTTAATGATTAACAACATTTAAATTGTTAAGTTTTGGATGTGGTAAAATTTTAATATTTTTAATTCATATTTGAAGATCAGGGTGAGTGACTACTGTTGCTGTTTAAATTGTCAAACACAAGTCAGACAAACAAAATTAATTACGTAAGATTTAGAATAATTTAAATTCATTGTAATGTTTATAGTAAATTAATATTATTATTTTAATGGTTTTTAGACATATTTTTTTTAAAACATAGTTTCACTTTTGAATTTATTTTTTTAATTGAAAATGTGTTGATATTTTATTGTTGTATTCATCAACTCATTTTATTAGTTTTATATTTTTATTCGTGTGTGACTATTTCAGTTTTGTAATTAAAAAGAAATTATGTTTTGAAGAAAATGTTTTTTAATTCGTCAAAATATGTTTCAAAAATGTTACTATTGACAAATTCATTGTGGATTTGTTTTATTTTTATTTAAGGGTGGACCAAATTTAAATTATTTTTTTTTTTCTAAATAATAGTCGTATAACAATAATTTATTTAAAAAAAATTAACGATTCCTGACAATTGTATAACTTTTCCCCATAAAATTTGAGGAAATCAAATACGTTCTCGTAATATCATTAAATATGATTTGGTATGGGAATTAAAATAATATAAACTACTAAATGAAATAAACATTATTGTTTAATTTTTCCCATTCTTTGCTGTACTTGAAGACAAAATTTATTACACATTTTGTCTTACAGTAAATTTCATACCAAGTTTTGTTAACCACATTCTGATATGAACCTGTAATAAAACTTTCAGACTGATTAAACATTTTTTGTGGAAGTAGATGCAGATATGCATTTTAGAGTAATAAAAAATTAGAATTTTGTTTTTTTATTCCTAATTTGTGTACGTTGCAATCTGTTCAATTCAGAACTATAAGCAACCCCATGTCCCTGTGAGATGAGGATGATGTGTAAATGAGGTGTAGTCTTGTACATACCCAGGCCAACCATTCCTGAGAGAGTATGGTTAATTGAACCCTAACCATCAAAGTACACTGGTAACCACTGTCTAGTATTTTCAAATTTGTATAAAAGTAACTACCTTTACTAGGATTTGACCCAGGAACCTTAGTCTTTGAAAATCAGTTGTTAAACAGCTGACCTGCGGCGACGACTTTACCTCTAGACCAACCCGGTGGGTTTAGAATATTTGAAATTGAAAATTAATGTAACTAGTAAATTATGTAGATTCATTAAATGATAAATCAAGTTTGGGAAAACTCAATGTTTTTTTAAAAGAAAAATGTGACTATAGAGCTTATTTCAATCGTAGTGGCATTAATAATCAAATTTTCATCTGGGTTCTCCCATAAGTCATGTGCAGTTTGTAACCCATGGGTTTTAATATTCAATCCAGTATTGTTAATATGTTCAAGTGAAGTACTTTTGGAATACCCTGTACAGCTAAATTTTTCAAGTTATTGTATAAATGTTGTTGATCATTAATGAAAATTTTTATAAATGTTTTTTTTTTAATTTTAGGTTTTGTTACGGAAGTTATGTACTTGGAAAATATTTGAATGTTTTTTTTTAATATTATTTTTCAACTTATTAACAATAACTTTTAAAAATGGTAATAATAGTTTAATATTATGATAATATAATATTATTAATATTTTGCATGTTATAAAATATATCTAAAAAAATATGCTTTTCTTCTGGCTTTTTTTGCATGTATCTGCAATTAATTGGATTTGAAAAATGTCATTATGAAATTAACTAATAATAATATTTTAGCTACGTTTAATTATGTTATGTAATAATTATGTTTGTGATCGCTGCGTTGAATTAACGTTCAAATTTTTTATTATTGTTGTCAATTTTTGGTTTAAATTTAATTTCTAAAAATAATTTTCTATCCATGTGGTCCATTTTCATTAAATGTCTCGTTAGTTTTCAGTGTAATTCTCTTATTTATATCTCATTCCATTCTATTTATACACATGAAATATAATTTAAATAATTCTTTTAAATTTTTGTTTAAAATGACTGGCCTGTGGTGTGTAGTGGTCAGCGCAACTGGATTATATTATTGGATCTCGAGTTCGATTCCCAGTCAGGTCTGGCGTTTTTTCATCTGTAAATCACCTCGTTTCATTACCTACGTACAAGCCCAATGCTTATGTAGGCATAATCACTCAGTAAAAATATTTAAAAACAAATACTTTAAAATTGTCTTTTAACAATTTCTACCTTTATGTTTTAAAAGTTTAAAGATCCTTCAATAACTTGTGCAGGTGAAGTGTTCGCAATGCATCCTTTTAACGATGTATTGATCAATATATTTTTTTTTTTTTAAATATGTGAGTTAAAATTTTATTAAAATTATCTAGCTATCTTTAAGTCAGCTATAGTAATGCTGATTCTAGTCTTGAATTAACAAATTTTTCTTTTTCAGGGACGGTACGGAAATATTTGAACCAGATGCAATTCGGAAATTGGGATACGTGGTCAGCTGCTCACCCTTCCGTACCGAATTTGTTACGTGGAGCATTGTCATACTCACCGCCCGCCGGAGAGCCGACATTTAAAGGTGTTGAATGCCCGAAATGCGGACGCCATTATAAGCTTAAAAGCTCATTGAGGAATCATCAGAAATGGGAATGCGGGAAGGAGCCACAGTTTCAATGTCCGTATTGTAATTACAGGGCCAAACAGAAAATGCATGTCGCGAGGCATATTGAACGGATGCATCGCGAGAAATTAGATATGTTGGAAATTAACGAAAGAGCGATGAAGGATGAAAAAATGACCTAGATTTATGTTTTCAATACATATTTTTATTTAAATCATAAGTAATAGCACTATTATGTTAGTAATTTAACTTTAATTTTCAATTAATACATTATTTTATAAAACAATATAATAATGTCATTGAAATATCTTTGGTACTTTGAGGGGGGATAAATTGATTTTTATGAAATATTTTCATTAATAATGTATTTGGAAACATTTGATACACTTGCATTCTAGGGGATATAATATGAAAGCTCAAGTCATTTTTTACAATTTAGAAGTATATATCATTACATTTTTTTTTTTTTTTCATTAAGAGGTGTTGACTAATTCGGAAAGTTCTTTAATTCTTTAATGAATTTTTCCTTGTTTTTGTTATCTATTATTAGTTCCTGAAAATAATTTTATTCGTTCAGTTACATTTACCTCGGCCTTCCTATACCTCTTTTACCTAACTTAATAAAATAGTTATGTTTTATTTGTAATTAATGAATAGAAAGTTCTGTAGTCTAGCTAGCTTTTCTTTTTGTTGTACTAAACCATTACTGTTTTTGTGTTGCTATGTGCAATGTATGTTTTTTCTTTTTTTGCTTTTTTAATTTACATTCGATGTTGTTTGTTTTTGTTTACACTATGTAAATAAGTATAACAGTATACGTTCTTGTTTTGTATTATCTAGATTTTTATTGTTTTTATTAGTTAATTAATATGTTAGTAAATGAAGTTAAAGAATAGTTCACATTTTTACGAGTAAAAATTTTGTAGGTGTTTTGTACAAATTAACATTAATAATGCTCAATTTAAATCAATTTTTTATATTCAGATGAGGTTTTAAGTCGTAGAATATATTTTGAAACGAGTAAACATTTTACTATTAAAATTTGAATTTATTTTGAATTCCAGTTTGAATCGTTTTTAAATTAAATGTGTTAAATTTCAGAAAATTGATGAGGTAGATTAAATTGTAAATCTTATAGTAAAGAAAATAATTTTTAAAGTCAGATCTTCTTTCCTCTTGACGGTATGGGTCCTCAACCTGTTTTCTCGTACATCGTCCATCACATTTACCAACAGGCTACTACAGAAATGCTTGCTTGGAAATGATGTGGTGACTCGTGTTTCAGACGTTGCTCAGATGTTCTTATTTATTAATCTATTTGCAAGGCTTCTCATCGTTCATATAAAAGTGCACTTACGTTCATTTGATTGTATAATTTCAACTGGTTCGTACATTGCGCCGTATTCCAGAGGTTCCTCTTAATTGTACCACACATTATTCTGAAGCTGTTTATCTTCTTGTGTATGTTATTATTGATGACGTTGTGACACATCACAACCCTGTGTGTATTTTAAAATCAGTTTCATGCCGTTAAATTTGTTATCAAACTTAATCTTATACAATTAGTATCTGATAGGTCCTCAATATATTACCAGAATTCTTTAACAATGAATCTTCTGCAGTTCATGTGCCTTATCTGATCGTAGTGTAATGTAAAATAAATTCAGTTTGAAATTGATAATATTTTATTCTGCCCATAACAGACAGGTGGAATGTTAAATTATTTACACTCAATCTGTTCATTGCACGGCCAAAATAAATAGTTGTGTTTCTTATCACACGGTCAGCCAATTAAATGACTGAATCATTTGAAAACAGAAAAGGTAGAGGTGTAAAAGACACTAATCAGAGTTATCTCCTCTGAAAGTAATGAATTTCATTATACAGCCAGACCCTGTAGTAAATGAAGTGAAGGTGTCATTTGGAGAGTGGAAAATATGTGCTTTTCAAAGGGCCCGGCATGCTGTTAAGCGTACTTTTCCATTCAGTGAGGAAGGCAACTTAAAACAACACCTTACTCCTCGTTTTACTTAGTACTCCTGTACAGGTTCAAACCAGCCTTTCGGCTGATGACCTAAACAACAACAATATTTTATTATGACACAATAATTGTCTTGAGTGGATGGAAGAAAGAAGTAAATACTATTGTGAAATAATTTAAATAATGAGAGCTCCAGAAAGAGCTTCATGAATTATCAAAATACACATCATGTAGTTGTCTTGTGTTGTTTATTCAATAGATTAATTATGTCAGTTTTCTAGTTGATTTTATTTTTGATTTATTTATTTAAATTGTGGCCTTCCTCAATATCTCTTCTTCTTTTTCTCATAATCAAGGATTAGGCTACCGCCTGTTCCGGCTCACGATGGTGATAAAACTCTATTGAATTGTTGCCGATCTCTTGCGTGTGGCCTGTATTTCAAAACATTGAGGGGGATTCTTTTCTCAGTCGTTTTCTCTATGTGCTCCCTTCATCAATTTCGTTATTCTGCGGTCATTCAGTTATTCAGATTCATGTTGCAAACATCCAGTTCATTCTTATCCCCTCATTACTCATTTGGTCACTGCGATTGCAATCCTTTGTTCTCCACTGGAATCGCATCTCTGCACCCTGTACTCGATACTCTTGTGGTTTTGTATTAACCCACGACTCACTTCCGTAGACGACTGGTGCAGCCTTCACCTTGTAAAATGTTATTGTAGTTTCTCTATATCACTTTACAATCAGTTCCAAAATTTTTTTTTTTTTATCAAGCCTTTATATCATAAAAACTATCTGGTTTTTATACTTTTTTAAGTGATAAAACATTCTCGCGATCACTATAGTATTGCAATATGTAATAAACAGCGTGTACAAGATGGCTGGAGGGTTGTTGTACTTGCTGTACTTCTACAATCAAAAGCATCTTTAAATCACTCATCAATGTATTTCCAGACTGTTGTTTAGGTCAACAGCCGAAAGGCTGATTTGAAACTCTAGAGAGATTTTACTTAGTAAAAACGAGGAGTTAGTTGGTTTACTATTGCCTTCCTCACTGAGTTGAAAGAGTATGCTTTTCAGCTTGCCAGGCCCTCCGAAAAGCACCCACTTTCCACCCTTCAAATGACACCTTTACTTCATTCACCACATGGTCTGGCTGTATTGTGAAGTTCATTACTCTCAGAGGAGATAACTCTCACTAGTGTCTTTTACACCTCTACTTCTTTTGTTCTTAAATAATTCAGTCATATAATTGGCTGACTATGTGATAAGAAACAGAACTATTTTTTTATAGTCCTGGAACCAACAGATCGAGTGGAATTAATTAACACTCCACCTGCCCGTTATGGGCGAATTTGCAGACTGAACAATGTTTTTGTAATGATTAGTAGTTCTCATGGTTACTATACCAACCTAACATACTGTAATGGCAGCTTGGAATTAATTCACCTCTTCTCCTCAATTCATAGACATTAAGTTATGAACGGTAAAGAGTTTTTATTCTATGTTTTTTTTATCGAATCCTAACAATGTTGTCTTTTAGTTTTCATTCAGAAAGTTCGAGAAAATGTAATTAATTTTTTCATGTAAAACTATCAGTGATTTATTTATTTTTTTATTCATTTATTCTTTAATAATTACCCCCAAAAGAGCACAGCTCATGCTTGGAGGAGTTTGTTAAATAACAAAGCAATACACAATACAATTTATAAAATGCACATTTTGAAAAATTAGAATAAAAAAAGTAACTCAAATATTACAATATGACAAAAATATTATAATAAATTTAATTAAAGAGGTACAATAATAATTATATGTTAGTGTAATGGTGTTAAAGATTCCAATAACATTTAATTATCAAGACAGTAGGTCCTCGATTAACCGTGCTAAACTCTGATCGGACACCCAACTTTAAATCAAATCAACATTAAATCTGAACCATCAAAAAATGGTTAGGAGAATTTGTTGTGTATTCGTATAAGTACAGTGATCCCACAATAGGACATTAATCATAATATAGACATGAACACAGAAATATTATCAATAACCCATTGTCCATTGTTAATGAATTTAACTCATATTTTGTGGAATTATCTGGCACTTTTGTTAATTCTTAAACAAAAGAATTGACTTTTATCTTCTATGGTAGTCCATTTACATTTATTTATTACTTTTTTATTTATAGTCTCTGGAGAATAATTACCACTTATAATTATGTAAGAGCAAGTGTTGCATATTTATGCATTGAACCGACCGGTTTGGTCTAGGGGTAAAATCGTCGCCGCTAATCAGCTGTTAAACATCTGATTTTCGGAGACGAATATTCCTGGTTCAAATCCTAGTGAAGGTAGTTACTTTTATACGGATTTGAATACTAGACAGTGGTTACCGGTGTACTTTGATGGTTGGGGTTTAATTAACCATACTCTCTCAGGAATGGTCAGCCTGAGTCTGTACAAGACTACACATCATTTACACGTCATATATATCATCTTCATCTCATTGGGTCATGGGTTTGCTTATTGTTCTAAATTGAACAGATTGCAACGTAAACACATTAGGAATAAAATAAAATATTTATGTTTCTTATCACATGGTCAGCCAATTAAATGACTGAATCATTTAAGAACAGAAGAGGTAGAGGTGCAAAAGACACTAATCAGAGTTGTCTCTTCTGAAAGTAATGAATTTCATTATACAGCCAGACCCTGTGGTGAATGAAGTGAAGGTGTCATTTGCAGAGTGAAAAATCTGTGCTTTTCAGAGGGCCTGGCATGCTGGTAAAGCGTAATTTTTCATTCAGTGAGGAAGGCAATGGTAAACCACCTTACTCCTTGTTTTACTTAGTAAAACCTCTAGAGGTTCAAACCAGCTTTTCGGCTGTTGACCTAAACACAATGTGGCATTAAAAAATAGTACATACACTCCTAAATTTTTAACTTCTACCACCAACCCGTATTTTTGCAAAACAACGTTTGCTGGGTCAGCTAGTGTTTTATAAAATTGGATCAGTTTCAGTTATGCCGGGTTACAGTTGAGAGGGGAGTATTACTGTATGTTATACAATTTAGGTGCAAGAAATTCAAGATATCTTTGCTCTTTTGGTTGTTTTCTACCTCGATATGTCAGTGTAATCATCTCCTTTAATTAGATATAATATTGCAGATTTTATTATTTTTTTTACTTAATTTTATCAAAGTACCTGAGTTATTTAAATGATTTTCGTGATAATAGTCTAATATTAAAAAAAATTCTCTTCAGTTTGTAATAAAATATTAAAAATATCATTAACGAAAATTTATTTTCTTATATTTTTATAGAAATTAATTAATCGAAATCTGTTATTAGATAATGTTACATACATATTATGCTATTACTTATAATTTAAAAATATACAACACTTTATACTTTGTCAGCTTTAGAAAATAAGTGACTACCTACGATTTATTTAAATTTGCATTGAATTATTATTTTTTTATATAATTAATGCAAATAAACATATCAGTCAATACTTTACGATTATTTTGTACAAAAAAATAATAATAAATATATTTTGCCAACAATAAATATTAAGTAATTATAAAGGATGGCAGATTATATCAAGTTTTTTTTTTATAACCGATTAAGGAAAAAGACAATACAATCAAAAAATGTGTGGCATATTAATCGTTAATTGCTTTTTTATACGATTTAAATTAAGAAGTAAGTTTGTTTAGAGATATTGTATCGCAGTTATAATGTTATATAATTATTGGTTAATTGTTTGTGTGATTTGGATTGCGTGTTGATAGGATTTTATCGTCTATCTTTTTTTTTTTTAATGTAAAGTTATAGCGTTTTGTATTGTACATTAATCATGCTTTTTCAAAGGAGTGCCTTTTGTGCTGTCAAATATTTTTGTTACATCGGATTTTTTCTCGATTTTCAATAACTTTTGATAATTTTTTAGTACATGGATTGTTAGTTTTTCGTTATTCATTAATTTTAAAATTTATCTGTTGGTACTGAAATCTCTGTTGTGTAAAATTTTTTGTAATTTATTTCAAATTACTGTTATTATGTCAATTTCTGCCCATAACGGACAGGTGGAGTGTCAAATTATTTACACTCAATCTGTTCGTTGCAGGGCTAAAATAAATAGTTCTGTTTCTTATCACATGGTCAGTCAATTAAATGACTGAATCATTTAAGAACAGAAGAGGTAGAGGTGTAAAAGACACTAATCAGAGTTTTCTTCTCTGAAAGTAATGAATTTCATTGTACAGCCAGACCCTGTGGTGAATGAAGTGAAGGTGTCATTTACAAAGTGGAAAATATGTGCTTTTCAGAGGGCCCGGCATGCTGATAAGCGTACTTTTCCACTCAGTGAAGAAGGCAATGGTAAACCACCTTACTCCTCGTTTTACTTAGTAAAACCTCTAGAGGTTCAAACCAGCCTTTGGGCTGTTGACCTAAACAACAACAACATGTCAATTTATTGTACAAATTAATTACCAGATCCGTGATCTTAATCACTCGGACTTCATTTTTCTGTTGTGAGCATGCATCATAATTTCATTAGGTCATTTTAAAATTATTGATCATCACACTATGTGAGCTATTATGTTTTTACTTAGTTTGGTCAGAATTTTTCTTTCTCTAAGTACTGTAGTAAGGATTGTTTTTTAACATTGATAAAATAGTGCGACAATTAACTTGTTAAAAAGGGTTTGGAAGTTCTATAAAATTTTTAAAGAATTTTATGTTGGCTACTCCAAAATTGTTCTTACTTTTGATTTTAATGGGAGTCATATGAATTACTCAGTATCCTGCATCCAATGGCCAATTGCTTCCTGTACCCAAGTTTTCCAAAGGCGTCATCTCTTCTAATTTTGTGGACAGATAAAGAAACACTCATTGGGGTCGTCTATCCACTGCCATTCTTTGAACTTACTCATACCTTACCAATTGTTTGACCTCTATTCTGTCTACTACGATGTTATAAGAACCAAACCGTTGAAAAAATGTCTTCGTGTCTGACATGTTCCGGTCTTTGTTTATCTCTGTAGCTTGTTTTCTTGGACCATACATAATTATCTTAAAAAACTGTTTGGTTTCTATTATATAATATAGAAAAAAAAACCACCAAATAAATATTAGATGATTCTCACCTGAATAAAAAGGTCAACAGTTTCTTTCATGTATACATCATCAGTTGCAATATAAAAATGTTAATATTTGCACACTTTCGTCAGCATGTCATGACATAGTGCTTGCTTTAATATATTTACATTGCAACTGATGATGGATATAATGATATCCAAAAAGACCTATTGACCTTTTTTATTCAGGTGAGAGTCATCTAGTTTATATTTGATTTTTTCTGCTTCTTTACCAATCAAGGATTTAGGTCCCAGGACCTGTTCCGGCATCCACCTAGCGCTGTCCTATCAGCCTCTATCTTCTGAGCAGTCTATGAATCCTGTGTGGAGACATTCTTTCAAGATGATCAGTCCATTCCGGCGGTACTCCATAATTTTCTCTTTAAGAGAACACACATCTAACTCTTGCCATATATTATCATTTTTGAACCAATCCAATCTACTTCAGCCCCTAATGCATCCAAGAAGCGCATCTCTGCCGACTGAATGGAATTTTTGTATTTCATTTTCCTCACTTAGACTTCCCTGCCATATGTCAGTGTTAGGTACACTCTGCCTAGGTTTTTATATTTAATTTTCCTCACCTAGACCTCCCTGCCATATGTCAGTGTTAAGCACACTGCCTAGGTTTTTATATTTAATTTTCCTCACCTAGACCTCCCTGCCATATGTCAGTGTTAGGCACACTCTGCCTAGGTTTTTATATTTAATTTTCCTCACCTAGACCTCCCTGCCATATGTCAGTGTTAGGCACACTCTGCCTAGGTTTGTATATTTAATTTTCCTCACCTAGACCTCCCTGCCATGTGTCAGTGTTAGGCACACTCTGCCTAGGTTTTTATATTTAATTTTCCTCACCTAGACCTCCCTGCCATATGTCAGTGTTAGGCACACTCTGCCTAGGTTTTTATATTTAATTTTCCTCACTTAGACCTCCCTGCCATATCTCAGTGTTAGGCACACTCTTCCTAGGTTTTTATATTTTATTTTCCTCACCTAGACCTCCTTGCCATATGTCAACGTTAGGCACACTCTGTCTAGGTACACACATCTATTCTCGCCATAAATCCTCATTTTTCTGAACCAATCCAGTCTACTTCAGCCCCTAATGCATCCAAGAAGTGCATCTCTGCTGACTGAATGGAATTTTCATATTTCATCTTCCTCACCCAGACCTCACTGCCATATGTCAGTGTTAGGAGAGTGTCTTAATAGAACTTTATTAATGTGCCAGTTCAGGCCCTTCCCTTCAAATTCCAATGTTTTGTACCACAAATCCAATTAAATCTTTGAACTTTTTTGTGGTACATCATTGTCCTCGTCATATAACACATCACATCCCAAGTAGGTTAACCCTTTATAGGTCTTTAGTAAGTATATTTACCACTGGCAATAAGGTTGAATTTTTTTAAGAATAAGCTATGCAGTTGGACCCTATTGGCATTTTATGGTTTTATAGATTTTCTCTGTTAAGTAGGCTATCCACATTTTGAAATTAGTGCGCAGCGACTATTTGCTTCATGAGTTACACGAATGTGGTAAGGATCCATACCAGCTTGCGCAACCGTGTTGTTTTGTTGTTACTTTTGTACAGTGCTTAGAAAATTTGAGTTTTTACGGGAAAGCAAGCATTCATGCTTATATAAAGTTGAGATAAGTTATTCTATACATTTTTCTGTTGTATAATACTACAAGTTGTTTCAACAAGCATTCTTACCACTAAACGTTTCTTGTTAAGTATATTTATCTAGGCTTAACATAAAAAAAGAAATATCTTACTGTCCTGGCACTAGAAATACATTATTCAAGTCCGTATAAAACAAAATTTAACATTTTACAACATGAATATTTTCCCTCGTAGTACTGCCCTATAAAGGGTTAAGTGTCTGACATGTTCCAGAATCATTCCATCCACCATTTTCTTTGTCCTGACTGGATATTTTCGTCTAAAGGCCATCACTTTTGTTTTAGCACTTGATATATTTAAATTATACTGATGAAATACCTGAATAGACTGACAAAACTGAAAGAGGGCCCGTTGTAAATTACCCTCAGTAAACTGAATATAACTTGATCATCTGCATACAGCACTGAGTTCAAACAAACATCAGACTGGAGTCAGATTCCTAAACTATAGCCGTTGTTTTTTTTTCTATATTATATAATTGTAAACAATATATAGAAAAATGTTAAACAAACTTTTATTATACCGGATTTCGTTTCTATTATATCTCGGCCTGTTTTTTGGTGTAGCTAAATGATTTTCTCACAATGCAATTTTTTTTATATGAAATAAAATATCTATATAAGAGATTTCTTATAGCAACAGAGTGTGTGATCATGAAAAATGTATTTAAATTTTTTTGCTTAAAATTTGTTTCTACTTGTAACTGTTTTATGAAATATTTATTTCATTAAACTTTATACTATTGTCCAATTTAAAATAATTAAATAACATAACAGAGCAGTGAATCGATTATTTGTTCTTGTAATTTGACCAATTAATAAAAGATTTTAAGATGACAAGAGTTTCTGTTCTAAAATTTCCATCGTTGTACCATTGATCTTTAATAAGTTCCTTATCTTTGGTAATTTATGTCTTCCTGAAATAAAAATTTAAGCTGAAAATTGCTCAAATTTATATTTTGTTCTCGTTAAATTTTTTTGTAGTAAATGATTGCAGTTGCAAAGGCAGGTCCTTCATCATATTACATTTGTATTTCAATTTATCCACCATTTCACTTTTTGTAATTTGATTTTACTTTTTTTTATTAATTTTTTTTTGTAATTTGTTTCTACTAGTTTTAGTAGAAAATACCTTTAATTCCTATTTATTTATTATTATACTACTGCTTTCTATGCCAAAGAAGGATTTTTTTTAAAATAATAAATTATTTAATTCTGTACTGTGTGTTTGTGTGCATGTGAGATTGTGTGATAAAATGTGCCTGCTCATGTTATAAAACATGTAATAATAACATGTTAAATGTTATTATGCGAATAATGTTTTTTGTTTTTTTTTAAATGTCTTGTACATTTTATACGTACGTTTCTAAGACATGTGCTTCCAAAATGTATAAAATATGTTATTGTATTTAGTTTGTTTAGTGTGTATGATTGAATATATTTTGTATAAAAAGAAACATTTCAAATTTCAATGTATACTATGTTAAATATTTTGGCTATTTAAATTTTTTATGTAGCAATTATGTTTTTTTTTTAAATTTTATTGTTTTTTAATAGCTTTGATATGTATAATATTATTGTAATCAATAATGCTACCTGTTTGTTATATATATATATTTGTAATTTTGGATATACTTTTGTTAATGTGTGAAATCAAAATGTTGACGAAATTTTCCAAAATGAAAACGATGTGCCTTAATCTAACGTGTTTATTCACAGATATTTAATTTAACGTTTAATAGTCGTCTTATTATTATGGTTATAGAAATTTGTAGTTGTTATTACTGAAATATTCATGAAAAATATTATTAATAACTCAAGATCATTTTTCTCTAATGTAAAGGATTTAATAAGTAATTTCCAGTACCGGTAAAAGAAGCAAATTTTTTATCAATACACTTGTGAAAATTATTGGCAGATTAGTAAATAAATCAGTCATTTCAGAAAGCCTATAAATCAAAATATTACATTTATTCTTTAGTGCATTTTAGGACTAACTGAATGTAAATACACCATCCCTACAAAAATCACTTAAGACTGACTTTCCTTAAGTAATATAACACTAAGAGAAGGCTTCTCCTTTAGGATATAATTGGTTCCTTCTAATCAAAAAATGAAAGAGGACGATTTTTGAAGTTTAAGCTCTACTTTCTATTGGAAGACACTGTACAAAGTTTGTATGGAGAAATCGTTTTTAAGGAAGATAACTTCTGTTTATACCATAACAGGCAGGTGGATTATTAAATTAATTGCACTCGATCTGCAGGTTCCAGGGCTACAAAAATAGTTCTGTTTCTTAACACAAGGTCAGCCAATTAAATGACTGAATCATTTAAGAACAGACGAGTTAGAGGTGTAAAAGACACTAGTCAGAGTTATCTTCTCTGAGAGTAATGAATTTCACTAGACCCTGTGGTGAATAAAGTGAAGGTGTAATTTGCAGGGTGGAAAGTATGTGCTTTTCGGAGGGCCTGGTATGCTGATAAGCATACTCTTTCAACTCAGTGAGGAAGGCACAGGTAAACCACCTCACTTCTCATTTTTACTTAGTAAAATCTCTTTCGAGGTTCAAACCAGCCTTTCAGCTGTTGACCTAAACAACAACACAACTACTGTTTGTGATGACGATAAAGAACGTGAATAGTCCTGAAAACCAACATTTTTCTTTTTTAAAGTTATAAATTTCAATTTTTATTACTGGCAAACGAAATTTAAGTCACCAATGTAAACTAGTAAAATAAATTAATGAATTCTATTGTACAACACAATTTATTTCTGGTCTAACAACGTATTTTACTGAAAACAATGTAAGTTAGCATTTTACTCCAATTTATTTCAGAAACACCTTAAGTCTAAATTTTAAACTTTTTTTTAAACAACTGGTTTAGATTTAAAAAGAAAAAAAGTTAGTTTTTCTTTCGACTTACGGGCTTTCTGAAATGACTGATTCAAATGTGGCAACAATGTTTCATATATTTAATACGGAATTATGTAATGATCTTGAGTGTACTTTTTTTATATTAATCACTATAATAATTTTTTTTTTATTTGAAAATCAAATTTGGTTCCTATTTGGGAAATGGGTTTTTTAACATCAGTATTATCTACTCAGAGGATAATTATAATCAATTTATACGAGTATCGTTAATTTAAAATTAAAATTTTTCTCTCAAGTCAAAAATAAAATTAAAGAACTGTGATACAATTTTGAATTGTGTCTTATCGAAGTCAAAAATATTTTTTTAAATTAATGTTAGTAAATTTAATTTAGACTGTAGTGCTAGGCGCTTTGGATATTTTTGCACGAAAACGATTGAATTTCAAATAAAGTTGTAATATTTTTGTTATGAAATTTTTAGTGTGTTAAATTATTTTTTAAATATATAGTTATTTTGATGTTTTTAATAATCTTAATTCATAATATTAATATTTTAGTGCCTCAAAAATCATTAGATGTTTTTAATACTGATTAGTAAAAAAATATGTATACTGTGATATACTTGTTAAGACCAAAAATTAAAGTAGACTTTTCACAAATTTTTTAAGAATATTTAAAAAAATATTTTGGCCTATTTAAATGCAGTGCCTTATAAAGTAATAATAATAATAAATTATAAAGAGTTTTAATTGCTTTGATTTTAAAAAGAACTAGTGTATTTATTTTGTAAAGTTTAAGAGAATGTTTTTTGAGTCTGTTATTTTATCCCAACTATATATTCACTTATCACAATTTAATGTTATGTCAGGTTGTAAATCAGTAATTTTTTTTAGAATATTATTTTGTTACCCATTTAATTTTACCGAATTACAAAGTTGAAGTCAACCCATTTGTAAAAAGTGTAACAGTTAAGTGTCATTAGACATTTTTTTATAGTCTAAGTCAACATTATCCTGAATTATTTGTCTACCAAACCTTATCTATGACTGATTATTTTTGAATGTGTAAAAATTTAGTTTTGGAAGTATTCAAACATAACGAGCGAGTTTCTATAACATCACTGCCATTTCTCGCTTTTTTTCTTCCTAACTGTTTTTTAAAAAAAAATTCTTTTGAAAATAGTTGTTCTGTTAATTATATACGTGTATACTGATTTTTATGTATATATTTTTTTAAATTAACTAGTTTAGGTGTGTTATCTATCTTGCCCCTATAATTCCCTTCAAGGATTAGGCATCCCTGCCTGTTCTGAACCTCTGAAATCTGTCCTCCCTCACGCACCTTCAGTCTCTCCTTCCTTCTGGTGTGTAACCCAGCGCCAGCTTAGATATCCTATTCTTGCTCATCCTGTCCATATGCTCTATCCACTGTAATTTATTTTGCAGTCCCTTATCATCTATTGAGAAGATATTAAGCTCTTTCCGTATCTTTGCATTCCTATAACAGTTTTCTCTAACTGCATCCACATATTTGCCATACAAATTTCTCAGATGCCTGTAATCTGCTCTCCTTTGTTTTGTTAGCACCCAAGTTTCACTGCCATAGAAATTGTTGAAACTGGTAACTTGTAACCTGTATCTCATTTCAAAGTTTCCTTGGGTTGGGCCCAACCCAACTCTTTTCCACCTCTCCATTGTGCTGAACTATTTTTGCAATTTTTCCCCCAATCCATTCATAACAGTCTTTTATAAACACCCATTTTGCTCTTTTTCCCATCGTTTCCAAGTGCTGCATCCTTTTAGATAGTCTACTCTCCTCCATCTTGTAGACTTGACCAAACCATGGTAACTTTATTTGTTCATCCCCAATTACTCCTGAATTATATCAGTTCTCTCTATTGGCCGGCCCAATGGTGTAGTGGTTTGTACAACTGGCTTCTACGCTAAGGTCTCTGGTTCGATTCCCAGTTAGGTCTGGCATCTTTTCGTCACTCATCCTTCTCACCATCTGCATTAGCGATATAATTTCAAAAAGTCGGCCGTATAACTGAAGAAAAAAATTCTCTATCTCTTCTTGTTTTTCCTAACATACTCCTCCTGAATTTCATTTCGGCCACCTGCGTTCTACTTCTGCCTTCGTTCCACCGACCCATGTTTCTACTGCGTAAGTCAGTATTGAGTTAAATGTAAATAAAACAGTTTTACTAGTTGTTTTAATTTTATTTTTATGTATTTTTTCATCATTATTAGACACATTGAATATAAAATACGTGTTGCATGAGAATAATTCAGTATAATGTTGATTGGTGACATTTAATGGCCTATGAAACTTAAATTTCAGATCACTTTTATGAAATCAATAATATTTAAATTCGTAATTCTGAAATAACCCACTGATATTTCCCCAAAATATCTTATTTATGTATAAGTAACATACCGGGTGAGCATAAAGTCTTGCCCTGATTATAAAAAATTATTGCAGAATAACTGTTTGACATAATAATTTAAATTTGATGCTGTTACATTGGTTAGTGTTAATAGTTTTTTTTAAGATTACTTACATTAGTAAACTTCAACGTGTGCCCCCTTGGTAGCTCGGAGAATGTCGAAGCGGTATTCCAGTTCCCACCAGGTGTTTTGTAACATGTGTTCTGTCACAGTACCCACAGCAGCTTGTATCCTAGCCTTCAGTTCGTCAACGTCAGCAACTGGTGTGGCGAAGACTCTATCCTTGATATAGCCCCAGAAAAAAAGTCAAGGGGAGTAATATCTGGAGAGCGGGGTGGCCAGGGTGTTGGACCATCCCTTCCAATCCACCGATTTGGAACTGGAATACCGCTTCGACATTCTCCGAGCTACCAAGGGGGCACACGTTGAAGTTTACTAATGTAAGTAATCTTAACACTAACCTATGTAACAGCATCAAATTTAAATTATTATGTCAAACAGTTATTCTGCAATAAATTTTTATAATCAGGGCAAGACTTTATGCTCACCCGGTACTTTATAATAATTCAATAATATTTTTAATGATTTTTTGTTTTTTTTTTTTAATATACTCGTATATCGAAATAAAGGTGAATTATTTGGTCTGTGAAATAAATTTCTATTTAATATTTAAACTTTAATTACATCACATGATTTTTCGTTGAATATGTATAATTATTTGTTCATAAGATACTATTTTGAATCAAAAGATAATTAGTCTTTAATTATTATACTTTTTTTTATTATAATGTATTCAAAATGTATGTAATTTATTTATTTATAAATATTGATTATATAATATAAATTGGACTATACACTGCCATACTTTATTTATATTATTTTAATTATATTATTATTATTATTATTATTATTTATTGAATTTACTCGTTTTTTTGTTTATATGAGATCTCCCACCTTGAAAATTTATTTTTATTAATTATTTGTTTTTTTTTTATTATTATTTATTACGGTAATATGTATATATTACTAATTTAATCGTCATCATTTTCATCACAATTATGGTTTAATTTTGTCATTGTATATAATATTCAATTTGTCGTGAAATGTAATTTCATTTTATTCTTATTTATTTTTTGCGCATGATCATTAAATTTGAATGTTAAAAATTATTTTTAGTTATTTTTTTTATGAAAGGATTCATTTCGTTAATTTTTCATCACAATTTCAAATCGTACATATTCGTTTTCATTATATTATATATTTTTTTAAAGATGTTCTGGCAAAAAGTTATTTTTTCGTGATAACCTTATCTCGATTATTTGTTGTAAGTAGATTAATGTTTTTATAAGTAAAGTATTTTCTTGTTGTATCAATACAGTTTTTAAGTAATCATTTGTACGCTAGGCAAAAATGTAGTTTAATTTGTTGTGTGAAATTTCAGAAATTTCTGTCCTGTAGTCAGTTATTTTATTTAATCGTTTAGTCTGCCCCAGCGTGGAGAAAATGAAATTTTTTTAAAAGTATTTTCGAAAGTTTTAAAACTCTTAACGTGGTGTAATTATTTTTGTTCCAAGTAGGTACTAAAAATATAATATTTGTGTGGGCCAGAAATATTGGACACTAGTCCAAAAATGTAATTTTACTCTTTATTTTTTTCAATTTTAAACTATGTTTTTATTCGTTTTTTAGATAGTAGATTTAATGTGCCTTACCTCTGAAAAATGTTTTCAAGTTATTGTTCTACAAAAGCTATGTTAATTTTTATAAACAAAAATTAGTGAAAAACTTTGACATAATTTTATTAACTATTTGTTGGAAAATGTATCAGTTGTTGGGTAAAGCTGAGGCTATTTTCCAAGAAGCATTAGAATGCTTGGATGTTGGTATACTATTGAATGGAGAACAAATCAACAACTTTAGATATGCCGATGATACTGTCATTTTTGCAGACACCTCACAGGGACTTCAACTGTTGATGAACAAAGTGGCTGAAGTTAGTGGGAAATATGGTCTGGAAGTCAACAGTAATAAAACAAAAGTCATGATAGTAAGCAAGCAGAAAATTGACAATCTACATTTCACTATTGATGGCAAAGTTGTAGAACAAGTACCAACATACGTTTACTTGGGCACAGTGTTAAATGAGCGGTGGGACCATTCTCAGGAAATAAAGGTTAGGATTGAAAAAGCCAGATCAGCGTTCAACCAAATGTCAAAACTGTTCAAGACACACAACTTGAACCTTGAATTGAAAATTAGACTACTTCGATGCTATGTATTTTCCATCTTGCTATATGGAGTAGAATCTTGGACTCTTAGTGAAGCAACAGCAAAGAAACTGGAGTCATTTGAGATGTGGACCTACAGAAGAATTCTGAGAATATCATGGACAGATAAAATATCCAATGAGAGAGTTCTTCAAAAACTAAATAAAAAGACGGAAATAATGTACACAGTCAAAAGAAGAAAATTGGAATACCTAGGACACATCATGAGAAATGACACTAAATACAAGCTGTTGAAATGCATAGTGCAGGGGAAAGTGCATGGCAGGAGAGGCGTTGGGCGAAGGCGAATATCCTGGCTGAAAAATTTAAGGACATGGTTTTCAGTATCCACCTCTGAATTGTTTAAAGCGGCTGTCAACAAAATCAGCATTGCCAGAATGATTGCCAACATTCGGTAACGGATAGGCACTGGAAGAAGAAGAAGTTGGGTAAATTGTAAATAGTTATAATTTTGTAGTTATAATACAAAATAAATGTAGGTTTTTGGGGGGAAATGTTTAAAAAAATTTTCACCATTAAAATTCAAAGAGAATAGGGTTTCCTACCTTCTAATGGTAACAAAACATTGTGTCATACTGCTAGAAGCAGCGTAAAACATACATCAAAATTTAAATTGTGTAAGTTTACACGATTTTTTCCACCCTCCACCGTAATGTTAAGGTTGGAAGTAAATTTTTAATAAATGTTTTTTGATTTTTCTCAATAATAATGACGGTAAACTAGTTAAAAGGAAGTAACATTTTTAGGCAAGACTTTTCTTTTAATAACTATGATATAGGTATTAGGGATTTTTTTATTGTATCTATAACTCCATTTTGCATTAATTAACATTGTGATATCAGTAAGTACGGTAATTCCCGCTTTTATTGTTAATGGAAAGATCTTAATTTCCCCCCTCTTGATTGTTTGGATTGCTGCAGATGAACGATAGATTTATGCTTCAATAAGACATAAATAATGATAATTTATGAATTTTTTTTTATAAATATAATTTTTTGGTCGCCTCCGTAGCGTAGTAGTAGTATGCTAGCCTACAATGTAGAGGTTCTGGGTTCGATTCCCGGCTAGGGTCTTAAAATTTTCACAAGTTAAAACACACTGTTACATAACCCAACAAAGTCGTTAATGAAGTTGTAAATAAACAAAAAATAATTCTTCATTTTTAAATTTGATTTATAATACACTCACACAATTCATTTAATTTTTCCCTTTGAAATTTTACATTATCGCAAAGTTTATTTTCTTAGTTTGAAAATTTTCTCGTTCTTATCTTTAAATATAAAAATGTATACAAAAACTAATAATTTCTAATTTCGGTCATTTCATAGGAATGTAATTAGCTCATTAGCTGATACGTTATCAATAACATTGTTATAAGTATCTGAGGAATTCAAATTTTATGTTATTTAAAAATGTTTTTCAATTGGTTTAAATAAATTAAATATTTATAAATTTGAATGTTTCAAATTTTTGTTTGTTTTAATCAGAAGAAAATGGGCTTATGTATTCTTAATCGTCTAATACAATAGTGTAAATCGATTCCCAGTCAGGTCTATTTTTTTATCAATTATCGTCACCTACCATCCTCATCATCATGTGCAATTGCAGCGCTTGGGAGACAGTCGGAGGTACAAAAGAAGAAGAAATTTCCATCTGCAGCAATCTAAGAGGCCAAGAGGGTGAAATTCTTAGATCTTTCCTCACTGCTTATATGTATAAGTGATAAGATTTGCTCTAAAATCCTTTCTTGTACCATGATTTAACAGTAGGATAAGCGCACAGTAAACGCTGGTCGCAGGTACTGATTCACGGTGGCGAACACGCATGACAGGAGCATGTAACTACGCGCTTATCCTTCATTCAGTTGTCTGTATTCAACATAAGTTCCAGTAGCAGCAGTGATGAATTATTTCCAATGGAAAACGTTTCCACGAAATTATTATCATTTAAAGATGATACCGTTAGTGACATTAATAAGAACAGAAAATTGTTCGGCATAATCATCTTTTTCCGCAATTAAAAAAAGATAGAGACCGGTTTTTTTAAATGCATGAGAATCACTCGGGAAACGTTTAATTTTATATTGTCTAAAGTAGAACTCGTTTTCAAAAACAATGGTGCAGTTTGCACAAGCAACCAATGTTACCGGAAGAAAGATTTGTGATTACTTTGAACATTTTTAATGTATTTTGAACTTTTTGACTACCAATATTCAAAATTATAAAGCATTGTTTGGCCAGTAATAATCTTTTAAAGTTTAGTTTTATAAACCTATGTTAAAAATTAATTAACAAGTTATTATTTATGAATACGTATTTTTCGATGCCAAGTACACTTAGCAAGCAGCAGGCAGGTTTATTCAAAACAAACCAGTGAGCTGATATGCGCAGATGACTAGTGCGCAGCTTTCTCCACCAGCGTTTACTGTGAAACGTCCGATTAAAATATAATGTCCTATTGCTACTAGCAGGCTCCCACTTGTAAGCGACCAACATTCACTGTGCGCGCTTACCCTTAGTTATTATTTGAACTTTTCGTAACAATACAGATGATTCTTTAAACATCAGCCTATTCAAATCCTATTAAATTTTCAGCTGTGATCCCACTAAATGTGTTCAATATTAAATTTAAAAAATACTCATCTAAATGCAATATCAAAAGTATTGTTCATTAAGTAGTTAAGCATATTAATATTGTATAGTAAATAGAAACACCAAAATTCATCTCCATAGGCTGATTTGGTTTTTATTTGTATATCTTCATCTATTTACAACTCTTACGGTTTTTTGTCAGAACATCTTTTTTAACAATACTATCAGGTTTTTATTTAGTATTAAATCAAACTTTTATCCTAACTTTACTTTACTATTTTTATCGAAATACCTCTTTTAATGTATGCACAATTTTTAAAATATACTACTATACTTTTACGAAATCTTTTCTACGGGTAGTTTTGATTTTAAGTACTTTAGTTTTTAACTGTTTTTTTTTGTCACAGCATGAAATATTATTTATTTAATAGTTATTTCTTGTATCAAGTCTTTTATGATATTTCATAATTTTTTATTTATTAACAGAGTTCTGAGTTGTTAAAATTAGTTCTAGATATGTTTTATTATTTTTTTTTTTAATGAATTTTGTCATTAAATATTTTATAAATTATTATTTTTACATGTAATATTCCAAATAAAAATGAGAATTCGTTTCCTGCATGAATAATTTGTTTTGACACGATTCTGTCATGTTTCCTGTTACTTTTTACCAGTTTGTAATGATTTTATAAATGTATTTTCGTATAAGCTGATTTTGAAACAAGTTTGCCCTTGCTGCTCAATATTTATTGGTCATGTTGGTCATTTGATAAGTAAGAAGATTATATGATAATTTAAGATTTATTCAACAAATCATTCTCTAGACATTGTTCTTCCATAAACTTTTTCACAACTCTTTCTTGGATATTCTTCTTCTTTCTTATTTGGTAACTTTTTTTTATATATAGTTGGTTTTGTTTTCTGTATGGAGCCAATTTTAGACGTTGTTAAGTAATATAAGACATTGCTGGACATGTCTATTATTTTAGACATGTCTATTATTGTTGACAATAATAGACATTGCTGGAGGCTCTTTTTGCAGCCGATATTCTCTGCATTCGTTCAGCGTAGTCTTTTCTCATGTCTTCTATACATCTACTTTCTGCTTTTGCTCTTCATATAAGCCCTTAAAATTAGTAATCATGATTTTGGTTCAGTCCATTATATTTCTTGGTTTATTCTAGTTTTCTCAATGAATCTCTTTCTTTTTCCATGTGCCATGTAAGATTTGCCTCATTTTTGCATCATACTCTTCCCTGTTTCTTGTTAGATGGAACAACTCCTCCGGGAAATCCAGGTTCTACTACTCTTGTTCCTCAACCAGGACACTATCATGAACTAATGCCACACCGATATTTAATTTTTCCTTTCAATACTACCTTTAGCAGTTTATAATGACCATCTTGAAAAATAAAGTGCACCAAATTTCTGTACTTATATAAATTCTAAAAAGTTCCCTTATTACATGACCACTCCGCAACATCTTATTTTCTCATGGTACACAAGAATTTTTCTGTGACACCGTTTTCAAATACTTCAATATGATTTTAATGTCTGGCACTTTATATATCCAAACGTTATCTCCATACAAATAAACCGACCAAATGTAGCATTTTAACATTCACTGCCGTTATTGTAAGTTTACATTATCATCGCAAAAAATCTATCTCGTTATTAAAAAAAATTATTTGAGCTGCTTCTATTCTACGTTTAATCTCCAACTCATAGATTTGATGAATACTCATTCTGAATTAATCAAAAATAAGTATTTAATTCATATACAAGTAATACCAACTTGTGAATTTAAAAATATTGTATACGAGGTAGGGTCAAAAAGTTCCCGGAATCGGTTAATAGAAATTGATTGAAAGTATGTATAACATTTTAATCCTATTTTCCTTCAAAATACTCTCTTCCTGCATCTAAGCACTTATTACACCATTCATACAATCGTTGAAAACACTCCTGAAAGCCATTTTTCGAAAGTTCTATCAGCTGTTTCGTCGCATTTCCATCACCTCTGATGAATCAGCAAAACGATGTCACTTCAATATCATTTTCAGTTGTGGACTTGTGGAAACAGGTAAAAATCCGGTGGTGCAAGATCGGAAGAATATTGGAGGATGTTCCAGAGTGGTGACATTGTTCTTTGCAAGGCATTGTTTCGCCATTAGGGAGCGATGTGACAAGGCATTATCATGCAACAAAAATAAATCATTCCCTGACCATTTTCCCATTTTTCACGCCGTTTTCGTCGAATTGTATCTCGTAACCGTTTTAAGATCTCTTTGTGCAATTCTTTGTTGATTGTTTTCCCTGTTTGCACTGGCAAGTTGTCGAACGAGCTCAACATTCTCATCTGTGGTAGAAGTGGAAGGCTACTCAGTCCGAACATCATCTTTATTGTTGTGCGACTGTCACGAAAATGCTTGTGCCACTCGTAAACTGCCGTTTTTTTCATTGCATCATTTTTGTATGCTTTCTTCAGCATCTCAAGAGTCTCCGAGGGTGATTTCTCTAGCAACACATAGAATTTGATATTGGCACGCTACTCTGATGATGGCATTTCACAATACGACGAAAGGAAAAAAACTACGTCTAAAATATCATACACCGCACGTAGAAAACCAACTCTAACTGCCTGCTGAAGGCACAGGATCTCCCTAGAGTGATACCAACCTTCCAAACAAAAATTTCCCTTCCAGCAAACAAATGCTTGACTGCATGTGACCATTCCGGGAACTTTTTGACCCTACCTCGTATTTTAAATATTTGAAGTACAATATCGTGTAATCCTTCTTATTTAATAACCTTCTTACTGTTAATTAAACATTCATCATTATTTCTATTAATCTTTCACAATCTGGTCGATGATCCACTGGTTTCTTTTAAATGTTTATTCCCATGTTTTATGTTATGTATTTACAACAGTTGGTAATTTTTGAATAGAAATAATAATATATTCGTAAATACATCTATTTATAATTTTGTTCTATCCCTCAGAACCATTAATTTTTTATACAGCAAATTGCTTTAATTTTTTCATATTGAACGTTTTTAAAATTTTAATAATTATCGCTGTTTATTGTAGGTTATATTCAATTTTTGTTAGGTTTTTTGTAGTAAGTTTTTTGTGAATTGTTTTTCGAATAATTTTCTTTTAAAATAAAGGAGAGTTTTTAATAGTTTGAATATTTTACCATATTTCTCTTGTTATTATTTTTTATTACTATTACGTTTTCTCTTGTTATTTGGATAAGTTTATAGTATATTATACTAAAACATCACGTTTTGTAAGTTAATTCATTCAAATGGTTTTAAGTTGTAGATTGATTTTTTTTTTGTTTTATGGTTATGTTTTTAAAGATGATTTTTGTTTCCTTTATTCCATTTGTTATACCATTGTGTTGGTGGTTTTTCTTTTGTCCAGTGATATGAGTAATTGTATATCAAGTATGAAAAATTGTTTTAAAGTGGATATAATTGTAAGTAGGTTATTTTATGTGCAGTTTGTAAGTGAACTTATTCTGATCTGATTTTTTTTTTAAACAGCTTTTGAAAATGTAATTAAATTCTTATGTTATATTATCATTTTTGTTTGAAGTTCTTTTTAATAAATCCAGGAGAGTTATGTTTGTGATATATTTTAACTAAATTTTACTGTTCAATTTGTCGTTTGTTAAATAAAGTTTTCTGGACTATTATTTTTTCAAAACTTTTAAATGATTGTAAATTGTAAATATTTTGTATTAAAATTACTATATAAACTTACCCATCATATATAATAGGGTTTTCGTATTCACAAGTTTTATGTTTCATCAGGTTTTATGTTTTGTTTTTCATCATCTTTAATATGATGTGTAAGAACTTTATACTCTTATTTGTTACAATTTTTGACTTGCTTCCCATGTGGTGTTAAAATCGGAAAAAATATGTTTTCATGTATTTATTTAAAACTATTGAGACTAATTTGGTGGGTTTTACACTTTACGGAGATCTGGCATATTTATAATTTCATCATCTTTGAGCTTTCTTGGGTGTATTTTGCCATACATACACATCTAGGAGCTTATCTATATACATCTTTTTCAGAATTTTCTTGAAATATTCCAAGTAAAGCTTGTAATATTGTGTAGGATTTTATTTTTAGAATCTTTATTTTATCTTCTTTTATTGGTTATCGAGCGTTTACTACCATGAGTATTAACCCGTGTCAATATTTTGTTAAAAATTCCCCTCTAAAGAAATATACCGCAACCGGAAATTTGGGTGTTGTTAACTTTTCTCAGACTGTATTTGGTTGCACTTTAATATCAGTAAAAATACTAACGTAACACCTTATCCAGTTACCAGAAATGTAAAGGGTCATTGACGATTAACAAATGAATTGCATCTAAAAATAATAATTACAAATCCACTGTAATTCCTTTAAGTTTTAATCTCTTTTTGAGATTAAAATGTTGTGTGTGTATTTTTTTCGATATTTTCTTTTTTTTATTGTTTGTCAAAGTAATTTTTTTTCTTTAGAATAAAATTCTCCTGGGTTTATAAAATATTAAAACAACAATCTTTAAAAAAACTGGAAGATATTTTTGTACATTGTATAATTTACAAAAATGTATAGTTATCGTGATTATTTAATATTGATAAAACAAAAAAAAAACAGACAGAATTAGTTGATGTTTGCTTCGCTTTCAAATAGTTTTTACTTTGCTTCTCTGTTTTATATATGTAGTTTTTCATATTGTTATTTTATGGTAATTATTATATTGATAAGGTTTTTCATTTTCTCAAATTTATTTGTGTATATATATATATATATATATATATTTAAATTTGAAATAAATATATAGTATCATCATAATGTTTTAATAAAATAATAATTATAACCTTTATTTATATATATAATATTATACACAATTAGTGTAAATAAAATCAAATATTAGAATTTTAGGTATTATCATTTTTATTTATACGATAAGTTTTTTGTATTATAATTTTTATAATTATTATAATATCATCCAGTTTGAAAACTCAAAAAACTTTCAGGGATTTTATTTATTTATTATTATATTTTTATTTTTAATAATAATAATAATATTATTATTATTGTTTTATATATTGTAATAATTATAATATTTTTATTATTCGATTGATTGAAAGTTGCCATATTAATTATTTATTTTTAATGATATATTATAAAGTTTTATTTTATTTTATAGGTTTTTCTTTTCTCTTTTATTTTTTAATATTTATGTTTGTATATTTTAGTGTTATTTTACGTAATTTAAATGATAATAATAATAATTTTTATCATAATATATTATTATTATTTTCTCAAACTGGTTTATTCTATTTTTTTTTTTGTTTCAATTATATATGAGTTTTTTGTTTGCTGCTATATTGGCGAAATTCATACGCATTGTAGTTATTGTAATATAAAAATTATATATGTTATATATTTATTTTCTTTTTTTTTTATTATGTATTCCCAAGATTATATAAGTTATTATCATATAATATTGATTTGTAATCGTAGTTATTTCATTATCATTTGTAAGTTAGCTTATTATATATATTATATAAATATTATTATTTTCATTACTTTTATTATTATTATGTAAGTGAATATGATATATTATATGAATTTTATTATTTATTTTATGTAAATTTTTTATTATTATATAATTATTTTGTTTTTTTTATGGTCTAAAACATGACAGTTTCATTATTAATATTTATTTATATCATGTTTCCTTTTACTTAGATACAGTTTTTATGATAGTTTTTTTTGTTTATAAATGGCAGAATATGAGTTAATTTTTAACATATATTCTTTGAGTATTTCAAAAATTGTTTCTGATTTTAGTATTTTTCAATTATGTATGATGATTTTACCTTGTTTTTTGTTTCCGTCGTTATATTATTTCTTATCGTGAGGCAACTAGTTAATTTTCACCAGGGAAAAGAGCTCCTTCCCACTACCCAACCACCAGTTCCTTTTCGAAGACACCTTAGTAATGCCACAGCGGATTAATTCCATATTTTTTTGTATTCAATTTGTAAGTTGTTTGCATTTGAAAAGTAAATCTATTAAATTTTAATTACGGATTTTTCAGTTTTTTGCAATATATTTTAGTACAGGGTTAAAAAGTGCTGCTATCTATGAAAAATTTCCGATACCCTGATTTCAACTACAATCCTTTTCACCGTTGATGAACTCTGCTGTTCCACGCGTTTAGATCAATCACAATGTTTGCCAGCGTTGTCAGATTGTACAAATGTCACAGCCTGATAAACATCACATGCGCATGCATGTAAGAGCCACAGTAGTTCACTTAAGTCATGTATGTCATAAGTTATAAATTGTTATTGAAAGACCAAAAAAATGGCTGCTGCAATATATAACATTGCTGGCAAGTCATTGGCTAGCTCTGAAGTGGGTAGGGGGCAATTTGTATGTTTAGAGCTCATCAATGCTGAAAAGTAGTATAATGAACATTTGTTGCTTCTGTAGGTGCTCTCATATCACACGCTCCACACATTTGTTTCACGTTTATCTACTGTTAACAAGTTTTTGGTTTTTTTATTGATGAGTTTTCCATTTTTAATGTTTTTTTCGTACATAAATATCTGTAATAAATCAAAGTCTTCAGTCTTGTTGGCATCTGGGGTAATTTTACCCAAAATTGGGAAAAGCAGTAAGTGATTATTTTTTGTCAAAAGTAATTTAAGATTATTAATAAGTTCAAAAGAATGTTCTGTTCCTTTTCGTATCATAAGATTTTTAATATGTTGTGTTTCCTGTCTGAAAAGTAATTATACAAACGCATAAAATCACAGTGAATTTCCCGAAACTAAACACAACTATTATATAGGAAACTAGCATTTGATTCGTTTTCACGGGGCTAAAAATATGCTATTCCAAAGATATTTTTATCATTTCAAATTAATATATCCTGCTTACAATTGAAGACTATAAAAGCAACATTATAAAAATTAAAGCTGAATTACAGGAATGGCAGTATACAAAGGGAATGATTGCATCTTCAATTCCATGAGCTCACATCTGGTTGATTTGATTCTGGATGACGTGGTGTTTGAAAAATAGCTCTAAATTGAATTATCCTAGGATATGGGAAAACATAATAATTGGTTAGGATTATATTCTATCTCGTATAAATACGTTTACAAGATGAGATAAATGCATAATATAATTTTTTTTCATTCATTTGATGTAACTCTAAAAAAAGTATGTTAAAATTAATTCAGAATTTTGCCTGCCTTTCAAATATCTTAAAATGGATCAGTTCTTTTAAGTTATGAAATCTCTTAATATATTTCTTCTTTATACTATGTGTATATAATATAATATAATCATTTTAGAATAATAATTTAAATGATATTTTTACAATCAAAATATGAAATGCCATAATTTAATTTTTCACTTTTTGTTATATTTTAAGGTTTTATATTATTGTTTTCTAAAGTTAGCGTTTCCCATCTTTTTTTTTTTTAACGATAACCGATATTATTTTCATTGGTTATTTTAAGGTCAACAGTTGCTGCTTTGGTTTAGGGTTGTGAAGTTACGATTGCTTTGGGATTGTATTCTACCTCGTTTTTTATATTATATTTTTTATTTGCTTTTTTTTAGTTTAGATATTCTATTCGTTTAAATTATTATTTAATCGTTTCTCTTTATTTAGACAAAATTTTTCAGGGAAATTCAGTGCCTTAATTAAGTATTTATTTATTTATTTTATTATATTATATAAAACTTAATTTTTTTGTCAAATTTCACGTTTCGTGTATACTATTTATAATTATATTATATAATGTGTAATTTATTACATAATTTTTTTTTACAGTCTTTCAAACTTTACTAAGGTTTTTTTTATTATGTTATAATATAACAGTATTATTATAAATCAGGTATATTATAAAATAACCTTTTTTTATATAATATTGTTTGAAATCGGCTAGTCTAGCGAGTGAATTATTTTAGACCGTTTATTAAGTAACTTGAAATATTTCTGAAAGTTTCTTGGAGCCCACATTGTCAACATTCTTTCATTGTAGATTTTTCTTCTTTTTCTTCACCAATCAAGGATTAGGTCCGAAGACCTGTTCTGTAATCCACCTAACCACAGATCGTGCCGTCCAGTCAGCTTGTAACTTCTGACCAGTGTAAGAATCGTGTGTTGAGACATTCTTTCAATATGATCGGTCCATTTCTGGTGGTACTTCGCAATTGTCTCCTTAAGAAAACACACATCTAACTCTCACTATGTATCCTCATTTTTGAAATGGATGCTTTTGAAATCCATAATCTGTAGTATGATATTGTTTCGGTTCATTCCAATTTTCTTAGTATCTTTTTTTATTGTTACGATGTATAAGAATCACTTCAAATAAGTTTTCTCACGCCAGATATTTTTGCTGTTTTATTTTGTATTTTTTATCTTTCCTAAGTGTTTTTCATCTTTCATTAAACTCGTTCCTTTCTTAAGTTCACATACCCTGCAATCCGAATGTGTGTTTATATTGTTTTTGTTGTTATTTTCGATAACTGATGTAATCTTGCTTGTTCCATGTATTATCCGTATTGAAATGAAAAATGTATCTATTATTTAGTATCTTAAATTAAATTAAATCTTAAATTAATCTGTTTTATCCATTCATTTAATCCATCCATTTGTTCATTTTTTAGTAGTCTCTGTAGAATTTTATAATACAAACCAAGTCAACAGAGATTTTCAAATTATTACCCATCAATATTAAGAAAGCGCAGTGAATGCGCAGAGGTGGTTTGGTTCTGTAGGACGGTACCGTAGTGAGGAGGCAAAGTGAACGTTCACACATTCATGTACGCTTGCATTCACCAACACACTACGCTCGTGAACACATGTGTAGCAACTAGTTTCGTTTGTTTTACCGATTTTAGTAAACAATTTGTTATTTTTATGGTATATTACATTTTTTTGTATTTGCATTTTTTTATTTTATTTATCTAATAACAAAGGAAAAGTAGCAAGGAAGTAGTATGCGGATTTTTAATTTAATGGTTCTTATTTTCTTCGTGGATATTGTCCACATTATTTCTCAACGCGCATCTTTGAAAGTTATCAATATTAACTTTCTTCTTCAATCTTTTGCGAAATTTTCCCGCCGTACTGAAATTTTCATTTTCACCCAGTTTATTTGTTTCTGTTACAATTTTTCACACCGTATGGATGGACATGCCGCAAAGGTCAGCAACGCTACATAAGCTTGAATTTCTAACCGTAACATTTCTCCATTTTTTTCAGTAATCTTTTTGTAAACATTCATAATTACACATTTAGTTTTTAAGGCCACTCCCCGTCCTAACCTGCAGTTCAATCTTGGCTGATGCATTGCAAATACTATTTAAGAAACGACGAGAAGTATTGAAAAATATTGTTTATGAAAACTTTCGAAATGTAGGCCATAACACAAGTAAATAGTGTAAGTGCACAGAGTGACGGGTTTATTTTCCGTGGAAGGAGGGAGGGCCGCATGCCGGAGACCCAACATTTCCCCTCCATTATACTATAAGATAGGCCAACAACTCGTAAAATGAACTACTCCGCATCATGTGGTCACGCTTTTTTAACATTGATAGGTTATAACAACATATTGTACCGTTTCACTCATCCCAAACATGTAATGATGTAATGCAACTACAAATGATGTAATGACATCATTCCTACTTATTGACTCTTGATACCTTATTTTTGTGTGTACTAGTAGGCTTGTATGCCTGTAGTGTGTATTATGGGTAGGGGGGGATGTACGTATGTATAGAAAGGTCTCTGCAGAAATAGCTCATATAATAGTCTTATTAATTTTATTTCTTATCAAAATTCATTTAATTTCTTAGATATCTTTTCTTATAGAAATACTGAGATTGGATTTTAAAAACATACAGATGAAATTTGAATACCTCATTATTTGATAGTATTACTACTGCCATTTTCTGTTATTTTATATAATTTTTTTGTCCTATTTATTCTCTTATTTATATTAACGTATTAAACCAGTATAATTAAATCAATTTTGTTTGAAAGACTGTTTTATTTTTTCCCCTCTATTTATTTAATTTATTAATAAAATTCAGTTTTCCATTCTCAGGTCTATTTTTATACGTTATTTTTTTAATATTATTTTTGATAAAAATAAAATACATCGTTTAGTACTTTTTATTAATTTCTATGTATTTCTTTTTAATCACACGTCTTGTGACGTTTCTCAGGTTTTTATACATTATACTACGTATATATTATATAAATTATAATTATTAAGTATTATTTTTTAGTTTTAAAAATTTATTTTGTAAACACATTATTGTAAATTTTAATAATGTATTTATATTATAATACAATAATGTTGTAGTTTTATTTATTTTTTACAAATTTGAAAAATATGTTAAATTTTTTTTTTAACAGATCTGATGATGTTGCACGTGGTGTTTCCATTGAATCTCTTTTTATTCCATGTTACAAAAATTTATTTGTGTTAAAAATGATTTCCAAAAGAAATTTGAAAAATTTTGCATAGTATATTATTGATCCAGAATTCATTTTTTTTTTTATTGTTGTGTCATCTTTATAAAATTACAACTAGCATAATTTTTCAACGCCGTTTATCCTAATAGATACACCACTATCTATATATTAATAGCGAGCAGGTTTTTTTTCAACACGATTTTAACCACCTGAACCTTCATCGATTTTCCCCGAAGTGGGCTCAAATGAATCGGCTGTTCGAGTAGATTTGCTAAAAACTATCCAAAATCAAATATTTTGATTTATGACCGTAAAATAGGAGGTCTAAAATTGATTGGAGAGGGGGCAAGTTCAACGAACTGAAGTATAGGCCCTCTCTCTTTCTCTATCTATTCCTCCCACAAAAATCATCACAAAAAATAAATTGTCAAACAGATGACACCATTATCCATTCCTTTTACATATACCTCCCATCATATTATTAACCTATGTTTGACTATTGTGCATCCCATGTGTTTACACGTTCTGAACCTAGGTTCTTTTCACATGGCATGGCTATGGCTATGTTGCCATGTTTTCCATTAATTAGAATGAGCAACTTCAGATGAAGTGGCAGCCACGTGGCCACATAAGATGAAAAAAGGGTGTTTGGTCTGTGGCAGCTGCGTCACCATTCTTGCGACGAGTGGCCATGTTTTAACATTACAGTGAATAGGTCTGTTAATTCGAGTCATACACTTGCCGTACCTGGTGAAGTTATAACCTATAATTTTTTTTTTCGATTTGTATTATGATAGTATTGATATCAATGGAAATTTATGGAGAATTGTTTATAGCAAAGTAGGACGCTCATTCGTAAACATTCGAAAAATATTGTCATCTCATCTTTTTTTATGTCAGCGTAAAGATTGTAAAATACACCTTTCCTTGTTCTCTCGAGTTAAAAAAGTATTCTATTTTATATAATGAATTTATGTAATAAATTTCACTAACATTCTTTTTAAACTGCGTCAACTTTTATCTTTACTTACACGTGTTTCGGTGGATCCACCATCATCAGAGTAAATAACATAATAATTGAAACTAAAAAATTTATTTATTTCAAATCTATAGAAGATGATACATCTTCAGTCAGTTTTATACAAATGACTGAAGATGTATCATCTTCTATAGATTTTAAATAAATAAATAGTTTCAATTATGTTATTTACTCTGATGATGGTGGTTCCACCGAAACATGTGTAAGAAAAAGATAAAAGTTGATGCAGTTTAAAAAGAAGGTTAGTGAAATTTATTATATAAATTCATTATATAAAATAGAATTAATTTCAAACTCCAGGATGCATTATAAAGATTTTTTCTTAATAAAAGTATTATACAAATTGCTCTTTGCCTCCGCCATTTCTTATTACTCCAACACAACATAATAGCTTCTTCAATTTTCATTCCATTCAATATTTACAAAGAAAGTGGCTTGGCCAGGCGACTAGTCACTTCCTTTTTTGGCGATATCGCCACACCGTGTGAAAAAAGCTTAAGACGAGTTGTTCAAAAAGCAAAAAAAAAATGAATTCTTCAAAATATGCACCCATCAGTTTTCATGATTAACATAGTTTTGTTTCTAGTTTTCGAAACCTTGAAATTTACTGTTTGTAAAATTAATCGTAGAACTATCTTAAGAAAACATTAATTTATTTTTTATTATTTTACAAAATTTGACTTATAAATTATTTATTAATAATCATGTTAGTATTGTGCCAAAATTATTTTGTACTTTTTTATTATTATTATTATTATAAATTGTTTTTAGATACTGTCATAAAAAAAAAATTGGTAGTTTAATAAAATTTGAGTTATTGTTTACGTAATGATAATAATATTGTAATTAATTTTTTATTGATTTTGATTTTTTTATAATTAGCATTAGATGTAACGTTAAAAAAATATTAGATTTTGTTATATAGTGTTTTCCATTATATTTTATATATTTATTATAAAATCAAATATAAATTTAAATTTGAAAATTTGATATAGTATGTAAATTAGTTTTCGTTTAAGATAAAATTCGTCAGATTTTTATCTTACCTGTGATTCAATTTATTAATTTATTTGTTTGTTCGTGTATTAGTGACTTGCTAATAAAAAAAACCATTGTGAAGTTTTTTTTTATTTAAAACAATGGATTTGAAGACAATTGTTATATGGATCGTTAAAAATTTTGTTCCCCAAGTTATAAAATACTTCAACATTTGTGCCTGATTTTTGAGGAATTTTCTGTAGATTTATAATCAGTTTTTTTTTTGTTTTTGAAATAATATATTTAGGTCGATAGAAATTGGTAATGTATTTATCAGTGCCTTCTTAATATAAATGTGTAAAAAATTTGCTCAGAAATTTTTCGCTCTTCTTATATATCATAGGATTATTTTTGCTATTTGTATATTTTTAAATGTTAATTAATGTAAAATTTGATTATATTTGTTGAATATATTAATTTTCTTTCCATTATTATTCATTAAAATTCTTGTAACGTTGTGATTTTTATTGATTATGTTGGAATTTTAGACGCTTCAATATGAAATAATTCTGTAGAACCACAATTCCTTGTACGTTAAATTATCAAATGCATATCTTCCTATTCATTACAAATGTTGGAGGCCATCATGGAAATTCCCACTTTGTCAACTGCAATGCGTAAGAGTTGTGAGGAGGTTTTGTAGAACCTGGTTCTACGATTTTTTACCGCGATATCCTTCTTCTTCTGGAGCCTCTTTCTGTGAAGATTTTCTCCTGCAAAATACTCTGAACCAAGGAATATCTGGCTTTGTTCTGTGTAAAATTGCCCAGATACTGCAGTTTACGTGCTTTGATAGATCAAAACTTCCTGGTCCTTTCTCATCCTTTGCAGAACGTTAGGGTTGGTCACTCGCACCGTCCAGGGACTTTTAAGAATTCTTCGATAGAGTCACATCTCGAATGGATGCAATTTCTTTGTGATGGCCTCATTTAAGGTCTGAGATTCTACCCCATAAGATGCAGACAGCAATATTGTATTCCTCACAGTTATCTTCATCATCCTCTTTATCCCTTTTCAAAGTTCCTCAGATCGGGCCTGACACAACTCTTTTCCTTCTATCTTAATCATTGAACCGTCTCTCCTCCATTGCTCTCTTGACATTGCATCTTTTTCCCAATTATTACGTAACTGAACCTGTCTCTTCATTCTTGGTCTACCTGTCGGTCTTTTTCCCTCTATTTCCAAGTACATCCTTTTAGGCAGTCTACCTTCCTTGTCAGGCTGTCCATTCCCAGTTGGTCCCTAAAATATAAATTTTTGTCTTTCATCTTGAATTTCTTTTCTGCTGCATACATTCTGCTCTGCTTTCCTTTCATCCTGTCGTATTTTTCTACTGCATGGGTCAGTATTATCACAATGTATCGTACAAATGGTAAGGTGCTGGAGGAAGTTGAAGAATTTTCATAGTTAAGAACTATTTTTTCTTCAGATGAAAAATATTTCCACATAGCTCTTTGTGTCTTATGAGACTCTCCATCAAGCTTTTTATAAAGAACCGTGTTTTTAAAGCATATGAGAGGATAGGAAGTGATGAAAAACAAATTGATTCTTCTGAATTTTTTCTTTGCCTGCCGAAAGGACACCATGCTCATATGATATGCTTCTCTATTTCAATCAAACAGTTGTTTTAAAGCAGTAGATAAATTGACGTTCTAAAATCATCTGATTTTATTTTAATCCATAAGTGAATTGGGTTTGATTCCCGGAACTTAAGTCAAGAAATTTTTTTCATTACTCATTTTTATCCATCGCTCTTCACCGTTTGTATTAGCATTTACGAGCATCACAATAGGACGTAAATAAATTAATTTTTATCAGTTTTTTTTATTAAATCTATTAATTTTATAATTTTACCATAATACATATAACTTTGATTCCTTCTAATGCCTTGGTTACTCAAGTCATTAATTTTTGTAATTTTTTTTTACTGATGAAACAACTTTTAATATTTTTATTTGAATTAAGTAGATATTTACAAATTTTTCATTCTTTCACTGTAGTAAGAAAAAGTACTGAAAACAAAATTATACTAATCATTCAATAAATATAATATGTTTACATACGTTAATAAATGAATAATAGTGTATTGTAATTTTGTTAAATTTAAATTTATGAATTTATTTAGAATGTCTTCCATTTCCATTTGTAAATAATAATTTTGACGTTTTATTGTTTTTTTTATTATTACTTTTATTGTTCTATAAGGTTTTGCATTGTTGCAATTTGTGCATTAGATTTTATTTCTGGTTAAATAAAGTACATCCTTTTCATATCTTGTTAATCTATCGCTCAACTAAATTTTAATGAAATGTATTGTTTGATTCTTGTGGTTAAACAATTTTTGGTAAATACCCTTCATTTACACAAAGTTAACACGTTAATAATAACATATTGATATTACAGTACTGAATTTTTTTCAGTTAACCATAAAATATTGCGAAACCTTATTGAATAAAAATATGTTATTAAATTGTTACGACCTTAGCATAGTTTATAAAAAAAAATATATAGTATATATCAAAAATAAATTTGTTTTTTATTTTTGTATATTTTTTGTTCTGTTTATGAATCTGCTGAAATGATATATTATATAGTCACTGTTTATTTTGAGTAATTTTGAAAAAAAAAATGTGATTTATTTTGTTACATTTAAATTGTCAAATTTTAATGTTGATTAATGAAAATTGGTAACAAAGTTGTTGTACTACACAATTTTTTTTGATGTATTCACTATCTGATGTAATTTCTCTTAGTAAAAGTTTTTAAAAAAATATATTTTTTGGGATTTGAATCGGTTGTAAATTTTTTATAATTTTTTGTCACAAACTATACGAGTGGTTTGTTGTTACTTTTAATTGAGTCTCTTCATTTCAAAATATTTCTAAATCTTTTAGAATTCGCTTAAAATATTTTAATTTTTTGATTCATAGTCTTGATGTTTTTAGATTTGAGCAAGTAAGTTGGTGTGATTCCGTAGGGATCTCAAAGTGGTCTAGTTTAAGATTTTTTTGATTGGAGCAATTAGTTTGTGTTTATGCAGTTGTTAAGAGCTAATATTTAAAAAAAAAGTAAGTGTCTTTTCAATAGACTTGTGTTTAAACATTGCATAGTCTCTGATAGAATTGCATTGGTTAAAGAGTCTTTTAGCTACAGCCAATTTGTCGTTATTTTTATCTTTACCCGTGTTTGAATTCAAATCAATTTTTAGCAGTGCAGATCTTTGGAAAACTTTACTCAGAATCAATCAGAATTGTTGGATTACTGTACAATAGATCAATCTTAATCTTAACAGCTGATTCTGAATGAAATAAACATTACAACGGCCACAATGTATGGTCAAGTGGTTAGAATGCTAGATTGCATGGCTCACTGCAAAGTGGAAGATCCTAGGTTCGATTCCTGGTTAGAGTCTGAAAATTATTATAAATTAATACCCACCAATTCTGTTTCATAACCCATAGTAACCACTTATAACTTAAACAGTTGGTATGACTTTAATTAAATTCTAAATGAAGAACTTCTAAAAATACTTGTTTTCAGGCCCCCTGAACCCGAAAAACACATGTTTTTAGTGTGTGTGTTCATGCGCGCATGCATATGAACAAAGTATCTCAAGAATGAAATATTGTACTAAATTGAAACTTTGAACTTAAATTTCAGTCAACCATTCTTAACATACATTTAACCTTTGTATTATCCCAGAACACACATTTATATATTTTTTAAACAGAAATATATCATTCAAGTTTTTTTAAATCTTATAAATTAATGTTTGAAGAAAAATTTCGTAATTTTGACAATATTATATATTTAATTTACAGTCAAAGAATTAAGATTTTATAATTTGATTACATTAAATTTTCTTACAGATATTCGAAAATTCTGTGTATCATTGTTATTGATATTTAATGGCATATTTATCTTTCTATAAAAACTTTTCAATTATTTATCATTCCTGAATATTATTGTAAACATGTACAATTTTTGTACATTTGTTTTTTTTATAAATTTTGTTGATACATAAAAAAACTATTTATTTACCTGTTGATTATCCTTTCACGTTTGATTTTTAATGACTTTTTTTTAAACTTTGACTAATAAACAGTGACTATTAATATTTTATTAGTTAATTACTCATTTCTATATTATTAATTTATATACATAAATATTATATTTAAGTTCTTATGAAATTTATATTCATTCTTTACTTTTACTTATTATATTATATTATATAAATATAATTATAATATTGTATATTATTATTTTTCCTTGTTTGTAATTTTTTTTGTCATGTTTTGATGTCTGTTATTTTATTGTATTTACAATAGCTGGAATAAAGGTATGTAATGGATTGAAAAAATTTTGTCAAATTTGTTTCTAACCCCACCGGGTTGGTCTAGTGGTAAAGTTGTCACCCCGAGTCTGCTGTTTAACAGCTGATTTTTGGAGATGCAGGTTCCTGGTTCAAATCCTAGTAAAGGTAGTTATTTTTTTTATAGGGCCTTCGGGCCAGCCCAGTCAGTCAGCTGGTAGAGAATTATTATAAATTGTTATGTAACACCGTTTGGGCAGGCGACTTTGTAAGGTGACCAGCTGACAGCGACTCATGAATAAACTTTGCTGGGAATCCCTGTTCTAATTCATGCCTAATCCACGTCATAAATACAGCGCAAAAGCAGCAATAAAATTTTGGGTGGTTGTCCGTAATGTACTGTTCAATTTATATTATTATTATAAAAACATAGCGTGTTTTTTGTGCAGGCTGATTTCCTAAACTATTGAACGGATTTTCATGAAATTTTGACTGTATATATATATTTATATTCACCAACAATTTTTTCTATATTTATAAAAATGATAACCCTAAGAGCCCTAATGAAGATTTTCATAAATATGTGTATGTGTGTGTGTGTACATGTGAGTACGTATTGCTGTTTAAGTAGATGAAGGGGTTTAATTATGGTGAGAGATGTATATGGGGGAAATTATCAAAATGTCGTTTCATTGTCTGTCTGTGTGTGTGTGTGTACTATTGTTGAAGACTAGCAAGATATGTATGTGGGGGGGTTTATCAAAACGTTGTATGTGTGTGTGTGTGTGTGTTTGAGTATACAGCGATCTATTTAGCAGCTACACAATTTCTGTTACATATTTATTTTTAAAAAATTGATTGCACATGTTTTGTGTGCGAAACCCCGCGGGGCATGCTAGTAACAGAGCTACTCGTAAAAAAAAAAATTTTATACAGATTTGGATACTAGACAGTGGTTACCGGTTTACTTTGATGGTTGGAGTTCAATTATCAATATTCTTCTCAAAAATGGTTGGCCAAAGTCTGTACAAGACTACATCTCATTTACAATTCACACTTATCATCCTCATCTTGTTGGGTCGTGGGGTTGCTTAATCTCTTAAATTGAACAGATTGCAACGCAAACTCAATAGGGATTAAAAAATAAATTGTTTGTTCTCTTGCCCTATATGAATATATAAGGAAGGAAAGTATTATTTTCTTGTAAATTTTTATAAATCGGCTAATAATCTAAACGGCAACAACATGTTTTTCTGCTTTTTGATGAGTCTGATGTCTAGCATTTGTTTCTCCATTGTCTTTTGTGTCATCACCTACTCGCAACTTTTTTCAGGAGAATTAATTTAAGAAGCTTGTACTTTTCACCCCCTCTTTAAATTACTGTGATAGGCAGTGTTCCTTGTGTTGATTATGTTCATGAACTCACAGTCCACACCAATATGTCTCAAGGCTTTAACATTGGTAACATGACTGTTCCAAAAAATTCTTAACATTCTTTTCAGTACTTACATTTCTAAAGCTCCTAAACAATTCATGGACTGTCATGCTTAAGATCCGTGTTTTACATCACACAGCAAAACGTAAATGTACATCGTGATGAACTTACTTTATTTTGTCATTGTGTTATTGGTTAGGTCATCAGCTGAAAGGCTGGTTTGAACCTCTAGAAGGTTTACTAAGTAAAATGACGAGTAAGGTGGTTTATCATTGCTTTCCTCACTGAGTGGGAAAGTGTCCTTATCAGCATGCCCTCTGAAAATCATCTACATTCCACCCTGCAAATGACACCTTCACTTCATTCACCACAGGGTCTGTCTGTATAATAAAATTCATTACTCCCAATGGAGATAACTTTACACCTCTACCTCTTCTGTTGTTAAATGATTCAGTTATATAATTGGCTGACTATATGATAAGAAACAGAACTATTTTTTGTAGCCCTCAAAGTAGCATGTTATTATTAACATACGAATTCTTCAAGTATTCAAATATCCCAGTCTCGCTATTTCCATACGAGTTCTTATTTTACTCCAGATTTGCTGTAATCAAACTTCCTAAAAACTTGAATTTCTGAACCTACATAACAGGTTGATCTCCACTAAGAAAGTTGCATCAAGTGAGGGAAACCTTATTGATTACAATCACGTTAGTTTTCAGTTAGCTGAATTTCAGACCAGGAGCCTCTCCCTTTTTTAGATTCTGTCCATCAAGTGCTGAAGTCCGTTTTTTATTTATATGACCAAGAGTTAAATTTTGCTGCATGGGATATTCACTACCTTTTCCTGACCATATCCAGCTCTGAAAAAGCGGTAGTTATCCAATTATCTAAAACAGAGGTAAGTATACAATCTGAAGTATTTTTAAATAATTTTTTTTTGTTTCTTGAGATTGGCTGTTATTTACGCTTCAGTATATTTTGTTATCAGGTTCTACTTTCTTTGAATCGTTGCAATAAAATAATTTAAATTTTCAGATATTAATGAGAGCGAATTTTGGTGTGGGAAAATACTTCCAGAATTATTTGATGATAACTTTGCTAACGCATCAAGAGGATCGTCTGGAAAATATACTTGTTGTAATTGTTCAAGAATTTATAGAAGTAAATTCACTTTGTGGAGACATTTAAAATATATTTGCGGAAAAGAACCGAAGTTTTGTTGTAAAGTTTGTTCGAAAAAAGAATATTATAAAACTAATATCGCCATGCATATTAAAGTAAAACATTGCGATTTGTTGTCAAGTAAAATCAATGGAAGCAATATTTACGTTTCGGTTCAAGATTTATATTCGGTAGAATAAGTCTAAATACTTTTATTTTAAGTGTGGCAATTAAAAACTTATTTTAAGATTTTTTTAAAATTATGATTTAGCCGCTCCATTATTTGTTTTTTTTTTTAAGATTTTAAGAGATGTAAGTAAATTATTTTGGGACATCATTAGAACGGTAAACTCTTAATTATCTGTAATAATGTGGGCGATCTGATCTCTGAGAATTCAAGTTTTGAGTAACAGTCATTACGAATAAATTTTTGTCCTAAAAATAAAATATCTTAAATGATTGAAACTTATAGGTGAGCTGGTTATCAGATAACCACCAGAAAAGGCAGATATTTTATTTTTACTAAGTAATTAACAAAAAATGACATTAAAATGTGACAATGAACAGTTATGTACCTAAAATTCATGTCGTTTAGGTCATCAGCCGAAAGGCTGGTTTGAACCTGTAGAGGTTTTACTAAGTAAAACAAAGAGTGAGGTGGTTTACCATGCCTCCCTCACTGAGTGAAAAAGTACACTTATTAGCATGCTGGGCCCTCTGAAAAGCACATATTTTCCACTCTGCAAATGATACCTTCACTTCATTCACTACAGGGTCTGGCTGTATAATGAAATTCATTACTCTCAGAGGAGATAACTCTGACTAGTGTCTTTTACACCTTTACTTCTTCTGTTCTTAAACGATTCAGTCATTTAATTGGCTGACCATGTGATAAGAAACAGAACTATTTATTATAGCCCTGCAACGAACAGATTGAGTGTAAATAATTTGACACTCCACCTGTCTGTTATGGGCAGCTAAAATTTATAGGCATCCAATTAAAATTCACTTTTATGCTTACAGAGACATTATATTTTTTAATTAAAGGCGAAGACCGTTGGGCAAGCAGCTTTGTATGGTGACTAGCTGACAGCCATCTGTGAACAAACTCGACTGGGGGTCCCTACTCAAACAAATACCTAATCCACGTAAAAAAGCAGCAATCAAATTGGGTGGTTGTCAATACTGTACAGTTCCTGATGATAAAAGCAAAAATAATAAAAATTAAAGCCGTGACTTGTAGACTTTTTTTCATGTGGACATTTTGCAACTGTAAAAAGTTGAGAAATAGTAATTTATTGTGCAAAATTGGAAACAAGATTACAAATTTTTCTTAACTAAAACAACAGGCAGATCAAATGAACTCGAACTACATATAATACTCTTTACAATAGCCTATACACCCCTACAAGATATGTTTGTATTTGATATTATATGTCTTAAAAACATCTTATGAAAGAGCATCGGATTTGCTCAAAACATCTAAATTTTTCAGCTAAGTTCCATCTTTACGTTTTGTGTTCCACCCATTTTATATTAAAAATAGTGTTATTCTGTCATTTAATAACATAACATATACAAATAACAAAGTGTTACAGGTTTTTAAACATTTTTTCAGTCGATAAAAACTACCACATACGGTAAGGGATTTTTTTACTTATAAAATGTTACTTTGAGAATAAAAGAAATGTTTGGAGATGTGTAGTGGTTACCTGTAATATTTTAAGCGCATGAAGTAGATGATGAACAAACTGTTTCTTAACTGGATTAAAATGCCACTGAAATTGGCTGGTTCGTGGTGTAGTGGTCAGTACAACTGGCTTCTACAGTAGGGGTGTCGGATCTGATTCCCAGATAGTTGTGGTGGCATTTTTACATCATTCATTTTCATCTACCACTCTTCATTATCTGCATCAGTAGTGATATCCAGAGCTTTCGGATGTACAACTCTAGAAAAATTTACCGCGTTTTTTGTATTCAGAGAGAATCAGATACGAATTTCATCTTCTGATCAATGCACGTTGTGACAAAGTTGTGTAACTACATCTCTTACCATTAACTAAGCGATATGAATTTGTGTTTTTGCATCTAACTGAAAAATTGGAATTTAGAAAGTGATAAAAATGCGAAAGTTGAGTCAGGAAGGTGTTTTTTTGCCGTACTGAAAATTACCATTTTGCAGATTCACAACTTTGTCACCAATGCGACGATTTGTTTTATTACAAAAAATAAGTCAAATTGTCTGTAAAGAGAGGAAATTTTAAAATAAAATGTTATGTGGTGTTGATGAAAATTTTTCTGCATTCATTATTTAAATAAGAATATTCTGATGATCAATTACACTAATTTTACCATATTATGTGCTATAAAAGAAATATATTTAGTTACCTATGTTTATATTTAAGAATTTTTTTGTGTTTATGCATTATATGTGCTATTTATTACTAAATACTGTAGATTTTGTTATTTATATAGTTTTTTATTAAATATAAATTTGTATGTTTAATAACTTATACTACCATTTTTTTACAGTGAATTTTTGTTACATGTGTGTTGATTTTTTTTTACAATTAAATAAAAATAATTAATAAAATTTTTTTGAGTATCTGTTTGTCATTAATACACAGAGGTTGGAAATTTTTCCAACCTCCAAGAGGCCATAAATAAAAGACAAATGAATTTACAAAAAAAAAATGTTTTATTACTAAAAGTTACGTACACTTGTGGCTATTTTTTGACATAATCAACTTTATAATTGAGGCATTTGTCGTACTGTGGAGAAATTTTCCAGTATCTTCTTCATTAAATGTTGTCGCCAATGAATTTAAATGAGCCTTGACTTTGTTTTGAAGCTCCTCATTAGTTTTAAAGCACTGCCTTCCTAGCCACTTCTCCACTTCTTTAGTTCATGGAGGAGATGGATGTCACGAAGTGCTAGGTCGTAACTGTAAGGTGGGTGATTCAAAATCTCCCACTGAAATTGCTCAAGGAGTCGTTGAGTTGCACCCGCACTATGAAGACGGGCTATTCAAGGCTTAGAACAATTTCAGGAGTCAGTATGCTTCTACTTTCATTTTGAATGGCTCTTCACAAACTTTGTAAGGTTTTTCAATATAACAGCTGCATGAACTCTGCAAGAAACACAACAAGGTGCTTCAAGACTCATATAAATTCATTAGCATGTTACCGTGTCTAATTATATGTTTGTCACATGCTGTGAGGTTTCATTCCTACTGACACTCTATCTTACATAACTACTGTAATGCAATCTGAATCAGACTATAAAAAGAAATACAAATATTTTTACTTTCTCTTGCCCTAAATGAATATATAGGAAGGAAAGTATTGTTTTCACGTCGATTTTTCGAAATTGAGTTTTCACCATATATAGGGGAAGGTTGCCTACAGGTATATTGTACCACTTTTTACATTTTTATTTTTGCACTGAATATTATATACTTAAACGTGATGATGAAATATTTACTACATATTTTGGTTCGTTTACACACTATGTATTTTTTTTCGAGCATGAAACGTTTCATATTTGGGGACAAAAAAAGATTTTATGAACCTTTGCAACCGGTACAAATTAGGAAACTGGTTTCCTAAATTGTACCAGTGGTTCCCTAAATCGTACCAGTTTCATTTTAATTGAAAATAAGTCAACATATTATAATAATATACTATTGTATGTATATAATATAAATATATAACATAATATATATTAAATATTTTTGTTGCATCAAATTTATTTTCATCGATTAATTTTATCAAAATTTTTTAAAAATCCGCAAATTTTCTTTATTGAACCCCTTTGCCCTAGCTAAGGAAGTAGATTCTTTGGTTCCCTAAGTGAGAGCTCAGAATGTCTTTTTTAAATGCGTAATAGGCTACCACTTTTTACCTGCCATTTTTTCATTTTTATTAAAATTTTGTCGTAAATTATTTTTTTCTGCTATTTGGAAAGCAAGACTTCTGACATTGTTTATAATAAGCCCAAACATCATTTCTTCCAAGTTTAGGATATGTTTTACTAAATTGTGTTTAATTTCAAGTGACAATATAGTTAATCTATCAAGAGATTTAATATCTTCATTTGCAATGACGTTACTTGAATCTAAATGTCTTTTTAATGTTGGTTTTGGTATACAATATTGCCTACAACACTCATTGAAACCTTAATCTCAGTTTCTAAAGGCAGCTATTGCCATCGACATTTCTGCTGCTGTCCATTTACCGTACTTTCTTTTACTGCTCATTCCGTCAAAGAATAGAGCAAGACGTCAATTACTATAAAAAAGTTACTGTTTCCTTAATTGTACCGGTACGAATTAGGAAACTAGGCGGTGGTACGATTTAGGCAACTGTGTTATGGTACAAACAATTCACTGAAATTTAACCTAAGAATTACTCCACGCGGTGTTTAGTTATAGTAAAATGTTGCTAAAAGAATGGGGATTACAATACATGGCATGAGATTTGTAGCTCCTAACCTTGGTGTTGTTAAAATCCTTAGAGCACAACTGTAAATATTAGATCAAAGCACTCGGTTTTATAAAAACAAACACTATAACTAGACGCGTGACTCTACAACAGTTAAATTACACGAGGAGACTCAAAATGGCGTCTACTTCACACTATTACTACTAGATGGGAGCTGTGAAGTGTTCAGTCAAAAATATCGAAACGGTACGATTTAGGCGCCGGTACAAATTAGGCAACCTTCCCCTACATGTTTTCAGAATCCCTGAACACAAAAAACATGTTTTTAGCGAATGGTCTGGGTGCGTGTGAAAAAAATATCTCAAGAACAGAATATTGTACAATATTGAAACATGAAACTTAAATTTTGTAGAGGATCCAACAAAACATTTCATCAAAATCGGTCAACCAGATTAGTACTAGTTTATTCGTCTGAATTTTCACTTTTTTGCGATTTTCTCAAAAACAGCTCTTAAAATATTTTTTTTAAATCGCCTTATTTGCTACATTTTTATGCTCTACAAGATAGGATGAACGCCATGTCTGCTGAAATTCTTGGAGAGGCTGTGCTCTCATTGAAAAAAATTATTTTTTTTGATTGCGGCTTTAATATGCATTTTAGAGCAAAAGTATGTATGATCAAAAATGTAGAACATTTAAAAACTTATAATTTTTATTTTAAACATTTTTTGTACAATGCTTGGTTTAGTGGTAATTAATAAATTTCTGTTTTTTTCATGAAAATCAAAAAAAATGGGATTTTTAGGATTGTGGCCTTAAAAGTTATAGAAATTTGAAAACCTACTACTTTTATTTTAACATTATCATTTATAAAACCTAGTTTAGTGTCAATTAGTGGTTTTCCGTATTTTTAAGTTCTACAGAGGTTGATTTTCATTTTGCACCACTCACTCATGATTAAAATTAGGTTATGTTTTTAATTTAATTTTGGGTATTTATGATATTTAAGAAAAAGGTATGTATGTTTAATTTTATTAAAATGCATTTTACATTATTGTTGTTTTAGAATTTTATTTTATTTTATTGTTGTGCTAAATTTTAATTTCTTTATTAGGAAACAATGGAAGAGATGATGAACAAATGAAAATTCTTTCACCTCCTTTATCTTCCCAAACTTCATCTTCATTCTGGAGTTTGCCGTTTAATCTGGATTCTCCTTTGAAATCTCCTCTGACTAATAGATTAGCGTGCCATATGTGTACAAGAAGTTACTCCAGTAAATTCACATTATGGCGACATCTTAAATATGAATGTGGAAAAGATCCGAAATTTTCTTGCATGTTTTGTCCGAAAAAAGCGTATTATAAAACGGAAATCGGTAGGCATATGAAAAAAAAGCATGGTATGGATTTTAGACCTGGTATTAATGCGAGAACTTTTAAGACTGAATTTCCTATGGTGTTACCGACATTACCATAAATTTTTATATATTTTTATTGTTCTATTATTGTAATTGTTATGTGAATTAAATTAAAATTATTTATTTTTATTGTGTAGTTTTGTAATTTGTCTGATAATATTATTATTGTATCTATTTATATTATCAATTGATAACTCTTTCATGGTGTTTTTCGTTACCCAAATTTTTAAATTAGTAATTTTATATTACGAGGCGTGTTCAGAAAGTAAGTACCGTTTCATTCCACTGCCGTCGTAGCGCTGCAATCGGTGTTCCGCACATGCGCACTAGTCGTCCTTTTTCACTGGCTATCGACTCACACCATTGTAGTTGTTCTACGTTGTGTTTTCAGTTTTCTCTGAACGTTTAAAATGTTTAAGACAATTAGTGATCCCGCCAATTGTGAGATTTGTTCTGTAATAAGATTTTTGAACGCAAGGAATGTGAAACCGGCTGAAATTTATCGCCAACTTCGAGATGTTTATGGGGAAGACATGATGAGTGAGAGTTCCTCTCCATTTGTTCAAAACAAACGGAGAGGATTGCTCAGTAATGGAATTGTGTTGCTCCATGACAATGCTCGGCCCCATACCATGGGTGACACTCAAACTTTGGATCGACAATTTCGTTGGGCACAGTTCGATCACCCGCCCTACAGCCCGGACTTGGCACCGTCTGACTACCCCCTTGTTCCTGCACATGAAGCGCGAGCTAGGCGGCCAACGCTTTGAAACGGACGATGAAGTGAAAACTGCCATGGAGTTATGGCTACATTCATTGGCGGGAACCTTCTACGAAGAGGGTATAGACAAATTGATCACCCGCTACGACAAGTGTTTGAACATCGGTGGAAACTATGTCGAAAAATAGTTTAAGGTTTGGACTTTCATGTAGAAATAAAATAGTGTTGAAAAAAAATTGTTTTACTTGTTTTTTTTAAAAACGATACTTACTTTCTGAACACGCCTCGTATTAAAAAGACAATTTTTTCAATAATGCATTAACAATCCGAATGCAATAAGAAAATGTTAATGGGATTCTACAAAAATTTGATGAGGATGAACGAAGGAAAACTTATAAAATATATATTTTAATAGCTAAAAGAATATTGAACAAATGAAAATGGTTCAAAGAATTAGAAAAAGATTTAATGACACTAAATTTAGATAAATATATTATAGGATATAGAAATATATTCAGAAAAGCAATTGAAGAACATAAGGGTTTTCTAGTGAAAAGTTCAGTTTTGTAACGTATTGAAGTGGAGCGATGAAAAAAGAATATATTTTTGTAATTAATGAAGAAAAACCGAGAAGAAATAAAACAAGCTCTGAAATATTTTAATACAGATTTGATCAGTATCAAAAATCCCTAATCTATGGTCTATCTAGTACTATTACTAGAAATTTCACTGTTTGTACATGTTCTAATGTACAACTATATATTTTAAATATTTCAGCTTCAATATCTTTATCTTGTATTTAATTTTTTTTTAATGTTGATGATCTAATTGTTTGAATGTAACAAAATTGAAGCATATTATAATATGAACAGAACATATCTTCCTCGAACAACAGCGAAAATTATTCAAAATGGATAATAACAGAGACAAAAGAAGATTTTAGATAACTAAAGATCATAATAATCAACGTGAGCTAACAAGAGAAATTTAGACAGCATAAAAAAATACAAATTTAAATAAGATATCTTTGTGAGGATTGAAAGCAGTTGGATAGAGGAATGAAGGAGGAACCGCTGTGAATGTAGAAGAGAATTCAGGAATGACAGTTTTGAATATGAGAATTCGGGAATGACAGAAAATTTTCAGGATAGTTAGGAGAAACAGAAGAAAAATATGAATAATAATAACATCAATATAATATTTTAAATTTAAAGTTAGTGAAATTTTTTTAACGCTTATTAGAATAGTAATAAATCTATTATTGAGACATAATTTTGTGCAATAAATTTATGTTACTAAACAAAAATTATTATTATTATTATTAGAAATATTTGAACCCTAAATTCTCTGTATTTTATGACATGAATTAAAACATGTAAGTTGTGTGTTTGGAAAAACCATTTCTTCAAAGTGTAATTATATCACAGCTTTCTTCATTGTTTTTTTTTAAAATTGTTTATTAGGAATAATTTCTCCTCTATTAGCATAATTACATTATGACATTGATATATGCAGTAAATTTTAATCTATCTATTAATAAAATTTATGTATCTAATGTACGACTGATTTTAAAAATATTTATAAATAGATTTTGAATGTTTTTATATTTATTCTTAAATAATTGTTTAAATATTGTTTTTAGTTATAAAGGATTTTAAGTGATCTATAAATTAAGTATACATACTTTTTATAAATTACAATATATTTTCATTGAAATCATTGTTTAAAAATAAAATTCATAAAAATTGTTTAAATATATGTTTGTTTTTTCTATAAAATTTCTGGAATTTAGAAATAATTGTATTGTATTAAAATGCATCTACCTTTAATTTCTGTTAATGATTCAGTTAGCTGATCAGGCCTTTGCTAATGATGCGATTTTTGGATATCTATCAAATTTCTAATTTCTAGAGAGTTGTATGTTGAAAAGAACTGTATGTCAGTGGTTTATAGGACTGCAGCCATATCTAAAAGTCTGCTTATAATGAATTGATGTATGGGTTCTCAGTAAGTGGGTTATTAGGCGCAAGAAAGCTATTGAACCAAACTTCTGGACCAGAGCACAGTAAAGAGAATGATGGACATTGTAATTTTCTGTATTATAGAAAGAAGTGACATTTTCAGGATTTAAGGAGATAAAAGGATTCGTATTTTTAAAGAGGCATCAGGTCCTCTTGACTACAAATTGTATTGTAGAACCAGAAACCACCAAAATGCGAGGTGTGGCTAATAAATAACGAGACTGATGTTGTAAAAAATTTTATTTTAATTTTATACATAATCACTTATTGTCACCTTTAATATACACTCCTTCTCTATCCCTACAATGCTCCTTGTGAATTTTCCATTGTTGGAAACAGTGCTGGAAGTTATCTTCTGTCAGCTCCTTCAGGACACGTGCCGCTTTCTCTTTTACAGCTTCCACAGACTCAAATCTTGTCCCTTTTAATGCTGATTTCACTTTAAGGAACAGGTAGAAGTCACATGGTGCAAGATCTGGTGAAAAAGGTGGATGTTCTAACACTGAGATGCTGTACCTGGCTAGGAATCTCTTGACAGATAATGTGGAATGAGCTGGCGCATTGTCTTGATGGAGAACCCATGATTTGTTCTTCCACATTTCGGGGCGTTTCTTTCCTTACTCTTTGATGTAGTTTAGAAAGTACCTCAAGGTAGTAATATTGATTAATTGTTTGACTTTCAGGAACCCAGTGAAGGTACATAATCCCATAGATATAAAAAAAAAACACTCATCATTGCTTTAAATTTTGACTTGCTCATTCGAGCTTTTTTGGCTCTTCCGGTGCATGTATTGGCGCTTCGTTTCCGGCTCATAAGTAAAAAACCACGTTTCATCACATGTTATAATCATTTCCAAAAAATTTGGGTGATTTTCAATTGTGTACAAAGTCTCAGTACAAACATTTTTACAAGCTTCATTTCAAACATTTTTGAGCAGCACGTGTCCTGAAGGAGCTTACAGAAGATGCCTTCCAGCACTGTTTCCAACAATGGAAAATTTGCATGGAGTGTTGTAGGGATAGAGAAGGAGTGTATATTGAAGGTGACAATAAGTGATTATGTACAAAATTAAAATAAAATTTTTCACGTCAGTCTCGTTATTTAATAGCCACACCTTGTATATATTAGATATTTAATGTCTGCTAGTGAACAAATCTGGAAGATAATATTTCTCAACAATACTAGGTAGGTATTCTCCTGAATCTTATACAAGGGTATTATTACTAAGTATTAACAAGAAGGGTGGGATAATACATACAATATGCTTTCTAGAGCTGCAATTAAGGAACTGAAAGGAATTTGTCTCGTATGCAGAATCAATCAAATAATCAAAATAGGAAAATTATCAAAAAATAAATATAGAATGTTTCAAAAAAGACGCAACTCTTTTTTAGGTGACATGAATGTAGTACAAAAATATTCAATTAACGAAATATTTATTATAATTGAATACAATAATATTTAAATTACAGCAGTAAATTTTTATTTCTTCTTCTTTATCTTTATTTCTTATGTACCTTAAATCATCAGCGTAGTTTGTAACGTGCTCGCTGCTCATCATGCAGTCTTGGGTTCGAATCCCATTCAGGCACAGCATGTTTTCACACGTTACAGAAAATCATTTCATCCTTCACTGTCTGCATTAGCAGTTATTGCAGAACAGTCAGACGTTAAACCAAAAAAAAAAAAAAAATCATCAGAATATCCATCAAGTGCCAAACTCTCCTGTCAAAAGTCATCTTTTCACCTCCGGCAAATTCTCTTTCTAATTATTTTTATTCAATTTTATCCCAGTTTAATTTGGACCTTCCAATATTACTTTTTCTCTCAATTATTACCTACAAAACTGTTTTTTCTATAATGCAGTGTTTTTCAATCTCTGGGTCCCCCATGGGGTCGCAAGAGGGTGTCTGGGGGGGGGAGGTTCACGAAATACAGGAACAAATTAAAAATAATTATTGTTATAGTTATTTATTTAAAAAATAGACGCAAAAATTGTATAATACTTTTACAACTTCTAAATTCAATTAATGCAAAACTTGGGCTTTTTTTGGAATCAATCAATTTTTGTATGTTTGGATTAGTTTTTATAACACAAAACGATGATAATTTCTCGATTTGGGTTTTAAATTCACCATTATGTAAAATCCTTGTTCACAGTTGTAGGATGTGCCAAATGGTTTCAAAATTTTCAACACAACTCTGAACAGTTCTGACTATACCTTTTTAATACTAATCAAAATTTGTCGCCACAAGCATTGTTAAAAGTTAATTTCATTGGCTTATCACTTGATAGCTCTACCATGATAGTTCATCATGAAGACAAACACTTAGCTCAGCATTACACCTGTTGTAGATTTTTTAATTTATTTAACATTTTAATTCAGAGGGGGTCGGTAAAATATGGGGTCGCATTGTCTGAAAAGTTGAAAATCATTGTTCGTATGTATCCACTAGTATTCTGATTTGAATCAATAAGTATTCTGATGCTTAAAATTTTACCACAATCATACTAATTATATGATAAATTTAAATTAAGTATTCATCTTCTATTTAAAATTTTAAACCATTTAAGAAAACCATAATATTTATAAGTTTGTAAAATTTGTATCTATATATATATATATATAAAATTAGTAAGTAACATAATAATGTTATATTTATAAATAATTCATATTTAAATAAATTTAAATTTTCAGGTGATGATAATGTAATTTGGAATGTTCAACTTCAACAACAGTTTCCTTTATCAGGATCAAAGGATTTTGTTTGTACAACGTGCGGAAAAAGTTACGCGTCAAGAAGATCTCTCGTTAGACATATCACATTTGAATGTGGAAAAGAACCGTCGTTTACTTGTAAATTTTGTCGTTATAAAGCGCATCAAAAAGTGCATTTACAAAGTCATGTCGTTCGAAAACATCCTGCGTTTATAAATAATTTGTCTACCGTTTTTTAAATTATTTTATTTTTGTATGAAACTGAATTTTTTCTTGATTTTCTTATGTGATATGAGGAATTAATCTACTGTCAAGAAATAGATATGAACTAAATAAATTGAAAAGATGTATTATATATAAACATTACTGACACATTAAATTATTTATTAAGAAATTGGAGCACTTGTACCGTGGTACCAGTTACTCTATTCCCTCTGCAAAGAACGGCGCCAACAAACTGCATAACCACTCAATGACTCAATCTATAAGTTGAACATTGTGTATTGGTTGAGTCCCAGCTCCGTGTAGTTGGAAGGAATGCAGTGCGTTGTTGTAGCAGTGGGAGAATGAATGAGTTTGTAGTATTTCACAGCTGATGCATTTGAAGTGGTAGTATGTACAAACTAGACTAAAAAAATATTCTTATCATCCGGCGCATTAATTTAACAAATACCTACCGCGTTATTAACTTGGTCGGATTCATAATATTTAACTTGCAAATTTATATCAAAATCTGTAAATAAATAAATGTAATAAATGCTGGCCGCATTGGCGCAGTTGGTAACGTGCTCGCCTCTCATCATGCGGTCCTGGGTTCGAATCCCACTCAGGCACGGCATATTTTCATACGTTACAAAAAATTATTTCATCCTACATCGCATAAAGTTCCACCCCAACGTCGTCACTAATGACCATTGCAGTTGATGCGACGTTAAATAAATGAATTAAAAAAAAAAAAAATATTAAATACAAACAAATATATTAAATACGAAAAGTTTGAAAATGAATGTTTTATATCAGAGTAATACAACAATCGTTCTCCCAGCATGCGTCACTTATTCATTAAACCTCACCTGTACCCTTCACCCTGCAACTACACGGAGCTTAGAACCACACAATACCTTGCCAATACTTTAATTTTTTGTGATGACTTTTGTGCTTCTAAATGCTAATGCCAGACTTGATCAGGAATCAAACACGAGACCCCTGGCTTAGAAGCCATTTGTGCTAACCCTACACCATGAGCCATCCAAAAGAAAAAATTTGTGAAAACATGAAATTTAGGTGGTGACGAATCAGGGCTGTCATTTAAACTTGTTTAATACAGCCGTAATGCTAGTGTCATTGTAAGATGTTTTCTTTTCCATGACAATGCCTCATACTGATGTACTAAATAAGTTTAAAAGATTTATATCCCTGAGGGATATAAAGGGAAAACCACACTGTGGCCAACAAAACAGCTGTGAAACGTTCGGAGATGTTCTAAAGCGTTCGGAACCAGCTGAGTGGCCAAAAAATGCATGGTGAGGGTAAAGAGCAACACACAGTGGACCCAACTGACTATTTTGTTGGCTCAGAACACAACCAAACACATCCGATACTGTTCGTTCTGATTATTTTGTTCGGCGCAGTGTGGTTTTACCCTTACTGATTTGGCCTCATCTGATTACAAAATTAAAGTATAGGCTGGTTATTCAACATTCGCAGTGCAATTTTCAACTCATAAATCGGATGTCACTAAGTGAATTGGCAGTTTTCTGGCACTGTTGTTTGCAGAAGGAATAGACAAGCTGATGCCACGATACAAGTTTCATAATAATAGTTTAGAGCATATAGAAACAGTGAAGTTCCTAGGAGTATCTCAAGATAGATTTTTGATTCCTCACTGGGTTGATAAATATAACTTTTTATCAGTTTGCCAAGAATCCTGAAATTTTTTTTTATCTTAATGTGTGTTTGTTGCAATCTGTTCAATTAAGAACAATAAGCAACCCCATGACCCGATGAGATAAGGATGATATGTATGACGTGTAACTAGGTGTAGTTCTGTACAGACTCAGGCCGATCATTCCTGAGAGAGTATGATTAATTGAACTTTACCTGAAAAGGCGCTTTCTTTTTTAATCCTACAAATGACGTGCATAATTTTATTACTTGTTTATTAGTTTCCGTGAGAATATAACAATAATGGTCGCTAATGAACAAGCTGTTGTTGTATATTTGAATAAATAAATAATAACTTTCGGAGGATATAACGATAAATAATGTATCTTGTATCACTATATCTTTTGTTCCTTAGTATTTCAAACATTTGACTGATCATGTGCAAGGAAATTGAATTATATATTTTTTATAATCCTTGACCTATTTGGTAAAATTCAATCAATTAATTACTATTGTTTTACAATTTAAAAAAAAAACTTGGAGACGTGGCTTGGTGTGTTTGTACTGTTTTCACCTCTCCCACTCCTGTGCATCGATACTATTCTCCTAATGTCAATCTAGCTGTTAATCATCGCTCATGCTATTCTAACGGTGACAAGGAGGCAGTTAGTGGGAGAACTCTTCTCCAGTCTTCACTTGGCGCACATGCATTCGAAATATTTTATTATGTTGCTCTGTTTTTTAACTGCTTTTGATGTATAAAGAAAAAAAATAGCTTATTTTTTTCATTAACTCCAATATCATTTGGTAGAGGTAAATACTATAAATTTATTTCTATAAACTAATTAAATTGTAAACATATGTATTGTAATAACAGTATTATGTATTAATTAATTATTAGTCAGTTTATTTTTGTTATTATATTGTAAAATGTGATAATATTTTTCTACAAAAATGTTATTTAACTTAAATTTCATTTTATAAAAGACGACATTCCTTTATTGTTATTTTGGTACTTTTTTTAAATTAAATGTATTCTTTGACAAATTGTGTTCATTTATTTCTAAATTTTTTATAGATATTATTATAGGTATCAGACGAACTAATGTCCCATAGCCGGGCAAGTGAGAGGGAGATATGTGGCATAACTACACACGCGCTCAAAGGTCTTTACCGTTATAATCCAAATCTGAAAACATACTACAGTCGTTACCTTGCTTGTTAGTTTACTGTATGCATAAACGCTTGCTCACAACAATGAGTGAAATTAAAGACGATGTTATTGGAATGGCGCGTATGGCTTGTGCAAGTGAGAGCGTTATGCATGCTCTCACTCCCATGGCTAGGGGACATTAGTTCATCTGAATACTGTACATCCTTATTAAAATTTATTTTGTTTTGTGTAAGTTAACGAGTAGGATACAGATTTTTAGTCCTAATCGCCCAATTTTAGTATATAACTAAACAAATCAGATTGAAAGAAGGATTGGGTTTAGAATAAGTTGTAACTTTTACTTTCTCTTCCCTATATGAATATACACAAAGGAAAGTATTGTTTTCATGTTAATTTTTCAAAATTGATTTTTCACCGGATAAACACATTTTCAGACCCCCTGAACCCAAAAAACATGTTTTTAGCGATTGGTCTGTGTGTATGTGTCAACAAAATATCTCAAGAACAGAACATCGTACGAAGTTGAGTCTTGAAAATTAAGTTAGGTATTACTAGAGGACCCGACACGATAATTTTCATCAAAATCGGTCAACCGTAAGTTCATTCGTGTAATTTTTCACTTTTTTGGATTTTCTCAAAAACGGCTTCTAGGATTTTTTTTTAAAATCACCTTATTACTACGTTTGTTATACTCTACAAGATAGGTTGAGCGCCATGTCTGCTGAAATTCTTGGGGAGGGTGTGCTGTCATAGAAAAAAATTTTTTTTAAAGATTCTGGCCTTAATATACAAGTGTAGCATGTAAGTGTATATAATCAAATTTGTAGGAAATTCTAACGCTTCATTTAGCAGTAATTAGTGATTTTTTGTTTTTTTCATGAAAATTTGTAAAAAAAAAGGTTTAAGGTTTCAGACTTAGTGTGCATTTTACGACAAAAGTGTATATAATCAAATTTATAAAAAATTAAATAACCTACACCTTTTATTTAGAGCATTTTTCTCTACAAAGCCTAGTTTAGTGTGAAAGAGTGACTTTCCGTAGCCAAACTGAGGTTGATTTTCATTTTGCATCATTCATTGGAGCAATAGCTCGATATCATACCAACTGAACTTATTATGGTAAAACAACTGTATGATTGTACTGCTTTTAAACGCCATACAAAAGTAAAGCTAAGTAAAATAAATATTTCTTTTTGAAGAAAACTGAACACTTGTAAATAATATGTATTTATGTATAAATATATTATGGTATGTTTCTATCTAAACAAGTATAAATAAACAATAAGTTTTTCTTATTAAATATTGTTTTTAATGATTTCCTATTGTTTTCGGTTTATCCGGATTTTCAATTTTCCAGATCTTGTATGGTCCGAATTAGTCCGGATGAATGAGGTAGTTCTATATATCAAATTATTTACAATATTTAGAAACCATAATTTTCCGACAAAATCTGTTTCTAAAAACCTCATTAATCATCTGTAACTTTACATAAATGTTAAAAATTTAAATTTTCTGAATTTAAAAAAAAGTTTATTGTGTTAATAATGTTATTATTTTTATAGGACTTAATTTTATGAATCAAGAAGATTTATCCAACTTCAACGACAACATTTCAAATAATCACGTCAAGAATTTTGTATGCAAAACTTGTGGGAAAAGTTATCTGAGAAGAAGTTTACTGATAAGACACAGCCGTTTCGAATGTAAAAAAGAACCTACTTTTCTTTGTCCATATTGTTCGTACAAGGCTTTCCATAATTTTCATTTGAAATCGCATATTGCATTTAGACATAAATCACAAGCATTTGCTGCTTATGCTTTGTTAAATTTATAAATTAATAGAGCTAATTTATTTGGTCGAAATGATTCAATCTGTTTCATTTTACTAGGTGTGGCTGTTAAATAATGAGACTGACGTAAAAAATTTAATTTTATACATAATCACTTACTGTCACCTTCAATATACACTCCTTCTCTATCCCTACAACCCTCCATGCGAATTTTCCATTGTTGGAGACAGTGCGGGAAGTCATCTTCTGTCAGCTCCTTCAGGACACGTGCCGCTTTCTCTTTTACAGCTTCCACAGACTCAAATCTTGTCCCTTTTTATGCAGATTTCACCTTAGGGAATAGATAGAAGATAATAACATGTGATGAAACATGGTTTTTTACTTGTGATCCGGAAAAAAAGCGCCAATCCATGCACTGGAAGAGCCGAACTTCACTGAGAGCCAAAAAAGCTCGAATGAGCAAGTCAAAATTTAAAGCAATGATGATTGTTTTTTTATATCCACGAGATTGTGTACCTTCACTGGGTTCCTGAAGGTCAATCAATATTACTACCTTGAGGTACTTTCTAAACTACGTCAAAGAGTAAGGAAAAAACGCCTCGAAATGTGGAAGGACAAATCATGGGTTCTCCACCAAGACAATGCGCCAGCTCATTCCGCGTTATCTGTCAAGAGGTTCCTAGTCAAGTACAGCATCTCAGTGTTAGAACATTCACCTTATTCACCAGATCTTGCACCATGTAACTTCTACCTGTTCCCTAAGGTGAAATCTGCATTAAAAGGGAAAGATTTGAGTCTGTGGAAGCTGTAAAAGAGAAAGCAGCACGTGTCCTGAAGGAGCTGACAGAAGATGATTTCCAGCACTGTTTCCAACAATGGGAAATTCGCATGGAGTGTTGTAGGGATAGAGAAGGAGTGTATATTGAAGGTGACAATAAGTGATTATGTATAAAATAAAAATAAATTTTTTTATGTCAGTCTCGTTATTTAATAGCCACCCACACCTTGTATTTTTTGTTAATATTAATCAAGATAGTGTAGAGGTTAGAATTTTTTAGTTCCATCTTATTATTGGTGGGAATTTTTTAAATTGTCATTCTATTATTCTCCGATGTATGTCCATCCATCACATCCAGATGTACGTCAGAAACTACCAGAGAGCAACAAACTGTTTTCAGATTTGTAATCTACAAAAAGTTGGTAGGCCTGGGTTGGGTTTGAAGTTCCACTTTCGATCGAAAGTGGCCCAAAATTGGAAGTCAAGAAATCAAAGTCGAAATTTGGAAAGAAAAGTAGTATAATTCAATTCTCTTACAGAGTAGATACAGAAATAATTGGGTTTGAAGTTCTGGTTTCAACCAGAAGTAGCCCAAAACCGGAAGTCAAAAAATAAAAGTCGGGATTTGAAAACAAAAATAGTGTCATTCAATTCCTCTTATAGAGTAGATACAGAAATCACTAATGCCATAGGTCAAAGGTATACCTCTAGAAAGAATTGCCACGAGCCATGAGACGTGTCGTGTCATGAAAGTGATTTTTTAAATAGAAAACTGTTTTTTTTTAGTATAAAATAAAAATTTAAACCAAAAACCAAAAGAGTGTACAACAGGGTGTTTACCGACAAAGACCGGAAACAGAGATCGGAACGTTTTAAGAAAATGTGGGCCAAACAAAGGGAAGCCACACTTAGAAGAGCACGCTTTTCAAAGAAACCCAACTCTGGAACAGACCTAAACTTGAACTAGAGTGATCCTATGAGGTCTCAAAAGTAAAAAAAATAAAATAAAAAAATAAATTATTTTCAGCTCAATTTTTAGAAATCTTATTACAGGTTTTTATATGTTATCAGTTCATAGGTTCTTATTTGAGGTAAATAATTTTAATAATATAATTTTTTATACGTAGGTAGTAATAATATTTTTATAATTCCATTTTTCATTGTAATTTTATACATTTAGTTAATTAAGTTATATTGTACTTAGAATTTTGTGATTTTCTTAACATTATAAAATATAAATGTTATCCTTACAGAGATAATTGTGTATAAATCTCCAACATGAATAATTTAGGAGCTGATTTTGAGCAATAAAATAAATAATAACATGTTTTAAAAATAATGAAACGTGTTGCCTTATTTTAATTTCAAAATTTTGGGGACATGAACAAGCAAAAATTAATGTTTTATTTGGTTGTTGAACTGAACTGTTACGATTATACTGTACATTAGCTAATTAATGTTCTAACTATACATCAAGTAATTATAATTTTTTTAACTTGACTAATTTAATTTTTCTTTTTTTGGCTTTTCAATAACTTTCTTGATAACTTTTGTCAGTAAAATTATTTCAAGACCCATTTCTTTGTCATGAAAGTTTTTTTTTCTTGGTCGCTTGTTGGCGTAGTGGTTAGCGCAACTGGCTTCTACATTGCGGTCCGGGGTTTGATTCCTGGTTAGGTCAGGCGTTTTTTCTACAGGTCTAGATCTGTCAATTAGAATCCACAATCAACATTTGTATTTAGGAATTTTATGTATTATTTTATAGTATGTACTTCTGTTACCTTTTCTATTTTGAGATTTTAAGAAATTTCAAATGATGTAACAATGTTACATTGGTACTCTCTTGTTGCGTAAAAAATAATTTAAATGTTTTATATTTTTATATATTTTTTAATTTATTTTCTTCTCATAATTTTTGTGTGTACTTAAATAGTTTTAAGAACTTATTTTGTAGTTTTTGTATTGTTTATTTGTATTTATATAATATAATATTTTTGCTTTAATTAAAAATGTGTTCTATTGAATTTGTGTTTGTCATGATTTTATATCATTCCTTTCCAAAGATCCTTGTGAATCAAGAATATCGGCTTGTTTGAAATTTTAGGTTAGGATAGAATTTGGAGGTTTTTTTGAATAATCTGAATGCTATAGAAATTTTTAAGTTTGTAATTTGAATATTTTGTTTGTAATTTTGACATTTTACTCTTTGTAATAAGGTATTAAGTTGTTTTAAATAACCAGTTTAATAATTTACAAAAAGTAAGAATTTAATTATAAATGTTTACATAATTATCAATAACAGTCAGGTTATAAACACATGGTTATTATCACCTTGAACATTTGTAATGCTAGAGTCTGTCTACGCTAAGAGTACTCTGACGTAGGCAACCAGCAATACAAGTGAGCATGCGTATTAATTAAAAATACCCACAGCATGATCAAAAACAAAATACGTTTAATTCATTTGTTAGAAAATGTTTTACAAATCAAACATTAGTTTACCATTAATAACTAAAATTTTACTATTTCTACTCTTACATTGTTATTTTTCGTTATATTATTTACTATTATTACATTATTATTTATGATTAGTAGGTTTTTATTATAAACTCGTTTTTATTTTATTTTTGGTCACAAGTAATATAAGACTAATGCGCTTGAATTATAACAGTAGAGTAAACAATTCCAGTGATTCGTTGTTTATCATTTTCTATTGTTTATTTCATATCATTAAAATAATTAATGTCTGTGACTAGTTAAGTGCAACTGTTTGCACTTACCTGTGTTTAACTCATTTTTAGTTTCATCAGTTATCTTTTGGAATTGTATCGGTTCGTTTCGATTTTCTTCATAGACTGAAGTTGAAAAGTTTTGTAAGCTGTGTTTTGTTAACATGCGTGATAGTGAATGTGTTAAGTTTTTGAAACATAAAAGCGGTAAACATTAAAAAGTAGAAAAAAATTGTTTTTTTAAATGTAATGGTTAAAATAATAATTAATTAAGGAGTCTTTATGAAACTACAATAATTACAATTAACCAGAACGGTATAATTGAAAACGTTTACAGGATAATGTTTATTTTAGCTGGATGTAGATATTTTTATGATGGAACGTAGTGCAAGATAATATTGTCCGGCGGAGAGGTAGATACGCGCCAACTAGTGTACAACTTTCGTTTACAACCTATAGGCGCTTGCCTCGCGCGGAGTACTCTTACAGTAGACAGACTATACACAGGGTAGAGGGAAGATAAGAAAATGGAAGGAGCTGACCTGCCTCCTGGATTGCAACTTACACAACGTCATGTCTCCTCACCACGAGCTGTGTTGAAGTATACAGAGTGTCAAAGAATCGAAGGTTTATTGTATTAGTGTTATGAAAATTTATGATTTTCCAGTTTAACTTCCAGAAAGCTTCTAATAAAGTTATGTTTAAGTGCTTTGAAATGAATCTTGCATGTAAATTGATCAGTCTATGGGGAAAAAACATTTATCCGTATTTTCTATTGAAATTGATATTTAATCAAACATTAATATACATATGTTTCAGATGAATTTGGTATAAGGAATGAATTTTATCAAAATTTGAATTCAAATGTGGATCACGATAGACCATATGTTTGTCATCAGTGTAATCGTTCTTATAAATGGAGAAGCTCTTTACGGAGTCATCTTGCCAATGAATGTGGAAAAGAACCTCAATTTCAGTGTCCAGAATGCCCGTATAAAACTAAAGTCAGATCTAATCTTTTGAAGCATTTTAGAAATTCTCATAGTTTGAACACTGTCGGTATTTCACTGGATTTATTGTTATAGTGCAGCCATTATTAATTTTTTTTATGTGATATTTGTTAAAATTTTAATTTTTAAGATACATTCTTGTAAATTTTCTGTTGTTTAATACATCAGCTGAAAGGCTGGTTTAAATCTCTAGAGCAGTGGTTCAAACACTTTTTTTTACCACGCCACCGTCTGCTTAGAAGAAAACTTCCCTTGACCCCTTACACAATTTTATGTGGTAATGACAAAAAAACTATTATTATATTGAAGACATAAATTTATTTTTTATGATATTACAAGTTGAAATTTAAATTGAACAAGTAAGAAATAAAATAAATCAGTGAGATGGATGACTTGCATTTTTTTACAGGATTCCCTATTCTTGGTTGATTTATTAGAAAGTGCATAACGTAAATCATTAATAACATCAAGTTTCCCCTGATACTTTGATTTTATTGCAACGCTTGCTGAAAATGCCTTTTCACAAAAATAGGTGCTTCAAAAACGTAAATACAATCGCAGGGTGTACTAGGGTACACTTTGTAATAGATACTTAAACTCGACTTGTGAATTGCAATAGCTCTGGACATGCAGATGGCAAAGCTATCTCAAGGTGCCACGTCCCCTCTTGACTTGTCTTCACACATCCAAAGGGGGGGGCACGCCCCCGGTTTTGGGAACCATTGCTCTAGAGGCTTTATTAAATTAAACAGGAGTAAGGTAGTTTACAATTGCCTTTCTCACTGAATGGAAAAGTATGCTTATCAGCATACCAGGCCCTCTAAAAATCATCTACATTCCACCCTGCAAATGACACCTTTACTTCATTCACGGTCTGGCTGTATAATGAAATTCATTACTCTTGAGAGGAGATAACTATGACTAGTGTCTTTTACACCTCTAATTCTTCTGTACTTAAATGCTTCAGTCGTATAATTGGCTGTCCATGTGATTAGAAACAGAACTATTTTTATACCCGTGGAACTAGCAGATCAAGTGCAAATAATTTACCACTCCACCTGCCTGTTATAGGTATAGTAAATTGTCTATTTAAGTACAAATTTTTAAATTAATTTCAATCACTGTGATATAGAGCAGTGGCAGAAGGTGGATCAACATAATTGTTTCATAACGATTTCTCGAAAACGTAGTCGAACTATTCACAGTGCTGAATGCAATCTAAAAAAATGTTGTGAAGTTGAAGCTAAACAAGAATGCCTTTCCCTGCCTCTAAACAAAAGCCATGAGCGAGTGACTAATTACTGTGATGTTTCTCTTTCCACAATTTGAAAAATGAAGTAGGAAATTAAGAACGTAAAGAAGCTATTCTTTAACAGTTTTGTTTACTATTGCTGTCATCGGCGTTTTCATTATCAGTCTTTCTAGTATCTACCTAACCGTTTTATTTTTTACCAGGTGTAAACAAAACTGTTAAAGAATAGCTTCTTTACCTTCTTAATTTCCAACTTTATTTTTTAAATAAAAATATTTGAAATAATAATAACCACTTCATGGTGAAAAAAAATAATCACAGATCATTTGCAGTAAATTAAAAATTTCAGTTTTTAAGAAATATTTTCCTTTCTATTTACCATATTTATTTAACACATCCTTCTATACTTGTGAGTAATAGTACGTGAATAAATTTTTGTTTACTCTCATTCTTTTGTAAATTTTTATTTTTTCTACATTATGAATAGGTTGGCTCGGTATGTTATACCAGTTTTGTATTTAATTTATTATTCTTATTTTAATAATTTTTCTCAATTTACAAGATTTTTAGTACAAAGTGGATTTGTATTTTTTTAAAAACTGTACTTAGTAAACATTATTGTGATCCTTTGTAAGATATTGTAATTTATTTGACTTTGTGCCTTTAGAAATTAAATTTTCATTAGCTGTTATGCAATTTTCGTATGAAATTTACTTTAATAAAATTATATTCTGCAGTTAATACAATTTTGCTTTATTTTATTGAAACTTTGTTATTTTTTTCCTTATGGTGCCATCTTTTGTGAATATATATTTGAAGATTATTATTATTAGAATTGAAGTTAATATTTACCATAAAAAAACTTTAAGTTGAAGATTTTAAGTTTCCTGCTATTATTTTTCTTAACTCTTAAAAATTTCTTAATGGAAGTTCATAACACATCAACTGCATTTCGAAGACTTGGAGGCTATAACTCCTTACAGCAGGAGTGAAATTTTAGTGTCTTATAGGATGATAAATTTATAATACCAAATTTTTAGTGTCTACCAAAGTGTAACAAAAATCTGGTGTGAAACACTCACACAAATTTCTCTTGCCAATGCAAATATTAACAATAAACCTAACATTAGTAATAAAACATTAGATATAAACAAAAAACTAACCTAATTTTAATCATGAGTGAAAGGCACAAAATGAAAACAACCTCAGTTCGGCTTAAAAATACGAAAAATCACTCTTTCATGCTAAACTAGGCTCTGTAGAGAAAAATGCTCTAAATAAAATTTGTAGATCTTTTAATTTCCTATAGATTTGATTATATACACTGTTAGAGCTTTGATGGCAGGAGTTTGAAAATAAACCCAAAATATATTGGATAAAACGAGTTAAGCGGTAAGCCGACTTGTAACTGTAGGACATCAACCCACTATGCACGACACATGGCAGATTAATGTAAACTGAAGCATAAACGACTTATTCCGGAGGACCTAGTTTCATTTAATGGCGCCAGAAACCAACGGCGGAACGACTGAATAAGCAAGATACAACGATGGAAAATACACTGAGGGAGACAAAGGTAAAACGATAAGTAGCTGCTGGAACAGCAGGACATCACTGGTCAACTCAAACACAAAATTAGAAAGCGTACAACAAAATAGACTAATTCGCTTACCTGTTGAATGGCCTGAAGTGTAGAAAAGGCGTCCACGCGACACGTGTCCGGGGTTCGATTCACACTGTAACTTTAATGTTTGATACGAAAACAAGAACAATTGTAAATGATTATAAATTACACACATAAGTAAAATCACACTTGAAATGATGTATGGTACATCAGAAACGAACGAAGCATAACGACAATTGCAGACGCGACGCCATAGGATGGCCGGCGCAGCGGAGGCACGAACAGTCTACATGCCGCAGAATCCAACCAGTGAGTGGGTTGACCGGGAAGAATGGAATGTGAGTAGAGGGAGAATGAATTACGTCATGAACTGAGATCACCATCGGAAATCAAGACAAGTATACAGGAAGAGGCGGGAACAAGGTTATTAATACAAAATCAGTGTATTTAACGACGATAATAAAAGCGGGGAAATACGAATCACTTAACGGGGGTGCGATTGGCCTTAACATACCGCCCGCCTAAATCGATGAAAGCGATTTACAGAAACAAAACTAGCAGAGAAGATCGAAGAACGAAGCCGCCCGCCCTGAAACAACAGGGAGCGGAAAACGCAGGAAGAAGACGAAGAATGAAGCCGCCCGCCCTGAAGCAACAGGGAGCGGAAAACGTAGTAAACGAAGAGTACGAAGCACAGAAGACGACGAAGAAGAATCGAATGCAGAGAAGAACGGAGCATCTTGAGGTGGCGTGACAAACGCACGGGTTTGCCCGGCCAACGACGAACGGAACATCTTCCACGGCTTGCGCGGAAGCCAACGAGTAACGGAACGATCTTGAGGTGATTGCCAACAAGGGTTGACAACCAGAAGCGACGCAGAAGAAGAAACGAAGAAAAAAGACGACGAACGAAGAGAACAAGCGAAGAACGAAAACGAGCGACGAACAAAACGAATGGAGATGAGGTGAGCGTGAAACGAGGTGAGAACGGCGGAGAAGTTAGTTGCCCAAAGGCAGAGCTAACTGATAAGCGGGTTGCGAAACGAATTGACGAGCAGGCGAACAATGTTGGCGAGAATCGAGAATTGCGGTACGGCGAACTTCACTAACCAGTTGTGAGTGAATCCGTGATTGCGGTTGAGACGACGAACGAGAGTTGCGAAGATCACACCAAGCATTGAACGAGCGAAGAGAGTTGAAATTACAATTATTCACCGGTTGTGAATATTGTATACGATGTTTGGGGCCCCGCCCGCCAAGAGGGGCATAAGGCGCGCGAAGCGAGTTAGCAGAACATGAAACGACTGAGGAGGGCCGGTTGCCCTTTAGCGAAGCGACTTGCAGCGGTTGATCGTGCGTGTGAGCGAGAGACGACGAGAAGCGATGATTCGAGGTGAGTTGATTAGTCGTAGAATCGACTGAAGCGAGCGTAGTAGGTTTTATCGGCGAATTAGCGATGATGCAGCGAGATGCGAAGCGGTTTGGCGAAGAATTGACTGAAGACGACTCGGTGGAGGCCTTCAGTACAGACTTGAATCGAGGCGTTGACTTGAAGCGAGGCGCAGAGTTGAAGCGACGAATTGGCGTAGTACCAGCAGCAAGATCGGTCGAGATACTGGCGGAGTCATTAGACGAAGCGAGACGAGGATCAGCAGCGATGATCTCGGACGAAGCGGTGAAACGATTGGAAGGCGAAGAGACAGAAGTATGGTGAAGACGATTAGTTGAAGCAGAAGGGCGATTAGTTGAAACAGCGGCGTGATTCGAATTATTGTTGAATACAGGCGAAGCGAGTAGGCAGCTAGGCGGCTGGACGATAGAAGCGATAGATTCACTGATTACAGGGTTTGAGGTGACATCGAGGTTGATTGATGACTTAGCAGGAACGATAGTTTGTTGGTCAGCGACGATAATTTGAAGCGAAGATGAATTTTTATTTGACGAGTGATTTTGAACAGCAGGCGATGTGAGATTACCATCAGCAGCAGGCGACGAGACTTGAGCGTTGTTAGCGAAAACAGATGTTAAGAGCGAATCGTTACTTGAAGCAGAACTAAGTGGTTGTAGTTCGGGCAATTTTCCGAATACTACATAACCAAATACGGTTGATAAAGCGGATGGAGTACCTTTAATTAAAGGCGTTTTACTAAAATCGAGAATTTCTGAAAAACAATCAGCGCCAAGCAGTAAATCTACTGAATTGGGGCTGCGGAAGCGAAAATCAGCTAGCAGATGTTGTGAAAACTGTTCACCGACTGACTTATGAATTCGAGAAGCAGGTAGGCGGTCTGATATTTTGTTAATAACAGTAGCCTGAAGCGGAAGGCGAAAGTTAGAATTTTGCGGCGACAGAATTGTAAAATTTGTAATACCTTTAACTGAGGTGACTTCGGCTGAAATGCCTTGCAGGCGTTTAGAAGTAGGAACGATGTCGAGTTGCAGTGAACGAGCGGCGTTGTATGTTAAGATGCTGGACTGAGATCCATTGTCGATCACAGTGCGAAGCGGAACGATTTTGCCGGATGAATCGACAGCATGAACGATAGCAGTACCTAGCAGCGCAGTTTGGCCGTTAAGTCGACATGAAAGTGAATAATCGGCAGGTTGGTTAACAATAATGGACGAGGACGACGAATTTGAAGTAACTACCGGCTTATCAGCACAGCAGGTAGTACAAGAATTAATTGGCGGAGTTGCGATAGTATTAGCTTGAATCGGCGGCGAAGAATTTACAAGTAGGCATCCAGTAGCCGGTGAATCGGTGTCCGGATGTACGGCAGGATGATACGGACTAGCAGTTGGCGAATTATGCGAATTAACAACAGAAGCGGTGGATGAATAAAGATTGTAAATCGTCCATGTTGAAAATAATGAACGAAGACAACGAGCGAAAAACAAATAATAGAATGTAAACAAAACACAGCTGTTTATTGAATCTAGGTTAGTTGCAACTATGATGTATACGTTGCAGACGACGCAAGTGAAGTGATTCTCTCAGCGCTAGCAGTAACGACGGACAGCACGAGAGAGAGCGAATGAGAGAGAGGGCACGCATGCGCTGTAAGCTGCGTGAACCAGTTAACAAGAACGAAGGAAAAAATGGCGACTCTAGCCAAATTCTGGCCGTGTCGAAAGATATAGCACTGAACCGATCTACTGTGACGTCAGCACAGCGTTGGTTGCAACTTGTATTGAATGAAAGCGTCACAACACTGATAATGCGTTGCATTTGTTATGCAACTTAACCCCGAATTTTTTAACTGAATAAATGAAATTGTTTTTAATATTAATATTTTTATTAATGTTTTTATTAATATATTGAACACATGTAAGACACGAAACACAATAAATGACACGATGAATGCAATGTAACACCATGTAATAACGAATTAAACAAAATACTGAAATTGTTGACGATTGAAAAATTAAGACAATAGACTGTATTTCCAAATATGCACTGATAAATATCCTGCCCGGAACGGACCAAAATGTTAGAGCTTTGATGGCAGGAGTTTGAAAATAAACCCAAAATATATTGGATAAAACGAGTTAAGCGGTAAGCCGACTTGTAACTGTAGGACATCAACCCACTATGCACGACACATGGCAGATTAATGTAAACTGAAGCATAAACGACTTATTCCGGAGGACCTAGTTTCATTTAATGGCGCCAGAAACCAACGGCGGAACGACTGAATAAGCAAGATACAACGATGGAAAATACACTGAGGGAGACAAAGGTAAAACGATAAGTAGCTGCTGGAACAGCAGGACATCACTGGTCAACTCAAACACAAAATTAGAAAGCGTACAACAAAATAGACTAATTCGCTTACCTGTTGAATGGCCTGAAGTGTAGAAAAGGCGTCCACGCGACACGTGTCCGGGGTTCGATTCACACTGTAACTTTAATGTTTGATACGAAAACAAGAACAATTGTAAATGATTATAAATTACACACATAAGTAAAATCACACTTGAAATGATGTATGGTACATCAGAAACGAACGAAGCATAACGACAATTGCAGACGCGACGCCATAGGATGGCCGGCGCAGCGGAGGCACGAACAGTCTACATGCCGCAGAATCCAACCAGTGAGTGGGTTGACCGGGAAGAATGGAATGTGAGTAGAGGGAGAATGAATTACGTCATGAACTGAGATCACCATCGGAAATCAAGACAAGTATACAGGAAGAGGCGGGAACAAGGTTATTAATACAAAATCAGTGTATTTAACGACGATAATAAAAGCGGGGAAATACGAATCACTTAACGGGGGTGCGATTGGCCTTAACATACACTTTTGTCGTAAAATCCATACTAAGGCCGAAATCTACAAAAAATCGATTTTTCACATGTTTTCGTGAGAAAAACAGGAAATCGCTAATTACCGCTTAACTAAGCGTTATTCAAATAAATGTTTCAAATAAAAGTTGTAGGATTTTTAATCTCTACAACTTTTATTGTATAAATTTTTGCGCTAAAATTTATATTAAAGCCGCAATCTTAAAAAAAAAACAATTATTTTACGTGAAAACAGCCTCACCAAGAATTTCAGCAAAGATGGCGCCTACCCTATCTTGTAGAGCATAAAAAATTTAGAAAAAATCGTAGGACCAGTTTTTGAGAAAATCGCAAAAAATTACACGAATAAACTGCTACTTCCGGTTGACAGATTTTTATGAAAATGTTTGTGTCGGGTCCGGTAGTGGTATGTAACTTAAGTTTCAAGTTCGTATGATGTTCCGTTCATGAGATATTCACACACATACACACAGACCAATCGCTAAAAACATGTTTTTTGCGTTCAGGGGGGTCTGAAATCGAGTGGATCCAGTGAAAAATCGACATGAAAGCAATACTTTCCTTCCTAGACCTAGGCAAGAGAAAGTAAAAAGGTTCCTAGACAAAAATCGGACAGGTTTAACGTTCATTTGTTTCGCTTATTAATACTTATGCAGACGAAGAAAGGAATTGATGATGTAAATAGTGATGAAAGAATGTTAGACCTGACCGGTACATTTTTTGTAAAAGAAATAAATAATTTGAAGACGCGGGTACATCTCGTAATAGAATAACAGTTTTTAGAATCTTAAGGTAAATGTATATAATCAAACAAAACAATCAAATGTTTACACAGCACAAGTAGTTCGCATGTTAACTTCTGTAAACTTATTCAAATTAATTGCAATAATTTATTTCTAAAGTTTCCTTATTATACAATCGACAATGTCGTTTTCGATATATCGATTTGTTAACTTTGATCGAATCGAATGTCCATGATGATTATTCGTTATCAGTAAAAAAACGTCTGCATAGTAGGTTATGTCTCCCGTGGTGTTTTTAAAATAATCTTATTTTTTAGTAATACATCATTAAATAATTCGTAAACGTGCAGGATTCATTCGCGTCCAAAGCAAATGTTTTTCATGTGTTTGTTTTGTGAATTAAGAATAATTTATTTTATTGGTGTGTGAATGTATTATTCTTAAGGTTTAGTACTAGTTTGACAGTTATATGTTTTGAATAATTTTTTTAAGTTACGTACTCCCGCAATTACAGGGTATTGTATTGTGTTTATATCTTTTTCTGTCTGTATTAAAATTTTCATAATAATTTAATATCGGTTTCATTTGTTATCGGCTGTTAAGATTGCATAATATTTTCAATCTGTGAGAATAAATTAACTACTATTTGTAAGCTTTATAAATTATGGTAAACACTTTCGCAGTTGATTAATAATTAAGATATTGTAGCAAATCATGTCAGCAAAACAATTTTAAACGTTTATTTCAAAGTAATGAATGTTTAGTTTTTAATGGATTCATCCCTTTCAAGGTTGTCACAATGATTTAGAACAATTCTTTCACTGTAATTGCTGGTAAAATGTAAGAGTTCCTTCTGTAATTGTACATTACAATTTGTTGATTTTTGACATGATTCCTACCCTATTTTTATTTATTTTCAAAATAATTAATCCTTATTTTTCATAAATGTCAATTGATAAAAAATGTTTGTCAAATTGAATCAGAATTTAAATGGGTTTTCATTTAGGCCTATGTCATCAGAATAGCTTGTGTATAAAATATTATGACTACTATTAAAATCTAGTAGTTACAATTAATAATGTTTTCAAACAGATTGTAGTTGAAGTAAATGTAAACAAACTTGCACTTGATGTTATTGAATTGAGTAGTATTGTGATTTGAAGATATCTGTATTATTCAGCTCTGTGTTTAAACTATTCTTTCTGCAGTTACATGTAAGTTAAACAACTTTTTTTTCAAACTACAGTGTTATTTTATAAATAAAACCTTGTAGATGTTGATTTTATATCAGTTTGTTTTACTAATTACATACATTTAATTTTTACAGTAAATTTCAAATGGCAGTTACTGGTGTAATTGACTCAAATCATTCTGCAAGCAAGAATGAGTGATCATGGAAAAATCAAGATTCAACATTTTTGAACTTTTATATTTTATCAAAGTTCAAATGAAGTACATATTTGAATATTACTAATAACTTCGGAAAATCATCTTTTTCATATCGAGATGTGCTCTGAACGTCTACTTACATTTAAAAAAGAAGATTTAATTGAATATGTATTATTATTTTGTATTATCGTTCTTGTATTTTAATAACAATAAATTAAATCGTTAATCGTACTAAAAAATATATTAATTATTTTTTAATTACCGAACAATATTTGCCTATATATTAAACTTGTTTTTTTTTATTTTGTTTTAATACATGTAATTTTATATTCTTTTTTTTATTTCAAGTTGATTGGTTATGTGTCATTATTTTCATTTGGTCAGTGAAATGTATTAATATCTCTGATAATGTTATGTAATACCATGATTCGTGTGTAATTATTTACGTGGCAATCTTTAGATATTTACAGTGTTAATCATTTATATCGTTTCTGTTACGGAAATATTTTAAGTGTAATGTACTTCAGTAAAATTGATACCTGTAAATTCAAAAAAAGAAGATAAAATTGAATCTCACTGATTCACCTCGAAACAAGTTTTCCATGTGAAAACCTGTTGATCTTATTGTACAAGGTACGTTCAGAAAGACAGTTTTGATTTTATCAATTGCCCTGGCGCATGCACTGTAGTTGCTTTGAATCAAGGAGTAGTATATGATGCCATTTTGAGTTCAGTGTCTGTTTACGCTTTATCATGCGTGATTAAAATTGATTAAAAATCCTGCCTTATGTGAGATTAAATCTTTAGTTCGTTTTCTGAATATAAAGAACACTAAACCAATCAATTTTCATTGACAGAACTTTTTTAAGTGTTCGGAGAAAATACAAAAAGTGATTCGGTTTATCACCAGTAAAAACTAAACCCTAACAAATCTTGACATGTCAATAGATCATGTGCCCAGTCTTTTAGGATCGACCCGGCATTCTACTGGTGGATTATTTTACCACGGAGTGAAAAAATCTGTGCAAATGTTCACTGTAAGATGCTTGTTGTGCAATAGAGAATATGCACCGAGAAATGCTCACAAATAGTATTGTTTTCATTCATGACAATGCCAGACCTGACCCTGTGAACATGTGCAGCAACTCTTGCAGGAGTTAGGTTAGAGCCATTTTGGCCTCTCATTGTGTAGCCTTGACATCGCCCCTAACAACTTTTGTCTCTTTTTGCACCAGAAAATGTTGTTTGGTGGATAAAAATGCAACGATAATGATGAGCTCAAATGACTTGTTTCCACGTGGTTGACAACACAGTTGCCAATGTTCTATGAAGAAGGCATACAAAATAATGTGAGAATTTTAGGTTGCAATAAACTGTTTGTCTGTATCTGTAATAATTTTGGTATGGTTACAGAACAGAACTTACTTTCAGGATCTCGTATATTGTACGGGTTTATTCAGTTTACGTTTTCTGAAACCCAAAATGTTTTGGCAAATTGTAGAAAACTAATACTTTGTGTTGATACAAGTGGTTTGAAAGAAAAAATTTTGGATCGATAAGCGAAGGAGATGACTGGAAAGTACGTAGAAATGACGAACTGAGTACTCTGAAAATGGAGACATAATCCATTTAATAAATGCCCAAAGATTGAGATGGCCGGTGCACATTAAGAGAACAGAGTCAATGTGGATGGTTAAGGTAATATAGAAGGAATTTCTGCACAAAAGAAGAAGGCAGAGCTATTCAAGTAAGCCATGGATGGATGATGCTATAAATGATTTGATTTTTATGGGTACGAGAAGAAAAATGGTAGGCCTACTAGCAACCAGTAGAGAGGAGGTGAAGGCCAAAGTGAACCATGTTTTTTTTTGTTCTTTCATACTGAAGGATTTACTTCATACGATTCAACATGAAAAGTGTTAAAAATTATTTGACAAGCTTTCTGTGATTTGATAAAATAAAAATACATGGTATGTTTGATTCATAATAGTTTCAGGAACTTGAAAAAATTAAATGGAATAATTATTTTTGGTTCTATTTATAGTCGTTAATATAATAGACCGTAAAGCAGAAAATGCTAAGTTCAATTCTCACTTTGGATTGAGAAATTATAACAAATTAACCCCCTCCCCTACCTTATTTCACTGCATACTCGCTAATGACATGCAGTGCAAAATTTATATAGAGTATCCTACAAAATAAGTGTAAATTTTTAAAATTTTGTTATGGATGTATTAATTTTTTTTTAATATTCCTTTTTAACTTTACCTATAAATTTAACGCATGTGTTTTACAAAAATTTTCAGTTTTATTTTTCTTCTAGCATGTAAATTATTCATTGATTTCTTTTTTTAGTTTGAATGCGCTTTGTTTTTGTTTTGTACATATTATATTCAGTTTTTTTTAAATTTTTATTTGATTTTCTGTGATATCCTGATTTTGAATTTGTTTGTTTTTGCGCTTGTACGTTTTATTTCATTTATTTATTTATTTATTTTTTGTTATAGTATGCTTATAATTATTTTTTATTATATCGTTTTAATTATGTTCATTTAATTACAAATTTTAGGATTATAGGATCTTATAAGTGGGGCCCTTTTGAACTATTAAAAAAACTATTAATTTTGGTCATAATCTGGCAATTCTATACCCTTTGCTGGTCCTTGGCTTCATCCATTATTTATTACCCTCCATTATCACACATTCACCAAAATCAAATTATTTATAATATCATCCGTCCATTTCTTTCTAGGACAGCTCTTCCTTTTTCTTTTGTAATGTCTTTTCTTAAATAACGACTTAACTATCCTTTTTTTTTAATTCCTTTTATGTGTACATTGCAATCTGTTCAATTTTGAACAATAAGCAACCCCATGACCCAATGAGATGAGGATGATGTGTATGACGTGTAAATGAGGTGTAGTCTTGTACAGACTTAGGCCGACCATTCCTGAGAGAGTATGGTTAATTGAACCCCAACCATCAAAGTACACCGGTAACCACTGTCTAGCATTCAAATCCGTATAAAAGTAACTACCTTTACTAGGATTTGAACCAGGAACCTTCGTCTCTGAAAATCAGCTGTTGAACAGCTGATTTCGGCGACGACAAAAGACTATAACTATCCTTATAAATCCATTCTTTCGATGTCCCCAATCATTTAAGTCTTTGAGCCTTTATGAAATGAACTTTGTCAATGCCTTCAATCACAGAGTATTCAGTTTTTCATTTTTATATACTCTCCAGTCATTTCCTTTTAATTACCAGTCTTCAAAAATTGTTATTAAAATCTTTCTTTCAAACCTTTTCAGTATGCTGCAATCGGTTTCTAACATAATCCACGTTTCACTGGGTGACAACAGGGCACACCAAACTCAAAAATTGTTTTCATTTTTTTTTCTATTTTTAGTTTATTGTTAAACGATATTCTATCTGCAAAGTAGGTTCTATTTCAAAGTTGAATTTGTTTTCGTATAGAGTCGCTCATTACGTTTTTTTATGATTTATATTAAATGTCTTCTCTCCAATAATGAATTAGCACTTTAATTTTGGTTTGTATTTTTATAAAAATTAAATTTTTATAATGCATCTTGCAGTTTGAAATCAATTTTATTTTTTAATATAAATTTCATTAACCTTTTCAGGTGCATTGATCCTTATTATCTAATTATATGTGTTTTGGTGAATCAACCATAATCTGAGTTTATAAAATATCATGTGAAACTTTAAAATATTTTTTTAAAAGCGTACATAAGATGTTGCATCATCTATAGATAAAGCTATGATATTTGTATGTGCTCTGAGGATAGTGGATCCACCGAAACATGTTTTAAGTAGATAATAAGGATAAAGGCACTTGAAAAGGTAAGTGGTGAAATTAAAAATTTATCAACTAAAATTTAAAAAAATTTATATGTTTATATTGTAGATATATTATTTAAAAATAAATCTTTATAATGCATCCTGCAGTTTGAAATATTTCTATTTCATATAATGAATTAATATAATAATTTCACTAACCTTCTTTTTAAACTGCGTCACCTTTATTTTATTCGTACTTACACGTGTTTCGGTGGATCCACCATCATCAGAGTAAATGAAAAATTGAAACTAAAAATTATTTTCATTTATTTAAAATTTACAGAAGATGATACATCTTCAGTCACTTGTATAAAAGTTATACAAGTGACTGAAGATGTATCATCTTCTGTAAATTTTAAATAAATGAAAATAATTTTTAGTTTCAATTTTTCATTTACTCTGATGATGGTGGATAAAAGTTATACAAGTGACTGAAGATGTATCATCTTCTGTAAATTTTAAATAAATGAAAATAATTTTTAGTTTCAATTTTTCATTTACTCTGATGATGGTGGATCCACCGAAACACGTGTAAGTACGAATAAAATAAAGGTGACGCAGTTTAAAAAGAAGGTTAGTGAAATTATTATATTAATTCATTATATGAAATAGATATATTATTTATATTGCACATTACAATATGATACAGCCACTAAGTACTTTCTGTATTTTGGTAAGTGTTCTTACTATTTTTGGCTGTAATCTGGTGATTTTGTATTTATTATTATTATTATTATTATTATTATTATTTGCGAATATTTTCTTGAAATGGAAGACACTAAGCAAATGCTTCGTTTTGTTTTTCTAATCTTGGCAATACAGTTTCATTCTTATGCTGTGTTGCTTTTTTTGCTCCTCATCCCATTTTGGCTTGTATGGCTTCGGTTCCTTTGGCTCTAGTGTAACTTCCCATTTGTTGATTTTGCTTCTAAAGCTACCTCTGTCGAAAATTTCCTCTGTTTCAATATTCGCCTTCTATAGATCACCTTTGGTTCGTGTTACCCAGTTTGTTGTTGATTGCCACTTAGTAATTTGATCGAGAATCTGTCTTGTTAATCTGTGTGTCGGTAATCTCTGTATGTGTCCGTAGAATTTCGCTCTTCTCTTTCTCATATCGATTTCGATGTTAGAGAATTTTTCTGTCGTTTCTATCTTCTGTAATCTGTATCCATCTTTGGTCTGTCTTGTATTTTGTATTTATCATTTACAAATAAATTTTTATTTATTATAAATAAATTTTTATTTATTATAAATAAATTTTTATTTATTATAAATAAATTTTTAACTTTGAACAGTCCATGTGTTACATAAAATGTTTTTGTAATCATATTTATTTTTATTACCAAAGTCTATTTACTGTTATGACAATTTCTCTTTTATTACCCCTTTCTTAGATCCAGACCTGCCTATAAGAACCGGAATCTAGAAATTTATTCTGGTTCTAAATTGATCCTATGATTACTGGTTCAAACCAGCCTTTCAGCTGATAATCTAACAATATTCTGTTGACATGTCTAAACCTGTGTAGCTTTATCTGTCCCAACTCATCAGGCCATCTGTCTCCAGTTTCTCGTTAATTACTTCATTTCTTGTTCTATCTTTTTGTGTCTTTCATAACATACATGTCTTGTACTTAATTTTTACCACCTGCACTGTACTCAGTGCCTTTCATCCACCTGTCAAGTCAGTATTTGTTCAAAATATGTAATAAACATAATTTTTGTGTTATTAATTTGGAATTCCTTAATCACAAACTAGGCTTCTTACTTTCTGAAAGAAATCACTTTTTTGCGTTCTTTTATGTAAACTCCTTTTCTAATTTTTCATCTGATGAGAAATTTTTCACCATGTTGGAATAAAGATTAATAGAAGATTTTATATGAATACAGTTTTTTTTTTAATTTAAGACTGCATTTGCTTTGCATAGGGTTTTAATCATCTAAAATTGCTTTGCAGTAATTTGAGTTAATTTAAATTTTTAACATTTTTTCTTTGTATTTTCACATTTTTTGTAATTTAGCACAAATCTTTTTCGTTTTAAGAAATTGTTTACGTTAAACTTTTGTTGCTGTATCTACAAAAATATCTGTAGATATAATTGCGTTTCTTAATCGTGCTGTATGAGAAATTTGTAATAAACATTATGATTGATAATGTTTTTTTACTTTTGTAATATTGAATGACAAGATTGTTCAACATTATTTTATTCATTTGACTAAATTTTAAAAAATCTTAAATGAAATAAAAGTTGAATTACTATAAAAGTAGATTCTAAAATTCTTGGGTAGTGTAGTTGAATTCTAAGCTAGAGATTCCAGGTTCGATCCTTGGTCTGTCTTTTTTTTTGTTTTATGTCATTTAATATCATTAACTACAAGTCAATGGTTGTGTAGGCATTTTATCCTAGTAGTATTTTTTTTTTTTTTTTTTTTGTTAAATGTCCTGTTCTGCAATTTTTTGAAATTCTGTTCTGCAATTACTGCTAATGCAGACGGTGAAGGATGAAATGATTTTTTTGTAACGTATAAAAATATGCTGTGCCTAAATGGGATTTGAACCCAAGACCGCATGATGAGAGGCGAGCAAATTACCAACTACGCCAATGCGGCCGGCCATTAGTAAATATTATCAGAATGTAGATTACAACCTATGTTTCTTACAATTTATTATTATGTCAGACATTTATGTCTTGTGTTAAGAATTAAAATTAGTTTCCAGTATTAAATGTATGAGTTGATTAGTGTATTTTTACTACTTCTTTAAGGTATTATAAAATAATTTCATCTACGTTATTTAAACAACTTTTAACAAATTACAATTAAATATTTTGGAAAGAGTTTTTTTAAAAATTAACACGAAAATATTGCATCTATTGTTTTTTTCTAAATTTAGAGATGAAATTTTATCTTTGTTTTCGTTCTGATCGTGGTGAGAATTTAAAAATCTTGATTCGGTTTTGCCAAAAATTTAATGTAGGTATTCTTTTTATCTTAATTGTTTGAACTTCTAGATATTCATTTTTTAGTTTACCATTTATTCCGTTTCTAAAATTTATATTACGATTACTGTAAATTTCATTGCTGATATTTAAGATTACCTTAGAAGAATTAATTTTAAAACCTTATAATGTAAATTAATTGTTTTGTGTGGTTTTTTTTAATAATAATATAGTTTTTACTTTTCTTTCAGTATTTTGTGATGCCTATTATGCTATTTTTGCTAATTTTTTTACTGTCTTTTTTAATACTTTACTTCATAATGATTACTGGTATCTCTTTTCTTTAGCAGTCATCTTGAAAACAACGTTAATGCATTACAATCTCAATGTAAGTTCTATTACTATCTTTCTTTTTTGATTTATGTTAAATGTTTGTGTAGTTTTTAAACAGATGATAAAATATATTTTGTTTGTACTAATACGTATTTTTTTCGTTTCTTTTGTTAATACAGAATCGCCCGCTGTTGATCCGTTGGCGATACCAGGCAAGTATTGTTGTTTGCTTTGCAACAAAACGTACCTGTGGAAACAATCGCTAACTCGACATATACGGGAAGATCGCTGCGATAAGGGACCCCAACATTTGTGCCCGATTTGTGGAATGAATTTCAAGCACACTAGCCGCCTTGTTCGACATGTACCGTTCTGCAATCAGACCAAGTTTGAATTTGTTATACAAAAGTCTTAATGTGGTGAAAATTTTCCTATGATAATAATAATAATAATAATAATAATAATAATGGTGTAAATTTTTGCTTATTTAATTAATGTTGGTAATACTGTTAATATGTTGTTGTTTTTTTCTTTTAATACAAAGATTAAAGCGATAGCCCGTGTTTTAAATATTTTTATGAAAAAATATAAAATATTGTAAGTCTCGAAAATATTTGATAATTCGATGTTATTTAGTAGTTCAGATGTTTAAATATATTTTGCTATATTAAGGGGAGCAAGGTACCTGTATTTAGAAAAAAATTTTGTAATTTTTTTTTTATATTTAAAACTTATTCATACAACCTTGATAATTCGAACCGATTTCTAATTTTTTTAACGTACAAAAAGCGTTTTAAATTAAACGTTTAGTAATTGTGTTACAAAAATATATTTTAATAGGATTCTAGTCACAAAAATTTAATTAAAAAAATTAATATAAACAATAAAATTAAATAAATATAAACAAACTTAACCAAGTTCTTAATACAATATTTACTTACCACATAAATGTGCTTTACTGATAAAAATATGTCTTCCAGTTTATTAGCAAATATAAGAAATTGTGCATTTCATTAATACCTGGCTATATAAAATAATTAATTTGTTTGCTGTCGTTGTGCCAGACTTCTTGATTATCACACAGTATTTCGCCAGGGCCTCATAAACACGATGTCTTTGTGCATAGTTCTACTGCAGTGCTTAATTACATGACTAATTTTAATTACTTGGCCATCACCATTCGATAATGCGTGTGTAATATTAAATTTATTCATTCTTTGATTACATTACGTAAATATGCACATTTTTTGGATAATCTGATTATTATGAAATCCGAACTGGTCCCCCGGACTAAATTAGTTTCGGATTAGCAGGGTTGTTGTGTATTTCTGAGTTTTGTGAATTTTTTTTGTTGATTAAAAAAAATCATTAAAATCCTTATATGGCAGCTTCTCGTGGTTCATTATTTTTTTATCTTTCAGGGAAAATATCCGATTTCAGACTTTTATGAAACTTATTTATCTAAAAGTAGAAAAGCGGCAAATGGATAATTTGTTTGTCCATCTGTAAGCAAAAATGCGAAGTATGTAAACAATTGGAAATAAATTAAACAGCAGCATTTATTTATTATGAAATTAGTCTTTGTTATTACAAGACAGTTCAGAAAGACATCGCAAAGTTACGTTTTGATGTGACGTCATTTTCCAATATTTGTGTTTGTACAGTTTCGATAATCTGACTGAAATATCTTTGCTTTCATGAAAACTAAAATTATATTTTTTTTTAATGCTAGAGATTTCTTATTTTACAATCTACGCTGTGGATACACTGCTATATAAGTACAAAATTTTATATTTGCTTAAAAAAATCTTAAGTGCTTTCATTTTTCATTTGGTAATAATTAAAAAAAAATTAAATAAAGACAATGTATTGTTATAAAAATGCTAGAGAATGTATGGTTTGTATCTTTATTTAAAAAGAAAATTGAAGGTGTATTAATAAATACAATCTTTAGTTATAATAAATTTAGTGAACTGTTGATCTTTTGCCTTCCTTAAAGGCCCTTATAAGAGAGAGGGGTTTGGAATTTTGGATTGAAATATAATGTATGTGAATACATAATTAAATTCCTGAAAAAGTTCACAAAAAATAAATAATATTTACTCGATTTGAAATTACATAACTTTGAAAGTACCTTGCTCCCTTTAAAATTTATAGGAAAATATTTTACTGAACACTCGGATATTTAGTCAAATATTTCCGGTACGTTTGCTGGAAATCAAGTACAGATTATTTATCGAAAAAATGTACCGTTCTGTCTTCATCTTACATAATTAATGTATTACCAAATTACGAACGATAAAATAGCTTAAATTTACATCTAAATATTTATAAATATGCATAATATATATTTTTTAGTACCTAGTAAAAATAATTATATAATAAAATCAAAATTTGATTATTAGGTAGCTATATATATAATTATAAATACATATATATATATATAAAATAATTATTATATATTTAAAAAGAAAAACAACAAAAGTAATTGCTAATCACGTATTATACTTTCTCGTTTGAAATTACCTTAAATTTCACTGTATTTATTTAAACACATTTAGCAAACGTTATCATAAAATATAAACAGATCGATTCTTAAAAGATTTGTCACTTGGTGTGAAATATTAATCGGGGGTTTACATTTGGATGGTAACGGCATAAATAAGGTTATACGTGAATTTTTTAAATTCTTCATAAATTTCCAAACTGTTTCAAAATATGTTCGTTACGGAAAGTTGAGGTTAAAGAAATTGTTTTTTGGTTGTGTGTATTTAAGCAAAGTATCTTATTCGTGTTAATTTCATAAGGAAATTTGTTTCTGCCTGTATGGTTAAAGTCGGCTGTGTGGTAAATTTTTATATTCAAAGTAAGCAACATTTTAATGTGTATATTTTATTACTTTAAAAGTATAATTCCGTAAATGTTGTTGAATCAGTTTGAAATTCTTCCACGCAGGTTCATCAGAATCGGGTTATCAAAACGTAGTATGGAATTTATTTTAATACAAATAGCTTTTTTTTCAAATAAATTTTGTTCATGGTGTGTGGTGAGGGATGGGAATTCTTGATAAACAAAATTTTTTTTTAGTTGTTTGTATAAGGGCTGTTTTTTCAACCTCCGATAGTCTATAAATAAAAGACAAGATAATATGAAAAAATGCAGGTTCATCAGAATCAGGTTATCAAAACGTAGTATGGAATTTATTTTAATACAAATAGCTTTTTTTATCAAATGAATTTTGTTCCTGGTGTGTGGTAAGGGATGGGAATTCTTGGAAAACAAAATTGTTTTAGCTGTTTGTATTAAGGGCTGTTTTTTCAACCTCCGATAGTCTATAAATAAAAGACAAGATAATATGAAAAATGCAGGTACATCAGAATCAGGTTATCAAAACGTAGTATGGAATTTATTTTAATACAAATTGCTTTTTTTTCAAATAAATTTTGTTCCCGGTGTGTAGTGAGGGATGGGAATTCTTGGAAAACAAATTCGTTATTTTAGTTGTTTGTATAAGGGCTGTTTTTTCAACCTCCGATAGTCTATAAATAAAAGACAAGATAATATTGAAAAAAAATTTGTTATTAATAGGTACTTACACTTAATGGCTACTTTTTGATATAAACACCTTGACGATTTAAGGCATTTGTCGTACCTGTGGATAAGCTTTCCAATATCGTCATTATCGTTATGTTGCCAGCAATGCATTTAAATGAGTTTTGATGTTGTTTTGAAGCTCCTCATTAGTTTAGCTATCCTTCTAGCCACTTTTTTAATTCAGAGAAAGTATAGATTTCACTGCGCTAGGTCAGGACTGTATGGTAGGTCATCGAAAATGTCCCGTTGAAATTGAAATTGCTCAACGAGTCATGGGGTTGCACCAGCACTGTGAGGGTGGGTGTTGTCATGAATTAGAACAATTGTAGAAGTATGCCTCTTCATTTGTTTTGAATGGTTCTCCGCAAACTTTGTAAGGTTTCTCAATAAACAGTTACATTAATCACGTGAAATCAGATGATGTACTCCATATGAAACACAAGGAGAGAATGTTAAGACTTATTTAAATGCATTAATGGCATAATTTTATGAAGATGATTTTGGAAAGCTTGTCTTCGGTTACAATTAATATCTCAATCATCAAGGTGATTAAGTCGAAAAGTAGCTATAAATGTACGTAACTTCATGTCATAAAACATTTTTTCTATATTCATTTGTCTTTTATTTATGGTCTACCGGAGGTCGAAAAAAGAAATAGGCTTCGTATATTTTAATTTTCATCCCAAGTCAAATTTTAACCTAAAACATTTGTGAAAAAAATAAAAAAATTTAATAAAATGTCTTGTGCTACTGATCGTACATGGCCGGCTTCGTGAAGGACTCTTGAAGTTTGGTGTATGAACTCCTCCCGGGGTGGGGGTGAGGACATAGTCGTGGACGGTTTTATTATTGATGAGGTAGTGGAGGGTGGAGTTTTTTTTAGTGTCGTCATAAAATACAATAATAATTGAAAACTCCTGATTATATTTCCATCGTTACTGATTTGTAATTTTGTTAAGATGTCTTCTGTTTATGTTCGGTTAGGTTTTAAAATACAATTACTGTTTAAAGATATATTTGTTATTTTGTAACAAGTACCTAACACACACACACACGTATTCAAGCTCTGCAATATTATTGTGATTATTTAGTAATAGAATCTTTATAGGTAACACTGGAAATGTATAGTACACACAATTATGATTACTTTGTTTCGTTTCTCTTTTAATTTTAATGTGCAAGCTTTATTATATACTGAATTTCAAATTATCAGTCGTCCTTTGGTAATCCACATTCATTGAGTAGAATTTTTAATGTACAAGACAATACAAAATAAATTTAAATCTGCAGTGGTTTTATAAATATGATCATTTACTGAACTTATATTTTAATTAATTGTTAAATTTGATGCGTCCAGGTACAGATACTTGAGTCACGAGAGTGCCTTTTGGATATGGATAGACTGTGAGAAAGGGATGAGAAAATCCAACCTCAACAGTGAGACACTCCATTTCACTAACGTGCAATTGCATCTTTTGTTAACCACATGTTGCCTTTCAATTTATATCTTGATTGAGACTGACACTTTTTTCACTTGCACCGCATTTCCTTTAAAATTTTTCTTAAAGTACAAAGTTTCCTACTAAAATTTAGTTTAGCGCTCTTTTAAAACCGGTAATAACTTTTCATGTCGGCACTATTTTCTTATTGATCTAAAAATCCTCCATAATTTTGAAAATTATACTTCTGTCAAAGCTGTCCAATGATGTATTCCTATATTCTGGCCGTGTTTTTTTTTTAACCAGATGTCAAGAAAAACTGTTGGTGAATTAGCTTCTTCACTGTCATTAACTTCCTTCTTTATACTATTTCGAATCGTGGAAATAGAAACATCACAGTAGTTAGCCACTCGCTCATGGGTGTTGTTAAGAGGCTCGAAAAGGCATTTTTGTTTAGCTTCAACTTCACAACATTTTATTACACTGCATATTAGAGTTCGTTTAGCACTGTGAATAGTCCAACCACGTTTTCGAGGGTTTTTCATCACATAAAATACTTTATAGTTCAGCCGTTCTTAGTTTGCTCCTACTGTCAACAAACAAAAGCCACCTACTACAGGCTGCACGCTAGAGTCTGCGACTTTACGGATGTCGTATTCCTATTAAGTTAACTATTTTTTTAAATTATAAGTACTTAAAGTACTAAAAACATCAGTCATGATATGATGTAGGCCTAACAATTTCATTTATAAAAATACTTTTAAAAGTATTTTGTATTTAAATACTTTTGAAAATATTTTTTGTTACTTTTTAATCAGCGTGTACACATTTTTATATAATGCGCATGCTCAGTGACGTCATTATTTGTTTACATTAGGAGCAAACTAAGAGAGGCTGGACACTTCTGGAAGCTCTTTTTACTGCCCATACTCGCAGTATTCTTTTACTGTAAGTTTATCTCTTTTCTTCTATCAATCTTTTACTATGCTTTTGTTCTTCATGGAAGCCCTTATAATCAGTAATAAGTAATCTGAACTCTGTTTGGTTCATTATTTTTTCATGGTTTATTCCAATTTTCCCAAAATCCTTTCTGATTTCTTGAAACCACTTATCCAATGACATAACGTCGATTGCTTAGCGTACATAGAATTTTAAGTATCATTTCTTGATCAATTCAATTAATCATTTCATTTCCTTGTACAGTTCTCTTCCCCTTAACCTATACTGGCCATCTACTATCTTCAAACCCATTTTCTTTCAGAGAATCTTTCTTTTGAATTTCTCTACTTGTCTCTTAGCCTTCTTAATCATTCTAAGGCATTCACTCATATAAAGACGCAGAAAATTTATCAGAGTATTATAATGCTCGATCTCATTGGCTTGTCTCGTGAGTGCTTTTTTCATGTACAGTTTGTAAGTTCTTTGGAATGCAATGACTATTTTTTTCCTCACCTGCTATTATTCGATTCCATTTCACTGGCCTTTCGCTGTATTATTTCTCTCATGTACTTAATGTTATCAGTTTTTACATTTTTTTTTATTATATTCGTTACGTATTTAATTATTTCAAAGGAAATCTGTCTTCCCATATTTTATTTTCTTGGTTTTTCGAACAAATTTATTTCAGTATAAAGAAATTTTTTTATATATATGTTTTACGTATGTTGTTGATCTTTCAAACCTTAACATTCCAATAGTCCATTTCCAGTTGTTCCCTAATTACATCATTTCTTATTCTATCCCTTCTTGTCTTCTCCAACATACTCCTTTTGTAATTCATCTCTATTGTGTGGATTCTACTTTTTTTCTTTGTCTCGGCTGCGTAAGTCAAATTTTTTTCACAAAGTATGCATTATACATAATTTTCTTACAATGCATAGGAATTTTTTGATCCCAGACTAATCCTTTTGCACTTTAAAAGAAACCACTTGCTTTTTGCACCCTGTTATGTAACTTTTTCCAATTTTCCATGTAATGAGAAAACATTTTTTAACCATGTGAATTCAATTTTTAAAGTGTCGTTATAAAAATTAAAAAATTATACAAGTATGTGGAAATTATTGATCTTTTTCCAATATACACTAGTTAACCTGTGATTTTCATTGTCCTTAATTCACTCCATTGCAACATTATGAATTTCAGCTGTAGTCTGATCATTCAATTCATAGATTCTTAAACTTTGTAAATTCACAGCTCCATTGATTATTTCTGGTGGTACCCTTATTATGAACTAACCATTGTATGCTACAAATTGTACTTTGTCATCACTAACGTTACGTGGGTGATTTCATTCGCAGACAAAGAGATAAGACAGTTAAACGTTTAAGAGGAAATTATTATTGTGTGGTTCCAAGCTCCGTGTAATTGCAGGGTGAAGGGTACGGGTGAGGTATATTGAATGAGTGACGCATGCTGGGAGAACGATTGTTGTATTACTCTGATACAAAACATTCGTTTTCAAACTTTCCGTATTCGACATATTTGTTTGTATTTTTTATTACATTTATTTATTTACATATTTTGATATAAATTGGTAAGTTAAATATTATGAATCCAACCAAGTTAATAACCAGGTTGGTATTTGTTAAATTAAGCACCGGATGTAAGAATATTTTTTTAGTCTAGTTAGTACACGCTACCACTACAAATGCAGCAGCGCTGAAACACTACTAACACTCATTCATTCTCTCACTACTATAACAACACACTGCATTCCTTTCAACTACACGGAGCTGGGACTCAACCAATACATATGCAGAGGCCCTTGGGCGCCGCGCCACGCACTTTCAGAACCATTGGTTTAATAGGTTGATATTTCAAATTCCCATTAAATAATTTTCAATATTTGGGTTATCATAAGGTCGACTGGTTGTGCAATTTATAATAATGTATTTTATTTGTATATAAATTAGTAAATTTAAATTTTAGTAGGTATTTAAAATTTTATAATAATATTTGTGTTGTTTATCTCTCTCTTGTTTGTTTGGTTGGTTATCATGTTTTTTTTTCTTTGTATGTTGGTTTCGTTTTTAAAATATTATAAATCAGTATTTAGTTGCAGTATTAACATAAATTATTTTTTGTTTTTTTTTAGAACTATCGCTTACAGTATTAATTTATTTACAAGTTTGGGTTTGAGTAAGTCCTGTGGTAATCAATATAAAAAGTAACTTATAAATTAATGATTGATATCAATGATTTAATTGTTTAGAAAATAATTTTTTCATAAGGGTTTTTTGTTTATAAATGTATGAATCTGATCGGTGAATTTATTTGTGGTTTGAATAAAATTGTAATGTAAATTGAACGTTACTGGGGATATCCAAAAGAAACCGGAATTATTTTTTCAAAGCTTTATATTTCAATTTATTTTTTTTTTACAAAAGAACCTTATCCCGTTCAACTCTCCATTACTTTTGATACATTTGCCCAATCGGTGATTCAATTGTTGGAAATATTTTTTATGCTCCTGATTAACTGCCTGAGTCTTGCGTCAAAGTTTGAAACTTTGATAAAAATTACTTCAAAACTTTGGGGGTTACCTCTCAATAATTTGGTTAAAAACAAAACGAAAATTGTTTGTTAAATGTTATACATTGGAAATTCCCGTAAAAAATAACAGAAAAGTATGGTAAAAATTTAATTTTCTGTTTGTATTTTGAGATATTACTTAATTTTGTAATGTTGTTAGCTATGAAAATATTTATTTTTTTTTTAATTAGATAATTGTATAATATTATTAAAAATGTATAATTTTACGCAGAAAAAAATTTCAAATATTGTATGTTAAAAAATCCCTTTCATAACACGACTTGTCTCATGGTTGGTAGCGATTTTTTTTAATGTTTATTTTTGACATATATGGCAAAAATCGTTAGTGATTTTTTTTGTATCTAATCTATGAAAGAAGTATCTAATCTATCCTTGATTTCTGAATTTCCGGTTTTGGCCACTTCCGGTTGAAACTGGAACTTCAAATTCAATCCAGGCCCACTAATTTTTGTGTAGATTATTTATTTGTAAACCGTTTGTTGCTATCTCAAGTAGTTTCTGATTTTGATTTATTTTTTGAATTCCGGTTTTGGGCCATTTCCAGTTAACCCTTTCAGTGCCAACATCCGGAAAACAGGACGTTGATATATTTTACGTAGTTATACCATCCGGTTTACCGGATGTCCATAAGTTATGCATAAAGTGCCAACGTTTGGATAACCGAACATTTCCAAAAAAACTTATAACAAAAATTAATGGAATAATCTATTTTGAAACCGCCTCTGTGGCATAGTGACAAGTGCTCTAGCCTACAAAGCGAAAGGACCCGGGTTCAATTCTCAGCTAGGATCTGGAAATTTTAACGCATGAAAACCACCGTTAAGGTACCAAGACCCTTAGTAGTTGCTAATGACCAAACTGTCAAAGCGACTGAAAATATACTAAAAAAAACTATTTTGAATATTTTCAGTGTTAGAACAATTTCTGGTTTTATGAACACAATAAAAATTAATTTTTGGCAGGAAATTTTATTTTTCTGTAACGTTGAAATTTTAGTTGGCAATGGCAGGATTATGCCTGCAAGTTTTCAAAATAAGGGCTGGCACTTTTTGTACACTCTTAATCAAATCAAGTGGCACGTAGATCAAACTTTTAAATATTAATTTGGCACTGAAAGGGTTAAAACTGGAATTTCAAACCCAATTTAGGGCCACTTTTTGTTTAGATTACAAATCCAAAAATTGTTTGTAGCTACCTCTTGTAGTTTCTGAACTACATGTGATGGACAGATGGACAAAGTCAAATGATAGATGACAATTAAAAAATTGCCACCAAAAAACAAAATGTTAGTTTTTCCAAATTTCCAGTTACTGTTCACCTTAAGAAGTAACCGGCATTGCATCTGTGATCCTTTTTATATTCTGACCCATCATTAAAGTAAATAAGTTAATTCATTTAACCATAATTGTATTTATGTAACATTAGAGCATTTGAATTTGTGATTTATTTTTTTAAATATTATTGTTTCAGTTCATTTCTCATTGATTTTGTTAGTTTTTCTGACAGAATAATTCTTGTTCCTATGTTATTGAAAAATGTATTTACAGTTTACCATTTTTTTTTTTTGTCGGGCTTTTAACATTTAAATAGTTTGTGGTTGATCTCATACGTAAAGCATTATTAAGTTTTAGTTAGTAATATGAAATCTCTAAACCGATGAGAAGTTAACGATTCATCAAGATTTATTTACTGGAGAGTTTAAAAATTTATTTAATATATTGTATGTATTTACAATTTTTTTATAAATTGTATAAAAATTACAAGAATTTGTGTAACAATTAAAAACTTGGTTTGGTTGGCAGATAGTTATATTGCATCGAATGAATTGTTTTGCAGTAATTTTTTTAATGTTAATATTAATACCAAAGAAAACAATTATAGTCAATAAAATAAACATTTTAGTTATTCTGTAAAATTTTATTTTAATTTAAAAACTTATTTTACATTTAAGATTGTTATGGGAGAGTCTGCCCAGTGTGTGTAAAAGAATTTTATTTTTCGATAATTATATTTATTCCGTGATAAATATAAATACTTAAAAATAGTATCTTATTTTATTTTTCATTTTAATATAAATAAAATTATTAACTACGATCGGAAACGGTCAAAGAATGAGTTAGAAGCCATTGAGAAGTATTGGTAAGTATTCAGACCAATTCTTTGACTGTTTCTCGTGGTTTTTTATAATTTTATTTATAATAGATAAGAAATTCATTAAACGGTGGATATATGCTACAATTTTTAACAAATTAAAAGTAATAATATTTATAGGCCATTATTTTTAAAATATCTGCAAGAAATTATCGAAAAATTAAAGTACATGTATCTCATAAACTACAAGAAATAGATAGGTAACTTTTTTTAAAAAAAATTTGCTTTTCTTTATCAATTTAGTTCATTTACTTCCCATATTTGGAAAGAATAACGTAAAAATAAAAATGGAGTAGCCTAGCGAACAACTCAGGAGAATTCTAACATCATTATGTAATAAGATACAACTTAAAATCATCATTTTTTGGAAATATAGTTTTCTGTGTTCTGTTGCGGTCAGAGTATTAACGTGTTGTTATACTTAACTTTTCAATTGGTATGAATAAATTATTCTGTTTCTTATCACATGTCAGCTAATTATATGACTAAACCATTTAAGAACTTAAGAGGTAGAGGTACTGATATTTAACCCTCAGTCACAATTGTTGGGTCGTTAATGATACCAATTAGTATACATTACTCCACCATTTTTTTAAACTGAAGTTCTTGACTTTGACCATCTCAGTACCTTTTCCTTAGTGTGAGTTTGACGTGTGGTTGTGTTGTAGAACTTATAGTTTTTGTTATATTTTGAGTTTTATTCGTTGTGGTGCCGTAAATGACCCCAGCACTGTGAGCTCGTAAGTTTTTATGCGGTTGACTTTTTACTTTCTCTTGCCTATATGAATATATAGGAAGGAAAGTATTGTTTTCATGTCGATTTTTCGAAATCGAGTTTTCACCGGATCTATATGTTTTCAGACCCCCTGAACCCAAAAAACATGTTTTTAGCGATTGGTCTGTGTGTGTGTGTGTGTGTGTGAACAGAATATCTCAAGAACGGAACATCGTACGAACTTGAAACTTGATACTTAAGTTACATACCACTACCGGACCCTACACGAACATTTTCATCAAAATCGGTCAACCGGAAGTAGTAGTTTATTCATGTCATTTTTCACTTTTTTGTGATTTTCTCAAAAACTGGTCCTACGATTTTTTTTAAAATCGCCTGGTATATTTAATTTTTTATTCTCAACAAGATAGGTTAGGCGCCATGTTTGCTGAAATTCTTGGTGAGGCTGTTTTCACGTAAAAACGTTGTTTTTTTAAGATTACGGCTTAAATATGCATTTTAGCGCAAAACTTTATAGAACAAAAGTTGTAGAGAATTTAAAATTCTACAACTTTTATTTCAAACATTTTTTTGTATAACGCTTAGTTTAGCAATAATTAGCAATTTTCTGTTTTTTTCACACGAAAACGTGTGAAAAATCGATTTTTTTAAGATTTCGGCCAAAGTATGCATTTTACGGCAAAAGTGTATATAATAAAATTTATAGGAAATTAAAAGATGTACAACTTTTATTTAAAGCATTTTTTTGTACAGAGCCTAGTTTAGCGTGAAAGAGTGATTTTTCGTATTTTTAAGCCAAATTGAGGTTGATTTTCATTTTGCGTCCTTCACTCATGATTAAAATAAGGTTATGTTTTTGAGGTTACTTTTTTGTTTATTTCTAATATGTTATTATTAATGTTAGGTTTATTGTTAATTATTTGTATTGGCAAGAGAAAGTTGTGTGAGTGTTTCACACCAGATTGTTTTTGTTATAATCATTTACACCAGTTCGAGTTAATAGTTTTCATATTTTTATGTGTTATACATAGTTGTTGTTCGATTATTTGATACTGGCATCATCTTTGCCAGTATGTTTCTAATACCGTAATACTTAAATTACTTTAATGTTTCTTGTGAGGAGTTCAGTGCTTAATTATTCTTCGAACGTTATCCTTTTTGCGATTAAATATAATTGCAATTGATGTGGAATTGTTGTTTTTTGGTTAGGATGACTCGTGCTAATATTTTCTGTAATCTCAGTATCATATAACCTCGTTCATATAAGGTATCATTCTGCCCATAACAGACAGGTGGAGTGTCAAATTATTTACACTCAATCTGTTAGTTGCAGGGCTAAAATAAATAGTTCTGTTTCTTATCACATGGTCAGCCAATTAAATGACTGAATCATTTAAGAACAGAAGAGGTAGAGGTGTAAAAGACACAAATCAGAGTTATCTCCTCTGAAAGTAATGAATTTCATTGTACAGCCAGACCCTGTGGTGAATGAAGTGAAGGTGTCATTTGCAGAGTGGAAAATATGTGCTTCTCAGAGGGCCCGGCATGCTGATAAGTGTACTTTTCCATTCAGTGAGGAAGGCAATATTAAACCATTTCACTCCTCGTTTTACTTAGTAAAACCTCTACAGGTTCAAACCAGCCTTTCGGCTGATGACCTAAACAACAATACTGTCAATAGCAGAGCAGAGAATTTGTTTATATTAGTTCCAAAGATAAGTGGAATAAACTGCAACCCTTAAATTTTTTAAATGGAAACCATCTCGGCTTTTTTAAAAAGTTGAACAGTTAAACAAACTACAAAAATTTTCACAGAGATTTTTTTTTAAATGAATAATTTCCACCATTTCATTGTTACTAACACTGGAATAAATAAAACAAGGTGTCCTATTTCATTTTTTTTTTTTTTTTGGAATGAGGACAATAGGAATATTTTTTAACAAGTCATCATTAATATAGTTAAGTGCTGTTTCCTCTCCTGCCCTACTTTAAGTTGTTGAGCGTTAATTTTCAAAAAATAATTTTTGAGTTTTTTCAATAATAAATTATAATATTAAACTTGTTTATGAAATTAATTTTTTAGGGCAGACTCTCTCCTTTAAATCAAAGATTATTTTATTAATATCCTGTTAGTCAAATAGCATTAATCATTTAAACAAGCATACATAAGACTGCATCTATAAAAAAATTGAACAATTTTTTTTTCAAGAGTCTTATTAAATTTAAATAAGCCAAAATTTAAGATAAATCAAAAACTGAGTATGAGGGATCTCAAAAACATTGCAATTTACTTTTAATGATTAATTTAATTTTAAAAAAAAACTAATTGTAAACATAACCTAACATGTGGTTTTTCTGCCTGAACGCACTAATATGTTCTATGTATACTATTTAAAACTTAAGTTGCCATGTTTATTAAAATATATTTAAACGATTTCTTCAGTTACCATACTTATAATATATTTGTTGCCATTCATAATTAATAATGTATTTAAAAATTATTTATTGTAATATAATTTTTCTTTGCGTAGATTTAAAGTTTAAATAAATTTTATTTGTTGTAGTGCTTCTATTACTTGTACTTTATATCATTTAGTAAATTTATATAAGTAGAATTTAATTTTAATATAGTTTATAATTATATATACTACTATATTTATAATTTATTTGAGTTTGAATTTATAATTTCTGTTGAATTACATATATAGTGCTTTTTACATAGATTATCAAAGTTATAAATTGTAAATTTTGAGTGGTTTTATATTATCCAAAGATATTTTATTAAGCATCATAATTTTTTCAAATTATAATTCTATCTACTATTGGTTTCATAATCATAGACACCTGAGTTTGAAGCCTTGCATCTCCAAAACGATGAATCGGATTTCAACATACTTGACATAAAAATTTAGCTCATTTGATTCTGCGTTGACCCATAATAGTCCTAAATTTTTAATCTTGTTAAAAAATTGCCATATCGAGGTTGAAAGACAAAAAGACCCGGTTTTTTTGCTACCGCAACACATTTCATGCATTTAGAGGCGTGTAATTCGATAATTATTTGACCGCAAATTTTGAAATTTTAACACAACATAGACAATTATATTCTTACAGCGTGTACGAAATTTCAAATTCGTACGGTATTTAAATTTTGATTTATTAACAATATTCTAAATCCTTGCTATCTCTGTAACCACTCGATCGTTTGGCACGGGCAAATTATCGTTTTATTCAGCGTTAAAAACTTAGTACAAATATGTTAATAACATGAAATATTGATTGGCCAATCCTGAATCAAGAATTTTTTAAATTTTGAAAAATAGACTGGGTAATGCGGGGGGTGGGCGCTACTACCCATGTTGCCTGAATCTGACTGTCTACCTGAATTGACAATGCATCTGTCAATTCAGGTAGATAGTGTGACAGGATGTTGCGTACACAACCTTCAACATGGATAGTAGTGCCCACCCCTGCATTACCCAGTCTATTTTTCAAAATTTTAAAAATGCCACCTCAACATTGGCCAATCAATATTTCATGTTACTAACATATTTGTACTAAGTTTTTAACGCTGAATAAAACGATAGTTTGCCCGTGCCGAACGATCGAGCGGTTACCGAGATAGCAAGGGTTCAGAATATTGTTTATAAATCAAAATTTAAATATCATACGAATTTAAAATTTTGTGCACGCTGTAAGATTATAATTGTCTATGTTCTGTTAAAATTTCAAAATTTACGGCCAAATAATTATCGAATTACATGCCTCTCAACGCATGTTGCGGTAGCATAAAAACCGGGTATTTTTGTCTTCCAACCTCGATATGGCAATTTTTTAACAACATTAAAAATAACACTAGTAAGGACTGTAATGGGTCAACGCAGAATAAAATGAGCTAAATTTTGATGTAAAATATGTTGAAATCCGTTTCATATTTTTGGAGATGCAAGGGTTCAAACTCGGGTGTCTATGATTATGAAACCAACAGTAGTTGCTCTTCTGATAGTTTTCATTTGCGTTATTTTTTTTTAATATAAGTTACATTGTACAAGATTTACATCTTTCAATATTAATAGGGTTGGATCTTGATTTTTTTTTTGTTTTAAATTACATTATTATTTCAGTTCTTAAATTGGTTTTGTACTATCCTGAATGTAAGGATGTAAAAAATAAATTCAGTTAGTCATTTTTTGGCTTAAAAATATTTATAAAATCCTTTTGTACTGAAATATCATTGAATTCTCACGTTTTGAAACCTCAAAGTTTAGAAGATGATAGAAACTATAATTAGCGATTTTCTGGTTTATTTTACTTTTTTGCTATTTTCTCGAAAACCGTTCTTACGATTTCCTTGAAAATGCCACAATTTGTAGAGAATCAATAGTTCTAAAACTTTTGTTTTAAACATTTTTTTGTATAACGCTTAGTTTAGCGGTAATTAGCGATTTTCTGTTTTTTTTTTTACTTTTTTGCTATTTTCTCGAAAACCGTTCTTACGATTTCCTTGAAAATGCCACAATTTGTAGAGAATCAATAGTTCTACAACTTTTGTTTCAAACATTTTTTTGTATAACGCTTAGTTTAGCGGTAAATTGTAATAACAATTTCTTCGACTTATAGTGAAATGCACAAGAAATTTTAGATGTGTTTTTGTGAAATTGAAAGTATTGCAAGTTAATTGTGGATGAAAATGGCTGGATTAGTAGCTGCGTCCGATAATACAATAGAATTTTTATAAATTAGTAGTTTCTGTTAAGTGTTAAACAATTAATGAGCACTGATCAATACTGTACACATGTATTTCACATTAATAATATTTCACCAGTTTTTACAGAACCAATAAATTCATTGTAAAATTATCTTAATAAATTTAATCAAAGCATCATTAAGAAAACCTGAAAATATTTCACATTTATAATTAAATAAAATAACAAACAATCATGTTACCAATAGGATCGTGAAAGTTTAAATTTTATTATAAGCGTTATATGAAAACAACCGCAGGGTCATCTGTTAAATACACAAGTCCTTGCACCTCACTTAGCATTGTTGCCATTTCAACTGGCAACACTGCAGAAGGATTGGTAGCTATGATCTTGGAGCTTGCTTTCACATTGCACTGCTATAATAAAATTTAAATGAATTATAATTATATTTTGTTTTATCAAATTGTTTGTATCTAAATGTTCTATTTAATGATTATAATTTATTAATTATTGACTTTGTGCATGAAAATTGATGCTAGGGAATTTGGTTTTTAAAATGCTAATTTTTTCTTGGATCTGAATAGATCAGACCTGATTTTTTTATGTATTGAATACGCAATACTTAGAATTTTGCAAACAATTAAAATCCTTTTACAAACAGTTAAGGGGAGTAGTGCATGAAAAAAATATTGGTTTCCGGATTTTTAGCCCATTATGTAATTTGAAATATCCGCTTTAAAATGGTGGCAAAAACTTGAAAATCTGAGGCTGCATTGGGAAGTGCTTAGTGTTAAAAGAATTAAGGCTAGATCCAGGTAAAAATTTCTGTGAGGTGATGCTGAAGTTAGTATTCACAGCACTTTTCGAAAAGGGGATGTTTGGACGAATTATGTAAAAGAAAATTCAATTGGGAAAAGGAAGTTGGAGGATTTGTACCAAGATGAAGAGGGTTCAGATAATCGTTCTTATGGGGTAAGGGATGATTTTCTTATTCCGTTTTCTGTAAATTCTATTTTTTTAAGGTTTAGGTACCTTTTTCTCAGGTTTTACTGAAGATATTAAAATTTTTAGGGTGTATTTCTAACACCTATTCTGTAATCTGCCAGAGAATTATTGTATTATCTTAAATAGTTTTTAAGAAAAAAATCTTAATTGCAGTTTTTTATGTAGTATTATATTGGGAATTTTAAAAATCAGTTTATAATTTCTAGTTGTTATTATGTAGAAAGCATCTAACAAAAAGTTTAAAAAGTTCTGAATTTTCATACAAAGAATACCGAACGGCGATATCTTTATTGATTGCTTAGAAAAAGGTTAAACGTTAACATGAAAAGGAATACGATAGACTGCTTCCCAAAAATCTTTTAAATCCTTTTTTTTTATCCGAGGCGGCGAGAAAAACTCATGTTCACTCCGTCACAATGGGGGAAGTAGTGTTGGACTCAATTGAGGCGTCCTCGTCCAGCTCCAAGGAGGCCCCAACCGCCTACCAACCAAAAACCCGCCACCTGGCCACTTGATCCAACATCAGCAAACAACCGTCCACCTCCCTCGGAGGTGTTATATAATACTACAAGGGAAATGTCGGGTTAAAAAAAAAATTTACATACTGTCAGCGGGGCGTGGAAGGGAACTGTAGCCTGATTCCCCTCTTGCTGTCACTAACCAACAGTCACTCTCTCACTTTCATTCATCTCTTTCATCACCAGCTCAGGAAATGAGTGTGCCTACCTTACCTACTGAGATCGGGACAGGATTGATTCACTGTGGGAGAGGGCGATCCCACTGATCTCTGTATGTCTCCTCCTCTCCGCAAATTGAGCGACCAACTTCCAGCTCTCCTCATCCTGCAGCATCACTGCCCCTACTCTCTCTGGGATCCACTGTGCAATGGCAATGCCTATCTTCTCAGATGTCTCCATTCTGTTGAGGCCAAAATAGGGACATCTTTCAAAAATATGCGAAATGGACTCCTCGTCTTCACTATTGCACAGTCGACATTTCGGTACTTCATGAAGTTTGAACCTAGTCAAATATGCCCCAAAGCAACCATGCCCTGTTAGCATCTGCGTCAGCTTGTGGCTGGTATCACCAAATGTCCTTCTTGTCCACACCTCAACATTTGGAATGAACCTCCTTGTCCACTCCCTAGCTTCGCTCCATCTCCTCTGCCACCTGCTGAGTAACCGACTCCAACATTCCTCTTTATCATTCCCAAAATTACCTGGGCTGCCTCCGTAGGTACAGTTTTTCAAATCCTTTTACAGAGAATTAAAATCCTTCAAGTCTTTCTACAAATAGTTCTATTGGTGTATCATCAGATTAACTGTATTTCCATTCTTAATATCATTTATTAATCACGAATAACTCGTGATCTTGAAATTGTTGCGCCTAATTCACCTCCCTCTCTTTCTTGTTGTCAATAGAGGAGTCAAGATGTTGAGGATGTACAAAGATTGTTAACCTACCATTACTAAGTTCCATAAAAATGTATCAGTGAATCATAAACATAACACCTAAGTCATGAAAATTGGAATAAAACAATTTTTATTCTTGATAGTTTTTGTTCTGTGTATAAATTTAAAGAAAATAGAAATAAAATCTTACTTCTGGCAGCAATTTTTCATGCAGCATTTAGTCTTCAACATAATAATGAAAAATATAATACAGAAATTTTATTATTTAATTTTAAAACAAATTTTTCATAATAATTTAACAATATTTTGTAAAATATTTGGTATATTTATTTATCAATACTTTCTTGTAGATATATTTTATTTTAGTGTATATTTTGTGAATAGTTTTATATTGTGTTCATAAATTTATTTATGTGTGTCATTTTTTCACATCTGCGAATACATTTTGAAAATAAATCTTTATTGTATCAAATATAAAAAATTATATCTTATACACAACAAATTTCATGTATTATTGTGCAATGATTTGTAATGATAGGTTATTCTGTTTAGAGTTCTTTGGGGGAAAACGAGATATTACAGAAAACGTGAGTGGATTGTTTTTCTGTGTACTCGTAAATTTGTTTAAATATTTTAGTTGTAAATTTATTTTCAAAATTTATGACTTAAAACAGATTTCTCTGATTGAGATAGTTTACCATTGCCTTCCTCCTCACTTGATTGATAAAAGTATTGATATTACTTTTTTACTATGCCTTTATTATTATGTCATTCACCACAGTGCCTGGCTGCATAGTGAAGTCCATTAATTTTCTGAAGAAAGTACGTTTTAATTGAAAATCCGTATTTGAACAAGAGTGTATTGTAGTTTTGAATGATACTTTACTCCCCATCTTTAACAGTTATACATTTTTGATTATTCTTTAGGTGTTTTGAATTTATTAAGCCATGCATATACAGGGTGTAACAAAAATGATCTCGCTCTGTATATTCAGATTTTATTCTTTAATAATTTTTTCCTGAAAAGTTTGTTCTACAATGTAAGAATTTGTGTCTTTAATAGCTTTTAATACAATAATATAATAAATAAATGATAATATTTTTCCATTATTTTAAAAATATTCTGTTCAAATATTTGATAAATTTTGAGGTATTTTCAAATCTGTTTGAATTTAATCATGAATTTGTTGTGTATATTTCATAGAATAAATCAGTCAGTGTTGTTACAATATTAATTTCTAGTCCGATCCAAAAAAAAAGTTTAGATTTTCTTTATAATTTAATGTTACTAAAATATTATTATTGTAAGTAAAATTATGTTATGTTTTATTTTAGTTGATATAGCATGTATTATTATTTTATTACCAATATTATTTGTGTGCTAATAGTTTATTATGTAATTCAGTAAAACCTCCGATTAGCAGTTTTGATGAAGCGATTGTAAAATTTTGGTGTTAGTCAAAACAAGAAAATCGTATCGCCGTTTTACGAAAAAGTAGATGCAGAAATTGTACTGATGTCAACAATTTTCCATGTATCTATATTTTTAAAATTTGTATTTATTTTAATTATAATTCAATCGTGATGTATAGGGTCTGTCTCAAAAGTTCCGGTAATTTGTTTAAAAATAATTTATTGAAATTTAAATTTACAACCTTTTTAGAACGTTTCAAAGCATTCTCCTATTGACTTGATGCACATTTTCTAATGTTTCACGCACCCCTCGTAAGCTTCCTCACCAGCGTCTCGTGGTAGTATCCTTTCAGAGTTCTTTTTATCTTCGAAAACAAAAAGAACTCAACTGAAACAACAAAAGAATTTCAGGCTCGATTTCATTACGTTTGAGCAATTTCTGGCAGTTCTATAGGTGTTATTCCTTCATATTGTTGGTGAGAAGTTTTGGTACCATCTTGGCACAAATCTTCTTCATGTTAAAATGCAGTGAATAACTGATTTGGGTATGCCACTTTCTTCAGCTAACCTCTGGACACTCATTTGTCGATCATGTCCAAAAGTTGTCACGCTTTTTTGAACATATCGGTAGTTTTTGTTGTTGATGGGTACCTGGAGTGCTCATCTTTGTTGACAGTCTTGTGACCTTCTTGAAATCTCTTTTACCACTCGGAAGTTTGGTTCTGTGACATTGCGTCCTCCCTGAAGACTTGTCTAAGAACTTTCAATGATCCGCCACATTTTTACTCAGTTTAATGCAAGCTTTAATTTTGTAAGGCTGATCCAACTTTTGCATCATTGTTTTTTCAATGAGGGTAAGGTGAAACACTTTGTGCTAAGTATAATCTTCACCCAATTAACTCCTGCATGCAACTGCAGACAGTAGCATTGTGTATGTAAGACCTCCCACCCCTTTTTTCACCAGGAGTCTCGCTGTACAAGTGTAAGTAGTTGACTGTGAAAATCTTTATTGTAACTTTTGGTACAGACCCTGTATACACACTGTAAATCCAGTATAAACTGTCATTCATCATCATTATCTTCTTTGTCCTTCTTCTAAATTTCTTTAAGTCAAGCTCATGCAACTCTTCTCCACCTCTCTCTATCACTGAGCCATCATCTTGCCTCTTGGTGCATTTTTTAGCATCGCATCTTCTTTCCTGTGTATCCATAACTGAATGCATCCACTTCACTTTTGGTATTTTCCCCACCATCTCCAAGTACATTATCCTTTTCAGCAGTCTTCCCTCATCCATCCTGCTGGCATGACCAAACCATCTTAATCCTTATGCTGCCAGACTGTCTGTACCTGCTAGTCCAAAGAATGCCAAGTTAAAATCCTGTTATTTTACCCGGTAATTTTGAAAAATTGTTAAAATTTGAGAATTGACACCCTAGAAAGCTTTTAGTATCATTTTTTTACCGTAACTTCTGCTCTTTCTGCTCATGTAAGTATTAATGGAAAAAAGTTTAAATAGTGCAATAAATTTGAAGTTAACGCTTTCAGTGCTCAAACAATATTTATAAGTTTGATCTAAAGCCATTTAATTTGAATAAGAACAGAAAGTGCCAGCCCTTATTTCGAAAACTTGCTGGTGTAAGCCTGCCGTTCCCAAACAAAATTTCAATTCAAACAAAAATGTCATCAGCTCTTGGCAGTCTTTCGTAAAAATTGAAATTGGCTCAATCGGCTTTTTGTTATAAGGGTTAACTTTGTCAGTTCAAACCTTCTGAATATTCCAACTGTCCATTTCCCTACTTTTTCAGTTGTTTCCTAATTACATATTTTTTTTATTGTATCTCTTCTTGTCTTTCCCAGTATACTCCTTTTGAACTTCATCTTTACTGTACGGAAATCTGCTTTTACTTTCTTTCTCGTTCTTCTTTCTTTGTCTCGGCTACATAAGTTAGCACAGAGTATGCATTAATTTTCTTACAATGTATAGAATAAAAAATTCAAAGTTTCAGAAATTATGATGTCTTTCCGTTTTCAGTGCCGGTTCTGATTGTTATTTATTATTTCAACCTTTTTGCTGAATTGGTTCATTGATTTGCCAAAGGTGGTCTATTAATCCTGTGCCAATTCTAGTCAAATAAGAGACTCCTTCTTCAAGGCTTCATGACGACCCATAACTGGACGAACAAGTTAATCTAGAAATTGTAACTTTAATAAATATTTTCACTATACTTCTAGGAACAATTGTATGACTTAACAAAAAAAATATGCACACTTAAATTAATAAACACTTGGGACACTTAATAAACTTGGGACAGTGAATAAATTGTATAGAGGGCTAGAATTATATTTAAGTGTTGGGAGTTAAAGTAAAAGAGGCTATGAAAATTCGTTTGGTATATTCTTGTATGATATGCCGCTGATGGTGGTTAATGCTGTATACCTCCCGTTCAAGCTGAAGCCCTTCTCATGCGTATTCCTAAGACCCAAATACAGAAATTCTTCTCACAATCAAGGATTAGGCTCCTGCCTGTTCCGGCTCACAACAGAACTTTATTAAATTATTATTATATTACCATCTCTTACTCGGCCTCCCAACATCTCTCCTTCCCTCTGACCTGTATTTCAAAATGTTAAAAGGGATTCTTTCCTCAGGCATTCTCTCTCCATCCTCCCTCCATTTCATTATTCTGCAATCTTCTTGATCCCAGTTTAAGCCTCTCATAATTTAAAAGAAACCACTTTGGTTCTGCACCCCTTTTATGTAACTTTTTCCAATTTTTACCATTCAAGTTGTAAACATCCAGTTCCATTCTTATACCCTTAATTCTCAGTTTGTCCCCAAGATTGCGACACATTGTTCTCTGCAGGAATCACATCTCTGCTGTCTGTACTCTGTACTCTTCTCTCTTTTGGTTTTGTACTAACCCACTACTCACTTTCATAGAGTAGGACTGGGGCAGTCTTGTCCAATACAAAATACAAAAATTTAAAACTGAACTTACTAATATGGTGTGATGTACGAAGATATGCAGAAACTTTGGGAGCCCATTGTACATGTAAAAATAATGAAAAAAGTTTATATAAACATGGGTCCGGAAATGCTTCGTTACCGAGTTACGGCTAGCGAAAGATTTCGCCCTGATTTCAGCTCACCAGGTGAAATGAGGTCTTCTTGAAATTCTGGTAAGGTAGATTACGGAGCGAATTCAATCATTTCTTATGGTTTTTGACCTGATAAATTGAATAAAACAGGTCCCAGAACTGTAAGTTAAATAGTTTTTGAGAAAACCAGTCTCAAATGCAAAAAATGGAGTGAAAAAAAAACACATTTTTTCATCTTTGTTTTTCCGGTTAGTTTTACTTTGTACTGTTATGAATAAAAATTCATTTAATCAAACATCTATTTGCTTTCTGTGTACTTTATTTACACCGGTTTGCTCAGAATAAAATTTTCTACATGTTTTATTCAAAAATTTTAACTGTTTCTTGGTGAAATAACAAAGTTATTCATGCCCAAAGATGAAAAAATTTGTTTTCACTCCATTTTTTGCATTTGACACCGGTTTTCTTAAAAAATATTTAACTTACAGTTCTGGGACCTGTTTTATTCAATTTATCAGATCAAAAACCATAAGAAATAATTTGCCTCTTAATCTACCTTACCAGAATTTCAGGAAGACCTCATTTCACCTGGTGAGCTGAAATCCGGGCGAAACTTTCGCTACCCGTAACTCGGAAACGAAGCATTTCCGGACCCATATTTATATAAACTTTTTTCATTATTTTTACATGTACAATGAGCTCCTAAAGTTTCTGCATATCTTCGTGAATCACCCTGTATTTAGCCTACTTGTATTTAATTTTTGACTTGGTTATTTCAAATCGGGTTTAAACTAATGAATGGCTTAACAGAAAAACATTGCAACTGACAAAATTTACAAAAGTTAGGTTTCAGTGGAATACGTTCTATAAATCCTCTTATTTTATCATAATAGTGAATTCTAACAAGTCGAATTGTAACCAAAATCTCGGAAATTCTTGAAACAAAATCGTCATACAGTGAAATATCGTTATACAGCTGAGAATCAGATGTTATCTTTCACTTTCTGTAAAAATTTATTTTTGTTACTTGCAATGTTTTTCTGTTGACCTATTCAAATAAGGTATCATGTTCACAATAAATTAATTAATATTTTTTGTAAGGATATAATGAGGTTAATTCTCTTGAGTTATTAACAACTAATTTACTTGATTGGCTGCCATTTTGAAATGTAACATCATAAGGTGACCATGATTTTTTATTTATTGAAGAATTTAAATGTGATCAAGTACACCAAATTTCATATAGTGATCTCAAACTGTTTTTCAGATATAAATATCTTTCTTAAAAATACATATTGGATGGACGGAAAGTTGTGAATACACCAGCCAAGTTTGTAGTTACAGAAAAGACTGTAAATTTGAGGTTTTACTATATTTTTTATTATTATAATAATTTTGTTTCCACCATTAACCAATTGCAGTAATTGTTTGTGATGTATTGTTCTACTAGTCAGTGTTATTGGTAATTTAAGTTAATTATTAAGTATACATATTTATCTTATACACATGTTTTATTGTTTGTGTTTACCCTGTGATTTGTGAACTGTTTAGTCATTTAATAAATATTAATTTTTTCTTCTTCACTAAGTTTTCAATTCATTATTTTGTTTTTGTTCTCAATTACAATTCAATCGGTACTTATCGTAAATAATTTAAATAATTACTAACCACTTTGTGGTAAGTCGGTCTTTTGTAATTTTGGTTTTTAATTTCAGATGTAAGTACTGCGTGACAACGATCGAAATAGGATTCCCTCCCTTCCCACTTCTTCCATTTCCGTTCGCACTACGTGCTGGATCGAATACATTGGTACGCACAACATAAATGAGCAATTAATATGAATATCACTTATAGACCTACTAGATTCTTGTTATTCATAACATTTTGTACAGATTATGTGACCACCAGCAGAAAGCCATTAGTGTTTCCATTATTTTTGTTTACTATTAGTTAGTGTTGTCATAATTTATAATTCAGCAAGTTCTTTATTTATAATGTTGACTGTTAATTGTAAATAATCGATTTATGATTTCATTATTAAATGAAGTAAGCATTATTCTTTATTTTTTTGAGAGCAGCTAATTAAATTATGCTTTTACTTCAGTTCTACAGTGTTAGCGACCATGCAATATTGGTTTTGTAGTCAGTGCAGTTTTATTATGTTTTGGGTTTGATTGGTTGTTCAATATTCAGATAAATTTGTTTCGATTAAACAAATACAGTGTAAGTGTATATTTGTGATTTAAACAGGTACAGGTTAAATATGTGCAAATAATGATAAATAATAAAGTTAAGTATGAATATAAATACTGTTGTAGTAATGAGCTGTACTAGTAGGCTGAATATCTGAGCTAATGTTTTTGGGACGGTGCGTAATGCGAAGTGGCGCGGATGAAGTGCAGAAGTGAGGGAGAATCTTATTTCAAAACTTGTCGGACAGTAATCATTTAATAAAATTTAAGTAATTTTATTTTTCATGACATTGTGAAGCTAAAAGAGTGGGTTTTGGAAAGATATCGTAATGTGTGTCTGTATGCATGTATGTAAATGTGTGTGTATGTGTGTGTGTATTATTCACCTTGAGCGAAAACTACAATATTGATTTAACTGAAACTTGAAAACTAAGGTTTTCACAACTAACTCTATAATGCTTTTCATGGTTAATGAGCTCTCCTGTTCCACATATTTAGACCAATCAGAATGTTTGCCAACGTTGTCAGATTGTATGAATGTTTCAGCCTGACAAACATTATGTATGCATCTGTATAAGAGTTGCAGTAGTTCACTTGTGTCTTGCATCTCGTACTGAACACATCGATATAGAGTGCGTTAACATGCAATACTTTATAATATAATCAGATGATTGTATGTTCATAGACTATAAATGTTATTGAAAGACCAAAAAAATGGCTGATAAAATATATAACATAGCTATGGGAGCAAGTATTGGCAACGTTGCTGGCAAGTCATTGGCTAGTGCTATGAAGTGGGTAGAGGTCAATGCATACGTTCAGAGCTCACCAGCTCTGAAAAATAGTATAGAGCATTTTTTTTTAGTCTTGTTGTTCCAAATTTCCAATGTAGCAGTGGCAGCTATTCAGATGAAGTAAGTGAAGAGCCTCTTCACCTATTTTCTGAATAGTATCAAGATTTCTCTCACAAAATAAGTATAATTTCTGTTATAATATTTTTTTTGGTTATAATAAGTGAAGAAGTTTCGTGTAAAAAAGACATAAAATTATTATATCTACTTAAAGCATTTTCCTTGCAATGCCCTTAATATATGTAATAAATGCCCAAGTGAAGAGTTAGATGGGGGGGGGGGGTGCTTCTCTTCTAGTGCAAAACGGGTAACCATGACAACGGAGATGTGAGTGAGAAATATGCACACCTAGCTCTCCCCACCTGTACCCAAATAGTTAGGAGATTGCAGCAGGTCGACCAGTCTACTGCACCTACATGTTCTATGTGTGTGTACCTTATTTTTTTTTGTATGTGTGTATGAGTATTTTACATTTTTTACTCTTGGGAGTCTCGCAGATACATATTAGTATACTAGTTTTTCTCAATTTTTTTTACAACTTTTCACCTAATTTTGAAGACACGAGCTGTCACTGTAGTTCAGTATTAAAAAAATCAAATTTTATCAAAATTGGCTCTTACGAATTTGATTTATTTTATTTATTACATCAGTTGGGTTCATTGATAGTACATTAACGGTATCCCTGAGAAAAAAAGTAGGAGTTTGATTCACGTCTGAAATCTTTGTCCAAAATTACTACCTTACAGTGCAGTTTGTGGTGAAAATTCATTTTAAAAATATAATTAAATGTGCTATGACTTTTATAAATTATTATTTTTTTTACTAGTACAGTAAAACTTTGACTATCTGAATTGATTGGGGATAGGGTCGATTCAGAAATTCCGATAATTGGATATAGTTGGGAATCAAGCAAAGAAGGTACAGTTCATTGAAAAAACCGAATGTTATTGACAAAGTTACTGTAAATGTAATGAACATTATATAAGCAAACTGTAAACAAATAATCTTTAAAGAAAATATGTATTAAATGACGAGTTAAATTTAATACTACTTCAGTACATTTATTCAGTTTATTTGAAAATCTCGAGTAAAGTTCGTTGCCTTGATGTAGTAGCACGTTTCCGAGCAGCAAGGTCAACTTGAAATTTGCTTTTGATGTCATTTTCTTGATTCATATTTCACATTTCATCTAATTTTGATAATTGGGGATTTGGATAATTAGATTTCTATTGTATGTACTAATTAAATGAAGATGGATAATTATTCTCTCCATACTCAGTTATATTGGAACTAATAATGAGGTGAATCATAGAAAACTGATACTTTCATAGGACCTAATACGACTGAATACTAGAAATAGAAGTTCTTCAGTTACAGCGCAGTTCCTTCTACCGACTTTGGCTTCTCTTATATCTTATCAAGTGCACAATTTTTAAAGGAAATTTTTACCCACTAATCTAGGTTTTTTGTTTGCTACCAATTGGGAACCGATGCAGTTTAACCATTTATTTGTAATTTTATTTGAAGATTGCAACAAATTTTATTATTGTTAAATTACAGTTGTAAAGTTTAATGGATGGTATAAAAACATTACAAGAAATTATAAATTCTACATCTGTGTATGGAATATTTTTCAGTGAAAAAAAATTTATTGAACTTTAAACTTTTTTTACTGCATCAGACTCTAAAAATGGAGTATAGATCGAGATAAATACTGATAGGCCACCTCCATATCGTAGTGGAAGTGCGCTGGCCTACCATGCGGAGGTCTTGGGTTCGATTCCCGGCTAGGGTCTGGAAATTATAACAAGTCACAACCCAACATTCCATAATCCACTGTAATCCCTAATGACAGCTATTAATGCGACTTTAAATTTTAAAAAACTGATAAATGTAAATTTGAAATATATATTTCTAACCACTAGAATATGGTAACAGAAAACACCTACCAAAAGTGGTAAGTGTTTTCTGTTATCATACTCTGGTGGTTAGAAATATATATTTCAGTTTTAAATAATACGGCTGTTTATAATTGTACATAGGATGTTTGATAAAATAAAAATAAATCTAAATTTATGTACTATAAAAAAACTTCTTTCTTTTAATGATGACATATGAGTTCTGTTATTTTGTTATAAAATATAGAATTTTATCTGTAATTTGATATATGATAAGTCATATGTTGGAAGGAAACAGAAATAATAAACGAGTTTGAAAAAATCACTGATTTTTTCGTATTATGTTATTCAATAGGAGTTTGTAAATGAGATTGTGTTGTCGTGTGTGGTCGATGTTTTTACTTAGTGTAGTAGCGCTCAAACTCCCATCTGAAATATATTGCTTATGGACTTCCCGTACTTCATTCTGAATGTGAAATCAACTATAGTGGTAAAGACTTCGCCATGAGTCAGCTGTTGAACAGCTGATATTCAGAGATGAAGGTTCCATGGTTCAAATCCGAGGAAACGTACTGATTTTTATACAGATTAAAATACTAGACAGTGGTTTCCGGTGTACTTTATTGTTTGAAGTTTAATTAACCATACTCTCTCAGAAATGGTCGGCTTGAATTTGTACAAGATACTCAGCATTTACATGTTGTACGTATCATCCTCATTTCATTGGGTTACTTATCATTTTTAATTGAACCGATTACAAAGTATACTTATTTTGGATTAAAAAACAAAATTTAGGTTGATTGTTAACTGCCGAGTTGATCTGACGGTAAAAGCATTGTTACAAGTCAGCTGTTTAACACCTGACTTTTGGAGATGAAGGTTCGAATCCTAGTAAAGGTAGTTTACTTTTGTATGGATTTTAATACTAGGTAGTGGTTACCGGTGTACTTTGATGGTTGGAGTTCAATTAATCATACTCTCTTTCTGAGTATATACAAGATTACACCTCATTTCGACATCACACATATAATCCTCATCTCATTGGGTCAAGGGGTTGCGTATTGTTATGGAGTTAAAAATAAGATTAATTGCAAGTTATAGAATGTATTTCTAATTTTTTTTAACTAGAGGAAATTGAATTTACCGGTATCCAGGTAGGTGAACCTTCACCTGGGGGTATGCAGAGCGCTGCCGAAGGCAACTATCCACCAAAACCTCTCAGTTCCTTTCTATCCCATCCCGGCTTGCCGTGGGATCACCATTAGGCATAACTTTATAACAAGTTGGTGGTTCTTTATCAGCTGGATAACGTTATCTCAGCATGATTCCTCTTATTTTGAGCGACTTCTTTCGAGACTAACGCAGCTGGGCTTCTCTGCTCTTCATCATCTTCTGGATGAACTCCTCGATGACCTTACAGCTTTCCTCTTCTGGAATTGTAAAATCTCTGAGATTTTTAGGAGAAATTGGTGACCCAAGTAGGGTCCCTAGAACCTCCCTCTCCAGTATCTATCTTGTGCAGTTGAAAATTGTATGTTCTGTATCGTCCTCTTCTGCCTCACAAATCCAGAATTTCAAAAATGTATTTATTATACAATATTTACTTAAATTTTAAACATATTCCTTTTCAAAAATAAAACTTTATAATGCATCCTGGAGTTTGAAATTAATTCTATTTTACATAATGAATTTATATAATAAATTTCACCAACCTTCTTTTTAAACTGTGTCAACTTTTATCTTTACTTAAACGTGTTTCGGTGGATCCACCATCCATATCAGAGTAAATAACATAATTGAAACTAAACATTTTTTTACTTATTTAAAATCTATAGATGATACATCTTCTATAGATTTTAAATGAATAAAAGTTTTTTAGTTTCAATTATGATATTTACTCTGATGATGGTGGATCCATCAAAACACATGTAAGTAAAGATAAAAGTTGACGCAGTTTAAAAAGAAGGTTAGTGAAATTTATTATATAAAATAGAATATTCCTTTTCCATAACATTCCTCTCGCACTGCGATATAAATCATGTAAACGCTGTATTTTTCTAAAAATTTATCAAGTGGTTGTAACATCTTTTACATTAAATTTAAAATTACAAGAAAATATTGAACATTGTAATTTTATTTCTATAAAATTTAAATTTTAGTTTAATTCTATAACTGTATTTCATTGTTACAGGTGGTTTGTTGAAAGAAAATTTAATTTTTTATAAACATGATTCATTTCATCCTTGTGAAAAATGCGGCCGTGTTTTTAAACATCCTTGTTCTTTAGGACGACATCTTCACTACGAGTGTGGTGTAGAACCTAGATTCCAATGTCCTGTTTGTCATTACAAGTTTAAGCAAAAGTGTAACATGATTACTCATTATAAAAAACATATTTTTGTGAATAAATAAATATATTTATGCTTTACACGTTTATGGTGTTATTATTTTTCAAAATATATTTACAGTTTCCTATATTCATTTTTTTTTATTATATCATGTAGTCAGCATGTGTATTCATCAAGATCGTTTCAACCGGTTTTTTAATCAATATCAGATTTTTTTTAAAATCTGAATCATAATTCTAAGAAAATATATTTTGTTAGTAAGTAAAGTATGTAAAATTTATATTTTTGTTTTAAGATTACAATTACAAAATTTAAAACGCAAGTTCTTGGCATGTATTGGTAAAGAACTTTTCTTAGTGAATTATTTATTGATAATTGGTTAGTTTAATAAAAAAATTTGTTGTAATAATAATTCTAGTTTTAATAATTTAAAAAAATTCAAAATCAAGACTTTATAAAATCATATTTCCCTGAGAAGTGTTTTATCGCGCAAAATCTTTTTCAGAGAAACGCTAGAAATTCAGAAAGAATTTTTATTAAGATTGTGAAAATTTTATCAGGAACATAAATTAAAAGTTATTGAACATTTTATTTAAAGAATGAAATCAAGGACTTTTTCAAAAATGTTTAAATAATTTTTGAAAGATATTATTTGATACGTATTTGTTCCTTGAAATTAAAAACTTGTGGCTCTTTACAAGCCCGTAATTACATAAACATTTTTCTTTGAATAAAATTGACCTGTTACTTAAATATTAAATTTACTTTTAGTGAATTTCATCTATAATCCCCTCCAAGTTTCGTCTGATCAAGCCCAAAATAACACCTCTCTACCTCTGAACTTGCTCTCCTCCATTGTTCTGTCACCATTAAATCTTTTTCCCAATTCATTCATAACTGAACCCATTCATTTTACTCTTGGTCTGCCTTTTGGTATTTTTCCCTTCAGCTTAAGTTACAATATCTTGTTAAGCAGTACTTTTACTACTCCCTCCAGCCTTCTCCATCTACTCCATCTACTTCCATCTACTCTCCTTCATCCTATTGACTTGGCCAAACTATTGTAACTTTGTCTATCCAACTCTCCTTGCCGGGCTATCCATCCCCAATTATTCCAAATGCATAATTTCTAATTTTATCTCTCTTCTTGTCTTTCCATAAGCTTCTTGAATTTTGCATCTGCCACCTGTATTTATAAATGTAATTTATGAATTAGAAATAGTAATTTCATAAACTAATTAAATCTGTTCAATATTTAAGTAATTCTACAAATAATGTTTAAATTTTATTAGTAAAATTCTCTGTTGGCTGCCTCTGTAGCGTATTGGTAGCCTAGGGTCTGGAAATTGTCAGAAGTTAAAATCCACCGTAGTCGCTAAGAACCAAGGTGTTAATACGACTTTAAATAAAATAAAAAAATCTATTTTTCAAAGATTTACGAAATACTTCCTGGTTTATCAAAACATTTTTTTTTAACCTCAATGTTCTATTAATTTAAGGTGGTAAATGTATGAATTTAAAAGGGCCAAGGGGAAAAACGTTCGAAGTCCAAAAATTAAAAAAATTGGGTTTTTACGGCATCATGTATTTAAAGTTGTTGTCTTTGACGTAGCAGGTCCAAAACAGGGTAAAAACGATCAGTTTCCTTTTTATTGAAGTTTTAAAATATACGGCAAAGGGAAAGAATGATCAGAGTCCGCGAGCTGCAGTGGAATAACGATCAGAGTCCCATTTTAATTCCCACCACTGCCATCATTGCATGATGAATAGTATCAGTTTTTTTTTTAAATATTATTAAAAACATCTGTTTAGTGAAAAAGTCATTATTGTACCGTTGTTTAAAATAATTATCTTAATTAACCGTTTGCGACTAAGAATAATTTAATATTTTTTTATAATTTTTTTTAGTACGAATTTTTTTTTTCAGCAGCTTCATTTTTTTATCTATATTATGTTGTATATTAATAATTTATCATTTTTTTAGTCATTAACTGATTTAAAATTAATAAAAATTGAATTTAAAATAATAATTTGTTTGTTTATTCGTTGTCTGTTGCGGACCTTACGTGGACTATGATCGTTATTCCCAGTGGAAGATGGTAGCTGTAACCAGATTTTATAATTTACAAAAATAAAAAAACATATATTATAGTTTTGAAGATATACATCTTGTTTAAAACATATTCAGTTATTTTTTTAATATTTTTATGAGAAAAAATATAAAAAATTGTTGAATACATAACTACTTAAACTTAAATTCAGTTTTTCTCAAAAGTTACTTTTTGTGACTTTACTGCTTTTCCTCTGGACCCTTCTATATAAAATTATCATTTTATTAGTCAAAATCTTTACCAGATCTCTTAAGTATCTTTGAAACAAAGGATATTTATTGTAATTAACTAATAATATAAGATTTTTTTAAATTTAATAAAAATAATTTGTGAATATTTTTATTTTGTTTCATAATTATATTTTAGTTTACGAAATAAGATTACTACATAAAAATAAATTTTTTTACAACTATTTTGTTGTTTGTTTTAATTTTTTATCATTTTTCTTGATTTTTCGTTTGTTTTTAGAAGTAAATGTGTTATTGATATTTTTTATTTTTATTTGTAGAGATGTGACGATTTATTTAAATTTAGTTAGTTTTGCTGTTAGTATTTTGCACGTATATTTTAAATGATCATTGGTGTCTGTTATCACTATAGTTTTCATGTGATTTTTGTTAGAGGTTGTTGACTGATATTTTCAAATGAAAAAAGGTAATTTTTTTATTATAATTTCAATTTATTGAAGTGTATTTTTTTATTTATTTTGAGTTTTTTTAATAAATAATATTATTTTTTTATGAATATTTAAAAAAAAATTCATAAGTTTATTAACATGTTTAGTGTGAATTTTTTAAAAATTTTTATGTTCTTTTTGTTCTGCCCATCACAGACAGGTGGAGCGTCAATTTTTTTTACACTCAATCTGTTCGTTGCAGGGCTAAAATAAATAGTTCTGTTTCTTAACATATGGTCAGCCAATTAAATGACTGAATCATTTAAGAACAGAAGAGGTAGAGGTGTAAAAGACACTAATCAGAGTTATCTCCTCTGAAAGTAATGAATTTCATTATACAGCCAGACCCTGTGGTGAATGAAGTGAAGGTGTCATTTGCAGAGTGGAAAATATGTGCTTTTCAGAGGGCCTGGAATGCTGATAAGCATACTTTTCCACTCGGTGAGGAAGGCAATGGTAAACCACCTCACTCCTCGTTTTACTTAGTAAAACCTCTACAGGTTCAAACCAGCCTTTCGGCTGATGACCTAAACAACATTCTTTTTTGTAATATCTGCGAGGAAATTTATTTTATTTGTATTTGTATGTTTTTTCAAATTGAATTTACCCCAATGATGTCAGTGAAGTACTGCATTCTGAAAAAATTCTGTTACAGTAATTGAGTTACCTGTTTCCCTATACAGTTATTTGTATTAAAATTAATATTTATAAAGTTTTACTTTTACAAAAGAATCTGTAGTAATGATTTTGATAGATTCATGTAGATTATATATCATCAAAATTTATGCTCTTACTGCCCTAATAGTTTATTGGTTAGAATGCTAGGATACAAACCTGTAGGTTCTGGGTTTAGTTCTTTGCTAGAGGATTTAGTTTGTTTCCACATCTCTCAATACTCAGTTGCTAATGACTGAAATTTTGAGAAGACTTAAACATAAACTAAAAAAAATTTTTTTTAATATATTTTATAAATTTTTTGTACGGATCTACTCTTTCTTGTCAAAAACATTTTTATTTACGTTTTTTTAATTGAGACTTTGTTATTAATGCTGAAATCACATAATGCGAATTAAAGCATTTTTTTAACCCTTATCTTTGTACGTTGCAATCTGTTCAATTTTGAACAATAAGCAACGCATGACCCAATGAGATGAGGACGATATGTATGGTGTGTAAATGAGGTGTAGTCGTGTACAGATTCAGGCTGACCATTCCTGATAAAGTTTGGTTAATTGAACCCCAATCATTAAAGTACATCGGTAACCATTATCTAGGATTCAAATCTATGTAAAAATGACTACCTTTATTAGGATTTGAACCATGGAAACTTCAAGTCTATAAATCAACTGTCAAACAGCTGACTCGCGGCAAAACCATTACCAGTAGACCAACCCGAGGGATAAAGAAATTAAAATATTATGTATTTGATTTGACTTGTGTAGAATGGGATTGGCTCTTTTAATCCTTTAAAAATGTGGCTCACATGAGCCTATTGTATCACTCCATGTGGTGATAAAATTGACCCATACTCAGTAAAAGTTCAGGAATCTACTTTCTAAGTCTTTTTGTGAAAAAAATTACTCTCTAGGTTGGTTAACCCAAAAATTAAGTACCACCTGCCAATGTCTTGTACATGAGGGTAATGTTGAAAACAAATTTTGCCCCCTCCACATTGTCTATGAATCATATAATGAGTTTTTTATTTTGGATGTAACTCAAAGATGAGTACCTTATGGTACCAATACTAAGATAATACCACGGGCCGGCCCTTGGTGTAGTGGTCAGCGCAACTGGCTACTATGCCGGGGTCCCGGGTTTGATTCCCAGTCAGGTCTGGCATTTTTTCATCTGTAAATCACCACATATCATTACCTATGTACAAACCCAAGGCTTATGTAGGCATCATCACACAATAAAAAAAAAAACTAAGAAAGAGGATTATATCAGGTGTTCAGAAAGCCCCTGTGCACTTGAAATTATGAAAGTAAATGACCAAACTTTCTTAAGAAATAATTACTTTAACTGCCACCTGATTATACATTATTATTATTATTTTATTTTTTTATCCGAGGCGGTGAGAAAAACTCATGTTCACTCCCTCACGATCAGGGGAAGTAGTGTTGAGCTCAATTGAGGCGTCCTCGTCCAGCCCCAAGGAGGCCGCAACCACCTTACCAACCAAAAACCCGCCGCCTGGCCACTTGATCCGACATCAGCAAACAACCCTCCACCTCTCTCGGAACTGTTTATATAATACTACCCTCCTTTGGCATCAATACACCTCTACACTCATTTCAATTTGTTTTCAAAAACTTTATCCAAATCACAAACAATGATTCCTTGTATGTATATCACTTATCACGGTTTTTAGTTCATCAATTATGTATGGTCTGTTGCGATTAACTGTTTGTTTCGCTGTTCTCCATAAAAAGTAACTGGGGGAGTCAGATCAGGCGATCTTCCAGGCCACAAATTCCTGGAAATGATTCGTTTACCAAAGACATCGCCGGCCGCATTGGCGTAGTTGGTAACATGCTTGCCTTTCATCATGCGGTCTTGGGTTTGAATCCCATTCAGGCACGGCATATTTTCATACGTTACAAAAAATTAATTCATCCTTCACCGTCTGCATTAGCAGTAATTGCAGAACAGTCGAACATCAAACCAAAAAAAAAATTACCAAAGACATTATGGAAGAAAGCCATTGAAATGTTAGATGTGTGTACTGTTGTGGCATCTTGTTTGAACCAACCATTATTGATTTCCACTTATGTTAATTGACAAATGAATTTCACCAATTTAGCAAACTTCAAAATTAATTTAAGCTTCCAAAAATTTATTTATATGCAAACTGACTACTGCACAGTAACTTCCTGTACTTGCTGGGCTCTGGTCTTAACAGAGTTAATGACTGGGCAAGTCATATGAGAATTATATTTTGGACCAGTTCCAGAAACAGATAAGTGTCCTAGATCCAGTTTCGGTCATACTGCATCGCCTCGGTGCAAATCGCAATTGTTTTTATCATTGCTTATCAACTAATGCGATTTTGTAATCGATTTCCTGTTTCTGACACGAAATGTAGCAGATAGTTTTGCTGCCTACTTGGCCCTTTTCGAATCACATTCAGGCACGGCATATTTTCATACGTTACAAAAAAATCATTTCATCTTTCACCATCTGCATTAGCAGTAATTGCAGAACAGTCGGACGTTAAACCAAAAAAAGCTCATGTTCATAGTACTTTGCTTATACCTAATCCAAAGTATCAACCTCTTATGGTTTGCCCTACCTCTATTACATACCAGGTCTGCACCGATTTTACCCAGTAGTGGTGCATTTTGGTGAAAACTGTGAGTTTCATTGTATCTGACTTGTCTCATGAAACCATATTGATTTTGTAGGTTAGTTGCTTTTACTTGAGAAGAAGTTGCTACCCTATAGAAGTAAATATTATTTCTACACCTTCAAAAATAAATACAGTTTTAAAACATACTGACTTTAATCATCCCTCTTTTCTAAGTTTCCTTAGCATCGATGTTGGCATCACACTTTTTACCCGATACATCCCTAATTGAATCTTCCTACGTCATCCTTGGTGTTTTTCTTTTTGCCTCGAAGTACTTCATCCTTTTAGGCTGCCTACTTTCTTTCATTGAACTGACATGTCCGAATTATCGTAGATTTGCCTGTTGAACTTATCAGGCTGTTGTTTAGGTCATCAGTTGAAAGGCTGGTTTGAACCTCGTGAGGTTTTACTAAGTAAAACAAGGAGTGAGGTAGTTTAGTATTGCCTTCCTGACTGAGTTTATAAGTTTTCTTATCAGCATGCTAGGTCCTCTGATATATACACAACATATTTTCCACCCTGCAAATGACACCTTCACTTCATTCACCAATGTGTCTGGCCGTTTAATGAAATTTATTACTTTCAGAGAAGATAACTCTCCTCTACCTCTTCTGTTCTTAAATGCTTCAGTCATTTAATTGGCTGACCATGTGATAAGAAACAGAACTATTTTTTTGTAACCCTGGAACTAATAGTTTGAGTGTAAATAATTTAACACTCCACCTGTATGTTATGGGCAATTACTAGGCTATCCAACTTTAATTATTCTTTAATTTTCGGAGAAATTTACAGAGTTATCCAGCTCTTATAACAAAATTCTCTGGTCTTCATTTGTGTCTCCAGCATCCTTCTCTACACCCTCCTTCTTCCTGTCCATATTTCCACTGCATAAGTCAATTCTTTTATCTCTAATGTGTGTATGTTGCAATTTGTTCCATTTTAGAAAAATAAGCAATCCCAAAACAAAATGTGAGGAGGATAATGTGTATGACATGTAAATTAGATGTACCCTTGAACAGACTCAGCCCGACCATTCCTGAAGAGTATGGTTAATTGAACTCTAACCATCAATTTACACCAGTAACCATTGTCAAGTATTTGAACCATGGAACCTTCATCCCTAAAAATCAAGGGTTGAACAGCTGACTCTCACAGCTGTGACTTTACCACTAGACCATTTCCGGTGGATTTAAGTCAATATTAGCACAAAATATGCATTACACATAATTTTTTTTGTGTATTTGAATAAAAAGCCCTGTCATTCTGCTTCCAGACATAATTACTTGTAATTTATATTTTTAATTATTTCTGGCCTCCGGGCCAGTCCAGTCAGTCAGTTGGTTGAAAGTCGCTATTATTTGTCAAGTAACACCGGTTGGGGAAGCGATTTTGTATGGTGATCATCTGACAGCCATCCATGAACAAACTCTACTGGGAGTCCCTGTTCAAACTCATGCCTAATTCACTTAAAAATACAGCGATCAAATTGGGTAGTTGTCGGTAATGTACTGTTCCCGAAAAAAAAGCTAAAAACAAAAAATTATTTCAGTAAAAATTACATAAAATATAAAAATTTTAATTTCTTCACTAAACATATTAATAATTTTTTTTAGTCAGACAATCATTAAAGCATTATCAAATTTTCTAAAATATCAAAAATTTTATAAATTTGATGATACTTTGTAAAGATTATTTAATATTTTGATTTGAAATGTTTGTGATTTTTTTTGTTTTTGATTTATTTTAATGAAGTTATTGAAGTTGATGTAATAATAATGTTTGTTTAGTTTATAATAGTTGAAGATAAAAACATTTTTAACGGTTTGTTTTTTTAATTAATATTTTAATGTTGTTTCTTTTACAGATGAAATGGATAGCCGATTAGCGACAGGAGGTCATATGTTATTAACACCAGATCTTTACGCCAAATTATTAGGAACGGGAGCTGCTGGTTCTAGGCCATCATCGTCATCTAATCAACTAGGATTCACGTGTCCTCGTTGCGGTAACGCTTATGCACGACCTCATAGCCTTAGCCGACACATCCGATTCGAATGTGGTGTCGACCCGAAATTCGAGTGTCCAATCTGCCATAAAAAATCAAAACATAAGCACAACTTAATGTTACACATGCGTACTCACCTCAACCGATAAGGGAAGTAAATATTAGTTTAGATATTTTTTTAAAAATTATATTATATAATAATACAATTATTATTATTATTATTATAGTGATATTATTTAAAGTATTTTTTTTTTTTAATTATGTTCGTTTAAAAAAACTGGCTTATAATTTTTACTGAAATTCAAATAAATTAAATCTAAGTTTTTAATTTTATATTGCGATCGTCACTTTGATTGCGTCTTATTTCATATACGTATACAATGCTCGCTAATACAAACAGATTTCTAATTTTTAATTAAATATTTTTTTATACACATAAAAAAATGTGTATAAACTGTGTTAAACTGTGAACTGTGTTTTAAACTGAAAACTTAAGTAATTTTATAATGAAAAAATAGTTTTTATAAGCTTCTGAATATATAAAACAATGATAAAACAGTGTCATTGAGATTATTAAACAAACATAATCAAGTTCTTGTATAATACAAGAGATACACTATAAATTGCTTCCTGGTAAACATTTAAAGAAATTGTTTATTTTTCGTTCTGCTTGGCTATATAACGTCACTAATTATTTGATGTCTTTATTCTGGAAATCTTGATATCACATTATTTCACTGGCACCTCATAAACATGATGTCTGTGTGCTAGTAGTGTTTTTGTACTGCTGTACGTACAAAAGTTCTATTTCCAGTGCTTTTTGTGTTTTTGAGTGTGAAATAAATCACTCTGTGTTATATATTTCACCAGTTTTTGGATATTTTTTGTTATCATGGGACATTTTTTGGGATAATCTAAACAGATCGCAGTCTCAGTTAGTTAAAATTAGCAGAGTTGTGTATTACATATAACATTAGAACAGATTTTCAATGAAGTTAAAAAAAATAATAGTATTTAAGTGCAGTTTTATGATTGTTTTTGTATTTGAGCATTGTCCCATAACCTAATTGAAGAGTAACAGATAAAGGTGCTATGTAACAAAAATATAATTTTAAAAAAATTTGATCAAATTGCTAGGGCTCCGATTTATTGGTGAATAGTCTAATAAACGTTGTTTTCATACTTACGTATTATTCGTTCATGAAAATTTATATTATGTGATTAAAAGTTGTTTGAACTAACACTTTTACATGACATTATCACATATAACCCGTCATCCACTAATAAATCTGAAATGTACACTGTATCCTTTGAGAATAGACCAACGGTATTTTAATAATACAAGATATAAAAAGTTTATCTTGTATTATTAAAATACCGTTGGTCTATTCTCAAAGGATACAGTGTAAGCGATTTTTTTTTTCTTTTTCTTAAAGAAATACTTAATAACAACTTTTACTGTTGAAGATAAATGTTTGTTACGACAATTAATTGGTATTATCGTTAGGCAATTATGTTTATAAGATTGTACTGTAATCTGGTGAAAGATGTTAAGTGATCTTAATGCTGAAATCCACTAAAAAATATACAATTAAGTAGACATTTGACGGGTGTTCCTAAGCCCTGAAATGCATGAAAAGAATTCTAGATTACCCCCACTTCTTTACAGTGTTAGTTTCCTCCACAATTTATAATTTAGCCTCGAACAGAGGTCCCCGGTTAACTGCATGTCTTTCAACGAAGGTTCAAAAATAATTGACCGGGATATAGTTTGTTTTCTCTTTATCCACTACATTCAGTTAACTTTAGAACTAATTTCAGTTAACTTTGGAACTGGTATGAACAAATTATAGGAGGTATAGTTGTTGAAGAAATATGACTGGTGCCTGTATTTTGCATGCTCTGACGCCAATAGATAACTATAGTCACTTGAGTCATGAGTTTGCCCTTGTTTGCAACGAGGGGTAAAGGGGGAACAGCATTAGTGCGCATGCGTGACTGATTTAATTTCAGTACACAAACAAAACAACTTTTACTATACCCAGAGCATAGCCTATACAGTATATCACGGAACCTTTTGTAGGTTAACGGTACAAATATAACTGTTTGTTACTGTAAATAGAAATGTTAGTTTCTCGAAAACATGGGCAAACTATTCACAGTGCTGAACAAAATCTAATATGCAGTGAAATAAAATGCTGTGAAGTTGAAACTAAACAAAAATGCCTTTCACTGCCTCTTAACAAAAGCCATGAGCGAGTGGCTGACTACTGTGATGTTTACCTTTCCACAATTCGAAAAATAAAAAGGAAATTAAAGACGTGAAGAAATGATTCTTCAACAGTTTTGTTGACACCTGGTAAACAAAGGAAGCGGTTAGGTAGACTAGTGAGACTGATAGTGAAGATGCCGGTGACGGCGACAGTAAAGAAGGTTATTCATTTGTAGAAAATTTGTTCCAATGGAATAAGGTAGCTGGTAATTACTGTAAATTAAACATTTCTAGTCGTGTAATTAAGCTATAGGCATTATTACAGGTCAAATTTATTTCTTATAAGGTTTATGAAGAAAATTTTCTCTGATTAAACCACAGCTTACAAAATGTATGTAGAAACTGCACGGTAGTGAAATGTACGAGTAGTGTCGCACTGTTGAGGTTGGCAGCACTGTCATATTTTCAATTCCCTTCCTCACAACCAATCCATACGCAAATGGCAATCTTGTGACTTCAGTATCTATACCACGTTTTATGTTTATATCCGCTTTTAATACAGTTATAAGTGTAATAAGAGTGCATCTTGTGAGCAGTTTAATGGATTATTCTTCCTCCAGCAATTATTTTTCTTTATTTTTTGAAAAGGGAGTATAGGACGTGTCAAGATAAAACTAATTGTTGTTTAGGTCATCAGCCGAAAGGCTGGTTTGAACCTCTAGAGGCTTTACTAAGAAAAACGAGCAGTGAAGTGGTTTACCGCTGTCTTCCTCACTGAGTGAAAAAGTATGCTTATCAACATGCCAGGCCCTCTGAAAAGCATCTACTTTCCACTCTGCAAATGACACCTTCACTCATTCACCACAGGGTCTGGCTGTATAATGAAATCCATCAATTTCAGAGGAAATAACGCTGAATATTGTGTCTTTTACACATCTACCTCTTCTGTTCTTAAATACTTCAGTCGTATAATCAGCTGACCATGTGTTAAGAAACAGAACTATTTTTGTAGCCTGGAACTAGCAGATCGAGTGCAAATTATTTAACACTCCACTTGCCTGTTATGGGCAGATAAACCCGATAAGCCTTCCTCACTGAGTGAAAAAGTATGCTTATCAACATGCCAGGCCCTCTGAAAAGCATCTACGTTTCACCCTGCAAGTGACACCTTCACTCATTCACCATAGGGTCTGGCTGTATAATGAAATTCATTACTCTCAGAGCAAATATCGCTGATTATAGTATCTTTTACACATCTACCTCTTCTGTTCTTAAATACTTCAGTCGTATAATTGGCTGACCATATGATAAGAAACAGAACTATTTTTTGTTGCTCTGGAACTAGCAGATCGAGTGCAAATTATTTAACACTCCACTTGCCTGTTATGGGCAGATAAACCCAATAAGCCTAAATATTAACATTATAACAGGTGTTTTATTAAGGACGCAACCCTGATTATAAGAAGATAGAAGTAATGCAACAGTAAATTTACTGTCTCCCAATCGGTATGTTGGCAACAGTGTACTCAAGGCCAACTACCTAAGACAGTTAAAATGTTCCAGTCAAACATTAGTGTGGTGACAGCAGTCGTTTCGTTATATTGTGTCAGCAATGGTTTTTACGTAACGACTGCTGTCACCACACTAATGCTTGACTGGAACATTTTAACTGCCCTAGGTAGTTGACCTTGAGTACACTGTTGCCAACATACCCATTGGGGGACAGAAAATTTACCGATGTATTACTTTTATCTTCTTATAATCAGGGTTGCGTCCTTAATAAAACACCCGTTACTAAGTTCATTATTTACCCAATTCAATCGTTTCACACTATACTTCCCCACTTCAATAATCATGTCGTTTAATAATTTTTTATAAAATAATATACAATTTTCCTCAATGTAATTTATTTTTTTATTTTTTACCAAACAACTATTTAGGAAGGATATCTTGTAAACTGTGAAATGTTTCATGAATCAAGTATTTGTTTAGATTTTTTTTAACAAATTTTTATTACCACAGCTTTTTAAAGTATATTTTTGTTCAAACACCTGTAGTGTTGTGATCAGCAACATAATAATCAATTCCGTTTTTTGTTTTGTGACTGTGGATATTTAAATACTGTAAAAAGATATTTTTCTTTATGTACAATATCACTTCAAACATGTACAAAAAACGAATTGTAAGCATTTGAAGCTCCGTATATAATGGTGTGCAAGTGATTAAGTGGGTAGCTCCCACCATGCACCTAATAGCTTTATCTGAATTTTAAAAACTCTTCTATTGAAATTTGGGTATGGCGTATCAGACATGATGCATGTTCTGTTATGCAGTGAAATACAATTTACATTAATTTGCAACAATTTGCATTCTCGTGTTTGAGATTACTTGTGCTAAGTGTTTACTGTAACCTTAATTAATCATTCAGCCAATAGCAGAGCGTAGCATTTATTTATATCAGTTCCACAGACAAATGGAATACACTATAATATTTTCTTAAAGTATAGAGAGTGATATCTATATTACTAAATATGCATTCAATACGTTCTTTTTTGGCATCAGTCTCAACTGGTTTAATGCAGTTCTCTAAGCTGTTCTATCTTACACAGGTCGTTTCATATCTATGAGCGCATATCTGCCACACCCTAGATGTTTTATAATCTAACGCGAAGAATTTCAAAATCTCTTATCTTTTTGATGAGGTGTCCTTTGATAGTCCTCACCCGGAGATCCAAATGGAGGACTAGTTTACCTCTGGATTTTTTAGCCAGAGAGGATGCCATCATATTTTTTCATATTTTGAAGTTCTTGAAGCTCTTGAAGACCGGCATGTACTAAATAAGCCTAACTAGAATCATTCCTGAGGGAGTTTCCCCATTCTAGTCAGATAAAAAAAGCTGTACTTTACAATTGCTTTTAGCTTTGGGGGAGGGGGCAGACTGAATGCCCCAAGCTACCATATTCCAGGGTGGGATGGGCAACCCTTCCAGTTCTGTTCACCATGAGACAGTCGTCATGCTGATGAATCACATTGCTACTAACCATGGGCGGATTTTGGTCTTGATATCTGGGAGTGTAAGCTCATCGGAAGGTATGAGGTATTTGGATACTAAATTTATTATCATCCCAAAAATCTGGGGGTGCGGCGCACCCCCTAGCACTCCTGTAAATCCGCCCATGCTACTAACAAATCATATTTCGTAAATATATGGGTAGGACACTAGCCTTCTATCCCGGACCAGTTCCCTTAAGCCTTTTGTTAAAGGAATTAAGCGGTCTCCTTCCAGTTAACGATAGAAGCCTGTAATGGCTTTTAACACTTATGAGTCGCAAAAACTGTTTTGAAAAATTTTACATAGCACCTTATTTATTCATTCAGCTCTTCAATTGGAAATTGCTTTGTATACTCCATTGTTTTTGATACAACTAAACCAAGCAAAGTATATAATCGGCAGAATTTGGAACTATATTTACTACAGTTATAGTGCAATTATACTACGGCAGTTTAATATAAATAAATATAGTATCTACGAGGCGTGTTCAGAAAGTAAGTACAGTTTTTAAAAGAAACAAGTAAAACAATTTTTTTCAACATAATTTTATTTCTACATGAAAGCCCAAACCTTAAACTATTTTTTGACATAGTTTCCGCCAATGTTCAAACACTTGTCATAGCGGGTGATCAATTTGTCTATACCCTCTTCGTAGAAGGTTCCCGCCAACGAATGTAGCCACGACTCTACGGCAGTTTTCACTTCATCGTCGGTTTCAAAGCGTTGGCCGCCTAGCTCGCGCTTCATGTGCAGGAACAAGTGGTAGTCAGACGGTGCCAAGTCCGGGCTATAGGGCGGGTAATCAAACTGCTCCCAACGAAATTGTCGAACCAGTGTTTGAGTGTCACCAGTGGTATGGGGCCGAGCATTGTCGTGGAGCAACGCAATTCCGTTACTGGGCATTCCTCTCCGTTTGTTTTGAATTGCCCGCCTTAGTTTTCTTAAGGTTTCGCAATACCTTGCCGCATTAATGGTTTCACCTTTTGGGAGAAAATCAATGTGAATGTGAAAATCAATGTGTTGCTCCATGACGATGAAGTGAAAACTGCCGTGGAGTCGTGGCTACATTCGTTGGCGGGAACCTTCTACGAAGAGGGTATAGACAAATTGATCACCCGCTACGACAAGTGTTTGAACATCGGTGGAAACTATGTCAAAAAATAGTTGGGCTTTCATGTAGAAATAAAATTGTGTTGAAAACAAATTGTTTTACTTGTTTTTTTAAAAACAGTACTTACTTTCTGAACACGGCCTCATATCTAATCAGATAGAAGTACACATCTCTAGTATCAATAAGTATGATACTTGTACTTATATATTGTATTATTATATATATTAATATACACTTATTGTACATTGCTGGTATATTTCTATCCTGTTCTATCACGACCATGTCAAAATAAAACAGTGCTGCTAACAATTAAATACTTTGCTTGGTCGGTAATTGTTCAAATTTTCTCAGGTTTAAGAAAATACTTGATAGTTTTTTATCGATGTCATAAATTAACATTTACTAATTTAATTTTTCCCTAAAATCTTTGTTTAACCTAAAAATTTCTTACAATTAATTATCTCAATTTGTTTTTATTATGTAACCACTTTGAGTATGATAATAAATATTCTCATAGGTGTGTTTTGTTGGTTTATGTGTTATTCAAATTATGTGAACCACCGTTTGTGTTGCCAAGAATTTACTTTCTTCGATAATGTCACAATTACGAATATGTATTGGCCTTGTAATTTGTAGGTACCAATCCGTGATCTTTATTAAGAAGAACCTATGACAATATGTGATTATTTGTATAGATTTCATCGAAATTGTTTCAGTATATGAATGTTTAAATTATAAGCCAGTTTTTCTTGTTTTATCGTAATTTTTTTTTTTATTAATAATATTACTGTAATTAATGTTTACCTTTATATTTCACATGTTAGTTTGCTCACAGTATCTTTTATATATTTATTTTATAATCTGTAATTTATTTGTTAAGTTTCTATAAATGAGAATTTAATTTAATATTATTTATTAATAGTTTTTATAATACTTTAAAATTAATGAAGGAAATTTTATATCTTTTTGTTTTATATTTAAAAGACAGTTGTTTTCTCAGTACTAACGTGTATAAATGTAAAACAGAAAATATCTTTTCTTCATGGTTTAGGCCATTTGGCTGGTTCTGCGTTCAAAATTTTTATTAATTTCATTTAAAGAATTAATTTAACTATTCCTAGCATTGTAAAGGTCGTCCCATGTTTCTTTTTCCTTGAGGTTTATATCTCAGAACCTGTTTTAAAATTCTATTTATCTTTTTAAAAATGCACCTTAATTTATTGTGATAATTATTTACCCATAAGGCTCCAGCTGTTCCGTACTGTTCGGCTTCTTATACACAGCGGCTGTATTACATTCCTTTCCCATGACATCACACACACTTTCATATAGTTACATTTTACTTGCGAAAAACCATTTGTAAACCGTAATTTTATCTACGTGTATGTATATTTCACAATTCTGTAGGTTGCAGGAGAATGACATGAGAGTGACTTGATTAAGAACACTGCAGGTCGTATTTTGTCTTGCGCCACTCCCTTTCCCCTTTCCTACAACATACATCAGACCCAACTTTTATAACAAAAGCAAATTCCTACAGAACAACTTCACAGCTTTCACACAAACTAAGAAACGAGTTTCTTGTTTGTTGAAAAAAACTTCAAATTTGTTGAAAAATTTTTTCAACAATCTAGCCTACCCTTCACACTAGAACAATAATAAAATATTTCCCTTTTAACATTTTATATTTATGTAAACGCTATTAGTTGCGTTGAAGAATTCTCTCTAAAATAAATACAATTATGACCAGTTTCAGACGTAGGTTGACCTCACTGCAACAGTTTTATTGTGTACTGAATTACTTATTTCTATGGCCACTGACATGGCTTTGTGTAGCACTTGGGTGAATTCTCTCATTTACATTTTTCATTGCAACTCTTGCCTTGTATCGTAATTTCAAATTCTGTTCTCTCCGGTACAACCCTTGATCCTTAGTAAAAGTTGCATATCTGCAGCGTCCAGTTCAAATTTCTTTCTACCTTATAAGAGCTCAAGTTTCACTGCCTCACAAAAGAGTTGGAACTGCCATTATAAAATCTCATCGCTGTTTTTTTTTGCCTTCCTTTGTTGACTGCATCCAGGCTACTCCAAATGGGAGTGTACGACTATATAAAAACTGATGTCTAAATAATGTTCAATTCATATATTACTTACTTGCTTCAATGAGCATGTCATACGAGGGTGGTCCCAAAAGTACCCGTCCCAACAAAGAAAACACAAAAATTTTGGAAAAGAATATATTTATGTTTCAACATAATCTCCTTTCAGGTGTATACACTTTTCCCAGCGATGTTCAATAAGTTTGATACCCTGTTTATAATAAGAACTGTCTTGCTCCTCAAAATTGCCATTAACTACCGACTTCACTTCTTCATCATTGGAAAAATTTTGACCTCTGAGCCATTTTTTTCAAGTTTGGGAACAGAAAATAATCCGAGGGGCTAAATCTGGCGATTAGGGTGCATGAGGTAGCAATTCAAACTTTAATTCATTAATTTTGCAATAACAGATTTGTGAGCTGGTGCATTGTCTTAATGAATCAACACTTTCTTCTTAGCCAAATGCGACCGTTTTTGCTCGATTTCTTTGCTCAAACGTTGCAATAAGTTTGTATAATAATCGCCGTTGATAGTTTTTCCTTTTTCAAGATAGTCAATGAAAATTTTCCCACATGCATCCCAAAACCCGACGCTAAGACCTTCCCTGCAGATTGAACGGTCTTCGCCTTCTTTGGAGCCAGTTCTCCGTTTTCAGTCCATTGTTTTGATTGTTTTTTTGTCTCTGGTGTGAAGTGATGGACCCATGTTTCATCCATGGTTATGAAACGGGGCAAAAATTCTGCTTTGTTGCTATGAAACTTCACTAAACGCTCAATTGAAACATCTTCACGTAACTGTTTTTGCAAGTGTGAGCAAACACGGCACCCATCTTGCACACAGCTTTCTCATGTCCAAATATTCAGATAATATACGATGTACCACACTTTTTTAAATGCCTACTATGTCTGCTAGCTCACCCACTTTCAGTCGACGATGATCCAGTACCGCTTTGTGAATTTTCTTCACCATTTCTGGAGTCGTCACCTCATTTGGTTGACCACTGCAATGCTCGTCTTGGCAGCTCGTACGGCCTCATTTAAACTCTGCTACCCAATATTTTACTGTTGTAAACGAAGGAGCAGACTCACCCAGAGTAGAGAATTTCAGCTTTTATATTGGTTGGGCTGAAGCCTTTCAAATGAAAGTATTGTATCACATAACGATGACCAATTTTTTCCATTTTCACAAATTCACTGAAAACATTCACTATTGTTGGCTGCCAAATAAATAATAAACGACATGGCGTCTTCAAACTTGAAACATATGCTTTATAGATTGTTGTACTTTCTAATACAATAATATTTTTCAAACAACTACCGCCATCTCTAGTTCAGGTCGAGTACTTAGGGGACCACCCTCGTACAAATGTCTTTTGACAAAACAATACACAATTTTCCTCATTGTTCATTTAAAAATTCATTTTCAAAACAAAGAGTTTATTTATTTAGAAAGGAACTCTTGTACATTGTAAAATAGTTTTATTTATTATTTTTTAAGCTTTGTTTTTTAACAAATGTATGTTGGTAAGCCCTGTTCTTCAGAGTAGTTTCAATCATTCCTGTGAAAACAATTTTTTTTTCTAGTTTATTTATTTAAAGTTGCATCAGCAGCTTGGTCTTTTGCGACTACAGTGAGTTGTGGAACACTGGGTTGTGAATTGTTGTTATAATTTCCAGACCCTGGCTGGGAATCAAACCCGGGACCTCCGCGTGGTAAGCCACCGTGTTAACACTACGCTTTGGAGGCAGCCAATTTTTTTTTTGCCTACATCATGTCTCCATCAAACCCAACCTACTCAATAATAAGATAGTTATTCACAATCTTCAAGCTATGTAAAAAAAATTACGTATTTTGTGGAGGATAATTTTCTTTTTAATAATATCATATGCCATATTGATTGAATTTCTGGAGCGTCATAAAAATGAACTAAGTGATAGAAAAAAATTTGTTTGATTGTTTATATAAAATTTCAATTTGCTTATAACAGCAGGTGGAGTGTTAAATTATTTGCACTTGATCTGCCAGTTCCAGGGCTATACAAAATGGTTCTGTTTCTTATCATACAGTCAGCTAATTAGACTGAACTATTTAAGAACAGAAGAGGTTGAGGTGTAAAAGACACTTGTCAGAGTTATCTCCTCTGAGAGTAATTAATTTCACTATACAGCCAGACCCTGTGGTGAATGAAGCGAAGGTACCATTTGCAGGGTGGAAAGTGGGTACTTTTTGGAGGGCCTGGCATGCTGATAAGCATATTCTTTCAACTTGGTGAGGAAGGCAATCGTAAACAACCTCACTCCTTGTTTTTAGACAGTAATACCTCTAAAGGTTCAAACCAGCCTTCCGGCTGTTGACCTAAACAACACAAAATTTTAATAAATTTTTCAAAAATTTATGTCTAAAAATATTTCTTCTATAATTTGACCTGAATAGGAATTTTTTCTCTCAGTTATACGTAGTCTATGCAAAATGCTCTTAAATGGTTAAAAAGTTTCCAGTTTTATTAGAAAGCTCGGCTGTTTTTATATATGAGCAAATAGGTTATTCAAAAAAAAAACTTATAAAAAATAATTAAATAATTTAAGGACATTAAACAATGTACAAGGACTTGTCAAACACACCGTAACACCTTCCATTGTCCTTAAAACCGATATACTATCACATTATCATACCAAGAATATAATGTCAGCAAACTAACATGGTGAAATTTGTATGTTACCTTAAATAATTTAAAACAGGAATTATTATTTGTTTAAAAATAAAATGTTTTATTTACTTAATTTATTATTATTATTATTAGTATTATTTTTTGAATTTGCTGATTTTTTTAAAATTTAAGTTGTAATATTATTTAAAAATGATTTTATATTTTTATCCAACACGTACGGTGTAATACAATAGAAATGATACTCAAGAGGTTTTTGTTTATTATTATTATTATTAATTAAAATAATTAAATTTTAATATATGAATAAATAAATAAAGAAATAAAAGAACAAATTCACCTATCCGTGTTTTGTATTTTATCAAATACGGATATTTATTTTTTATCAATGATTCTTTTATTGTGATAATTCTTATTGTTAATAATAATATAAATAATAATAATAATGTAATAGCGTATTAGAATTTTATTTTTGTTTTATTATAGTTTATTAATTTTATTGTTGTTATTTTATTTATTTTTTTATTAGAGTATAATATATTATTAGATATTCCTTATTTTATTTACCATTTCGTATATTTTGTCAGAGAATTTTAGTTGTTTTTTTTTTATTAGTTATATTGTTTGTTATTATTTTTTAACTCAATCGATCAAAATACAGAATAATTTTTGTTTAGGTTTTGGGTATATATTATATATATATATAATTTTGTATATTATACAAAAATGAATTACGAAGATGATCATGAAGATGAAGAAGTAAAAGAATAATTTTACGGACTTTGTTAATGTTGTTTTATGTTTGTTAGTTGTGATGTATTGTATATTGATTGAAATGCAACATTAATTTATGATTAAATTGATTGATCGTTTCTACCACACTTTTTACGTAAACATTTTATGAACACAAATTTTTTGTATGTGACAATTTTAAATGTTATCAAATGAATCTGATAATGTATTTGTATATATAATAGGAGATTTTTGTGAGTTCACAATGAATTTATACGAGGATTCTTAAAAAAAAAAGTTCTTTGATTTTTGTAATTATATTACAGTTGAGTGCCACTAGGTTAGTAATGTAGTTGGTATCTTTGTATAAAAATAATTTTGGTCAAAAATTTTTTGTATATGTCTTGTAGACATATATAGTAAATATTAGTTGTTATATTATCAAGATTTTATTTCAAAATACTTGTTTAAAAATTAATAATTGTTTATTAATTTCATTAAATTCAAACAATTATCAATTTTTAATGAAATATCAATAGTTGTAAATCCTTAAGAACTGGTTGATACAACCATTTTTTTAAAATATCCAATAAAAATTAAGGTTTTATGTAAAGGCAATTTATATATATAAAATACTAAATATCTTTAATTTCATCTCGCAAATGTTTTTAAAAATCCGTATTGTGTTGCAATCTGTTCAATTTAGAACAAATAAGCAATCCAATGACTGAATGAGTTGAGGATGATATTTTTGACGTGTGTAAGTGAAATTTAGGCACTTAGGTTGACTATTCCTGAGAAAGAAGGTTAATTAAACGTGAACCATCAAAGTACAACTCTAACCACTATCTATTATTCAAATTTGTATAAAAGTAACTTTTTTTACCAGGATTTGAACCATGGAGCCTTTGTCTCTGTTCATCAGCTGTTAAACACCTGACTCACGGAGACGACTTTACCTACTACAAATTTACCTACTCACTACCCAACCCACTATTACGACTTTAGGCCAACCCAGTGGGTTTCGCAACATACAAAGAATTTTCGATTTTAAAAAATCATCCCAAACAAAATATTTTGCGTGGTATACACAATCACTACTTTTTAAAATCTTTGCAGGTATTTTGTCCGTTCCAACAGAATATTTATTTTAATGCTATACTCTGCTTTTATTTATCTCTCCGTGCTAAACTGGTTATAAGTAAATTGAGTTTTCAATTTAGTTAATTTGTGTTACTTGTTTTGGATTGTTAGATGAATTTATAACATGATAGGGTGAGTCAACAAAACTTATTGCAGGTTTTAACCTCCTACAATGACTCATTTGTGACATTGTAGATTTCTATAGTAGTTACCGGCTCGTTGGCGTAGTGTTTAGCGCAACTGGCTTCTACCCCGGGGTCTCGGGTTTGATTCCTGGTCAGGTCTGGCATTTTTTCATCACTCATTTTCATATATCATCAGTCTCACCGTCTGCGTTTGCAGAAATTGTAAAACAGTCAGACTTAAAACAAAAAAATATGTAGATACTATTTCTGGTGTCAAATTACCATTTTTATCTTTTATTATATCCCACATGGTCGAACTTATTATTCCTGCCATTTAATACTATATTATCATAATGAAACTTTTTCGCATTACATATTATTTTAGAGTAAATGCGTTGATAACTTGTTTTTAAAGTAATTTTTATGTTTCCCTAAGATATTTTAATGCTTTGCTTGACTTAATGATAATTATGCAATTGAAATATTCAATAGAATTGTTTTTTGGTTAATTTTGTGTGGCCTTCGCTTATAATAAAGTCGCTATTATTCATTAAGTAACACCGGTTTGGCAAACGACTTTGTATGGTGAACACCTGACAGCCACCCGTGAACAAACTCTACAGGAGGTTCCTGTTCAAACTCATGCCTATCCATGTCAAAAATACAGCGAAAAGTAGCAATAAAATTGGGTGATATTGTCAATAATTAAAATATTAAAGAAATTGTAAGGTATTAGCTGTTTCAGTTTTGTTTATGAATGAGATTCATCGATTGAATCAATGAATGAGAAACATGATGTTTTAATTGTCAAAATATAGCTAAATATTGGTTTTCTTGAACTGATTGAATTCTAAACAATTTCATTTGATTATAATCAAATGATTTAGTCCTAAATTTTTTTTTAAGTAAGCCACTGTTAAAGGTTAAGTTACTAAATATAATGTCATAAAATATGAATGCATATCAAGGTCAACCGGCCCGTTGGCGTAGTGGTTAGCGCAACTGGCTTTTATGCCGGGGTCCCGGGTTCGATTCCTGATCAGGTCTGGCATTTTTTCATCACTCATTTTCATATATCATCATTCTCCACTATCTGCATTAGCAGAAATTGCAAAACAGTCAGACGTAAAACAATCTATCTATAATCTATAACGTGCTCGCCTTTCATCATGCGGTCTTGGGTTCGAATCCCATTCAGGCATGGCATATTTTCATACGTTACAAAAAAATAATTTCATCCTTCACCATCTGCATTAGGAGTAATTGCAGAACAGTTGGACGTTAAACAAAAAAAACAAACGTTGCAATCTGTTCAATTCAGAACAATAAGCAATCGCATGACCTAAAGAGAGGATGATGTGTATGGTGTGTAAATGAGGTGTAGTTTTGTACTGACCCAGGCTGACCATTCCTGAGAGAGTATGGTTAATTGAACCCCAACAATCAAAGTACACCAGTAACCACTGTCTAATATTCAAATCCATATAAAAGTAACTATCTTTACTGGGATTTGAACCAGGAACCTTCGTCTCTGAAAATCACCTGTTAAACAGCTGACTCATGGCGATGACTTTACCTCTAGACCAACCCAGTGGGTCAGACGTAAAAAAATAAAAAGCGTATAAAGGTCATTCAATTAAGTTTTTTTTTTTTGGGGGGTTCCCAAACTCCCCTACAACCCGCCGTCTCCACCCACTACTATGGCTGGTCGTAAGGATGCTAATAGACCTAAAGTTAATTAATTGTAGCCGATTATTTGAATACGATTGTAAAGTTGTTATGGCTTTGAACTGAATATTTTAAACATCTCTATCGTTGAGATTATGTATGAGAACGTAACCTCTTTTACCTGTAACTGAAAAAATAATATTTTCTGGCAAAGTTTATCACCTTTATGTAGTTTTTAAAAACATGTAATATACTATAGGAATTTTTGTACTTAATTCTTATGATAATATGACAACTAATATGAAGAATTAGTGGTTTTTTTTTTTATGAAGTAGGTATACATTTTACACGAATACCAACTTCATCATTATAAAATATGCCATTTATCTAGTAATTACAAAAGTTAAACTTTTTGAAAAGTTTTCTCGTATATAATATATTATATAGATATATATAATTGCGTATAATATATATATATATATATATATATTATATAAATACAAGTTAAGAATAGCTGTGATTTAGGTTAGGTTAGTTTTACCATTATTATATGAACATATATATATATATATCTGCTCTAGTCTGGCTGGTACGAGGATAAACAAAGTTCTAGTCTAGACAAATGTGTTTTTATATATATACATAAATAAATTACATGTTTCGTTTTCATACGGTGAAAACAAATAGACGTTTTTGTTCTTGATTTTTTTTTTGTTTTTTTAGATAACCTATGATTGAATTCAACATACATGTGCCATTTGTTTCTTGTATAATTTATTATTAATAAATAAACATATAAAATTGTATAAATGTATGTAAAATATTTACATTTTCGGTTAGTTATTTATTTTAGACAACGATTATACTATATAGGCAAAGCCATTTTGAACATTATATTTTTAATTATGTGTAAGTAGTATTTTAATAATAGTACAAATAATACATTGATATTTGAGTGTTATAAGATGAAGATTGATTCTTTTTTTATATTATGTCGGTTGAAGCCTTCTTTCATCACAATTTTAAAACAAGTTTTTATTTTTTTGTTCGTGTCACCGGATGGCGACATTAAGTGGCTAACCCTATTTGTTTGGTGGCCCTGAAAAGGGCTGTTTAAGCGGTGGTCGTCTTGGAGAAGCGTCGGTCGTAATCGTCGTGGCGGTCGGAGGAGCTGGGCGACACGGCGTGTCATCGTCCAGCGGAGACGTCATCTTCTTCCCTCGCAGTAGTGTGTCGATGGCTGCTTCATCGGAACCGGTGGGCGTAAGGCTCGGTCGAGGGACCGCTGTAGGTATCGCTCGCGTCAACGGGCGATGACGGTCCGGTCGACAGCTTACGGTGACGGGTCGGCGAATGGAAGCATCATCTCTCTTGCGGGGTCGTCGATTAGTCCTCGCTGGAGTCCAGCAGCCATGTGCCGTGGTGGACGTCTTGTCGTTGTCTGGATCGGTAGTGAATCCCTCGGTGTCTTGATCAGAATTCAATCACTCGGCTCAGTGCAGCGCTCTTTATATAGTCGCCGAGAGTGCTGTGGTAGAGAGCGGCTACTGGCTTGGCCTTGATGACAAAGGCCTCTGTTGGTGGGGAGCCGAAAGGTTTGTCGCTATGCTGTCAAAGGGCCTACCGCGCCGACAAAGGCCGGAAGCAGTATTGAAGGCCGGCAGCACAGTAAATGATTTATTAGAAGGGGTGGCGGTGACATTCTATTTGTGGGTTCATGGTTTATAACAAAACACTCCACTATCACAAAATATATATACACAAACTAAAAATTACTCAATATAAATTTTTCCTCATGTTTTACTTGTATTTATATGTTTGATGGCAATTGTCTGTTCTTTTGTATAATTTTTATTTGTTCTGGTGAGGATTCCTATAGGATTTATGTAAAAAGTTTATTTGTCATAAATTGGTTGTTCAAAATATTCTGTATTCATATAAATAAATATGGAAGTCCTTACTTACACACTGATTCTCTGACTACCGAATGGAGTTGAAATTCAGCGTATTTGTTTCTTACGAGTTGAACAGAAAAACTAAAACATCTGTATTCCGATTACTTGTACCTAAAGGGTAAATCAGGTTTGACAACCCTATGGTAATATATATTATTTCTATACCTTCCTTAAGAGTTATAGTTTGAAATATCAATGTCCATTTATTTTCTATGTCAAGAAGTCATCAAATAAATTTGATCAAGGTTCGGTTAAAATTTTGATGAACCTACCATGATCTGGACAATTTTTTACTAAGGTCTACCATACCAACTGTAAAATGTTTGATATAGCAATCATGCTAAATGTTAATTCTAATTGTTGATTTCGAAAAGGTTTGAGCAATAAAATGTTCCAACAGTTTCAAACCAGTGTAGGGGTCCGTGTACTTTTTAAATTTTTTGTATTTTGTAGTGCGGCATTATCACGTGTTGGTTTCATCCTGATCGCGGCCCTAAACTTATCCAGCGATCATCAACTCTCTTCAGAGAAACTTTGGTATACATCGTGTTGACATCACCAGTTGCTCTCAGCATGGACACAGCCTACATGTAAAACATTTCACAAACGAAAATAAAATCTGCATACAAAAAAATATTTTCTACAGCGTGTGCTTCGCCAAAAAAAATGAGTTAGTGGTCTGGTCACGGACCACATGCCTCCATTGAGTGATCACTTCTCTATGTGATACCTAGGAAACACACTTTTAATTAAATTCGGTTGGCTTGTACTGTAAGAAAATAACTGTTTAAGTGTTAATTGATCTGGCATTTATAACAAATGATTATACTACTCTTGCTTGTATTACCAAATGGTTGATGTCAAATTGTGGTACATTAAATTCATGCCTAGTAGAGTGGACATCAAATAAACTTACCGGTTTTCTGAAGTGCACAGAAGGTTTATTTTGGAAATTGTGCGCTCGGTTCCATCAGCGATTGGTGGGGTCAATGCTGTACCAGCTGTGATCAGAATCACATCGCTCTCGCAACGTTATATATCAGCTAACCTGAAAACATTAGTCTGTAATGTGTTGTATACGGTAGGCGTTAATTGTTGTATACAATGTTTACAATTAAATGTTTTTAACATCGCTAATAGATTAAAATTTTCATCGTTCAGCGCCTGCGATTTAGTAGGCAGTTCGGTGCTTAGACACAAAAACTACTGACTGAATCCGAATTATTATTTGACATCCGCTCTATCTTTGTCTCTTTTATGGTTCAGCAATCGTAACAATCTTATCTCAGAAGCCTCGATTCTTGATATCTGCTGAGCTATCGTGATCCAACACTCTAAACCATACATTACAATTTTATAACTGTCTCCATTCGTAGTTTACCGGGCGACGTTTTCTTCAAAATATGTAACCTTTGGAACTTTTCCGATTTAATTTCTCCATTTAATGATTGCTCATAAGAGCCATCAGATCTGAAGTAAATGAATTGATTTACTTTTAAGGTATTTTCTATTTCCATTTAAAACTACTTTGCTTCAAAATGATCAGTGCCCCTGAAGATTTTTTTAAAATTTAAACCCTTATTGTCTAAGTTCTTTGTTGGTGCTTGCTGATTATTGTTAAAAATACAACTTTTATGCTGATACACCTACTGCCGTGTGCTTTGCTCAGATTTACTTAAGCCCTCTGATGCAAGCAATTGTACTGGCACTTCTCACTGGTGTACTGCTCGTTCCCAAGCTTTGTGCAGCTGAGAGGTATGCATTACGTCACTACTACTGTGAGAGATTGTGTTAGTAGTAGTAACGTTTTACTTGTATTATGTTTGTAGTAGTCAAGGGTACTATCCAAACTACATATTATATTCTGTGTCGCCGTCTACAGCGAATAGTCAAACAACATCCACGTATGTCACCGCACTAGGCAGCCTACTGCCCAGTGAAGAGCAATGAGATGATTAGTACAGTGTTATGATGTAGCAGCAGTCTGGTACTTCATCTTTCCCCTTCATCCCGCAGCTGCACAAAGCTTAGATTCATACAGTAATTGCGAGTTGCTTTTATTAAGTTATTAATTTATTTTTTTGAAATTGTCTGTAAAGAAGGTTTTATTCGATATTTAAATTATTTGTTAAAGTTGTTAAGTATTTAATTATGTATTCATAAACTAACACTGCCAATTCACATCAAAATTTTATTGTAAGTGTTAAATTTTTTTTTTAATTTACATTTTTACTCTCTGTTGTTTTAATTTTATAGTAAATGGGTTAAAGTGATTTATACCTATCACAGTAACCATCTGTACAGAAGTATGGAGTATTTCAAACTAATGTTTATGAACTTTACATTAATGTTTAAAATGTGCTTTGCCGAAACTTTTTGAACATTTTAACATGACATTTTAATACAATAGTATTGTTTTTCGAATGCACATTTTTATCGTAAACAATGTAATGTAGAATTTACAGTATATTGATTAATTTTTGTTTTATTAATATTGTTTTTTTTCCAGTAGTAATAAAGGAATAGTCTTTTTAAAAGAATAATTTACTTTTCCATTCGTAAATTATTTATGATCGTAATGTGAAAATACTTTTAATACTTACTAACCTTTCAAAGCTGCTATAATATTTCTTTTTTTATGATTTTATTTTGTAATTTTCATGTTTCGGTCGATCCATAATCCATAATCATCAAAATATAAAAATTGAAACTATTTTGTTAAAATTCAATTTATAAATGTTTTATACAAATGACTGGAGATTGCAACTGTAAATATATTTCATTTTTTATTGACCGCTGCTGTATCAGTGTATCACCATCATCAGAGTACAGAAAATTGAAACTAAACTTTTTAGAAATTAATTAAAATTTACAGATTTTGTATCTTGTCATCTGTATCTGTATTGCTCTAGAGAGAGTTTTATTAAATATTTATTAAAAGCTCTACGGTTCTTAACCGTTTGAGTGCTGTGCCTTTTAGTGGAGAACTGGTGAAAAATGCCAGGTCAAAAGCAAGCTAATGACACTATTCCCTTTAAAAATTAATTTCATCAAAACTAATATGGATATTAGCTTAACTCTTTTACTGAAATTATCAGAAAACCCCTTACTCTATAAATATCACAGTTTAAAAAATTTATTCATTGATAATTTATTTTTATTTACTAAAATATCTTTATTCATTTGCCCGAATTTGATGTTCATGTAATATTCTTCATCCAGTAGGTTTTAAACTAAAAATATTTATACTGTCGCGAGTTATTTCATTTTATAGACAATTTTGTTCTGATTAGATTGATGTATAACAAAACATTATTTAAAATACTATAATTATATATAAAAACGACAAAGCCGTCATTTGACGCGTGTGTTTACAAAAACGTACACAAACTATAAAATCTTTGTAAAACAGATGTAACTAAATGATAGCTAAATCTATTGACATAAAATGAAAGTTCATATTTACATTAATAATAAAGCCAAAATTCAACGCAATCTACCGGTGTATACAGAAGTTATAGCCATTTACACATCAGTTTAATGACATCCGATATGACTGGGTCTGGCAGTTTTCAGAAGACCCTTACATGCAAAATAATTGGAATCTGGCATTCAAAGGGTTTAACAAGTGACACATCTTCTGTAAATTTAAAAAAAAATTTAAAAAGTTTAGTTTCAATTTTGTTTACACTGATGATTGTGATCCACTAGTACATGTTAGTAGAAAGTATAGGATTATATTAAAAAAGGTAGAAAAACAAGTAATACAGCAGCTGTGGTCAGTGAAAAATAAATATTTTTACAATAGAATTGAATATAGGTTGTTCGATGCATTTTAACGATATATTTATATCTGAAGATAGAACATTTTTTAAAAGTATTTTAACAAAATTAGTTTAAATTTTTCATACTCTGATGATAATGGATCCATCGAAACATGTAAGTTAAAGAAAATAAAAATTTAGAAAAAAAGAAAAATTATTGCTGTTATAAAAAAAATTTTAATATAATTTTACAGTATTTTTACGTTAAGATTAAATAGGTTGCAATCGTAAAGATTGTTTAATGAATCAAGACAACTTTGTTGTGAATGAGATAAGCTCTCTGAAAGTGTAATTTCTTGTGTAATTTTTCACGGAGAATCACAATTCTTAAAAATGTTCATTATTATTATCATCAATGGTACAGTATTAAATTTTGGTTGTATTTTTGCTGAATACGGGTAAAAGAATAATATTTTATTGCAGTTTAACAATAACGATTATAATGTTGGTTTAGGTCATCAGCTGAAAGCTCGTTTGAACCTGTAGAAGTTTTATTAAGTAAAACGAGGAATGAGGTGGTTTACCGGGCCTTCTTCACTGAGTTGAAAAGTATTCTTATCAGCATGCCAGGTCCTCTGAAAATCACATATTTTCCACTCTGTAATGACACCTTCACTTCATTCACCACAAGGTCTGTTTGTATAATGAAATTCATTACTTTCAGAGGGGATAACTCTAATTAGTGTCTTTTACCCCTCTACCTCTTCTGTTCTTAAATGATTCAGTCGTTTAATTGGCTGACCATGTGATAAGAAACAGAACTATTTTTTTAGTCCTGCAACTAACAGATTGAGTGCAAATAATTTACCACTCTTCACTTGTGAGGTGGTTTACCGAGCCTTCCTCACTGAGTTGAAAAGTATGCTTATCAGCATGCCAGGCCCTCTGAAAATCACATATTTTCCACTGTGTAAATGACACCTTCACTTCATTCACCATAAGATCTGTTTTATAATGAAATTCATTATTTTCAGAGGGGATAACTTTGATTAGTGTCTTTTACCCCTCTACCTCTTCTGTTCTTAAATGATTCAGTCGTTTAATTGGCTGACCATGTGATAAGAAACAGAACTATTTTTTTTAGTCCTGCAACTGAGAGATTGAGTACAAATAATTTAACACTCCACCTGTCTGTTATGTGCAAACAGATATGGTGTAAAAATATAATAATCCGTCGGATAGAATGAATAACCTTGTATAACGGACTGGACCCTGCCCTTCTTTGTGTATTATTTTGAGAGTTTACTTTAATATCAAAATTATAATGAATTTTTGTTTTATAGGACTATTCCTTTTTGATAAAACTACTGATTAATAAAGAAATGTACAATATAAAAATAAACATTTAAATTTTCTACAATAATTTTGATTAATCTATCTGCAGGTTATAATATCAGGGAGTATTGTATAACATGTTATAATATTATATTATATTATAATTATTATTGTATTAGTTTTTGCCATGTAACCTAAGGACCTCTATCTACATTTTGTAGTCTACCTCAAAATATTTTTATACAGATATCTACTATTTACAATTTTTTTTTTTTTTTGTTATTACAAGACATATTTTATGTTCCACTTGCTATTTAAATTATTATTTCAATGAATATAATTTTTTAAGGATGTTAAAAATGTTTTATATACAGTTGTACTTTGTTAAGTCAGTCCTGTTAACTCTGATCTCTTGGGAATCTAAACTTATTGAGGAAATTAAAAAAACGTTATTATACCTTTAAAAGAATGAAAAAAAACTGTGTTTGTTAATTAAAGATTTTTAAAACTTTCAAATATATATGAAAATACTTGTTTAAGAATTTCTGTTAGAGTTATTGTTTTGGAGCACACAATCTTATTGTATTATTAAATTTAACCCTTTCCGTACAAACGCCTGGAAAACAGAACATTAATATCTTTTACGTAGTGATAAAATCTGGTTTACCGGACGTCCGTAAGTTATGCATAAAGTGCCAATGTCGGGATAACCGAACATTTCCAAAAAAACTGTTAAACAAAAGATAATGGAATGATTTATTTTGAAACCGCCTCCATGGCGTAGTGACTAGCATGCTAGCTTACAAAGCGAAATATCTCGGGTTCAGTTCCCGGCTAGGGTCTTAACTCATTAAAACCACCGTTAAGGTACCAAAACCCACAATAGTTGCTAATGACCAAGCTGTCGATGCGACTTTAAATAAACCAAAAAAAACTATTTTGAATATTTTTAGTTCAAGAACAATTTCTTTTTTTTATGAACACAATAAAAATTAATATGCAGGAAATTTTATTTTTCTGTAACGTTGAAGTGCCAACATCCGGATAACTGCATATTTCCAAAAAAACTTTTAAACAAAAAATAATTAAATGCTGTATTTTGAAACCGCCTCCGTGGCGTAGTGACTAGCATGCTAGCTTACAAAGTGAAATATCTCGGGTTGAATTCCTGGCTAGGGTCTGGAAATTTTAACTCGTTAAAACCACCGTTAAGGTTCAAAACCCACAGTAGTTGCTAATAACCAAGCTGTCGATACGACTTTAAATAAACTAAAGAAAACTATTTTGAATATTTTTAGTTCAAGAACGATTTCTTTTTTTATGAACACAATGAAAATTAATTAGCAGGAAATTTTATTTTTCTGTAACGTTGAAATTTTGATCGATATGGCAGGCTTACACCTCCAAGTTTTCAAAATAAGGCTGGCACTGAAAGGGTTAAAGAACCTTTTGTATGAAATGTATTTTTTTCAACATAAAGGAAATTTCCTGTACATTGTTTATTACTTTTTTTATATATTCTTTGGTTAACCCGGATTTTGTTATCCAGGATTATCTCCCGGTTTCTTATTGATCTGACTTAACAAAGTTCAGCTGTTTATTGTTTTTTGAAGTTTCTTTTAATAGTTAATGGAAATTATTTTTATTGTGGATAATAAGTACTTTATTACGTTATAAATTCTTGTTTAATCAGTTCCCGTTAATTCAGAATTCTAGATTATTCAGATCTTTAAACACAATCTAGAAAAAACCACCAACACACAAACGATTACTCTTACGTGATTAGAACAGCCAATAAGTCCTTTTGGCCCACCAATAAGGAAAAAAATCAACTTCAACTTGATAATTGATTTTTTTACTTTCTCTTGCCTATATGACTATATAGGAAGGAAAGTATTGCTTTCATTTTGATTTTTCGAAATTGAGTTTTCACCGGATCTACACGTTTTCAGACCCCCTGAACCCAAAAAACATGTTTTTAGCAATTGGTCTGTGTGTGTGTGAACAGAATATCTGAAGAACGGAAGATCGTACGAACTTGAAACTTAAGTTAGGTACCTTTAGAGGACCCGACACAAACATTTTCATCAAAATCGTTGAACCGGAAGTTGTAGTTTATTCGCGATTTTCTCAAAAACTGGTCCTACAATTTTTTTAAAAATTGTCTGGTTTACTAAATTTTTTATTCTCTACAAGATAGGGTAGGCGCCATGTTTGCTGAAATTCTTAATGAGGCTGTTTTCACGTAAAAAAATTGTTTAAGATTACGGCTTTAATATGCATTTCAGCACAAAATTTACCCAATAAAAAATGTAGAGAAATTAAAATTCTACAACTTTTATTTCAAACACTTTTTTGTATAACGCTTAGTTTAGCGGTAATTAGCGATTTTCTGGTTTTTTCTCACGAAAACATGTGAAAATTGATTTTTTTAAGAGTAAATAAAAACTACAGCTTTTATTTCTAACAGTTTTTTCTACAGAGCCTAGTTTAGGTCAATTATTGATTTTCAATATTTTTAAGTTCTATAGTGGTTGATTTTATAATTTTGCTTCATTCAATTATGATTAAAATTAGGTTGTTTTTCATTTTACATTGTTTACTCATGATTAAACATAGGTTGTATTTTTCATTACTTACATTGGAAAGAGAAAGTCGTGTGAGTGTTTCACATCAGGATTTTTTTATTATAAATTTATTGATTATGACCCAAATAATTGAAAGAAAATGTTGAAATTTTCAGGAGGTTTGCAAGTGTCATTGGTTGTTACAGTACGCCAAAAAATATTTTGTACGGTAAAAAAATATTTTGCATGTTGTACGGTTGTAAATAAAAAATAAAGTTGAAGCCAAAAAAAAAAAAATATATATATATATATATTGCATTATTCTGGAATTTGATATTTTCACCTGAGCTGTCCTAACTTTTGAAATAGTTTAAAGAAATTTATGATATTTTCAAATAATACCTATTTATACAAACACAACTCCAAATCTATAATTTTTTTTTAAGTATGTGAAATAAAAATGAAACTAATAACCATATAATTTTATATCTCAATAATTTAAAAATAATATCTTATTTAAATTTCTATTAAAAGAACTTCAAAAAAACATATTTAAAAACATTTTTAAAAAAATAAATAAATTTGCTTATGGTATAATTTTTATAGATTTATTAATTTACTGGAAAAGTATTACAGGAAATACATAAATAAATTATTCAATTTTATTAGTTTTAAATTTAGATTAAATATTTTATTAATGTAATATTGATTTTTTTATATTAATTTTATTGTTCAAAATAAATGAAGTAAAAAGAATTTATAATACTATATAATTAAAGAACAACGATATAATTTATTTTTATTGTTTTATATTGTTATTTTTTTTTTTAGAAAAATAAATGAAAGAAATAATTCCAAATTTTTAATTCCTATAATTATTATATTTTTTAAACATTTCCATGTACTATTTTTTTAATTTTCTGAAACAGTGTTGTTATTTTGTTTTAGGAAAATTGAATTTTATTTAAAAGAAAATACCAGAAGATTTTTTCTTTAATGTTTTATTTCATAAGTGCTCTAGTGGTATAAGAAAATATTTTATATATATATTTTTTTTAGTTTATTTGAAGTCGCTTCAACATCTTTGTTATTAGCGATTACTTTGGGTTAAGGAAAGGTTGATTTTGAACTTGTAATAATTTTCCAGAAACTGACCAGGAGTCTATCCCAGGATCTCTGCTTTTCTGCCTAAGAGATTATGATTAATTCAACCCCAACCATCAAGTACACCAGTAACCACTGCCTAGTATTCAGATTCGTGTAAGAGTAACTATCTTTACTAGGATTTGAATCACAAACGAAGATTCCTGGTTCAAATCCTCCAAAGGTCTTTGAAGATCAGCTGTTAAACAGCTGGTAAGCACATTAATGGTAATACAGAATTTGTTACTATCTGGATCATATGAACATATTTCTGTTAACGATAGTAAAAAATTCTAGTCATTTTATTGTACTGGCAATGATTTTTTTTATTTTTATCCCTAATGTGTGTTAGTTGCAATCTGTTCAATTCATAATAATAAGCAACCCCATGACCCAATGAGATGAGGATGATATGTATGAGGAGTAGTCTTGTACAGACTCAGGCCGCTTATTCCTGAGAGAGTATTGTTAATTGAACCCCAACCATCTAAGTACACTGGTAACCACTGTCTAGTATTCAAATCCGTATAAAAGTAACTAACTTTACTAGGATCTGAACAGCTGATTTTCAGCAGTAAATTCGAAAATTGAAAATCAGCTGTTACACAGCTGATTTCAGAAATAAATTCAGTGATTTTCAGCAGTAAATTCGTAGCCAAAATCAGCTGTAACACAGCTGATTTTCAGCAGTGAATTCGTAGCCAAAATCAGCTGTAACACAGCTGATTTTCAGTTGTAAATTCAGCTGATTTTCAGCAGTAAATTCGTAACCTCTAGACCAACCCGGTGGGTCACTGGCAATAATAACTGGTTTTTTTGTATAAAATTATTTTATATATTTACTAGAGCACTCAACTTGATTAATTTATTTAACTAAAATAATTTATTTTGAAATAACTTATTTATTTTGGCATATTGTATTTTTATTTTAACAGGTTATGGTTAAACAGTTTTAATTAGTATAATTTGTTGTTGTTTTTTTTTAAATTATTATTTAATAATATAATGAATTAAATTATCTCATAGAACTGAATAGTAATCAAGGAATGTTTTATTTTGTGTGTTTATTATTATTATATTATTTTAGTTGCGAATTTGGTTTATGTTTACGTACGAGTATAATCATTATATTTTTGTAAGTTTATTCTGTTATTTTGTTTTTGTTTTGTTGGTATCAGTGGTAGCTAGTTTGTTTATATAATATTATTAAAATGAAATAAATGAAAATATATATGTTGTAATTTTTGTAGTAAATGTATATATTTAGTATACATTTTTCTGTGGAAAATGATCCAATTTTAAAAATTGTTTATATTATTTTGACAAAATTTTGTCTTTATTTAAGAATGTTGGAAATTTTAATGGTTTTTTCTTTAGCAAATAAGTGATTTCTTTTTTTTTTAGTAATGTTATAATTTGACGACTGAAATATTCTTTTATAACTTAACTTATTAATGTATTTTTATTGTAAATTAGAAAGATAAAAACCTTCTTTGTAAAAAATATGGGATTCATTCCTATTTTTTTCTAATTAGATGTTACAGGAATTAATAACTTTATCAACTAATGTTTCCATGTGTACAGTCTTGAAGCTTTAAACAAGTTTTTGGTGTTGATACGTTTGCAGCATTCACAGCAGCCATCCAGCTCACACATTATTTCATGATCGTTGTTTATTTTTTATTTTTTAGTTTATTTAGTCCCATACACAGCTTGGTCATACACAGCCGACCGCATTGGTGTAGTTGGTAATGTGCTCACCTCTCATCATGCGGTCTTATGTTCGAATTCCATTCAGGCACGGCATATTTTCATACAGTACAAAAAATTCATTTCATCCTTCACCGTCTGCATTAGCAGTAACTGCAGAACAGTCGGACATTAAACAAAAATAAAAAAAGCTTGGTCATTAGCGACCACTGTGGGTTTTGGTACTGTAACGGTGGGTTTTAACATGTTAAAATTTCCAGACCCTACCTGGGAATCAAACTCGGTACCTTCCGCTTTGTAGGTTAGCACACAAATCACTATGCCACAGATGCGTCCTGATTGTTTTTTTTTGAGTGTATTTACAGTAGTTTCCAAAGTATTTAAGAGCAGTCGTCACATGGTAAAGGAGGATGTGCGGAACATTTTTGTTGTGGGATTATGCTGCCAGTGATATAATAAGTGCTAGATATTTCCCTCTCGCAAAAAATAATTCCCTGTCATCACAGAAATATCATGATCTCTTTCTAGTTCATGATCAGTTCGGTGTCCAGAATTTTACTGTATGCATGGTGTGCATCATATTTCCTGAAAAATTGTTTTTTTTTTTATCCGAGGCGGTGAGAAAAACTCATGTTCACCCCTCACAATGGGGGAAGTAGTATTGGACTCAATTGAGGCGTCCTCGTCCAGTCCCAAGGAGGTCGCAACTGCCTACCAACCAAAAACACGCCGCCTGGCCACTTGATCCGGCATCAGCAAAGAAACCTCCACCTCCCTCGGAACTGTTTAGATAATACTACATGGAAAATTTTGGGTTAAAAAAAAATTTACATACTGTCAGTGGGGCGTGGAAAGGAATCGTTGCGCAATTCCCCTCTTGCTGTCACTGACCAACGCTCACTCTCTCACTTTAATTCATCTCTTTCATCACCAGCTCAGGAAATTAGTGTGCCTACCTACCTACTGAGATCGGGACAGGAAGGGAGAAAAGCATCTGTGCACATGTGCGACTGCTTTAATTTCAGTACAACAAACAGTACAAATGTACAGTATATCGCGGAACCTTTTGTAGTTTGAGTATATGAATATAACTATTTGATACCAGTGCTGAACAAAATCTAATATTAATAATAATGCTGTGAAGTTAAAACTAAATAAAACTGCATTTTCTACCTCTTAACGAAAGCCATGAGCGAGTGAATAACTACTGTGATGTTTCTCTTTCCACAATTCAAAAAATAAAGAAGGAAATTAAAGACATGAAGATGCTACTCTTCAACAGTTTTGTTGACACCTGTTAAAAATAAAGAAGGAAATTAAAGACATGAAGATGCTACTCTTCAACAGTTTTGTTGACACCTGGTAAAAAAAGGAAACGGTTAGGTAGATACTAGTGAGACTGATAGTGAAGATGCCAGTGACAGCGATAGTAAAGAAGGCAATTCATTCGTAGAAAATATTGTTCCCATGGAGTAAGGTAGCTGGTAATTACAGTATTTTTTTTTTTTTTTTTTTTGGTTTAACGTCCGACTGTTCTGCAATTACTGCTAATGCAGACGGTGAATGATGAAATGATTCTTTGTAACGTATGAAAAAATGCCATGCCTGAATGGGATTCGAACCCAAGACCGCATGATGAGAGGCGAGCACGTTACCAACTTCGCCAATGCGGCCGGCGGTAATTACAGTAAATCAAACATTTCTAGTCATGTAATTAACCTATTGGCAATATTATAGGTCACATTTATTTTTTATAAGGTTTATGAAGAAAACATTTTTTCAGCAATAAATCACAGCTTAAAAAAAATATATGTAGAAACTGCATGGAAGTGAAATGTAAGAGTAATGTCTCACTATTGAGGTTGGCAGCAGTGTCAAATTTTCACTCCCTTCCTCACAGCCCACCCATACGCAAAAGGCAATGTCGTGAGTTCAGTATCTATAAATGAATTGTTATAAATGACCTTTTGGCTCTTTGGAGTACTTTGTTCCAATAGTTGGATCACCCACTGGTGTACCATTTGTATTTTTCTCTACCAGTAAGCTTCATGATTGTATACCGGGTGTCCCACTTACAAGTTGCTATTTTTGAATTAATATGCCGGACGTATCGCATGCTCTACAGACTGGACGGACCGGACGTATCGCATGCTCTACAGACTGCCCATAACAGACAGGTGGAGTGTCAAATTATTTACACTCAATCTGTTAGTTGCAGGGCTAAAATAAATAGTTCTGTTTCTTGTCACATGGTCAGCCAATCAAATGACTGAATCATTTTAAGAACAGAAGAGGTAGAGGTGTCAAAGACACTAGTCAGAGTTATCTTCTCTGAAAGTAATGAATTTCACTATACAGCCAGACCCTGTGGTGAATGAAGTGAAGGTGTCATTTGCAGAGTGGAAAATATGTGCTTTTCAGAGGGCCCGGCATGCTGTTAAGCGTACTTTTCCACTCAGTGAGGAAGGCAATGGTAAACCACCTCACTCCTCGTTTTACTTAGTAAAACCTCTACAGGTTCAAACCAGCCTTTCGGCTGTTGACCTAAACAACAACAACAAGGTTTATGAAGAAAACATTTTTTCAGCAATAAATCACAGCTTAAAAAAATGTATGTAGAAACTGCATGGAAGTGAAATGTAAGAGTAATGTCTCACTATTGAGGTTGGCAGCAGTGTCAAATTTTCACTCCCTTCCTCACAGCCCACCCATACGCAAAAGGCAATGTCGTGAGTTCAGTATCTATAAATGAATTGTTATAAATGACCTTTTGGCTCTTTGGAGTACTTTGTTCCAATGGTTGGATCACCCACTGGTGTACCATTTGTATTTTTCTCTACCAGTAAGCTTCATGATTGTATACCGGGTGTCCCACTTACAAGTTGCTATTTTTGAATTAATATGCCGGACGTATCGCATGCTCTACAGACTGGAAACTTTACAGTTATAATAAATAGATATGTCAAAAAAGTACAAAAGTATTGTGATTGTGTTTTCAATACACAATTTTTTATTTTGCTTAGTTCTTATTTATCTTATCAGGTATAAAGCTTATAGTTTCTTATGCCATTCAGTTCCCAAAATTCCTGATTCTTCATTGCTTTTCCCAAGTACCTTCTCCTCCTCAAGATTTCCAGTTCTTGCCTGATATCTCTTCTTTAATTGCCTGTACAGTCTGGAATAACGTCCCACAGACCTAAAAAAATGTAATTTCTGTACTCTAATACATTGACTGATTAAAAAATAAAACCAATTTCTTTATTTTATTTTTACCAGGAGATTTTGGTGTATTTTTCAATACTAGTCAAGAGTCAAAACTAGGATTTTCAATCGTTTATGTTACCAATATAGTGCCACGATATTATTATTTTTTTATTTTATCATTAAGTTATCTAAAACAAAGGAAACCGCTGTATTAATACATTGATATTAACGTTTTATTTTAGTCTTAAGTAATAAAACACAAAGTTTTAAAATGTACTTAATTTCATTTATGAAATGAAAAAAATTATTTAAAAAACAAAATTTTGGCAATTTAAATATCTTTTAAATATTGGATCATTCTGTAAACACCTTTTATGATTTTTATAATAAATAAAAAAATTGTATTCGGAATTTATTTTAAAAAAGTATTTTCAGCAAAAATAGACAATTTTTCATAACTATTTTTAAACGAAATTATTTATTTTTTAATAGTTAATAAATGTCAAAATTATTATCGAGCGTATTTATTGTTAATTTTTACATGTGCTAATTTCTAGATTTAGTAATGATATTATCATTAATTTATGTCTTGTAAAACGTATGTTATCTGAAATTGTGTTACAGTGGAACTCCTCAATGATTTTCTTCAATTTAATTTTTGTAAATTTATGGAAACAGGATTTAATGGAATTATTATATTATTGTAACACCTAAGCTGAGATCCATTCGAAATCTGGGTATGATATAATAAAGAGACTTACTTTAAACTTAAAACAAATATTTATTTAGAAAATTAATAATTACATTTGTTGATTAAAATTAGCCTACCAGTACAATTAGATTACATAAATTAAATCAATTATAAAACTTAAGTTTAAACTAAACTTGTCCGCAATTGCTACTACCCATATAAACAACTACTATTAACGTAGTTCAGAACCAGTCCTGTAACAACACTATTTTGGAACACGCCAATAACACTTTTCATTCACAATTCAATTATTGATTGACTGACTACAAAGGTGATAACTGTTTTTATACCTGTTGTTTCTTATAATAAACAACCTAATACATTAATCATTTCTAGAATAATCACAAATTGCTACCATGTTACAGTATCATAACAGTTCTTTCGGGACATGGTTATGATAAATAATAAACAAACTTCTCTTAAACTTATAAAAAATACTTTTTTCATTCTTTACATCCCGAATTTACCGGTACCCAGGTAGATCTTTACCTGAGGTATCTGGAGCTGTGACAAAGGCAATTATCCACTAAAATCTCTCAATTCCTTTCTATCCCATCCCTACTTGCCGCGGGATTATCGTTAGGCATAACTTCACAACAAGCCGGAGGTTCTTTATTAGGTGGATAACGTTATCGCAGTGATTTCTCTTCTTATCACCTATTTATCTCCTTTTTGAGCGATTTCATTTGGGACTAACGCAGCTGGGCCTCTCTGATCTTCATCATTTTCTGGATGAACTCCTCAATGGCCTTCCAGCTTTCTTCTTCTGCAATCATAAAATCACAGAGATTTTCTGAAGAAATCAACGACCCAAGCTTGGTCCCTAGAACTTCCCTCTTTGGTATCCATCTTCTGCAGTCGAAAATTACATGTACTGCGTTGTTCTTCTTTGCCTCACAATCCAGACAGCTTGCTTCATCTGATTGTCTGAACCGGTGGAGGTACGCCCGAAATGCTGATGCTGTAATACTGGCAAATACCATCTCAGATCCTCGAATGATGATGGAACTGCTGAATTTGTTAAAGATCATATGAATTAAATAAAAAATTAATTTATAATCTTATCCAAAAATAAAAATGTGTAGTGAACTGAACAATAAATAAAATTTGTATTGAAATCCTCTTTTTTTACTCTGAATTCTTCTTATTATTCTTATTCCAGATGTAGCGATCAGCATGGTTATCTTCATTCTGTTGGCTGCAATTCTGAACAACTCGCGGGATGTTTTCCCATACCCCGCCCTCTAGAAATGCAACCAAAAATTCTCCTTCGCCCCAGGTCACACTTGCTTCCTGAATGATGGATTGAAGTAGGGCATATGTGCTGCATATTTCTCATTATGTACCCAATACTTGCGAATCTTGATGATATTTAAGATATGTCTTTACTTTCGTTCGCTATTTGAAGGACTTTTGACATTGTTTATATAGTCCTTCCATGATACCTGCAGAATTCTCTAATACAACAACATTTCAAAGGCTTTCAGTTTTTTAGTGATAGCGCTTGGTCAAGTCCGCAGGACTCAATGCCATACAGTAAAATGGATAAGATATAGCTTCTCTGCAGACGAATTTTAATGCCCAATTTATTACTTTTGAACGCATGTCTCATACTGTTGAAGGTGGCTCATGCTTTTCTAATCCTGTATTTGATTTCCTGCAAGTTATTCCCATCCATATTTACAAGAGTGCCAGTATCTCATTGCTTCACTCTTTCTATCAGTTGTTCAAGGATGTACAGGTTAACTTTGCTAATGTTTTCTCTACTATAGTAGAATTAAAAGTAAAACAAATTGTGACGGAAAAGGGAGTGCTCGGGGCTCTCAGCCTCCAGTGTCGCTGCTAAGTGCAGTCTGTTACCAGCACTGGTGCTGAGGCCATTATTTGCGTGCCTCCACTCCCTCTTTGCTTTGCTGTGTCTCATTATGAGATGCATTTTACCATGAAAATGGTTCCAAAAATACTTAACAAACTTGTTTGCAATTTAAGAAAGTACAGTACATTCTTTATTGCAAGAGTAAAGCGCTACTGAAATATGACAATGCTGTCACGAAAGGTTGCCATGAAAACTGCTCAGCTCTGGTTGGCTAAGAGCAAGCCGAGCCCCCAACCAGGTTGGTCTAGAGGTAAAGTCGTCACCAAAATCAGCTGTTTAACAGCTGATTTTCCGAGACGAAGGTTCCTGGTTCAAATCCTAGTAAAGGTAGTTACTTTTATACGAATTTGAATGATAGACAGTGGTTACCGGTGTACTTTGATGGTTGGGGTTCAATTAACCATACTTTCTCAGGAATTGTCGGCCTGAGTCTGAACAAGACTACACCTCATTTACACGTTATACATATCATCCTCATCTCATTGGATCATGGGGTTGCTTATTGTTCTGAATTGAACAGATTGCAAAGTACACATACTAGGAATTAAAAAAAAAATTAACTTCAAAGTTGATGAAAACACAAGTTTTGAATACTTAACCTTGCATAACATAACCTAATCTGAAAAAAATTTAATAAAATAGTCTTTCGAGAGGAAAAGTTTTGTGAATGGGTTAGGTTAGTTTTAGGAAAGGCTTTGTAAACTATTTTCAGATAACATATGTTTTTCAATACTGTTATTATTCTGTACAAATATTATGCAGGAACAAAATATAGTTTTATAAGTGAAACGCATTGTACAAACATGACTATCATGTAACGTCTAACTAGGTACACATTGCTCTCAGGATTTAATTGTTGTTACAAATATAATACAAAAATGATCACCTTTTTTATTGTTAATGTTTTTATTATTATTATTGTTTTTTTTTAAATTGTATTTATTATTCATGTTAATAGAAACAATGCAGTACTGCAGTAGTTATATAATTTTGTTTTATTTTACTAGAGAATATTTTATGAGCAATAATTTTTTTTAAACTTGTTAAAGCTTTTTGATGTTTTGCATTATTATCAACGTTTTAAATAGTATACCAAAATTAAATACATTAAAAAGTAAGATCGATGATTGATTCATAATGAATTTTTATCTTTTTCGACGTTTTATAATTTTTTTGTGTTTTTTTTTTTGCTGAATAATTGGAATCTTTACATACTTTAACAGTGAATTACTCAAATTTGGGTTTTTGTTTGAAAATTATTTAACAATGTCAAATTTTTTTAAAGTACTGACCTTATAATATTAATGAAATCAGTTTTACAGTTCAAATAATCAAATTCTCATTTTTTTTGTCTGGTTTAATGCAGTTCTCCAAGCTGTTCTATCTTGTGCAAGTTGTTTCATATCTACATACCTGTAACACCCTACATCTTTTGTAATTTGCTTTATATATTCTAATTTTTTTTTCTAATTTTTCAAATTTATTCTAATTTTTTTTCAAATTCTCATGTTAAAACAAAATTAACTTATTGTATAAAGACTCTATGAAAATTTAAACAAAATTGGTTTAATACTTTTTGAGTAAATTTTCCATTTTCTTTTAAAAAGTGGAAGATACATGAGTTCAGGAAAATCACAAAAATTAAATGGGGTACAATGTATCTGGCCACCTCTGTGGCCCAGTAGTTAGCAACCTGTGTTGCCAAGCAGAGGTCCCGGGTTCAATTCCCGGCTGGTCTCTAGAAAATTATTACTAATTCAAACCCACCATTCCTTTACCCAATGTAGTCACGAAGATGTTGATGCGACTTAAAATTAAAGAAACTAAAACTAAAAATTTAATCTTTCTTTAAAACAGTTCTGCCGCACTTAAGATTCCTGCTTCATATTCTGGATGTTCACCTTCCGTCGGCCTTACAAACCTTTTTTTAGTCATTTAGATTTATTTTCAATTTCATTTATAGATATTTTTAAGGTCCTTATTTGGACTTTAATAATCAATTCTCATAAAAAAATTTATTCTCATAAAAAAATTTGGGGATGTAAAGGGTTTTAAAAAAATCATTAAAAATCAAATTATGCATCAATTTATTACGCATTCTATATCCTTGTAAAGCAAAAATATTGAATTTTAAATTGGTATTAAAATCAAAACTGTAATTTTTATCCATTTCCATGCAACTTTAATCGATTTGATCTTGCCTTTGTATTACCTTCACGTAATATTATTTATTCTTTTTTTTAAATAATTTTAAATACAAAACGAATCGTATCCGTATAAATGGATAACTCTATTTGGTACACTTATAAATATAGAATAATGTTGATAATGATGTACCACACCAAATAGCTTTCACAAACATTAGATCTGTATTGTTATTATTTTACAGTAATTTTTTTTAAATATTTTTAATATTTAATAATTATGATATAATTATTGAATTGAATTATTTTAAAGATAATTTATTGGAAATTTTTAAATGTGGGTTGGTGATATTGTAAGTTACAATATCAATTAGTATTTTACGAACATTATGAATTTTATGCAAATTAAAGGATTTGCAAAAGTATTTTATTTTAATATTTTGTTTATTTAATTTTTTAAACGGTACTTAGTAATGAATTTATTGTAAATTTTGTTTATTGCAATAAATTCATCAACGTACTTAACAATGTAGTAAAATATGGATTACTAATTTAATGATAAAATTCTTTCTCATTGTTATTATCTATTAATTTTGATAATAATTATACTTTTGAAGACGAATGTAAAGAAAACAAAACCAGTTGATAATTTTACAACAAATGAATCTATCACAAAGTTTTCTTTTATTTATTTTTTACGTAATTTGAGTCATGTAATTTTTTATTAGAAGTTACAGTGGGTTTATAAAAGACATCAACACTATCCGATAAACTTTATAGGATAGTGTTGATGTATTTTATAATTCTTTAGATCCAAATACAGTAGTAAACCTGGGACATTCTGAATTTAAGTACAAATCAACTTTCCATGTTAGAAACGCCCAAAATTAGTATACTGGCAATTTTTTAATTAGAAAATTTAGCGTTTATGTATATAATAGATTGGAGAATTTTTATTTTGAGATTGTTTACTTGAGAAAACAAAGCTCAACTTTTATATCAGTCGAATTCAGTATATCTAATAATTTCGTATAAGCTGAGGAAGTTTTAATGCTCTTCATAATAAAGTAAGATTTTTATTGAAAGAAATTGACTTAATGAATTTAAAATACTTAATAAACTGTTTATGTAATCAATTCCTTGGATTTTATTAAAAAGTTTCAGTTTCGATGAGTTTCATATAACATTACATTTTATTAAACAAAAGTGTAAAGAGATGTTCTCATTCTGAAGGCACTGACAAACATTTCAGCCCAAAAAAATTATTTAATGAAAAACATCAGAAAATAAATTCAGATCATTTTATAAAAAGAAATTATGTCCTAAAGTCTGCCAGGTTTAATTCATGATCAGGTGTGACGTTTTTTCATCACTGAAGTTTTATTTATCATCCTTTACTGTTTGCATTTGTCTTATTTTGTGAATAAATCGGGTGTAAAACAAAAAAAGGTTTTATTTTGATAGTTTATAAGAAAACCTTGCATTAACTATAGTTTGATTAACACTTTCAGTGCGAAGGACAGTATATACTGTGGTGGGAATACTACCCGGCATGCGGACCACAGTACAACACACTGTGCTCTTATTCTCACATTTTGTCATCTGCTACAATTTATTCGCATGGGTCGAAAGATACACTTTGTATCTCTCTTGTGTGTTAGGAAAGTATTTTTCATCATCATCTGTCAAGGAGTAGGCTCAATGGCCTGTTCCGCCATCCATCTCTTTTTAGGTCTTCCCAAGCCTCGCTTCCCTCTAGGTTTATATTTTCTTGCTCACAGAGGAAGTCTGTGTGCTGGCATGTGAAGTAAATGGTTGAACCAGTTTCTTTTATGTACTCTTAACTTTTCTTACAGAAACTGAACATTTAACTCTGCGCGTATAAGTATTTTTACAATGTTTTCTATTGATTTACGCGTTTGCCATTTCCTGGGATGACTCTTCAGTCATTTTCTGTCATCTTTTGAAGTGAACATAATTATTTAATAAAATGTCACCGGATGGCGACATTAAGTGGCAAACCTGATTTGTTTGGTGGCCCTGAAAAGGGCCGTTTAAGCGGTAGTTGTCATGGCGGTCGAGGAGCTGGGCGACACGGCGTGTCGTCGTCCAGCGGAGACGTCATCTTCTTCCCTCGCAGTAGTGCGCTGATGGCTGCTTCGTCGGGTCCGGTGGGCGTAAGGCTCGGTCGAGAGACCGCTGTGGGCATCACTCGCGTCAGCGGGCGATGACGGCTTACGGTGACGGGTCGGTGAGCGGAAGCATCATCTTCTCTCTTGTGGGGTCGCCGATTAGTCTTCGCTGGAGTCCGGCAGCCATGTGCCGTGGTACACGTCTTGTCTGCTGTCTGGTTCGAAGTGAATCCCTCGGAGTCTTGATCGGAATTGAATCGCTGCTCAGTGCAGCGCTCTTTATATAGTCGCCGAGAGCGCTGTGGTAGAGAGCGGTTACTGGCTTGGCCTTGATGACAAAGGCCTCTGTCGGTGCAAAGCCGAAAGGTTTGTCGGTGCGCTGCGAAAGGGCCTACCGCGCCGACAAAGGCCGGAAGAAGTATTGAAGGCCGGCAACACAGTAAATGATTAATTAGAAGGGGTGGCAGTGACAAAAAAAATCAATATTTGAGATAGTTTGCAGGTACACGGCCGCAGAAAATGTGTTAAGTCTTTTGTTTGGGGAGAGTATGTAGAAAGTAGGTTCCAGGCACCAGAGATGAAGTTGATGAGGAATATTCTTAGAAAGAAAAGAAGGGATAGGATAAGAAATGATGTGATTAGAAAACAACTGGAAATGGATAGCCTGTTAAGAAGGATTGGACAGACAAAGCTGAGATGAATTGGATATTTCACAAGAATGGAGGAAGGAAGACTGTTGCGAAGGATGTTTTACTTGAAAATTGAAGGAAAAAGACCAAGAGTGAAGTGGATGATATCAGTTATGGATGAATAGGGGAAAAGATGTGATTTCAAAAGAGTATTGGAAGAGAGATATTTGGAAAAAACGTAGATTCCAGGTGGCATTGGGAGTGGACACTCCTCTGAAGACTAAACGTGAAATTAATTTTAAATATGGTTAAACTAAAACCGATTTTAGTATAAAAATCGACTGTTCAATTCATATCTGCTACAACTCCAAAAAAATCTATTTTTGAGTTATATAAATTGTACTTTATATATATTTTTTGTCCTCTTTCCAGTTCAATACCACATTAAGAAAATTCTTATAAACTAACCATTTATTTGAAATACACAATACATAAAAATAATGAAAACAGGATTGTTAAACATAAAATGAAACCTTTAACTCCCACTTCCTGAAAAATCATACTTTTGAAGTTAATTCATTATGAACTGGACAATCAATATTCATAGGTTTATTTTTAAAAAATGCTTCTCAGTTTTCAACGTGGAATTATGAATACTTAGCAATTTTCTTCAAAAACAATAGGGATTGTAAGTGCTTTTCAAGGTTTTCAAATAGCCTAAACTCTTGTTTTTAAGCATTCATTTTTACTTTCTCTTGCCTATATGAATATATAGGAAGGAAAGTATTGTTTTCATGTCGATTTTTCGAAATCGAGTTTTCACCGGATCTATACGTTTTCAGACCCCCTGAACCCAAAAAACATGTTTTTTAGCGATTGGTCTCTGTGTGTGTGTGTGTGTGTGTGTGTCTGTGTGTGAACAGAATATCTCAAGAACGAAACATCGTACGAACTTGAAACTTGAAACTTAAGTTACATACCACTACCGGACCCGACACGAACATTTTCATCAAAATCGGTCAACCGGAAGTAGTAGTTTATTCACTTTTTATTTTAAAATAGTTTATTTTAAATGAGTAGTTTATTTTTCACTTTTTTGCAATTTTCTCAAAAACTGGTCCTACGATTTTTTTTAAAATCGCCTCATTTACTCAATTTTTTATTCTCTACAAGATAGGGTAGGCGCCATGTTTGCTGAAATTCTGGGTGAGGCTGTTTTCACGTAAAAACAAAGTTTTTTTAAGATTACGGCTTTAATATGCAATTTAGCGAAAAAATTTATATAATAAAAGTTGTAGAGAATTTAAAAACCTACAACTTTTATTTCAAACATTTTTTGGTATAACGCTTAGTTTAGCAGTAATTAGCAATTTTCTGTTTTTTTCTCACGAAAACGTGAGAAAAATCGATTTTTTTAAGATTTCGTCCTTAGTATGCATTTTATAATAAAAGTGTATATAATCAAATTTATAGAAAATTAAAAGATCTACAACTTTTATTTAAAGCATTTTTCTCTACAGAGCCTAGTTTAGAGAGAAAGAGTGATTTTCCGTATTTCTAAGCCAAACTGAGGTTGATTTTCATTTTACATCATTCACTCATGATTAAAATAAGGTTATGTTTTTGAGGTTAGTTTTTTGTTTATTTCTAATATTTTATTATTAATGTTAGGTTTATTGTTAATTATTTGCATTGGCAAGAGAAAGTTGTGTGAGTGTTTCACACCAGATTTTTTTTTTATTTTCTGGGGAGGGTTGCTGTACCTCCCATGATAGGGAGTTTTCTATAACCCCCACATCTCCTGGTATGGCCCACCCCTCCCCCTAAATAATAACCTAGAACCACCACTCTTAAAGACAGAAGCATCAGGGGGCTTTATAATATGACTATAATATGTGTTAATTAAAAATTTCTCTGAAATAATGTTGTCATTAAATTAGTAATCACACAAGGTTTTTGTAATTAATTTTAAAAAATTATATTTTTTTATTATCAACTAAAAAAACCTAAACGTTTAATTTAAAGTGACATAAGTCAATTTTTATATGTACAATTTTGTATTATTTTTTCTTCAAAAAGAGACAATTTAAAATTAATTTAATATGAATTTTTTAACTGGGTTATGTTTTTTTAATATATGTTGCTTAAAATCAGTTGATGCAAGCTCAAATTTATCAGGTACACTCTTATTCTGTTGTGGTACAGTAAACAAAAATATTTGTATTTTCATATTTTTATTATTATTAGCCACTAATAAATTTGTAAATAATATATATTATTTTTAAATTGTGTACAATAATAAAAATGTTGTAGTTATTGTATTTAGAGTAAAAATTATTTGTATTGTTAATGTTAACAAAAAGAAATTAAATAATAATATTGTAGAATAATAAGTAAAACATTGAAATTGGAACTAACTTATTTGGTTGTGCAATTACTAAAATTAAAGACTATTTAAATTTTTAAATACCTAAAATTACACAACAGTATCTATAGGTATTCTCAGTTAAATTGGTAGTATAAAAATGTATTACTCATTTCAATTAAATAAAAGTTTCAGCTACTAATCATTATGTAAATGTACAGGTAAAATTTTCAGGTATAAATTAAAATATAATGTAGCTGTATACAATAATTTATTTGATATATTTTTACTTTCTCTTGCCTATATGAATATGTTGTTGTTTAGGTCAACAGCCAAAAGGCTGGTTTGAACCTGTAGAGGTTTTACTAAGTAAAACGAGGAGTGAGGTGGTTTACCATTGCCTTCCTCACTGAGTGGAAAAGTACGCTTATCAGCATGCCGGGCCCTCTGAAAAGCACATATTTTCCACTCTGCAAATGACACCTTCACTTCATTCACCACAGGGTCTGGCTGTATAGTGAAATTCATTACTTTCAGAGAAGATAACTCTGACTAGTGTCTTTTACACCTCTACCTCTTCTGTTCTTAAATGATTCAGTCATTTAATTGGCTGACCATGTGATAAGAAACAGAACTATTTATTTTAGCCCTGCAACAAACAGATTGAGTGTAAATAATTTGACACTCCACCTGTCTGTTATGGGCAGTATATGAATATATAGGAAGGAAAGTATTGTTTTCATGTCGATTTTTAGAAATCGAGTTTTCACCGGATCTATACGTTTTCAGACCCCCTGAACCCAAAAAACATGTTTTTAGCGATTGGTCTGTGTATGAACAGAATATCTCAAGAACGGAACATCGTACGAACTTGAAACTTAAGTTACATACCACTACCGGACCCGACACGAACATTTTCATCAAAATCGGTCAACCGGAAGTAGTAGTTTATTCGTATAATTTTTCACTTTTTTGCGATTTTCTCAAAAACTAGTCGTACGATTTTTTTAAAAATCAACTGGTTTACTACATTTTTTATGCTCTACAATATAGGGTAGGCGCCATGTTTGCTGAAATTCTGCTTGAGGCTGTTTTTACGTAAAAACATTTTCTTTTTAAGATTGCGGCTTTAATATGCATTTTAGCGCAAAACGTTATATAATAAAAGTTGTAGAGAATGTAAAATTCTACAACTTTTATTTCAAACATTTTTTTGTATAACGCTTAGTTTAGCGGTAATTTGCGATTTTCTGTTTTTTTTTCTCACGAAAACGTGAGAAAAATCGATTTTTTTAACATTTCGGTCTTAGTATGCATTTTACGACAAAAGTGTATATAATTAAATTTATAGAAAATTAAAAGATCTACAACTTTTGTTTAGAGCATTTTTCTCTACAGAGCCTAGTTTAGCGTGAAAGCGTGATTTTCCGTATTTTTAGGCCAAACTGAGTTCGATTGTCATTTTGCGTCATTCACTCATGATTAAAATAAGGTTATATTTTTGAGGTTAGTTTTTGTTTATTTCTAATATTTTATTAATAATGTTAGGTTTATTATTAATTATTTGCATTGGCAAGAGAAAGTTGTGTGAGTGTTTCACACCAGATTTTTGTATATAAAATTTGTGTTATATTACATTTTTGACTTTGTAATGTTTTTGGAATGGGTAATATCATGTATGTTCTACATTGCCAATTAAACTATAATATAGTTTATTATGTTTTAATTTTATAAAAATAGTTTCAAAAATGAATTTTCATATATACAGTGGTAGAAAAATACAAGAATACAACAAAAAGAACTAGTTGTCTTTCTTATTACATACCATTATTTAAATTTTTTTAAATTAATTTCCGAAAAAATTCAGCTTATCTGTTTCGTGGTAATTTTATTGAATTCACTGGTTTTTCTGAAATTTCACAGAAATAATGTATTTAAAAATAATTACATAATTTAAATAAATTGCAACTAGAATTAATTTCAAACAGTTCGTTCCTATTTCATAATGTTTTACTTCATAAAATGTAATTTTGTTGAATTATACAAAAGGACAGGTTTTGCACATTCTGTTTTAAATAATAATTGTTTTTTTTTTCAAAAAAGTACATTGAGATTGTTTTTAGAAATTTTTTTATACCGGTAAATTTTTTAGTTCTATAAAAAAATTATTATGAAAGTGAATAAATATAAATAAGTGCAGAATTTTAATGTAATTTTTTTTAATGAAATTTTGAGGAGATTTGTAGACAGAAATTGTGTGCCTTAGCATTGTAATTCTATCAAGAAAATGTATTGTTTATTCAGAATATTATAATTTTAAATTTTTATAAGAATATCAATAGTATTAATAAATGTAAGTTTTTATGTTTTCTATTACATTAAAAAAAATTAATGAGTTTTCTTTCATTGGTTTATCTCTTGTAACTTTTTTATGGGGCAGATACTTAATTTTTGTTGTTTCATAAATTTATTGAACAATATTCGTCCAGTAATTTTTATAGATAAAATTTTTGTTCAATTTTATTAAATTAGTACTTAAATTTTGCTCAAATTTTAAGTTCTTAGTATATATTTTACAGGATTTAATTGGTTGAGTTGAACATCTTTATGTTGAGTAATTATAGATTTATGTGTCAATTTTTTTTATCGATTAAAGACTCTTTATAGAGTATTGTAAACCAATAGGTAAGTCAGGTTAGGTCAGTTCTTATTGATCCTTTAACTTTCTATATTCTTTCTTTCTCTTTAAGTGGTATTCTTTCATTTCAACTGACCAGTTATTTATTGTTCTTAATTTTTCTTTCTTTGAAAAACCTTTGTACAGTACTATCTTTCTTTAGTTGGTTGAGCTACTTTCTCATTTGTTAATTGTCTAAACTTGTTTAGGCATACTAGGTGCTATCCAAAAGTTTCAGGAATCTGAGGATAATTATAAAAGTAATCATGTTTAATAAAAATTTTATTGAACTCTTTCAAAGTAGTCACCTTTTCCATCAATAGTGTTTCCAACAATTCTCCTATGACTGGAAGTCAAGTGTAGTTGGCGCCTTCAGAACCTCCTGCAATTCCGCTTGTATTTCTTCCACAGTATCGAATCGGAACCCTTCAGCTTTAATTTTCATCTTTGGAAGTATGAAAAATTTGCTCGTTGCTAGATCCGATGAGTACGGTGGGTAATGGCCATTCTGTTTTTTGGCCAAAAACTGCCATACCAACAACGAAGTCTGTGTGGGTGCTTTGGTCATATATTAGTAGTCAGGGACCAACTTTTTTACAATTGTCCTCATGTTCAGTCATTGGCAAGTCCCATATGGCCGGCCCATTGGCGTAGAGGTTAACGCAACTGGCTTCTACGTCGGGATCCCGGGTTCGATTCCAGCTCAGGTCTAGCATTTTTTCATCTCTCATTTTCATATATTATCATTTTTTCTCTACCTGCATTAGCAGAAATCACAAAACAGACATAAAACCAAAAAAACCTTATTATTAATGGTTTAACCCACCGGGTTGGTCTAGAGGTAAAGTCATCGCCAGAATCAGCTGTTTAACAGCTGATTTTTGGAGACGAAGGTTCCTGGTTCAAATCTTAGTACAGGTAGTTACTTTTATACGAATTTGAATGCTAGACAGTGGTTACCGGTGTACTTTGATGGTTGGGGTTCAATTAACCATACTCCCTCAGGAATGGTCGACCTGAGTCTGTACAAGACTACACCTCATTTACACATCATATATATCATCCTCATCTCATTGGGTCATGGGGTTGCTTATTGTTCTGAATTAAACAGATTGCAACATACACAAATTAGGAATTAAAAAAAAAATTAATGGTTTGTCTTCTGTCCTGTAGGATGATTTCATGAACTTTGGCAATGTTTTTTTTTGGAGTGATGCAAGATGATGGTCTTCCCGAATCCTCGTTATCGTGATCACAACTGTCCTTAAAACGTTAACACTATTCAAAAGTCCTTGATTTGCTTAAAGATATATCACCTAATACTTGAACTAACATTTCATGGGTCTCAGTAGTCATTTTACCCAGTTTGTAACAAAACTTAATGCAAACTCTCTGCTCTTCAGCTGGAATCATAAACAAAATTACAGAACTGTCAAAACACAACTGTAAATAAAAGTTGCCTGTCCAGTTATAGTCTTCACTTCTCGACACCGTGTGGCACTCTGATAGCCAACGGTTCACTCATGATCCACCTACGGCAGAACTTCCTACTATGTCTAGTTCGCATATTTCATTCAAATTCCTGGAACTTTTGGATAGTACTTCTAGATCCCATTTATTTACTCTGTTGTTGTTGTTTAGGTCAACAGCCAAAAGGCTGGTTTGAACCTGTAGAGGTTTTACTATGTAAAACGAGGAGTGAGGTGGTTTACCCTTGCCTTCCTCACTTAGTGGAAAAGTATGCTTATCAGCATGCCGAGCCCTCTGAAAAGCACATACTTTCCACTCTGTAAATGACACCTTCAATTCACTCACCACAGGGTCTGGCTGTATAATGAAATTCATTACTTTCAGAGGAGATAACTCTGATTAGTGTCTTTTACACCTCTACCTCTTCTGTTCTTAAATGATTCAGTCATTTAATGGCTGACTATATGATAAGAAACAGAAGAACTATTTATTTTAGCCCTGCAACGAACAGATTGAGTAAATAATTTAACACTCCACCTGTCTGTTATGGGCAGGTGTAGTACCATTTAGCTTTGTTTAATTTCTCGTTTTGCTAAATGGTTATTTTTTATTATCCATTCATAAATACATATTTATTTTTATTGTTCATAAATGTCAAATAAAATTGAATTACTTCTTAATCTTAAATAATATATATTATTATTTTGCCTACACTTATTAATTTTGTTACATTTCGGAATATAAATCATAAACTATTATTTTTATAAAAGGTAATGTGATTAAAAATTGTGTCAGGAGTGTTTCGTGTTGTAATATATTCAATCTATCACATTTTTTTAAAGTCACATCTGCAGCAAACATAATTAAATGTGTTAAAGTTCGGGTGGGAATATTATTATGTTAGGTTAGTAATATTGTGAGGTTAGTTTCAGACTATAAAATTATGTAATGTTCTATGACTTGACAGTCAAGTATAAACTGATTATTTAAAAAAAATTTCAGTTTTATTTTCTTTGTGGCTAATTAATTAATTAATCTTCATAATTTTGTCTCAGGGAAATTAACGTATTAATTTTTTTTTTTTTTTTAAATAAATGTTTAAAATAATTAATTATGTGCTGGAGTCTAATTAAGAGCATAAGAATGAGTAATAAAAAAGGATAATCATAGAATAAATAAACTATCTAATAAATTAATTGTAAATTAAATTATTATTTTATGTTATTAATTAATATGTATCTAAAAACAATCTCATCAATATTATTTAAATATTTAACGAAACAGTACAATGTATAAAATAAAAATCTTAAATTATAAATATTTTGGATTTATTTTATAATAAAATGGAATAAGTAGTTTTTATAGTGCTGTATTTGTTTCTATTTTGTACAACGTATGTAGATAAAATAAAATAATGAATTTGTAAAAAAGCGTTTTTCGGCAAATGACGTTCGTGTATACGATAGCACAGAATCCATATCAGAGTGTTTGCATATCTGTTTTATTTAGCTGTTCGTCTCTATTTAGAATAGAGGCATAAATGTTAAATGGCTGACGGTGTTATTAGAAAATAAATTTGATTATTTGAAATTATTTAAATAACGTACTTTTATTTATTTTTCTTTAAATTAAATTCCCTTTATATAGTTAAATAGTTTTCGTTTGCCTTATATTATAACCTATTTAAGATTGATGAATAACTTAATTTCAACTTTAACTATTACTATTGTTATTAGTCGTAAAGCTCTTAAAGTGGAAGACACTAAGTAAATCTGGTTTGTTTTTGGAATTTCTTGTCCTTTTTATCTGCCCACCAGTTTTTCATTCTTTGTGAGAATTCAGCTTTTTTTTGTTCACTCCATTTTGTTCCGGTTCTTGAAGCTTTTGTCTCTGGTTTAACCTCCCATTTTTTAACTTTTGTTCTAAAATTGTCTCTTATGAGAATTTCTTCTTTGGTGATTTTGGCCGATTCTAAATCTTTTTTAACGCTTTGTATCCATTCCCCCCCCCCCCATTAACAAGTGATGATACATATTTTACTATTCTCTTTGTGAGTCTATTGTCAGGAAGCCTCAATTATGTGGCCATAAAATTGAAAGCGTCTTTTTCTCATGTCTGTCTCTATGTTGGAATATTCTTCAATTTTAGACGTTCTCTGTAATCTGTACCCGTTTTTGGTCCATCTAGGTCCAAGAATTTTCCTAATTATTTTTCTTTCTTCCTTCTTTAAGCTTTCCATGTCTGTTTTCCTGTTAAGTGCCAAGGTCTCACTGGCATATAAAATTGTTGGTTTGATTACTGTATTGTAATTGTAACTACATACTTGTAATTGTAATTGTAATTGTTACTTTAACTATTATTTACAATAATTCTAGAATGCTAGGGAAAACGAGTACAAATTTCTTCTTCTTCCAACCAAGGATTAGGCCACAACCTGTTCTGAACTCACATACTATATCATCTCTCTCCATCTTTTCCTAGGTCTACCAACATCCCTTTTTTACCTTCTTGAGAATACTAGTGCGCTTGCTCAGGTATCCTGTATACGCTGGCCACATTGGCGTAGTTGGTAACATGCTCGCCTCTCATCATGCGGTCTTTGGTTCAAATCCCATTCAGGCACGGCATATTTTCATATGTTACAAAAAGTTATTTTCATCCTTCACCATTACTGCATTAGCAGTAATTGCAGAACAGTCGGATGTTAAACAAAAAAAAAAAAATTAGGTATCCTGTGATTTGACATCCTTGCCATGTGCTGTCTCCAACTTTGGCGATAATCCTTTATATTTTCGTTTAAGTTGTAAATACCCAATTCTGACCTTATTTCCTCATTTCTTATTCTTTTCAAGCATGTACACCCGTAAGTCCTTTGCAGAAATTTCATTTCTGCCATCTGGATTATCCATTCTTGGGTTTTTGTTGTTGTCCATGTCTCACTTCCGTATAGAATAACTGTAGCTGTCATAACTTTATAGAACTTAAGTTTTGTGACCTTTCTCGCTCTGTTACCTAAAGTTCTGTTTATATTCCCTCATATCCTCTGGAATTGGCTCAATTTCTGTTCTATATCTAAAGCAGAATCAAATCCCAGAGTACGCATCTTCTTCTTCAGGTGCCTTCTCCATTACGAAGGTTGGGTATCATCATGGTCAGTCACACCTTGTCCACTGCTGCTCTGAAAAGGTCATGCGACGAGCAGTTAAACGCTTCTCTCAGGTTTCTTAACCAGGATATTCGTCTGCGTCCCATCGAGCGTTCCGAGCGTCCCACCGAGAGTACACATACCAGAGGACAAATTTAAAAATTTAATTTTTCATGTACCGAAAAAACTATTTTATTCATTTTATAAATTTTAAATGTTCTTAGATTTTTAAATAACACAAATTAATATTCATCTGGTTTTTATTCAACAAACGTAATGTTATTTTGAAAATTTCTGGAAGATCTTTTTTCAACCCACATTCTCAACATTCCTTCATTGAAGGCTTTTCTCTTTTCTTTCATACATCTGTTGCTCATTATCGTTACATTGTTTCCAGGGCATCCAGAAAGCTTTGATTCCTTCGTGCATGTTAGTACAAACTCCCCAGAATTTAATGACCAGTATGCACCTCAGTGATGGAGATCCACCATCACTTGAGGTGCACACAGATCATTAAATTCTGCACCTCTAGTGATGGTGGATCCCCATCCCTGAATTAGTTATATTTTAACAGATGTTCCATCGTGCGTACTAAAATTACTTCAAAGTAACAAAGATGGAATAAATTACACCATCCAATTTCAGAATTATGGTTGTAGGCAAGAGAACTTCCATCTTGAGTTCTGTAGAGCAGATGCTCCATCTATCCAAGATCACCACATGGAGGCACCTCAAAATCTGAAACTTTAGATTTGAGCGTTTTATTACTTGGCACCCATAACAAAGTAACCTATTTATGTTCAGCCTATAACATGAGGTTCTACAAGCACTCTTATACTTCTTTGGATTTACATGACTATGATTAAGTGTTTTCAGAACTTCCACACTATTGAATGATCGCTAGGAATGTTAGGTAAGTCTATTATAATTTAAAAAAATATATGAACCTTAATTTTAAGTCAAGCAATCATTACTAATTATATGTTCTTATTAAAGGGAGTTGAACAGTAAAAATAGTTTTTCACTTAATTTACTCAAAATTTTGCTATCCATCTAGAGAAAATTTTTTCTGTCGTACTTTTTCTTATCCTTAAAAATTACAAGATCTTTAACAATGTTTTACTTTTTGAGTCCAAAAACATTGAAATTCCATTATCTACTCTGTGATGTTTCTGCAAGTGACTTATTAAACTATGGTTGTTGTTGTTTAGGTCATCAACCAAAAGGCTGGTTTGAACCTGTAGAGGTTTTACTATGTAAATCGAGGAGTGAGGTGGTTTACCAAAGCCTTCCTCGCTGAGTGGAAAAGTACACTTATCAGCATGCCAGACCCTCTGAAAATCATATATTTTCCACTCTGCAAATGACACTTTCATTTCATTCACCACAGGGTCTGGCTGTATAATGAAATCCATTACTTTCAGACGAGATAACTCTGATTAGTGTCTTTTACACCTCTACCTCTTCTGTTCTTAAATGATTCAGTCATTTAATTGGCTGACCATGTGATAAGAAACAGAACTATTTATTTTAGCCCTGCAACTAACAGATTGAGTGTAAATAATTTGACACTCCACCTGTCTGTTATGCGCGATAAACTATGGTAAAAATAAAAAAATATAGAGTAGATAACTGACGCACGATAGCAACATGTGATCTTTTGAAAAGTGTTAAATCAAGGGGGAAATGCAGATGATGAAGTTAGAAGAAGGTGGAGGCAGAATTTTTTTTTATTAACTTTATTTATGAAATTCACTACTGTTACAAGATAAACAAGTAATGAATCTGATAGAGGTTGAAAGAATGAATGAAATGACATGAGTGACGTCCATGGAGAGCACCATCGACTGACAGGTCTCCGACATGTTATTAATTACTTCTTAATAAGTCATCGATTAATTAATTCATTCATTAATAACAAACCGTTTTTAAAACAGGAGGTCCCTGCTCCATTTCCTCCTTAGTCGTCTTTGAACGTTGTTTGGTAGATGACGGGAGGAAAGTTTACGTATCAGTTTGTTTGGATAAGCGAATTAAAGTTCGGATTCAGAGGTTTCAATCGAAGACATTACGGACATTAGTCAATGCACCCTCTTATGTTTCTAACGCTACCTTACATAATGAACTCAACATCCCTCTGGTAACAGAAGTTTTCATTCAACTTTATTGAAACTTCCATTACAGACAGAATTAAATTTTTTTTTTAACTGCATCTAGGAAGCTTCAGATGGGAGTATAGGACTTGGGAAGATAAAAGCGATAATGAATTTATTACCTTTATAGGTATCAGACAAACTAATGTCCCATAGCCGAGCAAGTGAGAGGGAGATATGTGGCATAACTATGCATGCGCTCAAAGGTCTTTACCAATATAATCCAAATCTGAAAACATATACAGTCGTTATCTTGCTTGTTAGTTTACTGCATGGATAAGCGCTTGCTCACTACAATGAGTAAAATTATACGACAATGTTATTGGAACGGCGCGTATGGCTTGTGCGAGTGAGAGCGTTATGCATTCTCTCACTCCCACGACTAGGGGACATTAGTTCATCTGAATACTGTACTTACTTGTTTGCTTTAGTAAGCATGTCGTCTTAACCATTTTTATCAAATAATAAACAATTTGCCTCAGCATTTACTTAGAAATTTTTGTTTATTTTCAACCAAAAGTTATTTAGAAAGAAATTTGTGTGCATTGTAAAATGTTTCATCAATCAAGTATTTTTGTAGATTATTTGTAAACAAATTTAAATTACTACAATTTTTTAAAGCTAGTGGTAAATTTACTGGTGTATTTTCTACCTGCATTAGCGGGTTTCTGTTCAAACAATTTAGTGTTATGATTAGCAACATAGTAATCAATATTGGATTATATGAATGATGTGTCATTGTTATTTTTCCAGTCGAAGGATAAGGTATGTTTAGAAACTGTCAGTCAATGAAAGTCAAAATAATGAAAGTCATAATGACAATATATATATTGTTTTTGTTTTGACTGAAGAAGGAATCAAAAAACATGTTTTCTGATAACAGGCAGGAAGTGTTCAATTTTTTCCTTCAATCTGCTAGTTCTAGTGCTACAAAAATGATTTTTTTCTTGTCACATGGTCAGCCAATTATATGACTGAAGCATTTAAGAACAGAAGAGCTAGAGGTGTAAAAGACCGTAGTCAGAGTTATCTTCTCTGAGAGTAATGAGTTTTATTATTTTACAGCCAGGTCTTGTGGTGAATGAAGTGAAGGTGTCATTTGCAGGGTGGAAAGTAGATGCTTTTCAGAGGTCCCGGGATGCTGATAAGCATACTTTTCCACGTAGTGAGGATGGTAAAGTAAACCACCTCATTCCTCGTTTTACTTAGTAAAGCTTCTAGAGGTTCAAATCTTGTCGGGCTGCATTGGTATAGTTGGTAACGTGCTTGCCTCTCATCATGCGGTCTTGGGTTTGAATCCCATTCAGGCACGGCATATTTTCATACGTTACAAAAAAAATTCATTTCATCCTTCACCGCCTGCATTAACAGTAATTGCAGAACAGTCGGACATTAAACAAAAAAAAAAAAATCAGCCTTATGGTTTATGACCTGAACAACAACAATAAAGCACTATTTACTCTTTCACTGCCACCGTTATTTTCGTTACATGATTTCATGTGCCGATTTATGTTTTACCATTTTTTATTGTATTTACTTTAAATATACTACGTACAAAGTGTAAATTTTTTGGGAAAGCAGTTATTTACTAAAGAAAAATAAAAATAAAATGTTTATTGTGTGTCGAGGTCAAAATAGTAACGATAGGTTCACTGCTGGCTTTTAAAAAGAGATACGAGAGTGTGCTAGGCAGACCCGAAGCATATATGGAGCCGGCACAGGGAAAACACACCCGACTTCGAAGGGTGTTCAGACCCGGCAGTCTTTTCGTAAGTATGACAACTGTCAACTATTATACTATCGCCGCAGTCCTTAGATAATAGGTCTTGATTTTACAAAATTAAACAAATGTCATATAGGATATTCAGAAAAATTTAATAGAACACATATCTTCAGCCCTCCGGAAGAAAAGTAAGCTGAATTTAATTCATAACTTGCTACCTGTCCTTGCTTCACCTTGATAAATTTTGTTTTATTTCAATAATTTTTAAATTAGTACAGTAAACCTTTGCTTCTTTGACATGGCTCAAGGCGAGGCGACATGACATAGTGTAAGTAGCGATCCAGCAGGTACGTCAGCCCCTTCCACTTTTTTCTCATCCCCCTACCCTTCTGTTGTTCTTGAATACAGTATTGTACTGAAGGGCACATCAGTTTGTTTGTATTCATAAAATTTTTGTGCAATTTTCATACTAAAAACATGTTTTTAATGCTTCCTATATATGACATGCCATCTGTTCTGGATAGTTCAACTTTTCGATACTTCGACAACCTCTAAGTCCACAAAGTGTCAAACTATCAAAGTTCTACTGTATTATAAATAAATCAAAAATAAGATTTTCTGATTTGGAAAAGTCTGATATAATTGGACAACACTACTGAGTTTCAAATAGCTACCTCATCTGGAACCTAATAAAAAAAAAAAATTTAGTAACATTTTGGAAATTGTTAACGAGTAATTTTTTTAGTTGCACTATAACGTCATCGGAATTCACCCATCAAATCATCTGGAACACTTGTTGTTTAGGTCAACAGCTGAAAAACTGGTTTGAACCTCTAGAGGTTTTACAAAGTAAAATGAGGAATGAGGTGGTTTACAATTTGCCTTCCTCACTGAATGGAAAAGTACGCTTATCAGCATGCCGGGCCCTCTGAAAAGCACATATTTTCCACTCTGCAAATGACACCTTCACTTCATTCACCACAGGGTCTGGCTGTATAATGAAATTCTTTACTTTCAGAGGAGACAACTCTGATAAGTGTCTTTTACACCTCTACCTCTTCTGTTCTTAAATGATTCAGTCATTTAAACGAAATAGAACTATTTCTTTTAGCCCTGCAATGAACAGATTGAGTGTAAACAATTTGACACTCCACCTGTCTGTTATGGGCAGCTGGAACACTTAGTAAACAATAAAAATTGGGTTAAGGGTTGAACACTATTTTCATCCCTTTAAGGGTACATTTTAGAAGTGGTTAAAGAGTAATTCTTGTAGTTGAACTATATAAAATAACCTCCACCACGTTTTAGCCATCTAGCTTGTCTGGAATGGAATAATCAAAATGGAAAATATTGGTTTAAGGGTTGAACATCCTTTTTAACTTCTAAATGATAGAATTTCGAAATCATTTTATTTTTAACTTTTCTATTTACTGTAAAAGGAATATTCCCTCAAAATTTCAGTTTTTTAGCTATTGTGCAAGTAGGAAAATCAGTGATGAGTGAATCAGTCAGTCAGTGAGGGCTTTTCCATTTATACTAATTGAAGTTATTCTATAGTTACGTAATCTACGTTTTGTTATTTTTTTTACAGCCGCAGCATTGTTGTGAAAAATGTACTGAGTAACAATGGGAATGTTAAATAACTTTATGGATTGATAAGAAGATACTGTGTAGAAGTTCTGTAACGCAGTTGAAACTGAAGAAGTATTGTCAATGATTTTTTTATGCAGAAATAGGTCCTGGTATGTAAGGTTTACTTAAGCAAGAATCACACTACTCGTAAACCCATAAACAAAACACTTTGGAGAAATACTGGTATGTAAAGTTCTTGAGTTTTAATGATAGCTCTGACCTTGAGAACACCACAATGGAGTGGGTAGCAGTGCGGGGTCATTATCATACATTTACACGCAACGTACACATTACATTAATTAAATAGAGGTGTAAATTATCCATTTAGCTGTTGTTTAGGTCATCAGCCGAAAGGCTGCTTTGAACTAAGTAAAACGAGGAGTGAGGTGATTTACCATTGCCTTACTCACTGAGTGGAAAAGTAAGCTTATCAGCATGCTGGGCCCTCTGAAAAGCACATATTTTCCACTCTGCAAATGACACCTTCACTTCATTCACCACAGGGTCTGGCTGTATAATGAAATTCATTACTTTCAGAGGAGATAACTCTGATTAGTGTATATTACACCTCTACCTCTTTTGTTCTTAAATGATTCTGTCATTTTAGCCCTGCAATGAACAGATTGAGTGTAAATAATTTGACACTCCACCTGTAAGTTATGGGCATGTTCCATTTAACTGAACTATTTTAAATGGTAGTTTGACATAATATAACCTATATCTATTTATTATGAAATGTTATTTTCAATTTCGAATTTACATAGTGAGTGTATATTCACCAACAAGGACAATGTTTTTAGTTAGACTAGTAGCAACTAGGCTCGGTCGCGCGAGAGACACCATCTAACCTTACGGATTGTACCATCTCAAAAATCACTGGTTATTATCTATTAATAGTTGCTACGTTATGAAGCAATCATCACCTTTGGATTACTAAATTTAAAAAAAACTGTTATAAAGACTGTTTTTATTATTTAGGTCATCAGCCGAAAGACTGGTTTGAACCTCTAGAGGCTTTACTAAGTAAAACGAGGAGTGAGGTGGTTTACCATCCCTTCCTCACTGAGTGAAAATGATGCTTATCAGCATGCTAGACCCTCCGAAAGCATCTACTTTCCACCCTGCAAATGATACCATCACTTCATTCACCGCGTAATCAGTTTGTTTAATGAAATTCATTACTCTCAGAGGAGATAACTCTTGACTAGTGTCTTTTACACCTCTACCTCTTCTGTTTGTAAATACCTCTGTCATATAATTGGCGCTGACCATGTGATAAAAAACACAACTGTTTTTTGTAGCCCTGGAATTAGCTGATTGAGGGCAAATAATTTAACACTCTGCATGCCTGTTATGGGCAATTATAAAGACTGTACAGAACTGAATTTTGTTTAAACATGACTTGAATTCTTGAATAGATAATGTCATGTGTTTGCAGTAATCATTAAAGGTACACTGATTATAATTAAAGCTGAAGTAATCCAAATGCTTCTGATTTTCGATGATTTGTACAATTTTATTTCTCAAATGTAAGTTGCATTGTCCTGTAAAACAAATTCAAAATTTTTCACTTCTAGATGAATCTTCTTTTTTTTTAACGTCCGACTGTTCTGCAATTACTGCTAATGCAGACAGTGAAGGATGAAATAATTTTTTGTAACGTATGAAAATTTTCCGTGCCTGAATGGGATTCGAACCTAAGACTGCATGATAGATGAATCTAGGTGCATGTGAAATTTTCACATAAATTTTTTTTTATCTGAGAAATTTTTTATCTTACATACAATAAAACCCCACTAAACCATAACCCGACTTAACAAAAACGGATCAGATTTTTTTTTAATTTGGTTATTACTGTAATGTATTTCAATACTGCACATAAAATTCAATTCTTCAGTACTGAATTTAAATTTAAGTATGTAGCATTGTTACAGTACAGAACAGTTTCCAATTAAAATAAATTACAAATATAAGGTTTTAGTACTCTTGGAATTTGTTTTAGGTTACGTTTTATTGAACAGTATGAGGAATCTTCATCATCAGATCTACTTCTAATAAAATGATGGCTTTTATATTCCCACCAAAAATGTTTTCATGAAAAATATCAGAAACATATCTCAAGACTTTAAAAAAAACTGTAAATACTGTACTGTAATTAAAATAAGATTTATTTTGTTCTCTTAAAATTGCTGTATTTTTGTTTATACTACTTACTAATAAACAAATGTAAAAATATTATATATTCACTTCTACTGTTTTGAAACTCAAAAATATGTCTTTGATTGTTATATGAAACATATATGCATATCTGAAATTTGGTCTGCCCCCTATTTAAACATTAATGAAATTAAACAACATAATACCCAGGTGAAATCAAGATGGGCAGCTAGTAAGTAAATAATTTAAACCTCCATGTATCTCTGTGTTGATGAATACTTCCCTACTAATTTGCTTGTTTTGTTTAGGTCATCAGCCAAAAGGCTGGTTTGAGCCTGTAGAGGTTTTACTAAGTAAAACGAGGAGTGAGGTGGTTTACCATAGCCTTCCTCGCTGAGTGGAAAAGTACGCTTTCCAGCATGCCGGGCCCTCGGAAAAGCACATATTTTCCACTCTGCAAATGACACCTTCACTTCATTCACTACAGGGTCTGGCTATATAATGAAAATCATTACTTCCAGAGGAGATAACTCTGATTTGTGTCTTTTACACCTCTACCTCTTCTGTTCTTAAATGATTCAGTCATTTAATTGGCTGACCATGTGATAAGAAACAGAACTATTTATTTTAGCCCTGCATCTAACAAATTGAGTGTAAATAATTTCACACTCCACCTTTCTGTTATGGGCAGATAAGCAAATTTGCTTATCAAGTTTAACAAAGTGAATCAATTGCTATTTCACATTGCAATAATTTTAATTTTTACATGGAACTGATGAAGAAATTGAAATTGTGGTTAGAGATTGTACTTAAATAAAACTATTTGTTGTGGTTTAACTTATTTGTTAATAATTTAATTTAAGAAATAGCAATTTCTCCGTGCGTTTCAATGTGGCTGGTAATGCCTCTTGCATCCCAAATGCTAACTGTCGATAGTGGAAGGAATACATGGGTGTGCAGACACATTTGTTGCTGTGTTGTCACTACCAGAACATTGTTTTCCATCTTACCATAACAGAACTCAAAGTCACATTCATGGTTTGATTGTACTGTTTCTTCATTGTATTTTTCTGTGGTCTTAAGTTATAGGTGTGTTCATGAATATTTTTCAGTGTTTTAAAAAATATCTTCCTGCGATTCCAATAACCAGTGAAATAGTGTTTAATATCAGCTACTGAAGCTAATAAAAAAATTCTGTCCATGCCGAATTTGGTTGTAACAACTATTGTCAAAAGCAGACAAATGGAGAAGGCACGACTCAATATTATATGATTGATGTAGTTCTGCGGATTGGACAAAACTGAGCAGCAGATAGGAACTGCTACATACGAGGTGTGGCTATTAAATAACAAGACTGACGTTGTAAAAAATTTTATTTTAATTTTATACATAATCACTTATTGTCACCTTCAATATACATTCCTTCTCTATTTCTACAACGCTCCATGCGAATTCCATTGTTGGAAACAGTGCTGGAAGTCATCTTCTGTCAGCTCCTTCAGGACACTTGCTGCTTTCTCTTTTACAGCTTCCACAGACTCAAATCTTGTCCCTTTTAATGCAGATTTCACCTTACGGAACAGATAGAAGTCACATGGTGCAAGATGTGGTGAATAAGGTGGATGTTCTAACACTGAGATGCTGTACTTGGCTAGGAATCTCTTGACAGATAACGCGGAATGAACTGGCGCATTGTCTTGGTGGAGAACCCATGATTCTTCCTTCCACATTTCGGGACGTTTTTCCATACTCTTTGACGTAGTTTAGAAAGTACCTCAAGGTAGTAATATTGATTAACTGTTTGACCTTCAGGAACCCAGTGAAGGTACACAATCCCATGGATATAAAAAAAAACAATCATTGTGGCTTTAAATTTTGACTTACTCATTCGAGATTTTTTGGCTCTCAGTGAAGTTCGGCTCTTCCAGTGCAATGATTGGCACTTCTTTTCCGGATCATAAGTAAAATACTACGTTTCATCACATGTTATTATCATTACCAAAAAATTTGGGTCATTTTCAATCGCGTACAAAGTGTCAGAAGGAGTGTATATTGTAGGTGACAGTAAGTAATTATGTATAAAATTAAAATTAAATTTTTTACCACGTCAGTCTCGTTATTTAATAGCCGCAACTTTTATTCTTTCTACTGTGCATGAAGTTCTTACTCCTGTTTCTATACATACTACGTATATCCATATTTAAGGGAGATCTACCACATTTGCCTTTCACCAGAAGAATCCAATTAAAAATTTCTTTTGGGCCACTTGTTTATCACTCATCCTTTAAAAATGATAGTATCACTTCAATTGTTCAATTTTTGTGATATACAGAATCGACGTGTCAATTTTTTGTAAACTAGAATAGATGATGAAAGATTAAATACTTTATTAATAAAGCAGTTAAAAACTGTTATCAAAAAGGAAATATTTTGTTATAACATTTGAAGTCTCTTTGTTCTCCAGAACAAGATACATAATTTATAAGTTTATGGACTTAATAATAATGTATTTTTTGTTCTTATAAATCTTGATTTTCCTTAACTTGTTAACTTTAATTTAATAAACTTTTAAATAAAGCATTATATAATATTTAACTTTTTGTCATCACATAATATGAGAAGTTAAAAACTTAAGAGTAGGAAATAGGAAAGTTGTACTACTGAACTGTATACAAAAAGGAAACTGACCAGGCATTCCCTTGCAGTGGTCCAGGAAAACTGTTTGAAAACCTTGACCAGTACAGCCAAAATTTTCTTATTTATTTACTCATAACTCTTTTAAGTTTTCATTGCATGTACCACTCACTATCATAATATACACACTTTATTAACTGGACCTAAATCAATTCTTAAAAGTTTTTCAGAAGATATTTCTTCAGTCACTTGTATAAAACAGTTTTACACTAGTAATTTAATAGACAAGACTTTTCGTAAAACTTTTTACAAATTGATTAGTTTCACGTAATACGTGTGTATGCATGCTAATGATGGTGGATCCACCAAAACATATAAGTTAATTAAACATAAATAGGAATTAAATTGACCGCATCTGTGGCGTAGTGACTAGTATGCTAGCCTACAAACTGAAATGTCCTGGGTTTGATTCCTAGCTAGGGCTTGAAAATTTTAACACTTTTAAACCCATCAGTACAGTACCAAAGCCCATAGTAGTTCCTAATGACCAAGCTGTCGATGGGACATAAACAAAATTGTATTGTTGTTTAGGTCATCAACCAAAAGGCTGGTTTGAACCTCTAGAGGCTTTACTAAGTAAAACGTGGAGTCAGGTGATTTACGATTGCCTTCCAAACTGAGTTGAAAAGTATGCTTATCAGCATGCCAGGTCCTCTGAAAAGCACATATTTTCCACCCTGTAAATGACACCTTCACTTCATTCACCACTGTATAATGATGAAATTCATTACTTTCAGAGGAGATAACTCAGATTAGTGAATTTTTTACCTCTACCTCTTCTGCTCGTTAATGTTTCAGTCATACAATTGGCTGACCATGTGATAAGATACAGAACTATGTAAAATAAACTAAAAAAAAAAAATTAAATTGAAGCAGGGTTAAGGAAAATCAAGGTCAGTAAATATGCAAGTTCTCTTCTGAATTAAATCAGTACTTCAACAATGAGTATTGAAGCTAATTATCTTAAAATTTTATTCATTTAAAATATAATATTATAATATTTAAATATAATATTTTTATTGATTAACGATAAACTTTCTATTTCCAGGTACTAACGTGCAACCTTTTAATGCAAGAGCCACATGTGGTACTGAACCATTTCCTTGTCCAGACTGTGATAAACGATACTGGAATCGAATGTCACTTACACGCCATCGAAGATACGAATGTGGTGTTACTCCAAAATTTATGTGTGTTCTTTGTACTCGACGTTTTAAATATAATTTCTTGTTACAAACACACATGTCAACGATACATAGAGTTACTGGAAATTGAAAATTCCTTAATTGTCGCACATTGTTCAGTTTTGATTACTTTATTTAATTTATTTTTTGTGTTTAATACAATTTATTTTTTGTGAATTATAAATCAAAATCATATTCTTTACAGTAAAATTTCATTAATTTGAACTTTAATATTTAAAAATTAGGTTTACTTAAACTCAAAGATAGAAACTAAATTTTTATTGTATAAAAATCTAATAACTACAGGACATAATGTGGCACATGAGTTGTGGAATGCGTGAACATTGGTACTAGTTATTAGGAAACAGTAAACTGAAATAAAGGGAAGTAAAAGCATCAACCTGTCTTTTGCTATTACGCTTAATTCTCATTACTGTTTTAGTTAAAAAGCATTGGTTCATATTGTAGTAAAAACTACTTTTATAAAACCAAAAAACAATTATTTGTTACAGATAGACTAATGTTTTCACCTATTACAATAGCCACATTGTAATATGTGTCTACACTTTGGCTTTCAATACCAAACTGGTTATTGTTTTGCCCTCACCACTCCATTTTGCACTAGAATCACTGTGCATATAAAAGGTATAGTTCATCTCTGGTCAGGCAAGGTTTTTCTATTCTCTTTAACTTTTGTTGTAAATCTCAAAACCAAAACCATGTAATCAGTTCCAGAGTAGCTTGTCCTTCTTGTTTTCATAATGGTACCAATGATACTTTGGAATTTTAAATATTTCTCTGCGAATATTTCTGAGAAATATTGCTATATTTGTCAGCAAAATTGGCAGAGAAATTTTTTCTACCTACTAAATATATCAGTACCATTCAGTACTTGTACTGAGTTGTACGAGGAACAGAATAATCCTGTTCCTATCCAAGACTAATTCTGATCCTTTTTTATTTGTATATTTTATTTATTATTACTGATAAATGGTTTTGAGACCTGCAATATTTGTTGATTTATCCAAAAAAATTTATAATCTGAGTATTGTATTGTTAGGTATACAGTAGAACGTCGATAATCTGGATTAACTGGGAACGAACCCCGTCTGGATTATCAGATTGTTCGGATTTTCTAAATGAACCATTAAAAGACTCGGTAAATGTTTTCAACATAAAATATTACCTATAATCGGCCATAATTATTTGTGATGTTTACAGAAGACGAGTGAATAAATAAAACCATTTATAAACAAATTGTATAAAAGTTTTACTTAAAGAAAAAAATATTGTATTGTATGTCTTATTTAATGTTCAGTAAATTTAGGCCTACAAAAAACTAAAGTATAGTAATGTACATATAGGTAGGTGAAGTATTATAAAAGTAAAAGACACACAACACGCCACTTGCATGCACTCTGTCGGGAACTGCAAGTAATAGTAGTTTTTGGCATTTTTATATAAATGTATACATACTGTAACTGAACGTGCTGTCAATTTTTTTCACTAGAATCTATTCTATATTATCAACAGCACGGATTTTTAAAACGCTTTACTATATTTCTTAACTACTGATACTTTTTGAAAAAAAAATTCTTTAGCCTTGACATCACCAAAAGCAGTGAAGCCTTTCTCAGCCTCATAGTGATGTGACGCTCATGGTTGAGTCACACAAAAGAGGTAGTTCTTTTAACTGAGCGGTGAGCTACCATCTCTTTTATTTTGAACGACCAGCACACCGAGCGTTTCTCCCCACACAGCACACTCTCCGCACAGAGCTGACTTATACATCCCCTCCACGTCTAAACCACTTTTCTCTAGTCGAATTATAGCAATGGTTACCTATACCTAAACGCTGCATAGAAAGTATAAATATCGTATCAAATTCTGCCTCTGTTTGTGTTAGGGTGCAGGAGACGTGTGCCGAGAGGGGGTCATTATTTTCTCATACTATACAACAACCCTGAGACAAGTGGTTGTAAAATACCATTTTATAATGGTACTGTACTCGTATACCATTATATATATACCATTGTTATACTGTACTGTAACATTTTACCACATGCATACGAAACAAAGATAGACACATGACAAAAATTTGTTTGTGGAAAGGGATGCATGAACATTCAGGTTGACGCATGCGTAAACACAATGTGCTGTGTGCGAAGGAGTGAGCAAAAGTCACCTTCTTCTCGACTCACTGTCTGTTTATTCAGATAGCTCAGCTCAGTGCTGTACGTATTAGAATCTACTAGCTCACTCCCAAAGTTCACCCCGTCTCATCGTTCAATTGTACAGCACGCTCTGTGCCATTCATTCAAGTGTGCGGAGCGGGGTGTGCTAGCTCAACTATTTTACTGGTGCTGTCCCATGACTACAGCCTCAGTCTTCAGGATTCTAATTTTTTCAAATATTTGGAGTACTTTATCGTAAAACTTGTCCTAGTACTAATTACAGGATCAAAAATAGACATTTGGTTGGGTTTTTAATACTGAAGTTGAAAAATATAGTAAGGAAAGAACTCCCTTGCCATAACCCTTCAAAAATCCAAAACATTTGATTTTTCATAATCCGTTTTGCATTTTAATAACACTATACTGTTCAAATTAAAGAAATTTCACTGTATTTTAGGAAGTAATTTTGGTGTTATATTTGTATAAAAAAATATTGTTTATATTTTTGTAAGGTTAACTTGATTTAAGTTAAGTTATTAAGTTCTTTAAGTTTCTATAATATTATTATATCTTTATAGAAAAAATACCCATATATTATAATTTTTTTATGAAACTCAGTTCAGGTTTTACTGAAATATTACAGTTTGTTCACCAAAATATTCATTTTGTTACCACCGTAAATGATACACAATCATTATTACCAACATAATTATTTTATTACAATAATTTAACTCTGTTAAAATAGTATACATTAAAATACAATATAACTTAACCTATAAATGTTTTAGGTTAGGTTATCTAAAAATCGGTTGGCAAAACTGACACATCTCTATAAACTACACTCCTATTTTGGGCAGACATTAAAATTGTATGATAATAAGTCAATTATAAACATACTTTATGTATTTTTTATTAGAATAAATTATTAAAGAATTTATTAGAAATAATAAATAAATTAATATAAAAGTCTAATTTTTAAATTATGGTTTCTCATGATGTTTAAAAGAACTTTATATGTTTTCAAACTTGAAAGAATTTCTTTTTAATATTCTTTTGTGATAATCGGAAAATGTGAATGTTACCATTGTATTTTGTTTAGAAAAATATTTTTTATTGTCATTATGTCCTTTTAATTGATAAATAATGTATTGACACAATTTTTGTATTGTATTTCATTTGTATTTCTTGTATTACATTACTATGTATTCATGTTGTGATACGCTTTCTTACAGATTATTAGCTAGTCAAAGTAGTATTTGTATTTTTGTATTTAAATATTTTATAATAGTACTTCAAACATAAAATTTAATGTAATTATATAAACTTTGTTATTGTTTTAATTTTTTGTTTTATTGGAATAGTTCAAAAGCAATAATTTTTAATAAATTAATTCTACTATATTTCATAAAACTTAGTTATTTTTACTTTCTCTCGCCTATATGAATATATAGGAAGGAAAGTATTGTTTTCATGTCGATTTTACGAAATCGAGTTTTGAAGATGTGATTTAATAGACAGTTTGGTACTTAGACACGAAATCTACCGACTGAATCCAAACTGTTCGCGCAGCTACACCGGCAAGCTTATTTGGCGTCCACTGTATTTAATTGTACACAAAAACACATCTACAGTATCAAAAAGTGCTGATTGTTCTGTCGTTTTATTACCATTTCTTTCTGTCACCCTTGCTTAAAAAAACATTGCTCCTAACAATTAAAAACTTAGCTTGGTTTGGTAATAATTATTTAAAATTAATTTTAATTTTTTTAAAATTCTGATCAGTTTATTTTATTTAAATTAATTAACCCAAATGAAAAATACTTAACCCAGAAATTTATTTATTTAACGTCGCATCAACTACAACGGTCATTAGCGACGACGTTGGGGTGTAACTGTTTACAATGGAGGATGAAATGATTTTTTGTAACGTATGAAAATATGCCGTGCCTGAGTGGGATTCGAACCCAGGACCGCATGAGAGGCGAGCACGTTACCAACTGCGCCAATGCGGCCGGCATTTGAAATTTATTTGTTTGCTGTATCTTTGCAAATATTTTAATTTAACATACTATGTATGAGAAAATTATTGAAATATATAGTTAACCAAAATGATAACTCTTACAAAATTGCCTTTTTACGTGTATCAAGAGGATGTTATTAGAAAAATTGATGTTTTTTTGTGCAAACAGTAAATTTTAAGAACTGACTAAAATTCCCGTGGTACAGTTATACTTTATTAAATAAGATCAAAACCAATTTAGGATAATAAAAATTTGGGTTAACTAGATGATGATTGAATTTGGGAAAAATCAATAAAAATGAATTATAGGAACTCACCAATTACAGCAATAATTCTGCCAGTTATTTACGCACAAAATATTTTTTTTCCAAAACATTTACGTGAAAGTTTTAACAACACTTACATTTACAACGAAAAAATTTTAATCTTTATTTTATGTTTCTTCCTAAATCAGTCCTGGTTAACTGGAGATATCATTTTAAAAATATTTACCTTTTTAAATTCAGGAATGAACTTCAAATCCAAGATTTTTTTTTAATATAAGTTATTTATTAAGAAAATAATTATTGTCATTTAGTTATATTAATCATTAATGATACTTTTTTTTTATTAATGATTTATTGAATATTTTTTGTTGTAATTAAAGTTACCTTCTATAAAAATAGTACCTGTGTGATATGTCACTTATTAATAAGACTGTAATAAATAGTAATAATAATAATTTTAATTATTAACTTGTATACCATGTGTCCCATAAAATTTGAATTTATAAATTTGTGTATTGTTAATAATTAGTCATAACGAAATTATTGATTGTGTTGGAAAGATGAGGTGGTCCGTTCAGTTCCTTAATATTGTGGCTCTAAAGAACTTATTCTATCAGTCCATCCTTCTTTTACTTTGTAAATAGAACACTCTCTTGTATAAATTTTGGGAGATTGTTTTCTATGTCTCTCTGTCGAATATTGCCCTCCATTTTTGCCTGAAGATTGAATATCTGTTATCTGTTAATGCCTCCATTTGAAGTGTCTTCTCCCCTCTTCTCATAGTCTTCATACTATAATGCTTTTCATTGTTGATGATCTCTGCTGTTCCACGCAGTTAGACTAATCAGAACATTTGCCAGTGTTGTCAGATTGTACGAATGTATCAGTGTGACAAACATTACGCGCGCATGCGTTCAATAGCCGCAATAGTTCACTCGTGTCTTGCATTTCATACTGAACACATCGATTTTAGAGTGGGTTAATTTGCAATACTTTATAATATATTCAGCTGGTTGTATGTTCGTAGGGTAAGTGCACAGTGAACGCAGGTCGCTGGTTGCTGGTGGCTTACAAGTGGGAGCCTGCTAGTAAGAATAGGCCATTATATTTTAATCGGACATCTCACAGTAAACGCTGGTGGAGAAAGCTGCGCGCTGGTCATCTGCGCATATCAGCTCACTGGTTTGTTTTATATAAACCTGCCTGCTGCTTGCTAGCAGGTTGCTAAGTGTACTTGGCATCGTATAATACGTATTCATAAGTAATAACAACTTGTTAATTAATTATAACTTAGGTTTATAAAAAAAAAACTTAAAAGCTTATTACTGGTCAAACAGTGCTTTATAATAATGAATATCGGTAGTCATCAGAATGTTCAAAATATGTATTTCAAAGTAATCACAAGTGTTTCTTCCGGTAATATTGGTTGCTTGTGCAAGTTGCACCATTGTTTTTGAAAACGAGTTCTACTTTAGACAATATAAAATTAAACGTTTCTAGAGTCATTCTCATGCATTTAAAAACCCTGTCTCTATCTTTTTTTAATTGCGGAAAAAGATGATTATGCCGAACAGTTTTCTGTACTTATTAATGTCACTAACGATATCGTCTTGAAAAGATAACAATTTTGTATAGGCATTTTCCATTAGGAATAATTCATCAGCACTGCTGCTACTGGAACTCATGTTGAATACCGACAACTGAATAAAGGTTAAGCGCGTAGTTACATGCTCCCACTATGCACGTTCGCCACCGCGAATCAGTACCAGTGACCAGCGTTCACTGTGCACTTACCCATAGGTTATAATTGTTATTAAAGGACCAAAAAAATGGCTGACGAAATTTATAACAGAACTACAAGAGCAAGTATTGGCAATGTTGCTTGCAAGTCATTGGCTAACTATGAAGTGGGTAGAGGGCAATGTATACATTCAGAGCTCATCAACTTTGAAAAATAATATAAGTTATCATTGAAGATCCTCATTTTATATAGATGTCTCCTAATGTGGCAGTGATGCGTCAACAGACTGACATCTGTAGTAAAGCAGCTTCCTGCCCAGTACTTTACAAAGTGTTTCGGATATGATCCCCGTCCTTCTCTTAGTGGGTCTCAGTCCAGCAATGTGGTTCTAATACCTCTTGCATACCACATTGATTACTTTGTCTCAGTTAAAAATTACTTTTGTATAACTGATTTTGTAACATCTTGTATGTAATAAAATTGACCACTTAAGGAGAAGATAACTGTTATTAGTGTAACTTATATTATAAGGCATGTCCGGAAAGTAAGTACTGTTTCATTCAAATGCCACCACAGCGCTACTACTATGGGCACTCCATGTATGCACTCTAATTTCTGTGGTTCATTAACTCCATGCTGACACCATTGTGGTTGATTAATCTTGTGTTTTATGTTTATTGTGGTCGTTTACAATGTTTTAAACAATCAATGAACCCACCAACTGTAAGATATATTCTGTTATCTGGTTTTTAAATACAAGGAACATTAAGGCAACCAAAATTCATCAGCAGGTTACAGAGATTTATGGTGTAATCGCTCTGAGTAATGGAATCATGTGAAAGTGGGTTAGGAAATTCAATGAAGGATGGACAGATGTCCATGACAAATCATAAAGTGGGCGGCCCTCTGTTGTCAATGATGACGTGGTCAGGAGGGTGAATGAGGAAATTAAAGAGAACAGATGATTTACAATGACAATGCTTTCAGATGAATTTCTACAAGTTTCAAGAACTTTTATGCACAAGATTGTAGCTGACCGCTTGGGTTATCATAAGCTCTGTTCCCTTTGGGTTCCAAAAATGCTCACAGATGCTCACATAACAAAGCAACTTGACAGTACTATAACATTTCTTACCCAGTTCATTTGACTGCCACGGTCCTTGAACCCGTACGATCTAACTACCACTTGCTTGTGCACATGAAACATGAGCTTTGCGATAAATGCTTTAAATTTGATGATGACGCCAAAAACCGCTGTAAAGTTATGACTGTCTTCATTGGCGGGATGTTTCTTTGAGGAAGATTTAGATAAGCTGGTCACCTTCTATGACAAGTGCCTGAACAATGGCGGAAACTATGGAAAAAAGTAGTTTAAGGTATGATCTTTCATGTAAAAATAAAATTGTCTTGCAAAAATCTTAGTTTTTTTTCAAAACGGTACTTTCTTTACACGCCTCGTAATACCTTCTCTATTCTTCAATACTTTAGTCATTTAATCATTGTATCATTTAAGAAGAAGAAACAGAAATAATTTTTGTAGCCTTGAAAAACTAGCAGATAAATTCTGTTTAATTTATCACTCTATCTACCTGTAACCGACAGATATAATAGTTCAAATTTTATGGGACATCCTGTATGAATATATTTATGTATATTATGTTAAGAAAAAACAAACAGTGATACGATAGTTGATGTTATTAATGTTCTTTAAATACATTGTCAAAATTAAATTTTTTATTTTTAAATATTTGATAGTTTTATTTCAGAACCGTTTCAAAAAAAAAATAATGTAAAAAAAAGGTATTTATCTTTTTATTATTTATGCAGGTAATGTAGATTCCTTATTATCAGCTACTCGATTATTGAATGGTGATGCAATTCATTGGCAGTAGTCATTGGAAATATTACTTTTTCTTGCCTATATACATATACAGGAAGGAAAGTATTGTTTTCATGTCAATTTTTCGAAATAGAGTTTTCACCGGTTATACACGTTTTCAGGTCCCCTGAACACAAAAAACATGTTTTTAGCGATTGGTCTGTGTGTGTATGTGTGTGTGTGTGAACAGAATATCTCAAGAACAGAACATCATACAAACTAGAAACTTGAAATCTTGAAGTTAGACACCACTACCGGACTCAACACGAATATTTTCATCAAAATCGGTCAACCGGAAGTAGTTGTTTATTCATGTAATTTTACACTTTTTTGCGATTTTCTTAAAAATGGCTCCTATGTTTTTTTAAAATCACCTGATTTACTAAATTTTTTATGCTCTACAAGACAGGGTTGGCGCCATGCCTGCTGAAATTCTTTGAGAGGCTGTTTTTGCATAAAAAAATAGTTTTTTAAGAATGCGACTTCAATACGCATTTTATTGCAAAAATGTATGTAATAAAAGTAGTAGACAATTTAACATCCTACAACTTTTATTTCAAATATTTTTTTGTATAACGCTTAGTTTAGCAGTAATTAGTGATTTTCTGTTTTTTTTTTTCATGAAAATGTGTAAATATTCGAATTTTTTAAGATTTCAGCCTTAGTATGCATTTTACGATAAAAGTATATAATCAAATTTATAGGAAATTAAAAGATCTACAACTTTTATTTAGAGCATTTTTTTTATTTTACTTCACCGTCTAGTTAAGCGTGAAAGAGTGATTTTCCGTATTTTCAAGCCAAACTGAGGTTGATTTTCACTTTATGTCTTTCACTCATGATTAAAATAAGATTATATTTTTTGAGGTTAGTCTTTTTGTGTATTTCTAATGTTTTATTGCTAACATTAGGTTATATTATTAATTAATTACATTAGCAAGAGAAAGTCATGTGAGTGATTCACACCAGATATTTTTTTCATCTAAAGTTATTGTATAAACAAAACATTAAATGTTGCAACAGAAAGGCACGATTTCTCATCTCTATAGAAAAAAAAATCTGGTGTGAAACACTTCCACGACTTTTTCTTGTCAATGCTGATGATGGCTAATATACCCAATGTTTAATCATGAGTGAATGACGCAAAATGAAAATCAACCTCAGTAAAACTTAAAAATACAAAAAATCAGTTATTGCCACTAAACTAGGCTCTGTAGGGAAAAATTGTTGAAATAAAAGTCGTAGATATTGAATTTACTGTTAGCAATGTTTATTATTTTTTTTGTTTATTTCCCTATTAAGTTTTTTATTTATCATTAGTTCTATTTAATAAAAACTTAGTATAGAAATAAACGAAACAAAATTAAACATTGCTAACAGTAAATCCAATATTTATGAAAAAGCAGGTGTCTATAAAATCAAATGTGGTTCAAGGAATTGTAATGAATTTTGCCATTGGCATGACCTCTAATCATTTAAAATCATTTAAAAAATGTTATCAAGAACATCTACAAGCGTATAAATATGGAAAACATAAATCTAATTATGCAAAACATGTTTAAATAAATAACCACAAATTTACATTAGAAGACATTACTGTTCAGGAAATAAATAACAATAAATATAACATAAACTTTAGAAAAATTACATATTTTAAAAAATATTTATAATAATAATTTGATAAATGAACAGTTGCAGTTTGACAATGATAGTTAGTTTAAATCTATCATAAATTATATATAATAAAATTTAATTCCAATTTATGACACAGATAGCAATAGCAGTAGATTTTTCCATTTATTATTTAGTTTGATTCAAACCATTGGAGAAAGGAAGATGCAATCTTCATAAAATATTCTAGAACTTTTATTAACATTAACTGAAGAAGCGGTGCGCACCGCGAAAGTACGTGTAAGAAGAATTTATGAAAAGCTGTATAAGGTAAATACAAAGTTTTTTTATTTATATGAGGTGTGGCTATTAAATAATGAGACTGATGAAAAAATTTTATTTTAATTTTATACATAATCACTTATTGTCACCTTCAATATACACTCCCTCTCTATCCCTACAACGCTCCATGCGAAATTTCCATTGTTGGAAACAGTGCTGGAAGTCATCTTCTGTCAGCTCCTTCAGGACATGTGCCGCTTTCTCTTTTACAGCTTCCACAGACTCAAATCTTGTCACTTTTAATGCAGATTTCACCTTAGGGAACAGGTACAAGTCATATGGTGCAAGATCTGGTAAATAAGGTGGATGTTCTAACACTGAGATGCTATACTTGGCTAGGAACCTCTTGACAGGTAACGCGGAATGAGCTGGCGCATTGTCTTGGTGGAGAACCCATGATTTGTCCTTCCACATTTCAAGGCGTTTTTTCCTTACTTTTCGACGTAGTTTAGAAAGTACCTCAAGGTAGTAATATTGATTAATTTTTGGACCTTTAGGAACCCAATGAAGGTACACAACCCCATGGATATAAAAAAAAACAATCATCATTGCTTTAAATTTTGACTTGCTAATTCGATCTTGCTTGGCTCTCGGTGAAGTTCAGCTCTTCCAATGCATGGATTGGCGTTTCGTTTCTAGATCATAAGTAAAAAACCATGTTTCATCACATGTTATTATCTTCTACCTGTTCCATAAGGTGAAATCTGCATTAAAAGGGACAAGATTTGAGTCTGTGGAAGCTGTAAAAGAGAAAGCGGCACATGTCCTGAAGGAGCTGACAGACGATGACTTCCAGCACTGTTTCCAACAATGGAAATTTCGCATGGAGCGTTGTAGGGATAGAGAAGGAGTGTATATTGAAAGTGACAATAAGTGATTATTTATAAAATTAAAATAATTATTTTTACAACGTCAGTCTCGTTATTTAATAGCCATACCTCGTACATAAAAAACAAAATATTAACAAATATAATTATATTTTTCTGTTAAAACTGTCAATCAAAGTTTAAAAAATTTATCTATTTTAGTGTTTTTATGTATTGTGTCATTAAGGTAATCTCTGCAGTGTCTGGTAAGTGAAATTCTCTTTCCATTGTGTTTCGTGTAGGATGTCAAGTGTTAGTAGATGTATTAAAATTATTAAAGTAAAATATTCTATTTTATATAATGAATTTATATAATAAATTTCACTAACCTTCCTTTTTAACTGCATCAACTTTTAATTTCACTTACACGTGTTTCGGTGGATCCACCATCATCAGAGTAAATAACATATAATTGAAACTAAAAACTTTATTTATTAAAAATCTATAGAAGATGATACATCTTCAGTCATTTGTATAAAACTGATGTATTTTTTATACAAATGACTGAAGATGTATAATCTTCTATAGATTTTAAATAAATAAAGTTTTAAGTTTCAATTATGTGTTATTTACTCTGATGATGGTGAATCCACCGAAAGATGTGTAAGTGAAAATAAAAGGTGACACAATTAAAAAGGAAGGTTAGTGAAATTTATTATATAAATTCATTATATGAAATAGAATTAATTTCAAACTGCAGGATGCATTATAAAGATTTATTTTTGAATAAAGTAAAATAGAGCTAAAAGCCTATTGCACACTACTATTATTGTAATGCTTTTTTATATTGTTTATTTTAGGTCTGTAATAAGGTTCCTAAAAACAAAAAATGTTGATGCAACTGTAACGAATTTACTTAATAATTTAATTGAATAAAGCAATATTTATACAAAATTGAACAATAATTGTTATTTGTTGCAGGATTCGGAGGGAAACCCATGTTTTAGATTGTAGGTTTATATGTGTGGTAAAGAATTCTCAGAAGTAAGGGGATTTTCATGTAGGTACTACCAAATTGTAAAGTCCAGCCTCTCTTAGTTTACTCCTAATGTAAACAAATAATGACGTCACTGAGCATGCGCATTATATCAAAATGTGTACACGCTGATTAAAAAGTAACAACAAAATGCTTTTAAAAGTATTTAAATACAAAATACTTTTAAAAGCATTTTTTTAAATGAAATTGTTAGGCCTACATCATATCATGACTGATGTTTTGACTACTTTTAGTAGTTTTAATTTAAAAAATAGTTAACTTAATAGGAATACGACATCCGTAAAGTCACAGACTCTAGCGTGCACCCTGTAGTAGGTGGCTTTTGTTTGTTGACAGTAGGAGCAAACTAAGAACGGCTGAACTGTAGGTAACGCGCTATAATTTGACGATTGTGCCTATCTTCTGGAGGACAGTATACTATCTATCTTACTTACATCGGCCAACCCGAAAGCATAAGATATCATGGTTAGAGCTGTAGCTACGATGTATTTAGAAAAGCACATATAGTAGCACTTCTAACCCCCACATAGACCAGTCTTACTCTCGCTGACAATCATCAGCTTATATTGCATTACCTATACCAGGGGTTCTCAAACTTTTTAGGTCAAGACCCCCCCACCTTGATCTATTCTAGGCTCGCGGCGCCCCCTCATGTTAAGAGTTAGAAATTAAAACCATCGAAGCAAATGAATAAGTTTTTTATCATTTTTTCTGTGTTATTAATACAGTTTTTTATTTTTCCAACTTTCTCGTTCCCCCCGCCCCTATTTATCCTTTTCGCCCTTCTTGGGGGTCGCACCCCACAATTTGAGAACCCCTGACCTACACCATGTGTTACCATGCAATCTTAATTAGACAATATTTCTGTTTTTATGAAGCAATAAGAGAATTAATAAAAAATAAGATTTATTTAAAATAATTTTTTTGGTAATAATTTTTTATATTATTTGTTTCAATTTTAATAATATATTTTTCTTTTTTTTATTTCTAGGGAAAAATCAAGAAGGCAGTAATACAACAGAAAATGGACCACCATTTTCTTGTAGGAAATGTGGCCGACTTTATAGCCACAAATGTAACTTACAGCGTCATTTAAGACTCGAATGTGGAGTGTATCCTCAATTTAAATGTATGTTTTGTACAAGAATGTTTAAACATAGGCATCATTTAACTGATCATTATAGAACTCATGTCTCTGCTGGTTTTTGTTCTAATTAAGTTCATAAATACATGATTGTTTTAATACAGGGTAATTCACGAAGATATGCAGAAACTTTAGGAGCTCATTGTACATGTAAAAATAATGAAAAAAGTTTATATAAACATGGGTCCGGAAATGCTTCGTTTCCGAGTTACGGCTAGCGAAAGTTTCGCCCGGATTTCAGCTCACCAGGTGAAATGAGGTCATCCTGGAATTCTGGTAAGGTAGATCAAGGGGCGAATTCAATCGTTTCTTATGGTTTTTGATCTGATAAATTGAATAAAACGGGTGCCAGAACTGTAAGTCAAATAGTTTTTAAGAAAACCAGTGTCAAATGAAAAAAATGGAGTGAAAAACACATTTTTTCATCTTTGGGCAAGAATAACTTTGTTATTTCACCAAGAAACAGTTAAAATTTTTGAATAAAACACGTAGAAAATTTTATTCTGAATAAACCAGTGTAAATTAAGTACACAGAAAGAGAATAGATGTTTGATTAAATGAATTTTTATTCATAAGAGTACAAAGTAAAATTAACCGGAAAAACTAAGATGAAAAAATGTGTTTTTTTCACTCCATTTTTTGCATTTGACACTAGTTTTCTCAAAAACTATTTAACTTACAGTTCTGGGACCTGTTTTATTCAATTTATCAGGTCAAAAACCATAAGAAACGATTGAATTCGCCCCTTAATCTACCTTACCAGAATTTCAGGAAGACCTCATTTCACCTGGTGAGCTGAAATCCGGGCGAAATCTTTCGCTAGCCGTAACTCGGTAACGAAGCATTTCCAGACCCATGTTTATATAAACTTTTTTCATTATTTTTACTTGTACAATGGGCTCCCAAAGTTTCTGCATATCTTTGTGAATCACTCTGTGTAGAATTATAAAAATATTATTAATTATTTATTTGTAATTTGTGTGTGCCATATTAGATTATTTTGTTATTTTTATAAATCTCTTGTAAAGTAATTTTGATAAATTTTATAAAATAAAAATATACTATATCTTCATAATAATTTTGGATCTACCATTTTGAATTCAAATTTAATATTATTTACAAAAAAAATTCAGCCGTCCTTAGTTTGCTCCTACTGTCAACAAACCAAAGCCATCTACTACAGGGTGCACGCTTGGATCCACGACTTTATGGATGTCGTATTCCTATTAAATTAATTAACTATGTTTTAAATTATAAGTACCTACTTAAAATTACTTAAAACATCATGATATGATGTAGGTCTAACAATTTCATTTATAAAAATAATTTTAAAAGTGTTTTGTATTTAAATACTTTTGAAAGTATTTTGTTGTTACTTTTTAATCAGTGTGTACCGTTTTTATATAATGTGTATGCTCAGTGACATCATTATTTGTTTACAGTAGGAGCAAACTTAGAAAGGCTTGACTTTATATATATTGTAATCAGTGGTGGAGGGTAGATCCACAAAATGGGTAATCTCTCATATCATTTTTACCCATTTCTTTTGTTATTTAGGTCATCAGCTGAAAGACTGGTTTGAACCTCTAGAGGTTTACTAAGTAAAACGAGGAGTAAGGTGATTTACGATTGCCTTTCTCACTGAGTTGAAATATGCTTATCAGCATGCCAGGTCCTCTGAAAAGCACATATTTTCCACCCTACAAATGACACCTTCACTTCATTGACCATAGGGTCTGGCTGTATAATGAAATTCATTACTTTCAGAACAGATAACTCTGACTATAATGGTTTTCACAGTTGATGAGCTCTGCTGTTCCACGCTTTTAGACCAATCAGAACGTTTGCCAGCATTGTCAGATTGTATGAATGTATTAGCTTGATAAACATTACGCACGCATGCATACAAGAGCCGCAGTAGTTCACTTGTGTCTTGCGACTTGTACTGAACACATCGATTACAGAGCACGTTAACATGCTCTGATCACAGCTAGTACAACACTGACCCCCCACCACTCACTGAGGCAACCGAGCGCGCCATTAACAAAATAAACCTTCTGCGCACTTCAGTAAACCGGCAAGCTTATTTGGCGTCTGCTCTACTCCATTCTCACATCACTGATAGAATAAACTGTTGGGTTTATTATAAGTTAATGGCTTCTTTTGGTAGAAAATGGGTTGTTCTTTGTTGGGAGGGAATGTGGGAAATTTTAATTTATAAAAAGGAAAATTTTATAGTTATGATGGAATTAATAAACTGAATTCTAGTATGTTATTTTTTTCTATCTAAACCTGAACTGGAGGTAGCACCCAGAATCCAAATACAAATAGTTTTCCTTCTTTGTACTTATGATCAAAGTACATTCATAAAATCAAATGCGTATGAACTCTGGATGTAACCTCAATCTCAGGTAAATAGTTTAATTAAACATTAAATTAATATTAATAATCTTCTCTCATACAGGTAAACAAGATATTTACCTTATTGTAACTTGAAAATTTTTGTGTTCTAATCTACCAAATTATTTTCCTGACATAAAACCATCTTTCTGTTAACGGAACATTAGCCTAAAATCAACACAATTCATTAATTTACGGACTTCAGAAAGAAATGTGTACTTGAAAAATTCATCATGTTGTTAAATTTTATGTTCGTGATCATGGTTCTTCTATTTACCGTTTTCCTAACTGTAATAAAACAATATTTTTATGTGTGTACTACATTTTAATTGAGTAATGTAAATTTCAGTGTTTATATTTAAGTTTCAAGTGCCATAATTTATAATACACTTTATTATTACTTACTAGTCTTTAAACCCACCGGGTTGGTCTAGAGGTAAAGTCGTCGCCAAAATCTGCTGTTTAACAGCTGATTTTCGGAGACGAAGGTTCCTGGTTCAAATCCTAGTAAAGGTAGTTACTTTTATACGGATTTGAATGCTATACAGTGGTTACCGGTGTACTTTGATGGTTGGGGTTCAATTAACCATACTCTCTCAGGAATGGTCGACCTGAGTCTGTACAAGACTACACCTCATTTACACGTCATACACATCATCCTCATCTCATTGGGTCATGGGGTTGCTTATTGTTCTGAATGGAACAGATTGCAATGCACACACATTAGGGATAGAAAAAAACTAGTCTTTAATCATTTTTCATTTAGCTAACTGTTTTAATAAATAAAAAAACTTTGTAAAAGTGCCTTTGTATAACATAAAGTAAATAGCTATTAATTAATTTTATAAAATAATTAAAAATATTAGCCTAACATTTATAACTAGTTTGCAATCTGAACGTAGGTGGAATTAGTTTATTTAGCTCTAGGCAGTCAGTTTTATTTGATTTACAAAGATACTTTGTACAAATTTCTTTGAATTATGTATTTTTCGATTTAAACTGGACCTTTCAGAAACATATGAACTAGCAAAATTACCAAGTCACCCTTCTTGCATTATGCTTGAATTTTAATTTTTTAAAAACTTATATTTTTATTTGTGTGTTATTAATAATTTTGTAATTTTAATAATCAATTCAGTTTTATTATTCTTAAAATATTTGAAAATGATGATCCAGTGTATTAATTTATTTTGATTTTAGTTTCTAAAAAGAATCAATCATTAATGTTGAATAATGCTTAAAAGTTGAAAAAAAACAAAGTTCAATCATATTTTAATGAAAAAAACCTTTCAGTAACAATATTTTTTTTGTATAATATATTTAAATCTTGTTAATATACTTTTTATTGATAATTTTCATTGTAAATTATTATAATATTTCAATTTATTAAAATTATCAGTGGTTTTACTTATGTTAATTAAGTTATGAAGTCATATTTGTACAAAAGTTATATAAGTTAAATATTGAATGGTTTTATAATATAATTAATTTTTCTGTTAAATAAATATCATGATACATTTTTCAGTTATTTTATTTTTTGTTATTACTCCTTAGAATAATCACCATTAAGTAAATCTGCTATTAATTATCGAGACAATTAACCTTAATTAATGGTAAGATCATGAAGGCAGTTTCTTTATAAGGAAGACCACTTTAAAGAAAATAATCATTATAGTTCTCAAGTGGCAAGATTTTTTAACAAAAAATAAAAAAGTATTATGAAAGATCATTTTATGAAATGAAATCTTACATAAAGAGAAAGTCTCGTAAGTTTCTCACAACTTATGAAAAAAAATGTTGAAACTAAAATTAGTTTGATTCTTTAGTTTTTATTACTCAAGCAAATATATTATCAACATTAATTACATTTTCCATCTAGTGGCTGAAATAGATGTTTAGAATAACGGGTATTACTGTTAATAGAAATTTCATTGAATGCTTTGCATCTGTGAGTTAATATTTAAATAAAAATACCTATATTATTTTAACTTTGGTACGTTCTAAAGATGATTGTTTATATCAATTACATAGATTACAGTATCAAAACATGAGTGTAAAGACTTTTTGTAGTGTCTAAAGTAAATTGTTACAAATATATGGGCTTGCAGTTGCAGCAACAAGAAACCCCATTTAAAGTTTAAAATATGAATGAATAAATTTTTGGTCGCGTGAAATGGAATTAAATCAATGATGGAGCCGATGCTTAAATGCAACCCCTTCGTTCAAATTCCGCCCCAGCAGTATGACCAACATTTTCTTTTCGAAAGGAAGACAAAATATTAAATGATAATTTTCTGCCGCAAGCAAGCTCAGATTGGTGTATATTTATGTAGTTCGTATTATTAGAATAACTAATACGTGAATACTTTTAAAATTAAATGATAGATGTATAAAAATATTTTGTATGTAAGTCGGTACGATAATTTCGATTTGTTAACAATACACGATAAACAGCTGATTTCAAGGTAGATACTGGACGCAATTACGTGGATTTTCTATCTAATGCTATCAAAATGGCTGTGCTAGAAATTTGATTGTGTTCTGTAAAATTTTCGGTAGCAGTTTTGAACCAGGTTATCTATGGCTAAAGTGTCGAAAAGAAATTCGTGGTAAGTGCACATGTTTTATAATATATTTATGTTCGTTTTAAGTGTAAATGAATCGTTCTTACAATTTAAACGACTCGTATAAAACACCGCTAACCATATTGATGTAACAAACGGGTGTAGTAAGTGTAGTGTCGGTATTTTTGGGGTAATTCCCACTTTTAAGGTCTTTGACGTTTGTTTTAAAGAAATTCTATTTTTAGATGAATCTCATCACAAAGCTTCATATAATCGTTACGTGTTTAAAGTTGGCTGATTTAATCAATCTTCTGAATAGCATCACTATAGGTTAGTTTTTACAATCTAGGTTAACTAGATAATTCATAATGGTAAACATTACGTCCGTAATTACTGTTTGAGGTTCAACTATTGCGATTTATTTATACGTTATTAAAGTAAAATAGCAGGAAGAACAAAGAAATTAGTGTTAAACGATTGCAGTTGGAAGAAATTATTATTGAATTCAATTTATTGTAAGTTTTAATTTAATTGCATCACAGATAAGATTCGTAAATTGATTAATTTTTAAATAAATTGACCTACTTTGTAGTTTTATCATGTAACTTACAGTTAAATTTAAACGATAATCCATTGATATTGACTTTGTGAAATTGTTTTTACAATGCTATTGTTTAAAAGTAAGTTACTCATAGTATCAGTCGTGATTTTTTAATGTATTTTAGTTGTAAGTAAAGTTTTTTCATTTCTTTTACTTTTGTTTGTAATTTTTAAATATTTAGGATCTTGTGTGAATTTTTAAACTTTTTTTTGTACTGGTAATAGTATTATGTTTACTTATTAGATATTTTGATTGTTTTATTACTAATTGTTTCTGGTGTAAATATTATTGTTTCGGAATTAAAATAAGAAACGGGCATTTCTTATACTGTTGTGTTGGTTTTTCAAGGATTTTGATGAATGAATTTAAGACTGTCTTAGTTTGTCTTTTATATTTTTTGTTATGTGTTAACGCACTTGATTAAGATTAAGCTATGTGATTATATGTGACTAATAAAACAGTAATAATGGTGTGAATGGATAAGTCTAGTTTTATATTAGTTGAGTAATGCAGTAACACATAAATGCTGGTGTACAAATCGCCGATTGTGATTTAAGCTGTTTGCTATATGCGGATGATCAGGTAATTATCATGGAAACTGAAAATGATTTGCAGAAAGCTGTGTTTGAACTACAGAAGATCTGTAAGGGTTATGGAGTGAAGCTATCTGCGGCTAAGTCAAAGACTATGGCCTTTAAGGGCAAGTATCCAGTCAGAACGAAAATCGTTATAAATGATAAAGTTTTAGAACAAGTCTCGCATTTTAAATATTTAGGATGTGACGTAAGCTTTTTAAAAGATGACGATGTTATGAATAAACTGAATAAGTTTAGAACAATTTGCGGGACAATACATCGAACTTTGAAAAATAAGACAAGAAAGGATACAAGAATTAAACTGTACAAAACTATGGCAGTCCCGGTTTTGCTGTATGGCAGTGAAAGTTGGACCATGACGCAACGAGAGAGAACTCTAATACAAAGTGCAGAAATGAAGTTTTTAAGGGCGACGGCAGGCTATAACAGACTGGACATGAAACGTAATGAAAGTATTAGAGCAGAATTACAGGTCCAACCACTATTAGACGGCATTGCGCGCTACAATTCCAGGTGGTGTGAACATGTGAATAGAATGCGAGAGGAAAGACTACCAGTCCAAATATTAAGTTATGCCCCATGGGGTAGACGTGATAGAGGAAGACCGCTACGAAGATGGGTGCCGGAACAGGCTTTAGGCCTATCCGTGTTTGGGTGATGATGATGATGATGAGTAATGCAGAATTGGTCTACTGTGAAGTTCTATGAACCATATTAGTACTAATTTTGTGGCTAATTTAACATGACAGGATTAATAAGATGGTTACTGGATTGAGGCAGTTATCGTGATAATATTTTACTAAAAACACCCTGGTTTTTTAAAAGCACGCTGTTAGTTGTTACTTTATAACACAGCGATTCAAAACCTTTTAACCCTCGAAGCGGTGCATGTATTGTTCCTAAAATTTTAGCTTAATATTAACATAAAGTCAGTCCTGTTTTAATTAGTCAATTGATAATTTATTTGTACATAGACCCCTACATATTATATACCAAAATAATCAGAAAATTCCAAAGTTTTTACTCGTTTAGCTGTCATTACTATTATTTTTATTTAGCTAAACCTATACTAGACAATTCTGTTCAAAACAAAAAAAGTATTTTGTGGCCACACATTTTTTGTACTTTTTTAAGATAAATATGAAAATTTCAAAATACAGGTTTTGTAGAGAATTTCTTTTTGTTGAAGACTGTTTTTGAATCATAGTAAAACATGAATAAATAATAAAGATATTGAAAAAAAAGTGTCGACAGGCACTCATATTTAGCCGCTGATTTAAGTTCGACATGTTTTATAACCTGTTAATTTTAGTCTTAACTATTTTAGGCTTTATTTTCCGTTGATAAAAAGATAAAATTAACTTATCACTATGCGATGAGAAACTATTATGAACAAAACAATAAAGTAAACCCTAACTTAAACACTGCAAAACAAATCAAACAAACACTAACTTATCGTTTTGTTTCAACCCCGTTTTACAATCATTTACTAAAAATAACCAAAAAAATATGCTGTATTTTTTTAATTAAAATAATTACAACAACATTATCTTATTTACAATTGCAAAGAAAACATGTATGGCACGACACTATACATCACACGGGAACACAACAGAGGCACGTGAGCATAAATGGTTCTATGATAATCATCGCCTAACGAAGCAACAATAGCACTTTAAGAAATGAAAGCGGCACTATTGGAAAGCTTAGAATTTTGTGAACAAAGTGATGTGTAGGTTGGCAATAGTGAAGATTCAAAAACACAGTGGGAACAACTGTTGGTCAGATCGACAGTTGCAACTGATGGGCGCACTAGCTGTCGATCAAACCAACAGCTACCACTTCGAGGGTTAGAAAACTGATGTATGAATGACACTTGTCCTGACTGTTAAAAATAAATTAAGTTATCAATAACGTTTTCGCCCAATAACACTTTCAAGTTTAACTGTGTTATAATAACAGGTGAGGCAGTGAATCGGGCGATTTGGCAACACTGCATACAGTCTCCTTTAGTGTGGCTAGGAAAATGAGACTACCGCCATCTTGAAGCGTCTGATTTACCATTTAGTTCCAATGGAGTCGTGGAGCGGTGCACATTGAGCATACACTGTTAAAGCGTATTATAAAAATAATGATAGTTACGTGTTAACGCAGCGCGCATTTTGTAATTATTTCAATATTCCGCGTAATGATCCTTCAGTCCATGAAATAAAAATATGGGTGAAAAACTTAGAAGAAACAGGCCCAACACTGAAGACACGAACTGGAAGCGTAAAAAGTGTCCGTAGACCAGAAAACGTTGACAAGGTAGATTGATTTTTATTACTAACTTTGGACCCATTATCTTGCAGAGAATCTCTCTCAAATTTTTCTCCTCTTAGGCTAGCCTTGACAAATCAGTCTATCAGAATTAATAGTTTATTCGTGCAATTTTCTCAAAAAGCTCCTACAAAATTTTTTTAATTCACCTTATTTACATTTCTTTTGCATCCAGGAGACTCCAAAGGGAGTATAGGACATGTCAAGATAAAACTGATAAACAAAAAGTTTATCACAATGATAAATTCATCTCTTACCACCAAAACTTTGTTTCTGCTACTGCTTACTTCAGTAGGCTTGTCATAAACCCCATTGTATCAAATATAACAAAAAATTAAAAAGTCAAACACAATGATAAATTAATCACTTACCAATAATTTTTTCCCGCTACTGCTTAACTCAGTAAGCTTGTCATGAACCCCTTTGTATCAAATAGTACACAATATTTGTTTAATTAGAAGTTAAATACATTTCAACCAAAACTACTAGAAAGGAATTCATGCACACTGTAAAATGTTTCATCAATCAAATATTGTTTCAGCTTTTTTTTTAAATAACTTAAATTGTCACAACTTTTTAAACCTTGTGGCAATTTATTGATGTATTTTCTACCTGCATAAGTTGGTTTTTGTTCAAACAATTTAGTGTTGTGATTAGCAACATAATAATCGATTCTGTTTCTTGTGTAGTAATTGTGAACATCTAAATTCTGTAAAAAGGTATTTTGCTTTACGTACATTATCACTTCAGAAATGTACAAAGAAGGAACTGTGAGCAATTGTAGCTCTTTAAATAGTGATTTGCATGAGGTAAGGTGGTTGACTCCCATCATAGACCTAACAGCTTTTTTCTGTATTTTAAAAACTCCTTCCATGTTACACTGTGATGAATTACCCCATACTAATATGGCATACCTGATATGAGACAAAATTAAACCATGATAAGCTGCCATTAGCAATTTTTTATCATTTAATCTGGCAATTTGTTTTAATGCAAATATCCCTGATGATATTTTATCACAAATTTGATCGGTATAATAATTCCATCATAAATTCCTATCTAGTGACACTCCTAGAAACTTCACTGTTTGCACATGATCTAAGATATTATTTTGTATAAAGACATCCACTTCTCTGATTTCCCTTACATTGTGTTTGTTTTTGAACTGTAAGTACTGACACTTTTTCCCATTAACTGTTAACAATTCATTCAGAAATTGGACTACAGATTCTAAGCTAATATGTGTATTCACTTTGAGACTATCTACCAGTATATTTTTGTTTATGATTGAAGTATCATCAGCAAACAATAAAGCTCTACTGTTGAGTAAGATTTCTGGTAATCTATTTATTTGATTATCACATTTAATGTGCTGTATAAGATAGGATAAGCGCCATATCTGCTGAAAATCGTGAGGGGGTGTTTGGGCTTTTGTAGTAAAAAAATCTGGTGTGAAACACTCACACAACTTTCTCTTACCACTGCAAATAATTAACAATAAACCTAACATTAGTAATAAAACATTAGAAATAAACAAAAAACTAACCTCAAAAAACATTAGTGAAATACGCAAAATTAAAACTACCTCAGTTTGAAATACGGAAAATCGCCCATTCACGCTAAACTAGGCACTGTACAAAAAAATGCTCTAAATAAAAGTTGTAGATCTCTTAATTTCCTATAAATTTGATTATTATTTTTTAGTCGTAAAATGCATTCTAAGGCCGAAATTTTAAAAAAATCGATTTTCACACGTTTTCGTGAGAAAAAAAACAGAAAATTGCTAATTACCGCTAAACTAAGCGTTATACAAAAAAATGTTCGAAATAAAAGTTGTAGAATTTTACATTCTCTACAACTTTTATTATATAACATTTTGCGCTAAAATGCGTATTAAAGCCGCAATCTTAAAAAGAAAATGTTTTTACGTAAAAACAGCCTCACGCAGAATTTCAGCAAACATGGCGCCTACCCTATCTTGTAGAGCATATAAAATGTAGTAAACCAGGCGATTTTTAAAATAATCGTAGAACCAGTTTTTGAGAAAATCGCAAAAAAGTGAAAAATTATACGAATAAACTACTACTTCCGGTTGACCGATTTTGATGAAAATGTTCGTGTCGGGTCCGGTAGTGGTATGTAACTTAAGTTTCAAGTTCGTACGATGTTCTGTTCTTGAGATATTCTGTTCACACACACACACACAGACCAATCGCTAAAAACATGTTTGTGTGGGTTCAGGGGGTCTGAAAACGTATAGATCCGGTGAAAACTCGATTTCGAAAAATCGACATGAAAACAATACTTTCCTTCCTATATATTCATATAGGCAGGAGAAAGTAAAAATGTTTATTTTTTAAAGATTCCTATTTAAAATCTGTAGATATTGTATTTACAGTTATTCGTATTAAACATGTAGCCTATGCCTATAACATTTTCTTTAATAATTACGATTGTGTAACGAATGCCTTTGAGGCAGTTGCTAGTTACTTTCTCTTGCCTGTATCTAATATATAAAATTCTTGTGTCACAGTGTTAATTGCTATACTCCTCCGAAACGGCTCAACCGATTTTGATGAAATTTTATATGTACACTTGGTAGGTCTGAGAATAGGTTTTTATCTATTTTTTATACCCTTAGGTGATAAGGGTGGTCCACCCCTAAAAAAATTATTTTTATTTTTTTATAATGTGGCATTAAAAAATACATACACTCCTAAATTTTCACCCTTCTACCACCAACCCCTATTTTTTTATAGCAATATTGACCGGGAATCGAACCCGGTATCCCGGCGCAGAAACCACTTGCGCTAACGGGCCCTAGGTAAAATAAAATAAATTTCATATTTTTTATAAAAACATGTTTTCTGTTCTTGGGAGTAGCAACGCGCGCCGAGTACCGCTAGTGAATATATAGGAAGGAAAGTATTGTTTTCATGTCTTTTTCGAAATTGGGTTTTCACTGGATATAGTCTACACGTTTTCAGTCCTCCTGAACCCAAAAAACGTGTTTTTAGCGATTAGTCTGTCTGTGAACAAAATTGTTTCAGAACGGAACATCGTACAATATGAAAGTTGAAACTCAAAGTTAGGTACTACTACTAAAGGACCCGACACGAACATTTTTATCAAAATCGGTCAACCGGTAATTAGTAGTTTATTCGGGTAATTTTTCACTTCACGATTTTCTCAAAAACGGCTCCTATTACTTTTTTAAAAATCGCCTTGTTTACTACATTTTTTGTGCTTTACAAGATAGGGTAGGCGCCATGTCTTGAAATTCTTGGAGAGACTGTTCTCTCGAAGAAAAAATGGTTTTTTTTTAAGATTGCGGCCTATGCATTTTAATGCAAAAGTGTATAAATATAATAAAAGTTGTCGGGAATTTAAAATCCTACAACTTTTATTTTAAATATTTTTTTGTATAACGCTTAGTTTAGCGGTAATTGCCGATTTTCTGTTTTTTTCTTACGAAATTGTGTAAAAAAAATATATATTTTTTAAGATTTCAGCCTTAGTACGACAAAAGCGTACATAATCAAATTTATAGGAAATTCAAAGATCTACAACTTTTGTTTAAAGCATTTTTCTCTACAGAGCCTAGTTTAGCGTGAGAAAGTTATTTTCCTTATTTTTAAGCCAAACTAAGGTTGGTTTTAATTTTGCATAATGCACCATGATTAAAATTAGGTTACGTATTTTTGTTTATTTCGAATGTTTTATTACTGATGATAGGTTGTATTGGTCATTATTTGAATTGGCAAGAGAAAGTCGTGTGAGTGTTTCACACCTGATTTTTATCATAAGTGTTCTACGATTCATTATAGTTTAAGTTTTGTGATAATGAATCAATGAGAAATTCAAAAATAAAGTTCTATTGTCTTGTGTTTTTTTTTTTGGCCGGCTTAGCGTATTTTCTATCATACCTAGCTCTCTCTCACAAAAGTTTCGTCTAAATACTAGGTTGTCTTCCTATTATGTAATATTTTGGCGGTTTTCTACACCAAACTTTTATCTAACCCTATTGAAATCTGTGGAAGATGATGTATTTACAGTAATTTGTGTAAAACATTTTTACTTTCTCTTGCCTATATGAATATATAGGAAGGAAAGTATTGTTTTCATGTCGATTTTTCGAAATCGAGTTTTCACCGGATCTATACGTTTTCAGACCTCCTGAACCCAAAAAACATGTTTTTAGCGATTGGTCTGTGTGTGTGTGTGTGTGTGTGTGTGTGTGCAAAATATCTCGAGAACGACACATCGTACGAACTTGAAACTTAAGTTACATACCACTACCGGACCCGACACGAACATTTTCATCAAAATCGGTCAACCGGAAGTAGTAGTTTATTCGTATAATTTTTCACTTTTTTGCGATTTACTCAAAAACTAGTTCTACGATGTTTTTAAAAATCGCCTGGTTTACTCAATTTTTTATTCTCTACAAGATAGGGTAGGCGTCATGTTTGCTGAAATTCTTGGTGAGACTGTTTTCACGTAAAAACAAAGTTTTCTTAAGATTACGGCTTTAATATGCAATTTAGCGAAAAAAATTTATAATAAAAGTTGTAGAGAATTTAAAAACCTACAACTTTTATTTCAGACATTTTTTTGTATAACGCTTAGTTTAGCAGCAATTAGCGATTTTCTGTTTTTTTCTCACGAAAACGTGAGAAAAATCGATTTTTTTAAGATTTCGGCCTAGTATGCATTTTATAATAAAAGTGTATATAATCAAATTTATAGAAAATTAAAAGATCTGCAAATTTTATTTAGAACATTTTTCTCTACAGAGCCTAGTTTAGCGTGAAAGAGTGATTTTCCGTATTTTTAAGCCAAACTGAGTTCGATTTTCATTTTGCTTCTTTCACTCATGATTAAAATAAGGTTATGTTTATTGAAGTTAGTTTTTTGTTTATTTCTAATGTTTTATTACTAATATAAGGCTTATTGTTAATTATTTATATTGGCAAGAGAAAGTTGTATGAGTGTTTCACACCAGATTTTTTTACACATAATTTCCAAGTTACAAATTTTTACATTGGTTTTTGAAACAATAAATTAAGTTAATTACTAATCCACGCACAATACATTTTCTAATTAAACTAATTTTATAACACAATAATTAACCAAACTTACAGCAACATTATTATTGCACTAACTGGGAAAAAATGTGGTTAGGTACCTCATTGAAAATGAGGTGTTGAGGCACCATCAAGCTCAAAAAAAGAAAAAAAGCCTAAAGCCAAGCTAAAAAACAACAATATAAACTTTTAATTTTAGTCTTAAATGAATAGATAATAGAAAATACAAATAAGAGTACTTTTTAAAATATATATGGATAAGGAATACATAATAAAACTGAGATACAATATTTAAATATAAAATAATGTAATTCGAATAGACGAGGCGTGGCTATTAAATAACGAGACTGACGTTGTAAAAAATTTTATTTTTATTTATACATAATCACTTATTGTCACCTTCAATATACACTCCTTCTCTATCCCTACAACGCTCCATGCGAATTTTCCATTGTTGGAAACAGTGCTGGAAGTCATCTTCTGTCAGCTCCTTCAGGACACGTGCCGTTTTCTCTTTTACAGTTTCCACAGACTAAAATCTTGTCCATTTTAATGCAGATTTCATCTTAGGGTACTGGTAGAAGTCACATGGTGTAAGATCTGGTGAATAAGTTGGATGTTCTAACACTAAGATGCTGTATATACTTGGCTAGGAACCTCTTTACTGATAACGCGGAATGAGCTGGCGCATTATCTTGATGGAGAACCCATGATTTGTCCTTCCACATTTCAGGGCGTTTTTGACGTAGTTTAGAAAGTACCTCAAGGCAGTAATATTGATTAATTGTTTGACCTTCAGGAACTCAGTGAAGATACACAATCCCATGAATATAAAAAAATTAAATTAAATTTTGATTTGTTCATTCGAGCTTTTTTGGCTCTCGGTGAAGTTCGGCTCTTCTAGTGCATGGATTGGCGCTTCGTTTCCGGATCATAAGTAAAAAAAACACGTTTCTTCACATGTTATTATCTTCTACCTGTTCCCTAAGGTGAAATCTGCATTAAAAGGGACAAGATTTGAGTCTGTGGAAGCAGTAAACGAGAAAGCGGGACGTGTCCTGAAGGAGCTGATAGAAGATGACTTCCAGTACTGTTTGCAACAATGGAAAATTCGTATGGGGCGTTGTAGGGATAGAGAAGAAGTGTATATTGAAGGTGACAATAAGTAATTACGTATAAAATAAAAATTTTTACTACGTCAGTCTCGTTGTTTGATAGCCACACCTCGTATATACTAATGAAACATAAATTCGACATCATCTTGTAAAACCAACCGGGATTTCAATTCTTTTAAAAAGTTAACAATTTTTACACATGACATTAAAGGGACATTTAAAGGCAAATAATTAAAAAAATTCAATGAACAAAAGGAAAAAATCTACGGTATGATAGAATATTTGGTTTTACTAAAGCAACCCGATTTTTCAACCTTAATCGACTTGAGTACAATTTAGAGTTACTCAGTCTGTTCCCACCTCTAATAAAAAAATCTGGTGTGAAACACTCACACAACTTTCTCTTGCCAGTGCAAATAATTAACAATAAACCTAACATTAGAAATAAAAAAAAAACTAACCTCAATAAACATAACCTAATTTTAATCATAAATGAAAATCGACCTCAGTTTGCCTTAAAAATACGGAAAATCACTCTTTCACGCTAAACTAGGCTCTGTAGAGTAAAATGCTCTAAATAAAAGTTGTAGACCTTTTAATTTTGTATTCGATTATGTACACTTTTGTCATAAAATGCATACTAAAGCCGAAATCTGTAAAAAAAATCGATTTTTCACACGTTTTCGTGAGAAAAAACAGAAAATTGCTAATTACCGCTAAACTAAGCGTTATACAAAAAATGTTTGAAATAAAAGTTGTAGAATTTTAAATTCTCTACATTTTTTATTATATAATTTTTGCGCTATAATACATATTAAAGCCGTAATCTTAAAAAAACACTTTTTTTACGTGAAAACAGCCTCACCAAGAATTTCAGCCAACACGGCGCCTACCCTATCTTGTAGAGCATAAAAAATTTAGTAAATGAGGCCATTTTTAAAAAAATCGTAGGACCAGTTTTTGAGAAAATCGCCAAAATGTGAAAAATTACACGAATAAACTACTACTTCCGGTTGACCGATTTTGATGAAAATGATCGTGTCGGGTCCGGTAGTGGTATGTAACTTAAGTTTCAAGTTCGTACGATGTTTTGTTCTTGAGATATTCTGTTGACACACACACACAGACCAATCGCTAAAAACATATTTTTTGAATTCAGGGGGTCTGAAAACGAGTAGATCCAGTGAAAACTAGATTTTGAAAAATCGACATGAAAACAATACTTTTCTTCCTATATATTCATGTAGGCAAAAGAAAGTAAAAATATTTTGAGTACTCAGTACACATACAGATATCTTAAGGGAAGGATGTCTAAATGTTTAAAAATTTCAATGGTATGCCCGTTTCTCGGCTATAACATACATGTTATAGGTACACCCTTTTTTTAATAAGTAATTACAGTATTGTGTAACCAACCCCTTTGAGGCATCTCCCACCCTCGGTAGGCGCGGGTCGGCTGTTTCTAGTTTGTATTAATTTGATAGTTGGGTATTTCAAGTAAATGTTCGGTCTACTCGCCTACCTACCAAAATCAATACTTGACCAATTTATTTAATTGTTAATCTATTATATGAAGGGGTGGTTAAAGTAACTTTATGGGGCTATAATTCCCCTTTTAGGGATTAAAGTAATTTAATATCGTTATTAAAATATGTTATTGATATTGTATACGGTTTAAATTTAGTAGTTTTTGTGTTATTTTTATTTTGGTACTTCAACCGTAATATTATTAAATTTATCTACAACTACGCTGTAGAAAAGCTACCGTCGTAATGGTTAATAAATTGTTTTAATTTTTAAAATCATTTCATTTGGTAATGCCAAAACGTAAAACAGGTAAATTAAGGTAATAGGCAATTTTATTTAATTATTATTTTTTACTTTCTCTTGCCTATACGAATATACAGGGTGATTCACGAAGATATGCAGAAACTTTGGGAGCCCATTGTACATTTAAAAATAATGAAAAAAGTTTATATAAACATGGGTCCGGAAATGCTTCGTTTCCGAGTTACAGCTAGCGAAAGATTTCGCCCGGATTTCAGCTTACCAGGTGAGATGAGGTCTTTCTGAAATTCTGGTAAGGTAGATTAAGGGGCGAATTCAATCGTTTCTTATGGTTTTTGACCTGATAAATTGACTAAAACAGTTCCCATAACTGTAAGTTAAATAGTTTTTGAGAAAACGAGTGTCAAATGCAAAAAATTGGTGTGAAAAAAACACAGTTTTTCATCTCTGTTTTTCCGGTTAATTTTACTTTGTACTGTTATGAATAAAAATTCATTTAATCAAACATCTATTCGCTTTCTGTGTACTTTATTTACACCGGTTTGTTCAGAATAAAATTTTCAACATGTTTTATTCAAAAATTTTAACTGTTTCTTGGTGAAATAACAAAGTTATTCTTGCCCAAAGATGAAAAAATGTGTTTTTCACTCCATTTTTCGCTTTTGACACTGGTTTTCTTAAAAAATATTTAACTTAAAGTTTTGGGACCTGTTTTATTTAATTTATCAGTTCAAAAACCATAAGAAATGATTGAATTCGCCACTTAATCTACCTTACCAGAATTTCAGGAAGACCTCATTTTACCTGGTGAGCTGAAATCCGGGCGAAACTTTCGCTAGCCGTAACTCGGAAACGAAGCATTTCCGGACCCATGTTTATATAAACTTTTTTCATTATTTTTACATGTACAATGAGCTCCTAAAGTTTCTGCATATCTTCGTGAATTACCCTGTATAGGAAGGAAAGTATTGTTTTCATGGCGATTTTTCGAAATCGAGTTTTCGCCGGATCTACACGTTTTCAGACACCCTGAACCCAAAAAACATGTTTTTAGCGTTTAGTCTGTGTGTGTGTGTGTGTGTGTGTGTGCGTGTGTGTGTGCGCGCGCGCGCGCGCGTGCGTGCGTGCGTGTGTGTGTGAACAGAATATCTCAAGAACGAAACATCGTGCGAACTTGAAACTTAAGTTACATACCACTACCGGACCCGACACGAACATTTTCATCAAAATCGGTCAACCGAAAGTAACCGAAAGTTTGTTCGTGTAATTTTTCACTGTTTTTCAATTTTCTCAAAAACTGGTACTACGATTTTTTTTAAAATCGCTTCATTCACTAAAATTTTTATGCTTTACAGGATAGGGTAGGCGCCATGTTTGCTGAAATTCTTGGTGAGGCTTTTTTCACGTAAAACAATTGTGTTTTTAAGATTGCGGCTTTAATATGCATTCAGCGCAAAATTTATATAATAAAAGTTGTAGACAATTTAATATTCTATAACTTTTATTTCAAAAATCTTTTTGTATAACGCTTAGTTTAGCGGTAATTAGCGATTTTCTGTTTTTTTTCTCACGAAAACGTGTGAAAAATCGTTTTTTTAAAGATTATAGCCTTAGTATGGATTTTACGACAAAAGTGTATATAATTAAATTTATAGAAAATTAAAGTATCTACAACTTTTGTTTAGAGCATTTTTCTCTGCAGAGCCTAATTTAGCGTGAAAGAGTGATTTTCCGTATTTTTAAGGCAAACTGAGGTTGATTTTCATTTTGCGTCTTTCACTCATGATTAAAATAAGGTTATGTTTTTGAGGTTAGTTTTTTGTTCGTTTCTAATGTTTTATTACTAATGTTAGGTTATATTGGTCATTATTTGCATTGGCAAGAGAAAGTCGTGTGAGTGTTTCACACCAGATTTTTTACTTTCTTTTGCCCTGTATAAAGGTAGGGAAGGAAAGTATTGTTTTCATGTAGATTTTTCGAAATGAGTTTTTTACACGTTTTCTGACCCTCTGAATCCAAAAAACATGTTTTTAGCTATTGGTGTGTGTGAGCAAAATATCCCAAGAAATATCGTATGTAGTTGAAACGTGAAACTTATGTTAGGTACCACTAAAAAACCCGATACGAACATTCTCATCAAAATCGGTCATCCGAAAGTAGATTCGTGTGATTGTTCACTTTTTGGGATTTTTTTTAAAAATCGCCTCAATTACTGCAGTTTGTGTGCTCTACAATGTAGGGTAAGCACCATGTCTGCTGAAATTCTTGGGGAGGCTGTGCCCTCGTAGAAAAAAATGTTTGTTTTTAAAATTGCGGCCTTAATATGAATTTTTGGGCAAAAGTGTATATAACCAAAACTGTAGAACATTTAAAAACCTTCAACTTTTATTTCAAGAATTTTTGTACAATGCTTGGTTTAGTGGCTAGTAGTGATTTTCTGTTTTTTTCCATGAAATTGGGTAAAAAAAATCGAATTTTCAAGATTGCGACTTTAGTATGCATTTTACGACGAAAGTGTTTGTAATTGAAGTTAAAGGAAATTAAAAAACCTACAACTTTTATTTTAAGAATTTTTCTATACAGAGCCTAGTTTAGAGGCAATAACTGATTTCCGATTTTCAAGGTCTACAAGGGTTGATCTACATTTTTCGTCATTCACTCATGATTAAATTTTAGCGCCAATTAGGCGTATTTTTAAGCCTAACAGGTTAATTTTCGTTTTGCATCATCCACCCTTGATTAAAATTATATTGTGTTTTTCATTTTACATTGTTCACTCGTGATTAAACATAGGTTATATTGGGGATATTCTACATTGGCAAGAGAAAGTCGTGTGAGTGTTCACAGTAGATTTTTGCGTTATTTATGTGCAACTGTTTGTGTGTTGGCCGACTGTCGATTGTTTCCGTATAATAAATACAAATAGAGCATTTTACTAGCCAGTAACTTGCCTCGACTACGAAAGCTCCTATTCTCCACGCGCCCTTTAAGCTGGCGCGACCAATAACGCTTTAAAAAAAAAAAATCTGGTGTGAAACACTCACACGACTTTCTCTTGCCAATGCAAATAATGAACAATATAACCTAATATTAGTATAAAACATTAGAAATAAACTAAAAAAACTAACCCCCAATAAACATAACCAAATTTTAATCATGAGAGAAAGACGCATAATGAAAATTAATCTCAGTTTGGCTTAAAAATATGGAAAATCACTCTTTCACGCTAAGCTAGGCTCTGTAGAGAAAAATGCTCTAAACAAAAGTTGTAGATCTTTTTATTTCCTATAAATTTAATTGTAAACACTTTTGTTGTAAAATGCATACTAAGGCCGAAACCTTAAAAAAATCGATTTTTCACACGTTTTCGTGAGAAAAAAAACAGAAAATCTGTAATTACCGCTAAACCGTTATACAAAAAAAGTTTGAAATAAAAATTATAGGATTTTAAATTGTCTACAACTTTTATTATATAAATTTGTGCGCTAAAATGCATACTAAAGCCGCAATCTTAAAAAAACAATTTTTTTACGTAAAAACAGCCTCTCCAAGAATTTTAGCAGACATGGCGCATACCCTATCTTGTAGAGCATAAAAATTTTATTAAACCAGGCGATTTTTAAAAAAAATCGTAGGACCAGTTTTCGAGAAAATCGCAAAAAAGTGAAAAATTACACGAATAAACTACTGCTTCCGATTGACAGATTTTGATGAAAATGATCGTGTCGGGTCCGATAGTGGTATGTAACTTAAGTCTCAAGTTTCAAGTTCGTACGATGTTCCGTTCTTAAGATATTCTGTTCACACACACACACACACCAATCGCTAAAAACATGATTTTGGGTTCAGGGGGTCTGAAAACGAGTAGATCCGTTGAAAACTCGATTTCTTAAAATCGACATGAAAACAATACTTTCCTTCTTACATATTCATTTAGGCAAGAAAAAGTAAAAATAAACTTTTATTAAAGAACAATTTAGTTTTTTTTTTATATTTGGTTGTATGAAGTGTTTCATATCGCCCTTTTTAGATTGAATTAGTTTTGTAATCGATCAGTGAGCTATGTAATCTTAACAATGTAAGATTCTAATTGATTGAGTCAGCAAAGCATTGTATTGCCTTTTCTTATCTGAATGAATTCATGCCTACTTGTCACAATAAATTGAAATTAATGTTTATACAAATTATGTGGATGTCTCGTACGTCTCGATGTTACGTAACCTTCGAGTTAGTGATTGGTTAATAATTTTATTTTCCTTTCTCTTATCTATCTACAAAGTATGAAAATACTTATTCATTGATATACTTTCCTTTAATGCAGTGAAAGTATTGCTACTATTAAACTATTAAGTTACTGGTGTTGTTGTTTAGGTCAACAGCCGAAAGGCTGGTTTGTACCTCTAGAGGTTTTACTAAGTAAAAACGAGGAGTAAGGTGGTTTACAGTTGCCTTCCACACTGAGTTGAAAGAGTATGCTTATCAGCATGCCAGGCCCTCCGAAAAGCACTCACTTTCCACCCTGCAAATGACACCTTCACTTCATTCACCACAGGGTCTGGCTGTATAGTGAAATTCATTACTTTCAGAGGAAATAACTCTGATTAGTGTCTTTTACACCTCTACCTCTTCTGTTCTTAAATGATTCAGTCATTTAATTGACTGACCATGTGATAAGAAACAGAACTATTTATTTTAGCCCTGCAACGAACAGATTGAGTGTAAATAATTTGACACTCCACCTGTCTGTTATGGGCAGAAGTTACTGGTAACGCGCTATAAGTTGACGATTGCGCCTATCATGCGGATGATAGTATACTATCTATCCTACTTACATCGGCCAACCCGAAAGTATAAGACATGTATCAACCACCACAAACACTTAAGAAATAAAATTCAGTTCATGACCTGTTACACTAAACAAGTAAGGAGTAATGTAATTATTTAAAGAAAGTGAATTGTTTAAAATTTTATTATAATTTAACATAACATTACTGAAAATAATGAAATATGAAAACCCTAAAAATACAATAAAATTTTTAAATTACTGAAAAACTATTATTTATTACTCACGATAATAAGCTCGCATCGACGGAACTCACGGACTAACTAGTCTATCACTACAAATGTCAGAGTGCAGTAATTCAGTTTACTGCTGATTACCAAAAAGGATACTAGGTATAGTCGTCGTCGCCTTCCTTCAAGGATTAGGCACATTGCCTGTTCCGACTGTAAACTCCTTTATTAATCAATTCCATCTCTTACGAGGCCTGCCCACACTTCTCTTTCCTACTGGCTGATAGGAGATGACTGCCCTGGGAATTCTTCCATCCTCCATGCGCTCCACATGATCCTTCCAGTTTTGTTTGGTTTCCTCGATTTTCTGCCATATGGAGGGTATGTTGAGCTCTTTTCTGATCTCAGTATTATGGATTCTGTCTTCCCTAGTACAACCCTTCACTGCTCTTAGGAATCGCATTTCAGCAGCCTGTAACCTGTTCCATTCCTTCTTTTTATGTACCCAGGTTTCAGAACCATATAAAAGAGTGGGGATAGCCACTCTGGGCTATAACTAGGTATAGTTATAGCCCATAACAGACAGGTGGAGTGTCAGATTATTTACACTCAATCTGTTCGTTGCAGGGCTAAAATAAATAGTTCTGTTTCTTATCACATGGTCAGCCAATTAAATGACTGAATCATTTAAGAACAGAAGTGGTAGAGGTGTTAAAGACACTAGTCAGAGTTACCTCCTCTGAAAGTAATGAATTTCACTATACAGCCAGACCCTGTTGTGGTGAATGAAGTGAAGGTGTCATTTGCAGAGTGGAAAATATGTGCTTTTCAGAGGGCCTGGCATGCTGATAAGCGTACTTTTCCACTCAGTGAGGAAGGCAATGGTAAATCATCTCACTCCCCGTTTTTACTTAGTAAAACCTCTACTGGTTCAAACCAGCCTTTTGGCGCTGATGACCTAAACAACAACAAGTATAGTTTAGGCCTAGTATTATAGCTTATTTATAATGAATATTTATTATTTAGGATAATTATTAAGAATCAATGAATAATACAATGGGTGTTTATAAAACGACATAGGTACTGCCCGTTCCCAAGTTTTGTGCAGCTGAGAGGTATGCATTACGTCACTACTACTGTGAGAGATTGCGTTAGTAGTAGTAACGTTTTACTTGTATTATGTTAGTAGCAGTCAATGGTAGTATCCAAACTACGTGTATTCTGTATCGCCGTCTACAACAAATAGTCAAAACAACACCCACGTATGTCACGCACTAGGCAGCCTACTGCTCAGCGAAGAGCAATGAGATGATTAGTACAATGTTATGACGTAACAGCAGTCTGGTACTATAAGCGCGTCAGCTCGTGATCCGTGTGAGGAATTTCTGTTACGGAATGCAGTGAAAGATTATACTATTCATAAAAAAACATTTATCATAATGTTCTTGTCATTATAAAGTAACCTTTTGTTTTATTATTTTAATTTATTCTACAATATAGTAACTCTTTTACTTTTCTTTCATTGTATTGCAGTCCTCAGGAATTAAAATATGTACGTAGCATAGAAAATAAGGAAACTAAAAAATATATATTTCATAACATTAATTTATAGGCCTATTTTTAACGGGATGCAGGTACGCTCCTTTACGCGATTCCTCATCACAGTTTTTTATAACTGATGCAATAATTTGTCGCCCTTCCGAATGAATTACCGCTTTATTTTTCCGAAAAGTCATATTAAAATAAAACAAAAGGTATGAAAAATACACGTTGAAATTCACCTAACACAAAACACACAAAACAAATAACTTTTGGCACGTTAACACACTTTAAATTTCAAAATAAAAATCACTTTTGTGATCAAAAATCATGAATAATGATTAACACATCCGAGACGCACAAGCACATATTATACAACTGTATATTGTGACACGTGTATCCGTTGTGAAAAGCAATAATAAGTAGGCGTATAATAAATTGATACATAGACATAATAATAATATTTACACGATGACTAAATGTTTTTGTACTGCCCGATAAGACAAATATATTACTCACATTCTATTACGCCACCCGCCCCACTTCCCCAGGCGACAGAGATCATGAGCTGGCGCGGGTACAGTACTTCGTTTTTCCCCTTCATCCCGCAGCTGCACAAAGCTTAGATTCATACAGTAGTTGTATGCATAATTTATCAATGTAAGAGTAAACTACAACATGATGTCATGGTTAGAGCTGTCGCTATGATGTATTTAGAAAAGCACATATGGTAGCACTTCCATCCCCACCCCCGCGTAGTCTAGTCTTACTCTCGCAGACGATCGTCAACTTATATTGCGTTACCAGTAGTTTAAAATTTCGTTTAAAATCTACTCATTTACTACATTTTTGAGCTCTACAAAGTGGGATAAGTGCAGTGTCTGCTGAAATTTTTGGAGAGGCTAAGTTCTCTAATTATTTTTAAGTTTGCTAAATTATTATGCATTTTAAGGCAAAAGTGTATACAATAATAGCTGTAGAAAATTAAAAAACTTTTTAACTTTTATTTCAAGCATTTTTTCTACAGTTAGTTTATCGTCAATTTGTGTGAACTTTTTTTAATCCCAAATGTGTGTACATTGTAATATGTTCAATTTATGAACAATAAACAACCCCTTGAATCAATTAGATAAGGATATCTGTGACGTTTAAATTACGTATAGTCTTGTACAGAGTCTAGTTTAGCGTGACGAGTGATTTTCCGTATTTTTAAGCCAAACTGAGGTCGATTTTAATTTTGCGTCTTTCACTCATGATGTAAATATTAGGTTATGTTTATATTAAGGTTAGTTTTTTGTTTATTTTTAATATTAGGTTTATTGTTAATTATTAGCACTGGCAAGAGAAAGTTGTGTGAGTGTTTCACACCAGATTTTTTTAAATTTTCAATTGTTTACTCGTGATTAAACATAGGTTACATTGTTCATTATTTATTTACATTTGGCAATAGAACGTCCTATGAGAGTTGTATGAAAGTCGTGTGGTGTCTTTCACACCAAATTTTTATAATTCTGTTTGTTTTATTTCATTTCATAAAACAGTGTGTTGGTAGAATAAAGGATGAAGAAGTTTGAATAATATTTGCATCAATTTAAACAGCTGTATCTTTTAAAAGTACACTTGGAAACATTTAGTATTGTCTAATTTATTCCCACCATTATTCATAGTCAGGCCTTAACATTGTGTTTTTGTTCATTTTTACTTCACACAACCGCTGTTGTGTTACGCTACAATAGGAGCGTGAAAAGTTAATCTATAAATAGTACTTTTTCCTATCCGTAATGTGTGTACGTTGCAACCTGTTCAATTAAGAACAATAAGCAACCCCGTGACCAAATGAGATGAGGATGATTTTATGCACGATTTGTAAATGAGGTGTAGTCTTGTACAGACTATTCCAGTGAGAGTATGATTTATTGAATTCCACCATCAAAGTGCACCGGTAACCGCTGTCTAGTGTAGTCTGTAACTTTTGTCTTCGAAAATCAGCTGTTAAACACCTGACTCGCGGTGATGACTTTTCTTGTCAAACAGAGCGCGGACCTGTGTTAGACATTAGCCGGCCATTTACACAGATACTTACTGGCGGGTTTGGAACGCCACGTACTTGCTGGCGTGTTTGGAACGTCGTGTACTTACTGTGTGTTGCCCACTAACATAAGTTGAATTTACACGTGCTAGACTCGCGCTCCAGGAACGCCAAATACTTGCGCGTTCGTTTATGGGTGAGATACATCGAATTTTGTACGTTCCAAGTACGCGAGTAAGTATTTCATCCGGTTAGAAATACTAAATGTTTGGAGTGTGATAAATCTGTTTCAGTTCACGTTGTTTTAATATTTTATTATTATTGGTTATACTTTATAGTAGACTTAGTTATTTAAATTGTTTTTTTTTTGTTATACACGTGCTTAGTTTAAGTTATTTGTTTAACATTTATTAAAATTGTGAAATATGAGTTTAATAAGCCTTGAAAAGAAAAAAGCTTTGGCTTTACCCGTTACATTTCTTTACGCTGATGACAAGCCCAAGAAACGGAAAAACGTTGGTACAAAAACGGGAGTATACACACGTTAACCTTTTAAACGAATTACGGGAAGATAATCCTGAGGCTCCAATCCGTTTTGACTGCTCTACTTTTTTAAATTCCTTTCGGAAACAGTCACATATAGCTTGAATTTTTTTCACAACAAACTTCTTATCAGCCTTATTGTAGATTTTTTTACACAGCTCAATAATTTCTTCATAAGCTTTTAATTTTAAATTGCGGTTCGTATACTCACTACTTCTAACTTTCCATAAACTTGGATGACACCTATACAATTCTATAAATTCCATCATGAACTCCTTACTCCAATATCGTGTATCTATTTTCCATACGAAAGAACAAAAAGCTTAAAGAATACTAAAAATTTAAAAAATACAAAAAATAAAAACTAAACATTTAGGAGAAAGAATGCAACAAAAGTTAACGAACGGTTTGGATGCAATTTCACAACTGGATGAAATAAGAACGGCACGTTCAAGACCTCAAATTAGTGGGCTTGTCACACGCTAAACCCGCGCGCCAAGTGTCTCGATCCAAGTATCTGATGCGTCTCTCCCCTTAACACACACTCTTGTACGCGTTCTTGGTTCGTGGCGTTCCAAACCCGCCAGTAAGTATCTGTGTAAATGGCCGGCTATTGTTACATCATCCCAGTAAAGTAGACAGCGGGCTACGCCGCGTACCAATCAATTCCGTTCCGCGGCGGACTGTTGGGAGGTTGTATTTTCTACAGAGTTCGCGACGGACAGGATGGCCGATGAGGTGGAAAGAACTTGTTAGGGAGCACCCACATTTATATGATGTGCAGAATAATGATTACAAAAATTTGGTTAAGAAAGCACAATCATGGGGAGAAATAGCTGAAAAACTTCAACAAACCAGTAGTACTAAACACAAATTTATTTATTTTTTTGTTATTACAGTATTTATAACAAAAAATTAGTTTTACCTTTACTGTTGACGTAATTGACAGCATAACTGTACATTGAAAGTGTATCAATCTATATTAGTCATTGACTAATTAATTATTAACATTATCCATTGACTCAAATAGTTGAAGTAATTAACAAATTGGTCTCGTACAGGGATGTCTATTCCTGGCAGTGACTTTGGAGGCAGTATAATTTTGTTATTTACGAACTCACGATAGAAAGCGGAATTTTCAAAGATACTATCACTATGGCGCCAATAACTACCTGTATCAACAATAATGAAATTATAGTTGGGATAAACGAAAGTACATGAAAAATCGGTCTTCGAAGGAATTCAATTCATTGCAAAGTCGGTGATATTCGCCTAACTCCTCTCTTTTGCAATTAATTTCGTGCACCCATTTTCTTTTTGGTTTCGACCGACTGAAAGCGAATAAAAGAAGTAATTCTTCTTCGTCTGAGGAACTGCTAAACAATTAAATTCAAGTTTCAAAGTTGAAAAAATAACAAATCATAAATTCGCCATGACTCGTTCACGTTTTCTTTAGAACTGTTCTGGTCCATCCTGATTTGTCCGCGTTAAGTTAGGCTCTCTCAGTCCGCGTTCTGTTTGACAAAACCTTAATACTAGACCAACCCTGTGCTGAGTTAATCTTTTATTAAAGTAAAATTGCCTTTAACACAGATGCTGATTATGTCATTAGCCGAAAGGCTCGTTTGGACTTCTATAGACTTTATTTAGTAAAACGAGCAGTGATGTTCACCATGACATTCCTCACTGAGTTGAAAAGTATGCTTATCAGCATGCCAGGCTCTTCGAAAAGTACCTACCTTCCACCGTGCAAATGACACCTTCACTTCATTCACCACAGGGTCTGGCTGTATAATGATGAAATTCATTACTCTCAGAGGAGATAACTGTGACTTAAATGTTGCTGTTGTTAAATTCTTCAGTGATATAATTAGCTGACCATGTGATCAAGAAACATAACTGTTTTTTTTTAGCCCTGGAGCTAGCAGATCGAATGCAAATGATTTAACATTTCACCTGCCCGTTATGGGCATGCCCAAAAATGAGATTGGGATGATATGTATGACGGTTCCAAATGAGTCGTAGTCTTGTACAGACTGAGTATGATTAATTGAATTCTAACCATCAAAGTAAGTACACCGGTAATTACTGTCTTGTATTCTATTCCGTAAAAAAAACTACCTTTGGAACTTAAGTTAGGTTCCACTACGGAACCAAACTGGAACATTTTCATCAAAATCGGTCAACTGGAAGTAATTGTTTATTCGTGTGATCTCAAAAACGGATCGTACGATTTATTTCAATATCGTCTCATTTATTACTATTTTAATGCTCTACAAGATGGGATAACTGTATTGTCTGCTGAAATTTTTGGAAAGGCTGGTGTGGTCTCGTTGAAACAATGTTTTTTTTAATATTTTGGTCGTAGTATGCGTTCTAGCTCAAAAATGTATATATAATCAAAACTGTAGAAGATTAAAAAACCTACAACTTTTATTTCAAGAATTTTTTTATACAAACTTAGTTTAGCGACATTAGTGATTTCTGTTTTTTTTTCAACAAAATAGGTAAAAACATGTTATTTTAATATTGCGGCCTAGTACGCATTTTACGACAAAAAGTTACGAAAAAAGTGTTTTGTAAAAGTTGTAGAAAATAAAAAACTACAACTTTTATTTCAAGCATTTTCTTATACAGAGCATAGTTTATAATAGCATAATTAGTTTACGTAGCATAGCATAATTTAACGGCAATTAATGATTTCCCGTATTTTCAAAGTCGATAAGAGGTTGATTTTCATTTTGCGTCATTCACTCATGATTAAAAATTAGATAATGTTTTTCATTTTACATTGTTTACGCATGATTAAACATAGGTTATATTGTTAATTATCTACATTGGCAGGAGAAAGACGTGTGCGTGTTCCACACCAGATTTTTACTTCTAGAGCGGATGTAAATTTGAGCTAGGACACCCCGAGTGGGTTTTTTTCTCGTCCAGCCGATGACAAAATCGTCAATAAATTGCTATTTTCTACCAGCTAACACACTGGAAGGGTTCGTACGCGTAAAATGTTAACTAGTAAAAACAAGTTTTACGCAGAGAAATTTTAAATTATATTTTAATTTTTATTCTTATCTGTTTTTTGCTGACAAGATAACAGTGCGTAATAATTTAATATGCTTGCGTTTATTAGTGACCTCATAGCACATGAAAGTAGTACGCAGCAATTAGTTTTTTGTCTTGAGAATCATTATCAGATAATTTGGTGTGAATCGCTCACACGACGTTCTCTTAACAATTTGTAAATAATGAAAAATATAATCTTGAGAAAAATGTGTAATCATGAGTAAACTGAATTAAAATCAACCTCTGTTCGACTTGAAAATACGGACAATTACTAATCGATATTAAACTAGGTTCTGTAGAAAAAATTCTTGAAATAAAAGTTTTTAGTTTTTTAATATCCTATAAATTTAATTACATACACTTTTGGCGTAAAGAACATATTAACGCTGCAATCTTAAAAATTTCATTTTTTTAACCATTTGTAATTAGCTAAGTACAGAAAATTATGCCCATAACAAGCAAGTGGAATGTTTAATTTTTTTCCACTCGAGCTGCTAGTTCCAGGGCTACAAAAGTAGTTTTGTTTCTTATCACATGGTCAGCCAATTATATGATTGAAGCATTTAAGAACAGAAGAGGTAGAGGTGTAAAATACACTAGTCAAAGTTATATCTCCTCTGAGGGTAATAAATTTTATCATTATACAGCCAGACACTGCAGTGAATGAAGTGAAGGTGTCGTTTACATGGTGGGAAGTAGATGCTTTTCAGAGGGCCTGGCATGCTGTTAATTATACTTTTACACTCAGTGAGGAAGGCATAGGTAAACTACCTCGCTCCTTGTTTTACTTAGTAAACCTTTTAGAGGTTCAAACCAGCCTTTCGGAGGATGACCTAAACAATACAGAAAATCACTAATTGATGAGAATCATTATCAGATAATTTGGTGTGAATCGCTCACACGACGTTCTCTTAACAATGTGTAAATAATGAAAAATATAATCTTGAGAAAATTGTGTAATCATGAGTAAACTGAATTGAAACCTCTGTTCGACTTGAAAATACGGACAAAAGAAGATGACTTCCAGCACTGTTTCCAACAATGGAAAATTCGTATGGAGCGTTGTAGGGATAGAGAAGGAGTGCATATTGAAGGCGACAATAAGTGATTACGTATAAAATTAAAATAAATTTTTTTACAACGTCAGGTAGAAGATAATAACATGTGAAGAAACGTGGTTTTCTACTTATGATCCGGAAACGAAGCGCCAACCCATGCACTGGAAGAGCCGAACTTCACCGAGAGCCAAAAAAGCTTGAATGAGCAAGTCAAAATTTAAAGCAATGATGATTGTTTTTTTTATATCTATGGGATTGTGTACCTTCACTGGGTTCCTGAAGGTCCAACAATTAATCAATATTACTACCTTGAGGTACTTTCTAAACTACGTCAAAGAGTAAGGAAAAATGGCTCGAAATGTGGAAGGACAAATCATGGGTTCTCCACCAAAACAATGCGCCAGTTCATTCCGCGTTGTCTGTCAAGAGGTTCCTAGCCAAGTACAGCATTTCAGTGTTGGAACATCCACCTTATTCAGATCTTGCACCATGTTCCGTAAGGTGAAATCTGCATTAAAAGGGACAAGATTTGAGGTTGTGGAAGCTGTAAAAGAGAAAGCAACACGTGTCCTGAAGGAGCTGACAGAAGATGACTTCCAACAATGGAAAATTCGTATGGAGCGTTGTAGGGATAGAGAAGGAGTGTATATTGAAGGTGACAATAAGTAATTATGTATAAAATTAAAATAAAATTTTTTACAACGTCAGTCTCGTTATTTAATAGCCAAACTTCGTATACCGCTTCCGAATACCTGAATAATGAAACTTCAGAAAAATTAAATGAAAAGAAATTTCCCAGCGTTGTGTAACAAGTTCATAAAACACGATTTATAAGTAACGCACAAACTTTAATTTAATCAATATAGTTTATTTTGTTTAATCAATAATGTCAATAAACTTATTAAGACCTTGTGTAATCAAATTACGTGTAACTATTAACGAAACGAAACAATTCGAGTGCCGTATCAACCTGTAAACCTATGTCGTAAAATTTTTTTTTTAATGACAAAAAGACAGGAAATCGCTTTTCCTGTTACTGTCCTAGTAATTGACTAAAACTAATTTAGAACCGAGCTTGTAATGCCTTTTGTAAATAAACTTATTCAGTTTTATATCGAAAAAATTAGTTTTATGTTGCATATGACGAATTTAATGGGGATATCAAAACAACGGCATCATGTAGGAAACATTAAAACACACGATTAAACGTAAAATTTCTTGGTGAAATTTTCGAAGATCCACATACCAGACTCAAAAGGCAATCTCTTAACGCGCGGTTAAAACTTCTTTACAGTCTTATTCACCATAAATCTCCTCTTCCAATTACTCAGAAACTTAACTGTTACAAGGTACGCCTTCGTCCTATTTGGACCTACGGTTCAGTGATCTACGGATCAGCTAAAGTATCAAACATAAAACGTATTCAGACATTCCAGAACAAAACTTTACGCATCATCGCAGGCTGTCTAACATAGTTAGTAACAGAACATTACATAGAGACCTTAACATTGAAACGGTAGACGATTGAAACAATAAAGAAACTATACAGACGTTTTCATAGCAAACTACACTATCACACAATCCACAAATTCAGTCACTGTCCGCTCCTCACCTACCACATAACCCACCTAGAAAACTGAAAAGGCAATGGAATAGAGACCTTTTGTGAATCGTCCTGAGGGGTTGCCGCTGGGCGACTACCTCACACAAGTGACATCTAGACATTTATATAAAACTATTGACATTATAACTGCTGGTTGTGTTAACTTCTTACACAGTTGTAGTTTATTTTCTTAAATAAAGTAAAAAAAAAAAAAAAAAATTTCGAAGAGTTTGAAATCAAAACTGGCGTTAGGCAGAGTGATGGATTGTTTACTTGTTTTTTTTGTCTGTGTACTGGAGAAAATTGTTCAGGAATGGGAAATGGAACTTACCAATAAAGGATTGTTAAATTAAGTACACTTTAAAGGATCAAAGCATGGCTGAAAGATAAACTGTCTTGCATTTGCAGACGACCTAGCAATCATTTCTAGAAACACGTAAACAGCAAAAGAAAAAAATGAACGTGTTAAAAGAATGAGCAGAAAAAGCAGAACTACAGATTTCCTTCAAGGTAACTAAATACATATCGAATATCAAAACAACCCAGCGTCGCTTGAAAATACAATACGAAAAAATTGATAGCTTCATTCTGAAATTGGCCCTATATAAGGGGGAAAATTAGGGCTAGAGAAAATATTTTTTTTAAAGTAGTATCAAGGCTTCCGGGCCAGCCCAGTCAGTCAGCTGGTAGTAAGTCGTTAATTATTTGTTAAGTAACACGGGTTTGGCAAGCGACTTTGTATGGTGACCAGATGACAGTCAACCGTGAACAAACTCTACTGGGGGTCCCTGTTCAAACTCATGCCTAATTCACGTGTAATATTAATACACCAAAGCAGCGATCAAATTAGGTAGTTGTCAATAATATACAGTTCCCGATAACAAATAAAAGCTTATAAAAAAAGAAAAATCTGGTTTGAAACACTCACACGACTTTCTCTTGTCATGCAAATAATGACCAATATAACCTAACATCAGTAATAAAAAAAACCAACCTCTAAAAACATAACCTTATTTTAATCATGAGAGAAAGACGCAAAATGAAAATCTACCTTACTGCGGCATAAAAATACGGATAATCACTCTTTCACACTAAACTAGGCTCTGTAGAGAAAAATGCTCTAATTAAAAGTTGTAGATCTTTTTATTTCCTATTAATTTGATTATATACACTTTTGTCGTAAAATGCATACTAAGGCTGAAATCTTTAAAAAAATCGATTTTTCACACGTTTTCGTGAGAAAAAAAACAGAAAATCGCTAATTATCGCTAAACTAAGCGTTATACAAAAAATGTTTGAAATAAAAGTAGTAGGATTTTAAATTCTCTACATTTTGTATTAGATAAATTTTTGCGCTAAAATGCATATTAAAGCCGTAATCGTAAAAAAACAATTTTTTTACGTGAAAACAGCCTCACCAAGAATTTCAGCAAACATGACGCCTACCCTATCTTGTAAAGCATAAAAAATGTAGTAAACCTGACAATTTTTAAAAAAATCGTAGGACCAGTTTTTGAAAAAAAAATCGCAAAAAAGTGAAAAATTACACGAATAAACTACTACTTCCGGTTAACCGATTTTGATGAAAATGTTCGTGTCGGGTCCGGTAGTGGTATGTAACTTAAGTCTCAAGTTTCAAGTTCGTACGATGTTCCGTTCTTAAGATATTCTGTTCACACACACACACCAATCGCTAAAAACATGTTTTTTTGGGTTCAGGGGGTCTGAAAACGTGTAGATCCGGTGAAAACTGGATTTCGAAAAATCGACACGAAAACAATACTTTCCTTCCTATATATTCATATAGGCAAGAAAAAGTAAAAAGAAGTATCAATATCTTGGTTATTAGCGACTACTGTGGGATTTGACGTGTAATAATTTTCAGTACGTGGCCGGGAATACAACCCGGGACCTTCTGATAACAGGGAAGATCTTTTTTATATATCTTCTAAAATTAAATCCCGACGTATCTTTCCTAATCGTCTTCTCAAAAATTTTGTCTAGTCACTATAATTAATTATTTTCTATTCATCTGGCGTGACTGCTCAACGAGTTAGTTTCGTTGTAGTATTGTTAATAGAAGTAGCGTTCAAATAAAATCGTGTTTATAGCCGTGTAAACAATTGTTTACTTATTCTGCTTTTTATTACCTTATCTGTAAGTTGGCACAGAAAGATTTCTTTTCTTATATACAAACGAGATTGTTGCTTTTATTGTTTTAAATAACAAATAAATAGTTTTATTGTATCTCCTCCTTTGTTATTTAACTCTTTTATTAAACGATTATTAAGGTAAGTGAAATGCGTTTAAATTGTTATAAATTAAACAATTTCTTTAGTAAAAATCTGGTGTGAAATACTCACACAACTTTCTCTTGCCAGTGCAAATAATTAACAATAAACCTAACATTATTAATAAAGTATTAGAAATAAACAAAAAACTAACCTCAAAAACATAACTTTATTTTAATCATGAGTGAATGACGCAAAATGAAAATCGATCTCAGTTTGCCTTAAAAATACGGAAAATCACTCTTTCACACTAACTAGGCACTGTAGAGAAAAATGCTTTTTATAAAAGTTGTAGATCTTTTTATTTCCTATAAAATTAATTATACACACTTTTGTCGTAAAATGCATACTAAGGCCGAAATCTTAAAAAAATAGTTTTTTCACACGTTTTCGTGAGAAAAAACAGAAAATTTTTTACTGAAAATTTTCCATTGTTGGAAACAGTGCCGGAAGTCATCTTCTGTCAGCTTCTTCAGGACACGTCCCGCTTTCTCTTTTACATCTTGAGCTTCCACAGACTCAAATCTTGTCCCTTTTTATGCAGATTTCACCTTAGCGAACAGGTAGAAGATAATAACATGTGATGAAACGTGGTTTTTTTTACTTATGATCCGGAAACGAAGCGCCAATCCATGCCCTGGAAGAGCCGAACTTCATCGAGAGTCAAAAAAGCTCGAATGAGCAAGTCAAAACTTAAAGCAATGATGATTGTTTTTTTTTATTTCCATGGGATTGTGTACCTTTACTGGGTTCTTGAAGGTCAAACAATTAATCAATATTACTACTTTGAGGTACTTTCTAAACTACGTCAAAGAGTAAGGAAAAAACGCCCCGAAATGTGGAAGGACAAATCATGGGTTCTCCACCATACAATGCGCCAGCTCATTCCGCGTTATCTGTCAAGAGGTTCCTAGCCAAGTACAGCATCTCAGTGTTAAAACATCCACCTTATTCAAAAGATCTTTCACCATGTGACTTCTACCTGTTTCCTAAGGTAAAATCTGCATTAAAAGGGACAAGATTTGAGTCAGTGGAAGCTGTAAAAGAGAAAGCGGCACGTGTCCTGAAGAAGCTGACAGAAGATGACTTACAGCACTGTTTCCAACAATAGAAGATTTGCATGGAGCGGTGTAGGGATAGAGAAGGAGTGTATATTGAAGGTGACAATTAGTGATTATGTATAAAATAAAAATAAAATTTTTTACAACGTCAGTCTCGTTATTAAATAGCCACGCCTCGTATAATTCAACTCGCGTTGTATCCGAAGCGCGGTTTAACAGACAGCGTTATAACCGGGGACCACTGTATATTATAGTCTATTTGTAAATTAATCTTTGTTAATTATACATGTGGTAAATTTTATCTCCTGTAGTTTTTACAGTTTTATTGGGTTGTTGGATTTTATTATCATTGTCAGTAAACTGTGTTAAGAAATGTTTTAATCCGACTGATAATAGCCTAGTGTTATAATTTATAAATATTTGTAAAATAAACAAAAGTTCATTGCGTATGATTAATAGCGGTAATTAAGTAATTAATATTGTAGAATACAATTTTAATAAAAAGTGGATTACACACTTGATTACCGGCTGATAATCAAGGTCAGGTTTATGACCTTGTACCGTGAGAGGGAGATGGAACACAAATTGGGTCATATGTTCGTAATTTATTATACACCTTTTAGGGCCTCCGCACACTGTGCGACTGCGATACGATTTACAGTCCAGCCTCTCTTAGTTTGCTCTTAATGTAAACAAATAATGACGTCACTGAGCATGCGCATTATATCAAAATGTGTACACGCTGGTTAAAAAGTAACAACAAAATACTTTTAAAAGTATTTTTATAAATGAAATTGTTAGGCCTACATCATATCATGACTGATGTTTTTAGTACTTTAAGTGCTTGTTGTTGTTTAGGTCAACAGCCGAAAGGCTGGTTTGAACTTTTAGAGGTTTTACTAAGTAAAACGAGGAGTGAGGTGGTTACCATTGCCTTCCTCGCTGAGTGGGAAAGTACGCTTATCAGCATGCCGGGCCCTCTGAAAAGGACATATTTTCCACTCTGTAAACGACACCTTCACTTCACTTACCACAGGGTCTGGCTGTACAATGAAATTCATTACTTTCAGAGGAGATAACTCTGATTAGTGTCTTTTACACCTCTGCCTCTTCTGTTCTTAAATGATTCAGTCATTTAATTGGCTGACCATGTGATAAGAAACAGAACTGTTTATTTTAGCCCTGCAACGAACAAATTGAGTGTAAATAATTTGACACTCCACCTGTCTGTTATGGGCAGTTTAAGTGCTTATAATTTAAAAAATAGTTAACTTAATAGGAATACGACATCCGTAAAGTCGCGGACTCTAGCGTGCACCCTGTAGTAGGTGGCTTTTGTTTGTTGACAGTAGGAGCAAACTAAGAACGGCTGAACTATATAGGATCCGTACGATGCGTGCAACTGGGATCCGCAAAGTTGTAGGATTTTAAAATCTCTAGAAATTTTATTACATAAATTTTTGCGCTAAAATGCATATTAAAGCCGCAGTCTTAAAAAAACAATTTTTTTACGTGAAAACAGCCTCACCAAAAATTTTAGTAAACTAGGTGAGTTTAAAAAAAGTCTTAGGGCCAGTTTTTGAGAAAATCTCAAAAAAGTGAAAAATTACACGAATAAACTACTTCCGGTTGACCGATTTTGATGAAAATGTTCGTGTCGAGTCCGGTAGTGGTGTCTAACTGAAGTTTCAAGTTCGTACGATGTTCCGTTCTTGAGATATTCTGTTCACACACACAGACCAGTCGCTAAAAACATGATTTTTTGGGTTCAGGGGATCTGAAAACGTGTAGATCCGGTGAAAACTTCTTTTTTTTATTCCTAATTTGTGTACATTGCAATCTGTTCAATTTAGAACAATAAGCAACCCCATGACCCAATGAGATGAGGATGATTATGTGTATGACTTGTAAATGAGGTGTAGTCTTGTACAGACCCAGGCCGACCTTTCCTGAGAGAGTATGGTTAATTAAACCCCAACCATCAAAGTACACCGGTAACCACTGTCTAATATTCAAATCCGTATAAAAGTAACTACCTTTACTAGGATTTGAACCAGGAACCTTTGTCTCCGAAAATCAGCTGTTAAACAGCTGATTTTCTTGTGAAATGATTTCAAAAAATCGACATAAAACAATACTTTTCTTCCTATATATTCATATAGACAAGAGAAAGTAATAATAAGGATATCAACTGAATTGCACTTCCGAGCAGTTCGTGTAAGGTTCGCAGATCGCTGCTTTCTGAATTTCGTCGCATACTGATCGTATGGAATCGTGACGTTTGCGGGGGTGTCCCCACTACATTTAACGTACGAATTAAGGAGAAGAAATCGCATCGCACCGTGTGCGGAGGCTCTTACTACTGGATTATGGCTACCCACTGCCATTACGACTTGTTAGCCTGTTGATTAGAATGCAGTGCCGGAGTAGATCTTGTTCAGTCATTATCATGAACATAACCTAGAAATTTCGTTATTACTGTTTCATTCCAGTGTTCTGTGATCATTGCTTTTATATTTTTAATTTCTTATTGAAAGTACAGTTTATTTTTAAATTGGAATATTGTTTGCACCAGTAATTTTCCAAGTGTGTATGTATTTTACTTATAATTTATTTTTTATTGTTTATTATACTTTTAATGTAATCGAGTTACTTTAAATTTTTATGTGTAGGTAGGTCATAAAAGAAATTTTACATTTTTTAATTTCACTTTATTTTTTTGATGAAGTTTATTATTTTAATGTTGTTTTTTTATTTATTTTTTAGGGAAATTCTTTTTTAGTAATAGAATTTAATAAAATTTTATAAGTAAGTATATAATTTTGCACGTACAAAATTTAATTGTGATAATGTTTTTTTATGTATTAAATAATTTTTTTAATTTACTCGTTTCAGAATTTAAAAAAATTATATTTATTTAATTGTGTTTGATAGTTTGGCCTACTTGATTCTTGGTTTGTTTTTGTATGTGGCAACTCTTTTATTATTTTTGGTAATGTTGGAAAATTGTTGCAAATTATTTTTGTCACGTATGCAGCGTTTCGTGTATGTCTTGGCGAAATTATTTTGGTAATAATTATTAATTTTTTCCCAATTTATCTCATACTTACTTCTTAATCTATATTATCCATGTCCTTCATTCTTTGGAGACAGTTTCTATTTGATGATATCTTAGCAATGAATTTTAAGCCAAATCGTTAATAATTTAATTTTGTTGTAGGGAATGTTTTTTCTTTTGCTGTGAATTTGAACAGGAACACTTACTATCGGTTTCATAATGATAGACACCCGAGTTTGAACCCTTGCATCTCCAAAACTATGAGTCGGATTTCAACATACTTTACATAAAAATTTAGCTCATTTTATTCTGCGTTTACCTATAATAATCCTATATTTTTAATGTTGTTTAAAAATTGCCATATCGAGGTTGGAAGACAAAAAGACCCGGTTTTTTGATACCGCAACAAATTTCATGCGTTTAGAGGTGTGTAACTCAATAGTATTTGACCGAAAAGTTTGAAATTTTAACACAACATAGAACATTATATTCTTTTTAAGCGAGTACGAAATTTCAAAATCGTAAGTTATTTAAGTTTTGATTTATTAACAATATTCTGAATCCTTGGTATCTCGGTAACCGCTCGCTCGTTCGGCACGGGCAAACTATCGTTTTATTCAGCGTAAAAATCTTAGTACAGATATGTTAATAATATGAAATATGGATTGGCCAATGTTGTGGTAAAATTTTTAGAATTTTGAAAAATAGATGGGTAATGCTGGGGGGTGGGTGATACTATCCATGTTGCTAGTTTGTGTACGTGACATCCTGTCGGACTGTCTACCTGAATAATTGACAGACTGTATTGTCAATTCAGGTAGACAGTCAGTTTCAAGAAAAATGGATAGTAGCACCCACTCTCCGCATTACCACCTATTTTTCAAAATTCTACCACAACATTGGCCAATCGATATTTCATATTATTAACATATCTGTACTAAGTTTTTTACGCTGAATAAAACGATAGTTTGCCCGTGCCGAACGATCAAGCGGTTACCGAGATACCAAGGGTTCAGAATATTGGTAATAAATCAAAACTTAAATAACTTACGATTTTGAAATTTCGTACTCGCTTAAAGAATATAATGTTCTATGTTGTGTTAAAATTTCAAACTTTTTGGTCAAATACTTATTGAGTTACACGCCTCTAAACGCATGAAATTTTTTGCGGTGTCAAAAAACCGGGTCTTTTTGTCTTCCAACCTCGATATGGCAATTTTTAAACAACATTAAAAATATATGATTATTATAGGTAAACGCAGAATAAAATGAGCTAAATTTTTATGTAAAGTATGTTGAAATCCGACTCATAGTTTTGGAGATGCAAGGGTTCAAACTCGGGTGTCTATGATTATGAAACCGATAGTAATGGTGTTCACCTCTTGTTAGATGGTCATCATGTTTAGTTGCTCGTCCTGATATTGTTACTTAACTATTTTAAATAACTTTGTAACTTATTACGTTATTAACTCAGCTTACTTACATAAATACCATTTTAAAAAAATTTATGAGCATTATAATGGCGAGGCTTTCAATCTATTTATAGTAATTTTTACTTTCTCTTGCCTATATGAATATATAGGAAGGAAAGTATTGTTTTCATGTCGATTTTAAGAAATCAAGTTAACACCGGATTTACACGTTTTCAGACCCCCTGAACCCAAAAAACATGTTTTTAGCGATTGGTCTGTGTTTGTGAACAGAATATCTCAAGAACAAAACATCGTACGAACTTGAAACTTGAGACTTAAGTTACATACCACTACCGGACCCGACACAAACATTTTCATCAAAATCGGTCAACAGGAAGTAGTAGTTTATTCGAGTAATTTTAAACGTTTTTGCGATTTTCTCAAAAACTGGTCCTACGATTTTTTTTTTAAATCGCCTGGTTTACTCAATTTTTTATTCTCTACAAGATAGGGTAGGCGTCATGTTTGCTGAAATTCTTGGTGAGGCTGTTTTCACGTAAAAAAAAGTTTTTTTAAGATTACGGATTTAATATGCATTTTAGCGCAAAAATTTATACAATAAAAGTTGCAGAGAATTTAAAATCCTACAACTTTTGTTTCAAACATTTTTTTTAATAACGCTTTGTTTAGCGGTAATTAGCGATTTTCTGTTTTTTCTCACGATAACGTGAAAAATCGATTTTTTTAAGATTTCGGCCTTAGTATGCATTTTATGACAAAAGTGTACATAATAAAATTTATAGGAAATTAAAAGATGTATAACTTTTATTTAGAGCATTTTTCTCTACAGAGCCTAGTTTAGTGTGAAAGAGTGATTTTCCGTATTGTTAAGCCAGACTGAGGTAGATTTTCATTTTGCGTATTTCACTCATGATTAAAATAAGGTAATGTTTTTTGAGGTTAGGTTTTTGTTTATTTCTAATGTTTTATTACTTACTTAAATGGCATTTCAAAAATATTTATGAGCATTTTAATGGCGAGGCTTTCTATTTGTTTATAGTATTTTTTTACTTTCTCTTGCCTATATGAATATATAGGAAGGAAAGTATTGTTTTCATGTCGATTTTAAGAAATCAAGTTAACACCGGATTTACAAGTTTTCAGACCCCTGAACCCAAAAAACATGAACGTACATTTAGGTTTATTGTTAATTATTTGCATTGGCAAGAGTAAGTTGTGTGAGTGTTTCACACCAGATTTTTAAATTGTGTTACGTTCTTAAAGAATTGGGAAATTGAATTAAATTTTAACGGAACTGTTGATTCTGTTAAACATGTATTCACACTTAAATGTAATAGATAAGTTAACCTTTGCATTTTTTAACAGATAATGAACGTATTAAACAAAGTGGTTTCCTTTATAATAATTCGTTAGGTTAATGTACTTCCCGTTAATACAAAATTAACTGTAATTCTCCTTGTAAGAATGAAATGGTATGATGTAATTTTGTATTTACATTAAATCAACATTAAAAATCTGGTGTGAAACACTCACGCAACTTTCTCTTGCCAATCCAAATAATGACCAATATAACCTAACATTAGAAATACAACATTAGAAATAAACAAAAAACATAACTTTATTTTAATCATGAGTGAAACACCCAAAATGAAAATCAACCTTAGTTTGGCTTTAAAATACGGAAATCACTCTTTCACGCTAAACTAGGCTCTGTAGAGAAAAATGCTCTAAATAAATGTCGTAGATCTTCTAATTTCCTATAAATTTTATTATATACATTTTTGTTGTAATATGCATACTAATGCTGAATTCTTAAAAAACATGATTTTTCACAAGTTTTCGTGAGGAAAAAACAGAAAATTGCTTATTACCGCTTAACTAAGCGTTATACAAAAACATGTTTGAAATAAAAGTTGTAGGATTTTAAATTCTCTACAACTTTTATTATATTATAAAATTTTGCGCTAAAATTTATATTAAAGCCGTAATCTTAAAAAAAAACAATTTCTTTACATGAAAACAGCTTCACCAAGAATTTCAGCAAACATGGTGCCTACTCGATCTTGTAGAGCATAAAAAAATCGTAGGACCAGTTTTTGAGAAAATCGAAAAAAAGTGAAAAATTACTTGAATAAACTACTACTTTCGGTTGACCGATTTTGATGAAAATGTTCCTGTCTGGTCCGGTAGTGGTATGTAACTTAAGTTTCAAGTTTGTACGATGTTTTGTTCTTGAGATCTTCTGTTGACGCACGCACGCGCGCGCACACACACACACACACACACACACACACACACACACACAGACCAATCACTAAAAACATGTTTTTTGCGTTCAGGGGGTCTGAAAACGTGTAGATCCGGTGAAAACTCGATTTCGAAAAATTGACATGAAACAATAAGTACTTTCCTTCCTATATATACATATAGGCAAGAGAAAGTAAAAACAGTGGTTAGGACTCTCTTGACCTGGTTTGCTTTCAAATTTAGTGAATTATATTTTCTTAATAAATCTTTTTTTATGGCCAAAACGGGCAGGTGGAGTGTTATTTTAATTGCACTCGATCTGTTTGGTCCAGGGCTAAAAAAAATAGTTCTGTTTCTTATCACATAGTCAGCCACTTATATGACTGAACTATTTAAGAACAGAAGAGGTAGAGGTGTAAAAGACACTAGTCAGAGTTATCTCCTCTGAGAATAATGAATTTCACTATGCAGCCAGACCCTGTGGTGAATGAAGTAAAGGTGTCATTTGCAGGGTGGAAAGTGAGTGCTTTTCGGAGGGCCTGGCCTGGCATATTCTTTCAACTCAGTGAGGAAGGCAATGGTAAACTACCTTACTCCTCGTTTTTACTTAGTAAAACCTCTAGAGGTTCAAACCAGCCTTTCGGCTGTTGACCTAAACAACAACAATAAATCTTTGAATACCCGTCTCTTCTGCGGTCATCTTATAATATCATGTTGTCTTATTGGCTTGTAATTGAAAATTTTGTTATTGTTTAGGTCATCTGTCAAACTGCTGGTTTGAACACTCAGAGGCTTTTTACTTAGTCAAATGAGGAGTGAGGTGGTTTACCTAATCTATCCTCACTGAGTGGAAAATTAGGCTTATCAGCGTGCCAAGCCCTCTGAAAATCATTACTTTCCACCATGCAAATAATATATTCACTTCATTCCACCACAGGGTCTGGCTGTATAATGAAATTGATTACTCTTCATAGGAGATATAGATACTGATGTCACGAGATTGCCTTTTGCGTAGGATGGGCTGTGAGGAAGGGAAGTGAAATATTTGGATTGCTGCCAACTTCAGCAGTGAGGCACTACTCGTACATTTCACTACCGTGCATTTTCTATATACATTTTTTGTAAGCTGTGGTTTATTCCGAGAAAATGTTTTTTTATAAACCTTATAAGAAATAAATATGACCTGTAATACTCGTATTGCCTGTAGCTTAATTAAATGACCATAAATGTTAGATTTACTGTAATTACGAATGAATTGCCTTTTTTTACTTTTGCTGTCATCGGCGTTTTCATTATCAGTCTTTCTAGTATCTACCTAACCTTTTTCTTTTTTTAGCGGGTGTCAACAAAACTGTTAAAGAACAGCTTCTTCACGTCCTTAATTTCCTTCTTTATTTTTCAAATTGTGGAAAGAGAAACATAACAGCAGTTAGCCGCTCGCTTAAGGCTTTTGTTAAGAGGCATGGATAGGCATTTATGTTTAGCTTCAACTTCACAACATTTTATTACATTGCGTTCAGCACTGTGAATAGTTCGACCACGTTTTCAAGAAACCGATATTTGTGTTTACGGTAACAAACAGTTATATTTATACAATTAACGTACAAAAGGTTCCACGATATATTGTATATGCTCTGGGTATAATATTAGTTGTTATGTTTGTCGTACTGAAATTAAAGTAGTTGCGCCTGCGCACTGATGCTTTTCCCTTTTACCCCTCGTTGCGAAAAAGGGCAAACTCTTGACTCAAATGACTATAACATTTGACTAGTGTTTTATACACCTTTACCTCTTTTGTTCTTAAATGCTTCAATCTTATAATTGGGTGACCATGTGAAAATAAACAGAACTGTTTTTTTTTTTGTAAAAAAACTAGCAGATGGAGTTCAAATAATTTAACACTTCACCTGCCGATTTAACCTGACTACATCCAAATGATTAACATAATCCTTGGCACATTAAGATTGTGTCTTGTATCGTCATTTCTTTTATGGTCCAGCCACATCAGTATGTTGCCGGCCGCATTGGCGAAGTTGGTAACGTGCTCGCCTCTCATCATGCGGTCTTGGGTTCGAATCCCATTCAGGCACAGCATTTTTTCATACTTTACAAAAAATCATTTCATCATTCACCGTCTGCATTAGCAGTAATTGCAAAACAGTCGGACGTTAAACCAAAAAAAAAACATCAGTATGTTGCTGAAGGTCTTAATATCGGGCGTTTTATTAAGGACGCAACCCTGATTATAAGAAGATAGAAGTAATACATCGGTAAATTTTCTGTCCCCCAATCGGTATGTTGGCAACAGTGTACTCAAGGCCAACTACCTGAGATAGTTAAAATGTTCTAGTCAAGCATTAATGTGGTGACAGCAGTCGTTTCGTTACATTGTGTCAGCAATGGTTTTTTCCAAGGAAAAACGCATGTTCATTGTAGACACTTACATAGCGAGTAAATTTTACAAATGCAATGCCAACGCGATAAGGATGCAAATGTAACTTTTTCGTAGCTCCGGAAACAGTAGTTAATGTTAGCCCAGCTTGCGATAAGAATCTTCTAAGCGATTTTTTAGGTGATTGAGTCAAACGATTTTTCAAATCTTCGAGAACTTCCGTGGTTAACTTTGTTGGCTGGCGAGGTGGTTTCTCATCGAGTACACTCCCAGCTCTACGGAATTTATTTATCAAACGCAATATTTCGCATCGGCAGAACGTGGAAATTTAAACTAAAACTCATCTTGCACACATTTTTAAGATTTACTCGCTATGTAAGTCTCTACAATAAACAAGCGTTCTGCCTTGGAAAAAACCATTGCTGATACAGTATAACGAAACGACTGCTGTCACCACACTAATGCTTGACTGGAACATTTTAACTGTCTTAGGGTAGTTGGCCTTGAGTACACTGTTGCCAACATACCGATTGGGGGACAGAAAATTTACCGATGTATTATTTCTATCTTCTTATAATCAGGTTTGCATCTTTAATGAAACACCCGTTATTTCATCACAGCATCCTCTCTTCTTGACATCTGCTTAACATCTATCGGCTTTCTACCATATTACAGTCAATCCTTGATATAATGAGATAGAAAATCCCAGAATTATTCTCATTCTAAATTTTTATGATTGTTTTCCCTTAAGCGTTGAAGAAAAATTCCTAAAAAATGAATTCTATTTGTCAAAAATCAATTATATTTAAACAACCATTTATCCAGATCGATATTAAAAATAAACCAAAGTGTTTTAATTAGGAATGAATTTTTGTAAATTACCAATTTTTACAAAAATAGCCTGAAAATGTGTTTTGGTTATTTTGATTTCAAATTTTTATCATGGTTTTTGTATTTCTGTTGGCAGGTCAAATCGTAACAAGGCTGTAAAAAAGAAACCAGAAATGGATCAGGGGCCGGGACCTAGTGAAAATCATCGCACGCATAGAAAGCAGAAATCGTCTTCGATATTAGAGAAAAAAGAACGAGACAGTATCGTCATATGGAAAAGACCTTTGAAAACGTCCGATTATTTTATCCGCGAACTCGGTTTAAATATATATAGTGTGTATCTAAAACTTTTAAATAATAAAATTAGTGTTATGTTATCTGTATTAACGATGTCGTTAATTTTTGTCTCGTTACACATCAATGGACCGCATAAGCCTGTTATGGAATATTTACAACGAAAAATGTTTTTCTCTTTTTATTGGTTAGGTTTAGGGATTTTATCTTCCATCGGGCTCGGTACGGGTTTGCATACGTTTGTTTTATATTTAGGTCCTCATATCGCAAGTGTCACATTGGCCGCTTATGAATGCGGCAGTCTCAATTTTCCCGAGCCACCGTATCCGAGTGAAATTATCTGCCCTCAAGTGATCGATCCACGATGGGCTACCAGCTTGTGGAACATCATGCGTAAAGTACATCTCGAAGCGATGATGTGGGGTGCTGGTACCGCATTGGGTGAATTACCTCCATATTTTATGGCACGAGCCGCTCGATTGTCCGGAAAAGACGAAGAAGATGAAGACTTGGAAGAATTAAAGAAACTGAAGAAAATTAAAAAAGGATCTCTTTCGTTCATGGATAGAGCTAAATTAATGATGCAACAGCTCGTCGAGAAAGTCGGATTTTTCGGTATACTAGCGTGTGCCTCCGTTCCTAACCCACTTTTCGATCTCGCCGGTATCACGTGCGGTCATTTCCTCGTACCGTTCTGGACTTTCTTTGGCGCAGTCTTAATCGGCAAAGCCGTAATCAAGATGACATTACAGGTATTTTTCGTGATCGTAACGTTCAACGAATTACTGATCGAAAAAGTTATGGGTTTCCTAGAAACAGTACCAATCGTCGGTATGTTCTTACAGAAATTATTGAAAGAGGTGCTTCAAAAACAAAAAGAACGATTACACAGAGATAGCGAATTCAAAGAAGTCGGTACAAATTATATCGGTAAAGTATTTGAACTTTTCGTCTTAGGTATGGTTCTTTATTTCATTATATCGATTGTAAATTCGTTAGCTCAGAGTTATCATAAACGGCTTTGTAAACGCTCAGAAAGTGACAAAAGTGCCTAATTATATTATATATTTTTTTTATTTTTATTATTATCGATTAGTTATTGTTTGTTTTTAATGATTATAAAATTTATTTTTCTTTTTCTTTCGGTTGGTCGAACAATTTGTTATCCCAGGTGTAGATTACGTAATGGTTTTCGTGTTCATAAATTATGGTTTGTGTTGTTGATAGTGCAGAAAATGCTTCGTATAAATTAAGTATGACTATATTTAATCCAAATTAACATTTATGTCAAATAGATTTTATTGTACGAGTATTTATTAAATAGATGAAGATTCATAACTTTTAAAATTACAAGTGTTAATAAATTTGCAGTGTACTGTATTTTTTTTTTTAATTAGATATTTTTATTTTTTTCTAAGCGAATTTCCGTCGGGAAATTAATGTTTGTTATGTTCTTTAAATTTATAGGGATTGATGTGTAACAAACCTGTAAACCTGTTGAACATTGTTTCAAAGGTTTTCTAGTACAGAAGAACCTCGTTAAACCGGATCAACGGGGTCAGGGCTGATCCGAGTTAACAAAACTCCGGGCTATCCAGAAAATGAAGAAAAAGCGATAAAAATAGAACATATACTTTTCAAAAATATTCTTAATTTTATTTAAAAATTATTATAGCCACACTTACAACTAAAAATACATAATACTGTATGTATTTACATTACACTCTATAGTTACATTGCCCATAATGGACATTGGAGTGTCAAATTATTTACACTCAATCTGTTCGTTGCAGGGCTAAAATAAATAGTTCTGTTTCTTATCACATAGTCAGCCACTTATATGACTGAACTATTTAAGAACAGAAGAGGTAGAGGTGTAAAAGACACTAGTCAGAGTTATCTCCTCTGAGAATAATGAATTTCACTATGCAGCCAGACCCTGTGGTGAATGAAGTGAAGGTGTCATTTGCAGAATGGAAAATATGTGCTTTTCAGAGGGCCCGGCATGCTGATAAGTGTACTTTTCCATTCAGTGAGGAAGGCAATGGTAAACCACCTCACTCCTCGTTTTACTTAGTAAAACCTCTACAGGTTCAAATCAGCCTTTCAGCTGATGACCTAAACAACAACAGTATAGTTGCAAACTAGCCGGTAGTAAAAAAGGGCAGTGAGCTTTTCCTGCCACAGTTTTGTGTGTTGCTTACGAGTAGTCTATAAAATCTTCCACGCTTTTTTTTTTCTTCTTTATCTTCAATTTTATTGTTTTCTGGCAAGTCACACACACTAGGTCGCAACGTTTTCCATGACGTTATCAAAGTTTCTTTTCAAAGGGAGGAGAAGAAGAGCATTGAGTCACCATTTTGCTGTGTAGCAATAGCAGGCGGACTGAGTGCCATGTCCATAGCAAGTGAATCCTAGGAGTGTACCTATTGATAATACCAATTTATCGTCAGAAAAGTATTTACTACGCTAAACAATTTTTTTTTCGAAAACTGGTCTAGGGTAACAAGGTTCTGCTGTACTATTACTGGAGAATTTTTTCAACCCTTTCCACTTATTGATTTTGATTTATTGTTATCCATCTTCGTATTATCTACTTTATTATTTTGTATCTCTAAATATTGATAATTTTACGTTATTTAACACATTTCAGTGTGTTATGGACGTATACTGTGTTATGAATGAGTTAATCTTTATATAATTAAAGAGCTGAGTGGATAAAGGTGCTCATGTTACATTTTTTTCAAAAATTTAGTTAATGTGTTTTACGATTGTGTTATGTTCATACTCAACGAGATTGGTGCATCTTGTAATTTTTATTTCTATAATTATTTAACATGTGAAAGATATGAATAGTTTTTCAATAAAAATTTCACATTTAAAGTCCCCGACAAAATTAATGCATCATGTAAGATTTTCGAGTGTGCAAAAGAAAATCATTTTCTTCAATGTGCACGGTTCAATTCTGTTATTCTTTGTATCAAAATTTTAAGCAATATTTATTATTTTTTAACAAAAAAGTAGTGGTAAATTTTATTTTTGGTAATTTAATGAAAAAATAAGATAATTTAGCTTTAAAAACACAAAGTTTTATTTAACAAAAACTGAAGCGTTACTGTATTATTGTGTGAAAGTTTTCCATTTAGTTCACACATAATGGATAAAATTAAAAGTTAATGATTATTATGTGATTTATAATGAATTAATAATTCAGTTACAATTCAGTAACAATAAAACTCCCACATAACTGAAAAAGGCCACTGAAAAACAAAAAAAAGAAAAGAGCCGCTCTTAAACCCACTTGTCCCTTAATATAAATTTTCATCCACGAGTAACTTCTTAAAATACATTACCTCCTTTGAAGTCCCAGTCCCAATCCCGCAAGAGCCAGAATCCTATTTCCTAATTTTAAACTATAAAATTCCCCCTAAATTTCATGAGGTTGCAATTATTCGGTAAAATTGTTCCCCGAGCGACCAGGTGTTCCTTAACACGATGTCGCCATCATAGGGCTTCTCAGCCCTCTCAACCAGGATTCAGGATTCAGTAACAATTACAGCCCGCTCTTGCCTTAATTACAGCTAACATCCATCTCGGCATTCCTTGAATCAAGTTTTGGATTTCTTCCTGGTCGAATTTTTCCCATTCTTTTTTTGCCACATGACGCAACTGTTGAAGATTCACTCCATTACGCTGACAAACATTTTAAACCGTAACCAAAACATGCTCAATAGGTTTAAAGTCTGGGCTGTTGGCTGGCCAGATCATACAGTTTATAACTACTTCATCAAGACACTGTTAAAACATTTGAAATGTTTTAAAGTGATGCGTTAATTTTGTCCATGACCGTATTTTTAAAATATTGTTATAACTCGTTCTAGTAAAGTAAAATTGTAAATTTTAATTATTAACTTCACGTATATTTTATTTGACAACAAACTACATAACTAATGAAAATTACAGTACCGAATACCAGAGTAGTCGCTAATGACCAAGCTGTCGATGCAACTTTAATGTAAAAAAATAATAAATAAAATTGTATTTACACATTTTCAACCCCCTTGAACACAAAAAATACATATCTTTAGCAATTGGCCTGTGTATGTATTTGTGAGCCTAGCTTAGAGGCAGTTACTGATTGTATTTTAAAGTTTTACAGCTAGGTTGAATTTAATTTTGCATCATTTACTCATGATTAAAATTAAGTTGTTTTTTTTAATAATATAATCTAACATTAGTTAGGTTATATTGTTCATTATTTGCATTGGTAAGAGTAAGTTGTGCGAGTGTTTAATACCAGATTTTTGTTTCATAGTTTTATCCACTAAGCTCTTCGATTATATCTTAATCTAATATCGCCCTTTGGAAATTCGCTAATTTCAAGATAGCTCAAATAATGCTGTATCGCAATATTATTAATTTTTTTTTATAGAACTTCTAAGGCTTGTATATTGTTAATCATATATAGTCATAAATAATTATAAATCGTATACTTTGGTGATTTTAGTAGTGACTATTTAACTTAAATCAGTATAACTTTTTTTTTGTAATAAGAAATTTATTGGAAAATTTTATTAGTTATAACTAAAATATAAAATATTTACTTTAAAATATTTGGTATTTTTTATTAAAAAAAGTATGCGGTCTGTTAGGAAAATATCTGACCTTTGGCCGGGGGGAAAACTGGCGTACCTGGAGCGTTGGATTCCTAATCATTCTCAAAGTAGTCTCCTTGGGACTACACTTCTCCCAGCGATGCTGCCACTGTTGAAAGCATTCCGAGAAGGTCTTTTTCGGAATGGAGTTTAGCTTGGCTGTCAATTGCTGCCATAATGTCCTCTCTTGTCTGAAATCCTGTTCTTTTCAATTGCCTCTTGAGTTTGGGGAACAGCCAGAATTCGCAGAGGGCCATATCAGGAGAATAAGGAGGCTATTGAACCTCAGAAGCCGGGTTTTTTGCCAAAAAAAAGTCTGACATGTGCGAGGAATGTGCTGGAACATTGTTGTGATAGAGACGCCAATTTCCTGTTAATGACAACTTCGATCTCTTGCGCTGCACTGCATCACATAAGCAACAGAGGACATCCCTGTAGTACTCTTTAGTGATTGTGTGACCCTGTGGTGCGTACTTGTGGTGTACCACACCACGGGAGTCAAAGAAAGCAGTCTGCTTCATTTTGACATTGCTGCGCACTTGGCAGGCCTTATTTGGTCTTAGTGACGTGGAATGCCTCCACTGTGACTTTTGGGATTTGGTTTCCGGGTCATACCCATACACTCAAGGCTTGTCGCTAATGATTTTTGTGTTCATGAAGTCAGAGTCACTGTTTGTGGAGTTTGTGGATGCAGTAACGCTGCCCCAGTCATTCCGTCATTTTCCTTGCAAAAAACCGATGAGAGCACTACACACTACCTCACTCAACCGGTGCTTACCAGCGACTGATGCTATCGACAGGTGGGAAAAAGTTCATGCAAGTGCACTTGAAGGTTTAAGGTTGGCTCATGCAACTGCGGTTGATTCACATCCATCATGTTTTCGCAAAAAAAAAAATAAGGTCGAATATTTTTCTAACAAACCTTGTACATGTGTTAAAACTTTGACACTCTTTGTTTTAATTTTTCTGAAAATTTTTGTAAAAAATTTAAATCATCTTTGTTAGAAAACATTTACTGTATTGTAAAACCAAAAATTTTCACTTATCGCTTTGTTGAAGACTTAAAATTAGTTTTAACATTTCTTTTACTGTCTTACATTGGCCGTAAATTAAGACTGAAATGTTGCACTAGCAACATAAACTATCGTCAATAAATTTAAGGGTTGTACAAGATTCTTTAGTGAGGTTTTTAAATTATTTTGTATTTTGAATTAGTTAAAATTAATAAATTGTAAGAATTTTTTTTTGGTAACTGATTAACGTTTCCTATAAATTTCTTTTTTTTTTTAAAGAAGTTGAAAATTTTGATAATATTGATTCAAATATATAAATTTCACCACTATAATAGTTAATCATTTGTTATATTAGTTTTATTGTAGGAAAATTTTAAAAATAAACAAATAATGAAACAAGTCAGTATGAATGTCACTTTGTCCTCCACGTCGTTTGTAATATTTATCGATAAATATAATATATTATATATGTATTTTAATTTAATTTCTTTAAGACCTGTCTGAAATAGAATTTGTCAATTATAAACATTTTTTTAAATTTTTTAGATGTTATTTAAGTAAATACCCAAAAGGCCTGGTTTGAATCCATTGAAGTTTATAGATAGTATTTATGCAAAATATGGTGAAGCTGGTAGGAGAAGTTCTAAACTATTATTATATAACTAAATATTAGTTATAAGTTATAACTATTATATATAACTAAATTATTAGTCCAGGAAACGTCTTCAGAACTCTTTTTTAGAGTGACCCTTGAGGCTGTTTTGTTGCACTTAATTGTTTGAAATCAGGTTCAAATGTAGACAAATAAAGCCTTAGATCTGGGCTTGCATTAACCTTGTCAGTATAATTAGTTACTCACCCCACCAAGTTACTCAGAAAAACAACGTCCGCCATTGCCCTTTATTTTCGGCGTACCCTTAACCGGTTCGTCGCGTACCCCTGGTTGGGAACCGCTGCTCTATAAGATAGGGTAAGCACCATGTCTACTGCTGAAATTCTTTGGGCTGTGTTCTTGTGGTAAAGTTTTTCTTTTTAAGATTGTGGCCTTAATGTACATTTTAGGGTAAAAGTGTGTAACTTATGTATAAAAGTTACAGGAAATTAATATATCACGACTTTTATTGTAAGCACATGTCACTACAATGCTTAGTCATGTACTGATTTTTTTGTATTTTGCTCATTAAATTAATTAAAAATTGTGATTTTCAAGATTGCAGCCTTAGTATGCATTATAAATTGTATATAATCAAAGTTAAAGGAAATTTAAAAAATCGACAACTTTTAATTCAAACATGTTTTCTACTGAGGTTGATTTTCATTTTGCATGATTCACTCAAAAATTAAAATTATGTTTCGTTTTTAATTTTACTTTTTTTATATTTTAATTCCTAATATGTGTACGTTGCAATCTTCAATTCAGAACAATAAGCAACCCCATGACCCAATGAGATGAGGATGATGTGTATGACATGTAAATGAGGTGTAGTCTTGTACAGATTCAGGCCGACCATTCCTGAGAAAGTATGGTTAATTGAACCCCAACCATCAAAGTACACCGGTAACCACTGTCTAGCATTCAAATCCATATAAAAGTGACTACCTTTGCTAGAATTTGAACCAGGAACCTTCGTCTCCGAAAATCAGCTGTTAAACAGCTGATTTTGGCGACGACTTTGCCTCTAGACCAACCCGGTGGATTAATTTTGCATTGGCCAAATTTTTGTTAATATTGTACATTGTTGTTACATTTTATATTACAGTAAAACTCAGATATTTAAATTTGTCTGTACCCTTGATTTCTAATTTATCTTCATTTGTTTACGAATAAACCTTTAGTTTTTTAATTTCTCTTGCCTATATGAATATATAGGAAGGAAAGTATTGTTTTCATGTCGATTTCGAAAAATCGAGTTTTCACCGGATCTATACGTTTTCAGACCCCCTGAATCCAAAAAACATGTTTTTAGCGATTGGTCTGTGTGTGTGTGTGTATGAACAGAATATCTCAAGAAAGAAACAACGTACGAACTTCAAACTTGAAACTTAAGTTACTTACCACTACCGAACCTGACACGAACATTTTTATCAAAATCGGTCAACCGGAAGTAGTAGTTTATTCGTGTAATTTTTCACTTTTTTGCGATTTTCTCAAAATCTGGTCCTACGATTTTTTTTCAAAATCGCCTGGTTTACTCAAATTTTTATTCTCTACAAGATAGGGTAGGCATCATGTTTGCTGAAATTCTTGGTGAGTGTTTTCACGTAAAAACAAAGAATTTTTAAGATTACGGCTTTAATATGCAATTTAGCGAAAAAATTTATATAATAAAAATTGTAGAGAATTTAAAAACCTACAACTTTTATTTCAAACATTTTTTTGTATAACGCTTAGTTTAGCGGTAATTAGCAATTTTCTGTTTTTTTCTCACGAAAACGTGTGAAAAATCGATTTTTTTAAGATTTCGGCCTTAGTATACATTTTATAATAAAAGTGTATATAATCGAATTTATAGAAAATTAAAAGATCTGCAACTTTTATTTAGAAAGTTTTTCTCTACAGAGCCTAGTTTAGCGTGAAAGATTGATTTTTTTCGTATTTTTAGGCCAAACAGGTTGATTTTCATTTTGCGTCTTTCTCTCATGATTAAAATAAGGTTATGATTTTGAGGTTAGTTTTTTATTTAATTGTAATGTTTTATTACCATTGTAAGGTTTATTGTTAATTATTTGCATTGGCAAGAGAAAGTTGTGTGAGTGTTTCACACCAGATTTTTATAAAAAAAGGTCCACTCAAATTTTTAAACATTTTAAATAATTCTGTTTCAGACAGGTTTTGTTATTGTATTTCCTTAAAATTATTATTATTATTATAATACATTCCTATTACAGTGTCGGTTTGTTTATTTATTATTTGTATAATTAGATAAATATTATAATTACAATATAAAATAGATTGTTGGCTTTATTATGGTATTGTTAAATATTTTATAGCTTTTTGTATTATAATGCTGTATAAATTATGTTTAAAGAATGTAAATAATTTTTTTTGTATAATTCAAAATTTTTTTTTTTTTCTTTTCTTATTTTGTATCGTATTGATTGATGTTCAAAATGGCATAGGTTCAATTATACAAATCAATTGGTTCATGTAAAATATCTGGTGTTATGTTACCAGGGTATACAAATTTATTTGTTTATTTATTAGAATAAAAAATTTCATCGTGAATGGATTTTACAAAAATCAACCCTTTAAAGAAAATTATTACATATGTAATAAAATGTTCTCTCATTTCCTAAGAACCATACGTAGGTCTTCTATTTATCATGGCTGAGAAAAAAAAATTTTTACTCCTACCTTTTACATCACTTTTTTTCTTGTGAGTTTTGATCAAATTAACAAAATGCTTGGCAATATCCTAAAATATGAGTTAAAATTCATTAACAACGGACAATAGGTTATTGATATTTCTGTCTTTATTTAGTTGTTGTTTAGGTCATCAGCCAAAAGTGTGGTTTGAACCTTTAGAGGCTTTACTAAGTAAAACGAGGAGTGAGGTAATTTACCACTGCTTTCTTTACTAAGTGGAAAAGTATCCTAGGCTTATTAGCATGCCAGGCCCTTTGAAATGCATCTACTTTCCACCCTGCAAATGACACCTTCACTTCATTCACCACGGGGTCTGGCTGTATAATGAAATTTGATACGCTCAGAGAAGATAACTCTGATTAGTGTCTTTTACACCTCTACCTCGTCTGTTCTTAAATGCTTCAGTCAAATAATTGGCTGACCTTGTGATAAGAAACGGAAATATTTTTTGTAGCCCTGGAAGTATCAAATTGAATGCAATTAATTTAACACTCCACCTGCCTGTTATGGGCAACTGTATATAATATAAATACATAAATTCCCCCAACTCTTTTTTAAAGGTTCGGAATTAACGTCAGTTTCTGAACAGATGAGCACGGTGAATTGAAGACTTACTATAAGATACGTGTAAAGACTCCAGATGTAATTGATTTTATGTAAATTGATGGTCCACAAAATCAGGATATTGTTTTCTTGCGAGATAGCCATGACATTTCTCTTTCAATACATAATGAAAAGGTTTCACTAGCCTAAATACAGTATGGAGAGTAGAAGTCTTCTATAGTCAAGGTATTAATACGTAGTACAGTACACTAAGTATTCTGTTGTTAAGGTCATCAGCTGAAAGGCTGGTTTGAACCTCTAGAGCAGTGTTTCCCAAACTTTTTTTTCTCGCGGCACACTGCAAAAAAAACGGCCAATAGCCGCGGCACACCTATTGCTTTATGCCATTGATTAAGCTTAAGTACTTGATATAAACGTACTTATATAATAAATAATATAATTTTCTTGGATAAGTCGAAGAAAACATTACATTTAAAAGAAACTTAATGTGACACATGGGCTTGGTGTTTTTTCACTAACTCCATTTTTCGAGGTTGAACAACGGATAAGGCCAACCTCATGTCGTGCTCTACTGTTTGCAGCTGTGACCTGTTCTTCGTTTTGATTTGGTTCATAGCCGAAAAAGCTGCCTCACAAATGTAGGATGTTGAAAACGGCAACAATGCTGTCAATGCCCTTTTAGTTATTGCAGGGTACTCGTTTATTAAAGGCAGCCAAAAAGCTGCTAGGTCAGGATTTACTTTCTTTTATGGTTTTGACTTTTCCTCTGCATCTTGAACCAGTTTTTTAAATTCCATTTTTAGGCCACGGTCATTTTTTATATCACTTAATTCCTCTTTTATTCCTCTCAAGTCAGCCCAATTTCTTAGTCATCGGCTAAACATTATTTTGTTGGACCGTTTAAAATTAATTAAATTTATTTTCCTTGAGTTCCGCGGCACACTTGGCTGGCCTCGCGGCACACAGTTTGGGAACCAAGGCTCTAGAGACTTTACTAAATAAAATGAGGAGTGAGGTGGTTTACCTATGCCTTCCTCACTAAATGGAAACGTATGCTTATCAGCTGGATCTCTTAAAAAGATCTACTTTCCACCCTGTAAATAACACCTTTTATTTATTCACCCTGGGGTCTGACTAGAATGAAATTCATTACTCTCAAGAGGAGATAACTGTAACTAGTGTCTTTTACACCTCTACCTCTTCTGTTCTTAAATGCTTCAGTCGTATAATTGGCTGACCATGTGATAAGGAAGAGAATTATTTTTTGTAGCCCTTGAACTACCAAATCAATTGCAAATAAGTTAACACTCCACTTTCTTGTTACGGGCATATATATTCTACATACACATTAAACAGATTGAAGACTCGATGCAAGACATTTAGTGACAATATATTCGTGTAGAATGGATGGGTAGGTATATGTGTATATGAAATTGCACCATCTATACCTAAGGCACGCAATCCACCAGAGTGGCGTGGCATGGTAATTCTTAAATTTTGCGATCGGTAGATTGCAATATCTTGTAACTTAACTGAAACAAATATGACTACATTCCACCAGAGAAACGCACGCCACTTCCTTGCTACCAGTCATAAAAATCACTCATTCAAGAATAGCATTTGTTCTATTTTTGCCACACATGTTGCTTTTGCAACTGGTGTTTCTGTCTCTAGTTGGAGCATTTTAATAGTGTTTTTTTTTAAATATTTACTACTATATTCAACTTGAGTGATGAATTGTCATTTTTACTTTCTCTTGGCAATATGAATATATAGGAAGGAAAGTATTGTTTTCACGTAGATTTTTCGAAATCTAGTTTTCACCGGATCTAATTACACGTTTTCAGACCCCCTGAACCCATAAAACATGTTTTTAGCAATTGGTCTGTGTGTGTGAACAGAATATCTCAAGAACGGAACATCGTACGAACTTGAAACTTAAGTATTACATACCACTACCGGACCAGACTCAAACATTTTCATCAAAATCGGTCAACCGGAAGTCGTAGTTTATTCGTGTAATATTTCACCTTTTTGCGATTTTTTCAGAAATTGGTCCTACGATTGTTTTTAAAATCGCCATATTTTTTATGCTTTACAAGATAGGGTAGGCACCATGTCTACTGAAATTCTTGGAGAGGCTGTTTTCACATAAAAAAATTTTTTTCTTAAGATTGCTGCTTTAATGCATTTTAGCGTAAAAATGTATATAATAAAAGTAGTAGACAATTTAAAATCCTACAACTTTTATTTAAAACATTTGTTTAGCATTTTTTAACATTTGCTTAATTTAGCGGTAATTAGCAATTTTTTATTTTTTCTCACGAAAACGTGTGAAAAATGTATTTTTTTAAAGATTTCAGCCGTAGTATCCATTTTACAACAAAAATGTGTAAATCTACAACTTTTATTTAAAGACTTTTTCTCTACAGAGCCTAGTTTAGCGTTAAAGAGTGATTTCCATATTTTTAAGCCAAACAGGTTGATTTTCGTTTTGCGTCTTTCACTCATGATTAAAATAAGATTGTTGTTTTTGATTATTTTTAATATTTATTACTAATGTTAGGTTATATTGTTAATTATTTGCATTGGCAAGAGAAAGTCGCGTGTTTCACACCAGATTTTTAATTTTACTGGAATTAATTAAATTTAACCAATGCAAAAAAACAATAGCCTGTACATAATTCTCCATTACTAATGCCCCAAATTACTATAATATTATTTTGAGTTCGTAGTCAATAAGTAATTATGCACAGCAGTATAAATAATAAAAATCTGGTGTGAAACACTCACACAACTTTCTCTTGCCAATGCAAATGATTGACAATATAACCTAATTTTAGCAATAAAACATTAGAAATAAACAAAAAACTAACCTCAAAAACAATGAAAATCGAACTGTTTGGCTTAAAAATACGGAAAATCACTCTTTCACGCTCTGTAGCGAAAAATGCTTTAAATAAAAGTTGTAGATCTTTTTATTATATACACTTTTGTCATAAAATTCATTCTAAGGCCGAAATCTTAAAAAAATAGATTTTTCACACGATTTCGTGAGAAAAAATCAAAAAATCGCTAATTACTGCTAAACTAAGCGTTATACAAAAAAATGTTTGAAATAAAAGTTGTAGGTTTTCAAATTCTCTACAACTTTTATTATATACATTTTTGCTCTAAAATTAATATTAAAGCTGTAATATTAAAAAAACACTTTTTTTACGTAAAAACACCCTCACCAAGAATTTCAGCAAACATGGCGCCTACCTTATCTTTTAGAGAATAAAAAATTGAGTAAATGAGGCGATTTTAAAAAAAATGGTAGCACCAGTTTTTGAGAAAATCGCAAAAAAGTGAAAAATTACACGAATAAACTACTACTTCCGGTTGACCGATTTTGATGAAAATGTTAGTGTCGGGTCCGGTAGTAATATGTAACTTAAGTTTCAAGTTTCAAGTTCGTACGATGTTCCGTTCTTGAGATATTCTGTTCACACACACACACACACAGACCAATCGCTAAAAACATGTTTTTTGGGTTCAGGGGGTCTGAAAACGTATAGATCCGGTGAAAACTAGATTTCGAAAAATCGACATGAAAACAATACTTTCCTTCCTATTTATTCATATAGGCAAGAGAAAGTAAAAATAAAGACTGATTAAGCAGATTCCCGTCAGAACGATACAACACTGTTTGGTGATGCGCTATTATTGTCCAATTCATGAAAGAAAACACCAGTCTTTAAACAGCAATATTTTTTGAACCGTTATATGTAAATACAATTACGATACTTCAAATTAAAGCTTGTTTTATTTTTGATTACAGGATGTACATTAAAATTTTTGGTAATTAATGTAATTAGTGTATTAAATATAACTAGGCATAAAAAGTACCTGCTCGATGCGGTAGTCAAATGGTATAATGACTCCTACATCTGCTTGATTCGTTAAAATGGTGGGATCTGATACCACCCGGATACAAAAGACGCGATGTGACTTCGACGCGCACATTAGGCATAACGCTTTGCTCGTTAAGGAATAGGGAAGGTTGGAAGATAGACAGGAACATATATGTGGAATAATACTGCAATTATTATTATGTGTAACAGTACTTACTCGATTTTGAGTGCGTAGATTTCCCAGGATGCTTCTTCAGTTCGTTAACGTCGTGGTAGAAAATCACTGAATGTTCGACTAGATCTGTACAGATTTTACACAATAGACAAAGGCACGTTAAACATACACATAAAGCACTGTTAACACTCGGGTAACTGCAGTTGGGATAGCGGTTTACAAGTTCGAAACGCAAGATTGCACAGATTACACAATGTCCGGTAATTAATCGAATGAATAACATGAATAGTTTGTTACACAAATGTAAGCGCGTTCACAATTAAAAGCATCGTTGCTTGGAGCCGTAATTAATACATTGACGGCGACATGAGGTTGGAATGTCCAACACGTTGAATGCAAGTGACGCCAGCTCTCGGGGCTGCGAGCATCCGCGAAACACAACCGTACCGTAGGCTGGTTTTACTGGAAGTGGAAGAGAATCGGGAGAGAAGGAACAATGGTGAAACGAGCTCGGGAAATTAATCTAATTTTGCTATTGGCGGAGAGAGCGTCAAGGATCACACATGCGTGGAACTAATTGATGAAGCAATCAATGTAGAATCAATATTACAGATGTAATCGGGCGGGAAGGATTTATTCTGGAGAATTCGACGGCGCGCGGTGTTTGAATTTATTGTAGTACTGAACAGTACCCTTTTTTAACCACTTTTCCAGTATACCCAACTTCAAGGTACTATTACTTTGTTTACGCATACTTTAAAATTTATACGGCTACAATGTATTACATGTTACTGTAATCCTGTAACCGGCAATAAAACAAACTTTAATTTGATGTATCGTAATTGTTTTTACATTCAATGGTTCAAAAATTATTACTGTTTAAAGACTGGTGTTTTCTTTCGTGAATCTGACTATAGTAACATTACCACTCCAGTTGCGGTGGTGCTAATGTTTATTAATAATCACACGTATTAGCTAGTAATATTTGCAAGAACATTTGCCATGCTACTCTAGTGGAATGCCTGCCTAAGGTTTTGATCTTCAACATTCTAACCTAATTTTCATTTTGTACCAGGTCATTACGATACATACATTTTGTGATTTTTATCAGGTATTAAAATATAAGATAAATAATCTCAAGAAATATTTAAAATTTTTGTAAGTAATAAATGTAAAAAATTTGTGTTATTTGTTAATTGACTCATTTATGTTGATTATTACGATTACTGTTATTAATCAAAATTAAATTGATTTAAAATTAGCAGCTTTAAAAAAAAAATCAAAACTTTGAAAAAGATGAACAAAATTACTGTGTTGGGTTGCCTTCTTCAGTTTTATTTATCTTGTAATAATAGTTAAGTAAATAATTTACAAATAAACTTTATTCTATTAATTAATTTTGAACAAAATTTTATTATTAAATAGTTCAGTATATCATACAATAAGTTACTGAAACCAACGGCTATAATGAGGTTTATAAAAATATGTCTGTGTAGCAGCTTTTATCGCTACTTTTACAGTATCATTGTACTGTAATTGCGTGATGGTAGATTAAGCGATAAAACTATTACTCAATCCATATTTTTTTCTCCTTTATTTTACAGCATTTATTATTAATTCATGTTTATTGATTTAGTTGTTTCCTAATTATAACCGATAAACAAACAGTGTTAAAATGTGATTTTTTTTGTTTTGTTTTCGTGATATGTAAACATGGTGTCCTTCTATTTGAATCAGTAATTTCAGAAAGCTCATAAGTCAAAAAAAAAAACTTTTGAAAAAATATTTAAAAAACTGGTAATTTGCTACGTTTCAATAAAAAAAAATATTAAAATATGCTGTTCGTAGGGCTGTCTCCTTTAATATAAAAAAATGTGATATTTTTGTTTTTGTTTTGTTTTCGTGATATGTAAACATAGTGTCTTTCTATTTCAATAAGTCATTTCAGAAAGCCCATAAGTCAAAAAAAAATTTTTGGAAAAATATTTAAAAAACTGGTAATTTGCTACGTTTCAATAAAAAAAAAAATTAAAATATATAATTTGTTCATAGGGTTGTCTCCTTTAATATAAAATGTATACATTTCTCTTTTTAACAATAAGCCACTTGTTTAAAAAAAAATTGAAAATTTGACTAAGTGTTTCTGAAATAAATTGGAGTAAAATGCTAACTTACGTTGTTTTCTGTAAAATACGTTGTTAGAACAGACAAAATTGTGTTGTACAATAGTATTCATTTAGATTGAAGATTTTTTCAGTGAAACTTTGTTAGCCTCTTCCAATAGAAAGTAGAGCTTTCAAAATATAATCCACTTTCAATTTTTAACTGGAAGAAAGCAAGCCATTAGTGGAAGATAAGGGATGCCAGACTTAAGAGATTTTTGTAGCGATGGTGTGTTTACATGCAGTTAGTTCTGAAATGCACTCATGAAAAAATGTAAAATTTTGACATACGAGCTTTCTGAAATGACTGATTCATTTTTTGTACTGATTATTTTGAGAAGCTGAGATTTTATCATGGTTTTGGTGATCAGCTGAAAGACTGGTTTGAACCTCTAGAGGTTTGCTAATGCCTTTCCCACTGAGTTGAAAAGTATGCATATCAGTATATAACGGGCCCACTTAAAAGCACATATTTTTCACCCTGCACTTGACAACTTCATTTACCACAGGGTTTAGCTGTCTAAAAGAATTCATTATTTTCAGAGGAGATAACTCTTAATTAGTATCTTTTACACCTCTACCTTTTCTGTTCTTAAATGATTCAGTTATTTAATTGGCTGACCAAATGATAAGAAACAGAACTATTTTTTGTAGCCCTGAAACTAATAGATTATCTACGAATAATTTAATACTACACCTGTCTGTTATGGGCAGTGATTTTATTATTAATGTAATTAAATACTTTTCAAAAAAATTGTTAACGTAAATTTATCTTATAACATTCTAATGTTAGTAATAAAAAACTATTACTGGTAATGCAATATAAGTTGACGATCGTCAGCGAGAGTAAGACTGGACTATGCGAGAGGTGGAAGTGCTATTATATGTGCTTTTCTAAATACATCATAGCGACAGCTCTAACTTTGACATCATGTTGTAGTTTTATTCTTACATTGATTTATTATGTTTACAACTATGTCGTTTTATAAACATTTCATTGTTTTATTTATTGATTCTTAATAATTATCCTAAATGATAAACATTCATTCTAAATAAGCCATAATAATACGCATAAGCTATATTTAGTATCCTTTTTGGTCATCAGCAGTAAACTGAATTATTGCACTCTGCCATTGGTAGTGATAGACTAGTTAGTCTGTGAGTTCCGCCGATGCGAGCTTATTATCGTGAGTAATACTAGTTTTACAGTAATTTCAAAATGTTATTGTATTTTTAGGGTTTTCATATTTCATTATTTTCAGTAAAGTTATGTTAAATTGCAATTGAGTTTTAAACAATTCACTTTCTTTAAATAATTATAGCTATAGGCATCTCATCTGACTTGCAGAGTTCAGCCTATAATACTATAAGGTGTACCAAAAATGCCCATTTCAAAACAGAACGCATGACACAGTTTTCTATAAAGCGCACATTTATACAATAATATTCATATAGACCCAATTATAATTTATAATTATAATTTAACAAAATTTCGGTAACGGTTTTAAAACAGCGCTACTTTAATTTTTTAATTGATTATTAATAGTCTTTAATACTATTTTTAATTATTAATTATTTATTTATTGTTAGTAAGCATTTTCCACCTTCGTCTGTGTAAAAATTATTAATTATTTTTTGACGGATAACACTCCTGTCAAAATCATCCAAACCTGAAACAGGTTTGGCCCATACCCATGTTTTTTGGGTATCGTAAAAGACAGTGACGATCCTTCTAATATTACTTTCGATTCTTGTTTTATTCGCGTAATTGAACGTTTTGACACACCTGTTGCTCCACTAACGCGTTCGATAATTTTCTTAACATCTATAGTAAAAACACCGTGCTTTGCTTCCTCGGTCATAAACGTAACCACATTAGCAATTTTCTCCCGATATTGGCTATGCAGAACTTTACTCCCTCCGATTTTAGACATTTTAAGCTTAATGTAAACTAGTAAACGACAAAATAATAAACACTACACTAGGTAAATTTGTACTTTAACCATAAAAATTAACAAATCAAAATAGGTAGAACTATAATCTAACACATACACTAACACACCGTGCTTTAACACATATAGTAAAAACACCGTGCTTTGCTTCCTCGGTCATAAACGTAACCACATTAGCAATACACTAACACACCGTGCTTTAACACATATAGTAAAAACACCGTGCTTTGCTTCCTCGGTCATAAACGTAACCACATTAGCAATTTTCTCCCGATATTGGCTATGCGGAACTTTACTCCCTCCGATTTTAGACATTTTAAGCTTAATGTAAACTAGTAAACGACAAAATAATAAACACTACACTAGGTAAATTTGTACTTTAACCATAAAAATTAATAAATCAAAATAGGTAGAACTATAATCTAACACATACACTAACACACACACACACTAACACACTATTCGATCTGCACACATAAAAAAACCCTCAACACTGTATAACCGTAATGATTGTACTGAATGACAATATTCACTGTGCATTTCATTTGTTAGTTAGGCGTATGTAGTTAATGAGTCACCTGCTGTCAAAACCAGTTTAATTTGTAAATAAACGATGCATACATATAAGCCTATAACTGTACAATAACAATAATAACTGATGATTAATTATAAATACATTACATCACTCCCCATTCGCTTTGTACTGTATTTACTATAAAAGAATGTCACTGTAAAATGTAGAAAATGTATACATTAGTTTTATGAACAGTCTATAACAAGAGGTGAGGGACGGGTGGATGTAGTATATGCAAGCTGATTCATTCGAAACCTCCACGCGCCAGATGAAATGCCTATACTTATATATTACTCCTTACTTATTTAGTGTGACGGGTCATGAACTGAATTTTATTAATTAAGTGTTTGTGGTGGTTACATTTTGAGTTACACGCTTGATACATGTCTTATACTTTCGGGTTGGCTGATGTGAGTAGGATAGATAGTATACTGTTCTCCGCATGATTGGCCCAATCGTTGACTTGTAGCGCGTTACCAGTACAAAAGGTGGTTTTAGTAGTACTGGTTTGGAAAAAGTATCAATAAAAGGGGATTTCTTATATACAGGATTGATAAATTAGTAAAGTAGCAACGATGATTAATCATAGTTGCAATTCAGCCTCGGTAAATGACCTTGAATAAAAATGTATTTAATAAGGTACACCAACCTCTCCTTAATCCATCACTTTCAGGACTCTGGTGATGCCGGATACAGATTTTTCCGAATGTGCATTATTTTACTGAAGATAATAGGAATAAATGGTGTAGTGGTCAACGCAACTGGCTACTATGCCAGGGTCCCGGGTTCGATTCCCGGTCAGGTCTGGCATTTTTTCATCTGTAAATCACCACATATCATTTCCTACGCACGAGCCCAAGGCTTATGTAGGCATCATCACTCAATAAAAAAATATAATAAAAAAAAATCAGGCAATTTAAGAACATTAGTGGTCAACCGAGTACAGTATGCTGTATTTACAATTCTACGCGCATTCTTGTTTTAAACGGAGATTGGAAATACCCGGTCAACTCACAAACGGTTTTAGCATTCATATCCTGTTATAAAAAACACTGAATGATTTGCTTAATTAATATCATTTATTATTGTCTTCTGAACACAGTATTGTAGATTTGAACGAAAAATTAATTAAAACATTGAAAAAGTAAACATTGCGAGATTAGACTTACACAGTAACATGGAAGTTCGAAAACAGTAAAAGAATTAAAAACTAAATTTAAAAAAAATTACATTATAGATACTGAAGTCACGAGATTGCCTTTTGCGTATGGATGGGCTGTGAGGAAGGGAGATGAAAATTTGACAGTGCTGCCAACCTCAACAGTCAGATACTACTCTTACATTTCACTACCGTGCGGTTTCTACATGCATTTTGTAAGCTGCGGTGTATTCCGAGAAAATGTTTTCTTCATAAACCTAATAAAAAAATAAATGTGACCTGTAATATTGCCTATAGCTTAATTACATGACTAAAAATATTTGATTTACTGTAATTACCAGCTACCTTATTCCATTGGAAAAAATTTTTTATGAATGAATCGCCTTCTTTACTAACGCTGTCACCCGCGTCTTCCTTATCAGTCTCACTAGTATCTACTTAACCGTTTCCTTTTTTTACCAGGTGTAAACAAAACTGTTGAAGAATAGCTTCTTCACGTCTTTAATTTCCTTATTTATTTTTTGAATTGTGGAAAGAGGAACATCACAGTAGTTAGCCACCCGCTCATGGCTTTTGTTAAGAGGCAGAGAAAGGCATTTTTGTGTAGCTTTCAACTTCATATTTTATTACACTGCATATTAGATTTCGTTCAGCACTGTGAATGGTGACAGCGATAGTAAAATGGGTATTCATTTGTAGAAAATTTTGTTTCAGTAGAATAAGGTAGCTGGTAATTACAGTAAATAAACATTTGCAGCCATGTAATTAAGCTATAAGCAATATTACAGGTCACATTTACTTTGTATAAGGTTTATGAAGAAAACATTTTCTCGGAATAAACCACAGTTTACAAAATGTATGTAGAAAGTGCACGACAGTGAAATTTAGTGTCTCACTGTTGAGGTTGGCAGCACTGTAAAATTTTCACTTCCCTTCCTCCCAGACCGTCCATACACGAAAGGCAATCTTGTGACTTCAGTATCTATATGGCAGCCAGTTAAATTTTGTTTTTCTAAAATCAATTTTTTTTTTAAATTCCTTCTAGGAAGTGTCTTCATTCTGATTGTTTCGTCGCTTGTTTCTGTTTAAATTATTTTCCTGTGGTTTTAGATTTGGTTTAATTTTTATTTTAGATAAACATTTTGTTTTTATAGTCTTAATAAAAATATACGTGTTAAAAAACAAATGTACTGAAGCAATTTTTATATCTGCTTTACAAAATGAGTCATTTAAACAAAGAGGAATCAAACATTCTTAATTGTGTAGCCTATATATTTAAGTCTCGTTATATCTTAGACAATTTTGAACTGTTTTATTAAATTTAATATTTTTTGTTTAATTTTTGATGTAGATGTGTTATGGGTTTTTTGTATTTACAATTTTATTTATGATTTAAAATTTTGATAAAGTTATTATTTAGATATATTTTACAAATGTCTCCCCTTGTTGATTTGTTACCATGAATAAATAATTTGTATAAAATTTTTCTGTGTTTTATTTTTCATATTTTAATTTAAAATTTTTAAATGTTGCCAATTCATTACTTATTTTTACTTTCTCTTGCCTATACAAATATACAGGAAGGAAGTATTGTTTTCTTGTCGATTTTTCGAAATCGAGTTTTCACAGGATCTACACGTTTTCAGACCCCCTGAACCCAAAAAACATGTTTTTAGCGATAAGTCTGTGTGTGGGTGTGTGTGCGTGCGTGCGTGTATGTGTGTGTGTGTGTGTGTGTGAACAGAATATCTCAAGAACGGAACATCATACGAACTGGAAACATTAGTTAGATACCACTAGAGGATCACCACTGTGGAGAAGGCATTAGTACGTCTGCATTAAAATAGATAAGATATTCATTTTAACCCCCCTAATAGAAGAAAATGTTTTTACAGTTTTTTATTTTTTACAATTCATTAAACATTCTGCATAATTCTTAATTTTTTCTGTAAAACAAAACTTGAATTGTAGTTTTACCTAAAAAAATACGTGTTTTATAGAGGTTTAAAAAATGTACAGCGTGATTCAATAAGATGGAAACAATTTCAATCAGCTATATTTCCTAAACTGCATGTTATATTTTAATTCTGTAAATTACATTTGAAAGAGGAAATAACAAAGTTATAAATAACTTTATAGCTCCACCCCATTGGCATCGCAATGTTCGGCGTTTCCTAAATGAATCCATACGTCAATGATGGATAGGTCGCATGGCGAATGACGACTCTACACTTCAGTTTTGGCCACCGAGGTCTCCAGATCTCACACCCTGTGACTTTTTCTTGTGGGGGTTCGTGAAAAGTGCAGTTTACATACCACCTCTTCCCACCAATTTTAAAGAACTAAGGAATCGTATCACAGTTGCAGTCAACTCAGTGACCCAAGACATGCGTCATAGAGTTTGGGATGAGTTCAGTTACCGTCTAGATGTTGTACGTGCAGCCGGAGGAGGACACATTGAACATCTATAAACTTTCATGTATGTAAATAAAAATTTAAAACTTTCTCTTTCAAAATGTAATTTACAGAATTAAAATATAACATGTAGTTCAGGAAATACAGCTTATTGAAATTGTTTCCATCTTATTGAATCACTCGGTATTTATGTGTGCATCCAGATGCCTTTGATGTTTTTAGTTTCGCTAATAGCAGTGATGATTCCCATAAGATCTATTGTGTCAACTGAACGAGCAAACGACTATAGTTGATATATATGTGTATTAAAAAATTCAGATAAATTAAACAGGAATATATTCATGTATAATATAGATAAGAAAAACCATGATATACATCAAACCATAAAATAAGGATAAATAAAATAAAAATTATTTTTTTGACAATTCTTTATTTCCTCGATGTCTATATTTAACAGTTATATTGTATTTAGTTGTCATTACTTTATGGTTACAATGTGTTTAACATATTAGTTCATAATTAAAACATTTAGTTAATAATGATAAGCAATATTGCATTATTTTTCAAATTCACTCTGTTTTTAATTTTGCTTTCTTCGGCAATATTTTTTGCGATTCTCCACAAGTCAATAAAGGAAAAACGTGATCATAATTATTGTGATTTTTGGAACACTATTGAATTAAATAACAGTGAAATATTAAAACATTTTAATAATGGAAGTATTTTAATGAAAAATAATGAATCATATAAAAGGTCAGATTTATATTATTATAAAAATACAATTAGATTATGTTTATATAATGTTCCAAACATACGTAAATGCTGTAAACATAATGAAATGATCGGTTATGATATGAAATGCATAGAAAAACTACCATCTGTTTCATCGAATTTATCATTCAATAATATTTTGAATATGACATTCTTATTAAACAATCTTACATCAAATACAAATAATTATAATTGTACAAAGTTTTACATTCATAAAGATAGATTTGATATTGTAAACAAAAATTGTAGAAAATCAAATTATAATGAAACTCTTTGTATTAGAAATGATACAAATATTAATGATGATGTAATAATCATTAAAAATACAAAATTTTACACCAATAATACAAACAAAACAGAATTTTACGAAAATAATTCAAATTTTTGTCTTGATTTTTATATTCAACTTAAAACAATTACATTAAATTTATGTGTTGATTCGTTGGTGATAAAATTAAAAGACAGTTTAGAAGAATTTAATAATGATATTTTTATAATTAGTATAATTCTAATATTTTTATTCATATCCGTCGTATTAAATATTTTTACATTTATTATTTATTCAACAATAACAGAATTAAGAAAACATATAACCGCAAAATGTATTATGGGACAAATTACTATTATGACTCATGATAATATAATTGTAATTACATATATTAGTTTTAAATTACTTTTAATTATATCAAATCAAAATCAAAAGTCAAATTATATAAATCATCTAGAAAATTCATTTCAATTTGATGATTTATTCGAAAATAAAAATTATGTAGAAAATAGTTTGATTTTAGAAAAATCTTTAATTCCATATTTTATTTTAATCAAATATCTTCATTTTTACAGTCAGTTAGTTATAATATTTTGGCTGAATGTTATTTGTTTTGATATGTGGAAAAAATTTTCAGGGTTTCATATTAAAAATGTTTCAATGAGATACAATAATTTAAAAAAGTTTTCGAAATATTCAGCGTACGCTTTTGGAATTCCTTTAATAATAACTATTATACAATATATCATCGTACATTTTTCAAGTGATTCAAGTTCGATTGATAATAGTGATTTAATGATACCGTATTTTACGTTGGATTTTTTTAAGATTATAATTTTTATATTAAATTTAATATTATTTTCAATTGTTTCTTTTAATATAATTTCTCAAAATAGAAATAATAAAGCAGTGTTAGAATCAAGAAATAGTTGTGTAACGAATGTATTTGATATGAACTGGTTTAAAATAAGTTTTAGGTTATTTATAGCAATGGGTTTATTTTGGACGGTGAGTATGTTACGAAGTCAAATATTTAGTTTAACTGGAGGTCCAGTATTGATTCAGATATTACTTAAATCGATTGATGAGTTACAAGGGTTTACTGTATGTTTCATATATGTTTGTAATGATCAAGTTATAAATTCGATTAAAATGAAATTAGGCGTACGTCCTTCGAGTAAACAAATTCATACTCAGTCAGTCAGAACAACTGTTGGTTTATGAAAATCTGACACTACGGACCTAGAGTCTGTCTACGCTAAGAGTACTCCGACGTAGGCAACCAGCAATACAAGTGAGCATGCGCATTAATTAAAAATACCCACAGCATGATCAAAAACAAAATTCCATACAACACTAATTAATTCGCTCTAACCTCAATATAATAAAAATACGTGTTCATTTGTTAGAAAATATTAATTTCCTATTTCTAAGTTCATTAGTTAGAAAACATGTGTTCATTCGTTTCATGTTTTCATTTCAGAAAATGAAGACACTTGGATTAATGTATGTAGTAGAAAAAAAAGTTTTTTAACACTAACACATTTATAACACGTACATATATGTTGTATGTACAGTGTGTACATGCATACAACTACATATACAGTACATATCTATAAAATGAAAAAGTCAATCCCTTTTCTTATCGAATGTAAGTTGTAGTAGTACAAACATCTATTTTCATATGTAACTAAATGATTATTTTCTATGAAATATCCATGAATTGAAGTATCTACAATTTCATATTTTTTCCCGCGAATCTGGAAAACTGTTGTACCAAACACTACCGTGAATAATGAATTCTGCGAATACGGAGGTTTTTCTGTACCACCAAAATGAGCTTAAGTTATTTAAACTTAAAAAGCAACAAAAGGTAAAGTGATAAATTATTTTATACTGACACCTAGTAAAAAAGTAAATGGCCAGAATATAGGAATATCATTAAAATATTATTTAAACGTCAGAGAGACATTACTGTTAATGATTTTAAAAATTTACGTATCTTACCTATTAAAAACTTATTTATTTTTAAAGTTTTAAAACTATTTTATAAAAAAAGTGGCAACAGAGGTACTGAAAACTTATATCACAGAACTAGAGGTTCAAGCCAACAACTTTTTGTAAGACCGAAAGTTAAAAAATCCTTTTTTGCTAAAACTTTTGTTTATTTAGGTACGAAGTGTTTTAATCTGTTGCCTATTGAAATTAAAAATAGCTTAAACTTGTTAATATTTTCAAGAAAGGTTAAAGATTGGCTCAATGACATAACTGATGTTGATTTACTTGTAAGAATTGTTGGTTAGCGTTGGTGTTTTACCGTTGCTGACTTGCAGTGCTTGCTATTCAGTCCTTATAGGAATTTACTGATCTTGGTAAATATAACAACAATAATAACTGATTTTAGTGTTAGTCATGTACAGGTGAATATCTGCTCTCAAGACTGACGGCTTGGTTAATATTGTTGTGTAAAAAATTATAGTTAACATGCGCTGTAGCTGCCACTACAATTTGAATTGTCATTTGTAGTGGATGACGACATTTGATTTGTAATTCATTTGTAAACTTGTTTTTATGTATTTTTTTTTATTTAAATAACCACCGTTTACTTGAGTTGGTGGTTATTTATTCCTAGTAGATAAGATATAATTTTGTATTTGTATAAAGTGGAATAAATAAATATTATTATTATTATTATTATTAATAGGAAAATGGTGCCAACTTGTGAAAAGTTATTACTGGTTTTAAAAGAAAGGCTAAATTTTAGTTGGAAACTTTGCATATTATGAAAAATTTTAAAGGAAATGACGTTTAAATGGAAAAAGTGTCAGTCATACCAAAGTATATTAAATTGAAAGGGAACGTGTGGTTAACAAACGGTGCAATTGCACGTTAGTAAAATATAGTGTCTCACTGTTGAGGTTGGCAGCACTGTCAGATTTCTCTTCCCTTCCTCACAGCCCATCCATATACAAAAGGCATTCTCGTGACGCTGTATGTGTAATCAAATAGACTGTTTTCATTCCCAAAGTCGTATAATAAAATACCAAAGCGTTTAAGTTATTTAATAACAAAGCGTTTAAATACCAAAGCGTAAAATATCTATATTGGTAATGAAAAGTTGTACAGTGTTGATTTATACCAAAAAACTTTATTGTAATTATAGCATTAAATAAATTACTAATGTATTACAATTAAGCCTGTCTCGTTGAAAATCTATGCATTAAAACGATCACTGTATTTCATTACATTCTCTTTTCCTCCTCCTCCTCCTTCTTCTTCTTATTCCTCTCCTCCTCCTGAATGGTTTGTAGTGTAATGGTCAGCGCAAGTGGTTTCTTTATCAGGGGTTGCAGAAAATTAACTAAACTATGAATATAAATAAATAAATATTTTTTACTTTCTCTTGCCCTGTAGGGAAGGGTATTATTGTTTTCATGTTGATTGTTTAAAATTGAGTTTTCACAGGATTTACAATTTTTCAGGTCCCCTGAACCCGAAAGGTACCATTAAGGTACTTAATGATAACATTATGGTACTCGATAGGAACATTTTCATTAAAATCAGTTAACCAGAAGTAATATTTTATTTATATGATTTATCCCTTTTTTGCGTTTTTCTCAAAAAGGGCTCCCACGATTAATTTTTAAAATCGCCTCATTTACTACATTTATTATGCTCTACAAGATAGGGTAAGCACAATGTCTGCTGAAATTCTTGGGGAGGCTGTGCGCTCATAGACAAAAATGTATTTTTTTTAAGATTGCGACCTTAATATGAGTTCTAGGGCAAAAGTGTATACATCTGAATAAAAGTTGTTGAACATTAAAAAACCTACAACTTTTTTTCTAACATTTTTTTGTACAACGCTTAGTTTAGCGGCAATTAGTGATTTTTGTTTTTTTCTCATAAAAATCGATAAAAAAAAGAATAGTTTAAGATTGTGACCTTAGTAAGCATATTACGACATAAGAATATAAGAATCTTTTTATAAAATTTCTACAAGAATGTTTCAACAACATTAATGTAAAGTATACCGTGGACGATTCGAATTGGTACAAGCAGCTTCGGTGTTTATCTACTCAACTCTTCGCCCCTCGCCATTCAACGACGGTACAGTCGCAAAAGAATACAATCGCTACTGTAATGTGCGACTCACGCACGGTCACTACGCTTTGTTTTCACTGTTGTTATTAATAATCTGTCAGATATAATGATGTGGCTAATCTATTTCATATATGATTTATTTTTCATTATAATTATATTCAGACCAATTTTTTTAGTTAGTTGTGTGCGTCTGTAGAGTATAATTTAGTGAGTTTTTGCAGTTTAGTTCTTGTAATTTATAATTTAAATTTTTACTGGGAGAAATTAAATAAATATTTTAAAATGACATAATTATTTGTATGTTTGTACGATGAAATAAGGTTGTAAGTATTTGCGTACATTATTTGTAGACCTTTGTGAAATAATAGGTTATGGATATACTTTATGTGGAACTGTGTGTACACGTAGAGCAAGAGTTGTGCCAGTTCAAATTGTCCACAGTATAATGTGAATCTTTACATGCGAAAAGTGTTAATGGCCAGTGCTACCACATCAACAAATACAAAATTCACTAAACATAACGTGGTAGGCTGCATACTATAGTAGCACCAAAAATATCCCTTACACATTTAGGTAGTATGTAAAAACAGTAAAAAAAATCTGGTGTGAAACACTCACACGACTTTCTCTTGCCAGTGCAAATAATTAACATTAGTGTTTTATTTTAATCATGAGTGAATGACGCAAAATGACAATCGAACTCAGTTTGGCTTAAAAATACGGAAAATCACGCTTTCACGCTAAACTAGGCTCTGTAGAGAAAAATGCTCTAAACAAAAGTTGTAGATCTTTTAATTTTCTATAACTTTTATTATATACACTTTTGTCGTAAAATGCATACTAAGACCGAAATGTTAAAAAAATCGATTTTTCTCACGTTTTCGTGAGAAAAAAAACAGAAAATCGCAAATTACCGCTAAACTAAGCGTTATACAAAAAAATGTTTGAAACAGAAGTTGTAGGTTTTTAAATTCTCTACAACTTTTATTATATTGGTTTTTGCGCTAAAATTTATATTAAAGCCGTAATCTTAAAAAAACAACGTTTTTACGTGAAAACAGCCTCACCGAGAATTTCAGCAAACATGGCGCCTACCCTATCTTGTAGAGAATAAAAAATTGAGTAAAATAGGCGATTTTAAAAAAAATCGTAGGACCAGTTTTTGAGAAAATCGCAAAAAACTGAAAAATTATACGAATAAACTACTACTTCCGGTTGACCGATTTTGATGAAAATGTTCGTGTCGCGTCCGGTAGTGGTATGTAACTTAAGTTTCAAGTTTCAAGTTCGTACGATGTTCCGTTCTTGAGATATTCTGTTCACACACAGACACACAGACCAATCGCTAAAAACATGTTTTTTGGGTTCAGGGGGTCTGAAAACGTATAGATCCGGTGAAAACTCGATTTCGAAAAATCGACATGAAAACAATACTTTCCTTCCTATATAGTCATATAGGCAAGAGAAAGTAAAAATACAAGAAAATGTTTATCAATTGGTAAAAAATAATTAGATGACATGCTTATTAAACTACATAAATTATTGTTGAAGTATAGGTTATGAATAAATTGGTAAGTATAGTTATAGTATTCAGATGAACTGAAGTCCCCTAGCCGTGGGAGTGAGAGAATGCATAACGCTCTCACTCGCACAACCCATACGCGCCATTCCAATAACATTGCATAATTTTACTCATTGTTGTAAGCAAGCGTTTATGCATGCAGTAAACTAACTAGCAAGATAACGACTGTAGTACGTTTTCAGATTTGGATTACAACGGTAAAGACCTTTGAGAGCATGCGTAGTTATGCCACATATCTCCCTCTCACTCGCTCGGCTATGGGACATTAGTTCATCTGATACCTATACTGTAATCACGAGTTTGGCTTTGTTTGCAACGAGGGATAAAAGGGGAAAAGTACCAGTGCGCTTGGGCTACTACTTTAATTTCAGTACAACAAACCTAACAACTAACAACCTAACAACTTATACTATAGTAGCACCAGAGCATATACAATATATTGTGGAACTTTTTGTAGGTTAACTGAACGAATATAACTGTTTGTTACTGAAAACAGAAATGTAAGTTTCTCAAAACCATGGACAGACTATTCACAGTGCTGAATAAAATCTAATATTCAGTGTAATAAAATGCTGTGAAGTTATATCTAAACAAATAATAATTTTCCCTGCCTCTTAACAAAAGCCATGAGCGAGTGGCTAACTACTGTGATGTTTCTCTTTTGAAAAATAAAGAAAGAAATTAAAGGCGTGAAGAAGCTATTCTTCAACAGTTTTGTTGACACCTGGTAAAAAAAGGAAACGGTTAGGTGAGACTGATAGTGAAGACGCCAGTGACAGCGATAGTAAAGAAAGTGATTTATTTAAAGAAAATTTTTTTCCAACGGAATAAGGTAGCTGGTAATTACAGTAAATTAAACATTTCTAGTCATGTAATTAAGTTATACGCAATATTATAGGTCACATTTATTTCTTATAAGGCTTATAAAGAAAACATTTTCTCGGAATAAACCACAGCTTACAAAATATTTATGTAGAAACTGCGCGGTAGTCAAATGAACGAGTAGTGTCTGACTGTTGAGGTTGGCAGCACTGTCAAATTTTACTTCCTTTTCTTCACAGCCCATCCATACGCAAAAGGCAATCTCGTGACTTCAGTATGTATTATGAATTTAACATAATGTTAATATTTAGCGTTATCAGTTTTATGTTGGCATGTCCTGTACTCCCTATTGTGGAGTATTTTGGATGTAGGTGCATAAAAAAAATTAATGATTGATATCATTTAAATTAACTAAGTAAACTGGAAACACAAGTAAATTTACATCAATAATAACTGACAAAGGAGCTCATAACTTAAACAGCCAAGCTGTGAAAACCACTAAACATTTAGAAAGATAAGTTCCTTTTGTATACCATGAAATTGCATACATTTTATGTAAAGTTTGAACAATTCCATTTTATATAATGAATTTATATAATAAATTTCCCTAACCTTCTTTTTAAACTGCGTCAACTTTTATTTTTACTTACACATGTTTCGGTGGATCCACCATCATCAGAGTAAATAACATAATTGAAACTAAAAAAATAGAGGTATAATGAACTTAAAAAAGCACTGAAATGTGACTACATTTCTAACTATACCAATCATATAAAAGAGGAAAAACATTAATTTGGTAAAATAGGATGAACATTTTAATATAATTGAACAATGTAATATAGAAAATAAAAATAAAATTTAAAAATATGAGATGTTCCATATTTATAAATATTTAAAAGAGCAAAAGCAGGACATTTTGAATGAACAAGTCAGATTTAGGAATGATGAAGTGATATTGACTGCTGCTGCTATCTACAGTAAATTTGAGAAGGGATAAATTAAAGGAAATTAATTTTAAATCAGTTTTATACAAATGAATGAAGATGCATCATCTTCTATAGATTTTAAATAAGTGAAAAAAATTTTTTAGTTTCAATTATGTTATTTACTCTGATGATGGTGGATCCACCGAAACACGTGTAAGTAAAAATAAAAGTTGACGCAGTTTAAAAAGAAGGTTAGTGAAATTTATTATATAAAATAGAATTAATTTCAAACTGCAGGGTGCATTATAAAGATTTAAGTTTGAATGATGTGAATATTTTTCTAACTGTAATCAGTGGCCGAATTTACCATCAAGTTTGGGGGTGGTATGGAATACCTCCCAGTGAGCTGGGGTCCTCCCGTGCGAAAAAATTTGTAAATACACATCTTAAAAACACGTTTTTACACTTTTCTGAGCCTAAAATTTTTGTACTGTTACAACAGACAAAATGGAACAATTTTAGACATTTAAGGAATTCAACAATAGATAGTAGATTACTATTGCCAATGTGAAATTAAAAAAAAATTCAAATTTAAAAAAAATTATAATACACATAATATTTGTTAAATTACAAATGGAGGAAAATCAAGAAAAGATTTACTACACATTAGTTTATTTGTGTAAAATAAACTGTTGAGATAGTAGGATTAAGTACATCTTTACACAAAAACAAATTAGTGTTTAGTTTTAGAAATTGTAGCTGAAATATGCAGTAGCAGAAATTAAACTTAATGCCACATATCATTGTTTACTAAACTATTCAATATGTATGTGAAATAATAGTATAATGCGATCCAAACAACTAAATGTTTTGTTACGTTTAGGGCTCAGAAGCCATGTTTGTTTATATATATACACCATTATAAAAAACACACCTTTATTTAGATACAAAAAAAACTATTAAAATAAAAAAATTATAAGTTTGTAAGGGGGTTTATGACCTGTCCCCTAAATCTGCTACTGACTGTAGTCAGGAATTGAACCAGAGATATTTACTTTGGAGTTTAGCCCGCTCCAAGTTCTCCTTGGAACGGCCGCTTTTAAAAACAATTTGAACAAAATCATATTAAGCCGCCAATCATTTGACTTGAAAAGATCGTTACATTTGAATGAAGAAGGACATGCGCAGTAAGTACAATGTAGTTTACCATACACTGGCGCTCCCTACAATTTTAATTTAAAACTAACGGATTTATGTATTCGTTCGTATTGTGTTTACAACGAGTGGCCGTTATTCTGCTGTGTTGTTGCTAGCGCGATTAGTTAATCAGTGTTTTTGTTGACATGAGAATGACCACGCGTGGTTCACTTTTCAAAGTTCTGAATGAAATATCACCATTATTTTATAAAATATACTATTGAAGCCTGTTACTAATTTAAAAAAAACTTTTTGTAATAATATGTGTTAATTCTTGTACGAATTAGTGTAAAATTTTTAATATAGTGTTTATGTTTTCGATCAAATATTTAATTTATTGTATAAAATCCGTTAATAACTCGAATAAATTTCGTGTAAATTAAATTTTTTTAAACATTCCTTGTAATATTAAACAACAGGTAACCTCAAAAATGTAAAAACTGCTATGGTATAGGCCTACTTCATGTAAATAAAATAAAAGTATTGTAAGGCCTATACTAATTGTGGATATAATTACTGCATTATTTATACATTTTTGCACTGTATAAACGTGTTTCATCAATTGATTTATAATACTCTAGTGGTACCTGAACAATAAAATTTTTGTTTTATAGAATATCAGTGAATTTTTATTTTGTTTTTAAAGTAGTGATTTTAAAAAGTCAAAATGAAGTTATATAGTGTTCAATATCTGGGATTTGCAACTGCTGATAGGAGATTTTCAAATGCTATGATACCATGGGTTATTGCAGAAATTAGAAAAGCTGGATCCAGCCAAAAGGTATGTTTATATCAGATATTTTATGTGCAGTATTAATTTATTTTACGACATATTATTTTAACAGTTCGACCTCTGCAAATATGCACTATTTGAACAACTTTATATTTGAATTTACCAATTTAAAATATTTTTTCAACAGAATATTTTTATATCCTGACTGAGTGAATTAACAAATTGTTGATGTCAGTGGTTGTTTTCTTTCACAGTTTATCAGTGTCCTAGAAAAAGGGAGTTTCAAGTCTGTCATTTTTAGATGAGTTCACATTTTTGATTTATTTTGCTTTATTTAAAGTCTCCTCAATCAACACCTTGGTCATTAGTAACAACTTTGGGTTAAGGAATGGTGGGTTTGTATGTTTTATAATTTTCCAGACCCTAGCTGGGAATCAAACCTGCTTTGCTAAAAGCTAAGCTTGATCCACTGGGCCACAAAATTGGTCACCATTGTGATTTTTTTTTACAAATTTTGATCGTAGAATTAGGCTTGTCTTAATTTCTAGTCTCCAATCCCAGACATGTTTTTTGAAAGGGGATATTTTTGTAGTAAATAGAAAACAATTTAAACAAAATATTTTTAGTTTATTTTATAATTATCCCCCCGGGTTGGTCTAGAGGTAAAGTTGTCGCCAAAATCAGCTGATTTTTTGAGACGAAGGTTCCTGCTACAAATCCTAGTAAAGGTAGTTACTTTTATACGGATTTGAATACTAGACAGTGGTTACTGATGTACTTTGATGGTTGGGGTTCAATTAACCATACTGTCTCAGGAATGGTCGGCCTGGGTCTGTACAAGACTACACCTCATTTGCACGTCATACACATCATCCTCATCTCATTGGGTCATGGGGTTGCTTATTGTTCTGTATTGAACAGATTGCAACGTACACAAATTAGGAATAAATAAAAAAAATTATAATTATTTTTTTCACTGAAATGCATTGGTTTACAATTGAATCGGTGAATGGAAAAAGGGTAATATTACAAAATCCTTATTTTCGAGAAATTAAAAGAAACTGTTTTGTGACTTTGTTTTTGGTTTAATGGTAAAATGTTCAATTGGTCATTTGTAGTATTGTATTAAACCTTTTTAATGGTTACTTTAGAATTTGTTTTACAATAATCATGGGATTGATTTTTGATTATTAATATGTTGACTATTCACCTTTTTCTAGATTTAGTACAAGTGAATGGGAAAAATTAAATTGAAAAACCAGTATAATGTGCTAATATGCTACAAAACTTTATTTTTATTTTAAAATAATTTACAGTTACATTTTAAAAACAATAACACAGAAACCAGTGGTCCAACTGCTGTTCGCTATTGAATGGAAGAAGGGTAATATTCCTGGAATATTATTCTTTTTCCACTTTACTAAATTTTTAATGTAGCTTAGCTGCTTTTAGATACAAGGAATATTTCCCTTTTATCAACCAATACATGCACCGAAGTAAACTTAACAAAACTGCTATCTTCATTCAATTTCGCATTTTTTGGAATATTACCCTTTTTCCACTCACCAATTCAATTATTTCTAATTAATTATTTTTAATGTTTATTAAAAGTTGTAACAAAAATATCCAAACAATTATGTAGAACTGGGACCTGCGATTACATCTGTACCAACAGGTTCTTTTTCTTGCTCTGGAGTTGGGTGGTAGTAATACTTCTCAGATAATAGTACTTTTCCATGGAACACCATATCATTGGTAATTTTTTCGTAAAAGTCCACATAACTATACTAAACTGCATGCGCAGGCATGCAGACATCTTTGAATTAACAGTCGCATCTCTGCATAAAATGTTGTTGTTTGTTGTTTAGGTCATCAGCCGAAAGGCTGGTTTGAACCTGTAGAGGTTTTACTAAGTAAAACGAGGAGTGAGGTGGTTTACCATTGCCTTCCTCACTGAGTGGAAAAGTACGCTTATCAGTATGCCGGGCCCTCTGAAAAGCACATATTTTCCACTCTGCAAATGACACTTTCACTTCATTCACCACAGGGTCTGGCTGTATAATGAAATTCATCACTTTCAGAGGAGATAACTCTGATGAGTGTCTTTTACACCTCTACCTCTTCTGTTCTTAAATGATTCAGTCATTAAATTGGCTGACCAAGTGATAAGAAACAGAACTATTTATTTTAACCCTGCAACTAACAGATTGAGTGTAAATAATTTGACACTCCTTCTGTCAGTTATGGGCATGAAGTGTTATTAACCTCTAAATCAAAACAGACCAAATATCCTGGTCCTTTACGGATATCCAAATTAGCTGTCCGGGCTAATCCAGGATGTATGGTAAACGTACCTAGAATGTACAATGGCAAAAAGCTAAGACAACAAAAATAATTTATATACTAATAATAATTTATGTAGGCCAGATGAAAGGAAGCCACGCTTAGGAGTGCGCGCTTTTCAAAGAAACCCAACACTGAAACAGACCTAAACTTGAACTAGAGTGATCCTGTTGTTGTTTAGGTCAACAGCCGAAAGGCTGGTTTGAACCTCTAGAGGTTTTACTAAGTAAAACGAGGAGTAAGGTGGTTTACCATTGCCTTCCTTACTGAGTTGAAAGAGTATGCTTATCAGCATGCCAGGCCCTCCGAAAAGCACTCACTTTCCACCCTGCAAATGACACCTTCACTTCATTCACCACAGGGTCTGGCTGCATAGTGAAATTTATTACTCTCAGAGGAGATTCTGACTAGTGTCTTTTACACCTCTACCTCTTCTGTTCTTAATAGTTCAGTCATATAAGTGGCTGACTATGTGATAAGAAACAGAACTATTTTTTTTAGCCCTGGACCAAACAGATAGAGTGCAATTAAAATTACACTCCACCTGCCCGTTTTGGGCATTTTGGGCATTTTTCACCGTTTTGGGCATTTTGAGTGATCCTATGAGGTCTCAAAAGTAAAAAAAAAAAAAATTTGTTATACCTGGTTCAAAAATTGAAACAGTTAAGTTGACCCATTTGTAGTTGTTAAATTGTTGTTGAAATATAATTGGTTGTTATTCTGCTGAATTTTTACACCGGAGATCATGTCAAAACCGGGTTCGATTCTTTGTTAGGTCTGGAATTTTTTTTTATCTATCATCCTTCACCATTTGAATTAGCATTAATACTCATAACTATCAGATGTGAAACAAACTCAAAAATTATATTCAAAGATATATATATAATGGTTTGGTTTTTTTTAAATAATCTGTACCTAAGAGGTAAAAGAAGTTCATTCAAATTTAGTAATTTTTCAGAAGAACCAAAACATGAAGTTTTTTATTTCTTTTTTTAATTTCTGCAGATTTTTTAAAACTTACAGAGATACAGAGATTTAAATGACTAAACTTTCAGCGGCAATTAGTGATTTTCTGTTGTTTTTACTTTCTCTTGCCTATATGAATATAAATATAGGAAGGAAAGTATTGTTTTCATGTCGATTTTTAGAAATCGAGTTTTCACCGGATATACACGTTTTCAGACCGCCAAAAAACATGTTTTTAGCGATTTGTCTGTGTGTGTGGCTGAACAGAATATCTCAAAAACGGAACATCGTACGAAGTTGAAACTTGAAACTTAAATTAGGTAGCACTAGTGGACCCGACACGAACATTTTCATTAAAATCGGTCAACTGGAAGTAGTTTATTCGTGTAATTTTTCACTTTTTTGCGTTTTTCTCAAAAACTGCTCCTTCGATTTTTTTTAAATCGGCCCATTTACTATATTTTTTGTCCTATACAGTTTACAAGATAGAGTAGGCGTCATGTCTTCAGAAATTCTTGGGGAGGCTGTTCTCTCAGTGGATTTTTTTAATATATCTGCTTTACTATGCATTTAACGACAAAAGTGTATATAATCAAATTTATAGGAAGTAAAAGATCTATAACTTTTATTTTAAGGAGTTTTTTTACATAGCTTAGTTAAGCAAGAGTGATTTTCCGTGTTATTAAGCCAAATTAAGGTTTTCGTTTTGCATCATTCACTCATGAATAAAATTAGGTTATGTTTTTGAGGTTAATTTTTACTTTCTCTTGCCTATATGAATATATAGGAAGGAAAGTATTGTTTTCATGTCAATTTTTCGAAATCGAGTTTTCACCGGATCTATACGTTTTCAGCCCCCCTCAACCCAAAAAACATGTTTTTAGCGATTGGTGTGTGTGTGTGTGCGCGCGCGCGTGTGCGTGCGTGTGTGTGTGTGTGTGTGTGTGTGAGCGTGTGTGTATATACACAAAATATCTCAAGAACGGAACATCGTACGAACTTGAAACTTAAGTTACATACCACTACCGGGACCCGACACGAAAATTTTCATCAAAATCGGTCAACCGGAAGTAGTAGTTTATTTGTATAATGTTTCATTTTTTGCGATTTTCTCAAAAACTGGTCCTGCGATTTTTTTTAAATCGTCTGGTTTACTAAATTTTTTATTCTCTACAAGAAAGGGTAGGCGCCATGTTTGCTGAAATTCTTGGTGAGGCTGTTTTCACGTAAAAAAAATTGTTTTTTTTAAGATTACGGCTTTAATATGTATTATAGCGCAAAAATTTATGTTAAAGTTGTAGAGAATTTAAAATTCTCCAACTTTTATTTCAAACATTTTTTTGTAGTATAACGCTTAAGTTTAGCGGTAATTAGCGATTTTCTGTTTTTTCTCACGAAAACGTGTGAAAAATTGATTTTTTTAAGATTTCGGCCTTAGTATGCATTTTTCGACAAAAGTGTAGGCCTATATCATCAAATTTATAGTAATTTAAAAGATCTATAACTTTTATTTGGAGCATTTTTCTCTACAGAGCCTAGTTGAGCGTGAAAGAGTGATTTTCCGTATTTTTAGGCCAAACTGAGGTTGATTTTCATTTTGCGTCTTTCATATATATATGATTAAAATTAGGTTATGTTTATTGAGGTTAGTTTTTTATGTATTTCTAATATCCTATTACTAATGTTAGTTTTATTGTTAATTTTTTGCACTGGCAAGAGAAAGTTGTGTGAGTGTTTCACACCAGATTTTTAGGTACACGATGATAGGAATGCGTTTATCCGAACTTGATAGATAAACTTTCGGACAAACGAAATTACAGATAAGCGATTTGATATTTTTACGATAGATAATATAATATATCGTGCGTATATAGATTATAGTTACGAATATCAAAAACATTTATCGGTAATTTTTCTTCACAAAAATTAACATTCTTTAAATTTTTGTAATTTTCAAACCGTTTTATTTATTTAGGAGACCAATCCGTTAATTTGAAAGATCGTTAAATCGAACAATGATTGTATAATTACTTTAAGAATTTATCTATTATGACTTTATATTTATAATATTTGGTTTATTAATAACTTTAGTAGTAAAACTAATCCCTTTGATGATGTTAGCAAGAAATCTGCACGTAGCACAATAGCTATTTTTGTTTAAATTAGTTTTGTTTATTTTATATTTAATCTAAAATCAATGTCTAAGTTGTATATTTATGTTTCCCTGTGAAAGTAATGTCAGTACGCCAATAATTGCATTGCATTTGATTGGTTTCAGTTTACTTACAGACTTCTTTTCAACAACTTCCATTCTTCCATGTAATTCTGCGCAAAATATTGCATGCGGTTATAATGTAACAAACATCTCCACAAAGCTCTGTTATTTATGAATTGTATACCCAAGTTATTTACTCCAGAGATTTATTATAACCCTATAACCGGTAATAACATTTTTCTAGACCGGCAGAGAATTTCTAGCATATGGGTCAACAAACCGAAAAGAAATCATTAAAAATTTGTTATAAATCACAAACCTTATCCCGTGACGTATCAAAATAACAAGAAAACTAAGGAAAATAAAATAAATACATTATTGAAATTTTAATCTTACAGTTAGGGATGCTGAACCCACCGGGTTGGTCTAGAGGTAAAGTCGTCGCCAAAGTCAGCTGTTTAACAGCTGATTTTCGGAGACGAAGGTTCCCGTTTCAAATCCTAGTAAAGGTAGTTACTTTTATACGGATTTGAATACTAGAGAGTGGTTACCGGTGTACTTTGATGGTTGTGGTTTAATTAACCATATTTCTCAGGAATGGTCGGCCTGGGTCTGTACAAGACTACACCTCATTTACACGTCATACATATCATCCTCATATCTTTGGGTCATGGGGTTGCTTATTGTTCTGAATTGAGCAGATTGCAACGTACACAAATTAGGAATAAAAAAGGGATGCTGAAGCTATTTGAAAATAATTTTTAGACAAAATATCTTTCTAAAATTTCAGATGACACTATTGTTTAAAACTTTCTTATGCTCTACTTTCAAATTTCATTACATACAAATCGTTACTTATTATGTTTTTTTTTCAAAATAAAACCAATTAAAAACGATTCTTTGTGCAAAATTGAAGGAAATATATACAAAAATACATCATGTAAACCAAGAAATAACCAAATTCAGCTCTAGGATAGCATGATTTAAACAGAGAAACACAGACAGAATACGCAACTAAAACTATTGTATTATGCGTAAAAATTTACTTTATACCTTACTAAACTGTTGTACAAAATAGCAACGCTGTCTTTACATGAATAAAACTAAAATGACAACATTGCAATCCTATGAAAGCAAATCCGATTTTGTGATACGACCGGTTCAAGAATCGTCTCAAAATCGACGATTGCGGCTCTAGGGTTAAAGTAATATCTGGTCTTATTTATTTAACTCCAGAAATTTCGTGGAGAAACGGAGCACGCGTCCGTTCGGTTTTCGTAAACTTTTGGGTTAGTATCGCTTCCAGAACCTCTGGTACATGTTTCTGTTGTTGTTTAGGTCATCAGCCAAAAGGCTGGATTGAACCTGTAGAGGTTTTACTAAGTAAAACGAGGATTGAGGTGGTTTACCATTGCCTTCCTCACTGAGTGGAAAAGTACGCTTATCAGCATGCCAGGCCCTCTGAAAAGCACATATTTTCCACTCTGCAAATGACACCTTCACTTCATTCACCACAGGTCTGGCTGTATAATGAAATTCATTACTTTCAGAGAAGATAACTCTGATTAGTGTCTTTTACACCTCAACCTCTTCTGTTCTTAAATGATTCAGTCATTTAATTGGCTGACCATGTGATAAGAAACAGAACTATTTATTTTAGCCCTGCAACGAACAGATTGAGTGTAAATAATTTGACACTCCACCTGTCTGTTACGGGCAGACATGTTTCTACGATCACTTAATTAAAAGATTTGGCTGTCAAAACTCAGTTATTTTCTTACATTAGCCAGGCTATAGTTTCTCCAAACCCGTTGTCATAAACCTACTACAGTTGGTAGTTTTTTAAAGGTACCGGCCGTAGTTAATATTCGAAAAGTTATTTTCAAATTATTTAATGTCTTAAAAACAATTCTACGTAATTTTGTCATAAAACATTGCTTTTTGTCGCAATAAACAGTAAGTTTGCTTGTTGTTGTTTAGGTCATCAGCCAAAAGGCTGGTTTGAACCTGTAGAGGGTTTACTAAGTAAAAAGAGCAGTGAGGTGGTTTACTTTTGCCTTCCTCACTGAATGGTATAGTACGTTTATCAGCATGCCGGGCCCTCTGGAAAGCACATATCTTCCACTCTGCAAATGCCACCTCTTCACTTCTTCTTTACTCTCAGAGGAGATAACTCTGATTAGTGTCTTTAACACCTCTACCTCTTCTGTTCTTAAATGATTCAGTCATTTAATTGGCTGACCATGTGATAAAAAAATAGAACTATTTATATTAGCCCTGTAACGAACAGATATAGTGTAAATAATTTGACACTCCACCTGTCTGTTCTATGGGCATAAGTTTGCTTATTGGAGGCAATATTATTTTAAAAAAATTATCATTTATTTTTTTTGTCCGTCTGTCACACATAGATGTCAAAAAATACAAGAGATAGCAACAAACGGTTTTCGGATTCATAATCTGCACAAAATGTTAGTGGGCCTAAATTGGGTTTCAAGTTCCGGTTTCGAGGAAGTGGCCCCAACACCGGAAGTCAAGAAATCAAAGTCGGAATTTGGAAACAGAAATAGTGTCCATTAGATTCCTTTAAAGGGTTTTCACTAATGGTTTTTGTCTTAGGTCAGAGGTAAGCCTTTTGTAAAATTGCTACCAGCTATGAGACGCATCGTCTCATGAATGGGATTTGGATATTTCTGTTATCTCCCCCCCCCCCCAAAAATAATTTGTTACATTTTGTGGTTATTTCGTATGTAATCTTACAGTATTTTTTA